>OZ024927.1:129088959-130583835 GCA_964017235.1 Sabellastarte sp. h YS-2021 | reverse complement strand
AAAAAAATTAACACTTGACTTATCACTTCAGAGATTTACAACATATCTATACTGTTACCTGTGGTCACTTAGGACTGACCAAATCATGATTTCAAATTGTCCAAATGCAGGTATTGTTTTCACCCATGGCATCTAGCTGTGCTGACAAGTGAACAGATGGGTGGGCTGGTGGGCAGAGGTAAATATCTTGTCTGGCCTGTATCTCAGAATCTGTTAGATGTTACCAAGGATATTGATAGGGGTATAGGTTAAGGGTTATAGATGTGCAGTGTCATACTGTGACCTTAGTCTGAGCTTTGACCTAGACTCTGTCAAAATTATTTCTACAGTAATATTTCAAACATAATTCTCATGACAATGATATACAGATTGCTGCAACTGATTATTACCTCCACCAAGGAGGTATCATTTTTAAAAAGGGGACCACGGAGGCACAGTGGTAACAATCTCACCTCCCACCATCAGAGTTCGTATCCCGGCCTAACCTCAAAGTAGGAAAGTGATCTGGATTATCATCTGAATATTAAAAAATAACTTGGATTTATCTATTTACTTATTACATGCATTGACAGAGGTATGCACTCTCCAAGTGCTCTGGTTATAGGTAATTCTACCTAATTCTGTTATTTCCATTGACAGCAATACTTCAATTAATAATTTTTTAAGCTTCACAAGTTTTAGTTTACCAATTAATGATTTGATATTGCCTTGTTTTGATACTTTGCATACATTTTATCCCTCTTAGTTGTTATTTCTCTTGCACCTTTGCATAGCTTACAATGCAAGTTCTTTATGTAATGTTGTCCAATGCTATTTCAACAGACTGTTAAATTTTTTTAAGAGTGATGAACAGAAAAATGAAAATGTTGTAATGAAACACTCCAACCATGAAATATGTTTACATTTGTAATTATACATCAAACACACAAAAGTTTTTATAATTGAAGTACTTGAAGACACACCACTATCCAAAATAGGCTCACAATTTGGTCAGTGTGCTTGTGTTACAGTCTATATATAGTGAACTTGAAACAGCTGGGGTTCAGTCAAGCGTGACATTTTTTCCAAAATAGACCCAAAAACTGATTCAAGGGTTTTGATCAGTCAGAGACAGAAAAAACAATATTTTTAATATTTGTATAAATATTAGGTAAATTAATATTTGGCACAGTAATAAAGGGATAACACACCTATTATTTGAAATATTAACATTGAAAATATATAAAATACTCTTTGTGTTATTCAGGTTTGAAGTAAAAAATTCACCAAAATTAGACCCATAAACTGATTCACGCTTCTACTTCAATTGTAAAAACTTTTGTGTGTTTGATGTATAATTACAAATGTAAACACATATTTATGTTTGGGGTGTTTTATTACATTTTCATTTTTCTGTTCATCACTCTTAATAAAATTTAACAGTCTGGGGAAATAGCATTGGACAACATTACATAAAGAAGTTGCATTGTAAGCTATACTAAGGTGCAATACAAATAACAACTAAGAGGGATAAATATATGCAATGTATCAAAACAAGGCAATATCAAATCATTAATTGGTAGACTAAAAATTGTGAAGCTTTAAAATTTATTAATTGAAGTATTGCTGTCAATGAAAATAACAGAATTAGGTAGAATTACTATAACCAGAGCACTTAGGCAGTGCATACCTCTACCAATCCATGTAATAATAAGTAAATAAATAAATCCAAGTTATTTTTTGTATCCAGATGATAATCCAGATCACTCTAAAAATTTAATGGGATGTAAGGTGGATATATCTTCTGCAATATCCTGCTAAGGCACAAGCAGACAAAGAGACAAGCAGAGTTATAAAAATATCTATTTATTTGGGTTTTATGTTGCTTTCAACACTGCACAGGTCATATCACGACGGGTAGTTGGAAGGGAAGAGGAAACCAGTACATAAAGTTGATCACGGTTCTGTACTTTAAACTGCTGGCCAAGGGCAAGCCACTTTCCTACTTGAGGTCATGCCGGGATTCGAACTCTGATCTCAGAGGTGGGAGGCGAGTGTGTTACCACTGCGCCTCCTTGGCCCCCGTTAAAAAAATGATACCTCCTTGGAGGAGGTAATAATCAGTTGCAGCAATCTATATATCAATGTCATGACAGAAATATGTGAAATATTACTGTAGAAAACATTTTGACAGAGTCAAGGTCAAAAATTAGACTAAGGTCACAGTATGACAACAGATTCTGAGATACAGGCCAGACAAGATATTTACCCCTGCCCACCTACCCACCCATCTGTTCACTTGTCAGCAAAGCTAGATGCCATGGGTGAAAACAATACCTGCATTTGGACAATTTGAAATCATGATTTGGTCAGTCCTAAGTGACCACAGGTGACAGTACAGATATTATAAATCTCTGAAGTGATAAGTCAAGTGTAACATTGGTTTTCCAAAATGGACCCGTACACTGATCACAGGGTTTTCAGCAATAATTAAGAGACAAAAAACAATGTGTTTAACATTTCTACAAATATTTAGAAGATGATAACTGGTACAATCAGAAAGGGATAACATCTCAGCTATCACCATGAAAACAAATGAAATACTGGATGTGTTATTACGGTTTGAACTAAAAAAGATACCAAAATTAGACCCATGAACTGATCATTACTTCCATCAAAAACACTTCATATTCTAGAAATATAAACATGCAGACACATCACTTCACATTTGGAATTAGTAAAACAAGCTCATTATTTGATTACTGACCACATATAATATGCCATATATGGTACACTTCATATAGTTGAAGTATTCATTCAGTGTTTACCTTTTTTCAAAATAGACCCAAAAACTGATTCAAGGGTTTTGGTCAATTCGAGACAGAAAAGGCAATATTTTTAACATTTGTATAAATATTAGTGAATTAATATTTGACACAGTAATAAAGGGATAGCACACCTATTATTTGAGGTATTAACATTGAAAATATGTGAAATATTCTTTGTGTTATTCAGGTTTAAAGTCAAAAATTCACCCAAATTAGACCCATAAACTGATTCACGCTTCTATGGTTTAACTACATTCAGTCTACTCTGTATTTTGGTGGGTGCATTTAGTCGGACAACATTTGGATAAGAAAAAACAGATCCGGTCAACTCGGAATGCATTTTGGGCTTGGAACTACTTTTCTAATATGCCTGGCAGGTGGGATAGGTGAGGGGTGAAGCAGTTTTCAATTTTCACTGTAGTACCAACATCTGGGGTCTTTTTAGGTGCATAAGGACAAGATGATCAAGGGGAGAGCACATCTGCAAAAGCACTGTTCACTATTGTGTAGAAGGCAAGGGATTTATTCTAACTGATCGTTTTTTTCTGTTTTTCTTTTGCTGGTTGCAACATCTGTTGTTGACTTGAGTGTATGAATAAATGAAGTATTTATAAAGTGTAGACATCCTGTAAGGTACTAATGTCCAAGAAGAGATAATCTGTGTGTCAGATGGAGTCCATGTCCATGTGAGTCTGGCAGGGGAGGAAAATAAACAATTGATGGGGATAGGGTAATCTTAGTTTATGATCTTCAACTGTCGTCTAAACCCAGTGATATTATCTTGGTTTTATTTGCACAGAGCAGTGTACAAGATAGGGTATAGCACTCTAACGATTATGTCTTTAGACCCTGAAGATTAGACGGAAAAGATGAATTGTAAGTACTTGCCCAGATGCAAAGTTTTTAAAAATATTTTAAATGATCATCCATAACTGCCATGATTATAACCCCACCATTTAGGAGTAAAAAGGTAATACAACCAATAAGACAATACTCTGGAATTCTTAAACTAGGTGGAATGCCTTATCTTGGTGGTCGGGATAGACGCTCGGAGCAGTGGAACATGAATATCAGGAAGACAGTTATACGTATCATCTGTACATATCTTACATTTTACCTTTTCATTTCAACCAGCAATACAGTACGTGTATTCTATAATACTGAATATTTTGTTGCATAGTTTAACAACATCCACAAATCTTTATTTTTTTTGTCAAAACAATTGTTTACTTTAACACTCCCAAAAGGCACCTTAATGGAAGCTTTGTGTTCTAACTACAAGAACCAATACAATGAGGGAGTTCCTCTGTGTTTACAAAGGCTATGATTTTATCAGTGCATTAACACTCCGTAAATAGCCTTTTTTTTGGAGAACAATTAATGGAAATGGCTGAAATAACGGATGTTATAACACTTGGTTCATAGAATTCCTGGCACCCTGTTACCTTAAATAGATCACTGTTTCCGTACCATGAATTTGTAGGATTAAGGATTGTCAAGGATTGGTACTAAATATCAACAACAAGCATAACTAGGTATGCCACTATGTGGATAGAACAGTGGGTCTATATGTGCTTTATAGGTGTTTAAAATGGAAGGACTGAATGTTTTTGAAAAGCATGTTGTTGTTTATCTTATGGAACTATCGAATTTAAAGATGTTTATGTTATGGAACTTAACTTGTTCATGTTATGGAGTAAGTTTGAAGATGCTAAAACTGTATACAAAGATGGTTATATTTCTGTGTTTATTCCAACGCTGTGTTCAGACTCTGGAGTATGACGCCTCAGGACAAAACTTGAATCATTTGAGTGACATTGCTATGCTTATACCTAATGGTACTTTAAAGTTGGATGTAAGGCTAAATAATATTCAAGTTTTAAATGACAGAGAATTAGCACATTTACATAACTTAGACATTTTGATTTTAAATGAAAATCAGCTCTCATTTTTGTCTTCAACTTGTTTGGAGAATACAAAGATAACACAATTGTACATCTCTCAGAATGTGTTGAAGATGTTCCCAAATCTGACAGCGGTGTCTGCTACTTTGACTCATTTGGACTTATCAACGAATTCCATAAATGATATCCCATGCGACAGCATCCAGGCTTTGCCAAAGTTAAAAACTTTGAATCTAGAATACAACTTGATCATTACTGTTCCTGGATCTTGTCAACCAGTACCTTTGTCACTTAAGAATCTTGACTTGAAGGGTAATAACATTTCTATTGTGACAAATACATCATTTTTGGGAATGACAACAACCTTAATGAAAGTATATTTCTCACAGTATTCCTTAAAAGGAAGTGGAGATGCATTCATCAGTCAGTTACCACACCGTACTGTGCATTTACACATGGATTCCGGTGATCTGACTGATGACGATCTAGTTTGTTTCAAACATAAATCAGATATGTATTATATCACATCATTGCGAATTACGTCAAACAACTTAGAAACAATTCCTTTATTGCATGGTAATTCTAGCAGGATACTGATAACACTGGATTTGCAATATAACAAAATAACAGTTGTCCCATTACATGTTTTAGATAACTTATCAAGTTTAAAATCACTCATTATCAACAATAACCAGTTGTCACACCTACCAGAGCTTACCAGCCTCACAAACCACCCACTTTTGATATTGTCAGTTTTTGAAAATGATATTCAAAACGTAAGTTTGGCTGGATTAACTTCACTGGAGGAGTTAAACGCAAACAGTAATTTAATTTCTTCTTGTGAGTTGTTTCCTTCAACAATTAAAATGATACGTCTGCAACGAAACAACTTAAAAGAACTGGATGTGAACATGCTACTAAAACTGGAGAGATTGGATTTGGAAAGAAACCAAATTACTTGTGTTTATGGTCACCTCAACTCATCCAGTAAGTTAAATAAGATACAGCTCAGTCATAATGCATTGTCTAATTGCTCTCTTGAATTATTGTCACAAATACACAATATAAAAGTATTAAAGATACAAAACAGCAATCTAAGAGACTTTCCAAATATCACACTGTCATTCGATACAATATCCGAAATTGCACTGTCAAGCAATGAGTTGAAGGAAATTCGTCCAGAATTGTTACAAGGTTTTAGCCATTTACAGAAACTTGTATTAACCAACAATGCTTTGACATTTCTTCCTCAAATGACAGCATCACCACTTAAAGTACTCTCCGCAAACCGGAATCAACTGCAATTATTCCCGAAACTTTCTGGAGCAATGAACACCACACTGAAGGAGCTAAATTTACAATATAACAAGATTCAACTTGTGTGCTATGAGGACATCTACATGCTTCGTGCTCTACAGCACATCAGATTGTTCAATAATCAGATCCAGTACATCACCAGCTATATTGTCACACCTTTGATTGAATCTATAGAGCTAAATTCAAACATGTTTGTATGTGACTGCCATATGGCATGGCTAAAGAATGCCAGCGCTGTGATTTTGTCTCAGTTCCCATGTGAAGCACCAACTTCACTTGGTGGCTACAACTGGAGTTCCATATCCACTGAGAGTTTGATGGAGGATTGTCCAAGTGAATCATTGTGTGCAGTAACCCAGATCAGTACATCCATATTGACAAGCACTGACAGAATAGAAGACACCAGTATGTATCTATTGCTAAACAGTAATACAATGTCTGCATTCATTTAAAGTGGTGGTTCCATAGTCCCGACTGTGGTCCCAACCCTTGCTGATTTTCAAGCTGGGACAACTTTTTTTGCAAGTTTCTATAGGTCGGGAAGCAAATTCGTGAAGTCTGGCAAGGTAAGGTAAGATTTTAAACATGTTTGATATTTTTGAAAGAGTTGACAACTTTGCTTAACAACATCAGGGCTACTCGGGATCTTCAGGCCAAGCTATTTTAATACCATTAAGTCAAATCATAGAGGTTGGAAGGTACTCCAGATGTATCATATTACCAGTACGATCTATCATATTGCTATTACAGCCAGTCATATTAAATTAGTATAGGTCAGTGAGTTTTTGAACTCAACTTTGATCCCCAAAGATGAAAATTGAGTGGCCAAAACCTTGCCATCTTCCAGTTTTATTTCTGAGAGATTATGAGGTTTTAGTTATGAACCTGTCACATTGTATCAGTGATCAATCATGTCAGGTAGAAGTGTGATTAAAGTCATATAGGTTGGAGCCAAAAGTCCTGGGAACTGCAAGTGAGGTCGGATATGGCCCAGATAGGATCCCAGGAAATCTGGCAGTTTCCATACTGATCCATAGAGTATGCATTCTCTCCTTGTTGACACTTTTCTCATTTATTTATCTCAACCCTCCCCAACTCTGTTCCAACAATCCCTGAGGATGGAACGACCACATAAGACTTCTTTTATTTTATATTTGGGGTTTCAATTTGAGTGTTAACACTATGATATTTGTTGTTAGTCTGTCGGAAATTCAGTTATTTTTCGGTGGCATTTATTCGAAATGACTAGTTGCACAGATTTTCTGCATACATTCATTAAGTAGCAAGCTGGCATCATCAGTGTGAGCAAATTCTTTGCTTGGGGTGAGTTCCTTGATATTTGAAAGGCATTTGATTCCCACACACATCAACCACGACTAATAGGAAAACTACCTGCTGTATTGAACACAAATGTCTCAACTTGGCTTGTTTTATGCAGGATACTGTGATTAAAAATAAACATTGATATATGCCCAAGCAATATAGTTCAACCACAAACAAAAGCAAAACAATTAACCTTTTACAGTGTTCTGTTGTAATTTTTAACAAACAGTGCTTGGGATCTCATAAACACTCAGATCGGGATTCAGATCGGGATCATCAATTTGGATCAAGATAATTTTCAGGAGGATCAAGTCAAAGGTAGAACCCACTCTGGGAAAATATGGCCTCAATGCGATGAATAATTTTTGAGTTATACATAAAGAGATTACCGAAAAAAGTACAATTCAAATCTTGATCTGCAAGTCAGATGTAGATTCTAGTCATCCTTGAGAATGATCTACTCACAGACCGCATAGAATGAAAAATGGCACAGATCTGTTGTATGTTTTTTTATAAAATGATATATATAAGCAGAGAAACAAACAACCAGTTAAACAGACCCAATTACAATAACCTTGCAACTCTGCTTCGAGGTGCGATCGTAATTAGTGCCCCAACCTAGCACAAATCTCGGAATTTGCATACAGAAATTTCTGTTGCCAATTATGTCATACATCATTTCGACCACCATTGTTCTCACTTTCTTTGCTTTAGTACTTTCTTGGAAATGCAGTATTGCTTCCAATGACATGCAACTGTTGATAAATATCCTGTATTCCTATTTGTGCCAAGTTTAGGTGTGCCAAATTACTTCTATAAACAGTACCTGTACAGCTTCAGTTGGCTGACAACTAGGACATCATGTCACAGTTGCCTGTATGTAACTAGCAGTTTTCTCCTTGTTATCCAATTCACTTGATGTGAACTAAAACGCGTTGTAGTTTAATCAAGTCGGAGATAGCATGTCTATTCAAATACCTTTCCCATTGTTGCACTACTTGAAAGCTCACTGAATTAAATAAAAAACATACTTTCCAGTTAGTTTGTTAAGCTACCCGGCGAACCTTTTAATTTAATTGCACAGACAATGACATGCGCATTTATGTTGGAATAAATACTCTGTCTGTCAGTTAAGTAGCATCAAACACATATTTAGACATTAATATATTCAAGAAATACTTCCAGCTGACTTCTTTCAAACCCACAGTAAGTACAGTGTTTCAGTCTAACCAATATAATGTGTAAGACTGTGTTATTTGTGAATGTTTGAAATGTACATTTGAAAATATTACTGAAAAACATTCTAAAGATGACACAATCATTGAAAAGCATACATGTGCTTAGTTTGATAACATACCTTTTCAAAACAATAACATGTCTTGTGTATGATGCATCTGGTCAAAGTGTAGAAAAGTTTAGCAGCATTGCGGGAGACATACCACACGTTACTTTGACACTGGATATTAGCCAAAATAATATTCAAAATCTCAAGGATAGAGAATTATCATATCTAAGTAAACTAGAGATTCTCAAAATCAGTGCAAATCAGTTGGTATATATGTCACCAACTTGTTTGGAGGATACAAAGCTTACAATGTTATATATCTCACAGAATGTGTTAGCTGCCTTCCCTAATTTGACAGTGGTATCTGACACTTTGAATTATCTAGACTTATCTCTAAACTCAATAGAGAACATTCCTTGTGAGAGCATTCAGGTTTTGAGGCAGCTGACTGAATTGAACTTGTCATCCAACTTAATCACTGCTATTCCTGGAACGTGTTATTCTGTTACTTTGTCCCTTATTACTCTTAACTTGTTGGATAATAAGATAACTATTGTGACAAATACATCATTTTTGGGAATGACAAAAAAGCTGAGGAGTATATCGTTTTCAAAGTATTTGCTAAAAGGAAGTGGAGATGCCTTCATCAATCAGCTACCTACACGTACTGCGAATTTAGAAATGGATACAGGTGATCTTACTGACCAGGATTTAGTTGGTTTTAAACATAAGTCAGATATGCATTTTCTCGTTTCATTGACGATTGTAAGAAATGATATCGAATCAATGCCTATATTACACAGAAGCTCTGCACAGGTTCTCTCAAAGCTGGACTTGCAGTATAACAAGCTGAGTGTTATCCCATTGCATATGCTTGACAATTTTCCAAATTTGAAATACCTTTATATCAACAACAACCGGCTGTCTTACCTGCCAGAATTAACAAGCCTCACAGACCACCCTCTTCTTCATCTCATTGTGAAATATAATGACATCAATATCATGACCACAACAGGATTAACTTCCCTTGAAGTTTTCTCTGCGCAAAACAATTCCTTATCACAGGTCATATTATTACCAACAAAAATAAAAACTTTAGCTATAAGTCATAATAACTTGGAACACCTGGATGTAGCTATGCTACCTCATCTGAGAAAACTATATGCCTCGTATAACAAACTGTCTTGTATTCATGGTAACCTTAACCCATCTAGCAAGCTAAATGTGATTGTTCTGAGTCACAATATATTCAAAAGTTGCTCCATGAAATGGCTGTCAAAGATCCAACGCATAGAGAAATTGAAGATAGCAAATGCAGAACTAAGGTATTTTCCCAATATAATACCATCATCAAATAGCATTTTTGACATTGTCTTAACAAATAACAGAATAGAGATGATTCAGCCAGAATTGTTAGAAGGTCTAACTGCTTTACAGAGCCTTGTGTTATCTAGGAATTATTTGACCTCTCTTCCTTGGATGGAAGCATCACCTATAAAAAATCTATTCGTAGATTGGAATCAACTTCAATACTTCCCAAATCTTTCTGGGAAGATGAACAACACCCTGAAACGACTGCATCTACAACATAATCTGATCCAGACTGTGTGCTATAAGGACATCAGCATGCTCAGTGCTCTGGAGGAAATTATTCTGCATCATAACCAACTCAAATATATCACCAGCTATATAACCTTTCTTTCAGCTGAAACAGTTGATGTAACCTCAAACAAGTTCATATGTGATTGCCATCTGATTTGGCTAAAGAATGCCACTAATGTAGTCTTGTCTCTTTATCCATGTGAGGAACCAACATCAATTATGAAATATAGCTGGGACACCATCACTGTCCAAAGGCTGTTGGATAATTGTCCAGATAGTTCATCATGCCAGGCCAGAGAAAGCTTATCAACTGCCAACATTGTTGGAAAAGAAACCACAATCTCCCTCTTACCCTCATTGATAATCACAAAGACTGTTTCAGAAGAAATGACATGGCTTCCAGGTAAGAGTTTAGGTTGTCTATGCCATGTTAACAGAATTTAGAAAAATACATTAATTTATGGGCATTAAACACACGCATACTCAGGATATCGTATGATTGCTAAAATGATGCACAATTTTTCATGCAGTTTTTCATGAGGTCTGAAAATGGCTGGGGTAGATATCAATTACTGACTGAATTCATTTCAGCTCCAACATTTTCTATATAGTCTGCATCATCTTGTTGGAAAAAATGGAGAAAACTATGTCAAAATAAGTAATCACAATTTACAAAAAAAAGAGAAATAAATAAAATAATAATAAAAAAATAAAAAATAACCACACATGAAACAATAAAAGTTGGGAAACTACAATATTATTAACACATATTATTAAACACTTGGAAACTTTTAAAGAATGCAGCCAAATGCACACTCTTTTTAAATCTATAATATTTATGGTTAAGTTGACTCTTGAAACACTTGTTAAAGTACTGATTGATCAAACAAACAAGTTATTTAAATGTGCTTTCATCTCACTAAAATTTGCAGTTAAAAACTAAATTTTAACTTTGGGTCAAAGAAATAGAGAGATACCACAGTATGTGAAAATTCTCAACAGCATGTGAAATTCACCACAGTATTTGAAGTTCCCCGCAGTTTGTGGAATTCACTACAGTGTACGAAGTTCTCTACAAAATGCAAAGTTCACCACATTGTGTAAAATTCACCACAGTGTGTGAAATCAAATACAGCATGTGAAGTTCACTCACGGTATGTGAAATTCACCACAGTAAGTAAAGTTCATCACAGTGCTAGATCTCAGATACTAGGGTGAATATTACATTTCTAACTCTAGATACTCAAGCCCTTTTTATACTTCTTTCACTGCTATCATTTTGGTTACACTGTCATAGACTGTTGCCATGATTGTAGGGGAGATTGGCAGGGTTTTAAAAAAATAATTACAGATGACTGTCGTATGAAGAACTAGACTAGGGAATCATTCAGAGAGAGCAGACCTCCAAGGCCCAAATACGTCCACAATAGCTTATGAGAGTAATGATGAAAATCCTATAAATTTCCTGAGATCCACACTGCGATCCAGATCACCACTAAAATGTGTTTCTTGTGCCATTTGTCAACATCTCGTAAAAATAAATCAAAAACAGTCTACCCCTTTCCGAGTTATTTTGCAAACAAACACATGAAGCCTATTACACATACCTCCTTATATGGTAAAAAAAGCTACAACAGCCCAACTGACGATAGGCCACAATTATGTTTGATCAAATACTTTAAAGAGATCCTTAGTGGCCTACAAATGGCTGCCAAGTAGTTTGGCATCACAGATTGTCACCTCTGTGTTAGCTCGTCTCCTGGGTGTTGAACGGAATATTACAATCTAACTTTGAACTTTGAAGAGATTAACTTTATTCATATGTTATTCAGCTTTAGCAAACACTTACCTTTAGATCTACAACAAAAAAAAAATATATATATAACTAACATTAACAAATTCTTCTCTTCTTGGGCATTACAATAGTGACATAAATTATTGACAATTCAGTCTGGTTATGTTGGTAAGAAAACTTTTAGAGGACTGCATGTGTGCTTTGCGATATGTTTATGATTTGAAGTGATAAAAATGTGTGGTTCAGAGTATAGTTTAGATAGGTATAAGATGGGTTTAAGATACCTTCCCAATAGCTTTCAGATTTATGTTGCCATTGCCTCAAAAAATTCTTCCGATAGGGTTACGATAGTTTCCTGATCCATCCGAACAGTTTACAAGTCTCTTAAGATGAAACAGATAGGATTATGATTGCTATAAGATGGAAAAGTTTGCTGTATGATAGTTTGCTGTAAGATAGGTTTAAGATCACTGTAAGATTAAAAAGATGACCTTACAATTGGTTTATAATGTTACAAATCTAATAAGGATCGTGATAGGTTTGGGATAATTTCCAATAGTTTCCGATGGATTCCCAAGTGATGTTATTGTATACCCATAGAGAATTATCATATTTTCTGTACATGATAAGATTACTATGACTTTAAGATCATTAAGATGAAATGGAACAGCCCCATTAGTGTTTATTAGACAAGATCTTTATCAGAGATACTTTTTGTAAAAATATGGGAAGTTTGGATATTGAAACATTAGCCAAAACAAATGTTAGTCTGCCATATATGCTCTGTTTTAAATATTCAATAAGAAAGTCACACAATTTGCTTGGCACGCGTTTCAAAAGTTTCCAGGTAATACACTATGTAACTTCGAGGGATGTTGCATTGAAAATCTAGAAAAATCTTCTTGTGGATCCGTCCCCATCCCCAGCAAGCCTACAAATGCAGCAGATTGAGATTATTAAATTTTTAATGTACAGTAATTTTCTTTCACGTCAGAACTGGGTTATAAATAAATTGACTTTACAACACGAAAATAATAAGATATATAACTATGTAAATCTACTTTCATACTCTTTTCTTGTCCTGTTTGATGTTCTCTGATCCACTCGAGGTCTTTATCCAACCGGAGATGTTTGGAAACTCCTATAAAAATGGTGGTAAAATAGTAGATGTGCTGCCTTCTGTATATATTAGGTCATCGCTCATTGCAGGATAATCATTTTATTTTACTTCTACTGAGACTTTTCTGTTGTTAATGTGTTTTGGATGCGTGGGGAAATTAACTATTGTGCTCAAGCTACTAAATACAGTATCCAATGAGTAAGTAATCAGTTATAGATCAAATTATAGTGATAAAATTACAAAACCCTGCTTTTACCAGCCTTTACTACCCCATTAGTAGTCTAATGGTTTATGGTAATGCTGTTTAAGGCAATGAATTATGCAATTTAAATGATAATGCTAATGCTTCTAGCAAACATTCATATCTGTTATTTGTGAAGTAAACTAATCTTAGATCCGGATAAATATTAACATAACCTTCCGAAAAGGATAACTTAGTGCCATAAAATCTTCATTTCAACCAACACAGCTCAATTTAAATATGTGCTACTAGTTTGTCTACATTTCAGTGTTGTGGATACTATTTTTCACGTATACTGTGTTACATTTAAATTTGCACAATGAAACCTTCTAGTGCCTTGTTATTGTGTTGGATGATAGTACAATATGGGGTCAGTGGAAATTTATACCAAGCATCCAACCAAAACATCAATAGCATCTGGACTTTACTCACTGAGATACCGTCTGACACCACAGGATTGGATGTTAGTGGTAATAAAGTTCAACAGTTAAGTGACAATGAACTTTCAACCTTAACTCAACTGCAAAGTCTCATAATAGCAAATAATCAGCTAAAGGATATGTCACCTAATTGTTTTGAGGGAACACACCTGGAAAGTTTAGATTCCTCAATAAATAAACTCACAGTTTTTCCCAATTTAACAGTAGTGGGGTCTAGCTTAAAGGAACTGGATCTGTCAGTCAATAGTATATCAGAAGTGCAATGCAAACTTTTACAAGTCCTTACTGCATTGCAGAAGCTTTATCTAAGTCACAATCAAATCTCAGTTGTTCCAGCACCGTGTGTATACGTAGCTCTATCACTGGACACATTGGATATGACAGGAAATAAACTGACTGCTGTGTCTGATATTCCATTTTTAGGAATGGAAAACAGTCTGAAAAAAATATACATGTCTGCAAATCACTTGGGAGTAATTGTAGCATCGCTATTTGAACATCTTCCCTTGTCTACCAAAGATTTGGAATTTGAAAACTGTGGCATATCTGACAGGGATTTGCTCAATATAAATGTGACATATTCCATTGGAGACTTTCAGTTACTGTCATTATATAACAATACTTTAAACACTTTTCCGTTGATAAGTAAAAATATCAGTAATTTTGTACGTGAGTTAGACTTGCGGTACAACTACATCACTGATCTTCCAAGATTTGTTCTGGATGATTATCTTGGATTGAAATATTTCAGACTTACTAATAACAGATTAATCTCATTGCCTCAACTCACACAACTCTCAGCTCACCCTCTGCTCCGCTTATATGTGTCCGATAATCTTATTCAAACAATCAGTCCTGACATTTTCCACGGAATAACTTCTCTTCAAAATTTTTATGCAGATAAAAATGTAATTGCACCTGAAGGTGCTGTCTGGTTTCCTGAAAGTCTCATAAATATTCAAATAACTAACAATCAGTGGAGTGTGTTAGACATAACAAATTTATCTAATGTTGAGTTTCTATATGTGGGTCAGAACAATTTGAATTGTCTTCAAGGTGACTTCACGCGATTGAGAAAGCTTAAGAGGTTTGCAATCACTAGTAATCCACTACAAAACTGTTCCTTTCAGTGGCTCTCTGGCCTGACCAGCTTGAAACGAGTAATTCTAAATATTGCTAATTTGGTCGATTTCCCAAATGTAACTTTATCTAGAAATACACTGCTGGAATTAAATGTAGCATTCAATGACATAGAAGAGATTAGACCATCACTGTTAGAAGGCTTTGGATGTTTAAAGAAAATACGTGTAAGAGGCAACTCATTGCAAGTTCTTCCACCCATTCGAGATTCACCTGTTGTACAGCTTTATGCTGATCAGAACCAGCTCAAGCATTTCCCAGATCTCTCTGGCCAAATGAACAACACTTTAGAGAATCTGTACTTACATGTAAATCAAATCGAGATCATCAGCATACAAGAAATTCACATGCTCCAAGCTCTGAAAGTGTTGACACTGAACGATAATAAGATCTGTGCCATTACAGACCTATCCATTATGTCCAGTATAGTAAGTGTCACATTGGATAACAACCTTTTCTTGTGTGACTGCCACCTTTCTTGGGTTAAGAAAGTTAGTTTTGTTTCTATGTCGCCGACACCCTGTGCATATCCAAGTTCATTCCAGGCACAAAACTGGGTTGATATTGAGATCCATGTTTTGGAGGAGAACTGTCCAAATGATACTCTGTCATGCCCTCTGATGATTGAAAGGCAAAGTTTGGCTCCGATTACCACTTCAGCAAGATTCTCTGTGGACTATTCTACAGTCCCACTGACAGTTACCGTGGGACAAAATGATAAAGATATATATACCGGCATGGCATATGTTACTACATCAAATGATGGTAAGGCATCACAAAAGTATTTGTATATATAGTAATAAATAGATAAGGATAATAGCTGCGATTTGCTCAGTTATTACTTCGAAATCTTGCACTTTAGACAGATGTTGGTCAGTCTTGGATTGTTTGATTTACAATTAGTATTTATATTATAACCTGATACGACACCGTTCTATTCATGATTTTCATTGGTTCGGTGTGAAGAAAGCCAGATTTTAAAAATGCAAAAAAAGTCTGCTTCATATACAGAAATTGCTTAATATTTAATTATTTAAACTAAGATTATTGTTTACATATAAGCACAAGTTTATCAGATAAGAATATTCTCCTTCGTGCTTTTAAACTACCAATTAGACTGCATAAAGTTATTATTACTGCACTGACCTTCTTGGCTGCAGTCAATGAATGGAGTGACTTTCCACATTGTGTACCGTTCACACCTCTCAGGGGATAAAGTCTTCCATGTAATTCTGACGGCAGATAATAATGGAACATATCAGGTCACGGCATGTTGTTTTGTTAACTCAGAAACAGAAATTGCTGTGTCCTTGAATTAAAGTGCACAATTAGCATGGTGAAATGATTTTCATATAGATATTCAATCAGACTCAAAGATTTCCTGAAAAGTTGATAAAGTGTTCTTTCTATGAATTCATTGTGCTTAAGATTCCAATTAAGATAACTTCTTAAATGTCCCGTTTTTAATAATAATTATACCACACTGGCATTAATTTGTTGATTTAGAGTACATACGCCTCCGGGGTATTATGATGAAATGCATTATTGAAAACAAGAAGCACTCGTAGATCACAGACCGGTTCAGAGGTAGCAGAACACAATTGCAGGGGGCTAACATTTTAAGTGGCCATCTGAGCCACGAAATATCCTCCTGTATGTGGTATTGAACCCAGGTCCTCTGTGATCCTGGGCAAGTGTGTGACCTACTGGGTCACAGTGGCAAATGTGTAACAATTACACAATTACACAAAAGCAATTTAACCAAGAAATAGTAAGTCTCTCATTTGTATTTTGTACATGTAATTACTAGTGGAAAAAAAGTTAATTATTATAAATATGATGTTTCAAATTAGAAAAAAAGCTATCAACTGAAATTAACTGTTCAGTTCTCAGTTACAACTGGTAGTTTCTTATAGAACACCTAATGAGATGGCTTCATGTTTGTTAACACAAATAGGATTACAACGATGAATTGTAATGATTCAATTATATCATCTCATTAAACGTACACTGGAGCACCAATAACACCTGTATGATTATACAAGAACAGATAACATTAACAGTAAAGCCATTTAATTGCTACAAGTATACATAAGACAGGTGTCCATGATAATGCAAACAACTTTGTTAGTTGTAACAGGCAAGGTCAGTGTAAATTTACTCCTACATGAACATATCATAATACAAAATGGATAATAAGGTCCCCAGTGACCTAGTGGTTAGCAAGTTTGGCATCTAATCACAGGTAGTGACGTCTGTGTGGGTTCGAACCCAACAAGTGACTATGCCGAGGACCTGTCCAAATTTGATCTTTTACAAAATGGAAAATATGTTAAGAATTACCGTGGAGGAAGTGTTAATTGTAACGAATAAAATGTCAGAATTTATCTGGAGTCAACACAATTTAAATAAAGGGTAGTTACTCTTCTCAGTGGAATAGGATTTGAGAATCTCACAATTTCAGCGTCCTTTCAGTGCCCCCCTAGCCTTGCGTAAGGCTCAAATTAACTGAAAACTTTCTCTAACTGCAATGAAACTTGAGCCTTCAGCAAGGCTAGGATTTCCCTTACTTGTGCTCACTGTCAATTCCAGGGTTTTGTATAAACAGTCGGTATTGAATCAACGGAGTGCGTCATTAAAGTATGTTCGATATTTTTATACTGCACGTGATGAACTCTGTACTAAGATATGAACAAAACAATTACAGTTTTGCACAAATGTATTACAAAGACAGAACATCTCCACAATTCAGACGGTACACCTGATGTGCCATGGGTCTGAACTTTCTTTAAAGAAAAAAAAGGTTGTATGATATTTGTGTCAGTGGATATCCACGTCCCCAAATAATGTAGGTTATACACATGGTGTCACAAAAGGTTTTTTTAGTATTTTACTATCACTTGCTGAAGCAATTAACAATGTAGCTGAATGTGCATTAAACAGCTGACTGGTGGTTTGTAAGAGATTTGTAGGTCCTCAGTGGCCTAGTGGTTAGCAAGTTTGGCATCTAATCATAGGCTGTCACCTCTGTGGGTTCGAGTCCCACAAGTGGCAATTCTGAGGACCTGTCCCAATATGACCCTAGCTGTTGAACGGGACGTAAAACCCCAACTTTGACCTTTGTAAGAGATTTGTAGCTAGTATGGAGAGTCAAGCTGTACATATTGTGTTACTCACATACTGGCTGCTTGTACATTATGGACTACTAGGGAAATGTTACAGTGTTTCTTATGAAAACATAACAAGCATTGATGCCATAGTTTCTTATCTTCCTCCAGACACGAGCGTGTTGGGTATTAGTTATAATAATATTAGCCAGCTGAATGACAACGACCTGTCAAGTTTATCTGAATTGAAAATATTGAATATAGTCAATAATTTATTGGAATATATATCACCCACGGCCTTTGAAATGCACATCACTGGTGGAATTTTGGGCTTCGCAAAATCACCTCACCGTGTTTCCAGACTTAATGGCAGTATCATCGTGTTTGCAGACACTAGATGTGTCCCATAATAACATATCAGATATACCAAAACGTATTTTAGATTATTATCCCAAGTTGACGCATCTACTAATTTCATACAATAGGTTGCATTCTGTACCACAACTCACTAAGCTTGTGAGTCACCCTGTTAAGGTTCTACGTGTGTCTTACAACGTACTTCAAGAATTAACTTCTGATGTACTTCATGGACTGACTTCTCTACAATTGTTTAAGCCTCAAAGTAACAACATAACACCTGATGTTCTATCATTTCCTTCAAGTCTATATGAATCCACTTAAAATCTGTTCCCTCCAATGGTTGTCAGATGTAAATCAACTAACAACGTTGATCATGTATGGCACACAACAAGTTGTCTTCCCTAATGTTAAACGCTCAAGATACACATTAAGTGAGATTAATGTGGCATTCAATAACATCACTGAAATCCATCCAAATTTACTAGAAGATTTCACTGCTTTGGAAACATTGAATGAGAGAGGGAATTCACTGCAAAGCCTTCCTCTAATGAAGGAATCCCCCATAAAATTCTTTTGTGCTGGTCTCAAAAGGCTTACACAATTTGCTAATCTTTTGGGCGCAATGAACAAAACACTAAAATTACTCCATCTAGAGTTCAATATAATTGAGAGAGTGCGCCACGAGGATATATATATGCTTGAGTCTCTGCGAGAGCTGAACTTGATATATAATCAAATTTATACAGTTTTGGACCCTAGGTTTCTTCCACATTTACTATTGGTCCAACTGGAAGGTAATAAACTGACATGTGACTGCCACTTATCATGGGTAAAGCATGTTAATTTTGTTACATTGTCTATCAAACCATGCACATGCCCCTATGGGCTAATATCACAAAATTGGACTGATATTGATGTGCCCACACTGATAGGGAACTGTCCAAATGAAACAACAGCATGTCCTGTGGCTGATTTTATCATTACAACTCACAGTATAAGTGACACTACATATATGACACAGTCAAGTAAAGGCGAAGGAAAAGTGATAACAATTGGTAAGTTTACATTGTACACGACTGTACACATACAATCTGAATGAGTGTGTGAACTTGAGCTATTGAAGGCAGAGCAAATCATGCATTTAGTCAATTGTATGGTACTACAAAACAGTGATATTAACATTTGAAATCAAGGTCTTATGTCTCGTGGTGACAAATTACTGAAGGAGAGAGCCCCAGTGAAACCCATATGTTGTAATGAATGGGATTCAAAGCCATGAGGTGATTTAATGTAAATAACAACATACCAAGTATCTGTTATATTGTGGTTATAGGTGTATAATTTTATGTGACAATGCATTATTGAAAGTCAATCAAGTAGAATTATGAGGACATGTTTAGATCTTCATTGACCTATGTCCCTCCATCGTGCTATGTTTCCCTGAATGCCCACTCTATCCGATTAGAAGCCTATAACAATTTTTTTCTGAGAGGTAACAAGAGTCACTGAAGCCACAAGATGAACCGGTCAATAGCTACCAGGTTTTATATGTTATTTACACTTTTCCGTAAAGGCACCCTGATGTCCCTACATTTAGAAATGCGAATTTAAACCTTTTGATTATCTTACATAGTTTAATAATGTATATATCAGCTCTCTTTGAGACTTTAATTGATGAAAATTATCTGTCAATTTTGTAGACTTCTGATGTCTAAGGATCCATTAATGACACACTGTTGATATTTGACCTATTGTAGTTGTACACTTTGTTATGTCAGAACACTTTTGGGTACACATAACTAAGTTGGATGATAAATACTTTACATTGCTCACACTGACGTTCAATAGATCTTAAAAATGTAGTATGTAAAACTTTACTTTGTCGTGCCCACAACTAAAGGCACAGAAGATGTTCATATCACAAGTATAATTGATTTGAAAGCATCTACAGCAGGTAAACATCTAAATTCATAATCACAAGATGTACAAGTCAAAGGTCACCAGGTTTTATATCTCTTTCACGTTGTTTCTGATAAGGCACCCTAGTGTACCTGCGTCTGAAAATGCAAATTTAAACCCTATGGCTGTGTCACAGAGAATATAAGCTCTCTAAGACATGTCAACAAATTTAGCTGAATGTTTTGAATTGTTGAAAGCTATATTTCAACTTTCTAGACTTTGTTGATGCATCAAGGATCCGTTACTGCCACAGTGTTCACATTGACATAATTTGGTAATACACTTTGTAATATCAGGATACAAATTAAGTCACTTTTTATTTAATTTAAATAAGAAACACGTATCACACACGTTGAAAAAAACCTATACAATGTGTTGAAAACTTTGATAAAAAGAAGCATTACAAGGTTACATAAACCTTAACAAAAGACACAAGGGTGGAAAGAACCAGACGTTCATATTTCAAAGGTCAAAGTCAAAGTTGAGGTTTTACTTCCTGTTCAGCAGCGAGATTCATATTTCAAGTATGATTGATTTAGACACATCCACAACAAGTAAACATCAACATTCATTAATATCTTTATTGAATTGTATTTGCAAGATGTGTCAAAGGTCACCATCCCATTTACACTTTTTGAATAAGGCACTGTGATATGCCCACCAAATTTGCCTGGGATAATTTAAACTATGTGAAAGCTATCATGAAAGTAGTCTACAACATTGCAGTTTTCAGGCATTTTATTCTTATTTTAATTAAAAGGGTGCACAAATTCTACACTGCTGACTTGTTTGTAATAAATTAAATATGCTGAGGACAATTTTAAGTTTAATTTATACTTAAAAATTAGAGAAACATACTCTACATTGGGAAACCAATACAGTGTGTTATACAGCCCCAAAGAAACTAATTTGGTAAACATTTTCCAGGAATGTTTGTGATCATTTAAATATGTCTGAATTGTATATTATTATAATAACTTTCTTTAGAATTTATTTTATTTACTGTTAATATTCATATGTCAAACATTAAGGGTTTAGTGTCAAAAGTTAATCGATTGTTCTTTTCCATGTTAGCTGAAACTTTTTTCCTGTTAAGAGAATTCCAGAAATATACACCTTGATGGACACACAAATCTAAATTTGAGGATAAAAACTTTATATTGCTCACGTAGACATTCAAAAGATCTCAAAATTTTGGTATCTCTAAAACTGTACTTTGCAGTGTCGAAAATTGAAGCCACAACCGATGTCCAAACCACAACTATGATTGATTCAGATGCACCTACAACAGGTAAACATCTCAATTCATCAATAATTTTATCAACCAAATTGTATTTGCAAGATGTACCATTCAACAGTCAGCAAGTTTTTAAAATCTCAGTTACATTCTTTTTCTGACAAGGCACTCTGAAGTACAAACATTTAGAAATGGAAATTAAACCTGGTTACTATGTCACATAGTTTAATAAAGTAGAAATGTGTTGAAACCTACGATAAACCCAATCATTAAAAGTGCATAAAATTAACAGACACATTTATTAAGGTGGAAAGAACCTGAAATTTACATTTCTAAGGTCAAAGTTGTTATTTTATGTCCTGGTTACCAGCTAGATTCATATTTAAGGTATGATTGATTTAGACACATCTACAACAGGTAACCATCTACATTCATCGATGCTCTTATTGATTGAATTGTTTTTGCAAGATGTATCAAAGATCACCAGCTGTTGATATACCATTTTCACTATTTCAAATAAGGCACTGTAATATATCCACTGAATTTGCCTTATATATTGCAAACCACATCAAAACAATCCTGATAGTAGCATGAAAGATTGTTGTTTTAGATATTATTCATGTGGTAATCACCAATATAGAATTCCTGATAAATAAATAATTACTCTAATGCTACACTGCTGACTTGTTTGTGATAAATTATGTAATGTTACGACAATCTTAAGCTTAAGTTTCACTATGACAGAATTAGAGAAACAAAGACTTTATTGGGAAAACCAATGGAATGTGTTGTGAGCCTTCTAGCATTTAAAATCCCAAAAGAAATTTATTTGGTGAACAATTTCCAGGAAAGTTTGTGATCATTCAAATATGTCTAAATTGCATATTATTATATTATCTTTCTTTAGAATTTATTATTCACTGTAAATATTCATACGTCAAACATTGAGGGTTTAGTATCAAACCTTTATCAACTGTTCTTTTCCATGTTAGTTGAAACCTTTTGTTTTTCCCACTAACAGATTTCTAGAGATATATGCACTGATTGACACACAAAGCTAAGTAGTTTGATGACAACATTTTTACACTGCTCAAATTGACTTTCAATAGATGTTAATATTTTTGTATTTCTAAACACTGTACTTTGCAGTGCTGACAACTGAAGCAACAACAGATGTCCAAACCACAACTATGATTGACTCAGAAACATCTACAACAGGTACACATTCAAATTCATCAATAAGTGTTACAACCAGAATGTATTCAGAAGATGTACCATTCAAGGTACGCTGAGTTTTTAATCTCATTTACACTCTTTTTTTTATAAGGCAAATGATGTACATACATTTGGATATACAAATTTATACCCTGTAACGATGTCATTCATCAATAAGTGTTACGACCAGATTGTATTTAGATGTTTACAGTATTTCAAATAAGGCATTGAGTTTGCCTGGGATATTTTAAACCATGTGAAAACTTTCCTGATACTAACCTAAAAGATTGCAGTATTTAGGCATTTTATTTGTGTATTTTTCTAGACTTTCTGACATTTTCAGTTAAATAGTACAGGGCCGGGAGTCACAAAGATTCTTAAGTAAGAATTCTTACTTAAGTACAACATTTGTGGTTATATTTAACCACAAATGTTGTACTTAAGTAAGAATTCTTACTTGAGAAACTTTGTGAATCCGGCCCCTGGATATTTTAAACTGTGTGAAAAGTATTATGATGGTAGCCTGAAGGATTGCAGCTTTTAGGTATTTTAGTCATTTAATACGCACCTTTCTAGATTTCCTGATATTTCAAGTCAAAAGATATACGACTGTTATTACACTACTGATATGTTTGCGATACAAAGGTCAAAGATGGGGTTTACATCCAGGTCAACATCCAGTTGTCATGATTCATTATGTAATGTAAGGACAATATTAAGCTCAAATTAATTTATGTAAAAAGGCTTATTTTATGAATTTTTATTTCAAATGTTTGCAAAACCTAAAAAATATTGATAGATACAGAGAACTAGGTTTGATGATAAAATTTAACATTGCTCACATTGACATTAAATAAATCTTCAAATTTTAGTATATGTAAAATTGTACTTTATAGGGCAGACAACTGAAGCCATAACAGTTGTTCATACCACAAGTATCATTGATTCAGAAGCATCTACAACAGGTAAACATCTGAATTCATCAAGTATTTCATCAACTAGAATGTAATCACAAGATGTGGATCACCGGGTTTAATATCTCATTCAAATTGTTTTTAAAACGGCACCCTGGTTTAGCTCCATTTACAAATGCAACTTTAAACGTTGTGACTTTGTCATATAGCTTGAAAAAGTACATAAGGTCTCTTTGAGACCTGTCCCGAATTTTTCCCGGATATTTTAAACTGTTGAAAACTGTCATTATTGAAGACAGAACGACTGTTTACAATGACATATTTATAGATCATAAAATTTTAGTATGTGCAAAATTGTATTTTAGAGCCCAGAGCTGAAATAACAACTGATGTTCCTACTACAGTTGTGACTGATACAGAAGTGTTTACAGCAGGTAAGATTTATTTAAATTCATTGTAAATTTTTTAATGAAGACAAGGACCTGCAACAGGTGGTTCTTTCAATATAAAAACCAATCCCTCAGTAATATCATTTTGGATGCATCTGAAGACTCACATCGTCAACTCCTCACAAAGTATCTTCCTCTTGTTCACACCTACAACCTAGAGAATTGATCTAAAACTTCCCTTGCCTATCCAATTTGTCAATTCTTTTGTTAGTTTAGCATTCTGACTTCCCCCTGTCGGAAAGATATTGTGCCTGCAAAACATTAGATCAGAAATAAAGAAAAAAATTACACTGTGCCCAATTGTTAACACATTCGCCTAGGAACACAGGGGGCCTGGGCAGCCCTCTTTTGGTGAATCCTTTCCCAAATAAAGGACTAGGGAATCTCAGGAATATTGATAAATAGTCATCCCCGAGACCCTATAGCTTTATGTTAGGGGAATGTCTGTCACTTGAGAGCTTGAGCTGTACTAGTGCAATCAGGATGAGTCAAATAGTGCTTGGAGTCCTCAAGTAAAAGATATTGTGCTGAGTATAAATATATATTACAAATACACTGTTTCACAAGTTTTGTATAATTTAGTATTTTCCAAAGTAAATGGTGGTATTATTTAATCCCGAAAAGTTGTAAGGAGGACTGTTTGTCAGTAAATCAGTAGCAGTTAAAGTCAGTAGACCAAATGTGGTTGCATGGCATACATATAACATGCTTATTTCTAATCGTAAAGCATAACGTTATAATTTCAATGCAAATATTTATTTTAATAGAATCCAGTCTGAAATAAGTATTAAATCTGAACTTTTATGATTAAAAGACTGGGGAAAGAAGGAAAGGGTTTGTCCATAAATGACCATGAATGCTAGGAAAACGTAGTTTAATGCTAGTATATCTACTGTTTGATTAATTTATGAACAAATAAACTTCTACATAGCAAATTGTCTAATGTCCCATTCACACTACAGGCAGTCGTCCTGCTGCTAGAAGTTTTTTTCAGTGATGGAACCGCCTTCCAGATTGCCCCATCTCATCCAAATTGTTCTTACTACAGGCCACTGAATTGACATGGTGTCTTAACCGTCAATAACAGTCCAAGAGCAACAGTACTAAGAACGTCGGCCACTGTGAAGCAACCTCCATTAATCTCAACTCACCTTCGGCGAAACGTCCAATACCTTAACTCACCTTATGTTGCCATATTACGCCGAAAGACGACTGAATCACAACCTTATGTACACTGTGGATCACACCTTCAGTTACCGTAGTTAGAAATTCATATGCGCATCCACAAAATCATCTGCGCATGCTCACAGTATTGAAATCAGAGGCATAAATTTTAAACAGTTTAAAACTTTTGTTGAACTCGCAAGGTAGTGGACAGTTTACCACTGACTAGCAAGGTCACAAGCGGACTTCAGTCGATGATCCAAGGACAGGGATATTTTCCCAAACAAGGCCTACTGTGGGTGATTCTTCCTGTTGTGTGAATCCGGTATAATGTTTGAACTGCATCTTAGTATTATACTCACTTAATTATCGGGAAGAACGGCTGTATACTGTTTGCCAAAAATTATGGTTAGTACACCAATTATTTACCTCTATAAAATTTTGTTACTGTAACGCCTTTATATTCAGTTTTAAATGAAAACTACAAAAACAAGGAATGATAGTATTTTCTGTTTGCTACTGGAACAGTCTACTTGATGATACATGTTCATGTATATGCAATATTAAACCGGATTTGAATGACTTGCATAAATCTAAAAACATATCTTTTGCGGAGTAACTATGCATTGGTGCTAGCATTTTGATTGTTCTGGTAAATGACCTGGAATGTATTTTTTCAGAAATAATTGACCTCTACCTCTTTCTTCGTAAGCTAAAAAACAACATTAAATTGGCATACTTTGATACATACATGAACCACAATGCTCGGCCGACTCAGTGTTTTAGCTCATAAAGTGTCTCTATCTATATAGCAAAAAAAAAATTTAACATAATTTTATCACTCATGGCATTACCTTTTATAACCCATTTGGTTTTTCGTGTATCCTTTATTAGAAGATTGGAATATACATCAGGAAAAGTGCAAATGTGTAATTAGTTGAATTATCTCTGATTTTTGGTTAAGAAGGCATCACTGCAGAAATTTGTGGTGTCTTCTTTGCTTCACAATTCTGTTATTTACAGGAACCAGCTCTTCTTCGATTCCAGAGGAAACGACGCATATTTCAGGAACAGCCAGTTCAGGTAAGAAGGGTTTTCAAACCCTTCAATACTATTTTTGCTTTTTTTTGAGGGGATGGGTCACTGGGCACTACCCAGTTCAAATTATAATGAAGTTAAGAGATCACATTACATTAAGATTACATTAAGATTACATCAGTTACCCGCATCTAGGAAAATGAAAAAAAAAACAGTCCTTTTTTAATAATACCCCATCTTACACTTTAGTAATAGTAGATTCTCCCCTGAATCTGTGACAAAAATGACATCCGGTTAATTTAAGCTGTTCAAAACCGAAAATAACCAAAACAGGGTGATTTTTCAGACGTCCTTTGTGACCTTTTCTGTATTGTGTATTTGTAACCATTACAGTTTCCATTAAGATTCCTATTAGTGATACATTGTATAAAGTTACAACTTTGGTGATTTCTGTTCTCCTTGTGATGTCACTTTTTGAATAACAAAAAATATGGTTCTGTTCACCCAAATTCATCATTTCTGTTGGTGTGGCTATGCATAGATCTGTTTATATAGAGACTTTTAAACAGGTAAAGTTTATTGACTATAAACCATTGGAAATCATTGAAGACGTTTTACCGTTAACACAATAATTTGTATCCAAAATTTGCTCACCATTTACATGTTTAAGGCTTACTCAATGGCTGTAGCATGTTGAACATAGACCCTGTATTGTTTCACTAAAGAATCCGTTTGCACAGAGATCAATTGCTATAAAAGCTTAATTCGGTAAAATTGCATTAAGGTTTACTAAAGATGCATAATTTTATTCAGTGATCGCAGGGTGTAAATAAAGAAGTATTTAAACATCTGCTATTGTAAATTTTCATTCCCAGAATGTATTTTTGTCATAGCCAAAATTATGGAGACTCCCAATATTTTAGGCTTGAATAAAAAAGAAAACTATTCTTTCATAAGGCAAATCAATTAAAAAATTGATTCTTTACATTTTGAAATAAACTTGTAAAATGGGTGAAGAATTGAAGGTTTTTGTTTGTCAGCAGTAGGGTTTGTCGTAACACGATGTTTTTTCAGAGATAATTGGATCATAAGTCATCTCTTACACAGAATGTGAACATTGAAAACAGAAACACATCAATGGATGGATAAAAAAATTCTGTCTATTTGATAAAGTTGGAGATATTGATAAGTAATATGAGAATAAACTGTAATACAGAGGAATATAATTTGTACAAGGCAAAGACCATTTGTAACCAGTCAATGGGACCTCATCCTACTAATTGTTAATTTCTATATCCAATAATTATTTATGCAATATTTGATATAAAGAGTATGAAGAAGGCCTTTCAAAATATAACTTACATGCCTAGAGCTTTCAAATGTATCCTCTATTTCCTTGTCAGCATTAAATGCTGAATAATTAATATCTCATTTTAGCTAAGTGCTTTTAATTACAGTGTAGACAAAAGTTGCTTCTTATCAAGATTATACTTTCAATAAATAAAGTTCTATGGTAATAGCTATTTCTCTATTCACACTTTTCCGAGAAAGCCCCCGGTGTACTCCCCACTTAGAAACAGATTTTCAACATCTTACAGCATGTAGCATCTTCATCAGTCAAGCACAGTGTGTAACAGACTTAAGGTGATGTGCCACTTACTCGGGTAGGAACAAAGATGGAGGAAGGCTAAAGTGATGCAATGGTTGACAAATGGGATAAGTTGTAAAAGGTGGAGGAGAACAAAGATGAGAAGATGTTGGAAGAGAGGAGCCTTTTATTTTACAGACATAAATTACCAAACTACAATTGGTAAACTATAAAAATGAAAGGGGACAAGAAAAGGCATCATCACGTGACTCAATGTAGTTTAGTGGAGAGCAACTGTGTTCACGTGGTTAAAAATACAGAAATCTATGATGCTCTTTGACCATCCCACGATGCCTGCATAAGGCTTTGCAAGGTTTGTACAAGATTTGTATGAGCCCGTTGCGATTTGGGTTGCGTTTGCGATTCCCTGAGAACTTGGTGCAAACATGGTGATCCAGGATGATAGATATACGACATACCAAGATTATACTACGTGTTACAGAGGATGACTTTGATGCTACGCGTTAGATTGAGGATGATTATATAGCCATTTCTGGAGATCCAGAGCGATGGATGGCACATATCCAGTGATGATGCAACAAGGATTGAGGATCCATGGGGAATGTGTTGAGAATTAATCATCGCTGGATACTTTTCCATATAAAAAGCTGTATCCAGATCCAGATCTCTTTCATTCATTTTTTTTGCAAATGTACACGTGAAGTAGTTGGACAAATTATTGAAGATGTGGGAGCCCTCCATAAGTTTGTTTGTATGGACCCTGCTATGTTTCAAAAATTCTAACAATAGTGGGAACAAAAATTGAGAAGTTTGACACCTAATACTGCAAAGCCATCAATCTTGGTTGTAGACTTGCCATTACACTCCACTCCCTGGCAACCGGTGAGATGTACCGAAGCCTGATGTATGGCTTTCGTGTGGCCCACAACAGCATTTCGAGGATTGTCTGTGAGAGCAGTGATGTCAGTTTTGATGAAAACTCAGATGAGGTTATGCATTGCCCTAGGATCAGTGCTGAGTGGAAAGCTGTGGCTGCAGAATTTTCTTCATGGTTTAATTTCCAACAAACCTTGGGGGCAATAGATGGGAAGCATGTGGCGATAAGATATCCTAGGAATGGTGGGTTATTGTATTTCAACTACAAGGGTTTCCACTCAATCATTCTCTTTGCCCTTGTGGATGCAAACTGCAAGTTCATGTGGGTGGATTTGGGTGTCAACGGATCAAGTCCTGATGCGTAGATATTTAACCAGTCAGAACTGAGGTCAGGCATCATCGATGGTACCCTACAGGTCCCTGCAGCTAAACCACTTTCTGGTGTTGACAGTTCAATGCCATACTTTCTTATTGGGGACGATGCCTTTTCACTTTGCACATGGCAGATGACCAGGGAATATTCAACTACAGACTTTCACACGCATACAGTGTTCTGGAAAATACATTTGGCTTCATGCCCAATAGATTTGGATGTTTGCTCACTACTATGAATCAAAACAAAGACACTATCACTTCGATTGTATCTGCCTGTTGTGTACTGCACAATATCATGAGAATTCAATACTCTGGTGTGCATCATGGTATTGGGAACGATGAGGATGAACATCACAGGCTGGTGCCTTGACAGTGGAGACAAGGTGTGAATTTGCAGGACATGGAGGATTTCCACCAGTATTAAATCTGATGTCATTGCATTTAATAACGTTTCATTGAACTGTGTGTCTTAAACTGTGATATGATATGCTGCGAGCTATACTGTTTCATGACATTTTTAATGGGATTGAAATAGGTTTTAATATCATTATGAAATATGTTTGCATTACATTTATATTATTGTAATATATGTGCTTATTTTTATTATAAATTAGTTTATTTTTGCTTCCAAATTTTCATTTGTCTTTATTGGAACTGACATCTGTACATATGCAGAGACATTGCAAAAGTGATCTAGGTCGTACTAAATTCAGTTATCTAGAGGCCAAATCAAAAATGTTAAAAGGTCATGTCTCTGTTTACTCTTGCAGCCATATGCTTTGGTATTTTTTAACAATTACGAACAGACAAGGTGTGTGGGAACTGTAAGGTTATATGCTTTGGTATTGCTTATGCATAACAAACACCCAAAGTCAAGGTGTGAAGCAGCATATACTTTGGTTGTGTTATATATAAAAACACCCATAGCCAACATGTGAAGCAGCTAAGGTCATACATTTTGGTTGTGTTATATATAACAAACACCCAAGGCCAATGTGTGAAGCAGCTAAGGTCATATACTTTGGTTGTGTTATATATAACAAACACCCAAAGCCAAGGTGTGAAGCAGTTAAGGTCATATACTTTGGTTGTGTTTCATATTACAAACACCCATTGCCAAGTGGTAAAGCAGTTAAGGTCATATGCTTTGTTTTCCATGTAACACACACCCAAAGACAAGTTGTCAAGCAGCTAAGGTCATACATTTGGCAAATAATGAATACACAGATAAAATAATCAACAGTATTTAATATCACATTTGCAGGAATATGTTGAAGTAACCATAATAAAGTAATATATGTGAGTGAGACCAATAAAAATACATGGCAAAACAATCAGAGTCCATGTGTCACAGGCTTTCGCATACAGTTCACATACACACATACATACTGAATACTACTGTCCTTGTCCATACAGGTCACATACTAAGCAATACTTTCCTTGTCTTTGGGTGTCTGTGACTGGTCCTCAGGGTTAACAAGAGCACAAATTGTGAGCAGAATGGCAGGTATCAACCCTATGCCAGTAAAGGAAGCATCGAGGTACGAAAGGTTCAAGTCTGTGAAATCCATGGTCTTTCCATCTGCATAGGTAAGCAAATACTTGATAGAAGCAGAGGAGCTGGGTATTGATGTGGATGAAGAAGGCTCCCCGCTGTAGTGGCTGCTGAGTAGGGTTGGCTGACACTGTCTGAAAAAGTAATGTCTGTTGGCCTGAGGGTTGGGTTGGCTGTTGTGCTGTTACAACCTCATGCATTCTCTGTTACTGCATCAGCTCCATTTGCATCTGTTTGAGCTCCAGGCAGATGGTCCAGCTATCTCTGCCTCTCATCTAGCTGAACAGATGCCTTATGCTGCTCCATGTCAGTCACAGCCTTGGACTCATGTAAAGCAAGATTTACAAGATCCATGCTTCGTTGTTGGAAGATGGAAGATGGGCCACAACTCCTCGTGGATCTTGCCAAGTGCCCAGGTCATCCAGCTGCCCCATGTAGTATAGTCATTCGTCTGGTTGCTACATACATGTTCGAGCATCTCTGAGATCTGTACATTCATATCACTGCGTTCAAACAGTCTCTCCAGTAGTTCTGACTGAGCTGTGGCTTCTGCAACTGATTCTTAGAGCACTGGATGAAGATTAAGTAGAGGCAGGTTGCTGTGCAGGAGGTGTGCTGCATTCATGGAGCTCGGACTCAATGGACTCCTCTTCAGTCTCTGTACAGTTGATGATGACAGATGCAGCCAATCTGTATGGTGCAACAGCAGTAGTGTATGATGCAGTGGTTGATTGATCCGTGGCAGAGACCGAGGAGACGGAAGAGGCTGATGGCTTCAACTGAAAAACCAAAAGTCAAAAAAAACAAACACTTAGTGACATGCCTAGAATTTTATCTCAAATAATCTTACTAGGTGCAAGATAATTAATTATTTAACCAAAGGTGGTACAAAGTAACTGTGGCCATACATGTACAAAAAGTAAACATTTCACTTCCAGTAATAACTGACCATACAGACTCCCCAAGATATTCACCCCAAGCTATTCAAGTACATACATTCTGCTGACATGTCTAGAAATTATCATAACACATACATATTATGAATGAATGCATACACTGCATGACTGCCTGGAAGCCACGTGAGAAATGTGGTCCTCCAGAAAGGTGAAGGTGCTGATGATTCACCTGTTCTTCTCAGTTTGCGCCTTGGTGCCATCTCCAGACTTCTTTGCAGTCAGCTTGCCATACCAAATCCTCATGCCCTTAAACTCATATCTTCAAGTCAGCAGTTGCAAATAGAATTTTAGAAAAAATGTAATATCAATACAAATGACAAGACAATAGTTAAGCATAATGGATAGAAGGTCCTGGTTATTGAGTCATAACTCTACACCCGATCAACATACTTGACAAGGTTCTATATACTCTAGAAGACCGCAATAAGTAGCAAGTAGGGAAATATACAAGCATTTTAAAATTCAACTTTTAAAATTGAAATCAATATTAAAATATTTTAAACTTAAACATTAGAATTCCACAGTTCCAAATTAAGTGCATCCGCCCCCCCCCCCCCCAAAAAAAACAACAAAAAAACCAAAAAAATAAATAAAACCTGAAAAATAAACATAAACATGTAATTCCTACTATTCCACTAGTCCAGGCAAAATTTAGTTAAACACAATTAAACAATTGAATCTACACCAGTTATTAAATCATTAAATTATCAATAAGTCACCAAAAAAGCTAACAAAACTCACCAGATATTCTGATGAATTCACTCGTGCTTGTGCAGACCAGAGTGTGTCCTTCTTGTCCACATCCCTTTATTCTTTCTTGCCTTTGTTGTTTAATACAGTGTTGTCCTTTAACCAATCAGCCATGGCCTCTTCCTGCTCATCTGTCAGTCTGACCAGTTACTTCTTATGGGCTAGTTCGTCGGAATGCTGTATGACTTCTTTCCTGGCTAGTTCTCCATCAAGGCGAATTGCTGCAATAGTTTTAAACATCAGCTTGTTATCATTAGTGGAGCAGTAAAAGCCAAAGAGGATTGAAGACAAAGGGAGAACAAGGAGGAATTAACTGAGAACAATGACGAATTTGCGTAGATTTGCCAGCAAGCATCGCCACTGTGGGACCTGGGCAAAAGAAACATTGCCAAAAAAAATGTGTATTCCAATTAAGACTATAGATTAATCCGTTTGAGTGTGCTTTGGGTGTGCTTGTCTGTTAATTCATGAAAAAAAGTAGTAAAAAGATTCTTCTGAATTTGTTCTATTCGGATAAGGCCTGACCAAGAAAGAAGTGATTAACTGTGAGGCAATCATTTAATTAATGGTCCGGGCATGAAAAGAGCTGCAATAGATTCTACATAAATGTCTACTGTGGAAAACTTCATTGGCTAAGAAAAATCATTTAATAAAACCACACATTCCTATAACAGAAGGAGGTATACTGAAACGAAATAAGAGTGAAGTCCTAACTGAAAAATAACATGTAATATTCATTAAAATCTTTTAATGGTTTTATTTCCAAATCTTTTAGAATCCATACATGTAAAAAGAATAAAGTTACAATTTCTTGAAAGTGTCGTTTTTTTCGTTTTTCTCTACAGCCACTAGCAGGTCAGTGGTACCATTTTCTACACAGGATGTACAACAAGCAGCTTGGGGTAAGAGCTAGGCTTTGGCAAATACACTGCATAACTACTTTTTATAGATATTTCAGTTAGAATGGCCATTATGAGTGCCAATATAATGTTCTAAGTACATATGCTTTGTACGTTTTTGCTACTGATGTGAAAAACTGCTGTGTACATGATTGAGTCTTAAAAATGACATCATTTTATTCCCACGTAGGTTTCAGTTTGTACATGTACATACTGACACAAATAAACATGCAACATTCACACATAAAAATGACATTTTCTCACATTCTTGGAACCACAACCATCATACAACGTACTCACCATATAAAGATGTAGCTGTTTAGAAACTGTTTAACCCCTTCAACGTCACACTCTGGCTGAGACGTTACTTTGGTTAATGACCAGTTTTTTTTTGGTGAAATAGAGACTTTCTCCTATTTCTCTTGTTGGACTTCAGCTGTTTAGAGGATGTTATCAAATTTGTGTTAAATTTAATAAATGCTATAATTAGACTCTAACATATAGACATATAGAATTATTGTAGGTTCATTGGCATAGCCAGGTCATAACAGGGAAGATATGGGTAACAGGGTGACTAAGGTGGATAGGCTTTTGCAAACAGATAAGGTTTGAGCTTCTTCTGGAAAGAGGCAACAGAGGTTCTGCATTGCATACACACTCGGGTAGGTCATTCCAACTCACAGGAGCATCAACAGCACAACTATTACCAAAATGTTTCACTGACTTGTGAAATGAAGAGTGGGGCTGTTGAACTACCAAGTACTCTTGATCAGGGAGACTACACCTGGTGCTGTAAGGGCAACTACTCCGAGGCAAGGATGGTTTAAATAGACCAGGAACTACTATGGCGATATTTTTTAACCAATGTAGTGGTTTTTGACTTAAAACAGTACTCAAGAGGCAGCAAGTGGAGTCTCTGAGAATCGATGTGGCATTTCTATGATTTGTGACTAAGCATGCAGCTGTTTTATTCTGATTTAGTTTTAACTTACTGAAAAAATTCATCTTTGTACATCTTGAGGGCAAGTATTCAGTTTTGGTATTACTATTACAGGCTATACAATGTTTATCTATTTCAGCTGTGAGTATTGAATGGAGTAGCTGGTCGGCATGTAGTGTGAGTTGTGGTGGTGGACTCAGAAGTAGGTACAGGAACTGTACAGATACCAGTGTGTCCTGTGAACTGGATGACAACCTGGAGTGGATGACATGTCGCACCGCAGACTGTCCATTAGGTAATTTTCTTTCCCTTATCAGAGAACTTGTGATACATTCATTGTGATACAAAAGCAGTTTCAGAAAATTGTCTCTTTTGTCTAAAAATGCATGCTTTGCAATGGTTGTATCATAGCAACAAAATGATAATTTATTTAAAGTTCAGTCTGTGATGACATATAGAGTAATGTGACATAGAAATGAAGCTTAAAATGAACTAGATAACTAGAGGCTTATAGGGGCCAGACTTCCACCAGGGGACACTTTTTGAAAATTCTTATTTTTTGCGCTATCAAGAATATGAGCCAAATCGTTCTCAAAATTTAATCTCTCTTTGGCCAGGCTTTAAGATATGTTATATGAGGAAAATGCATGAGCATTCTGCATAATAATAGCGTGTCCAAGTATGCAAGTAATAGTCAAATTTATGCCAGAATGATATGTATGCAAAAGTATATATTAAAAACCATGTGACAGAGTCAAATTAAGGGTTCAACAGCCAGGTCCATATTGTGGCAGGGCCAAACTATGGTTATACTTGTGGGAGTTGAACATACACCGAGGTAATAGCCTGTAACTAGATGTCAGTCTTGCAAAAGCATTAGGCAAACAAAGACCTTAAGACCCATGTGAGACTAAGGTATAAAAATTGATCTTAGTCATAAGTAAAACTAAAGCCTGAGGATATCAGAACTTTTCTTACCTAAGTATATACTATAAATTACTGAGTCTGTTCTTTATGCACAGTGAATTGTCCACCATCTCCACACATTGAGCATGCAACACAGATTGGTGACAGCCAGTACATGGGTGCAGTCATTGTCTACCAATGTATGGACACGTACAGAGAATTCCCAGATGGTTCCAAAGAATTTGTCATCACCTGCACAAGAAAAGCAGAATGGGACTTCAAAGAATTACCAACTTGCCAATGTAAATTTAGTTTTTTAAGTTAATCTAATATGAGATTTTATAGCTCTTAATCTCCACCTTTTCAGTTTAAGGTTCAAAATCCAAAAACTTGTTCAATATGAGGTCCAGTAAAATAGCTGGGTCATACCACACACACGCAGGAGGTAGGGTTGCCAAGGCTAAAGTCCTTGAGCTATGGATAAATATAATTCTAACATGCCATGGATGTGTCCACGACTCTGATTGGCTAATTGGAGATATATTTCAATAGTAAAATCAGCATAACTTCACTGGTTTGGATTATCAAATATTCTAACACAACACGACTGTTAGGGTGAATCTGATTGGCTTATCTGTCCCCATAATAACCACATGCACTGTAAAATGGATGAAACAGCTTGTCTTTTGTCATTAAATCTGAATAATAACATTAGTATTTATTCTGACATAGCATGGCTGTGATTGGCTAATCGAGGAAAAATTTCATCGACAAAAAAACACAACCTTTGGTAACTATCATCTCTCATTATGGCTGTCTCAAAAATTAATCCAATTTTGCGATAAAATGTAAATAATAAATGATATTTATAAAATTTAAAACCTTGTCATTGTACAATAGGAATAACCCCAACCATGGTAAACTTTTGTGTATACCATGGTTTGGTCGGGGTTATTCCTTTTAAAATGAAACCCTCATCACTTGTTTTTACAACCATTAATTAAATTGGCAATATTTAGTTGTATATATTATATACAAATTTGAAGAATTCAGTAGAATTCTATAATATACTCGTAGCTATCATAACAGGGATACACAGAGAAGTGAAGACAAAGCTCACAGCATTTACAAATTTATCTGAATTTGTATAGTATCCACTTTATTTCTCCATTAATTCCCCTTCAAGTTACAGAATACCCACAGGAAGTGGACACTTTTATATCACTGTCCTTGGCCTTACAGTCTCAGACATTTAAATAAAATAATTCAACTCTCTCAGGTTTTCCCCCCAATATAAAGGAGTGTTTGTAAAATACTCTTCCTACGCACCATTACTAATACACAAAGTACAATTATAATACTTATTTAGCGTCATTGTATAATATATTAGGATTCATTTGTAACATTTTTTCTGTAGCTAAGAAATGCCCAGTAATAAGCCACTATGGTCACATGACAGTGAGTTCAGATGTACGGTTTGTTGACACAGTGGTAGAAGTGGCCTGTGACATAGGTTATGAGTTCCCAGACCATACTGACAGGAGAACAGCATACTGTAATTATGACCAAACTTGGAAAGGTCTTCCTGCCAAATGTGAAGGTAAAGTTGGCAAAGAACCTGCCACATTGTGTATAAATCAATTTATACCAGACTTTTTTGAAATGGGGCTGCAGGAACAATGAATGTGTAATGGCACAGCCAAACCCCTTAACTTGTACTAAACTGTTATCATAAACATTTCATCATGTCATGCATGTCTTTTGTAAAAACAATACAAATTAAACATATAATCAAGTGAGGCACAAATACTTTCAATAAATTAAAATAACCTTATAATCTTAATCTCAGTAACTAAGATTTAACAATGGTATATAAAATATCAATGGTTGTTACAATATATCACAAGTGCTTCTTATAATATCAGTTATTGAATACTTTTCTGACCAAACAGATCCAAATATTTGTTCACATGCAAAATATATTTACAGTGCTTCAATTGTATTTCTTATTTAAAAAATAAATTGCAAAATAAGTAATATTTCATTCTAACGTTTAGCAAAGACATGCAGATTGGTTGTTGAGGTTGGTCGGACTGGAGTCATTGACAGAATGCTGACATATGGTGAGAGGGTGATCACACAGTGTCCTGATGGTTATGGGCTTCGCACTGGACAAAGCCAGATAATAGCTGAATGCAGTCAGCATCCGCTTATCATATTTGAATGCACCAGTGAGTCTTATTTGAAATAGTCTTATTTACACAAGACATTTGGCCTGAACAGTTACAAATGAATTTTGGCAATATGTGGGGAAACCACAATCAGTTCTATCATTATTTGGCAGCACATGAGAAGGAGCTTTAATATAGGGATATACCATAAAAATCCCTGCTCTATGCAAATTTAGAATTCGAATTCTTGGTTTAGATCACAAAGGCATGGCCTGAGTGATCTAAACCCAGAACTCGTGTTCTAAATTTGTGTGGAGCTGGGAATTTTATGATATATCCCTATTCTAACACGATATGTCCATAAATAAAATATTTTTATCATTTCTTTTTGTGTTGTATTTTATGTTTTAGGAGGCTAACCGGAAGTAACAGCCACAACTTTGTGATAATATTGAGCATGGTATTTTTGTTCGATTAGCCAATCAGAAACTCTGTTACATCGCTGTCACGGTAGAATGTTTTATGTCATGCTGTTTGAATAATGCGATGGTTTTAGTGACTTAGCTGTCCATTCCTTCACAAATATTGTAATGTTTACCAGCTCAATGTTCTGTGGTTATTACCTTTTCATATAGCATTAGTCATTATTTTGGTTCAGAGAAGGTACTCTTGACAATTAGTAACCTTTCACATTTGATAGAAGAGGATTTATTCATATCAGTAGATAGTTGCTGGATTGCTAAATGCTACCATATATTTGTCATAGGTTGGTGCTTTCTGTGTGCTATGACTATCATTTAAGCAATTTGGTAAGATTATTAACTTCACTTTAAGATGATATTTAAAACATAATGGAAGTTGGAAAATATAAGTATGAAACTTTTCTCTTTATCATAATTAGAGTCTGATTGATTTCAAGGGTGTAAACGTTAGGTGTTTACATCCCTTTTAACAGCAGTGGTTGCATCAGCAAATGTCCCTTAGTGTCTCCCACCTGTTACTATATAAATTGAAATCAAAGCAGTGATAGCAGAGGTGAGGACCATCTGATAAAATGACTCTCTTATTCACCATTCGACCACATTGAGATCGTTGGATGTTTTCAGATGTTGTTATGTACCTTGTATTTGATGTAGGAGATTACTGTCCACCATTACCTGCAGTGAACCACTTGGAGGTTCTGAACAGAACGGACAACAAGGTCACAGTGGAATGTTCTGAAGGCTTCAGATTTCCTAGTGAAGATAAGGTCAAAGTCATACACTGCGACAATTACTTATGGGAAATAGGCAACTCTGAATTATGTGAAGGTATGAATGACAGGAAAGCAAGCTTGACAATTGATTGTATAAGATTCTGAATAACCTATTTTGTTTGACATAGTATCAGATTTTTACGAGTGATTTTTTTTATTGAAAAGAACGTTTTTCTATTTGTTTCCACTTTCCATAAAACATTTGGTTGTTTTGATCACATTCATTTACAAACAAAATTTTGTTTCAAATGCATTTTGAAAATAAGGTTTGTCAAATAAAGGTAATTTTGATGAATGGGTGATGCTTGAAATTGTAATTTAGAGGTATATTATCTCCCTGATTTACACCATTTTCAAAATATAAAGTATCAGAAAAGTATCAAACTTTCTGAATTGATCCATTGCAGCAGTATCCTGTGACCCTCCACAAATATTAGAAAACACTGATGTGTCTACCACCAACCTCAGCATCCATGGGGCTGCCACATACAGCTGTCATGAAAAGTACCATTTCTCTGATAACCATCATGAGAAAACAGTACACTGTATGGGCAATGGCACCTGGAGTCCACTCAGTGACAGCTGTCAATGTAATTCTGTATTCTGATATTTTATGTACTCACAAAGACTTCAGTGAATAGTCAGATAACAACCCATTTCTGTCTCTCAGATAATCCACATGAAGACCCAGTGACACAGAGGATGTGCATCAATTTGGTGCAATATAAATCCTTCTGAAATTCATTTTCAAATGCCTTGCCTGTTGTTTTGTTGTTTTATTATTTGTGTGTTCAAATTTTGGTGATACTTACCTCATGGCATTTTCATTGTCTATGTATCAAATATGGTCTTCAGTGGCCAAGTGGTTAGCAAGGCTGGCATCTAATCACAGGCTGTAACCTCTGTGTGGATTCACCCCTACAAGTGACAATGCTGAGAAGCTGTTGCAATATCGCCCTAGCTGTTGAATCCTAACTTTGAACTTTGCTGACTGTGAAATATATAGGTTTTCACATTCCACACTGCTTTATGTAACACACAATGTATTAACACATGTATTAAGCATATTAGTTAACAATGAACTTTAAAAGCCACTTTATCAGTTTCCTTAATGTTATTTCCATGATACATACAGTTATTATTTAAGGCTTCTGAGCTCTAAACTGTAACTATGTTTTAGATAATCTTTGTGATTCACTCTCCTGGATTCAGAATGCAACAGTCATATTAAATGGTAGTCAGAGTATAATCAGTTGTTTGCCAGGATTCACTTTCTCAGAAACTGATGCTGTAGAACTTGAGTTACTATGCGACATTTATACAGGTCAATGGTCTCTTACTCCTCAGGACTGTACCCGTAAGTACCTTAAATCCAGTTCACATATTTCCATTGTAATGCTGACCCTATATCTTCATTACCTGACGTAGTGTACAAGTGTTAATTAAAGCCCAAGTATGTTAGTATTCTGGATTCAGACATGGTTTTAAAGCCACTGCAGTTATTTTAAAATAACTCAAAACTATAACATCACTGTTGTGACATCACAACTATTTTCTCCAACATTTTGTGTATCCCATTTAACAGTGTACATAGATAAACTTGTCTTTTGAACAGACAAGTGGGAAAAATGTCTCATATTTTCTATAGATGTTCATTATCAGAACAATTTCTGTTCAAACTGTGAAGGCCTCAGTGGTTTCCACACTCACATTGGTAGTCAGTGGTTAAATCTCTAACAGAAATTTTATTTGTGAAACATAGTGATATTTGTGCTGAACTTTAGTCATTCACCAACCACTTTGAGCGTCGAATTCATTATATTTTTCACTAAACCAGGTTTCTCTTCATCTTTCCTGACTTGTCTGCAATACTGAAACTCTATTGATGTAATGCCTATAGATTTGTGTTCAGTAAATAACAGAACAACAAACTGTTTTAAGTGTTAAAATTATATTTGTTGCTGGTACTTGATATGGGGATTTTAAGATTTTAACAGCTATTATTTCAATTTGATATAAATGGAAGGCTGCCAGTGCTATTTTGTTGTCACATAAATAAATGCATATTTACTGGTATATATTTTAGCTGTTTCATGCCCAGTGCTCAAGCAAAAGTCAAATTTACAATATTCTACACAAAACCATCACTACCTTACCAGTGTGTTAATTTCGTGTTCAAGAGGGTACCATCTCATATCATCAGTTCTATCCTCAAAGATGGACCCCATCACAATAGAGTGCCTACAGAATCATACATGGAGCCAGGATGTGGATCAAGTATACTGTCAAAGTAAGTATAAGACAATAGAAAAGCAAATAATGGAAAATTGTGGTATATATGGAAGTTCAGGAATTTACTGTAGAAGGTCACCCATTTTACTTTAAAATGTGTGTCCTGTACTTTTATATCTATACTTTGAACTTCATAGAGGTTTAATGAAGTGAAACATTACCCATGAATCAATCATAGCCTTCTTATTGGTTTGTTTATTGATGTAATTTGTTGGTGCATGGTTAACCAGGCATACATTGGCAAATAAGAAACTGCCCAATATGTCAAATTTGTTCTTTACTTTGCAAGATTAAAATTATCCTGATTTGCTTTCACTAAAAAATATTCGCTGTAGTACAATTGTATGTACAGAGTATCTGCAACACAACTGTCCTGAATATGTTTTTATATTTACAGAAAATGAATGCCCAAAGCTATTTAATCCACCACATTCTTCTGTCAGTAATTCATCAAATTACATGTTTGGGGACACTATCACTGTTGAATGTCATGAGGGATTCAGATTCACTAACTCAACAAAAATATCAAAAACTGTAACATGTATGGCTGATGAGACTTGGAGTGAAGATGTCACATCCGGCTGTAAAAGTAACTTTTACTTTTTAATAAATGGTTGATAATTGCAGAAATTATCATGTTTATAATTTTTACACTCACATAAGATCTGGTAAGGTTTGTGTGTTTATTTCACCATGAAATATTCGTTGCTAAGGAAATTTATGGGGTCACAGTGTCGCAGACGTAACACACTCATGTTCCACCTCTGAGATCAGAGTTCAAGTCCCGCCGTGATCTCGTATGGGAAAGCTGGTAGTTGCTTGCCGTTGGTCAGCAGTTTACAGTACAGAACCTTGACCAACTGTATGTACTGGTTTCCTCTGCCCTTCCAACTACCCATCACAATATATAAACAATAAGGTACTAGGCGTTTTGTAAGACACTAAATAAATAAACTAAGGAAATAAAAACAGCCTGTTTCATTTTTCCCCATTTATCACATCTTGCAGGATATCTACAACATTACATCCAAATATGTTGAATATTTTTTTTACTTCATGTACCATTGCGGACTAAATGAAACAAATCCATATATGGATTATTAAACTTTTTATAGCCTTGTTTATTTGAGGATACACTCATCATTTGTGCATCTTTTGTCTAAATGATGTTTTCTTTCAAATTCTGAAAATGTGTTCACTTGTAATTCAGTTTTAATTCTGTACAGACACATTTAATCAGGATTGCTGGGATATGTGTTATTTTTATTGGTTTAGTGCAGACAACAATACACTAAGAGTCGTCTGTGGATCAAAAGTTAAAGATTTAACCTTTGCTTGAATGAGAAATATACTGCTCTTGAGGTCAAAGTGATTAACTTAAAATTGTCTATCTACATCCAAGAGACAATATGGAAATATGACCATTAGTAAGATATGCATAAACCTTTTATTTCACAGTTGTACAATGTCCTCCACCTACTTGGTATGATGCAATACCAAACACTACCTCAACAGAGTTCAGAACAATAGTAAAGACAACATGTGCAGAAGGGTTCAGATTCCAATCTAGGGAACCGTACCTGGAATCACAGTGCCTTAAAGATGGTGTGTGGTTACCCCAAATACAACAGTGTCAAGGTAAAACTAAAACATCAATACATTCAATAGAAACTGAGAACAAAATGAGATTTACCATAAATGTAGTTTGCTAGTGTCACAAAAACAATGATTTTTTTTAATTATAACATAGAATCTTAATGAAGACAGGCTATTCGAGATGAATGAAAAGCTTGTTAGTTTATTGACTACTTGCTATATAAGCTAACTGGTTATTTAACTTGTCCTATTTGTAGAAATCAAACAAGAGACAATTCCAGTTGAGTCTGCCTCTTCCAAAAACATTGGATTTGTTGTTGGGGTGTTGTTTTCTCTCTCTATGGTCAGCATTATGCTCCTTGACATTGCAACTCACTGGAATATTATCATTCTTTTATTGAAGAAAAACTTGGGACATTTAATGCCAGTTCAAAAATATGTAAGTATTTACAAAGAATTAAATAATGTCTTAATAATAAACCTATAATGGTGAGATACATGCTATAATATTCAAACCATTCTTCATTAGCACTTAAAAGTAATATTTTTATGAGTACAATGTACAAGCTTGTGTGTCTGTCAATCATTGATCGAGTGAAAAAGTATACATTAAAAACTATTCATGGCTCTAAAAAAACTGAACTAACAACAGATTCTCAATGCATGTAACAAAGTACCAATCTGAAATAGAAACCATTGTCACCTCTTGGCCGATGAGATCCTAGGTCAGAATATTTGTGTTGGTCTCTTATGACCTTATAGTTGAAGAAAAAGGTAAAAATCAAAAAGTCCAAAGTTGATGTGGTAAAATGCAGTGAACTCACTCTCCTCTGTTAACTGTGATGCTAAACATCTTAACATAAATAATAATGACAACTGCAAAATAATTAATCTATATACATATCAAAGCAGTGATACTGGGGTCGATTTCACAAAGGGACTTAAGTCCAGATTTAGACTTAAATTTAAGACTTTGGTCTTTAATTTGTCAAAAGAATGTTAAATCTGTGGTCTTAGACTTAGCGGATTTCACAAAGCAGCTAAGTCCATGAAATTGCTAAGTCAGTGGACTTAACTTTAAGTCTGAGAGGTAGTGGGCTTAAATGTTGTAAAGGGGACTTAAATATGACCACCATAAACTTTTCTCCACTTCAAAATTTGAAATGGCTGTAAATAAAGTATAATTATGCAGAACACCTTACAGAAGTAGTCTTTCGGAAGTTTATATGATGTAACAAGGTTTTCTATTTTAAAACAGCACTTATCCTTAGATAAAATGCATCAAATGAAGGATATAAAAGGTCACATGACACAGCAAACCACTGTGGTTATTTGATAATCTTGGACTTAGCTAAGTCACCCTTTTGTGAAGTCCATTTAAGTCCCAGACCTAGCTAAGACCAAAGTCTTAGATTTAAGTCCCTGACTTAGCCAATAAAGGGACTTAGTTTAAGTCCTTTAGTGAAATCAGCCCCTGGGGCCGAATAGTTTAAGTCATTTAGTGAAATCAGCCCCTGGGGCCGAATAGTTTAAGTCATTTAGTGAAATCAGCCCCTGGGGCCGAATAGTTTAAGTCATTTAGTGAAATCAACCCCTGGGGCCGAATAGTTTAAGTCATTTAGTGAAATCAGCCCCTGGGGCCGAATAGTTTAAGTCATTTAGTGAAATCAGCCCCTGGGGCCGAATAGTTTAAGTCATTTAGTGAAATCAGCCCCTGGGGCCGATTTCATTTCACTAAATGACTTAAATTAAGTCCCTTTATTGGCTAAGTCAGGGGCTTAAATCTAAGACTTTTTTCTTAGCTAGGTCTGGGACTTAAATGGATTTCACAAAGGGTTAGTTAGCTAAGCCCAAGCTCATCATACAACCACAGTGTTTTTCTGTGTCATGTGACGTTTTATATCTATTCAAAATATACTATTGGTAACATATATCCTTCATTTGGTGCATTTTGTATAAGGATAAATGCTGTTTTCGAAATAAAAAAACCTTGTTACCACATATAAACTTACCAAAGACTACTTTAGGTAGGTGTTCTGTATAATTATACTTTATTTATAGCCATTTCAAATTTTTAAGTGGAGCCAATTTAATGGTGGCCATATTTAAGTCCTCTTTACAAAATTTAAGCCCACTACCTACCAGACTTAAAGTTAAGTCCACTGACTTAGCAATTTCATGGACTTAGCTGCTTTGTGGAATCTGCTAAGTCTAAGACCACAGACTTTACCATTCTGTTTACAAAATTTAAGACCAAAGTCTTAAATTTAAGTCTAAATCTGGGCTTAAGTCCCTTAGTGAAATCGGCCCCTGGTGTAAATATATAGAGAATTTCAATATCATTGGATTGAAATAGAATACCTCAGGTGACATCTTAAACAGCATTTTCGTCCCTAAGCAAAATCTTTTCTCTTTATCAGCACAATATGTCTGATGACAGTAACCAATATTAGTTCAGATTACTTTGTGCATAGAACTGGTCCAACGCCAGGTTTGATGTCCATAACAAATAAAACAGTAAAACATTTTTTTTATTTGAGTTTATCTTTTCTTTAAATTGTGCTGCTGTTTTCCAGATTAATGAGCCCACCAGACTGATGACATACAAGGTGTGATATACAAGCCTCTGGATATATGCATATTTTTAATGTACCCATAATTGGTTTACTGACAGTTACCCACAGACTTGAGTTCATAAGGGGCTCTTGGCCAAGTTAACAACTGAGCATTCTAAAATAGTATTATAAAGTCATAAATCTGGCAATAAACAAATAATAATTATAATTGAGATATATCTAAATTTATAATGTAAAAGTCTGTTTGGCTATCAGTCTGAATGCCCAATCTAGTCAGTCCCTCTGCAGGAGTTGGTTTTAAGTGCAACATGTGACTTATGGAATGTGAGGTTTGAGATAAATAGGATACAGTGAATATTTTGTCAGTATGTACAATATATTGATGCTTAAAGAATGCAGTTCTTTATCTTTGTTTTTAAACCAAATTTCAATGATAACTTGTTTTATTGTGTAGTGTTAGTCATAGTGTTAGCTTTTATTCAGGCCCAAATACTCCATTGTAACTGTTCATAGTCTACATTTTCTGAGAAACTGATTGAAATTTTAGTGAATACACGGATCTAGGACTGACAAAGCAGATTAAGTTAAGTGATAATTTACTTGATTTTAACGAAAATGGCTTGGCTAAACTTTATATTAAATTGGTATTCACAAAGTTCAGCTAATTTTGGGGTTAAGTGCAGCAGATTTAACTATATTTAATCCAAAAGTTAATCCACTCTGCTTTCTCGATTAAAGTTCAACAAAAACTTAATCCAAAAATTAGCTTAACTCCTCTGCAAATACCAAATGCCTTAATCTTTAATCCATTTTCTGGATTAACGTAAGCTAATGTTTTGCTTATCTTTCCTAAATGCGCTTTGTGCGCTGTGGTCCCCAGGGATCTATGAATCTATTATCTATATTACTGACTGTTGAACTAAAGTATTTTGTTGAACTCCACCATCATGAGCTACACAGCTAGACCATATACAACTGGGATCAAGAAAAAAACACTACACATTCAAATTAATAACATTTGAAGTCAGTGACGAGTAAATCAGGGCACACTATGTTATAAAATTTAACCTGTTACCAATCAAATTATAGTACTCTTGGTGAAGTTGTGTCTTAATGCCTTTTCAAATGTTCAAAAGTTCGGAAGTGGTTTAGTGTAATACAAGATGGTTTAGAATTTGAATTTATTTCATTCACTTGTGATTACACTAGAAACCAGTGACTCAGAAAGACATTGAGAATAAAACTGGTTGAGTTGTATACATACTTTTCTTGGAACTTTATCCTGGAAGTTTACCAATTATCTGGTTTCCTTTTGGCTTCATTGGTCTGTTGTTTCATCTTGGCAAATGATCCCTTGCCTTTTAGTGTATATACTAATCCAATATATAAAGTTGAAAGTTGGAGTTGTGCATCCCATTATATTGAGGTTAGTTCGTCCTCAGCATTGGAGCACTTGAGGCAGTTGAACCCACACACAGGGGATAGCCTGTGATTAGATGCCAAATGTGCTAACCAATAGGAAACTGAGGACCTCCAATCCAATATAGAACAACTTGTGACAAAATATAGCAAGTCCAATAGGAAAACGTCCCGAATGACATATACAGAAAAAATATATCACGAATGAAGATAACAATATTATACGAGTGCGTAGCACGAGTATTATATTGTTAATCTTCATGAGTGATATATTTTTTCTGTATATGTCTGATGAGGGGTGTTTTACTTTTATTATCCACCATTTTGTGCGATTTATGGGTCAAATAATATGAATATTTAATGAGAAAACGTGAAACAGACTGTCAAAAAGAATGAGCAACACTGAATATAAAACTTCAATCTTTACCTTGCTATATCTCAGTCATTTCTGCATGGATATTTATGCAACATACATGAGCAGAAGCGCTAGAATAACACCTTTCTAATGATATATTATACATATTTTTAAGTTACATACTTTCCGAGATATTGTTGCAAAACCGGAAGTTAATCACACTCAATATCCATAGTACCGGGGCGCCGGTGTATACAAAAAAAATACATCCCGGTCTGTATTTCCCCGTATTTAGGGCAAATACGTCGCGTGGTGGATAATAAATTCCAGTATGACTCGGGTCAGACTTCTCAAACCCTAGGTTGGATTCCTCGTCATAACCTAAATGGGCAAAGTTGGTAGTTGCTCTCAGCTGCATGGTGGTTTTCTATGTAGAATATTGACCAATTACTATGAACTGTTTTTTTTTAATCCCTATAATTACATGTGGTATGAGCTATAGAATGTTAACTTGCATTTTTCTTGTTTTTCCCATCCCTCAACATTTTAAGTTATACTTGGAAAATAAAATTTTCAAGTTGTTAATATTTCCAGATTAGATTTACACAGTCTAATGGAATTTGGAAAGCATGTTATTTTTTACCTGATCATATTTACTGATAGAATATATATTTTATTAGATGAACAGATTGATGGGAAAATGAGACATATGAGTGGATATATGAGACATTTGGTTTATATGAGACATATGAGTGGATTGATAACCTACAGTTATTATCTATTTTTTATCTCGTTACCACATGTTAATAAGTCGTTACCACAAGATACTAGTCATTCCGACAAGTTAGCAAGTCGTTACCAGAAGATGCTATGTCATTCCTACAACTTTGTAAGTCGTGGTAATGAGATACTAAGTTGTTTTAAATGAGATGCTAAGTCGTGGGAATGAGATACTTACTTGTGGGAACAAGATACTAAGTGGTTACCACAACATAGTAAATCCTTGTTTTAATCCATACTACCCCTTAGTAAGTCGTTCCCACAACTTAGTAAGTCGTTTCAACCACTTACTAACTTCTTCCCACCACTTACTAAGTCGTTGCCACCACTTACTAAGTCATTCTCCCCATTTGCTCACTCGTTCTCACCACTTACTATCTTGTTCCTACCACTTACTAACTCATTTCCACCACTTATTAAGTGATTCTCTATCCCAGAACTTACTAAATCGTTCCCACCACTTAGTAACTCGTTTCCACCACTTACTCATTCCAACCACTTAGTAACTCGTTCCCACCACATACTATCTCGTTCCCACCACTTAGTAACTTGTTCCCACCACTTAGTAACTCTCTCCCAGGGACAAATAACAAGAAAACAGGGGTTAAAAATATTTATTATACATAATAGTTATAACATTGACTACTACATTGACAGTATTATCAATTATTAATGAAACTAGTTAAAAATATATAAATTCATTTGATACTGTTACTAAATAAAAGACAGACAGAAAAATTATTTACAACAGACATGAGCCCATTATGCTGTGGTTACCCCTAAGGCACCAAAAGGTGACCTCTGAAGGTCACTAAGTAGATAACTAAGAAGAATAACTATTAAAATTGCTTAAATGGTAACCATAATGGTATCAAAGTTGGACATGTAAAGTAATAGGAAACATGCAACCTCTGAAGGCCATTAAAAGCCTACAGGCATATGTAAACTTGAATGGTATACTAGTAGATGGATGACCTCTGTGTAAGTTAGGTATCATAGACAAATAAATTGCCTATACATTGGCATCATAGGATGACTTAGTAACTCGTGGGAATGACTTCATATGTTGTGGTAATGACTTACTATCTTGACTTGTGGTAATGACTTGCTATATTATGATAACCACTTCCTAACTTGTGGGAACTACTTGCTAACTTGTGGGAATGACTTGCTATCTTGTGTGAACAACTTGCTAACTTGTGGGCACGACCTAATATCTTGTGGGAACGACTTAGTGTCTTGTGGGAATGACTTGCTAACTTGTGGGAATGACTTCTTATTTCATGGGAACGAGATAAAAATGCCAAGAAATAAAAGTTCTATGTCCCTTCCTTGGCTCCGTACATATTACAGTGACTACTATGAATAAACTGCAATTCATAGCACGGCTGGGATAGCCACAGTTATGATGTAAAGAACATGCAAGATTTGTGCACATTTTTTAAATGGTAGAGTTCCAACGTTTCTCCATCTTTTGGAGAGATTGGGAGTGTCTCACATCTCCAATCTGAGATAAAACATATACTGTATAACTACAACTTTTAAAATGTTACAAATATGTGACGAGTTTACTGCTGAGTATTCAGTTGTTTTTTTTTAAATTTTGGTAAATATCAGCTTATCCATTATTCTAGATATTAGTTGGAAATTCAGGGAATGCAATAGAATGGTATCTTTAATAAATGTCATGACTATGTCAATCATTTTGGTCCTATTATTGGAACTAGTAGTGTGAGAGAACTGCTTTTAAAGAGTTATTTCACATCATATTTTCATAAATTATGGTATTGTGCCTTGGTCCAATACCGCTCAGTTCACTGAGCCTTGGGACTGGCTAGTTGCAATCCATACTCTAAAGCATGTGCTATTTATTGGTTTCCAGTGGCAATGTACTGCCATTGGTGTGGCCTATAATCATTGGTGTGTGATGTTACCTGTTGTTCATTTGAAAATATGAAGTTGCAAGAGGCAACTTGTGAAAGTACTACTTTCCCAACCTGCCACAGCTGATGTTATATAAATATGTCTTTTTTTATTTTAGAGAAGGTTACATTGCATGTGTATTGATGAATTGTGGACTGCAGCTGTGGCTCCATTGTAGTATCGTATTTTGGGTCTAATAGTATACTTTGTTGTTGCAAATAAACATGATAGCAGGCTCTGTGCTCTGCCCCTGCTTGCCTGCTTCTGCCTCCTGCTCATGCAATACTAAGTTAATTATTAACAGTTAGGCTTTCCTCATTAGGGGCCCTCTATACATGAACTACATGGGCTATGTTGCTCAGCTACTTAGAGACTAAAGATATTAGTGAGGTATGAGGAAAGTAATATGCAGTATATAGGGGTCCTGCAGTAATACATGATAGGACATTCTGGCCCTAGTCCTCTGGCTAAATGGTGGCATATAGTGGGTGGCATATACATCTGACCAGCCTTGTCACCGACGAATTCCTCTTGAATAAAAAACAATCATAAGTTGGTCTGTCAGCAGTCACATGGTGAATCACTGTGGACTCCTCCAGAATGGGTAGAGCATGAGTATGTTAAGACTGTAGTTAATGAAATAATGTTCCTGCCAGAAGATTGAGGTCTTTCCTTAATGAATCCGTTTCTGTTGTTATGTGAGTAATACTTATTACTAGTCATATCATCAACCTGACATTTTATGTTCTTTTTATTTTTACTTTTTAATCTTCTTATCCATGTACGTCTGTAATTTTTCTTTGTGATCCCCCAGTTGAGGGGTCTTGTTAATCAAGTAATACATATTTTATGAACCTGTCTTTTATTATATTATAACCATATATATATAATATATGTCCTTCTATCATGTAAATCCAAGATAGTGTGACCTTAATCTATACATAACTGTTATCCATTTAAAGTCTATTTGTTAAGGCTACCTTAATATCCTGTTATTTGTTGTGGCATTGGTAACCCATACTATAATTGCTGTGCCTGGGAGCCTGAGCACTAAGTTATGGTACTCGTAGCATTAATGGGGGTGTTCCACTGCAGCCGACCCTAAAATCGACTCTAGAAACTCTAGGGTCCATTGCAATAGTCAGGAGTCGGGGACAAAAATCCAGAAAAAAAGGCGCGCAAAAAATGGGTTGATTTCATCTCCCTGACAGGATATAGTGTATCCCAGCTTGTCTGGATCATGACAAGCTATAAACCCCTAACAGACAAGCCATATCAGGGCCTGACAAACCCACAAGACTGGAGCATTTTCCCAACTCACCCCGACTGCACTGATTAATCTCTGGAGTCAGGATTTAGAGTTGAGATCAAACCAAAACTATATAAACCCCTGGTGGTAGCTGTAAATCATCATTTACCACTGCGAAGATGCCAGCTACACACCAGAGAGGCTCTCTACAGAACACTAGATTTTCATAATAATTTTGTATAATGTCCTCAACCCACGACCTGGGGGCTGTAAATCAAAGCCTTCGTTTTGCTAACTAATTGGTTAACTCTAAGTTAACCCTAAGTTAGCAAAGTGTCGTGTAAATCAAAACCTTAGTTAGTTTACTCTTGGTTATTTTTTTCGTAAAAACCCTCAAATTTAACGATAACTCTGACCCTGTTGTTAAGTGTTAGTTGCATGAACCCTTTGTCTTTTACTTCCACATAAATATAAAGTTATCATTGTTATATAAAACATAGTTAGTGAATATTGTGCATAAAGGTAATGTGAATATAAATGGTAATTTACATTGGATTTGGTTGAGTGAGTGATGCATTTCAATGAAGATTTATGAATTGAAGGGGATCTCTACTAACATATCCTGGGTATCCCAAATCAATTTTAGATAAATATCACCTTTTTTAAAGATGTTTGGTCAACTTTTCCCACATAGTACATGAATCTCACAAGTTTGAAATGCTAAGAATTTTTTAATGATTATCTTAATTTTTTGTAAGTTTTGACTATCTTTGTTTTAAATGCAGATCTTACAATTTTACTCATCTTTTATGTTTAGACCTTTTAATAGTTCATTTATACATATTTATGAATATTCATCATTTTTAATCTGCCTCTTTTGTGAACAAAACAACAATGGGATACTTATTAGATTGTTCACCACAGTATTTACTCCTTAACCCACTCTACTTAACCAGAAAATCTAAATTATGATACTATTATCATAAGTAAATGCTTAAAGTTATAGTTTATTGCAAATATATCTCAGTATACTCAATATAAAGTATGTAAAATGTTTAACTAGATATTTTTATTAAGTTGGCCTTAATCTCTGATTACACCAGTAGGTAGATGGTATTTTAGATCTATGTCAATGTTAGTGATTAAAATATGTAAACCCCACTCTTGTGTGTCTACCAAATAAGGTACTGTGGCAAAGGACACTGCTACACAAACACACAAGTAACCAAATACAAGCACACATTTAGTCTATAGTTACCAAACGAAAGCATAATGTAACGAAAACATAAAGAGTGCTTTCCATTTACCCACTGAATGCTTTAGTTAATATGTCATTATATTGTCGTTAAGTATTGATTAGTTAACTATTTTACGAATGCTTCGATTTACAGGCCCCAGCACCGTCACCACAGCCAGCACCCATTAAGAAGAAAGCCACCAAACCTCTGGATCATGCCTTTGATACTTCAAAGAGAAGGAAATGCTATAGAACCCTCCTGGCCGAGTTAATAAAGACTGATATTCAAGGCTACCACAATTTTGTCAGGATGCCACCTGCATTTTTATACCTCATTCAGGAATGCACACACCACCACATCAAGAAGTCAGTCACCGATTTCAGGAAGTCCTTAGAAGTTGGATTAAAACTGTCAAAAACGCTGGGACACCTGACAACCTGCCTAGCCAATGTACCTAACTGATTGAGAAACCTACACATCTTTGCAGTATAACTGGCTAGATGGCCGAACAACCATCTGTAATTCGTCCTCCAGGTCTGCCTGGCCATCCTGGATGAATTCCAGGAAGAGTATTTTAGCCGCACTACCGTCCTAAAGACTGGAAAAGGGTGGGGGGAAAGTTCAGAACCAGATGGAATGTCCCCCACACTCTTGGGGCACTAGATGGGGAACACACCACCATGAAGAAGCCAAAGAAATCTGGGAGTGAATATTACAAATACAAAGACTTCTTTTCCCTGATGCTGCTAGCCTTGGTGGATGCAGAATGCAGATTTCTCCTGTTGGGTCAAGTAGATCCTCATCAGATGCACAGATTTTTTACCAAAGCAAGTTGCAAAAGAAGATTGAGGATGGCACCTTGGGGGTTCTGCGACCTGAACCACTGCAGGGGTAGCAGATTTTCACTACTTCTTGCTGGGTGGCTACACCTTTGCCTTGATGCCATGGTTGGTGAAACCCTACAGTGGGAGACAACTCATAAGGGAAGAGAGAATAGAAAACTACAGGATCTCAAGAGACAGGAGGGTTGTGGAGAATGCGGTTGGAATCCTGACAAGCAGATTCAGGGTGTTACTGGGCACAATGGTGCAAAGGCCGAAGGTTGTCAAAAAAAATACATTTCCAAAAAGTTTCAAGTTTCAAAACTATTTCCAACCAAATCACGTCCCCTAATACTTTGGATATAACTTCAACCCAAGTTGAAGTTAATTAGCAAAATCTTTTTTGAGAACTTCAAAACTTTCTCAAAGGTTAAAACTGAAAAGGTCTGACCAGGTCAAAATCATTCCCCAAATGTCAAAGTTCTTATAAGTCAAAGTGTTTTCTTTTTTTTAGTTTAATGTTTTTTTTTGTTTTGGTTTTTTTTTGTATTTTTTTTTTGGGGGGGTGCAAAGTCTCATCTTATATAGTCATAGAATTCATATCTGACAAACCTTGGGTCAGTAAAATTGATTCCGGCTTGTCCTACACACTTCCCAGCTTGTCTGTTGGTGTAACCACCTTGTCGGTTTCTGTTTACAGCTTGTTGTGATGTGTTCCCTGCTTATCCTGCTGATATGTTACTGACTATATGGTTGAAGACTTCCTGTCTTGACGGGAAGTCACCAGGTGAAGTCGTTCATCTTTATAACAGCCCAGTTTCATTTCAAATATGGTAATTTTGTGTCTACGGCCTGTCAAGAAATGGTGTTCAGGTACTGAACCATGACAAGCTGGGAAGTGCTTCCAGACAAGACAGTTACAGCCTAGGACTAGATGTGTGTCCAATAAGCCATAGACACCCATGACAGGACGGTTACCAAGTGGGTGAGCCAAGGTCTGGATACAGTGTCAGGGAGGGTCAGTGAAATATCAAACATGTTTGATATTTTGCCGATAAACTTTGACAAGCCAGGAAACTACAACTGATCCTTACCGACTCTGTAAACATTGTTCCCGACCCTTGAAAATCCTTAGTTACCGACAAGACGGCCCCAGTAGAACACCCCCAAAAGTTGAATACGTTTGAAATTCAGATTACCCTAATTGTTTGTGTCTGTGTCATACATACAAATAAATGTAGTAAATAGTTAGATTATAATAGATGTATATACTGCACCAATTGTTTCCTGGTTTTAATGGATCCAATTTCTAGTGTTTGGGTACTGTAAGGCGTATCTTTCGAAGAGCAAGCGTAACTGTCAAATATCAGTCATTTAAAACTTATCATATGGCCTTCTAAATGCATTGTTACACTTATCTTTCATGACTTATTCAAGATGACATTCCAGCTGAACTATCGGTTGTCTAAGGGGTTTTATTAATTTTTCTGGAATGTTTCTAAAAGTTGTAATCCATCTATTTTCATGAGATATAAATTATTTGTAAATGATAGAACTATATTATTGTCATTTTCTGTATGCTGAAGTATGAAATAACTAAAGCAAATTATGTCCCAAGGCTGGGATGAAACACTGGCTTTACAACTATAATACTTATTCACACTGTATTTTTACACTTTTTCAAAAAAATAACATATTTCTCTGCAGCAATTGTTAATAATAGTGCTAGACTTGGCACAATACTGTAGCATTCCAGAGGAATCTACATTTAAAATAGGGTCGTGAAATAGTTCAGGTGATGATAATCTTTAAGTGAATAACCAACTGCTGTCAGAAAATAAAGGTCCTAAACAATAGAGAACAAGAATGGTAATTCATGAATAGTTTCCTCACTGAAAGAATGATTGGTAGTGATTCCACACTAAAACTTAACTAACACTAGAAACCTTTTTACAAGTTACCTATGTACATATTTGACAGACAGCAGAAAGAGACACTTTAAGACATAACCAAGTGTCCATGGGTAGCAATCAATAAACTAAACTCACTATTACTGAATTGAAGTCATAGGACTTTCAAAAAGGAAAACCCAAACTATTAAATGTAGGAACTATAGAGACCTAAATTTTAAAGGACCAAAGTTGAATCTATCAAGTCTACTGTGGGAAGGCTGATACTTCACTTCAGGCTGAAAAAGCACAGTGGTCTATCATTAAGCAATCCTCACCTAGTAGACTGTAGGTAGTTCATCTTATGGTATGCTGGAAGAATCAGAGTTCAGTAAATGGTGTGTGCTGGTCAGTTGTCTCTCTCTGACTGCCAAGTTCACCAAGAAATCCCTGCTTAAATACAGAACGAACTCACATGGAGATCTCACTCCCCACGTGATTCTCGTCCAAAAGACGTAAACAAAACCCTTTATAGCTCACGGAGCATTGAATTCACGTGGACATCTCACTTCATGAGATTCTTGTCTAAAAAGACGTAATCAAAGCCATTTATCGCTACCGCGATTGCAAATCGTCACATTACTCCTTTTTTCACACTAGGAGAAATTAAGAAATTCAAATAAAAACATTTCCGTTACTCAACATCAAATGAACATTAAAATACATATTTATAAACAATATTGCAAGAGTATCTTCAGTGTTATCAGTTTTCAAGATTGTCACAGAATTTGTGACAGTTAACATTAATATAAACCCACTTAGAAAGAGGAATACAACCGATTATGATCAAAGAAACAATCAAACCTCCCAAATGCAACCACAACTCAAGACTTGAGTTTGTACAGGGCACAATAGCTAATTTCAATACACTGCACACTTTTTTTTTGGTCACATTGTGCTTCTTACAGGATAAAACATAACACAATAACAATAGCAATTATGAATACATTACCATAATAACATTTCTAAACTTAGATATTTTCTTATTACAAATATGTACAATACAAATTGTTCTCTATTCATTTTATGATCAAATTTTTCAAAATAAAATGTTCTTATAACCAGAAGAAACCCACTCTTTTCATAACTGCATATATATTGTTTTCATAAGGTTATGTACTTGTTTGTCAACTCCACCCTTAACATTACGACAAGAAGTACTATGATATATCTGAAATTTTGACTTTACCAAGTTCAGGTATTCCACAAAGATTATTTTCTTATTTTCATTCCTAGTTTTATTTATATACCATTTACCAAGAAGGATAATTAAGTTCTGTATACGTGTTTGCACTGGGTATTTTGTTTCATTTGAATCAATACCAAATAAAATTTCACAAATTGTATAATGTTTATCATTTCTTGTATTTAGGATTTTATTTATCCATGCTTTTAATTTTGTCCAAAATATCTTTGTATCAGTACAAAAAAATAAATGATGTTCTATTGTGTCCTGTAAATGGCAATAAATACATTGAGGAATGTTTTTAATCTTCCACACATGCAAGTTGTAGTTGCAATTTAAGATTCTATTGATTATCTTATACTGAAAGGACTGTAGATAAGTTTCATAATCTGAGTGATGTATCATTTTAAAAATTTTATTCCACGGAGCTGTTTCTAGAAAAGGAAATTGTTCAACCCATTTTTCAACTGCTGTTGGTTCTTGTATCTTATCATTAACTACCATCCAATATACTCTTTTATTGTTTACTTTTGTTAGTTCGGAAATAGTATTTATGACTTTAATCCTCGGTTCTTTTGTAATTTCTATCTTTGTATTCTTTATTATGTGTTTCCATGTATTTGGTGTTATACTTAATAGCTTTCGGTAGCTAAATATGTCTAAATTAATGCCAAGTTTATCATTTAAAGCATTCCTTGTTAAAAATGTGCGATCATCATCTAAGATATCTTGAATAACTAAATCGTACATGTATTCTCCCTTTATATTGAGCGTTTTAGGCTGAATGGGTTTATTATCTAAACATATATATCTATTGTCAAATATGAATTCATTTGATATTTCTTCAATGGTTGTTGGAGGAATAGCAGTAATATTCTGCCAACTGTCAAATAGCTGTTTGTGGAATGGTGTAAGACAGCTATTTCCCTGTGATTCTGGTAATTTGTGTTTTATCTTATTTTTTTGTGATATTTAGAAGATACCATGTTAAGTATTGCCACTTCATTTCTATGCTTTCATGACTGACTAATTTTTTTATCCATTTTATTTTTGCAGCCATATGCACTGCAAAGATATCTGGCATTTTTAATCCCCCGTTATAGTAATTTGCAATTATAGTACTTCTTTTAACCTTTGCTGGTTTTCCATCCCACAAAAATTCTAAGAATAATTTATCTATTTTTTGTAATATATAATGTGGGCAATAGCAAACAGATAGTAAATAAGTTACTTGCGGAAGCATTAATGTTTTTAATACTACCACTTTGCCTTTTAGGGATAGCTTCCTTGTTGACCATATATTTTTTAATATTTCCATTGTTTCAAGCTTTTTTGTAAAATTTAGATTGACTGATTCTCCTATGTCATGTGAGAACCAGATACCAAGTGTTTTAAATGCCCCAAAGTTTAGTTTAATTTTGCTGATTGCTTTAGGCAATATAATATTCTTCAGTCTGTTTATTCCAATTGGTACAACTTCCGATTTCTCTAAATTTATCTTTAATCCTGAATGTGTCTGAAACTCATTCAAAATGCTTACTGCATGACAGACTGAATCTAAATTTTTAACAAATAATGTTGTGTCATCAGCCAGCTGGCATATTTTGAACACTTCTTTATTAATCTTTATACCCTCTATATTGTCACTGTATCTTATTAAAATTGCCATAGTTTCTGCTACCAAAATAAAGAGAAGTGCTGATATAGGGCATCCTTGTCTTATCCCCCTACTTAATTTAAAATAATTGGAAAAATATCCATTATTGTTCACGCAAGAGGATATATTTGTATATAAGATCTTTACCCATTTCACAAAATTGGGGCCAAAATTAAAGGCATTTAAAGTTTCAAAGAGAAAATCCCATTCTATACTATCAAATGCTTTTTGAAAGTCAATTAAAACCATATAACCAGCACATTGCTTTAAATTTGTATATGACTTTAAGTCTTCTATAATTCTGATGTTTTCTCCGATATATCTATTTTTTATATATCCCACTTGGTCATGATTAACAATTTTGTATATTACTTTCTTCAATCGATTAGCCAAAGCCTTAGTTAATATTTTGTAATCGGTATTCAATATTGTTAGTGGTCTCCAATTATTGAGATATCTTAAATCCTTATTAGGTTTCGGTGTTAATGTCAATATCCCTCTTCTTTGTTCATCAGATAAAAGATTGTTTTCGAAAGAGTACCTGAAGCTATCAAATATAAGTAACTTTAAATCAGTCCAAAAAAATTTTTAAAAATTAGTAGTGAAGCCATCACATCCTGGTGATTTGTCATTTTCTAATTCATTTAAGGCTTTTGCTATTTCATCTATTGTTAGTGGAGATTCACATATTTTCTTATCCATATCACTTAGTTTTGGTGTATTAATTTTACTTACATACTCCTTACAAAATTTGTCTTCAGTGTTATGTTTTGTAGAATATAATTCACTGTAAAAACGTTTACCCTCTTCAAGAATTTCATGTGTTTCAGTTATTTCTTGTTGTGTGTTTAGAATTAATTTTCTAATACATTTCTTTTCATAATTTCTTTTTTCTAAATTTAAGAAGTATTTTGTATTTTTTTCCCCTTCTTCTACCCATTTGGCTTTTGATCTAATTATCGCACCTTCCACTTTAATATTTTCTATTTGCTCCCATTTTGATTTTAATCTCCTATAATTATCATATGCCTCTTCATTTGTCAAGTTATTGTCTAGAGATTCTATCTCTTTCTGCAATTTGTCTTCTTTTTGTTTATTTCTTTTTGCTTTTGATTTACAATATGTCATTGTTATAGACCTTATTTGACATATGCTAATTCTTCATCTATGCATGTGGGGGCCACGGTGGCAGAGTGGTAACACTCTCGCCTCCCACCTCTGCGGCCGGGGTTCGATCCCCGTCATGGCCGTAAGTGGGAAAGCTGGTAGTTGCTTGCCGTTGGTCGGCAGTTTACAGTACAGAACCCTAGCGAACTATATGTACTGGTTTCCTCTGCCCTTCCAACTACTCGTCGTGATATGACCTGTACAGTGTTGAAAGCGACGTAAAACCACAAATAAACAAAATAAACAAATCATCTATGCATGTAAATTATATTTTTCTGCATAAGTAAATCACGTAGATTTCCTTGAGTTCTGGTACATCAGTATACGGAAGAGTAGAAGGGCCAACATGACAAATTTTTAGTGATCTCAACGGGTATCCGGATACCCGAACTCTGAATATTTACCCGAATCCGAAATCACATACCCGAGTACCCGAATCTAAGCTTTATTTCTGTCAATATCGCCCACGTTGGCTGACCGAGTACAGACGTATCTGGGCTTAATTAATTCACTTAAAAATGAAACTACTCAATTAAAATGCACACAAATATTGTTTTCTCTCCCGTGTACACCATTTATAGTATTTTATTTGTCTTTTATTTTGGTTGTTTATACATTGTTAAATGCCGATACCCTTTGAAAATCGTCAGTATATTAACACAGTTACATAATTCTGAGTACATGAAACGTTGTATATATTACCTATATGACATGCACACCTTAAATAAATAAAAGTACGATATTTTCAAACAGTAGTTCTTAATTTAGAATCAATAAAGTTCACTTACCTGCCTGAAGAAAAAGATAAAGTTTCAATTCCGAAATTACATTCGAGCAACAGTGAATGCTTTACTGATAGGTCATGTGACTACACTTTTATGAACAACCATGTTTTGAATGTACAGAAATCTTTTCTTGGTTAATATTTCTTCTGTATCGTACTGTTTTGAATGCAAAAAAGGTGGCTGACGGGAAATAAAGTAAATGGTTGGATCCCATGATTTGTGTAAGTTTTAAGTTTGTAAATGTGGAAATTTTTGTAGAATCACCTATTATCGTCCATCAGCGCGAGTACCCGGGTACCCGCCCACTGAAATCAATACCTACCCGGTCCCACCAAAAAGGGTATTTTGAGAACACTACAAATTTTTTTAATCTCGATTTATCGACTTAGTAAGTCGATAAATCAACTTAGGTATCTCGATTTATCGAGATTTATCGAGTTAGCTATCTTGATTTATCGACTTAGTAAGTCGATAAATCGACTTATGTATTTCAATGTTACATAGATGTTTCACCTTGATTCACTTGTTAACAAAGCATTGACTTTGACCTGAAATGTAATTTAATAAAACCTTTATAGCACCTAATCTCCAACAAGGCACTTGCCTTTTTAAATGTAATTTACCTTGTTGCTAATTATCACTTAAGAATTAAACTATATGAATAAGTATCTAAACAAGAGTCTTAATGACATGGGCTAAAGGAATTCATAACAACATTCAAATTTCTTTGATATGTGTCAGTCACACTTTGTCACACTTTTGAAACAAACAACATGAACATAGAAATCATTCACCATTATTAGGGTAACAAGGTTACAATTAAGGGATGCTAACCTGATACAGGCATACCCAAGGTACTTTTCATAAATAAATGCTAGCCCTAGAGTCTGTCATCTAATGGAGATTAAGCACCATAAAAGTATTCTTATTGCATCACTTTTCTGGTTTTTTTTTACTATGGGGAGTGTTTTCACGGGGCCGAGTCTTAGGTCAGCCATAATGCTGAGAACTGATTTGACAAAGGGCCAATTTGTCCATCTCCCTGTTTATGCATTCTTATAATGCCCTGTATCTCCTTTGGGATCTGAAAACTTATTGGTAATCATGTGGCCTGAATCTTTTGGTGGGTTCACATTTTACCTTGGTCGCCTTCTTTAAGCCCTATTATGGTCCTTGATACTTATAATACTTATAATGCCTGTAGCTCCTTAAAATTGGTAATAGAGGTTTGTGATGTGAAAACAGCTTATATTAAACCACATTGTGTGAATGTTTTAGTGGGGTATGGTTTTACCTTGGACCCTACGTTCAAGGCCTAAGGTGGTCCTTCATACTTTTACTGCTCTGTACCTCCTTTGTAATTGGAGCCAGTGCTAAGTTGATTTATCGAGTTAGTAAGTCGATAAATCAAGATAACTATCTCGATTTATCGAGATACTAAGTCAATAAATCAAGATAGCTAAGTCGATTTATCGAGTTAGTAAGTCGATAAATTGAGATAGCTATCTTGATTTTTTGACTTAGTATCTCGATAAAGCGAGATAGCTAAGTCGATTTATTGACTTACTAACTCAATAAATCGAGATAGTTAAGTCGATTTATCGAGTTAGTAAGTCGATAAATTGAGATAGCTAACTCAATTTATCGAGTTACTAAGTCAATAAATCGAGATAAAAAATTTGTCATGTTGGCCCTTCTAGTCTTCCGTATCGGTATGGATGCAATAGCGACATAGTTTTTTTTAGCATTCTCCGAGTGTTGTTTGTGTTACAAAGACTTGGCTGCTATCTTCAGATGTCGTCAGACGTTTGTATTTATCGACACCTGTCCTGTAACAGTCGTCAGAGTTGGCAGCTTAATATTATAATATAATAACATACAAACGTTTTAAGCACTTAATTTTGATCTAAATCACATTCTAAGGTGCAATAAATCCTGAGGGTAAAGAGAATATCGTAAGTCCATGGACAGAAAAGAGTCAGCATCAGAAAGCGTTTGAGCAAACCAGAGGAGAAGGTGCTTAGGAGGAGAGGCTTCATGAAACAGGTGAGCCTTAAGCTCTCACCTAAAAGATGCCAGTGTGCAGGGAGATTGTACAGTCAGTTGGAGATTGTTTCATAGCCTGGATCCATCATTATCAAAAGATCCATCAAAATGAGTTTTGAGCTTGTGAACACGAGGGTTAAAGACAGGAACAGCTAAGTATTTCTTTGTGGTGATAGCACACCTGGTGTTAACAGGGGATGTGTAATAATTTATATATTCATCAAAGTACTGTGGCAGATTAAGCAAAAATTGGCCTGAGCTTGAAATTTCTTACAAGTTGCTACTCACATATACAAACTCTGTATGCAACCTTGAACATAAGGGAACAGTCAGCTGTTTCTTCAGTAAATTATTTTTCACTATTTCCACAAAACTTCTACTTTGGGACAGATACATTTGAGTACTAAATTTACTTGGCATCAATGATTTGAAGCACTAGTTTGATAGCTTATAGTACAACATAATAAACAGCGGTTTGCAAACAGCAATAACAGATATCAATATAGCTCCAGATATCGCCAGTACATTAACATGTACAGCAGATGGAGAAGCATTCTTCAGCAGTGTAAATTGAAATATAAATGTAATAGCTGGTGATGTAGAATTTATAAAACTTATATCAGTGGCTGGAATGTCTTTCATCACACAAATAACAAGGACAGTAGATACTCCTGTGCAAACAGCATGACATATTAAAGTGACATTACAAAATAAACCACTGGGAAGAACAAAATTTTCAAAAATGGCGGTACAAATCAAGCCCAGAATTGTGTTAAGAATGGCTACCCACATGCCAACAACAGATACATCTTCTGTCTCAAATATACATTTACCAAGATGTACTTTAAGAGTATTTACTGTTCCAGCAGCTATTCCAAACAAATAACCTTTATATACATGCATGTCGGGTGGCTCTATGTCAGTTTCATTTGTCATGTTATCCCATGTTCTGGAATGAATTCCAAATCGGTCAGGATTACAAAAGCTTTTGTATGAAGTCTTTGGCTTGTGTCCAAATAGATTGTCTGGTTGTATGAGTAGTATGATCCCCAGAGACATCAGAGCAAGAGATATGGCATTAGCTATCATCTCTGTTTTGTTTGGTTCCTTACCAGTGCAACATTTAAATGGAGACACAAGCACTGCCATTGTCATAAAACTAATTGTAAAAACTGTTGCTGCATTACCAACAGGAATATAAATTGATGTGGCATAGTGAGCAGTATTTACAGCAAAGTATGCAATAGCCAACATTATTACATGTGGTACAAGGTGCTTTTTAACTTTCAAGGTTGTTTGTTTCCTTAAAAGAATTGGGATGAATATGAGAGTTGAACAACCAAATCTTGTAATATTAAGTTCCATTTCTCCCACACTTCCATCAATCATCTGAAAAATAGCAAATTTCAAGGTGTGGCATATCATTTGTTGATGTTTTCACTTACATTAACTCATCAACATAGGTTATAAATATTAGAAAATCAAATGTGGAAATAGTGAAATGAAAAACTCATCTTTATTTGTGCAGAAAAGAATTTTTGCATGTGTTTCTTTACTTTATATTTTTACAAAATTACTCATTGGAAAAAAAAATAATTGTACAAGTTTCAATTTAATGTGAAACATGTTTTTTGCGATAAAAAATAGCTTCTATTACCTCTTAATTTAATTAAACATGTGAAAATGATCATAACATGGATAAGAATAGACTACTTAATAACCATGTAATTTCAATAGTAATAGATGTGTTTAAAACTGTCTATTTAAAAAATTTGCATTGATTGATTCAATATCCTGGAGTTTTATTTATAAAACTTTATCGTGGTTTTTGCATTTTATACAGTGAAAATAATTTGTTTAGTAAAGATAAACTGGCAAGAGTTATAAAATGTGGAATCACATCAGAAATTATCAATATCACCCGAAGTTGTATACGTGGGGACCCAATTTTAGCTCACATTTACATTTAAGTTGGATAGATACAATCTATTCTTATTTCACAATGTATCAATGTAAAGGGGATTTCGGGTTCAACCTCAGGATTAAAGGTAAACACAGACAAGAAAAAAAAATGAAACTGGATAGGAAACAACATTGAATAGATAAATTAAATACCAAAGGATTACAATGAGACCTCAATCATAGGGCCAAATTAGCAGAAATCAAATACCTTATTTAAATAAAGAACTCCAGATAGCTTACGCCAATAGGCAAGTTAATTGTAATAAATACTTTAACCATACTAAATCACTTTATAAGCCTACCAAATCCAAGTCAAAAAAAAAAGAAACCTTGAAGCATAGATGAAAAAATACATATTAATGAAGGACAATGAAATTATATATACAGAACATGTTTCAAATGATCCAAAACAACTGATGTCGTTCCAGATATAAGTATTGTACATTATATTAGGGACAAAACAATGCCTTCATAAAGTAGGGTTATCCCAATTGTTTTTTGTGTGCCAGATGCAATAATATACCAAAAAACATTCCAGATTCTTTTTGCCAAGATTATCAAGTGATTTTTTTAATCCACTTTAAAATAAAATTTAGGGATTCCTTTATCATTTGTGGTTGTCCTTTACATGATTAAAACAACATTTTAATAAAAAAAATGATTATTGTTACTGAGGAATTTCTATTTGAGACATCCAATCAGGCAGTACACTAAATATGTTAGCCCTTAAGCATAAAATCTATCAGATATATACAGGTGCATATCTGTTATTGCAGATGTGTAAAACTGAAACATATTTCCTAATTTGACATCTATTGCTTTCTGTTTTTTATAATAAACTTTTTTTAAAGTAAATATGAATTTATCTGAAAGGTTTTTTTCCACTGTACATGGTGATGTGTCTGTTTAATTTATACAACATACAAGGAATTGTGTGTAGACTTTTAATTGCATATTAATTAATTAGTTAATTAATTTGAGTTGAATATTGATTGTCTGAATTATTCTTTGCCTGTTAAAGTGTACATCATTTTACACTGTGTATATGAATATTACAACTATGGGAAACAATAAATAAATGAGAAAAATGTAATTATAATTTTATTCCAATCCATAGCTTTCCAGTGATCCGGAGTTGTGGGTGTGACCAAAATGGTAGGACGCTAGGTGTCGAAACTGGAGTAAACAGGTGTTTAGGTGTTTTAAAGGATGTGACAGAGGGGCTATTTCCTATTTGGAAGGGGAAGCAGGGGCATAGTAACTGAAAGAATTTGAAAAGTGATTGTGAAGTCTGTGGTCAAAAGTGGGAATGCGAAGGAACTTAAGTTTAGGACTGCTGCGTCTTGTATTTCTGGAAGAGGTGTAGGGGTGAATTAATTCACTTAGGTAAGCTGGTTGGTCATGGTTTAAAATTTTTTATGTAGTGAGGCCTATTTTAAATTGTATCCTATACTTGACTGGGAGCCAATGAAGTTTTTTCAATTGGGGGTAATATGGGAACACTTTTGGGCTCGCTGCAATCTTCTTAACTCAAAATGGGTGAGTGATACAAATAGGGAATTGCAGTAGTCCAATCTACTGCTCACCAAAGCATTTACTAGAAAGACTGATGTTTTAAGGTTAAGAAGGAGACAAAATCTGTAAATGCATTTCCCTTATCCTTAGAAATTGTAATTGGGCACTGATAATTAAAAAGAAGTAATTATAACTGAGCACAAATAATTAACCCCAAATCTCGCATATATTTTTTTAAATTTATTTATTTATTTATTATAGTGACATGCAATTCACAAAAACATGTTTTAAATAAATTATACCAATAGCCCAGCCCCCAATGGGCTTATAAGTCACTTCTAATACACAGTATTTCATTTGTTGGTTGAACATAATACAATTCCATAATTAGTTATGTAACACAAATATTTTTGATTTAAGTCTGAAAACATGGTAGTGACAATAATAATAAAAAATACACAATAAATATTAAATTCAGCATAAAAGAGAATAGAAAATTGTATAAATTTATCTATTGACTATAGTTTGTCTAATATTCCAGGATGTCTTTAAATAATCAATTAACAAGTTCTCAAAATCTCGTAACACTATTTGAAATTTTTCTTCATCAGTCAAACTTGCAAAATTTTTTACCTTAAGACATATCTCATTGAACATTTTTTCCCTTGGCTCCTTAAATATACAACATTTACAAAGAAAGTGAATTTCATCCTCCACTGATTCTGTATTACATATGAGGCATGTTCTTTCTTCAGTGTTAAGTTTTCTATATTTTTTAGTTTGTGAATCTTTAATGAGGTGATATCTTCCAGTTTCTATGTGTAAGGGTAATACCCCAGCTCTAAACTGTGGAAGAAGGGAACATTTATATCATGAAATGTAAGATTGAAGATGATTTGCTGGTTTCAAATTGGTTTTAAAAGTTTTATAAAGTCTTAACTTTGGTTTTGATTCAACATCTTGCTTCCATTCATGTTCTGCAAGTTTAAACAAATTAGTCTTTGCCTTTTCAATATCAACAATTTGTTTTAAATTATATTCATTATTAAAATCTAGTTTACTAAAAATTTCCTTTACATTCTGGCACCAGCTGGATTGAATTTGTTCATAGTCCCACAGGAATATTGTTTTTGTGAGATGATTATTATCCATTTTTATTAATCTATTCCATAGTCGTATTGTATTTAAGTATCTTCTAAATCTACTGGGCAACCATCCCATTTCTCCATTTAGAGCTGGAACTGGTGTAAACCCATGCACACCTAAAAAATATCGCATTGCCTTATTCTGAATAACATCACACTCTGGAGCTTTTTTATGTGACCAAATAGATGAAGAATAATCTAAGATAGTTGCAATTTGTGAGTTAAATATAGTAGTAAATGTTTTATATCTAACATCTTTAAGATGTTTTAATTTGGATATCAAAGCACCGAATGCCCGGCCTCCTGAATCAGCAAGTGTCCTAACACCATTATTAAAGATAAGGTTAGCATCAAGGTATAATCCCAAGTATTTGTAATATGGGCAGTATTCAAGTGTAGTATTTCCATACTTAAATTGGAAATTTGATTGTTGTTTCCTATTTTGTCTAAAGTGCACCATCCATGGGTTGTATTTAACAAGGTTTGGAGATCTTTTTCATTTTCAGCTAATAAAACAATATCATCTGCATATAAAAGCACACATATATTTTTACCATTCACTTTAATACCAGTGTTTACTCTTTTTAATGTCTCTGTAAGGTCATTAATATAAATGCAAAAAAGTGTTGGGGAAAGATTATCTCCCTGTTTTACTCCTGATGTCACTGGAAACCAATCAGTTACATTGTGATTCAGACGCACACATGAAACAGTTTTGTTATAAAGAGAATGAATGGCTTTGTAAATTTTACCATTTATTCCATAGCTCAACAACCGATACATTAATAGATCTCTATCAACCTAATCAAACGCTTTTTGTAAGTCAATAAAAGAGGCAAATACTAGCTTTGATTTTGTAAACTGATTTCTTATTAAGGTTGTTAGAGAAAAAATATGTTACTCGCAAGACCGACCTGAACGAAAACCATTTTGCTCATCCACTAAGATATTTGACATATTACAGTACAGTAAAATTCGATTATTTAATAAAGAAGAGTAAACTTTAGATAAACAAGACAGAAGACTAATACCACGATAATTTAATGGTGTATGTGGGTCTTTTGTTCCACTCTTTGGAATCGGGCTAACAACTGATTTGAGCCAAATGGATGGGACAAAACTGCTGTCGAAACATTTTTGAATGTTGAATAAGTAGCAATTTTACCAAGTCTTCATTTTGTCAAGTTAATTTTTTTGCATTTAAATATTAAAAAGTAATTTGCAGGAGATTTTTGTTATAGCTGTATTAATCTTTAAATAGATCTTTGATGTGAATGAGAATCAATTGTGAATTTCATAAAAATTTAGAATTAGTCATATAGTTTCTAGGTAAAGGGGAGGTCGGTTTTGAAAAAAATATCTTTCAACAAGAATTGTAAACATTTACCTGTGATGCAATTAGGCTGATAACTCTTATCACACTTGCAATAAAACAAACAAGACAAGCCACAATATACTTTCTGTGTGATTTTCCTTCATCTTTTCTAGCGGGTGATTTGTCATCATTATTGTCGGTGAAGTTTAAACCATTTTCATTTTCATTGTCATCTTCAGGTTGTAATAAACTTACCTTCTCACTTATAATCATTTTTGTATCAATATTTCATAAATTAAGATTTATTTTGACAAAAATGCTAATACTTTTATCCCTTACTTTTGACTTCTCTCATATTTTCTGCTGAGATTGAAAAGTGCAATAAAAGTTGCAGGATATGCTACAGCTGGATACAAATGAGCTATTTAAAAATTGTCAGTATTGATTTTTAGAACTGTCGTACTACATTGTATATACGTCATTGCAGACATAAAACTAAAGATTTTATCAGCAATTTATCAAAGGGGCATATAAAAGTCAAATACGAATGAAAACACACTGATCAGTAACTATCTTTGCTATTTGATGTTAATTTTAACTGAATAACCTTTTTTGGTCCTGTTGTTGTTTAAGTACATTATTTTACAAATGTGAGTCATCTGTCCATTAATATCCACTCATAAAGTTATGCACATCTACAAAGAGTAAAAAATGTGATTTTCATCACATCTTTTGAAATTGGGCATCTGTGAAACACTTTAGCCCCCACCCCCTGCCAAAAATATAAGTCCCAATTTTGCTTTGGAGATATCAGAGCCCAACAATAGTGACAAAACAAACAACAATATGTGGAATGAACTTCCAAGACGTTAAGGAGTAAAAGCTGCTGTCCTCACCAGCAAATTTAACATAATCTGGCCAATTTCAAATTTTTACTATTGTCAATGTTTTCTTATATTTTCTTAACATTCTCCATGTAAGCTTTATTTATGTATTAACAGATACAGTGCACAAGACATACATACGTGACACAAAAACAGTTTGAGTACAACATACACTAGACACTTAAGTATACGTGTCAGTTTAAGCTAAACATCTGAAAATCTTAGAAAGAGCAGCTATATATAAAACATAATTTTGTAATTTATTTCCAGAGTTTCTGGTGCACTTTGTTCAAATTTAATCACTGCTTTTAATATCGTCATTAGTATACACAAATTTGGGGAATACTAAGCCCTTAATGTAGCCTCTTTAATCATTGGTAAATTGCTTTGCAAAATTATAACTTAGTTTAAAACCTTGAGGAGATGGTCACGGGTAAGAGGTTATTTACTTTTTATTTATTTATTTTGGGGTTTTACTTCGTTTTCAACACCATGTAGGTCATCACGATGGATGGTTTTGTGGGCAGAGAAATCCAGTACATACAGTTGGTCAAGGTTCTTTACTGTACACTGCCGACCATCGGTAAGCGCCTACCAATTTAACTTTCCAACATATGGTCTGGGGTATGAACCACTGACCTCTGAGGTGGGAGGCGAGTGTGTTACCACTGCTCCACCGTTGTCCCCTCACGGGTAAGAGGTAGACCAAAGATAATTTCAGAGACATTAAAGTACATCCAGAGAAATGTTGACATAATGTATCAAAATTTTTACAGAAAAATCATAACAGAAGTTATACAGTAAGAAAATTATATACATCGACACAGGCACTGGGTGTTACAACAGATCACTTCGGAGCCATGAATTTGTCATCATCAAATTGATATCCCCAGGGGTCGAGTAATTTTTGCATATGACACCGAATTAGAGGTTTACATAAGAGTTTTAAGGGATCCTACAGGCAACTCGGTTCATTAATTAATATAGTATCCACCAGAAAACCAAAGCAAAGCAGACAGCACACAGAAGAAGTCTGGTGTGGCAGAAAGGTTGTATTTCAGCTTATTTTAATTCTATTTTATAATTTTATATGTTCAAAACTCAAGAGTACAACATATAAGTTAAATGATATTTTCTCAAAACATAGGTTTACATAAGAGTTTTAAGGGATCCTACAGGCAACTCGGTTCATTAATTAATATAGTATCCACCAGAAAATCAAAGCAAAGCAGACAGCACACAGAAGAAGTCTGGTGTGGCAGAAAGGTTGTATTTCAGCTTATTTTAATTCTATTTTATAATTTTATATGTTCAAAACTCAAGAGTACAACATATAAGTTAAATGATATTTTCTCAAAACAGTTCAAATAACAATTAACAAAACATCAGAATATAATACAATAATTGATGATAATTTGATACAAAAATAAAAATGTATGGATATAAGATATTTGATGCAAAAAGAAGTGACAAACATAATCAATTATCTCTCTCATAATCATGCGTCTAAAATAACACATCTGTTGAGTAGCATCCCACATAATATTTTAAGTGATATCTGACAGCAGCTGCGCTGGATTGTGGTGTCTGTCTGATTGTGGTGTGTGTCTCAATAAAAACATGCACACACCTAGAAAATAAAGTTGTTCCAATATCGCCAGAAACAAAACTGCACTTTTGACGATACAAAACAATTGCAAGCAAATGTGATCGGTATGAGTATTTTAACTGTAAAGACAAATTCACCGTCTCTAATTCCAGTATAAAGGTGATTATTCATTTTTAATCCATCCAATAATCTTTCTTGACAGATAGTTCAGACATTTTTCAAAAGCTGGCGTAAGGTCACTTCATGTTAAACAAATTGCATCAATTTTTGTGAATATATATAGACCACATATATGCCCAAGTTTTGAACTTATGTATTATGAATATATAACTTCATTAAAAACTTGGTTACATTGACACCAACTGCTTACAAAGCACTTGTGGTCATGACACTAATAATTTGTAAGTTTATATTTTTATTGTTAAGGCCAAAAAAGGTTAAACTTAAAAGATTGAAAACAGAATTAGAATTTGTGCTGTGAGCATTGTTGCTTGGAAGGCAGTTTAGTTTTCAGTGTAGTTTTTGTAGTTCTATATCTTTCTATCTGTAAAAATACCAGTTCACCATTACCACGTATACACCACGTATGTTGGTGCCCTATTAAGCAAAAATTAATTCTTATGACAATTAAATCCATTAAATTGTATATTCTTTTCCATAAATAAGTTGTAAAATATTGATGAAATTAATCAAAATATAAAAGCAATTTCGTATACTGGTATAGTATAAATAATGACTTAATAAAAAGCTGTGACTGATGCAATGACAACTATATATATCCCTAGTGCATGTACACTGAAATAATCTTGGACTTTCTAGATTGGAACATGAAGCATTAACCCACTGGGGTGAACCGATTGCTCATGTTTTTTTTTACCTGGATATAAACTCAAAAATACAGAGGTGAGAGACAGGTGAATCCATGCCAAACCCGTAACCCACTTGTCATAATTTTTTTCAACAGAAATCCTTAGGAATAAATACTTTATTCTACATGAATACAGTCAAAGCTAGGATCCAGCTGATATGCTTATTTATATGAAATATCTAATCTACTGCTTTGCAGGCGCAATATCTTCCCCACACAGAGGAACTCAGTGCACTAATTTAAAAAGATTCCTTATCATAGGGAGAGTTGAGGGGCGTTCAGGTTCAGTAATCCAGAATTGTAAGTGTGACCAGGAGGGAAGAAGACTAAGGAAACTAGAGTTCAAGAGGTGGGTTTTGAGGTGTTTTCTGAAAGATGCGACAGAGGGGAAGCTGTACAAATCGGCCCTGAAAGATGTGACAGAGGGGAAGCTGTACAAATCGGCCCTTTGCCAATTCGGCCCTCAGCAAATCGTCCCCCTAAAAAAAGTCGGCCCTGGGCGAATCGGCCCCCTAAAAAACACCGGACCACCTCTCTGGGAACGACTCGGAACATGTCTAATGTCTTATGACTTATGCCTTATGAATTGGATGGTGTGCCTTAGAATCCGTTGATACGGAGATTAAGCACGTGGACAACTGATTTATTTATCTATTTATTGTAATCAGGCTCTTATTAAATGATGGCTGGATAAATATGCATGACAATGTTATCACAATAGTGCCAATTGTTTATATGTTTGACTAAGTGTAATTAAAACATGTGAAAGATGTCAAGATACTGGAATAAACCCCTTGTAACCTGTGTGCAATTGTAACTTATTTATGTTAGAATTATTAAAAGTGCAATTACATTGTCTGCACAGCCTCTGCTGATGGGATTGTAACTTTACTGGTCTTTGGTCTTTGTTTAGTATAGGGATTACTAGCTAAAATGTTAAAAAAAACAGTATTAGACATTAAAAGCTGATTGTTCCTTTTGAGGTCCATGCAGAGGATTATATCACCCCACCCCCCCCCCCCCACCTGTGTGCATCAAAGAGAATAATGGGAGAACTATTTTGAGATAATATTTTGTCTATTGTAGATGAGATAATATTTTGTCTATTGTAGATACATAAAACTCACAGGTAACCCAATGTCTAGGGGGTGTGAAATTGTGAAAAAATACATAAATTATAAAATTAAATTTTGAAGAAAGAACTTGTTTAATTTGTAACACAGGTGACATTCAAAATGAGACCCATTTTTTTATGTAAATGCAGTGCATATGAGATCCCAAGACATAATTTGTATAACATAATTGAGAAAAATTTTCCAAATTTTCGAAAAATGTCTGATGAAGATAAACTTAGTATTATTCTGAAGTCACATGATAAGGAACTTGTAAGTTTTATTTGTGATTCATGGAAGATCAGACAAAATGTTACTGCCAAGTGATTAAATTTTAGATTATATTAATATTGATTTATGCACTCTTTTGTTGAGAAAAACATGCTTAGTTATATATTGTGTTTTCCTTTACTAGTAGGTATATTGTTAAACGAATCCAGGAAAAAAACCCTCACAAAATGAGCTCTCAGGAGAAAACCCCTCAGGAGAAAACCCCTCAAAAGTCTCCTGTGGAGAAAACCCCTCACCCTATTTTGGGACTTGTGGAGAAAACCCCTCACCCTATTTTCAGGTTTGTGGAGAAAACCCCTCAACTTGGAATATTCATTCATTTACACATAGAAAGCTTATATAACACAGAAGAATTTTATTAAGTCATACACACATTTAAAATCACATTAATATCACATAGCACTTTGATACTGATATACTAACAGATGTATGTGTTATTTACATGTAACTGCTGAAAAAAGTACATCATACTATACATTGATCTAGAAAGATTTTAGCATTGCCATTCATTTGTGTATACGAATACAGTGTCCAATTGCCTGAAGAAAACTCCACCAAATTTTTTCGGCCATTTAAATGGTCCATGCAAAGGGCTTTCAACTTCTTTTGAAGGATTTTTTATCCTTTTCGCTGTCTTTTGGATGGTGGCCGGCCTCTGGCAGTCTATAAAATCTCCATCCGAACTAGAGCTTCATCTTCCTTCAGATGTCTGATGAGCCGCCACAGGGAAGGGTGGTTATGCCCAACAGAGCAAACAACAGTTCCATCCATATACCAGGACTGTTCTGAAGCTAGGTGTCTCAGGCCTTCATCACTGGCAAAAACCAGCACACGTTTCACAGCCTCGCATCCACTGTCATGTAGGAGAAATCTTTGGCCTCCAGAAGTCAAAATTCCAAAGTGAGGGCTTTTTATAAAGTTGAGGGGTTTTCTCCACAAGCCTGAAAATAGGGTGAGGGGTTTTCTCCACAAGCCCCCAAATAGGGTGAGGGGTTTTCTCCACAGGAGACTTTTGAGGGGTTTTCTCCTGAGAGCTCATTTTGTGAGGGTTTTTTTCCGTCTCCCTGTTAAACTCTTGCAAATAATTAGATATTATTATCTGTATTTTGTTCGTTTAGTATGTCAAAGACTGTAAAATATTGTCCATTTATAATTCTTATAGCAACCACTATTATGAAGTATTACTTACAAAAGTGACATATAAGTCCATTGGGGCTGGGCAAATTGTTTACTATCTTATTTGATTATTGTTAAATGTATTTGCATGTCACTATAATAAATAAATTCTATTCTATTCAGTTTCTATTATATGTACACTTATCTATCTATATCTAGGGGGCCGATTTGACCAGCTAAATTTATTTTGTGGGGGGCGATTTGACGGGGGCCAATTTGGCAAAGGGCAGCTTTTTCTATGATTTGACAGAGGGACTGTTTCTTACTTGAAATGGGAAAAAGTTCCAAAGAACTAGGGCATAGTGACTGAAGGAATTAGAGAAGTGTTTGATTGATTTGTGAACTCTATGGTCAAAAGTGGGAGTTTGAAGAAACTTGAGTTTGGGGATGCTTCGCCTTGTATTTCTGGAAGAGGTGTAGGGGTGAATTAATTCTCTAAGGTAAACTGGTTGACCTTGGTTGAGAATTTTGTTTGTAATGAGGCCAATTTTAAATTGTACTCTGTACCTGACTGGAAGCCAATGGAGTTTTTTTTAGTTGAGGGGTAATGTGAGATAATTTAGAGGAATGTGTGACAACCCTGCAGAGTGAGTTTTGGACTAACTGCTATCTCCTTAACTCAAAATCAGTGAGTGATAAGAACAGTGAATTGCAATAATCCAATCTCCTGCTCACCAAAGCATTCACTTACAGAACTGATGTTTTAAGGTCCAGAAGGGGATGAATTCTGTAGAGGTCTCTCGCATGAACTAGTGGACTTTTTGACCCTTGACACGTGGTTTGAGAAATTGAAATTGGAGTTGAACACCACTCCGAGGTTGCTGACACTTTGTGCTGGTGAGACCTGATTTCCCAGAATGTTGAAAGGGAAGTGAGTGAGGAGATATTTACGGTTTTTTTGCGAGCCTATGAAAATAAACTCGGTTTTGTCAGGGTTAAGTTATTAATTTATTTGTAAACATAAAATTGTGAATGTCGTTTAGGCAGTTCTTTAGTTTTTGTATAGAGTGAGAGAAATTTGCTAATGAGAGTGTTATGTATAACCGGGTGTCATGGATGTAAAAGTGTAGTTAATGCTACTGTGGGAATGAATGATTGATCTGATTGGGTTAGTGTAGAGAGAGAAAAGAATTGGACCAAGGACGGAGCCCTGGGGGACTCCATAATAGAGCGCAGTAGGATGTGAGAGTGTGTTACCTACCTTGACCGAGTGTGACCTTCCCGACAGGTATGATTTGAACCAGCCAAGTGCTAGCTCACTGATTTTATGGTAAACATTAAGTCTGTCCAGGAGAATGGTGTGGTCAATGGTATCGAATGCATGGAGAGATCCAGAAGGGTAAGGGGAGTGACAGACCCTTTGGCCATATTGAGAAGAATATCGTTATGAAAATTAAGGAGGGCACTTTCAGTAGAATGGTATTTTCTATAAGCCGATTGGAAGGCAGTCATAAGGCCGTCTTCACCAACGTGAGTTTGTATATATATAAGTGCATTATCACTTCATAGTGGAGCCATCCTTTTGGGGGGTACACAACATTGTCCTATATTCTGACCAGTCAATGAGATCTTTTTCATTCAAATATTGATATTTGTATGAAGTTGTCATTTATTGTCCCAACATCAAATGTCACTTTCATCGCCATTTTATGGGTTTTTACCAAGATCACTGCAGAGAAAATAAATATGATAAAGAAATATTATTAACCAGCAATATCATTCACAAACAGTAACAATGTTGCAAATAATAATTGTTCGACTAAAATGAGAATAAACCGATGAAAATGAAGCAGTGAGTTAGCAGGCTATTGGTTTGTTTTCACGTACATAATGGTTTAACAGGTAAAATCAAACAACATAGCCAAAGTAAACTGCTATCTGTTATACAGGCAAGATCATGTAACACCTGGAATCAAGATACATGTTCAAATTAGTAACATATGTATTTTTGCATTGACATTTAAGTAATATGTGCCATATTACTCAATGCATATATGTTTACATTTTTTTCGTGATGAATAAAAAACTTTTTTCTCAAATAATTAAAAAGGATCAGAAATTACAATAACATGCCTCTTTGAAGTGATATAAATATCAGATTTGTAGTTTCAGATCAAAATTTACAATAAAATGCCTTTGAAATGATAGAAATATCATATTTGTAATTTAAATATTTACTTGCTAATGTTTAGCTGCCAAGGTAATCATATGTTTACATATTTATTTAGATCACAGTCTTTCATCTCTGTGTGGGTTCAATTCACACTAGTGGCAATGCTGAGGCTCGTTCCAATATCATACTGACTGTTGAATGAGTTGTGTAACAATGACTTTGACTTGAGTTTATTTATGGAATAGAATTTTAATTTATCATCTCTACAACCTCTGGATGAAAAGGTAAACCATTTATAAGGTGACCTGGTTTCAATCTTTTGATTGACCGACACTTGATCCTTCTTTTTTCCAAGAAATTGCTGCAGCAAAACTGGACTGGCAATGCCATCTGCAAATCTCGTTGTAGTGAGCTTAACGCTTCTTCAGTCTTATTGGGCTATCACTGTGGCTTGTCGTGATTAACTACGACATGTCTGTTGTTCTTCTATAGCTTGTCTCCAGACTTTTTAGGTTCCATCTTACAGGAGACAGCCCAACCACAAGACATGTGATGGGTCCAGACAAGCTGGGATGTACTCTAAGATAGTATGTATGGCTAATTGCATTTAAGTACTGATATATAAAAGATTAAAAAGATTAACATAAAATTCCACCAAGCCCAAAATTTCATTTCATGATTATCATGGTAATCACTATTATAGTCTCACACAAAACTATTATCAAACCATGTTACTTTTCTCACTTGATCTTTCAGCTGCCTTTAACACTGACCACAATACTGTTCTAAACTGTCTTAAGTCATAAGCATGGCCTTCATGGGCTTTACCTCTAAGCTCGGCCATTGATTCCAAGCAATTAAAATTGGGTCAACCCTCCCTGAATTGTGCGAGCTGTTGTTTATTGTGCCACAAGGCTCTGTCTTTGGTCCTACTCTTTTCTCTATACACCTACCTACCTCTTTTGAGTAAGGTTATTAAAAGGCATGCCAATATCAAATTCCACTTTTATGCCAACGAAACCCAGTTGTTTGTTCATATGTCTCACAAGAATGGAGCTTTGGCTTTGATAAATTGATTCATGTCTTCTGGATCTAATCTAATCTAATGTGGACTTTTATAGCACTTAATCTCCATCACTGATGGACTCCAAGGCATAACTGAACATAAAACAAAGCAGTTAACATTAATCCGAGGACATAGCCAGGTCATACCAAGGAGACACAGGGTAACGGGAGAGGCTATGGGGGATATGCTTTTGCAAACAGGTAAGTTTTTAGCTGTCTGGTTTGATGCTAATTTTTCCTTTGCTGATTGATCATGTCTGCAATATTTGTAAGACTCTATTCATTCAAATGTATGATCTCAGATGGGTCAAACAGTATCTCACTGATGAGGCTGCTATTCTATATCCTGGCGGCAAATGCCCTGATAATTAGTTGTCTTGACTACTGCAACTATGTCTTCAGAAGCCTGTCTAGTTTAATATGTGCAAACCACAGTCTATTTAAAACATTCTCTCCAGGATTGTCGCAAACTGGAATAAATACTTGCAGGCATTTCATATTCTCAAACATTCCCATTGATTGTCAGTGAAAATATCTTTGCTTTATCTTCAAAACTGCCACTTTGGTTTACATGTTTCTTCACAGTGGCCATCCCAGATATTTTGGTCCTCTTTTGTGTATTTATTTTAGAAGATATGGCACAAGATACAACTGTTCAGATAAAAGTTCTTGGATGTTCCTCAATATTACCAATCTCTGTTTAAATAAAACAAGGCCAAAAGGGGTTTCTGTCTACTAGCGGAAGCTGCAGAGCCATCATAAACAGCAGTAGTGCACCGAAGCGGTCACCCATCCCAGTACTAGCGTAGCTCATTGTCGCTTAACTTCAGTGTACTCCAACTGTTTCAGAAAAAGCTAAAATCTTATCACTTCAAAAAACTTTACCACCTTAGCATTTAAACTATCCTGTGTCTCCGTGGTATCAACCTGGCTATGTCTAAGGAATGACGATTTTTTGATTTGGTTCCTGTGTCACACCCTAGAGTCTGCCTTGGCCGAGATTAAGCGCTATGTAAGTACAGAATTGAATAGAGTGACTAGAAACCAAATAATTAATGGATTAATTTAACATATTTTACTTGAAATCTTAGACTTTCACAAAGTCCTTTTGTCTTTTGTGTAATATATGGGTACTGTATGACGTTTGGAGAAACAGCCAGCACTGACAAAATTTTTGTATTTTCAGAGATTATCCCCTTTACTCCAGAATGCTGGAGGTATAATGAACTCCTGTACGTTTCCAACTTAAATTTAACTGATGATGGATACCAATACTTTGTTAAGAAATGGTGGTTTTCTGTTTAGCATGTGTTCTTAAAAATGTGCACCATTTCAACTACGGGTTGTATTGGCATGTTACAATCTGTTCAGTTACATTCTCATCATGATGACTGTATCAAGTAAAATGTGATAAAACATATCAAAATATAAAGAAAAGGATAGATTACTTCTGCTTGTTATTATACCTGGCTTTCAACAAATTATTTCTATGCTAATCTATTACACACAAAATATTGTTTCACCCTGTCTATCAGTGTTTTTTTTTCAGAAAATAAAGTTAATATTGGATGAAACTTGAAAATTGTGAATATAATAATATAATTTGGCTGCCATAAAGTTTGACTAACCATGGATAGTGACGATGGATATAGGGATCTGTGACCTACAGAGATACAGAATTGGGGCATTCACGAGTTGAAGTTTTGTTCTAGAAAAATACCTCCTGAAAAAAATAAATTTGCAATATTTAGAAACAAATTTAAGTAAGTGTATTGTGTAATAAGTCTATAACACAGTAAAATAAGGTAAATTAATTTTTTTCCAAGAGACATTTTTCCAGGAAGCATTGTTTTGCATCCTTAATTTCATGCAGAATTAAAATGACTTTAAACATGTAGCCACTGAACAATTACTGAAAGGTGTGGAACATCAACAGCACAAAATGTCATAAGTTTATTAATGGTCACACCTTTCTGTGTTTTCCTTTCTACATGTATTTGGCTTCCAGTTGATGACCCCATCTCTATGTCTCTGAAAAAAAAGAACTTATGCCTGCCTAGTGTACATTAAAGAATGAGCCATCCTTTCTATCCATCCCACACACCTAAAACCACCAGTCCATTTTCTTTTTCATTAGCGCTGAGAGGAAATAATAGCTATTTCAAACATTTGAAAAAAGAAACAGTTCTGAATTCAAATTGAATTCTGGATTTCAATGAGTCCTCATCCTATTCAAATGCAAATCCTATTGAATTACACAAGATATGTGCTACACAAATACAAGGGTATACCCAACCACAACCAAAGGAAGGTGAGTGAGCCCATTTGGTTGTAGCTTGTGACCCAAGTATGGGAAGGTGTAACCTAGGATTCGGCATGATTTGTTGGATATGCCTCCTATGAAACGTAAGATAAAATCCTATGGCCACTTAGGCCATTATATGTTGACTGCTTACTTTTGTATGTTGTGGGAGGGGGTGCAAAGTGACATAGTGGGTAACACAACACTTCCTTAAGGTGAAAAAAGTTTTACCTAATTGCCAGTACCATGCAGAATCATGACTAACAAGTACCACTGTTTTCCTTCGTCTACTCAACTACATGTCAGGATCTAACATACTGCGCTTAAAGCAACATTCAACCTGAATCATAAGTTAGTTGTGGTTATCATGCTCGGTGTCTAACCATAGTGTTATCAAAATATCGCAGAATAATGAGAAAGAGAGTCAGCCCACGTACTGTAAATCTGAAATAAAAAAATTAAAAAATAAAGGATTCAGGAAAACATCCCATGTACTGGCTGAGCCAGTTTTGAAACAAACCAGAAGACATTCATAGGATGCAGACAAGGGGCATTGTCAAGAAATGGTATTTAATTTGTATCCAGAATATCATCAAGATCTTGACAAAAGTGTAATCACTTCTTCCTTTAACTTGGCCTGACACACAGGACAGAAAAATTTATAAAGATCCATTCATTATTCTTGGGAGTAATCACTGGCACAGGAAGACAGAGACAAAGAAACAAACTAATTAAAGAATATAACCATCTTGGTGGAGGTAATTAGTTCAATTCAAGCCAAATAGTTCACCCAGTTGCATTAAATTAATTAATTTTGGAAACCAACTGACAAAACACAATGTTAGCTTCTACACATCAACCATACTTAAACATCTTGGTACATATACATTTAAACAAAAATCTACTTGCCATCAATGAATTGGAGTACTAGCTTGATACCTTAGTGTGCAATATAGTGAACAGTGGTTTACCAATAGCAATTATAGATACCAATAGAGCTCCAGAAATTCCCAGTACATTAACATGTACGGCAGATGGAGAAGCATCTTTCAGCAGTGTAAATTGAAAAATAAATGTCATAGCTGGTCCAGTAGAAGCTATAAAACTTATGTCAGCAGCAGCAATATGTTTTATTACAAGAATCAGAAGGGCGTCAGAGAATGCTGTACATATAGCATGACATACTAAAGTGACATTACAAAATAAACCACTGGGAAGAACAAATTTTTCAAAAATGGCAGTACAAATGAAGCCCAGAATTGTGTTAAATATGGCTACCCACATGCCAACAACAGATACATCTTCTGTCTCAAATATACACTTACCAAGTAGCACTTTAAAAGTATTTATTATTCCAGCAGCTATTCCAAACAAATAGCCTTTATATTCATGCATGTTTGGTGGCTGTATATCAGTCTCGTTTGTTATTTTATCCAATGTATTCAAATGAAATCCAAATCGGTCTGGATTACAAAAGCTTTTGTATGAAGTCTTTGGCTTGTGTCCAAATAGATTGTCTGGTTGAATGACAAGTATGATCCCCAGAGACATCAAAGCAAGAGATATGGCATTAGCTACCATCTCTGTTTTGGTTGGTTCTTTACCAGTGCAACATTTAAATGGAGACACAAGCACTGTCATTGCCATAAAAGTAATCACAAAAAGTGTTGCTGACGTACCAATAGGAATGTAAATTGATGAGGCATAGACAGTAGTAGACATGCCAAAGTATAAAATACCCAACATTATAACATGTGGTACAAGTTGCTTTTTAACTTTTATGGCTGGTCCACTGCATAATACTATTGGTATGAAGATGAGAAGTAAACAACTAAACCTTGTTATGTTAAGTTCCATTTCCCCCACACTTCCATCAATAATCTGAAAAAATAGCGAAGATATGGCATATCTTTTAATTTATCCTACTTTTATCCGAGAATATCTACATCACCTTGTTTTACAAGATTCATATTACTTTGGTGACAATATTTGATGGTTTCATTATAGTACTTTATCAACATTTATTGCAAGTATTAAAAATTAATAAATGTGGAAATAGTGAAATGAAAACTATCGCTACTTTTTTGTGCTGTAAATAAACAGGTTTTCAAAATGAATGGATTGTGTTTCTTCAATCTTTTGTTTACAAAATTCCTCAAAGTAAAAAATATAAAGCTTTCATTGAAAATAAGCAAGGAATAAGAAAACTTGGCAAGTGTGACACACAATGTTATTTTGTGATGGAAATATGATTTGCAATGCCTTCTAAACCTTAACTATTATTAAATATGTGAAAGTGAACAGAAGCTGGATAAGAATGGCCTACAATGTAAACTCTATATAATAGGTTTGGGTTTAATCAAAAAGTAATTAAATAATTAACTAACTAATTAATTGCAGTTACCGTGTAATTGTATTTGTTCTTGCTGTATTAAAAACCTGTTCATTGTAATTGTATTTGAAAAATTCACGCTGTAACTGTAAATGAAGATTTTAAGGTTGGGCTACACTGGATATTTTGTTCTGCATTCTCAATTTAAGTTTCAGTTTTCACCATTTTAAATCATTGTATTTTTTCTTGCTCCTTTAACCTGTATAATGATTTATGTAAAAATCAGTCTAATCAGTCATATTTCTCGTACTGCACTTGGATAAGATGCATGAAACTTCTCATCAGGAAAAATTTACATTAATGCCTCTGTTCCACCAAAGGATTAAGCCCCGATCCTGTCGGCGACCCTTAATTGTGGACAGTCGGTGAAAAAATAGCAAAGATGGGCGGGAATACTGAGTCGGTATTGAAGTCTGGGATTGAGTACAGATCGTCCTCAGGAAGCCTCAGGACGCCTCAGGCGGCCCCAGATCAGTCCCCGACTGATCTGGGACTAAGAACCGACTAAGCCAGTTTTCTGGTCGGTTTCAACCACAATCCTGTCGTACACATACCGACTGGGTCCCAGGACGCCTCAGGCCTCCCAGGACTAAGCCCCGACTAACCCACAATTAAGTTCCGGCGTCCTCAGGCGTCCTCAGGCCTCCTCAGTCCTCCCCAGACCAGGATCGCTGATCCTTGTTTTGCAAATTTGCTGGATTTTCTGGGTATATATATATATAATCCGCAATCTAATCACCATTGCTTTTCTAGGAACACAGCAGGATGCCACCTTTTAATGGAAGACAACTTCAACAACTTAGGGCTTTTTTGGTTTTTATTCAGTTACAAATAATCATGTATTTCCTATTTCTACGTCGACCACAGCAACCACCACCAGCACCACCACCAGCACCCATACAGAGACCTAGAAGAAGGCACAACATGTGGGTCAGGCCATGGCTACTACAGAGAGAGGAGAGGGGGCCTACCACAACATTATGGCTGATCTGTATGCCACAGACATTCCAGGATTCACCAATTACATGAGGATGACCCCAGAATTCTTTGAAATGACCGGAACCACGTCTAGCCAGGCAGGCAACCAACCACAGAGCACCAATCAGTGTTGGGGAGAAGTTAGCCCTCACCATCAGATATCTTGCCACTGGGGAGTCCTACACATCATTATCCTGTCAGTTCAGTGTTGGAAGATCCACCATTTCCAAGTTTTTACCAGAGGTCTGCAGGGCCATCCAGAATGAGTTCACCAGAGAGTACCTCAAATGTCCTACCACACCAGATGAGTGGAAAGAACTGGAGAGGGAATTCAGGATCAGGTGGAATGTCCAACATGCCCTGGGAGCCCTGGATGGGAAGCATGTGGCGCTGAAGAAACCCAAGAACACTGGAGCCCTCTAACACAACTACAAGGGGTTCTTTTCTATTGTGATGTTGGCCCTGGTAGATGGACAGTATAAGTTTAGATGGGTGGATGCTGGTACAGCTGGATCTTGCTCAGATACCCAGATATTTAATGCCTCTCAGCTGAAGAGGAGGATTGAGGATGGCAGGATAGGCTTCCCTGACCCAGCACCTATAACCCAGGGTGGTCTAGATGTCCCCTACTTCATTCTGGCAGATGATGCCTTTGCCCTGAAAATCTGGCTCATGAAACCCTATGGCAGAAGGATGTTAACAAGAGAGGAAAGGATTGCCAACTATAGAATATCAAGGGGCAGGAGAGTTGTTGAGAACGCTTTTGGCATCCTTGTCTCAAGATTCAGATGGATGAGGACCACCATTGAACTACCCCCAGCAACAGTCAGGGAAGTGGTCTTTACCTGTGTGGTTCTGCACAACATACTGGGAAGCCAGTATCAAGGTCAACCTGGTGGTCAGCAGCCTGGGGAGGATGATGATGATGATGTGCCTGGTGATTGTGGATTGATTGGTGGTGCTGCTGGTGGTGGTCAAGACAGAAACCCTGCTAGAGAAGCCAAAAGACAGACGGATTACCTGAAGGACTACTTCAATAATGAGGGAGCAGTGGCCTGGCAAGATGGCAGAATATAAGTCCTGCTGCAGTAATCAGTCCTGTTCAGGACTAACTATAACAATCCTTTTCAGGACTAACAAACAGTCCTTTTAAGGACTACCAAATATTCCAAAAACAATTAATGAGCTATGCTTGCTTCAGACAAACCCCATGCTAAACATAACTTGTACAGACGGACAAACAGACAAACCCCATGCTAAACATAACTTGTACAGACAGACAAACAGACAAACTCCATGCTAAACATAACTTGTACAGACACACAAACAGACAAACACAATGCTAAACATAACTTGTACAGACGGACAAACAGACAATCACAATGCCCTACAGAAGTCGCCCAACTGAAAAACAGACAAACCCAGTGCCAAACATAATTCTAAAAAACAACACACAAAGCTAAGCATCCTAAATGGAATTAATTTTGCATATATTTTGAAAGCCACATCCTAATTTCACTTACATTTAATTCTTTGGGGGGGGGGGGGGGGATATTTCAAACAGAAATGTTTTCCTGGAAATCTTAAATTTAAAATCTTCACTCGAATTGACAAATATATGCAAGATATAACCATGAAGCTGGTTTTCTTTTCAATAATGGGGAATTATGTTTGCAAAATAGTTTGTCAGTTCTTTGGTTTGGGTTCTGTTTAATTTTTGGTTTGTCTGTTTGTTGGTGGTTATTGGTATTGGGTTTGTGTTTGGTACTTGCATGTTAGGTTTGGTAGTGGGCTTGTGTGTTTGTGGGTTGGTAAGTATGTGATAATGCCTTTTAACTCTAGGGAAGGTGTAAGTGTTGGACTTTTCAATTAAAGACTTTAAACTATCCCATGGATTTTAAGCTAAAAATGGGCTGATTAATAGCCATATTGGGAGATTTTTTTAAAGTTTTTTTTGCACGTGGCCCTTTTGGTTATGTGTTGTACCTTGGGTAAATTGTTTCATGTTTGGGATGGTGTGGGTGTTGGACTTTTCATTTTTTTGTGATAAGTATTTGTATTTGTACTGAACTTTTTGGTTTTGGGGGATTGGAATAACTTGCAGCTGAATAATTGTTTTTGGAAGATTTAGAGGCTCTTAAAGGGCAGGCAGGTCAAATACCCGCCCTGACTGGTTGGCTACTGAGGAGGCTGCTGCTGTTGCGGCGGTGCTGAAGTGGTGATAGTAAAGAGCTGCTGCTGCGGTTGCTGCTGCTGAGGCTGCTTGACGATCTGTATTGATGTCAGATCTGGTAGCTGGCTTAATATTCCACTTAGGTTGTGTCTGCTCCCTTCGTCCTGTACAGTTAGGACTAATGTAGGGTTACCGAAGCCAATGGGGCTTGGTGTATAATACATAAAACTGCTGCCAGCTGCTGCTTGAGTGGAACTAGACACCTGTGGAGTGGTTGTTGGCAGTAGCCCGACCCTCTGGGACTCCGTGGTAATAGTGGCTGATCTTCTGGGCAGTGACTGACGTCTACGGTTGCTCTTAATACTTTCAGTGTCTCTTCTGCTGCATAAAACCTGAGATCAGTGTCCTCATCTGCTCAAAGTGCTCGAGAATCTTGGAGTCTGTTGTTGAAATGGGTGTAGATGTAAGGATGGACTGACTCCTCAGGACACTGGACTCAAGGTGTTCTGTATCAGTAGTCGAGCCACGTGATTCGTCCTGCTTGCTGGTATTTGGACTGGCCTCAAACCCTGAACTTCTCTTGGCCCCCTTTCGTCTGATGTGGGTTTTAAGGAAACCCATCTGTTGGTAGACCCAGGACTGTCTCTTGGTCATCTCCCTCGGGGCTTGGCCAGATTGGAGCTTGGACAGCTTGCCATAACACGTTCGCTGGGACTCGAACCAACGTCTCACATCAAAGGGCTGGAGCTTGAGTTCTGCAGATATTTCTGCCCAGAGAGCCTCTCTTCTGTTCCTGTCATGGAAACGTGGATGTTCCTTGTCATACAGTTCTGGGTGCTGCTTTACAAATTCCACAATGGAAATTTCCTGACTGTCAGTAAAAGTTGCACACACCCTGGCTCTCTTGGCTGAAGAATGACCCATCTTCTTCACACCTCTCTTCTTCTTCCACAGCTTCCTCAATAGCTTCTGGACGTTCCTCAATCTCCTCCTCTCTCCTCTCAATCCCTTCCTCTGTAACTTCAGTCCTTTCCTCTACTTCACTTTCCTTCCCCCTCTCATCCATCTTTTTCCTTCCTCTCTTCCCTCCTTTCTCTTTCCTCATAATCCAGTCGACAAAATAATAAAAACAATAGTGAAATGTGTCTACTAACTGTGAAATTTGCCTTAAACTCAAGTATTAAATAATATTTTAAAAAACTAAAAACGCCTACAAAACAGTGACACACGTCTCTCAGTAGCCAAACAGTCAGTAACAATGAGAAACTGTGCGCGGTCGCTTATATAGTCCCAGACCTCCTCATTGCCTAATTTCAGACGCGCGGAAAAGAGTCGGTTCTTAATCGGTTGTTAGTCCCAGGCCTGGGGCGTCCTCAGACCATCGCAGACTAAATTTGCGTGGTCCCAGGCGTCCTGAGGACACCAGCTTGGATCGGTTAGGGTCGGTTACCCTTAGCCGGGGCTTAGTCCCAGACCTTGATTTTTGGGTCCCAGGACACCGCAGACGGTCTGAGGCTTCTGGGGACTAATGGCACCGATTCACTTTCAGACGCATGAAATTCATACGCATCATATATGAGTCGGGGACTAACAACCGGCCTCCTGGGACTAAGCTAAGGAGGTCTGGGACTAAGGGTCGCAGGTGGCCTGGGACAACACACGACTGTATAAATTTGGGTCTGAGGAGGCCTGAGGATGCCTGGGACTGGACATTTTGTTGAGGGCGGGAAATATGAATCGGTTGGAGTCGTGAGAAATATCAAACATGTTTGATTTTTCACATGGCCTCAACCGACCACAACTGACCCTTATAGAAGGTCTGGGACTAAGCAAATATTTGAAACCGACCCCCAAAAACCCTTAATCGGGAGCCTTAGTCGTGTGGTGGAACACCCACATTACAAGTTCACATTAGGAAAGCTTATATCTCATTAAATCTCCCAAATAATTGTTTAAATTATTTTGCGACTTGTAGTTCATAATAACTTATTTAGGATGTCTTTTATATTTTTTATTCCTGAGTACATATTTTATGATGGACTTAGAGTGTGGTGATATTTGTCAATTAGAAGGTTTTCTGTTACCAGTCTGGCTTATTTTTATCAAAGACCGAAATGAAATTGCAAATTTTGACTTACAAAAGAAACTGCAACATCTCTGTATTTACTTTTTGAATGAAAGCAAAACATGAACTGCCTTCACGATATTTGACACAATATCAGATTTTAAAGGGACTGATAAATCAGAATCTGCTGCATTGGTGGTGTATTATAATAGCTTTTTCAATGACATGTTGCTCATAAGTTGCAGTATGATATTTAATTAGTTTCTAATATAATGTTGTGTGTTCATTTACTTAGTGTTTTACATCCCACCTTGTCCCTTATCGGTTATATATAGTTTGACGGGTAGTTAGAAGGGCAGAGGAAACCAGCACGTACAGTCGTTCTAGTTTCTGTATTATAATGTCAAGGTCAAGCAACTACCAACTTTCCCACTTGCGGTCAGGGAGGATTCAAACTCTGGGCCTGTATTCACAAAGATTCTTAAAATTTTTATTAGAATTACACTTAAGTCTAAGAAAAATTCTTTGCTAAGAATTTTCTTATTCTTAGAATAAAAACCTATTCACAAAACAATTCTCAGCTAAGAATAATTCTAAGAATAGAAGTAAAAATAAATGTGTGCACAGGTTAGACTAAGTGTAATTCAAAGAAAAATTCTAAGAATCTTTGTAAGTACAGGCCTGGAAGTGACTTTCTGTATGTGGATGCAATTCTGGTGTCAAGAATAAGAGTTTTGTGCATATAGCAATTTCATGTTCTTAGAAAAATTCTAAGAATAAAAGCCATTCTTTAGAAAAATTCTAAGAATAAGTATGATTCTAAGGATAAGAATCTTTGTGAATAGGAAAATTCTTATTCTTAGAATTTTTCTAAGAAAAATAGCATTTCTAAGAAAAATTCTAAGAATAAGAATAATTCTAAGAATAAGAATCTTTGTGAATACGGGCCTTGATCTCAGAGGTGGTTGGCAAGTGTGTTACCATTACACCACCATGGCCCTCTGTAATGATGTATGTTACTGTGTATTATCACATTGCTTCTTCCAATTAAACACTGGATAAGAAAATTGCTAGAAACTTTTCCTAAGCATCAGTTTAGTTGATTGAAACTTTTGCTGATGGGTATCACTCGGTGAGAACTTTTATAAAATTATAAATCCTTTGCTACAATCTGACCAATCCAAACAACACAAATACTCAACATACATCATATGCTATTAGTATCTCATGCAGTGAGGGGTGTGGAAGTGATTGACAAAAACTATCTTTCAAAATAAAAATTGTAACATTTACCTGTGATGCAATTAGGCTGATAACTTTTGTCACGCATGCAATAAAACAAACAAGACAAGCCACAATGTACTTTCTGTGTGATTTTCCTTCATCTCTTCTAGCTGGTGATTTTGTTTCATTATTGTCTGTAAAATTCAAATGATCTTCAAATTTCTTGTCATCTCCAAGTTGAAATAAACTTATTTTCTCACTTATAGCCATATTTGTATCAATAGAGCATTAAAATTGTTTTTGCAAAAGCAATATTACCTTTATCTCTTCCTTTTGACTTCTCTCACCCTTTCTCTGGCAAACTAGTTTAAATGAATAGTGAAATAAAAGAAACAGGATGGGAATTACAATTACAAATGGGTGATTTAACAAGTGTCAATATTGATTTTTAAAAATTGTCATACAGCATTGCATGTTTATTATTTCAGACACAGAACTATTAAAACTTTGTCATACAGTATTGCATATTTATTATTTCAGAGACATAACTATTAAAGATTTTATTAGCAATTTATCAAAGGGGCGGGTGATTTTAGAAAATATATGAAAGCCAAAAAAAAGCAATTTTTAACAGACTTATCAGATGACTGTCTATGCCATTTTCGTGTCTATTTTAACTGAATAGTCTTTTCTGGCCTTTTTGCTGTCTAAGTATATTATTGTACAAATACACCCAGAATGAAAAATGCAAATAATCTTGAACATTAATTTTACTTTTGTATCAATTGAAAACCATTTTGAGCCCAGGTTAATATTTGGCTGAATCAGTTGCTATCCTACAAATTGAACTTCACACTTCTAGAAAATCTATTTGGGGTTATAAACTAAGAGCCAAGAGAGCTGGTTGCTGTCAACTTCTTCATTGTTGTTTTCTTTTAGTATAGAAATACATAGATAAAACACACACAAGGTTGCACAGAATATATAAGCCATACACTGAACCCAAGAAAATAAAGTACAGTTTATTTTGTAACAACTGTTCGTCAAAATTCAATTCTGTCAATATAAAATGATGCAGTCACGCCACTTTGAACTAAAATTATCTTTTTCAAAATTAACTTTTGTCAGATATTTCTGCTCTGAGCAGACTTTGTTAAAAAGAATTGAAATTCAAAAAAGTTTAACTGTTTTTTTTGTGGCTAGTCAAGAAGATATACTTTTTAGCAGTAAGCAAAATGGAAATTTTTGGAACATATATGACTCTTTATCTGTTACTGCAAGAAGGATTGACATTGGATTCAAAGAAATCTGAAAGTTAGATACCTGCGACAACCATGAATTTCCAATTCAAAATGCCAAAATTTCTGTACATTATTGCAACTGCTAAACAAATGGAGAATAGTTTATGTTTGACCTTCACAGAAAACACAAGTTGCAGAATCTGATATCTTTAGTTTTACCAAATATTCTCTAGAACCAAGAATTTTATTTAATATTCTGTATTGGAATCATTTAAATTTGTTACTATCGATTGTTTTCAAGCATATTTTGTTGGCAGCTTGCCAATCACCTTGTGTATTATCAATTTTATCACCTTATTCTTGTCCTTGGATTTTATTTACATTTATTGGTCCATACAATTCAGATAGTTATTAAGACAGCCCCATAATCTTTAGTATTCCAATAAATTTATAGTTAAGTTGTATTTTGATTTAATAGCTTTACAGTCCAAAATAGTTTCACTTTCATTTATTATATCTGCAAGAAAAATAATTCCCTTTGATATCCACTTGAAAAAGCCTAGGTAATCCTCAGAAAATAATGGATTACCCCATATTGGAATTGTCATTTCTGCATTTTTGGCAAATGAAACAAATAAATCAATAAAATCAATATCAATAAAAGAACCCCAATAACCTACTATTTCCCGCCAACAAGGGTTTTTTTTGGCATTTTGATTGAAGGTTTGACCACTGGGATCCAGTGGAAAACAGCTATGTAATTTTTAAAAAAGATTCAGAAGGGGCATTAATGTTATTCAACAATCTTCATCCAAGATAGCTATTGTGAAATAATGTAGGCTGTAATGTTTACCATTTTGAGCCATCTTCATTGTTGCTACAACAAACCTGCTGCCAATTAATTTTATCTGGCTTATTATCCCAAAGAAAAGAGTAGAAGCTTGTGAATTCTTGGACTTAATAATCACTTAGAGTAGGTCGTACTGTAAATAAGTCATTAAAGCTTGCCAAAATAAATGTCTTAAAAAAAGTAATTTTTCCTAGAGGCATCAAATGACATTATTCCATGTACTTAATATACATTTTACCTTACCTAATAAAGGTTCAAATTGGACTTTTATAGCGCTTAATCTCCCCATATAAAGATGACTCTAAGGTGCAACACAACCAAAAAAACGGTCAACCAATTTCAGAATCCAGAGACAGGAGAGAGGGCCAAGCACCACAGACAATGCCAGGGGATGGAATAGGCTACGGTGGATATGCTTTGGTGTATAGGTAGGTTTTAAGCTGCTTTATGAAAGAGGCTAGGGAGGATGAAGCACGAATCTCACCTGGGAGAGCATTCCAAATACTGGGAGCATCAAAAGCAAAACTATTACCAAACTGTTTGAAAGATTTATGACCAGACAGATGGAACTTTAGTATGACAAGGAAATTAATACCACTTTGACTGTGCCTGGTACTATAAGATATGCTGTAGGAAGAAAGATATGGAGCAAAATACCGAGGAAAACCTGTGTGAAGAAACTTGTAGACAAGTGTGGCTGTCTTGAACACCGTGCACTGTTCAACTGGTAGCCAATACAATTTCTCAAACACAGGAGTAATGCTGGTGTATCTACCGGTGTTTGATACAATTCTGGCTGCACTGTTTTGGATGCACTGTAATTTACATAGATTGAAGTTGGAGAGGCTACTGAAAAGTGAGATGCAGTAATCCAGCTGACTACTTATAAGAGCATTAGTCACAAGTACAGAAGCATCATGAGTAAGAAACTGCCTGACATGTCTGAAATCACAGAGTTTTACAAAGCAACTTTTACAGACATTCTGAACATGCTTGGCAAGGAAAAATCTGAATCAAACCACACTCCTAAATTCTTAACTGAATCAATGGGGCGTAGTGGACTTCCCAAGATATTAATTGGAAAACATGCATTCAACTTGTCCCTGTCTTTTCAAACCAAAGATGATAAACTCAGTCTTGTCAGGATTCAATTTGAGCTTACTAGTTGACATCCACTCTTTCACATCATCAAGGCACCTGTTCAACTGTTCAAAGACAGCAGAAGCATTCTTATGGGATTAATGCATGAAAACTTGACTGTCGTCTGCATAAAAATGAGACCTTTATGTTTACTGATAATCAAACTGAGGGGGGTGGTGTACAATGAGAACAACAAAGGGCCCAGGACAGAATGTTGGGGGACACCAAAGAGAGGTTTGCAAACATCAGACAAAGTAGAACCAATTTTTATTGACTGATAACGGTCTGTTAAATAGGGAACCATTTCAGAACAGAGCCACCAACATCAAACAAACTACGGAGGCAACTGAGAAGTGTGGAGTGGTCGATGGCGTTGAAAGCAGCAGACAAGTCAAGCAATACCAAGGTCGTGGCTTCACCTCTAGACAAAGACAAGTGAACTTCATTTTTATGGAGAGGAGAGCTGTCTCTGTTGAGTGACCAGCTTTATATGCCGACTGGTACGGGTTGTCTAAGTTATGGACATGAATATGTTCTAACAGCTGCTTAGCAACCACACGTTGACCAATTTTGATATAAAACTGAGGCCAGATACAGGGTAATAATTCTTCAGATCCTCTGAAGGAAGATTAGCCTTTTTAATAAGGAGTCACCACAGCAGATTTGAAAACCTCGGGGATGCATCGCACCATGGGTGAGCAGTTGACCAGTTTTGTTAGTGATGGTAGCAATATATCAATACATTCCTTGATAAGAAATGTCAGCCAAGGATCCAACAGGCAGGATTTTGTCGGTGAGGTTTTAATTATTTTATCAACATAAAACCTGACTAAAGGCAGTAATTTTTGGAGGATCAGAAGGAGGATGAACTTCATTTACAGTGCCAGAGGAAGCGAAGGTGTCTCTAATTTTCTTAATTTTGTTAAAAAAAGGAAGCAAACTGGTCAGCCAATGACTTTTCAGACATGTGGGATGGGAGTTTATATCAGACACCTTGTTCAGGGTTTTGTGCAATGCACATCATAGTTTCCTAGAGTCATGACTATTGTCTGAAAATAGTTTGCTGGAATAGTCTGACTTATCCTTGTCTACAAGTGCATTGCACTGTGCAATCTGGTGACGAAGTTGACTTCTGTTCAGTGGATTTTTGACCCTACACCAAGTTCTCTTGAATTGGCACCTAAGGGACTTTGCACGTCGATAATCATCAGACAACCAGTCCACCGAATCTTTCTTTGTCAGTCTAGATACAAGAGGTGCATGCCTATCAAGAACATTACCCAGATCGTGTGCATATTGTTCATAGAGATCAACTACAGTATCTGCTAGAGACTTGGCAAAGGAGGTATTTTTGAGATCTGAGTGGAAGTCAGATATATTTATACGGTGGTACTTTCTATATTAAACTTTATTTGGGATGTGGGCCACTTGAGGAGGGAAGGCAATTCAGCATTTTACTAGTGCATGATCTGATACAAAATCACAAATTTTGACGTCACGAATAGGATCCTGATCACTGGGGGATAGAATGAGATCTAGTATATGACCGTGCAGATGAGTAGGTTGACTGACTAACTGTTTCAGATCACATGAATCAAGTAATGTTATAAATTTATAACCATCACGACCAGGAACATCAACATGGATATTGAAGTCACCACAGATGTAATATGAAGACTTAATAGATGACAAGAAACCAACAAATGACATAAATTCTCCCAGAAAGTTGATGGTGTATGATCCTGGAGGGTGGTAGATGCAGGCAAGCAACAACGAAAGGCCTTGAAGCCCGATTAACACCACCATGTTCTCAAATGTTTGTAAGAGGATCTAATGAAAAAACAACACCACCAAGAATACCTGAGGTACAGGGCCTATGAGGAAAAGTAAAATCAGGAGGAGTTATAGACTGTAGAAAACTATCTGAATCTAAGGGATGGCTATGTGTCTCAGTAAGACAGAGAAGATCAAGGACATTTGAAGCAACCATATCAGCGAGGAGTGGGCCCTTATTCCTAACCGATCTGGCATTCAGACCACCCAGTGTGAGAGGACCAGGGTTGAGGGACACATCTCCTCCACCCAGTACCAGTATCAACAAAATACCTCTTCTATTAACCAGAGATTAAAATTTTCGACACAAACAAAAATGAAAAATTTTTTCCAACTCTCATCAAAGGAGGACGTGATGCATTCAATACTGGAGTGTTGAACCATCCATGTCTATGAGCCAGTGCAACTGTGAAAAGTGCCACAAAGAGAAGTCCCCACAGACTAAACTGGTTGGTGGTGTTGTTCCAAGAATGAGCCCTAATTCTAAGCTCCACAGTGGGGGGGGGGGGGGGGGGACTCAAGGAAATATGCCCTAAACTTCTAATGCAGTCACAATTCTTCGTCCTGTGGGCAACTCACAGGCACCCTAACACCCCACACTACAGCCTCACCTTAAAGCTAAGTGACAACACCACCAGACACCAACAGAAGGAGTAATAACAATAAAATGATTGGAATTAAAAGAAAAAACTAACAAGACACAAATTAGAGTGATGATAATACCCAATATGTGATATTGTGGAAATATATATACAAATATTTAGTGGAAATTAAAATGGTAATTCCCGGTCAATTGGGCGATAATACCCGCTGTTGAAGCAAATGCATTTGGGTAATAATACCATGGTATGATTGTAAAGGAGGGGGTAAGTAATATATAAAAACACGATCAAACTGATGAAACTACTTATATAACAGTAAATAAAATGACAATTTCTATAAAATGGACTGAATGTATATAAAAACAATCAATGTTGCTATGAGATTTGCAAAACAGCGTCTCCGCAGTGCGTACTAAAATACAAAGTATTGTTTCCAGTTCAGTATTTTTGTCTTCTAAAATATCTGATATCTGATAATATCTGAGGCATATTTAATAGTTTCTCCCCTTACATGTAACAACAGAACCTCTAGAAATGTACTAATCTATAATTAGTTGTATCTCCTCACAACCACTGGTATTTAAAAATGATGGCTGCACACTGGTACTGCATATTTAACTATCTTTTCCTTGATTACATCTTTAACTAATTGTAGATAGTCTTATTTTGTAATAATTGTGAATTGAACCTGTCGAGTCTGAAAATAAGCACATGTGTATAGAAGAAGAGAGGTTTTACAATGTAATTATTGCCCAGGTGGTGTAATGGTTAACACACTCACCTTTTATCTCTGAGATTGGGAAGTTTAATTTTGAACTTAACCACAAGCAGGAAAGTTCCTTATTGAGATACCGGTGCAAATTTTGACCAATAAACATGCACCTTAATCCCTTACACTACTTAATAGGATATGATTTACACAATAAATGGCACTGTGTAATCTAGATATAAGTTGTTTTTTTCCAGAATAAGGACATATGCCAAACCAATATATTGTGCCAAAATTACATTGGTAGTAAACAATAAAATAGAAGGCTATAAACCTACCATTATATTTGAGCTTATTTCAATTTATTTTGCAGTTTTGTATATTCAATACTCAAGTGTACAACATATAATATTTTTTTCAACACTGGTTCAGATAATGATTTCACGGAAGATAACATACATGTCATATATTACACTACAAATTGAAAGAAAACCATACATACCATATGTATAATCACATATGTATAATCACATCACATACCATAAATAATCACAGCCCAGTAAACATTAGAAACGTTTTTAAATGGTTTAAACATTTACAAAACGTTTTTAAAACCTAAGTAAACCCTATCTTTGGTTTTCTAAACGTTTCTAAGCAAACGTTTTTTCTGTAATGTTTAAAAAACGTTTTATAAACATTCTCTATACAAAAGTTTTTACTGAAAACGTTTATTAAACATTTATAAAATAACTCAAGAAGCTAGGTTTGACTGGAAACGTTTTTAAAACATTTATAAAATTGCTGAAAATTTTGCTGAAATGTTTTTCAAACATTAATCATAAAATGTTTTATAAACAGTACAAATAAAATGGGACATTGTCTGTCAAATGTTTTTAAAACATGCTATCAAAAACATTTTAAACCTATAATTTCAAACCTTCAAACATGTCCAAACAAAGATGGGGTGAGCAATAATAGGGGATTTTAGAGGACTTTGTCAAAAATTGCCCCACATGCAATCCCTAAAAAGTATGAATTCAGTGGGGGCACAATTTCTAACCCACTATCTTACAATTTTAGACATGAAAATAATATTTTTAACAGTGAGCAACCATACAAAGATATTGAATTTGACCTCTGGCCCCATTATTATTCAGACATTATTATGTTCATTTATAAAGTTTTTCTAATGTGGGTGTTCCACCACACGACTAAGGCTCCCGATTAAGGGTTTTTGAGGGTCGGTTTGAAATATTTGCTTAGTCCCAGACCTTCTGTAAGGGTCGGTTGTGGTCGGTTGGGGCCGTGTGAGAAATCAAACATGTTTGATATTTCTCCCGACCCCAACCGATTATTTTTTCCCGCCATAAACAAAATGTCCAGTCCCAGGCGTCCTCAGGCCTCCTCAGACCAAATTTACACAGTCCTATGTGGTCCCAGGCCGCCTGCGACCCTTAGTCGCCGACCCTTAGTCCCAGACCCTCTATTCTTAGTCCCAGGCCTCCTGCGACCCTTAGTCCCATTGCAAAACAAAAATCGGCTATCTCGGTCTGGGGACGCCTGCCCTTATGGACAAAATGCCCTTCTTGCGAATAGTTGTTGCTAATATGAAACGAACATACTGCGAACATCCTGCAAACATTTGTTGTGATCACATCGCAAACATTTAAAAAATGTTCGCGATTGGTATGCAAATGAGCTTTGCCGCAAACACTTTCCTGTGAACATGTTGCAAACAATTTCTGTGAATAGTCTGCGAACTGTTCCAGCAAACAATCTGCAAATAGTTGCTGCGAATATGCTGCAAACTTTTGTGGGAACTAAAAATCCACCTTAAAATATTTTGTGGCGAACATGTTGCAAACACTTGCTGCAAACATTCTGCAAACATGGTTGCCGCGAACATCCTGCACACTTTTAATGCATCAATACAACTTTAAATATTTTGCCGCAAACGTACAGCGAATATGTGTTGCAAACAGTCTTCAAACAGATTTTATGCAAACATTTCAGTATATTTTTATGCTCTTATCAATGTACATAATTAATCCATAGTTTATAGATTAATTGTTAAGTTTATTGATTAATTGTTAAGTTGTGTGAACAATAGCACCCAATGTTTTAAAAACACCGAGAAAAACATGATGGGAAATATATTTGTATTTAGAATATTTCCAATGCCAAACTGTACAAAAGCCACAAAATATAATAAATACAGAATGACATTACCAGATGAAACATAAACTATAACTTTAAGCATGACATCATGACCTCATAAAACAACTTGAAAATAATAATTCATGCAGTACAATGAAATATAAAGTCATAACATGAAATATTAATTTGTTACCATGAATTATCAGCTGTTACATGCATCAGCGTGCTATATAAATGCTACATATATTACAAATATATTGTAAGAAATGTGTTCTAAATAGTTATTGTAAGAAACATGTACTAAATATTAAGATAAAGATAATGAATATCTTAAGTTGCTTGAAATCTGGATCTTTGATATTTTTTTTTATCAATACAGTGATCCGGATCACTCTCAAATATTTAATGGAATCTAAGTTTGACCAATTAAGACCCATTTTCTCATTTCTTTTGTGAAGATCCAATCAGTAGCATTTGCATAATCCCACTAACGAACAAACGGACAAATAAACCATCCATGAATTAATACCTCTTTGGAGGAGGTAATTAATATAGACATGACCCAAGCAGTTAATATATATTATTTTCTTTTGATGATGATGAAGACATGAAAATCAATAGGCTGCTAAAGTACACGTTGTTATAATTACTACCAACATCAGTTATTCACAAATATATATGTACAGATGTACTTGCCTGCATGCCCGTTCCAATTGAAAGCAAATGACCCTTGAATATTCATTTCCTTGAAATGTTATTCCATGCATTGGTCAATGAATTAAGTTTTTCACATGATTGTAAATAACAATTTAAACCATTTCAAATCCTTGTTTTCTTTTTAGGCATTTGAATAAGAGCTATAGCGGCCTTAATTTAATTGTATGAGAACAATTCCACATATATAGTCATGCATATAACCATAAATACAATAGAAAGCCAGTTTTTTTTGTTGTTCATCCAAAAATATAACTAGCTGTCTTAAATATGTTAAAAGCTATCTTTCTGACATCATAATGATCTCTTTATATATGTAAAAGTCACTGGAAATAAAATGAATGAGCAATAAAATATCCCAGAGCAATGCAGTTTGAATTTAGTTTGAAATTGTTTGTAAATGAATACTCTGCTTGTTTGTATGAGAAAGTTAATCCAACGGTTTTAACTGACTTGCCAAGACGTTTGCATGGTTCTAAATTTATATGTGATTTAAATAAATTATGTATCAACCAATTTTTAACTAAATGTTGACTTTTAGTAATTTATACAGATTTTACAAATTTAAATTATTATAATACAGTACATTACATTAATGAAGTTAAATAAACACAAAAGATGTGTACATAGTATTGAGCAGTGGATTTTTTTTAAATCCATGATATATTTGACAAATATGAACAGAAAGGTTATCATCACAGTACAAGTTCAATCTCTTCTTCAGCTTTTTCAGCATCCACTTGGAATAACATTAGCCTTGTTTTCTTGCTTGTTTTGTAAATAAATATGAAAGATATTCAGTGCATGTGTGTATTCAATTATTTAATTCACATGGAAAAGGGATAACTTTCCATCTCATGAGTAATACAATGTTTTATTGCACTGATCAAACATCAAGCCAGTCACTTGAGTTAAATATTAGCATTTTAATTTTCTTAATCCAAAAAAAAAAATGTATTATGCCACTAGAGCCATGGGAAGACCAAATATTCAGTGTGCTGCTTACCCATTGTCCTTACAGTTGTTTGTATAGTCAGATATTTATCAGATTGGAGTTTCTGTTTGCAATATAAAACTTCAAATTCTTCTAACAAGACCAAGACAGTGAGTGTGAGAACTACAATAGCAATGCCTAGGAAAGTGGGCAGATTAATTAATGCTTATTGAATTCTCTTGTAAACCAGTGACACAATGAGTATAAAAGAACACTTGGAAAAACTATTGTTTATACTATTGTCAAAGCAATAGGTTAATTTCATGGTGCTTGAGCCCGCAAGCCCCTCACTCTAGAGGTCCACACTCTTCCAGGTGATATATGAGGAAATCCACTCTATTCAAGCCATTGGTAGTGATTTTAGACTTTTAATTATGTTTTCTGTCACATTCTCCCTCCACACATGAAACTTGCACAAAGTTTTCATCGGACTTGAACCTACAACCCCTCACTCTAAAAACCCAGACTTTACCAGGTGAGGTTTTAGGGAAATTCCTACTAGTTAGGCCAGTAACAGTGATTTTAGAAAGCTAAAGTCTTCATAAGAAAATTCTAAAAACTGAAAAAAAGAAGTTTACAAAAAACATTTCTGGTGAATATTTGGTAAAGACTGTTAAAGTTTATAAAATTTACTAAGTCTTCTGGCGAATATTCAGCAAACACTATCATGGATGATAAAATGTACCAAGTCTTCTGGCAAATATCTGGCAAACACATATATGGTACACAAATATACAAAGTCTTCTGGCGAATATCTTGCAAACACCACATACATATTTAACTAAATTTAAGATGTTCGCGACATGTTTGCCATACATTCACAATTGTTGCAAATATTTTGCTGCGAACATCACTGTTTGCAACATGTTCGCTACATAATCGCAGAGTATTCACAAAAGAGCATCTGGGCCATAAGGGTGGGGACGCCTCAGGACACCTTGTGGGGTCGGGACTTAATCCTGGGTTAGTCGGCTCTTAGTCCCAGGAGGCCTGAGGCGTCCTGGGACCCAGTCGGTTTGTCTACGACAGGATCGTGGTTCAAACCGACCAGAATAATGGCTTAGTCTGTTCTTAGTCCCAGACCAGTTAGGGACTGTCTGGGGCCTCCTGGGGCGTCCTGAGGCCGATCTGTAGTTAATCCCAGACCTTCATACCGATTCTGTCTTCCACCCCATTGGTCAATTTTTTTTCCATTTTTTCCAAGACTACCCACGATTAAGGGTCGCCGACAGGATCGGGGCTTAATCTTTTGGTGGAACAGGCCCATTACAGTTATCATTAAATGTTTAATAAACGGTTTTCATAAAACGTTTTAAAAACATTCCATTACAAATGGTTTTCGTACCCATAATGTTTTAACCTTTGCCAAACGTTTCCTTTCAAACGTTTGCAAAACCTAAAAATGTTTACTGGGAGTAGTAAGAAATGTGAAATTCGCCAGTTTTGACACATTTTTGGACTGTTTTCATGCATTACTCTGGTATTAATCTAGAAATGTGCATCAAATTTTGAAGAAAACAAGCTTAAACCAATAGCAATTATTCTGTATAGTTGTTTTTACAATATATCCAACTGTTGCCATGGATAAATAGAGTTTAAAATGATACATTAATAAGATCGTTAGAAATGTGAAATTCGCCACATCACGAATTTTTTGAATGGTGACATTATTGATCACAAATATCTGTCTAGATTATATATTAACATATAAGATGTACATGTGGCAATAGCTCAGTTGGTAAGGTGTAGGATTAGTGAGTGAGCAATCCTGGTTTGATACCAGAGCTGGGCGTGCTTTTTTTTTTCCCCCTTGAATAACTTTTTCTTTTAATACTAATTTTATGTATTTAAAAATCAAATTGTTTTTTTGTCTTTTTTTAAATATAAAGGAAGTATTTCAAAATAATATATTTTCGTTTTCACAAACTTCAGTAAGATGTGTAATTGACTCAATAGTGCAGGGAGCATATTTAAGGCAACCAGCCAAACCAGTTTCAATACCAACTTAATCCAAATGATTTTATTCCAAATATTATTTAATTATTAGTTTTTAAAACTGAAAAGTAGATGTGATATTTTAGAAAACCACTGGAGCAAATTAAACTACTTATATTGAAAACCACGCAAGAAGCAATTTATCATTATGTACCCATGTAAGACACTACATTTTTTGGAGAATATGGCTAGAGTGTGCAGGTAGGTTATAAATTAAAATGTTATGTTCAATGGCCTTTTCTCGTAGACAGTATCCCATGTGGGTAGAATGGTTATCCTGGATCAATATGACTGGTATGTCTGGATCACAGCCACAGTTTGGAATGAAGCACTCGGAAAACCAGGTCAGGTACAAATCTTCTGACATGAAGCCAGATTCATTGGCCCTATAAATTGCCCCAGCTGGACCCTTTTCTTCTGCATTCACTGGAACAGTTTTTTCAAAAATGACTAAGGGGGGTATAATCATGCCTGTTGCTGATGCACAATAGTTCACCGATATATGATCTCTCAGCTTAACTTGTCTGTGGTATGGAAATTTTGACCCTTTCCTGAAGATCCCCCTTTCCCTTGAACTGTCACATTTGTCGCCAAATCCGGTTTCATCTGAATTAAAAATTCTGTGGGGTTTATGTAACAGATTATTTTCCAGTAAAGTTTTTCCCAAAAGGTCAAAGTGTTTCTCCACCACACTTGCTCTTGACATAGCACATCGCCCCCCATCAACATTGCTTGAAGATCTTAATGACAACTCTGGATGTCTCTGTTTAAACCCATGCCACCAGCCTTGAGTTGGTACTCCATTGGTAAAGTGCTTTTGGCTATATTTGGAATTTACATTTCCGGCAGCCTCCATCATACCCTTTCTGGTCACTGGTGTTGCATTATCTCCCATGTACAAAGCGTACTCCACCAGAGCTTTTTCCTTCTCCACATCTAGGTAAGTGGACCACCCGCCTTTTTGTTTACCTGAAAAGTAAATTGAGTGAACCTTTAAGTGAAATACATATTTGAAGATAATCATCTTGACTTGTTTTGAATTAGTGAGATAAATATGCTGACTTGTTAAATCAGTCTGGTAATTCAAAATAAAACAGCACAATTTTACCAAGTTACCAAATTTAACTTTGCTATGAAATTCCATTTAAGACCACTGCCGCAGCGGTTATCTCCCACCTTAGAATGAGTAACAATGGAGAACTAAAGGAGACATAAGGCCTTTGTACTACAACAATCCTACATGACATTGAAGAAGGGGTCAAAGGTAAAAGTCAGCAATTTGGAAAACAATCTCAGGCCTTGGCTTTGCATAAGTCGTTTTCACATTTGGACCCCTAGTAGCAATGATAAGGGATATAAGGCCATTTTGTTTTTAAAACTAGGCTAAATTACTATCAGGCTAACTTTCCTAGCCATATATATTTTGCGCATATTTCATGAACCTAGCTGCAATTTTTCAAGTTTTACAGCATCTTAATGATTTTTAAATAATTGGCTGATGGCGGCCATTTCGTTTTTCAAAATAAGGCCAAAATTTTTCTAAGGCAAAACATTTGAAGGCCAGAACTTTTGATGGTCTGTCTTTATATTCTGAAGCCATAGCACCAATAATAGGGGTAAAATAAGGATGTTTTAGTGTGATGACCACATTTAATCTTGATGCAGGTGTCAAAGGTCAAATTCAAGACCTGGAAAAGATTCCCACGCCATTACTTCCTACAACTTGTTTTCACATTCTGAACCTCTAGGAGCAACATTTGGGGAGATATATATAAGGCCTTAGGATAACCCTATTTGACATTGAACATATGATATGGCGGCCATTTTGTTTTTCGAACTAGGCCAAAATTACTGTCAGGCTAGCTTTTCTAGCCATATAGCTTTTGTGCAAATTTGATGAAGCTAGCTGGAATATTTCAAGATTTACAGCACCTTTATGATTTTCAAACAATTACCTATGGTGGCCATTTTGTTTTTCCAAATGAGGCTAAAATATGGCACAGACAGGTTTTCATAGTCATAAACATTCCCTGCAAATTTGGTGAAGACATCTTTATAAATGAATGAGATGTTAAGGTTTATGCAAAATGTGACGAACCCAGGCAAAATTTTAAAACTCATTGCCGCTATGACAAAGTCAAAGGTCAAATCAAGGTCACACCATAACGTGTGGAACTACTTTTCTTAAGTATAATTATTTACCTTTCAAGTGATCACTCAGTGTTTTCCTGGGAATATTGAAGTATTTAGCTGCCTGCAGGATGGGCATACCAGACTGCTTCACAGTTGCAACAGCATTGAGAAGGTCTTGGTGGGAGTATTTCTTGTATTTTTTCACAGGCACTTGCGACATTCTGTAAACAGATATGTATCTTAAATCATTAGCCAATTAATCATATTTAAGGTTCAAGAAAGAAAAAAAATAAGAAAGTTTCAGTGTTGTTATTATGGAATGTATAATTGGATTGACAAGACAATTGCTGCTTCATCTCCAGTTTTTTTTTTTTTTTTTGCAATTCCTTTTGTGCTACAAAAATTACGCACTGAATTGTCTCCTGTTAAAGTTCAGTTCTTTTATGCCATAAATATTGTGCATTGAATTTAATTCATAGAATTCTATCTGATAGAAATGTACTCCTGACAGATTATTGTCCACCTACATCAAAGAATAATTAATATTTATTACATGTTACTGAACTTGTGTCAAAGACATGCTATGTTTGAATTTCTTGAAATAAAATATGTTTAAAAATATATTAAACTTTGGATTTGCTGTAAAAGAATGTATAATATTAAACTTTTACTTACTCTTTTTCTTACTCTTTGTTGGAGTGTTAAGTTTGCATTACTGTTTGTATATTAAAGTTTGTTTGAAAAATAATATGTTTATAAAATGTATTAAAGTTTCTATTCTAAATTTAAAAGTTTTACTTTAAATATAATACACCCATACTTCTGTAAAAATTAGAAGGGGGAAAAGAATGTATTTTGGGGAAAATCATACATTAGTTGGAAAAAATGAGAACATCCACATAGAGTAATAGCTAATAACGAGTAATAATTAAACTTGAATATACAAAAATCATGGGCTAATTAATTTACACATATTAACCAAAAACATAAAAAGCACAAATCAGAATGGTTTTCCCAGTGTGAAGAAAATGTATGTCCTAAATGGTAATTACTGGTAGAATCTGAATAACATGCCAAGTGTAAAGCACAAATAAACAGTAAGAAAGACATTTCTAAAGGGAGACAAGTTCATTTGTGATTCATGTTATAAAAACATTTGAAAGTGTCATATTCATAAATTACACACCATAAGTGATGAATTAAGTCTTTCTGTGTGTACCAGACAAACCAAAACACATCTGTAAACCTGTACACAAAGACTATAATGAACCTGTACTTAAATAACACAATTAGAGCAAAGTACACAGTACTTTGTGTGTGATTTTCTTTTTGGAGGGGGAAAAGATCGAGGATATAAGGGAAAGGGGAGGGGTATGATATTGATTGATTTACTGGAATGGGAAGTACAAAAGTACACCAATAGTGCACCTGCTATTGTACGGCATGAAAATGTAGCTTTAAATAAATAACATGGCAAACTATCTGGTAAAAAAAAATTCTGTACTGGGTATGTATAAATAATATTTACTGAAACCTCTGTTTTTTTCCGTAATCCCTAGTTATGTTTTAAGAGGGCAAAATGAATCATCATGCTCTCATATAATACTATTGATTCTTTTTATTGATTAGTTTACTAGTGCTACTGTAGTGGAAGAAAGTACTAACTCGCAATCACTCCATCGTCTGTCAGTGTAGCTCTGTTAGTAGAGGGAAGGAATGGACTTCTGGAGGTTGGTAGTTCCAACCTCAATGTTCAATTATTTATTGTTTCCAAAAGAAAAATACATTGATACTTACGTTCACTTCTGAGGAATTTCTCCCACTCAAAATCCAGTTAGTTGAGAAAACTCATTGAAGAAAAAAATTTCTCTAACGCACACCTGTTCAAACGTTACGTGAATTCCAAAACAGTCCAAAAGTGACGTCATCAAATAGTGTGTAAACATTTACGTTGTACACGGGAAAGTGGCGAATTTCACATACGCGGCGAATTTCACATTTCTTACTATATTCATGTTATGAGGATTCTGGAGATTTTTAAAACTTTAATAGTTATTTGAAACAAAAATAAAAATGTCTGAACATGACATATTTCATGTAAAAAGAGTGACTGAAATGACCAATTATCTTTTTCATAATCGCACATCTAAAGTATCGCAACATCTGTTGTAGCCTCACAGATAATATTTTAGTTCATATCTGACAGCAGCTGTATTTTAATGTGGTGTGTGCAATAAAATTTAAATATGCATAAACCAAGAAAATCAAGTTTTTTATATTTGCAGAACCAAACCTACACTTTTTGTAACCAATATAACCACAATTAAATATGGTCAATATATTGCTTTAATTTTAGCTACAAAGACAAAATTATTCACTATCTCTAAATCCAATATAAAGGCGATTATTTGTTTGCATCTATCTATAAATGGTTCATATATTTCAGACATTTTTCAAAAGAAGGTGTCAGGCACCCTCATGGGAAAACAAAATATATCATTTTTTTTAAATCTATGTGGACTGTATATGTCCAAGTAATGAACCTATGAAACTAATAATTTAATACTGAAAATTAGCAATGCTTGTAATCAAAATAGTGCCAGTAACTTGCCTGATAAAATTTATATTGATACTATAATTTTATTTCGACCATTATCTGTTTTGGTCTCATCAGAAGCTATAACCCAATCAATGTTGAGTCACCTGAAGTACTTTTTGAGGAGAACCATTAAACTGGTAGAATACCGGTTTCTGGCCAGTTTACCACTGGTTTACACCGGTTTATGGTGGTCCTGCTTAGCTATGACCTTTTATCAGGTCATTCTTATGTGTATTTGATGGTACAGTATGCTTCAGTGGTTATATTAACTTTTTAATGTGATATATGTGTTGTCAAAAGCCTCACTAAGCATTTTAATAGAGCTAACAAATACAAGCAAGATGACCTATTAGACACTAAACCAAGAGAAACCACATAAACCCCCTTTATGGTCACGAACCATAACCCACAGAGTCCGTACATAAGGAATCTTATTATGCGAAACTGGAACATAGTTTCCAATAGCCAAGATTGTGGACACTTGTTCCCCAAACCACCAATCTTGGGGTATAGGAGATTACCCAACCTTAGAGATCTCATAACCAATGCAGAAATCGACTTCCCTGCACAACAACAGGAAGATAGAAGTATAGTTCCTAAAATCTGTACTAGACTGGGCAAATGCACATACTTCCCATTATTATAGAAACTTACCACAGTATCTTGCACCTACACAAAAAAACAGTACAAATGCATTGACCTCCCCAGAAGGATGACACGCAAATTAAGTAACATCATATACCTAATCACATGTTCAAAAAGCAATATGTATTATGTAGGAGAAACAAGTAGAGAATTTAGAAAAAGAATTTATGAACACAGGAATTCTGTCCTAAATTCCAAACCAAATAGATGCACACCAGTATCTAGACACTTTACACAAACTAACCACAGGGCAACCCACATGGAGTTTTCAGTGCTAGAGTGGTGCACACCTAAGTTTGGCTTCAATGAGACAGGATTGAGAAGAAGACATGAGATGTTCTGGATCTTTAAACTGCAGTCTCTAGTGCCACTAGGCATCAACCAACATGTGTGAGCTATGGGTATATTTTGATAGCCTGTGCACTCATGGCTATTACCACTTTTTCACTTAATAATTTAATACTGTTGACACAAAGAGGGTGAAACTTAAAATATTAACAAAGAATTATAGGGATATCCATAGAGGTGTACAAAGTCAAATCTTTAAAGCAACAACTATATGTACTAACCTTCTGAACAGGAAAGTGTCAAAATATGTATTTTTAGGTTTGATGGTAAGTAGGAAACATAGGATCCAAAGTTGTGTGGTTTGCATGCCTTTTTATGTATAAAAATCCCAGTCATCACTACCATGGATACAATAAGCTGGTATTATATTTAACCAAAATAAATTCTTAGGACATTAATCCCATTAATTCTATATTCTATTTCATAAATTTTGATGACATAATTCAAAATTTAAAAACATTTTCCTATCTGAGTGTGGTATAAATAAGGGTTAAATAAAAGCTGTGACTGATACAATGACAATGTTACATTTCCCAGTGTATGTACGCTGACGCAGAAACAGCCATTGAAAATATAAATTAGAGCATGGAGAAAATGACTGGGGGAGAAACAATTCTTCATGTTTTTATGGGTTTTAACCAAGAGTTTACACCCAAAATAACAGAGGTCAGACACAGGTTAATGCATGCAAACGTGTGAATCACTTCCCAGTAAACATTAAAAACGTTTTTAAATGGTTTAAATGTTTACAAAACGTTTTTAAAACATAATTAAACCCTATCTTTGGTTTTCTAAATGTTTCTAAGTAAACGTTTATGCTGTAATGTTTAAAAAACATTTTATAAACATTCTCTATACAAATGTTTTTACTGAAAACGTTTATTAAACATTTATAAAATAACTCAAGAAGCTAGGTATGACTGGAAACGTTTTTAAAATATTTATAAAATAGCTGAAGAAATTAAGGTTTTGCTGGAAATATTTTTCACACATTCATCATGAAATGTTTGATAAAGAGCACACATAAAATGTTTAAACAACATTGATTGTCAAATGTTTTAAAAACATTCTATCAAAAACGTTTTTTAAACCTATAATTTTAAACCTTCACCTTCAAACATGTCCAAACAAAGATGGCAGTGAGCAATAATAGGGGATTTTAGAGGACTTTGTCAAAAATTGCCCCACATGCAATCCCTAAAAGTATGAATTCAGTGGGGGCACAATTTCTAACCCACTATCTTACAATTTTAGACATGAAAATAATATTTTCAATAGTGAGCAATCATACAAAGATATTGAATTTGACCTCTGATCCCATTATTATTCAGACATTATTATATTCATTTATAATGTTTTTCTAACATTTATCATTAAACATTTAATAAACGGTTTTCATAAAATGTTTTAAAAACATTCTATAACAAATGGTCTTCCTACCCATTATTTTTTAACCATTGCCAAACGTTTCCTTTCAAACGTTTGCAAAACCAAAAAAATGTTTATTGGGTTCTCTTAATTACTTTTGTGAAAGTGCAAGGGCAAGATTAATCACAAGTTTAAAATCTTATACAATAATTTCACTGAGCATTCTTTTATCTCAGGCATTTATTTAAGCCGAATTCCCCACTAAATGTTTTGATAATTATGAATACAGTCAAAACCAGTGGCAAAGTGTGGCAAAGTTTTACATTTTTTTTCAAATAAATATGGAAAAATACAGAAGCTGGAGTTGAGCGACAGTGATAATGAAATATTTTTCATTACGTTATTGTCTCAGATAGGATTCACTAAAGGACTCAAGTTTAGTCAAGTTCTATTTGCTAAATTGATCAACTTACTTAAAATCATGCAAGCTTGGATTTATCCAGGTTGTTCGGAAAACAGAGATGGATCTCAGTGGCCTAGTGGTTAGCAAGTTTAGCATCTAATCATAGGCTGCCACCTCTGTGGGTTCGAGTCCCACAAGTGGTAATGCTGAGGACCTGTCCCAATATAACCCTTGCTGTTGAACGAGACGTAAAAACCCTTTGACTTTGGAAAACAGAGGGTGTAGTGTATTATATAGGCGCATTTAAGATACATTTGGCCAATAATAAAAAGGTGAGCACATTACATAAATATTTGAATTCTTTGAAAGACTTAAACAATTCTGTTTGATAATCAAAGTGAAGCCAAAACTCGAGTAAAAAAGAAATGGCTCTTAATAGAAATTCAAAATTGACTGAAGTAAATTTTAGAATTAAGTCTGAATCCTGCATATGGGACAAGTTCTAATTCTAATTGGACTTTTGTAGCATGTAATCTGCCCATACAAGAGGACTCTAAAGCGCAACAAAACCAAAAGAGTAGTCGACCAAATTTCAGTATCCAGAGACAGAAGGGGGGTCAAGCACCATGGAGAATGCCAGGGGATGATCCAGGCTAAGGTGGGTATGCTTTGGTGTATAGGTAGATTTTAAGCTGCTTTCTGAAAGAGGCCAGGGAGGGAGAGGCACCAATCTCATCTGGAAAAGCATTCCAAACAGCAGGAGAATCAAAAGCAAAACTATTAAAAAACTGTTTGACAGATTTATGAATAGAAGGGTCCAACTTTGGAATGACAAGAAAATTGCCACCACTTTGACTGCACCTAGTACAATAAGAACTGCTGTAGAAATAAAAAATATGGAACAAAATACCTAGGAAATCCTGTCTGAAGAAACTTGTAAACAAGAGTGGCTGTTTTAAATACCATGCGCTGTTCAACAGGAAGCCAATGCAATTTCTTAAAGACAGGAGTTATAATAGTGTATCGAATAGCGTTTGATACAATTCTAGCTGCACTATTTTGGATGCACTGTAATTTACTTAGATTGAACTTGGAGAGGCTCCTGAAAAGTGACTTGCAGTAATCCAACTGACTACTAACAAGAGCATTAGCCACAAGTACAGAAACATCATGAGTAAGAAACCAAAAAAAGAAACCATCTGACATGTCTAAAATCACGGAAATTCACGAAACTTTTGCAGACATTCTGAACATGCCTGGACAAGGAAAAATCTGAATCAAACCACACACACAAATTCTTGATTGAGTCAACAGGGCAGAGTGGACTGCCCAAGCCAGTGAGCCACAGAGAGGAGTACCTGAAGACTAAACATGACTTGTGGGATTGTTTGTAATAAGTAAGAAGCCCTAATCGAAGTTCAACAGAAGGGGGCCTCAAAAATATATCCTAATTCTTTGTCCTGTTTCATTGTTGTAGTGAGATTTCCAAAAAAGTGTCTTTGTGGTGCGTACTAAAATACAGCATTCCATGTGAAACTTATGTGGCCTCTATAAAACTGTGTCTCCTTCTGCTCTAATATTTTAGGGTTTATCACCTTATAAAACTTATATAAAGAGATAATATTTTGCAGGGATAGCGGAAATATTAAAGCTAAGACCAAGATTCAAAGTCACATTCTCTCATTCACTGGAGACTATAAAGAGTTCAAAATGTCTTATGTCACATCTTGTGAAAACTAAACAGATTTAGTCATGTGACATCCTGCCTTAACAAACTTCACTGGCTTCCCATCTATGCGTACATTTTAGCCACGTCCATATATCTCATCTTTAATTAAGTGGACTGATCTGACACAGGGCAATTGCCTCTCAGTTTCCACAACCTGACCAAAAAAATGCATGGGGATAAGCAGTTTCACAGTAGCTTCTCTCACAGATGAACAAGCTCCCTCAAGCCATCAGAACCATGGAAGGTATCAATGGATTTAGAAAACAGTTAAACACTTACCCATTCTGACTAGCCTATCCTTAAACATAGCTTGTCTCCCCTATCAGAAGCTAGCATGGACACTGATCTCTTTATGAATCTGTACTATCACTTTTGGGACAACAGCGCCTTAGAGGATGGTTACTTCAAATTTGACGCTATATAAATGCTTCCTACTTACTTACAATAAATGTATGTCTTAGTGTCCAGGTGATGTTTGAGTTCAACAAAATAGAATTTTTTTACTTAAATTGGTTGAATCAGTTTGTGTGAAATGTGTTTTGTTTTATAACAGATTTAGCACTACGACTTTCAATTTTTGTGATGAAATATTCTGTTTTATATTGAAGTCTTAATTGGTTATTAAAGTAACAATGAAGCAATCAAATACTGTAAGGTATAAAACTTTGTTTTCATGTCTGGTATTTTAAATTTCATGAAAAGAATAAATCATTTAATTTTCATGCTGAAGACTGAAGGAAATTCGATAATGTGGAAAAAGAGTTTGACATATTGTCTTACAGAAGATTATTGAAATACAACGTGTGATCATATAAATCAATGATGGATAATTTTATGAGACACACCCCTTTAACTGAAATAGCCTAGGTTGTGATGTGTTTTCTGTAAATATGTTTAAATAAGTGTTCTATTCTCCAAAGCGTGGCCTAAATATGGGATGCACAGATAGGGATATTTCTGTATTGCCAACACCACTTAGTTTACTAAGAATAGCAATTGCATCAAAGAGCAATATGTTTCCTACAGATTTGTTATTTTCACCGTTAGGAATTTTTACAAAATATTTTCTGTTTTTTTTTTTTCATTTTTTCATGAAAATCGATGCAGAAATGGTAGAGAAATCTCAAATGAAAGTTTAAGGTTTTTATACTCTTCCATACATAAGTATAATGCCCCTTTTTCGTTCTTTTTTAACATTATGACTTATTTTACTTATTTTTTTCAAATATGCATGATGAATTAAGAACATCTCTCAATAGACATATATGAAACAAATATGTTTCTCATAGAGACCAATAACATCAAACTCATTTTAGGCACTCGTATAATATTGCCATCGTCATTCATGATACATATTTTCTGTGTGTCACTGGAATTTTCATGTTATATTCTAGAATATTCCAAGCCACATTACAGCTAGAGGCATTAACATTAAGCAGTGTCATTATTGTATATTTCGATGAGATACAGCTGTTGTTATTATTAATAATATTACTATCTCTTAGTGAAAAGAGTTAATTTTATAATGGTGATTACTGTTGTATTATTAATTTTACTGGAGAAATTAAGTCCGAGAGTGAGTACTTTATGACCTCTATAAAAGGACGGTACTTCTGGCAGATAATGGAAGAGCACGGAGCACAAATATATCACACTGCATTGTTTTGGGTAGTCTGCGCACTTCCTGCCTTTATAATAACCTATTACCCCATAGTCTTCATTAACTGCATCATAATGAAGGGAAGATTATTAAAAAGAATCATTTATGTCATAATGTTACAAAAATCAATTATTGTAGTTTCAATAACAAATATCTGAGTGCACTGTTCTGAAATTAACCTATTTACATTGTTCATAGAATAAAATGAATATGAGGCATACCTCATGATGATTGTGACACCCCAACTCGAGATTTTCATTTCTTTTAAATGCTTTTCAACTATTTTTTTTAAATCTTCAGACATAAAAGTGTTAATAATAAGAATGTGGCCTCGAAGAGTAAATGTCAAAACTAGTAAAATCTAGTAGTTAAATCTGAATGCATGGGGCATGGGTCTTTCAGGTCCATTACAGTACTAGCTGGCAATCAGTAAACTCTATTCTATAAATACATATAAATGTGATTTCACTAACACGGTGCTTGATAAGTCCAATGTTTTTCATAGGTTTTATGCAGTCACACATTTCAATTGGCGAACTTTGTGGTTCTTGGAGTCAGTTTTCTCATTAATATTGGCTTTGTTTTAAGTCAAAAGAACTACAAAGCTTCCCATAGCTAGTATTGCAAAGTTAAACATGGCATGTATCCACCTTATTTCATACCAAATTATTTTTGGCTTTGCAATTTTTGTAGATCTTTGTAAATCAATTGTCACTGATCAAACCACAAAATTCTCTTTATCAAGATTTGTTCAGAAATCTTTGTCACTTCCCATGCTCTCAAAACCACATATAAGAAATGAAATAACATGATAACACGTCGCACAACTCTGAGAATTTGAAGTGTATTTGATCTTCAAGTGAAAAATATAATGGCAGAAAACATAATGAATCTGTCTGCCTCAGTTGTTGACAAGTTCATGACAGGCTCAAACCAGCTTTGTACAAAAAGAGATAATATACAAATTTTAAACTTATCCAACCTACTTGCAAAAGCATACAAACATCATGTTTGCAAATGCTATTTAAATCTGGTGAAAAAAAAATTGTGTGTTTGTGAAATGACAGTTTTTAGTGCAAGATTTGAGCTAATAAATACAATCAGCTGTCTTTGAATGGCTTCCCTTAGTATCAGATATATTTACAATTTACCTCAAATATCATTACTTGTGTAGTTAAATGAAATCTTCAAACAATAACTGACCACATGTACAATTACAATTAATATTGCCATTCATTTTTAAAACCCTAGCCCATTACATGAATTTCATAGTCTTAAAGTGTAGATGTGGTTTTATCATCATGAATTTTCAATTTAATTTAATTGAAGAATAAATTCTATTGTAGAATGAATAGAGAAATTCAGGAAAATTCTTTAATGAAAATGTGATAAGTTATAAGATTATTTCATAATTAAATGTGTTTTCACCTCCAGATTAATAAAGTCTCATGTCAGAAATATACTTCACCGAGGCAAGTGTAACTCCACCTTTAGAAAAATGAATAATGCAAAAAAAGGGGAATTAAAAATGCATGAATTTTCTACAAAATTATGAAAAGATACAGGTCAACAGTATTTTTTCATCCAAAAGGTATAGTGTACAAAAAAAAACAATAAATTGTCACTTGTGAAAACACAAAAAAATCCTCGTCAAAATATAGTACCAAAAATCACAAATACAATTATGGATTCGTGATCCAGAACCGGATTTTGTTTGTGAGAACTGATCCAAGGTTGGACCCTACCTTGTGTAAATACATGATCCAGATTCACTGTTCTGTGTTTGGCAGACAAACAGATAAACTTACAACAGCCTCACCCACAAACCCTTAAGGGCGAGGGTTATGAAAACAGGAAACAAGTAGCAGCATTTAAAATGTAATCACATCTTCCTTTGACCGGCCCTACCCATATAAAAATCCTGAAGATCTTTTCATTACTTATTAAGTAATCATGAACATAGGAAGATAGAGACAGGCAAACAAACAAACCAAAAACATAACCTCCTTGGCAGAAATGAAAAGTAGTCATTTAGGTAAAACACACCAATTAAAAAGGACAATGTAAGAACTAAGAAGGATGAATCAAACATACCTAGCTAATACACAATTATTATTATTATTATTATTATTGTTTTTTGTTAAACCTTTTTCAAGGAAGGTACTCAATTAACATACTCATGTCATACATTTTCAAATATTAAGTATATTTTTGTTCCAAAATATACTTTTCCCTGTAAGATAACAAATTTGGATTTATTATTGAAAAATTGTACATCAATTTTAGGATAAAATTTCAACCCAACATAAACAAGATTTCTTGTCGAAAAAACACAGCTGCTTTTTTATACCTAAACCTAGATTTATAACTTAGATTTAGTATTGAAATATGTCAAGATCAATTTTCAATGCTAAATCACCAATATTTCATGTCTAAAATATGCCTACTTTTGGCATGTCAGAAAACTAACTAAGATTTAGTGTTTTAAAAAGTACATCAATGTCAAGATCGATTGCCAATACTAAATCATTGTGTTTTTAAAGGTTTGGGCCTGCTTAGCTATGCTAACATTCTGAACAAAATCGGAGTCATAAGGAGATATATCAATGTTTCCAGAGTATGCCCAAGTACATGAGTTGGGCCAGTAACCACCTTCAACCATGTTGCTACGTTGAAGAATGTTATTAAAATTGACCTGTCACAACACTCAACATCCGCATGAACATTTATGTCACCACAAATAATGAAATTTGAATCAATTAAAGACAGAAAATCAGAGAGCATCAAAAATCATCTCATAAGCTAGTCAAATATGAACACACTGGATGGTGCACACAAGCAGCTACAAAATCATTCTGCTCAAAAGATAATATGATGCTTTCTAAATATATGTTTAAAATTTGTTGTGTAAAAATACTAAGAGAAAAGGGTTTTTCTACACACAAAACCAACGCTGTGTGTAAGTGTTAGACCAAAATGTATCGAAATACCCCAAGTGTGACCTTTAAAAGACTGCTATTGGTCTTCTTTTGGAAGGTCAAAAACAATATGTGTTGAGGCCATAGACATTTTTAGTCACATTTGAAAGGTCTATCTAAAATATTTCTTGAGTTATTGGAAAGGAAAGTAATTTCCACAAGAAAAAAGGCTGATAGGCTGATGTTTCAAGGTCAGCAATGAATATGATTTTGGCACTGTAGTAAATGACGGAAGTTTGTGAAAAGGGAACAGCAGAAGCTAAAGCTTATCTTGGCTGATCCCACTACAACCAGCAAAATTACATTAAATTGCTTTTTAGATACATCACTGAGTAGTTATGAAAAGGTAAAACTTTAAATGTTAAAATTTAAAATAAACCTGGACAACAGGGACAGAACAATATTTGTCTCAACAATCAGCACTTTCATCTTCAGATTTAAGTGTGACCTAACTTCCATATACTTCTAGTTTTCTTAAAGGTAATTTGACTTCAACCTTTTTTTAAAACTTAATACAGTAGTAGTTTGAGTTTATCATCTAACATATGCCATAGCTTCACCCCTAAAATTGAAATACAATTTGATTTAATGTTGCAATAATTTACTTTAAAATCAAAACATTTCTTGCTTGGGTATTTATTTTCTTTATTTGCCTTAAATAAACTCTTTATATTAACTGTTAATTTGACATTCCATGCTTTAAACATTAATAATTGCAGCTTAAATTTGACTATATCAGTAAATTTTAACACTTTTAAACTTTAGAAACCAGAGCTGGTATGATCCCTATAACTTAAATTACATATCAGTCTTATGGCAACTTTTTGTGCTTTTATAATATGTGACAATAAAACTATGAAACAATTCCCTCAAATTTCTACACAATATGACAGATGTGATTGTACAATAGCACAATATAGTTTTAACATTGTATCTTTATTTAAAGAGTTTTTTTTAACTTTTTTAAAATTGCCAAGCTCTTGTACACTTTATTTTTTCCCTCAATTCTATGTGGTTTCCAACTTAATTCTGCATCTATTTTTACACCAAGAAATTTTGTAACATACACTCTGTCTATTTTAAACTCATTAATTGTTATTTGGCAATCTCTACTTGAAAATTTTTTTCCAAAAACCATAAAATTTGTTTTTGTGACGTTTAGTGACAATTTATTCAAAGCAAAGTTTTGTAATTTTTTTAGTTCTATTGAAATTAATTTACAAGTTTCTTCTAAATTGTTTCCTGTACAGAATATGTTAGTGTCTTCAGCAAATATAATGAAATTTAATAATTTGGAAATATTACAAATGTCATTAATAGATAAAATAAATAACTTCGGGCCCAGAATGAAACCCTGGGGTACTCCACAAATAACATCTAGTTCATCTGAATAAACATTATTAAAGTTAACTAATTATTTACATTGTGAAAGATATGATTTTAACCAATTACATGCAATTCCCTGTATACCATAATATTTTAATTTATCTACTAACAATTTGTGATCAATAGTGTCAAATGCTTTTTTAAAATCTATAAATACACCAACTGTAACTTTACCTTTATCAATACCATAGCTTAATTTTTCCATGAAATCTAAAAGAACTAATGATGTAGAACTATCTTTCCTAAAACCATACTATGAGTAACTTAAAATATTATACTTTTCAATAAAATCTGTCAACCTCTTATCAAATAACTTTTCTACTACCTTTGAAAACTGTGAGAGCAATGTTACTGGTCTATAGTTAGTGAAGCTTGTATCATCACCTGACTTAAATAATAGTATTGTCTTGGCTATTTTCCTATTTCTTGGGAAAACACCAGTACAAAATGACAGATTACATATATGGACAAAATGTTTAATTATTATACTAAGAGTACTCTTAACAATATCCATGCTCAAATCATCAACATCAGTTGATCTTTTGTTCTTACAAGTATTGAAAATATTTTACACAGTTCATTATCTGATACTGGTTTTAGAAACATAGAATTAATATTACCTTTACTCATTGTTTTAAATACTGTCTTTAGCTGGTGATACAATTTTACTAGCAAGTGAGGGACCTACATTAGTAAATAAATTATTGAAACCATTTACAATGTCTTTCTTATTTGAAACACATTTATTATCATTATAAAACTTATCTGGATAATTTTTAACTGTGTTACTACCTTTTATTAAACTGTTCAAAATCTTCCAGGTACCCTTGACATCATTTTTCTTTTCAAACAATAACTTATCATAATAACATTTTTGTGCAAACCTCAGTATACTAGTTAACTTGTTCTTGCATTGCTTATACCTCGTTAAACAAGCAGTTGTTTAATTTTTCAAAAAATCATTTTACAATTTTTTTTCTCTCTACAGGCATTCTCTAAGCCCCTGGTAATCCAGGGCTTTTGTTTTTGTACATCTTTTACTTTATACTTTTTAACAGGACAGCAAGAGTTAAGTTTCAGTTCATGCAGGTTTATAAATTTTACATATGCTTCATCAACATCATTGCATTGTATTACACTTGACCAATCTCACTGTTCTAGACAAGTATTTAACTTACAAAGGTTCTCATGACTCAATGTTCTTTTAAAATTACATACTTTAGTCTTTTTATGAATAGCAATTATTTCACTGCACACAAAAACTGGTAAATGATCACTAACATCACTGATTAATAACCCACACCTTTTTATTTCCATTAGATCATTTCTTAATATGTTAAAAACCCACAAATATAAATTGTTTTGTTATTGACAGATAAATTATTCGGTAATTCTTCCCATTTTACATTAAAACTATCCACGGACCCTCCCGGGGCTCTGTATATACAACATACCATCACATTTTTATTCAGTCAATATTTAGCTCAATAGTTGCACATTCAAATTCATCATTTAAGGAAAAGCACAAACTCTTAACTACATTAAACTTAATACTGCTATGTATATACAAGGAGACACCACCACCTCTTTTTGAATCTCTAACTACATGAGTTACCTGGGCCGGGATTAACAAAGATTCTTAAGAATTCTTACTTAAGTACAACATTTGTGGTTATATTTATGTCGTACTTAAGTAAGAATTCTCACCTAAGAATCTTTGTGAATCACGGCCCAGAAATTCATCAATGTGATATAGTTCTACATCACTTTTATCCAGCCAGTTTTCTGTGACTGCAAGTACATCAAATTTAACGCAAAGGTTAATTAATACATGAGTGACATTTTTGACATTTTTTTACATTTAAGCAAAAAATTACATTTAAGGAAAAAATTGAGAGACCAGAATGAGCTGTGAATTGACAGTTAAATTGATCCCCTGTGAAATAATTACAATTTGTATCAGTGATATGAAGACTGTCATAACAATCGTCACTATCTTCGTTAACATTTACATGAAATGTTTGTAGCCAAAATTATTAAACTCTAAACATTTTTTACGCAACTGAGAATAAGTAGAATGACTGGTATTCAAGTTATTACATGGATTAAATGTTTGATATATAAATTTACCATCATCAATTTCATTAAAAGGAAAGTTTTTAAGGCAGGTACTGAAATACCAATTAGCATCACCATCAACTTTGTTTAGATCTTTCTTTTTTAAATTAGCATATTTACAATGTGTAATGTTTGATGCAATGTGAGGTAATATACACTGACGTAATATGAACGGCGTCTGTTTTGTTTGAGTTTGCCGGACCATTTGTGTGTACTAACAAAATGTCACTTTAGTTAATAAAGTGTGGTTACAGTACAGTGTGGTTTTAAACATAACAAATGGTGACGAGGATGAACTTTAAGTGTGTGGAGTTTTTTGTTTTTGCTTGTGTTTTCAATGTGTATCCTGTTGGAACTATGCTATAAATAGGCATCACAGTGACTGATAAAAAATGCAGTGAACATTTTTTTTCTTCGGTGTGGGGGAAGAAAACCTATAGTGAAGTGTTTGCGATGTGTTTCGTACCTAGCCTTGTCAGGAACTCTCTTTAGCTACAAAGTAGTGAACATTGTATTGTTGTTAAAATGGCTACATTGAGAAAATTGCCTGAATTCTATGATGGGGAGGACTGGCGTGAGTTTATTAAAAGGTTAGATGCATATTTCTTTGCAAATACTATTACTGGAAATGGAGCAGAAGAAAAGAAGAGGGTCCTACTGTTGACTGTGTGTGGCTCTAAAACTTATAGCCTTATGAAAAACCTTCTAGCACCAAGGAAACCCACAGAAAAATTGTACAAAAAATTAGTGGATTTGATAGCAAGTCATTTGTCTCCAAAACCCTTGGTAATTGTGGAGAGGTTTAAGTTTTACAGACGAGACCAAAAACCGCACGAGTCAATCAATGATTATGTTGCAGCTTTAAGAAAAGCAGCTGAAAATTGTGAATTTGGGACAACCCTTTAGGCCATGCTACGTGATCGGTTAGTCTGTGGAGTAAGGACCCAAAACATTCAAAGAAAACTCCTGGAAAAGGCAGACCTAACCTTAAACACTGCCATAAGTTCAGCATGCTCAATGGAGATAGCCACAGCCCAGGCTGCAGAGTTGCAACCAAGTGACATACCAGTGGTCAAGAAAGTCACAGCTAGTGTCAAACCAAAAAAAGTAAGCAAGGAAGCTTGTTGGAAGTGCGAAAAAGGGGGACATTCTCCATATGAGGGTGAATTCAAAGACAGTGTTTGTTATAATTGCAACAAAAAAGGTCATTTGAAATCTCAGTGTCGAGGAAAAAGACAGTTGAAGGTAGGCAAGCAAAGTGCAAGTAAAGATAAAGCCCAGGGCAACCTTCATGCAGTGTCGGCTACAGATTCAGATGCATCAACACATGGAGAACCTGAACAGTTTTGTTATCCGCTTCTGCACTTGAATCTCCAGGATGAAAGAACTGGCCCATATAAAGTCTCAGTTGTGATTCAAAATCATGAAATCATGATGGAAATCGACACTGGCGCAGCAATCAGCATGATGTCTCCAACTGAGTACAGTAACTACTTGGCACATGTGAAGCTTTTACCCTGTGAGACAAGGTTGAAAACATACACTGGAGAAGCAGTTGAGACTGTTGGTGAAATAGTTGTCAAAGTTGCTTGTGGAAATCAGTCGAAGGAATTGTCTTTGGTCATTGTACAAGGTCAAGGCCCCAGTTTGCTTGGTAGAAACTGGTTAAATGCATTGAAACTTAACTGGCAAAGCATTAAGGCTTTAAAGCTTGGTACAGGTCAGGGCCAAGTGGACCTCTTAAAGCAAGAATATAAGCAACTTTTCAAGGGGTCACTGGGGAAGTTAAAAGGTATAGTGGTAGACTTGGAGGTTAAAGAAGGGTCAAACCCAAGTTCTTTAAGCCAAGACCCATGCCATTTGCCATTAAGGAAAAGGTAGAGGCAGAGACGTAAGCGGTTGGAGGATCTGGGGGTTATTGAGAAAGTAAAGTACAGTGATTGATCCTCCCCAACTGTCTCGGTGTCCAAACCCAATGGCTCTATCCAAATATGTGGGGACTTTAAGGTGACAATAAATCCCTGGTTGAAGGTACCTGATTATCCCTTTCCCACAGTGGAAGAATTATTTGCAACCTTAAATGGTTGATCAACTACTATAAGCATTTTATTCCAAATTTGGCAACCCTGGTCAGTGATCTGAATGAACTGTTGAAAGAAAAGGTTAAATGGCACTGGGGGAGTAAACAAAACAGGGCTTTCTCAAAAGTCAAGAAACTTTTGTCATCTGCCTCTGTGTTGACACATTTTGACCCCAATTTAGCCAGTGATGCAGGTCCTACAGGTTTGGGTGCCGTAATTTCCCATATTTTCCCAGATAGGGTAGAACGACCTATAGCTTACGCTTCCAGAACACTAAGCCTGGCAGAGTGTAACTATTCTCAGATTGAGAGAGAAGCATTGGGAATTATCTTTGCAATCCAAAGGTTCCAAATCTATTTGTATGGAAGGGATTTCATTTTGGAAACTGTTAACCAACCTTTGAGTTTCATTTTTCGCCCTGATTTTCCAGCAGTGGCAGCTTCTCGCATTCAGAGGTGGGCTATTCAGCTTTCAATATATCAGTATGAAATAAGGTGTAAAAAATCACATGAAAATGCTGTAGCAGATGGCCTTTCAAGATTACCCATGGCAAATACTGAACATGGTGAGGTTTTTGGTATTTTCAACTTAGCGGAAATAACAGATTTCCACTTAACACAACTTAACAAAGGTCCAATCAATAGCCAACAAATAGCCAGGTGCACTTAAAGAGGTCCCTTGTTAGCAAAGGTACATCATTACACTGAAAACCTCTGACAAACATTAATTCGTCAAGACTTTGTCAAAATGGTGCCTAAAACGACAAACTTCCCAATTGACAAATTTTAACTTGTCACTTTCTTGTTGGACAAATTAACAGACAAACTTTTGACAAGAAAATGACCTTGATAGTCCAATTAATTTGTCATTTTGGCCACCTGTTATTGGCCAAGTTCTTATGAAATTAAGCTTAAGTGCACTAATTTTCTTATCATCAGTTTTCAGCTAATCTGAGTAATAAGTTATCAACATTTGGCTATCATCCAACAAGAAAATGGCATTTAAATTAGCAAATTTGGAAACTTGTCGTTTTAGGCACCATTTCGACAAATTAATAATTTTCAGTGTATATTTGCATCAACTGGGAAGGTGAAGGTCATATTGGGACAGAACTAGCACCATATTTTAGGTGTAGAAATGAACTAACAATAGAACAAAACTGTATTCTCAATTTATTTATTTGGGGTTTTACATCGCTTTCAACACTGTACAGGTCATATCACGACGGGTAGTTGGAAGGGCAGAGGAAACCAGTACATAGAGTTCGCTAGGGTTGTGTACTGTAAACTGCCGACCAATGGCAAGCAACTACCAGCTTTCCCACTTAAGGCCGTCACGGGGATCGAACCCCGGCCTCAGAGGTGGGAGGCGAGAGTGTTACCACTCTGCCACCGTGGCCCCTAACTGTATTGTCAAGGGAATCCGGGTGGTAAATCAGGCACAGTTGCAAGGGGAGGTTTTGAGTGAGCTACATGCACTCCATGAAGGTGTCGTTAAGATGAAGTCAAGAGCTATAGGTTACTGTTGGTGGCCATCCATAGACACAGATCTTGAAAGTATGTTGGCTGACTGTGAGTCATGTAGAACAGCATTACCAGCCCCAGCAACCAAGACTCAGACATGGGTATGGCCAGCAAAACCATTCCAACGACTTCACGCAGATTTTTGCGGTCCAATTGAGGGAAAGATGTTTTTACTGGACCCCAGTTCACCAGTGAAGAGGTTGAGACTTATATGAAATTTTGTGGTATAAAGCATGTCTCCACCATATCATCCGCAGTCAAACGGGGAGGCCAAACTTGTGGTAAGAACATTCAAAAACTGTATCAAGAAAACTTTTGTGCATAGAAAAGACCTTCACAGATGTGTGGCAAATTTTCTGCTAGGATATAGAACATCTCAACATTCCACCACTGGTTCTTCACCAGCAGAAATACTGATGGGACGGAAACTGAAAACCTGTCTAGATCACATGTTGATCTCACATTATGAGACCATTAATCAAAGGAAATGTGACAGTCTCAAGAAGCCAAGACAGTTCACATTGGGTCAGAAGGTGTTTGTATATTTCTTTGTATTTGGTTTTTATACTCAGCGCAATATCTCCATATACTACAGGACTCAAAGCGCTATTTGACCCATTCGACTGAACTAAGTACAGTCCAAGCTCATAGTGACTTGCATTCCCCTAACTGAAAGACAGAGGCTCAAGGATGACCATTTATCAACATCCTTGAGGTTCTTTAGCCTGCCACTGGGGATAGCACCCAATGACAGAGGACCGCCATTTTAAGTGGTCATCCGAACCACTATGTATCTGCCTGTACCTGGGTTTGAACCCACGTCGTCTGCGCTCCGAAGCAAGTGTGTTACCTGCTAGGCCACAGTGGGAGATAAACTGTGAGAGACTACCGGAGGGAAAAACCTAAATGGACATGTGGAACTGTTGTGAAAGAGTTAGGACCTGTCTCTTACCAAGTGCAGACGCCTGAGGACTTCTTATGGAAGACACTCTGATCAAATGCGTAATGGAACAACCACTAGTGAGCCAGCCCGTAGTGACAGTAAATTTGACGACCTTAGACCCATACGTTATCGTGAACTACAACCAACTGTGTAAACAGAACCAGTTATGGTGAATGTGGAACAGCTTGATAATTGTGGTGTGGAATCTGCAACAACAGACAAAACATGTGCAGATAATAGTGTCCTATCTCTAGGCAACAGATACCCCTTACGTCAAAGGCATCATCCACACCAGCTTATTGAGGAATGTTAAACAGACATTTTTATCGTTAGGGAACTGACTGGTAAAGAGTCGGGTTGAGGATGATGTGCTAGCAACCTCTCTCCTCATTTTACAAAGTCAACATTCAATAGCATTTGTGGTCACATTTTTAGTACAAATTCCACATGGATAGAAATTTGTTGTTTTTTTTAATATATTCAGTAATGACATGAGTTAAATAACATGATTTATTTATTTGGGATTTTACGTTGCTTTCAACACTGTACAGGTCATATCACGATGGGTAGTTGGAAGGGCAGAGGAAACTAGTACATACAGTTCGTTAGGGTTCTGTACTGTAAACTGCCAACCAACGGCAAGCAACTACCAGCTTTCCCACTTGAGGCCGTGACGGGGATAGAACCCCAGCCTCAGAGGTGGGAGGTGAGAGTGTTACCACTCTGCCACCGTGGCCCCTGTTAAATAACATGACAGCAACACACTGTTTTAAGTTAGGTTCAATTTTTTGGAAATCTTTCATTTCTGTAATCACCCTAGTTGTCAATTGTCTATTTTGATTTATTTTAACAAAAATTTTACAATGCCTTGACCAAGTGTTCAATATCATCTTCTCCTTTCTTAGCCTCCTTGCTGGTACAGCTATGGTCATGTTTTTCTTTGTTAAATGTTCGTTGATGTACACACTTGTCCCTTCTAATTATCTTGCTTCCTTAAGGATTTTGTTCTTGTTTTTCCTGTTTGTAAGTCTAAGAACAATGTTAGGCATGTCCTTTTTCCCTGGTAATGTATGGTGGATCCAAATGTCGGTGCTAAGCAGTCTCACCCCCATTTTGTCCTCAATGAATCTGGTCACTTGATCTTCTAAGCTTTCTATCTCTTCATATGGTGCATTCTGGCTGTCTTGCAGTTGCTCTGACACTGTTGCTCTGGCATAAGGCTTGTGCCTAGTTTTAAGAACACTTATTACAAGAGCATCCTGTCTGGTATACTGCTCTAACTCATCCACCCGAGTTTCAAGCACTAAAATTTTCTTATCTTTATCTTCATTTTGCTCTTTCAAGATATTAACTAGAATAGTGAGATTGCTGATCTCTTTCCTACATTTGTCTAGACCATTAAGTTTATTGTTTATTTCATTCAGGTTTTGATGTATATCAGCAAGGCTTTATTTTCTTGGTCTTTCAGTGACATATTCCATATGATGGGCATGCCATAAAGGTTACTAGTTCCCTGTCTTACCTATGCTACTCTTAACTAGTGTCATAGTACCTGTACAGTTATGTTTCTTCTGGTGATTCCTCTCCTCAGTGGGCAAAAATAACAGAGTTCATGAATAAGTTGATTTTTTTTTTTTTATTCTCCTCTCAATTTTACATACATTTGTATTGTACAGAAGTGAGTACAGGATATACATACACATCTATGCAAGAAAGATAAGTAAAACAGATTAACAGATCACAACACAATAAGTTCATATCAATAGAAAAAAAGGCATATTAGTAACTGTTAGCAAACATCGACTGAACAAAATATTTAGGCTGTTTATAGACTGTTAAAACAAAACAACAGGTCTTTTTACATTGACTCTGTGCTTGGAATACTAATTCCACCATAACTGTCATATTTGTTTTTTTTTTTAAGTTCCTGAAAACAGACCTTTCCAAAATGACCATTTATTCTTGAATTCACTTTTATTATTTATTTTTGATAATAATTCTTGCTCTATGAATTTTTTCTTAGCAATTTCCTGGACTTGGTACACATTTAAATCACTACCTTTCATGGCACATTTAGAAATATAGTATCTAACAATCATCAGAATAAAGTTCAATGGGCAAGAGTTTGCATCAGCTTCAGTGTATCCTAAAACCAATATTTTTTTGTCAAAATTACATTTATTTTATTTTGGATCTTATCCATGTTTTGACATTGTACCATAAGTCGCATACTTTTTCACATTCTGAAAATAAATGAACTAAAGTTTCAGCCTGTTCACCACATATTTGGCATAGGTCATTATTTGTAATTTTAATTTTTTTCAAAAAGTGATTGGTACCTAGTATTCTCTGAATAATTCTAAATTGAAACCATATGTAAGTGTTGTCTTTTATGGTATTAAAGCATATATTGTACACATGTTGCCAATTTTTGCTGTCTTGTTCTGTTCCAAATTCAGAATTCCATTTAATTTCATTACCAGGTTGATCTGCTTCAAAAGTAGAAAGTGTATCTGGCACTTAACTGTTTGTTAAACCAGATACTACTGTTACAAATATCTTCATTTGATTTGATTTTTTGTTTTGCACATAGCTCTGACCAATATTTAAATACCGCATTCCAAAATGGGTTTAGAACGTGTTGAAAATTTAACAACCATTGTCCACCATAGATATTTATGTTATCTAGTTTCTGTATTTCACTCATCAGTAGATCACTCCAAGTGTGTTCCGTTTGGAAGATAATATATTTAAGCCACTTAAGTTTCATAGACTTTTCAAAGTTGAATATATTTATCATTTTTAGACCACCTTTGTTAAAGTTCATGGATATTGTTTTCCTACTCACTTTATCAGGTTTCCCGTTCCAAAGATAGTTGTAAAATAATTTCATTTAGTATGGAATTTGGTGTGGGTATTGATGAAAATAGATGGATAAATTTTGGCAAAATTAATGTTTTTAAAACAGTTATTTTACCAATGGGTGATAGTATTCTGTATTTCCAAGAGTTTAATTCAGCTTTTGCTTTAAGTAAAACTTTTTCAAAATTCATTTTCGAAATATTATTTAGGTCTGTCGAGAAAGTAATCCCTAAAAGTGTGAATTTGTTTTCTCCCCAAAGTATTTCAGGGTTAGTGTTTATTCTTGATTTAGAGTTTATTTTACTTCCAATCCAGATGAGTTTTGTTTTATCTTTATTCACTTCAAGACCTGATATACTACCGAATATCTCTAAAGTATTTAAAGTAGCCTGCAAGGACTTTGGACTTTCATCAAGGATAACAGTGGTGTCATCTGCAAATTGTGTTAGTTTAATTTGTTTTTTACCGATAATAATTCCTTTGATATCTGTATTTTGATCTATCATTAGAGTAAGTATTTCTGCAACTAAGATAAATAGATATGGCGAAATTGGATCTCCTTGTCTGCATCCTCTTTCTATCTTAATCAGTTTTGACAAAAAACCACATTGAATAACATTTGCACTAATGTCACTATTAAAAAGTTTAATCCAATTTATAAATTTTTTGTCCAATCCAAAGGTTTTTAGAAATTCATAGAGAAAATTCCAGGACACAGAGTCAAAAGCTTTCTTGAAGTCAATCATCATTAATAGCCCAGGTATTTTTCCCTTTTCTTCATAGCTCATAACATCATATACTAATCTTGTGCCTTCTTCAATGCGCCGCCCCTTTATAAATCCTGATTGACTTTTTGAGATAATGTATTCAAGGTGTGGTTTCAGTCTGTTTGCTATTACAGCTGAAGCCAGTTTATATATTGAGCATAGCAGAGATATTGGCCGCCAGTTTTCAATAAGATTTCTATCTTTACCTCCCTTAGGTAAACATGTTATCACTGACTGCCTTAATGAAACGGTAAGTTTTCCTTTTCTGTAACAGGTATTTAATGCATTCAATACATGGATTTTGAGTTTACCCCAAAACACTTTTAAAAAATCAGCAGGAATACCATCAATTCCTGGTGTTTTGTTGTTTTTAGTATTTTTAAGGGTAGTGCTTAACTCACTAATATTAATTTCCCCACTAATATCTGTACAGCAGATTTTCGTAACTTGTGCAGCTATTTGTGGTGGTATAAGCCCTTGCTTATTTTTGTCTTTTTTTCCAAACAGATCACTGTAGAATTGTCTTACTTCTTCTAATATTTCCATTTGATTCACCAACAGTTTACCATTTTTTGGCTGGATTTTTTTCATTGTTTTTTCAACGTAATTTTTTTTTCCCAAATTACAAAAATATGATGTTGGCTTTTCCCCTTCTTCAAGCCATTGCAAACGTGTTCTGGTGATGAATTCTTTAACCTTTTGCTTACAAATAGTCTCCAGCTCTTCTTGTTTGTCTGCCAACAATTTCATATTAGCTTGTGAGACTGAAGAATTTTCAAGTGTTTTAATATCTTCTAATATCCTATTTTCTTAAAGATAACGTTGCTTTTTTTTATTTGTAGCAAATTTAATTGTTTCACCCCGAATTCGTAGAAAAAGAACCTCAAGAAATTGGTCACTATCAATTGACATTTTAATATTGTCAAGGTCATATACAGGCAAAGCATAATTTATTTTTTCTTCCTGTATTAAATTGTTAACTAATTCGAGATAGTTCTCATCCTTCAGCAAACTGTTATTAAATTTCCATAATCCTTTACCTTGTTTAAATGTATTTATACTTATTTGTAGCTCAAGTATAGAGTGATCAGAACGATAGCCTGGATTTATGCTACATTTATCAATAATATCGGTCATTGAAGTATTTGCAAGAAAATAATCAAGTCTTGCTTGTTTAACTGGGTTTTTTTTCCTCCACGTATATCGTTTTTGATTTGGATACAAGTATCTATAAACATCAACTAACTCTAATTCAGTAATGAGATCAACAACTTTTTGTCTGGACCGTGGATTGTTTACATTTGTATAGTTATAGCAGTCCTTCAATGGGTCTAGCGCTAAATTTAAATCTCCACATATTAGGACATAATCTGTATTACCTTTTCCTGCTAAATCTCTAATCGAATCAAAGAAAGTAGGTTTATCTTGATTTGGTGCATAAATTGTAATTAAGTTTATCTTAATGTCACTTACAGTTATTATCAGTTGCAACCAGTTGCCATTATCATCTTTACTTACATCATGAATAGTATATTCAAAATTATTGTTAAATAAGATAGCTACTCCTCGGGAATTATTTCTGAAACCATGTAGGTAGCAGTCTGGCCAAATTTGTTTTACTGAATTTATTTCTTTTTCAGTTAGATGTGTGTCTTGTAAACATACTATTGATGCCCCAGTTTCTTTCATATAGGATAAGACGTCAATGCGCTTTTCAAAAGTACGTAATCCTTGACAATTTGCAGATAACACCACTATGTTATTTGTAGATGGAAACATTTTTAATAATATGGTGGTCCTTGCAGTTATGTGGCATTTTACAATGTATTCTGTCAATTAAACACAGTTTCTCAGCTCTCATAAGAGTACAAATTTTTTTCTGTATATGTATGATAAACAAAATTATAACATAAAACTTGCACATATAATCTGTTTTCCTTCTGCACAATTTCTAATATTTGGCTATTTTCATTTTTCAGATCTATATACAAATGTAAGTAGACAAACAAGGTATAGTTATATACAATATACAAAATGTACATAATATTACACTAACTAATATTTGAGCATCACATGTGATTTTAAAGAAACTTAGAAACATAGGTGTTACTACAAATATGAATTGTGTGTTGGATATTAAGTTATAAAAGACTACAATAATCAATGTATACTAATTACTAATTTGGGCAGACAAGACATTGATTTATTCCCATTTCTTACTATTTCTTAGTGTTTTATGATTTAAGTTGTTAATCTTATTTCACAAATTTTATTTGTAAGTATTTTACTACTTCATGGGGTAAGCTTATTCCAATACTAAAAATTTTATTCTTTCAAAAATTATTGGATAAGTTGAAATTTACAGAGCCGAATTAACTTCAGTGTGTAATATCATCAAAATATCTATGTACCAAGGCAATGTGCGAAATTCGCGGTGGCCCGGTAGCCAGGGGCCCCCCCTTTTAAGTTAGGGCCACCACAACTTCACTTTCATGGGCCCCAATGGGCCACCTAATTGACTACAACATGCCTCGTGTGGTAATAAAATCCAGTGTGCTGTCATTTTTTTAATTGGTTTTCTTTCCCCATGGGTCCTTAATTATGCATTGTGTTTTGCATATTCCAGATTGAGTTCACCCTTAATAAGCAGCTAAACTTGGACACTGTTTCTCTCACTCTTCCAAGACTTAGTACACCAAGTGAGAACACTGCAGAAAAACGATCAATACATATGCTTTATTAGCCTGGCCTTCCAGGCTGTCTCTACCATAATGCAAACGTAAAATATTTTTTTGCCATAATGCACACTGTATCAGAGTCCTTTCTAGTCTGGGAGTTCTCCTCAGCAAGCTAGGCTAAGTAAATGTATGAGAGCATCATGAAAAATACTTATAATGCAATCAAACAGTTGTGTCTATATTATACATGTAAACACCTGTGGCAAGGCTAATGCTTTATAACCAGTACACTGACAAGTCCCCCCCTCACTCACACAAAACTGCCAGTGGAGAATATTCAGGCATGCCAGGAAAGTGGACTGAATACAGGTATATGTCCCCCTCCCTTCACACAAGTATAGTTGTTCCACTTATCCACAAGTAAAAAAGGCTTGTTTAGCGGCAATTTAGACTCTGTCTAAATTGTATGAAAAGAAAAACATTATTTCTTTGAAGTTTAAAGTAATCATAAAACTTGCAAAATTTAAATGTCTTGTGTAAAATTCATTGGGATAAGTATGAAAAAGACTTTAGTTTTATTATTAATGCTGGAGGATAGGAGAGGGTTGTTGTGATCAGTTTGTTTCTGTCTGTCTGTCTGTGCACGTTTCGTCCTTAAAACTCAAAAACTGTAACACCAATCAAGCTTTAATTTGGTGGGTAGATATTTCATGGGGTACAGATTGATTCTTCTAAATTTGGTGTAATTTGTTTGAAAATTAAAGCCAGGAGAGAGTTTTTCTTATTTTTAATTGGTCTTTTACAGTGAAATCTGCTTCTCTTCTCACATATGTAAAAAAATCAATATTTTGCTTTCTGGTGATGTCATTACTTAATGATGTCACAATGCAATTGTTATTGTGAGGTCACAAGCCTAGGGTGTGATACTTGTTGTCTTTAAGTAAAAATATTTCTTCTCGTTTTGTTTAGATTACTCCAGAACTAATGAACATATCTTTATTAAAAATTTTTGTGGGTAGGACCTGGCAAAAGAAAAAAGTTTCTAAAAAGAAAAATCTAGATCTTATTTTGGATACAAAATAATCATGAGTTTTCAGAGGTCCCATTTAAATGCATTTTTAATGACTAAATAGCTTTCTACTTGATATTTCTTCAAAAAATAATTTACATGTTTGGTTTTATTTTAATGTCTTCCTTACAATACTTTATATCACTTGAGAGACTGGTCACATGGAGTTGAGCATTTTGCTCTCTCTGAGTGCATCTTGTATAATTTGAAATCAAGCTTGAAGTTAAGTAAAGAAATTTAACATAAATCACTTTTGTATCTTTTTGATGTGTCACTTTTAATAAATTAAAAAGACAATTTGTTAGAAAAAAAGTTTTTAAAAAGTTTTGGGCCATCAAGTTTTAACAGGGGCCACTGAACTTCAGAACCTAGTGGCTCTCACACTGTACCAAGGTTACATGACTTTATAGTGCCATATACAGGTAGATTTGTCCATAGGTTTTAATGTAATTGGTGATTTTAATAGTCGTTTTAGCACCGTGACTTTGTTTACATTTTACCGGAAGATATATATGATCATCTGACATTCTGCATGAGAGTACCAGACCCAAATATGAAGAAATACCCCAATTTTAAACACTGCCATTGGTCTTGAAATGGAAGGCTTGGGCCAAAAAAATTAGACTCACAGGTCTTACTTTTGTATAGTCACATGCCAAATTTGAAGGGTTTCTCTGAAATATTTTTGAGTATTCTGGTATGAAATTAAATTTCTGTGGTGACGGCATGACTGTGCTAAAACCTTGTCACAGTTATTGGCATATCACGGCACAAGAAACCGTTTCTCAGATAACATTGTAAAGCAAGTCCCGGAGGAAGCCTGAACGTGTTGAACGGGTACGAGATCTAGTATGAACGATTAAAGTCTACATATACCCAAGAACGAAGAGGTTCCATAATTTTATATTTTCTTTCTTATAAGGAAATAAAGTTATGATTTGCCAAGCTACTTCAGATCCGCATATGCGGTGATAAACATATCGTATAAAAATCGGAATGCCAGTTTCTCTAAGTTGAAATATTGGCTTTTAGTGTGGGCGATAATGAGATATCTGAAAAATAAACCAGAACTTCGAACTGCTCAGTTGAGGACCTGGTTCAGCGAAGAAAGAGGAGAGGGTACCATTACACCTGGGTCTAATGGTGCCAGTGGTACAGTGAGACCCGTTTAACAAACGCCAAGTGGCACAGTGAGACCCAGGAAAGAGCAATTATTATTTCATGAAAAATATTTAAGTTCTTTACTAGTGGTACAGTGGGACCTGTCTCCTCGCTAGTTCATCCACAGTGGGACCAACCCCTGCCAAACTTCCTCCCTACATGCAAATTCGTCCCTGGTTTCACAGTGGGACCCACTCCTGCCCCAGTTATTCCCTACTTCACAGTTTCTTCTAAGTGGCACAGTGGGACGTACCTGCCTCCTCTCTAGTTCCTCCCTAGTGAAATGCTCCCCAACTATTAGCGGTGTTACCATTAGACCCAGGTATAATGGTACCACCCTCACTGCAGCGCTGATGTTCCTTTTGGCTCAGTTAGTGTTTTATGGATACCTCGGCGCAGTTTAAAGTCGGCCCGTTTCAAAGTCGGCCCCCTACAAAGTGGATATAAAAACAACTCATTAATATTCATATTTATGTATGAAATCACAGTATTCCTTCGGTTTCCCTAACAATATGTTATAGAAATGCCGCTTGAAGATCAAATATTTTACCTGGAAACGTGTACTTACCTGAAGATTTAACATTTACGTGAAACTTAGTTTAACCCAACTACCTTAGATAGGCTTATAGTTTGTAGTACCCAATGTTATTATTGACAGCAGGGGAAGACGTACTTATAATAATACTAATAATAATAGTAGGATTTATATAGCGCAAAATTGATACAAATCCCAGTGTTCATTCTAGAGTTGGAGCTACTTGAGTCAAATGACTCCTTTACTAAATTTTGGTGGGACATTTAGTAAATGCGATGAGTTGAATGACAAAAATTAACCTTACATTTAAGCAAATTGACTTAAATAGGAGAGAGGAGAAAAAAAGTACTATTAGTCTATCTTCAAAGTGAATTTGCAATACTAAATCAAATTCAAATCTACTCACTGTGAAAAAACTTTATTTCAATTCAAGACATATTTGTAGTCGGCATGATGTACAAGATTTCCTATGATGTACATGATTGGCAATAATTAAAGTTTTTTTTACTGATTTTTTTTTTTTTTTGTTTGTTTCAATAAATATGGTCCAACCCTGCACTATCTAAAACTAGAAAAAAAAATTAACTCACCTTGACATAGGTTCACTCAGGGTGTTGTTTTTATTTCATACAAAAAAACTCCATTATTTATGTAAATGAATATAAATTCACCACTTTTTGGAAAAAAAAATTTAAGTTAAATTATTATTTAACATCTTTTCCAGCTGAGAATTGTTATTTACATGGATGCCACTTTTCAAAAGTTGGTCTCACAGTAGTTTAAAATGTTTGTTTTTATTTGTTAACAATTGTCTTTGAAGTCACTTGTAAGAGTGCATTATGCAAAAATATACTTTAAAAAGTGAAAATATTAAAAACTGGATAAAAAATCTTGTTGTGCAATAGATATTTATTTCTATATATATTTTAACAAAACTATGAAAAAAGTGGAAATTTACAGCCACTGGTGAGTTTATATCACTTACTATAAACGTGTTTTCTATTGATAAATACTGAATTTTTGTCAAACGAAGTATGATTGGACAATGCCGTTTCCGCTCGACCAATCAAATTAAGGCATTTAGAAGCAAGGAAACATGGAGGAATTGGGTTAAAAAGATAATATATGTGTCTTTTTATTTGATTTTTAAACAAAATTCGTCTTATTTTCCCAAAGCGAAAGCGCGGGCGATAATGCAAGGTCTATGCGTCACCGCGACTCTGGATCATAACGTGTACGCGTCTTTTTGCCCCAGTATAGCGACAAAAGACGCGGAAACGCGTAGTAAAATGAACACTGAAATCCTCTAATGCGCTGGAGTCCAAGAAGGGAGAGTCCAGCGACAGGCATGGGTTGACATTTAAAAAGCGCCCGCCAGGGTATAACTAAGGTGGGGGGTATGCCAGCCTAAACAAGTAGGTCTTTAGCTGGCTTCTGAAACCATCTATTGTTTGCTGAGATCTGACAGTCTGTGGCAGCTTGTTCCATTCGGCTGGTGCAGCTACTGCAAAGCCACGCCTTCCTATGTGCTTATTAGGGCGGGTTGAGGAGATGGATAGCCTGTTGCCACGAGTGAGACTGCTCGATCTTATTAAAGCTGAAAGATACGGGGGCTGTGAAAGATTAATAGCCTTGAATACCAAAAGGTTGTACTTAAACAGGATGCGATGTTGAATTGGGAGCCAGTGGAGTTTTTTCAAAAAGGGTGTAACATGACTCATTTTGTCAAGTCTGAAGATGATGCGACAAAGAGCATTCTGGACTCTCTGTAGTTTGGCTATGTTGGACTTGCTTACCCCATAGAGTAAAGAGTTACAGTAGTCTAGACGACTACTGACCATAGCGTTTGCCAGAAGTATTGCTGTCTCAACTCCAAGGAATTTGCGAATTCGTCGCAAATCACGAAGATGATAGTAACATGCTCTGCAAACCTTGGCAACATGATTGTCAAAGGAGTTGTCTGAGTCGAAAATAACACCCAGGTTTTTTACTTCCACTGACGGAGGGATATTGTTTTGGAGGAGTGGAACAGGAAAATTTGGTGCAAGTGACTCTCTGATGGCTTTTTGACCTATAATGATAAATTCAGTTTTTTCTGGGTTTAGTTTTAGTTTGACACCGTCCATCCATTCCTGTACAGACTTGAGACACTCGGTCAGCTCTTCCATGCTAGAGTCAAAATTCCTGGAGTCAACTGCTAGGTAGATCTGGGTGTCATCAGCATATAGGTGATGAGTAACATTGAATTTTGAAATAACTTGACTGAGGGGACTAGTGTAGAGGGTGAAAAGGAGAGGACCCAGTACAGAGCCTTGGGGGACTCCGAAAGGGAGAATTACCGCCTCAGAGAAACTATCACCTATTTTAATTTTTTGTTTACGGTTTGAAAGATACGATTTGATCCATGACAAAACAGTACCATCTAGACCAAACCAGTCATGCAAGCAGTCATATAAAAGAGAGTGATCAATCGTATCAAACGCTGCTGATAGGTCTAATAATGTCAGGGCCACTGCCTTTCCTGAGTCCACTGAGAGCTATATCATTTTGAATCTTCAACAATGCGGTTTCAGTGGAGTGAGAACTCTCATAAGCAGACTGGTTGACATTTAAGAGCCCCTCGTGCGAAATAAATTCATTTAGCTGCTTTGCCACCACCTTCTCAATAAGTTTAGATATAAAGCTGAGGTTTGACACCGGTTGTAGTTTTTGAGGATATTTCTATCAAGGCTCGGCTTCTTTTGAAGGGGGGTGACATATGCCATCTTAAAACAGTTGGGGAAACTACCTTCTGTGATTGAATAATTTACAATTTTAGTGATGGGGGTGATGAGAATATCAGCACACTCCTTGACCAGTGACGTCAGAATCGGGTCAGGGTCACATGATTTGGACGGTGAGGACTTTAGAATTTTAGATTTTTATAAAAATAATGTATAACCCAAAATGAACCCAGGCGGGCACGCAACTTTGAAATCAGGTTGAATCCAACGGTGAAATCTGGTTGAAATACATTTAGATTTTGCAAACCGTTTTAGTTGGATCCAACCGGTGAAATCATGTTGAAACCAACTGTTGAAATCTGGTTGAATTCAGTGGGTGAAATCAGGTTGAAATACGTGTAGATTTTGCAAACCGTTTTTAGTTGGATCTAACCGGTGAAATCATGTTGAAACCAACTGTTGAAATCTGGTTGAATTCATTGGGTGAAATCAGGTTGAAATATGTGTAGATTTTGCAAACCGTTTTTGGTTGGATCCAACTAGTGAAATCATGTAGAAACCAACTGTTGAAATCTGGTTGTATTTATGTGTGAAATCTGGTTGAAATACATGTAGATTTTGCAAACAGGTTTTGGTGGGATCTAATGTATGAAGTAGGGTTGAATTCAATGGGTAAAATCAGGTTATTTACATGTCTTCTTTATTTGAATCATTGTAGCTTAATTGTGTGCCATAATTATAGCTTCTTAATAATATTATACAATAACTATCCATATGCATATTTTACACTTTGGATACAACTCAAAGTAATTAATTCTTTCCAAGATGGCATGTTTTCATGAAAATCGTTGTATATTCCATATTCTATTTCTGATGACATTGTAATGATACATAATTTTGCATCAAATATAATTATAATTGCTCAAGATATGTAAATCCATATTATCCAACTAGATATCCATTTTTATGTTTTAATGGGACCAGTATTATTCAATGTCTTCAATTGAAATACTTTTTGTGAAATTTTTAAATATTTTTTTTTCTTTGTAAAAAACAAACAATTGTGACATTATTTATATCTTCAGCATTTTATCCAATCAGTTTCTGTTAAATGTTTTATTAAGTTGGCTATAATTATATTGTAATTATAATGAAGCTATAATCATGTAGCAAAGCCATAATGCTCAGTTCAGATGCTTGTGTCTCATACAACTTTGGCATATAAACTGAGAAAAAAACACAAGAATCACCACATTATTAGAACTCCACCCATTACTCCCCACCTTAATTAGTTGTCAGTGCTGATCACAAAAAAAAACAGACTTAAAGAAGTAACACCATGCATGCAATTGAGCAAGGGTAAACCCCCACCTCCACCCCTGCTGTGTTATCTAATTACGTTAGTCACAGGTCCAGTGTTCTGTGTAGCAGGGTACAGATAAGAAAAACCAGGAACCCCCCAACCTCACTGTTGTGTGATAAAATGTTATAGCTTAGGTTCTCTATAGCTTAGAGTCTGTATAGAGACGTTTTCTGTGTAAATTTGCAAACTGAAAACTAGTTCTTTGTGTATCGGAGAATTTTGAGAAACAAACTCTAATTACTAAGTTTTGATGAATAAGTTTGAATTTATCTTTTTTTTATTTCAGATAAATTTGACTCCAAAATTTTTTTTTTAATTATCGGGAATTGTATTAATCAAAATATAATTATAATTTATAAAAATTATATTGGGATGCATCAGTTAATTAATAAGGAGAATGGATAAAAATGTAAAAGTACATGTACACATAATCTTTATCATCTTTATAATCTTTAAAAATTAGTCTTTGCTTTACAAATACCTACAAATTCAAAAACAATTGCAATAATAGTTCTTTCAAAAAGTTAGACTTAATCACTATATCACCCTCTAGAAAATGAATTTTCAATCAACCAGACATTCATTTCCCAATATTCAACCTGTTTTCTGTTCAATAACATGACTAAGATTTCATGTTGAAAAACCTAACTTGATTTAGTGGGGATTTTTATGTCAGCTGACTTGTCAGTCAGCTGATATTATGTCGTCACTCTGCGGCATGGGCGTCCGCGTCCGCGTGAACAACTTCTCCTCCAAAACTACAAGGCCTAGAGACATGCTGTTTTTTTAAAAAGATACCTTATCTATTGACGATGAAAAACTGTTCAAGGCATGCAAATCTGTCTGTTCGTCTGTTTGCTAGAGACATTACAATTTCAACATTTTATCACAATTTTCTCGGTGACTATTGCAGGATTGCATATATGTACTAGGCCAGAGGTAGATTCTCTTGTGTGAGTATGAGACCTGGATCTGTCTTATTTCTATTTTTAATAAATTTTTTTAATAATTGTATCCACCGGAAGCATCCGGTGGATACTTTGATTTAGCGTTCGCTACGCCGCCGCTGTGCGTAGAGAGATTTTCGGCGTTAACGCTCTAAGAGGAAAACAACTGCAGCTAGGTTCACCAAATTTGCAGGATATCTTCATTGGGGGGTAAGCTTCTCTGTGAAGGAAAATAGCCTCATTCTGAAAAACAAGATGGCCGCCATGGGTATTTCTTTGAAAATAATCTACATTTTTCTACTGGCTGTTCCTCATAGGTAGAAGGTTGAATCTCTTCATAGGTGATATAAGTATGACACATATACATGTCCTCTACAACCTTGCACACATTTGACTTTGAAGCTCCTAATTCAAGGTCATCCACAGAGTGCCAAAGTAACCCACATAGCAGACTTTAAAAGTGCCTATATCTCCCTTATTATTAAGCGTCCCGCAAGGGACGATTGTTTGTGTATGGGAGACCTTCAGGCTCCGCCGGCTCCGCATTTTTGTTTTCCTTATAACTCTGTAACCGTTAGGCGGATTCTTTTCAAATTTGGCAGGTTTAGGCAGTAGCCTTGGGCAATTTTTTTGAATATGCTCCAGTGACATTTCAACCAATCAGAGAGGTCACATGACCAAAAATGTCTTTTTCCGATGGGGAAGCTTGTCCGGATGATAACTTGAAAGGAATTTTATCAATTCACCTGAAACTTGGCAAATACATTCATTCTATTAAAATCTGGAATCATTAGATTTTGGCATTGATTGGTCAAGAAATGGCCGAGTAATTAATGATTAATTAATCATTACGAATTTTCCAAATAAGGAAAACACAAAAATGCTTATATCTCGAAAACCGTGCTAGATAGAGCGATTTCGACGAAATTTTTTACCCACAGGGTATCTCTGCGGAGTAGTTTTCCCAATTTTCAAAAACATTTTGTTTCGCCCAAAATGGCGGCCATTTTGAATTTTCGAAATTTTCGCAAAAATTGCAAAACACAAAAATGCTTATATCTCGAAAACCGTGCTAGATAGAGAGATTTCGACGAAATTTTTGACCCACAGGGTGTCTCTGCAGAGTAGTTTTCCCAATTTTGAAAAAAATTTTGTCTCGCCAAAAATGGCGGCCATTTTGAATTTTCGAATTTTTCGCAAAAATTGCAAAACATAAAAATGCTTATATCTCGAAAACCGTACTAGATAGAGCGATTTCAACGAAATTTTTGACCCACAGGATATCTCTGCAGAGTAGCCATGCCAATTTTAAAAAAAAAAATTTCTCGCAAAAAATGGCGGCCATTTTGAATTTTCGAATTTTTCGCAAAATTGGAAAACATAGAAATGCTTATATCTCGAAAACCGTGCTACATAGAGCGATTTCGACGAAATTATTGACCCACAGGGTATCTCTGCAGAGTAGCCATGCCAATTTTCAAAAAAATTTTGTCTTGCCAAAATGGCGGCCATTTTGAATTTTCAAATTTTTGCGCAAAAATTGCAAAACACAAAAATTCTAATATTTCGAAAACTGTGCTACATAGAGCGATTTCGACGAAATTTTTGATCTTCAGGGTATCTCTGCAGAGCAGCTATCCCAAAGAGCTTTCACTTGGTGAAGTTTCAGACCCATAGCTAATTGCTCACCTACTCAAAATGAGTAAATGCGAATTACCTCTAAAAGTATTGCTGATAGCCAATTTTTCTCAAATAACTCATTCACCTACTTTTGGAAGAGCTTTCACTTGGTGAAGTTTCAGACCCATAAATAACTCATTCATCTACTTGTGGGAGAGCTTTCACATGGTGAAGTTTCAGACCCATAGCTAATTACTCACTTACTCAAAATGAGTAAATGCGAATTATCTCTAAAAGTATTGCACATAGCCAATTTTTCTCAAATAAATCATTCACCTACTTTTGGAAGAGCTTTCACTTGGTGAAGTTTCAGACCCATAGCTAGTTACTCACCTACTCAAAATGAGTAAATGCAAATTATCTCTAAAAGTATTGCAGATAGCCAATTCTTCTCAAATAACTCATTCACCTACTTTTGGGAGAGCTTTCACTCTGTGAAGTTTCAGACCCATAGCTAATTACTCACCTACTCAAAATGAGTAAGTGCGAATTATCTGTAAAAGTATTGCAGATAGCCAATTTTTCTCAAATAACTCATTCACCTACTTTTGGGAGAGCTTTCACATGGTGAAGTTTCAGACCCATAGCTAATTATTTACCTACTCAAAATGAGTAAATGCTAATTATCGGTAAAAGTATTGCGGATACCCAGTTTTTATCAAATAACTCATTCATGTACTTGTGGGAGAGCTTTCACATGGTGAAGTTTCAGACCCATAGCTAATTACTCACTTACTCAAAATGAGTAAATGCGAATTATCTCTAAAAGTATTGCACATAGCCAATTTTTCTCAAATAAATCATTCACCTACTTTTGGAAGAGCTTTCACTTGGTGAAGTTTCAGACCCATAGCTAATTACTCACCTACCCAAAATGAGTAAATGCGAATTATCTCTAAAAGTATTGCAGATAGCCAAGTTTTCTCAAATAACTTATTCACCTACTTTTGGGAGAGCTTTCACTCTGTGAAGTTTCAGACCCATAGCTAATTACTCACCTACTCAAAATGGGTAAATGCGAATTATCTCTAAAAGTATTGCAGATAGCCAATTTTTTTCAAATAAATCATTCACCTACTTTTGGGAGAGCTTTCACTTGGTGAAGTTTCAGACCCATAGCTAATTACTCACCTACTCAAAATGAGTAAATGCGAATTATCTCTAAAAGTATTGCAGATAGCCAATTTTTCTCAAATAGCTCATTCACCTACTTTGGGGAGAGCTTTCAATCTGTGAAGTTTCAGACCCATAGCTAATTACTCACCTACTCAAAATGAGTAAATGCGAATTATCTCTAAAAGTATTGCAGAGAGCCAATTTTTCTCAAATAACTCATACACCTACTTTTGGCAGAGCTTTCACTCTGTGAAGTTTCAGACCCATAGCTAATTATTCACCTACTCAAAATGAGTAAATGTGAATTATCTCTAAAAGTATTGCAGATAGCCAATTTTTCTCAAATAACTCATTCACCTACTTTTGGGAGAGCTTTCACTCTGTGAAGTTTCAGACCCATAGCTATTTATTCACCTACTCAAAATGAGTAAATGCTAATTATCTGTAAAAGTATTGCGGATACCCAATTTTTATCAAATACTCATTCATGTACTTGTGGGAGAGCTTTCACATGGTGAAGTTTCAGACCCATAGCTAATTACTCACCTACTCAAAATGAGTAAATGCGAATTATCTCTTAATAGTATTGCAGATAGCCAATTTTTCTCAAATAACTCATTCACCTACTTTTGGAAGAGCTTTCACACACGAAAATGAAAAATTGTGAATATCTCGGAAAAGCTATTTCTTCTGCTTTAATGCTCGGCGGGAGATACACACCGCAGCAGTGGTCTTGACAAAAATTTTTGTCTCCCCCAAAATGGTGGCCATTTTGAATTTTCAAAGTTTTTGCAAAACACAAAAATGCTTATATCTCGAAAACCGTGCTATATGGAACGAACTCAACAAAATTTTTGACCTGCTGGGTATCTCTGCAGAGTAGCCATGCCAATTTTCAAAATATTTTTGTCTCACCAAATATAGCGGACATTTTTAATTTTTTAATTTTTTGCAAAACACAAAAATGCTTATATCTTGAAAACCGTGCTAGATAGAGCAGACTGCGCTGACTTTGGTTGCCACAACAGTATAAGGCTAGAAACGAAGCATTTTCTTAATACTTTAGCACTCACCTTTATATCCTTTTCGGGACGCTTTGTTTGTTATCTTTTTTTTTTTGCGAGCGATCCTCTAGTTGGTCCTAGAGGTTTGCAATGTGAAGCCAACCTATAGGAAATCATGTTGTGTGAATCTTCTGATGTGGTCAGATTTGACCTTGGACCCCTCCTTCAAGGTCAAATGAGGACAGCCAAACTTAAAAGTGCTTATAACTCGCTTATTATTGATCCTAGAGGTTTGGGATAGTAAACCAACCTATAGGAAATCATGGGCTGGGAATGTTTTTGTGTGGTTGGATTTGACCTTGGACCCCTTCTTCAGGGTCGAACGAGGTTATTGCATTTGCAGTATTTCTTTAAATATTAAGTATTTCTTTTTACCCTTAAACAATTACCTTGTTACTTTCCTTCATAATACCGTTTGCAGGGAACAACTTTTTTGTCCTTTTCTTCTGTCAGCTTCGGAATTTTTTTCGAATATGCTGTTCAATTACCATTTACTGTATTTCTGTACTGCACTTTCCCTGCTAATTATGCTTTCCTCTCATTATCACCTTCACAAATCAAAAACACTCAGTCAGCTGACACAGTGCCCGTTCACGGGCACTTTCCTCTTTATGAAGTATCACTACTTTTTCCAGTCAGAAATCCAGCTTTGAAATAGTGTTGAAATTGTGTCAGTGTCAGTTTTTCAACCCAAAATCACCATGATTTCTGGTCAAAATATCACTACTTTTTCATGTCAGAAAACTAACTTAGATTTAGTAGTTGGTAATGTGCATTTCAACGTCAGGACCTGTTTTCAACTCTAAATCAACAACATTTCAAGGCGTGTGCCTGCTAGGAAGGTTCTGTACTTCAAGAACGGCTTGGTATTTTCTAGTGGCATTCTACCAGTAAAAACACATGCTTAAGAAAAAATGAAATGAGCAGATGTAGTAAATTTATATTCTTCTTCAACCAATTTATCAAATAACATTTCAATCCCATTAATGGTTTGATTATGCTGGGCAACGATACTTGGAAAGTGATGTACTTTTGACAATTTATCTCTATTATCTGCCATTTTTACCGCAAAACGGAAATACCAGTGAACGCGAAAGTGGCGATTCACCAATTAAGAACTTGATTTCCAAAATCCGTGAGTTCGCGTTTTAGCATCTACATCGATCCTATTGGAAACGTTTGCGACCCACCCCCAAAAAAACGAAACCAAGGAAGACGTTTTGACTGGACCATAATATAAATACTACTCGTCCAAAGGCAAACGTCACTTCCGCGGAAATCCCCAGCCGATTTGCGGCAGCTAGGTGAAAACAAACCGTATTTTGACAGAAATGCAATTTAATATGTGTTATGCAAGGAAATATATGTTTCCTTGCATAACACATATTAAATTGAATTTCTATTAAAAACATACAGATGGATCTACGAAATAGTGTTTTACCATCAGGAACAAATATTTTAAAATAGTGTTTTAAGCTTTCTAAGGTGGGCGAAAATAGGGGGATTTAACAGCATTAAAAATAACAATGAACAGGTGCCAGTTATTCTTCTGTCCGGTAAATCACATACGGGAACTTCGTAAGGGAAAACAAAGTACGTCTGTGGCAGATGAACCAGGAAGTAGCGAAAATTAATTTACATGAGTACACTATATTAACACATATATTTTTAAAGTAATATTACTGGAAATAGAGGAATAAATTATGTACATTAGTTTTGTTTAGGGTTTGAAATTTATCTAATTCATTTGCAGCAGTTTTAGCAAAATATCTCCTATTTTCGCCCACTGTCCTTTTGTCTAATTAACACTATAAACAAGTTCTGTTTTTTCTTAAATATTTCTAAAATTATGTACCCTAAATATAAGATACTTATATCATTAGAAAGATAATTTAAAGAGCTTCTGCTCATGTTTTTTTTGCATTAAAATTCATTGTGAAATAGCTGGTGGCTAGCCATTCTCCTGACCACCTGGTAGACAGTGGTCCACCATTGGCAGCCGAAAATAAGGTTTACTAGTGGCCCATCAGTGGCCCACTATTGGCAGCCAATGAAAAGCTTTTCTATCGATTGGGCCATCAGTGGACCACCTTCAGTAGCCAAGAACAAGGTTAACTGATGGCCCAACAGTGGTCTACTGATGTGAGCCATCAAGTTTTTATGGTGCTTCTCTGGTGGCGTGACAATATTCGTGGTTTCTTATGAAATTGTTTATAATGCTTTAAAAATTTTGAAGTCAGTGGTCCAGCAGTAGCCCAGTGGTGGCCCACTAGTTATATTTTGCCACCCATAGCCAACGCTAGCCCACTAGGGTCTTGCGCTCCTGGTCAAAAGATGACAGATACATTAACTGAATGGACCTTAGCTCTTGTGCTGTGTCTAGCCATTCAGAGGCCAATTATGACTGGGGACTATCCGCCCCCATGCTTTTCCAACCATTTTTGAGTTTTAAAGTGATCACTGAAATAAAACAGAGCTTCTGATTATTTTTCTTTTAAAGATTTTGTGGTTACGGTTTTATTTTTGGATTTGTAAGTATGTACATGCACTGATCGACTGGTGTTATAGTATTTAATCATGAATATGCACGAGTCTTGGTCTGATGCCATGGTTGTGAGGAACTTTCATAGAGTGAACTAATGAATATTCATTAAGGTCAGGCTTATTTGTGGCTTGAGTAATTTAACTTGGGTGTATGACATTACAGGGTTCTATGACCCTAGGTCAAACCGGGCCTTCTTAGTTTGGTTTGTTTATGAATTCACTGGAGTTCCTAGTATCTTACCCGCCTACCAAGTGGTAGTTATTCAGCATTTGTCCATTGGATAGGATGTATTAACGCAATAAAATTGCAAATTTAATAAGTAAATTAAATTTTTATAAGTTGATACCCTATCCAATGGGCCGGCAAGGCCCACCCATCCAGCCCCGTTATCAGCCTATTAGGGGTCTTCATAGGACTAGACAACAAAAAAGATGCTATGATGTCACAGGAAGTACAAGGTGACACCTAGTGAATGCACACTCCGTGATCTGTCCTGCCGGTAGTATATAGATGTCTTTTTTGGTGTTTGGTGGGATTGGTCACACACCCAACCAACATCCCTACCATATAATCTAGCGGCAGCGATCAATCGGTCACACCCCCCAACCAACATCCCTACCACACAATCCAGTAGCAGCGATCAATCAAACCAACCTGAAAACAAATAAGCACTCCCAACAGTCTGCTCAATAACTCCTGGAAACCCTCATAATAGTCCAGGCAACAAGCTAAATACACACAAAATGGAATATGACTAGCTGGGGTCAAAAAGGGGTATTTTAAACTCATGTTAGGTCCTCAGTAAGATATGTACCAATACAAAAAAAGCAAATTTTCTTTAAAAATATTTACAATTTTTATGTTATAGTATTGCAGCAACAAAATAACAGACTGAGTGCTCTGTCACTGAGCTATGATGTCTCATTCCACATCACTGGGAATCAAACCCAGGTCTCCCAGTCTGAGGGGCACTTAATATTTTGATACAAGAATGAAAAAAAAAAAAAAATTCTGATATGACTTTAAAAAATATTTTACCTTTGAGCAATATGTCTCAATAATGGACAATTTTTTTACTGATTGTACTGGTACTTAAAGCATCTGATTTTTATAATTTAAATACTCATTGACAGTATACTGCTTCCCTGCACAAGTTGGCCGCGGGTCGTAAGTTGGCCGCCATCATCATATTTTGAAATTTCTATAAATCTAAAGGCCTGTATCATTCTTGAATGGTCTATTATAATAAGATTGATTATAACTACCACTTTTAAAACCTGTGCAACCACACATTTGTCTGTTTGATACATTTAAATGAGTAGCGGCCAACTTACGACCCACGGCCAACTTATGCAGGGAAGCAGTAACAAAATTATATGTTAAATATTATTATTAAATAAATATTTAAATATTAAGGTAGCCATAGCAAGGGTATTTTGGTATTCTTCAACATCAGTGATAAGTTAGACTTTTAAAAATGGCATATAGAGCAACATACATTAATATTTACAATTTAAGGTAACCATAAGTAAGTTTAGGTTTATTTCCCATATAATCAATGTATAATCATACATAGTTGTGAAACCATAAAACCATAAAATTGAAGTATCCCCCCAAAATTCTCATCCCTACTGGTATAGTTTAAAACAAAGCACAATGAAGTAAAAACAATTCCAAATTAGTTATTCAGGGGTGACCATAATCCGGCGATGGCGATCAGTTGTTCCAACGTAAAACATGTAAGCACTCTTGACAGGCAGTTTTTGTATATGCAATGGGCGAAAATAGGTGATTTAACGTAAATACAACCTTAATATCAAGAGTTATACCATAAAACCATATAGTTACCTCAAATGTATGCAGAAGAGACTTTTAAAGATTAATTTGCTAACACATATAATATAAACATTTATATATAAGAAAATTCAAAAACGTGGATAACAACCTTCCTGACAGGTTTGTTTTCACCGAGTTGATTTTACGACATCGCGACCGGAAGTGAGGCTGTGTTCAAGAATGTGACATTGTTTTTATAAATTTGTGAACTTTTATTGTTTTGTGAAGTACTTAAGGCGATAATCGCAAATATATGCGGTACTTCGTACTTGCCATAATGTGCGATTGGTTTTTTTTCTCGTTTTTATGAACTTTTATTATTTTATGAAGTACTTACGGGCGATAATCGGGATTATATGCAGTAAGATTATTAGAAAGTCTGTGGCCCCACAAATGGCCATCTTTGTGAAATCTAATGTAGTGCTTCGATGGGGTGGGGGGGTGGTCTATTTTATTTATGAAATATTGCTAGAAAACACCACAGAATTCCACGACTTCAATTGCCTCCTCATTTGCATATTACATTTTAAAATATTGCAAGGACACCCCACAGCATACCATGACATCGTATTTTCTTATTTGCATATTTTGATTTAAAATTCTGCTAGGAAATCCCAAGGAATTGTAGCTGAGACATCATATTTTCACATTTGCATATTTCATTTAACAATATTGCCCTTTTATCTGGAATCTGATATCACACAAAAAATGGTAACCCAATGTCTAACATTTAGTATACTCATCAGGGACCCAATATATATCTTTTAAGATAAACACCAGGAAACCGATACATAACCCCTAGTCGGGATCTATAGTCGGGATCCAGAATCGGGATCTATATCACACTATATAACCCTCTCCCCTGTGATGTGCCATTCATTTCACAGTTGAAAGATGACAGGAACACAGCAAGAACAAGTGATAGATCAAATGAGGCTTTTAAAATTTTTTATTGAGTTTAATTAAGCATCCCTGAAAGGGCGCTTATTTGTTTTTGCCTCAGTTTCCCAGCTGCCGCTGCATTATCGTCTCCCTTGAATATCTCCCTTATTATTAGAAGGTTTCAAACCATATTTGGCAGTTATATACCTTAGGCATGGGAAAATTTTTCTGTATGCTTAACTTTGACCTTTGTGAAGGTCACATGAATGATGATCAAAAACATTTTTTTGAAATATACCCCCCCCTGTCATAGCAGTTCAGGAAAAACTACTTACTACACAGCCTTAAAATTTGACACACCTGTTCATACTATAGAAAACACGTGCTGATTAGATTTTGGGAGCAATCCCTTGAAAAATGTCTCATTTATGAGTGATTTTCTGACACCTTCCAATCTGAAAGCCTTAAATTTAGGTCAACCCTCCCCCCCCCCCCCCCCCCCCCCCCTATTATGTTCTTAAGTATTGCATTTAGAGCCATAAAATATACTGGGAGGTAATAGGAAACCATATGTGGGGAGTCTAAATAGCCGGTCAGTTTTACCCCACGGCCCCCTCTTATGGGTCAAACTGAGGTCATAAAATAGCTGATTATGAGTTTTTGCCTTATATCTCCTTTATTGTTGCTTTTATAGCTTCAGAATGTATTAAGAGGTATTGGGAAAGCATATGTGGAGAGTCTAAATAGCCGGTCAGTTTTATAACCCAGCCCCCCCTCATGGGTCAAACTGGGGTCATAAAATAGCTGATTTTGAGTTTTTGCCTTTTATCTCCTTTATTGTTGCTTTTATAGCTTCAGAATGTATTAAGAGGTATTGGGAAAGCATATGTGGAGAGTCTAAATAGCCGGTCAGTTTTATAACCCAGCTCCCCTCATGGGTCAAACTGGGGTCATAAAATAGCTGATTTTGAGTTTTTGCCTTATATCTCCTTTATTGTTGCTTTTATAGCTTCAGAATGTATGAAGAGGTATTGGGAAAGCATATGTGGAGAGTCTAAATAGCCGGTCAGTTTTACCTATAGCTTCGGAATATATTAAGACGTATTGGGAAACCATATCTGGACAGTCTAAATAGCTAGTTAGTTTTACCTCTTAACTTCATTTCCATTTTACAAAAAATCACAACTTTATTTCGCCTAAAATGGCTTCTTTAATAAGATATTTTAAGTTTTGCCAATATTTTTAATATTTGAACAATTCAGAAGTACATTTCCAGTAGTCACAACCTCTTTTTCCAAAATTATATTGTAAATAACCTGTCTCCAGTTTATGGTCTAATGATGTATGCACTGATCTTTTCAACATGCAATTACTTCCAAATGATATTTAACAAACCATAAACGGGGAGTCTGAGGAGTTCATAACATTTCCTCATCCCTTCATGCACAAACCAGCGATATAATACAAATTTTTACACTACCCACTCTCTTCTTTTTCTTTGCTTTTACCTTTTGCTGTACGGTTCAGCTTTGTGCATTCTTAGCTTTACAGCATGCTTATTAAAACCACAAAGCATTTTAAACTTTCTGGGATGCTTCGCTTTTGTTAGCAAAATCATTCATCTAGTTTTTTATTGTACTTGATCTTTACAAGACACCAAAGACAGCAGAACCCAGCACCTGCCCAGCCAGCATCACCATCACCCCCACCCCCCAGAAAGAGAAGGAAGCCACAGAATCCATGGGTCCTGCTCTGGATACTACAGAGAGAGGAGAGAGGTTGCTACAGAACACTCTTGGATGAACTGATCAATACTGACATACCAGGATACAGAAACTTCACCAGGATGGAACCAGCATTTTTTGACTTGATGGAAGAAAGAATCACCCCCACCCCCCACCCCACCCCCACCTCGGGAAGAGAATCACCAACTTCAGGAAGCCACTGGAAGTCGGCTTGAAACTTGCAGTTACTTTGAGACACCTATCCATAGGGGAAAGCTACACTTCACTGCAATACCAATGGAGGGTTGGAAGAACGACCATCTGCAAATTTGTCATCCTGGTCGGCAAAACCATTTTGAAAGAATTTCAACAAGAGTATCTGGTGTGCCCCACTGATCCTGAAGACTGGAAGAAAATTGAAGAAAGATTTAGAAACAGATGGAATGTCCCCCATACAGTTGGTGTTCTAGATGGAAAACAGTCTGTGTTGGCTGCACAACTGGAATGGAAACTGTCTGAGTTTCTGGAATGGTGAGTATGTATTCCTGTCCTGCTGTGAACTGTGATGCTTCTGGAAGTTGATATGTGGTGACCTTCTTACTTTTCGTGACCTATCTCTTGCGTTCCTCGGCCTTGTACTGTATTTCACTGAGAAGCTTCACTATCTCATTCCTGAAGGGTAAAAAGTCCCTTTCTTCAAGATGTTCAATCTCAGAGTGGAGATAGTTGAAGAACGACTGTCGAGGCCATGGAGTGGGGTCCTGATATGCAACCCAGAAATGTGGAATTCATCCACCTCAACTGCTGCAACTGATCTAAGACTGGATCTGCAGATGACTTGGTGGCAGACACGACTGGAGGCTGTTCTCGCTTAGGACTGGTGCTCAAAGGCTGATGAGTAACATCTGATGCAATGCTGATTTCCATCTCAGATTCTGTGTCTCTGGGTGTATCCTGAACTGAATCTGAAGCTGCGGAAGCAGAAGGCCTCTGGGGTGACTTGAATGCAGAAGACTTGGAAACTCCCTTCCTTCTGATGTGACCTCGTAGAAAACTAAAACTGTCCTTCAACCAGGTCTGTGGTTCTGTACTTTTCTCAGCTGCTTGTCCTGATTTCGTCTGAGTGTGCTTGCCATATCTGGTACGTTGAGTCTCGAACCACTTCTTCACAGTCTTGACAGGCAAGTTTCTGGTAGCTGCCAGCTGCTCCCAAAGTCTTTCATTCCTCTGCTTGTCTTTGAAACTGTCATTGGTCTTGTCATAAAGTTCCTCGTGCTGTTTAACAAACTCAACGATGGCTTCTTCGTCTGAATCACTCAAGAAAATGGACTTCATGTTGCCCTTCTTCTGTCTGGATTGAGTTGATTCTGCATCAGTATCCGTATCTGTTCGCGCTCTTTTCTCTCCCCTTTCTTCCTCTTCCATCTCTCTCTCCCTCTGTCTGTCCCTCTCTTCCTTCTCTCTCCTCCCTCACCTCTCCCTCCCCCCCTCCTTCTCTCTATATACTCAGCTGTATCTCCTGGCTCAAACTGTGGTTGAGTATCTCCAGTTGGTACTTCAATCTTTCTCCTTCTGCCCCTTCGCATGGTGATCAATCAATTAATCAATTGTACAGCTTGTTTTAAAAAACAAAGCTTAAAATAAAAGTGAAACCTCACAGAACAGATTTCACTCCCAACCAGTCCAACCTAGCTCAAGTACTTAAGCTAATTTTCAAAAAAAAAACCTAAAAATCAAAGCTGCACACCAAGTTGTCTCAACAAGTCAAGCCCAAATATATGCAGATTGTCTACCGACTCACCTTTTTGTACCCACAGACTTTGAAGCTGACAGGCTGTAAGAAGCAAAAATATTGCCAGCCTGTCAGTTAAAGTTCCCGCCTTGTCTGTTAGTGTTACTGGCTTGTCGGTTATTGTGTACGGCTTGTCTGTTTGAGTTTAAGGCCTGTCAGTTATAAATTTTCCAGAATCTAGGACCCAGTCGGTTAAAGTTACCGACTGGCCTGTAAACTTTACCGCCTGTCGGGAACAGTTACAGACAGGCTGGCTAAAGTTACCTACTGTACTGTAACACTTCCCGGCTTGTCGGTGAGTCATCACATACAGTCTGGAAGTCCATATTTGGGACAAGCCGGATACTTGTTACATACAGGCCTGTTTGATTAACCAACTGGCCATTAAATTTACCGACAGGCCGGTTACTAGGGGTTGAAATTAGGGTCGGATACAAGAGTCGGCAACAGTAGTAGAAATATCAAACATGTTTGTTATAAAGCAGACATGTTTGATATTTCACTGATTCTCCCCAACAGGCCGGAAACTTGAAACTGACCCTAACCGACCATGTAAACATTGTCCCCGACTCTCGAAAAATACCTAGTTACCGGCTTGTCGGTTCCAGTGGAACACCTGCATAAGCAGTACTGGGTACAGTAACTGTAAAGTTAACCTACATATATTAACTGAAACATATTGTTTTTCAGATTTATCAGTGTTAAACATGAATCTTGTTAAATTAAGTAAATAACGAATACTGAAATTTAAGTAACCAAAAGAAAGTGTCTACCAATTTGTTCATGTTGAAAACTGAAATATCCAATTCCAAAAAGGATATATACTGGAATCAGTTCCCATATTGTGTTTAATATTTTTGTATTGTGACTTTTGATTGTATTCTTTAACGAAAAACAAATCATATACACTACAATTAGTAACTGGAATATGCCCTGTAATTTTAAACATTATCTTTCTTATTGGCTGTTTTTACAGCAAACCTTATAAATCTAGAGATATAGGTGTTATTTGCCCTTGCCTGATACAGGTATGAGGTGGCTGTTCCCTGATCTAGGCATTGGTGAACCTGGTGGAACACCAGTATTCATCCTTCTAACAGAAAATATTTGATGAGCATTCACTGATAAATGGTCAATAGTTGTGTGAATTAATTTATCATCAAATGGCAGCTGTTATATACCAATACATAAATTATTTATGAAAGGAAAATAGAGGTTTCCATAATTTTAGCTGTGACAATTATTGCCAAGAAGAAAAGAGTAATATACAAGAATGTTTATAATAGTAATGACTCTTGTCATAATTCAGCATACTCCTACATTTGCAGAAAGTTATAGCGAATTTTGAATGACATGCAGATACAATGATTTTGAGTTTTTTACCCCACTGCCCTTCAGCTTCAGATATTAACCCAGTTGTGTAAACAAATTCCCAGTTACACTCAAAATTGTCATCAGTAGATTTACATATCAGTCAATAAATGGTACTAAGACTGTGACATTTATATGTATTTACAGCGTAACAGCTGGAGAATATGTCCAACTTGGCTGAATTAAAAAAGACTGCTTGTGATGCAATTGACAAAGAAAGAGCAGCATTGAAAACTGTCAGTCAGCACATATGGGAAAAACCTGAACTAGCCTACCAAGAACATCATGCACACAAACTCCTTACAGATTACTTGAAAAAAAGAGCATTTAAGGTAAGAATGAAGCATCCTTTGAAAGGGACTGTTATTTGGTTTTTGGCTTTGTTTGGCCTTGCAGAAACCACCATTACATAATAGTCTCCCCTTTATATCTCCTTTGTTATAAATTAAATTAAAATGATGTTCAACCTATAGCCTTTAAAAGCTGTGTGTGTATTTTCTCCATTGGCATCCAGTTGGACAGGCAGACGGGCAGTGGGAACAACACTCTTGACTGGGCTATATTGCAGAAACTGTGAGGCGAAGAAGGTTTATACTTGGTAAGGACATTGGTTAGAGGATGTAGGTGTGCAACCTTATACTGTGACCTTATTTTGACTTTGACCTTGCATAATGACCTTGAATTTTAAAATCTTGTCCAGGCTATATCTTCGAAACCGTAATGTGTAGATAGTTGATACATGATCGGAACATTCTTGGTCGATGTAGGTGTGCACTATCATGGGGTGACATTGGTTTGACCTTTACTGTAGTGATCTTGACTTATAAAATTTTGTCCAGGCTATAACCTGGAGACCATAAGGTGTAGAAAGTTGATTGGATCATTGATTAGGGCATGAAAGATTATGGTGTGAGCTTGATGTAATGTTTCACTTATTCTTGCCCAAATATTTTCTGCTGTAATATTTGAGACATATTTCTATCACAAAGAAATATGGATTGCATCAACTGATTATCCAATGGCCTTTTACCTAATTGAACTGGCTCTGTTGAAAGGTATGTTTCAATTAAAAAAATTTACAGCATCATAACTTTTAGTTTACTAATTAATGCAGTCATGTTGCTATTGAATTGCCTTGTTTTGATACTTTATCTTTACATGCATATTTGCTCTCTCATAATGTTATTTTTCCTCCACCTTTATATAACTTACACGGTCTATTCTGAAAAACTCCTGACCTTTATACTGTTTCACCTCTTCCATATATCATAGTGCACAATGCTATTTTACCTCGGCCCATGAAGCCTGGAGTTATAGTCGTCTTCTGCACTGTCTGGGTGGTGGCACAGAGCTTGTGGGTATGCTTGGATTTCACCAGATTTTCAGGATATGTTAAACCAAATAGGATCTACTGATGATAACGTTTTGGAGGGGGTGTCTGGCAAAAGCTGTTGCCATTGCAATGTTCTTGGCCATTTCACAACCTCAGCCATTTTAATCCATCCACTGGCCATTCCAAAACCTAACTGATCAGAGTTACTTGATCTTCAATAGGCTATGATAGCTATGATCTTCAACTGGGCCTTTGACTTGAAAGAATTTTACATGCAGGCAATTAGTGACTTCAGTAGCTATAGAAAGCTATGAACTTGAATTGTGCCTGTTGTTTTAATATACTGATTAGTTTGTGATTGGTCTATGACCAGACAATAACAGAAATTAAATGCAATTAACTTTTACACCTAAAAACAATCTACATGAAAGGAATGGCTTCCTGTCTGACCCTGTGTTAGTCATTCCTTTCATGGAGATTTGTTAATCACTCTTTAAGTAATCATTTGATTGGATTTCCCCTGCTAATGAGGAATCAAAGAGAAATCCTTTAATTATAAGAAAGTACATACTGGGTAGGATTAAGACTGTTTTAGCACATCTTCAATTGCATAGCTTTATAAAGCTGGATATCAAAATTTCATTATAAGGATCATAAAAAGTATGCTAGTAATTATATATCAGTACCACTACAAATTTGTAACAATTGACATATATTTTAAAATAATTATTGAAAATAATGGTTGCTAAAAACCAGTGAGGTGGTTTCAAAATGGCCAAGCCATTTCAAAACCTCTCCTAGGTTTTGAAATGGCCATCAGATTTATTCTGCCATTTTGGAACGGCAAGTAACAGCAACACTTTAAATAAAAGTCAAGGCTGGTGTTTTACATCCCATTCAACAGAGTGTCATATTGGGACAGCTCATCAGCATTGTCACTCGTGGAAATCGAACCCACACAGATGTGACAGTGTGATTACATGCCACACATGCTTACCACAAGGCCACTGTGGATCTCGAGCAACACTTTAAATACCTTTCAAGCCCAAATTTCTTACTTTAAACAGGGGCACAATTAAACTGATGTTACTATGGTTGCATTGTTATCTCCTACTTGCCAAAGGCCAAAGGTTGGCGTTTATGGTATTCCTTTCATGCATGTGTGCGTTTGTTACATTTTTACCCCACAGCCCTTAAGGGCTGTCAGGGTATTGTTTTCACCCATGGTGTCCGGATGGGTGGGTTGAAAAGGTTTGTCGGGGCTGTATCTCAGAAACCGTAAGGTGTACTGTAGGAAGTTGATACCTGGTAGGGACATTGGTTAGGATGTGTAGGTGTGCAACGTCATGGTCTGACCTTGATTTGACTGTTGACCTTACCATAGTGACCTTGAGTTTGAAAATCTTGTCCGGGCAATATCTCGGAAACCATAAGGTGTAGGAAGTTGATACCTGGTAGGGACATTGGTTAGGGGGTGTAGGTGTGCAACGTCATGGTGTGACCTTGATTTGACCTTTGACCTTGCTGTAGTGACCTTGACCTATAAAATCTTGTTTGGGCTATATCTCGGAAACCATAAGGTGTAGGAAGTTGATATTTGGTGGGGACATTGGTTAGGGGGTGTAGGTGTGCAACGTCATGGTGTGACCTTGATTTGACCTTTGGCCTTGCTGAAGTGACTTTGACCTATAAAATCTTGTCTGGGCTATATCTCGGAAACTGTAAGGTGTAGGAAGTTGGTACTTTGTAGGCATATTGGTTAGGAAGTTGATACATTATAGGGACATTGGTTAGGGGCTGTAGGTGTGCAACGTCATGGTCTGACCTTGATTTGACCTTTGACCTTGCCATAGTGACCTTGAGTTTGAAAATCTTGTCCGGGCTATATCTCGGAAACTGTAAGGTGTAGGAAGTTGATGCTTGGTAGGGACATTGATTGGGGTTGTAGGTGTGCAGCATCATGGTGTGATCTTGATTTAACCTTTGAGCTTGCCGTAGGGACCCTTGACCTTTAAAATCTTGTTGCAGCTTTGGGTCTGTCTTTTGATGCAGATTTAGCACTGTTAAAGTCATATTAGAATTTATTAAGAATTTTATTTTTATAACTTCCCATTGTAACAGATGGAATTTCATCAAGTGAGCCACAGTTTTTCCTCCAACACCACAAATTAGCATTCATTGAATGTATTGCCACTTCTGTATGCATGGTAATATTCAAAACATCTAAACCATAATTCATCCATGCCAGATGTAGATAAAGAGTGTTGTAATGTTTAGTTTACTGATTAATGCTGTCATCTTGTTATTGAATTATCTTGTTTTAATACTTCATCTTTACATGCATTATCTTTCTCTTAGACATTATTTTCTCTATTAAACATTGTTTGGACCTTACATAACTGACAGTGCTCTGAAAATTATCCTGAACTTTGTACTGATACAGTACTTCTATATCTCATGGTGTTAAAAATATTTCCCTAGGCTGTGGGGTACGGGCATCTCTCATGCTATTTTATTTAAAAAGTTACTATAACTCCCTTATTATTGGTTTTAGGGCATAGAAATGTGAAAATAACTTACAGGAAATCATGGCCTGCAAATCTTTTGCAAGTGTCAAATTGGACCTTTCACCCGTGCTTCAAAGTTAAGTAGGTACATCTTACTAAATAAGACCTTATATCTCCCTTATAATTGATCCCAGGGCTTCAAAATCTGAAACAACTTGTAAGAAATCATGGCCTGTGAATCTTTAACAAGTTTCAAATTTGATCTTTGACCCAAGCTAATATATCTGTTATATATTGGTCTTTGGGCTTAGAACTCACATAAAGAACAAATAAAATATATAAGTTTTCTCCTTCTCCAACTACATGAAAGTTCTTATATCTGACAGTTATCATCTCGTGGGTCCTGAAGTTGTTCTCTTTAGATTTTCACATTTCTCAGTGTTGTTGCCCATTTAGTTGTACCTGCGGGCTGGAGTTGTTGACTGCTTGCACCTGGAAACTGCATTTAAGACAGAAGCAGGTAAGCATGCGAAGACATTTGTAGGAATGATTTGCAAGTATCATGCTCAACCTAAAATATTAATTGACTTCTTTTAGGTAACAGAAAACTTTCACCTAGAGACTGCATTCAAGGCAGAGGCTGGCAAGCAAGCAAAGCCACATGTAGGTGTGATGTGCGAGTATGATGCTCTACCTGGGATAGGACATGCATGTGGCCATAACCTCATTGCAGAAGTAGGGTTGGCTGCAGGAATAGGACTCAAAGCAGTTTTGGATGGTCCTGGCAAGAATCTGGGCAAGGTATGATAGATTGATGGGTCGTAAAATGATCTTCTCTTTCTGATGTCTTTTTTTAATGTAGATTAGTGATTGTATCTTGATATACAGGACAAAATTAATATAAAAACATTGATACTAAGAAAAATACAGTTCAAGCCTGGTCAGTTGAATTTCTGGGTACAAAAGACATGCTTCTCAGGTAGCAGGGTAAATTTCACAGGAAACTGTCCTGTAAATTAAAAACAATATTAACTTCAATTAAAAGGGGCAGTTCTACGTCTCAATTTTCTTAAAAAGGGGGTGCAAGTATACGCTAAATTATCTATCGTGTTAGCTTTTTTGTGGTAAATTTAAAAAGCTGAAATGACCTAACACAAAGCGCACTTATGTATACATGTTAAAGACTGTACGTGCACAGTGTCTAAAAAGTTAAGCTTTTAGCAATAGTTGTGATTGTATTAATATACCCAAAGCCTCTGTTATGTTTCTGTCAATTTAAATTGACCCACATATTTTTTTCTGTCCAAAATGTAATGTTTCCTGTTATATACAACTAAAATACCTGATTAAAAAGGTTATTATTAAAAATTCCATTCTCAGCAAACATCAAGATATTAGTGGTCAGTATAAGATCTACAGTTCACTTCCACACAGTTCTTAAGAGTTGAATTTTGCAGCAGGCAATTTGAAGACTGATTCAGTGCTCAGTGGTTGGGTGGTCAATAAATATAACATTTAATGACTTTAATTTCTGTCGGCAAGGGTGTGAATCCAGCTAGCGACACTAAGAGCCTGTTCTGATAGAGTAAGAAATATAAAATTCACCACATGTGGAAATACTAATAAAATTAATGAATCGAGGTGAGATTTGTTGAATGTATAGTAAATTAAGGTTTTTTTTAACTGAAAAGTACAAAGTTTTAGACAAAACATCTATTTTTCATAGAATTAAGTAAGGTTTTTCAGAGGTGGTGAATTTAGATTTCTGGTGAATTTTGGATTCTTTACTCTACTACCTTAGCTGTTGAAAGGGATATAAAAGTCTAAATTTTCACTTTGACTTTAAATATTCACACAGTCATTGCTCTCGTATAACAGGTGACTGTTCTAGGCTGCCCTGCTGAGGAGGCGGGTGGTGGGCAGGTGGACTTGATTAATTCAGGAGCTTACCAGGACATGGACTTTGCCATGATGGCTCATCCAGACACTTTTACTGTGTCTTCCTCATTTATACTTGCTATGACAGAGTAGGTGGTGATACCTTTTGACTACAATACAGTTCACCGACACAGTATGTACAATGACAGAGTATGTGGTGATACCTTTTGACTACAATACAGTTCACCGACATAGCATGGACAATGACAGAGTATGTGGTGATACCTTTTGACTACAATACAGTTCACCGACAGAGCATGTACAATGACAGAGTATGTAGTGATACCTTTTGACTACAATACAGTTCACCGACATAGCATGGACAATGACAGAGTATGTAGTGATACCTTTTGACTACAATACAGTTCACTGACATAGCATGGACAATGACAGAGTATGTAGTGACACCTTTTGACTACAATACAGTTCACCAACAGAGCATGTACAATGACAGAGTATGTAGTGATACCTTTTGACTACAATACAGTTCACCGACATAGCATGGACAATGACAGAGTATGTAGTCACACCTTTTGACTACAATACAGTTCACCGACAGAGCATGTGCAATGACAGAGTATGTAGTGATACCTTTTGACTACAATACAGTTCACCGACATAGCATGGACAATGACAGAGTATGTAGTGACACCTTTTGACTACAATACAGTTCACCGACATAGCATGTACAATGACAGAGTATGTAGTGATACCTTTTGACTACAATACAGTTCACCGACAGAGTATGTACAATGACAGAGTATGTAGTGATACCTTTTGACTACAATACAGTTCACCCACAGAGTATGTACAATGACAGAGTATGTAGTGATACCTTTTGAATAACAATAATGTTTACCCTATAAAGCTGAATGTCCAGGTACCAAAAAGTCTTTATAAGACCAGGATTTATGAAATGGGATAACATTTAATGGAAAGTAAGTTTAAAAGTCAACCTTGAAAACTCATGCAGTGCTGTAATATAACAGGTGACTGTTCTTGGCTGCCCTGCTGAGGAGGCGAGAGGTGGGAAAGTGGATTTGATCAAAGCAGGAGCTTACCAGGACATGGACATTGCCCTGATGTCTCATCCAGCCAATTATAGTGTCTCATCTTCACATATACTTGCCATGACAGAGTATGTGATTATACTCTTTGTCAGTAATATAAAATCTGCTTAAAACAATTATAGAACTCTGTTGAGGTCAATGCTAAGAGAACAGAAGGTATGGCTCTACAAAGACCAGGATTTCTAGATAATGTGGTAACTTTTAATGAAACCTTCAATTACACTAAAACCTCTATTATCGTGATACTCTTAAAATTCATAAAAAGAGGCATTTTAGCATAAAGCAACAGAGAAATACACATTTGGGACAGTGGAAATGAGTTCATAAAGCAAATATGTACATAATAAAAAAGACAGATAACAGAGATTCTGCTGTATCTAATTGTTTGATTTAATGATAAAGAGCCGAGTTTTTTTTTTTAATTTTTAGTTATACTTAATTTTATGACACTTCATGGCAGGCATGTTTCTTTTTTAATTACAGACCCCTTAAGAGTTAAGACCAACTCTCTGCACAAATTTCACAAGAATTTTCACAGTACATTTGTCTAAGAGGGAAGGAGATGATTTTGGTTTGGTTAACATCTGGAATCAACTGGCAACACTTTTTTTCTTCATTTTTTTATGTCGTCACTCTGCGGCATGGGTGTATGCATCCATGTCCGCGTGAACAAGTACTACTCCAAAACTACAAGGCCCAGAGACATGGTGTTTTTTTTAAAGATACCTTATGTATCGAGGATGAAAAATGTTCAAGGCATGCAGATATGTTTTAGCTGTCTCTCAGAAACCTTGAGGTGTAAGATGGTGATACTTGGTAGGGCCATTGTTTGGAGGGTGTATGTGTACAATGCCATGTTGTGATCTTGTTTTGACTGTGCTGTAGTGACCTTAAACCTTTAAAATCTTGTTTGGGCTATATCTCAGAAATCGTAAAGCCCATTGTACACTAGCGCGGCGCGGCTAAATAAAATAGAAATAAAGGAAGTAATTCACTGCTTATACATATGTGCGGTGCGGCAGCTAGCGGTGCGGTGCGAATTTTTCTATTTAGAAAATTTTCTAATTTTTTTCAAAAACCGCGCGGCTTTTTTTACTATTTTCCCGAGTTTTCCTTTATATTTGGATTCCCCACAGGTTAAAAATGGCAGTCTATCACAGAACTTTACACAAATATATTAATTGAAAAAAAAAATGCAAAATACACATGCTCATTGTGAAGGGACTAACTACTAGGAGGGAGATGACAAAATATGGTGTGTGTCCATGTAGACACATAAAAAGGTTTATCTGAATGAAGATTGCAATTAACAGCAATTCTAAAATGGACACAGTGGTCAAGGGTCTTGTTTGTGGTGCGATTAAGTACTTATAATAGACAGAGGGATGCTAAGTTAGGCCATGTTGGGTGTGTGGCAATATCTGTTGAGACAATAAATTGAGAGGGGTGTAATCAGCAGTACTATAAAATGGACACTGGTCAAGGCTCTTCATTGTGATGAGATTAAATGCATGTAAGGGTAGGAGGGTGTGGCAGTGTACTGGGGGTATTAGCTTTTTAATTACATATGATTATTTTAACTATTCTATCCACTTTCACTGTAGTCAAAATATTTTGTCAGTATACTGAAAACTGCTGGGAAAACCGCCCAAATGTGCAAGGTAAGGAAAATTTGTCTGCTCAGTATGCAGTAAAAATCATACCAGAGCCTTAAGTCTATGCCACTGATTCTTGGTAGGGGCATTGGTTAGGGGTTGTAGGTGTGCCACATCACAATATGATCTTGATTTGACCTTTGAACTTGCAGTAACCATGCAATTTAAAATCTTGTCTCGGCTGTATCTTGGAAACTGTAAGGTGTCCAAAGTAGCCTAGTGGTTAGCAAGTTTGACATCTTATCACAGGCAATCACCTCTGTCTCGGTTTGACTCCCACAAGTGACAATACTGCGGACCTGTCTCAATATGACCCTGGCTGTTGAACTGGTTGTAAAACCCCTACTTTGACTTTGACCTTGATTTGATCTTCGACCTTGCTGTAGTGACCTTTACCTTAACTCTTTCAGCGCTATCAACTACCATTGATGCAAGCATAAAACGCAATATCAACATAATTACTGAATGTTTTAGTGTGGAATTATTTTGCGTCACACAAGTGTCAATTAAAATGGGAGGTTTTGTCACAAATTAAAAAACGAATTTCTCAGTTGCTACGACTACATAAATATCATATTGTGTATGTCTATTTTCTGCAGTCCAGACAATATTTTATTGGATAAACATCGGGTCAATTAAAAAACGAAGTTCCCTGTTGCCTAGGAGATAAACAGTGACATATGACATAGATTAATTGAGACTTGTACAATGCAAACAACATACAACAACTTTGTGTTTTAATTAGCTTTTGATTTTGACCAATGAAATATTCTCATTTCTGAATGATATATAACACATGACTTTCTATTTACATCACAAATGACGTCATTAGTACAACTTATACTTCATCATCTCTGTTTTGTGATTGAATAGATCCCAGTGATTACCGTCTCCTGTACTGCTTTATAATGAATTTGACGTCAGTCGACAACTGCATTTCCAAATAGTTTTATTACGTGAATTTCATGGTAAAAGAGTTAAGTACTGTCCTGGCTGAAGCACGGAAAACTGAAGGTGTAGGTAGTTAATATTTGGTATGGACATTTTTTAGAGGGTTGGATGTGCAACGTCGTTGTGTGACCTTGATTTGACTTTTGACCTTACTGTTGTGACCATGATCTTGAAAGTCTTACCTGGGCAATATCTCAGAAACTGTGTTGTCACCTGGCATATTTGAGACATATTTTTCTTATCACAAAGATATATGGATTGCTGTGACTGGTTCGTACATAATTGGGCTATTTCCATTGACAGCTGTACTTCAATAAATCAGGAAATCAGGGATCTCAAGCAACTTGTATAATAAATAAATTTTACACCTTCTTAAATTTTAGTTTATTGATTAATGCTGTTATCTTGCTATTGAATTGTCTTGTTTTAATACTTTAACTGCCATATATTTTCTTTCTCTTAAATGCTATTTTCTCTACTTAAACGTTATTTGGACCTAACTGATACTATTTTCTCTGAAAGTCTGCCGATCTTTGTACTGTTTTACTTCTTCTATATCTCATTGTGTTAAAAACTATTTCCCCAGGCTGTGGGATACAAGCATTCCTGATGCTATTTTTAAAATATCTGAAAATATATGGCTTGCCTTATCAAATGTGTTATTCCAGGCACCCCAGCCTTTGGTGTCTTAATGCTGTTGTTATATCCCGTTTTCAGGGTGTTGGCAACATACAAAGGTAAGGCAAGCCATGCTGCAGGCTTTCCTTGGGAGGGTGTCAATGCTCTGGATGCTGCTGTCATGGCTTATAACAATGTGTCATGCCTCAGACAGCAAATGAAGCCTGACTGGAGAGTGCATGGTAAAACATTGCAGATATCACATTCAATGCATCAGACCTCACCCTTATGTAATCTTCAGCTAGAATTCTGTTAAGGAATATAGTGAACTGCCCCTAATTTGCTGGGGCAAATAATCATCCATTTTACTGAAAGATGATCAAACTTTAATCAGTATCAAACACCTTTTTTTGCTACATATTAAGGGAAAACACTTTCTGAAAGGAAGTAATTTTCAATTTAGTGAGGGATTTGATGGTGTCAGAGTTTCTGACATTTAGCGTTTATCAAAAATAAGCAGTATGTAAACATGGCAGTAAACAAGGTCTAATGTTGTGATACAAATATCAAATTATTAAATAAAACTGTATAATTTTGATATGGCGTTTATAAGGCTTAATCTCTGCAACATGCAGATTCTTAGGTGCAGCAAATCCACCAGCATGAGTCAAAAAAATTAGATATCGGGACAGCAACCACCAAGACAGAACAAAAGCTAAGATAGCTTTGGCTAAAATAAGTTATGAGCACACAGATGTTCACTTATATATAGGAAGTGAAAATTATGTCAAACAATTGATGATCTGAACTTGCCAATCACCGAACTCATTTGAACACTGTCACCAATGATTAATCAGCCTCATATGTAATCACCCCCTACTACTGTTAAGTTGAACTCCTTTTCAGTAGATATAAATATCTTGACACTTTGTGTTTAACAAACCTGTTTTATTTAAGGTAACCTTTTAACATGTGGAATTCCTGGTCAGGTGGATGTACATATTTGGACTCCTAACATGCAATGTAGAACTACAAAGTTCATTCACAGAGATTGACAATGGATGCTTATTTAGCATAAATCTTATGACTAAATATTATGAACACTAAATGATTATTTAAAGCACTATTACAGCTGTATCAGAAATCTTCAGAAAATTGGCTTTAACATCTTGCCCTTGACAACTGCCATTCCCACCTTATACATAACTACATCTTTGACAAAAAAAATCATCATGACCGTTAGAAGTGGTGTCTGACCGTCAACCTTTATAACGAAAGATTTAATTTTGATGTAGTGGATCGAACAAGTACCATGTTCTAGCTTGATATGAAAAACTGTATAAAACAACCACAACTGGTATAAATAAAAAGTTATATAAACAAGACTTTGAAGACTCTATTACTTTCCCTGGTGCACCACTTTCTCAAGCATTGGACCCTATTTTTTGGCGGGTTGCGCGTAGCCAACCCGCCTATTAGATTGATGTGTCCGACGTCCGTCTGTCCATCCACATTTTTTGTTTCCGGACTCTAACTCGAAAACGGTTTGTCCAATCAAATTCATACTTGACAGGGACATAGATCACCATCATAGCTAGGTTCCTTTCGAAATTGGTGTAATTCTGTCCGTCCGTTTGTCCGTTTTTCTGTCCATTCGTCTGTCCGTCCACATTTTTGTTTCCGGACTCTAACTCGAAAACGGTTTGTCCAATCGAATTCAAACTTGACAGGGACATAGATCACCATCATAGCTAGGTTCCGTTTGGAATTGGTGTAATTCCGTTTGTTCATTTGTCCATTTTTCTGTCCATCCGTCTGTCCGTCCACATTTTTGTTTCCGGACTCTAACTCAATAATGGTTTTTCCAATCGAATTCATACGTGACAGGGACATAGATCACCATCATAGCTAGGTTTCTTTCGAAATTGGTGTAATTCTGTCCGTTTGTCTGTCCGTTTGTCCATTTTTTGTCCGTTTGTCCATCTGTCTGTCCGTCCACATTTTCGTTTCCAGACTCTAACTCGAAAACGGTTTGTCCAATCGAATTCAAACTTGACAGGGACATAGATCACCATCATAGCTAGGTTCCTTTCGAAATTGGTGTACTTCCGTCCGTTTGTTTGTCCGTTTGTCTGTCCATCCGTCTGTTCACATTTTCAGCTAGGGTCCTTTCGAAATTGGTGTAATTCTGTTGGTTCGTTTGTCTGTTTGTTCGTCAACATTTCCGTTTCCGGACTGTAACTCGAAAACACTTTGTCCAATCGAATTCAAACTTGACAGGGAGATACAGCACTATCATAGCTAAGTTGCTTTCGAAATTGGTGTAATTATGTCCACCCCCCTGGGGGGTGGATATATTAATTTTGCTTTTTCTGCCGTCCGATGTCCGGCGTCCGATGTCTGGCGTCACGCATGGTTTCCGCTCATTTAAAGAAAAAGTATTAGAGCTATTGTCACCAAATTTGGTATGCAGGCTTATTGGGTCAGTAGCTTGCTTGGGATTGCTTTTGGCTGTTGTACCTCTTTTGCTTACTGAGTAATACTTAAGTACAGCTATTTTCAGTACCCATTGGTTTCCGTGCATTTAAGCCAAAATAATTAAAGATATTTTACTACAATTTTGAATACAAGTTGTTATGTCCATAGCTCGCTTGGTATTGCATTTGGGACTGATAGCTTTGTCAGTACATGAGTAATAGCCATTTAGGTACTTCATTGTGTATTTTCAGTACTACTTTTGAGTAATTTGCTTCTATCTCCTTAACCGTGCGAGATAGAGCGATTTCGTCGAAATTTTCGACTAACAGGGTATCTGAGCTTTGTACTCTTGGTAATTTTTAAAAAATATTCCCCTCCCCAAAAATAGCGGCCATTTTGAATTTTCGAATTTTTGCCAAAAATGGCAAAACACTAATTTGCTTCTATCTCCTTAACCGTGCGAGATAGAGCGATTTCGGCAAAATTTTCGACCCACAGGGTATCTGACAATTCTACTCTTGCCAATTTTTAAAAAGTTTTCCCCTCCCCAAAAATGGCGGCCATTTTGAATTTTAGAATTTTTGCCCCAAAATGGCAAAACACAAATTTCCTTCTATCTCCTTAACTGTGTGAGATAGAGCGATTTCGTCGAAATTTTCAACCCACAGGGTATCTAAGGAGTGTACTCTTTGCAATTTTCAAAAAATTTTCCCCTCCCCAAAATTGGCGGCCATTTTGAATTTTCGAATTTTTGCCAAAAATGGCAAAACACTAATTTGCTTCTATCTCCTTAACCGTGCGAGATAGAGCGATTTCGTCGAAATTTTCGACCCACAGGGTATCTAAGGTATGCAATCTTTGCAATTTTCAAAAAATTTTCCCCTCCCCAAAAATGGCGGCCATTTTGAATTTTCGAATTTTTGCCAAAAATGGCAAAACACAAATTTGCTTCTATCTCCTTAACCGTGCGAGATAGAGCGATTTCGTCAAAATTTTCGACCCACAGGGTATCTAAGGAATGCAATCTTTGCAATTTTCAAAAAATTTTCCCCTCCCCAAAAATGGCGGCCATTTTGAATTTTCGAATTTTTGCCCAAAATGGCAAAACACAAATTTGCTTCTATCTCCTTAACCGTGCGAGATAGAGCGATTTCGTCAAAATTTTCAACCCACAGGGTATCCGAGAATTCTACTCTTGCCAATTTTTAAAAAGTTTTCCCCTCCCCAAAAATGGCGCCCATTTTGAATTTTAGAATTTTTGCCAAAAATGGCAAAACACAAATTTGCTTCTATCTCCTTAACTGTGCGAGATAGAGCGATTTCGTCGAAATTTTCAACCCACAGGGTATCTAAGGAGTGTACTCTTTGCAATTTTCAAAAAATTTTCCCCTCCCCAAAAATGGCGGCCATTTTGAATTTTCGAATTTTTGCCAAAAATGGCAAAACACTAATTTGCTTCTATCTCCTTAACCGTGCGAGATAGAGCGATTTCGTCGAAATTTTCGACCCACAGGGTATCTAAGGTATGCAATCTTTGCAATTTTCAAAAAATTTTCCCCTCCCCAAAAATGGCGGCCATTTTGAATTTTCGAATTTTTGCCAAAAATGGCAAAACACAAATTTGCTTCTATCTCCTTAACCGTGCGAGATAGAGCGATTTCGTCGAAATTTTCGACCCACAGGGTATCTAAGGAATGCAATCTTTGCAATTTTCAAAAAATTTTCCCCTCCCCAAAAATGGCGGCCATTTTGAATTTTCGAATTTTTGCCCAAAATGGCAAAACACAAATTTGCTTCTATCTCCTTAACCGTGCGAGATAGAGCGATTTCGGCAAAATTTTCAACCCACAGGGTATCCGAGAATTCTACTCTTGCCAATTTTTAAAAAGTTTTCCCCTCCCCAAAAATGGCGCCCATTTTGAATTTTAGAATTTTTGCCAAAAATGGCAAAACACAAATTTGCTTCTATCTCCTTAACTGTGTGAGATAGAGCGATTTCGTCGAAATTTTCAACCCACAGGGTATCTAAGGAGTATACTCTTTGCAATTTTTAAAAAGTTTTCCCCTCCCCAAAATGGCGCCCATTTTGAATTTTAGAATTTTTGCCAAAAATGGCAAAACACAAATTTGCTTCTATCTCCTTAACTGTGTGAGATAGAACGATTTCGTCAAAATTTTCAACCCACAGGGTATCTAAGGAGTGCACTCTTTGCAATTTTCGAAAAATTTTCCCCTCCCCAAAAATGGCGGCCATTTTGAATTTTCGAATTTTTACCAACAATGGCAAAACACAAATTTGCTTCTATCTCCTTAACCGTGCGAGATAGAGTGATTTCGTCAAAATTTTCAACCCAACCAATGCAAAAAGGCATGAAGCTGAAATAATTTACATCTACATTAATAAATATTTAAGCATCATTGATATATTTTACAAATGAAACAGGGTCTTGTAAGACTACTGTACAATTTTGGCAAGGTTCATAGGGTGGACATTACACATGATAATGTGTGTTCTTCTATGCTATCCTGTTTCTATTCGCATCTACTATCAACAGGGCGTCCTATTTCTAGTTTTGTCCTTTCATTTGTCCGTTTATAGCATAGATACAATTATGTAACCTAGATTACAAGTTTTACATTTCTTAACACGTCTAACACATTCACCTTAACTGGGTAACCTCACATTTCTTTACTTGTTTCTAAATGTAATTACAGCAGTTGCTAACCTTATTGCTGCCTGCACAACCAGCCTTTTGGGGCATCTTTGACCCTCTTGTTAAATATTTGTATATGTAACTGTCAAACTAACTTAACAGGTGATAAAGGAAGAATTTTTAGATCTGTAAGTTGAGCCTCCATATTGTATTTTATATTCAGTACTCATCATAAATCCCAAACATTCATTTTATTTTTTCTTCACTATCATTGATGTTGTGATATCGATGAACAGATCATGCAGTGACTGTTGTCTTTCCCAGGCATTATAACAAAGGGAGGAGACAAGCCCAACATCATTCCAGAAGAGTCACAGCTGTACTATTATATACGGGCTCCAACTGAAGGGGAACTTCAACTCCTTATCAGCAAGGTTAAGGCTTGCTTGGATAGTGCAGCCACAGCAACTGGTTGTCAGGTCAGACCTCTCTTCCATTGTATACAGAAGAGTTTAGATTATCCTGATATTTGACTTTTGTGAACTTCTATCTGATATTTATTGTCTCCCTGTGATGCTGAGGAGTGAGGGTATTGTAATTAGGCCTGTTTGTTCACCTGTCTCACAACTCAAAACTATACATTGGTTCTGTTTCCCACAAGATGGGATCTACCCAGGGCCTGGTCCTCCTCAAACTTGATCCAGAGCAATGGTCCTGTTTTTATTTTTCAGCACTACTAGTGCGTGAGGATTCATACATTTCCAAACACTGCTTGTTTTGCTATTGTTTTGAAGTAAGCCACCTTTGGTATTGTGTAAACCTGATGATATCTGACTGTACAATCCTGGTCAGATAAAAGAAATTATGCTATATGTTAATGCTGAGTTTTCTCTAGTTTACTCCAATTTGTCAAAATGACGGTTTCCTACGGTTTAACTCTGTATTGCATCTTCTGCTATATGAGCTCTCCTTAGTTAACTCCAGTCAGTTAATCGAGTTTCTATACTGTTACTGTTTACATGCGTTTTGGCTCTCCTTAGATATAAACTTGGGTTTCTTCTTAGAGTTTGTCAGTCAATGAAGCTTCTTCTATGCCATTACTGTTTACATGCTTTTTGGCTCTCCCCAGATATCAGTTAATAAAACTTCTGTATCATTATATGTTTTTGGTATGCCTTAGATAATAACAAGGGTTTTCTCTTGTAGTTTTCTGTTAATGAACCACTTCTATACTTTTACTTTATTTTTGGGCTCTACATAGATATCAAGCTTGATTTTCTCTGAAGATTCATTTATTCTGTACTATTACATTTTTTTCACTCTTTGTATTATTAACTATGATTTCTTGTTGGAATCTGTATGTATAGTTGACTAAATAGGTACATTTAATCATTTTTCTTTTCAAAATCTTTTCTTCAAGTTTTTTGTTTCTGTAAACCAGTTTAGTTAAATTTACACTTTCATGTCAATTCATAGTAAATTGCCACTTCTGTGTTAAGAGCTGCAACCGGGGGTACAATCCAGTTATCTCCTGCATATGTTACGGGCAAACTGTGTAATCAGGCATTTTGCGAAATGCCCAGGAATTTTTAGGCATTTCGCGAAATCCCTGATTCACTTAGGCATTTCGCAAAATGCCTAATATTTCTAGGCATTTCATGAAATGCCTTAAATTTGGCCATATTTAATACGCAACTTGTCAGATGCATTTTAGGCAGATTGTGAAATGCAATATTTCTATGTTATAGCCGCCGTTTTGGCATTTTATCCATCAGTTTTTAGATAAATGAGCACAATCATAAATCTGTTCAAATTATTTTGTTGGAAGAGTTTTATCTTGGGTTTCATTTAAGCTCATGAAAGAAATATTTCAAACGACCAGGGCATATATTTTATGTTTTGGTTTGAATTAATATAGAGCATCAGATTGTAGTCGGGATCATTTCTTTAATTAAAGCAGGGATTCCAATTCTAATAATTTCTTGACATAGAGAAGCCATTTGAGGCTTGATCTTAATTAATTGGGCTTTGATGTAATTCAAACCAGTGAACACTCTCTTCAAGTAGTGTAACTATGTGAGCTTTAACTGAATTAATTTGACGTTGATGAATGTAAAAGCAGGGTTTCTCTTGAAAAATAATCTCTTGAACTAGAGAAGCCCTAATCCCTTGAATTGAATGACCTGGGCCTTGATGTTTATCAATGCATGGGTTCTCAGTGAAATAATCCCTTGAAATAGGGAAGCCATGTCAGCTTTAACTGAATTAATTAAACTTAATGAAAACACAAATAGCTTCTCATTAAAATAATCCCTTGAAGTAGGGAAGCCACTAAGCTTCATCTAAATTGAAAGTAGCTACAGATATGAAGAATTAAGCTCAGCATAAGAGGCTTTAAAAGGTAAGCAGACTTGGATCCACTTCAGAATGCATTCTAATGTGATTATCAACTTATCTTATTTATAAGTTTGTGAAAATGAATGATAACAGCAAGTTAGTAATGTTTTTCTGTCATTGATTGTAGTTGTTGCTCGATTTCACGAAATGCCTAACTGAATCAGGGATTTCCTGAAATGCCTAAAGATTCCAGGCATTTCGCAAAATGCCAGAATACACAGTTTGTCTGTAACACATACACCTTTTTAAGTACAGCTAACCAACCATGTTCTTTAAATAAAACTAGATCTGCCCTGTTACGTTGTCTTAACGGTGTTGTATATTTAGAAAAAATACCAAGAATCAAATCCTCTTTTACACAAGATATACATTGCGTTTATGGTAAAGGTTCTGTCTTGTTTCCAGGTGTATTATGAATGGGAACAGAAACCTTACCTTAACATGATCTCAAACTCGGTGCTGAAAAGCTTGTATGAAAAGAACTCGAGTGCTCTGGGGGTAAAGTTTTGCACAGATCCATTGCTTGTGAATGCCCCCGTAGGAAGTACTGATATGGGCAATGTGTCACATGTGCTGCCTAGTTTACATCCACACTATGAAATCCATGACAAATTCGTTCCTCACTCGCCACCATTTACAGAAGTTGCAGGTAATAATCTCACATATATTCTCATGTTGAGTTTGTATTTTTGTCATACTTCAACCAAAACATATGTGTCTCTGTAATAGACGTAAGAAAAAGCAAATTTTTTTTCAGATTTTTCTCAAATATTATATTTTGCAGTGTCCTGTCATATGTTTTCCATATTTCTCAGATTTAACATAAAATTTCTGTAAAAGTTACAACCAGTTGAAAATCACATAACTGTAAGGGAATTCTATGTAGTTCAACAATCTGTTTAATGGTGAGAGATGACAGTTTTAACTAAATATTAAACCAAAGGAACTACAAACTAATACCACCTATGTCAGCATGTTGGATTCAGTAAAGGGCTGTCCTAATATGAATTCAGCTAGTTAAAGGCTTTTAGCTTTGACTTTGTATTGTGCCCTTGTTTCAGGCCAGGATGGTGCACATGAAGCCTCCATAGTTCAGGGTAAAGCCCTGGCAATGACTGCACTGGATGTGCTCAGTGACCCCGATTTGCTGCCACAGATACAAACATGCTTCAAGGAAGACCTCAGAAAGGATTTGAACAGCGGTGACTAGAAGGGGTGAAAATTTGCTCAAGATGGCTTGGATTTTGAGATAGTGTACTCTGTGCCTGTGTGTCGCTTTTAACTCCTGACCATATGGGAGATTACAAAATGCAGCTTATGTATGTGTGGGTGATGTTTTTCTTTCGTGGACAGTTATTTCAAAGCTGTCTCATAGCTTGCAGACATACTGGTAGGTCAGTCTCATTAGGACAGCTGCTATATAGTGGCTATAAAAACCAGACAATATAATTAATACAACTTTAAGGTTTACATTTATAAGGTTTATGGAAATATGGGATCTCTAGCAACTCATAAGGTATCTCACATGAGATGTTGCTTTTATGGCTACTAATGCTTTTGTTGGTAGCTGATTTGACTACTCCAATTCCTTGTTTAGGAGTCTCTTGATCTTCACAAGCTGCAGTGTGTCCAGAAGAGTCTTGCCAGAATCGCTACAAATACCATGAAATACCTGCCCATCACTCCTTCAAGAAAGACTGTTTTTTGGTTGGCTATTGAATATCGCTCTTTATATAAGACTACCTTACTGGTGTCCAGTTTCCTACAAAGTGCTTATCCTAAATATTTTGAATCTTTTCTTAAACCTAGACACAGTATGTTCAGTACTTGTAGAGGTTAAGTAGATGGTGTGGTGCTCATCAATATATCAACCTATTAATCATGTTGGTCTCAGCCTTCTTATAATGCTCCAGTGATTTGGAATGATCTACCTTGATGTACTTTCGGCCACTTCTCACTCCTTGTTCAGAAAGAAGTTGAAAACTTACCCTCCCTAGGTTTTGAGTTCGTCCAGTGTTTCTCCATGGTGCTGACCCCCACTGTCATTTCTGTATTACATGCCTTAGAGTCTCTCTTTAAAATAGAGATAAAGTGCTATAAAAGTATAATTGTATTTAGAATTATTTTCGACCCACAGGGTATCTAAGGAATGGACTCTGCAATTTTCAAAAAATTTTCCCCTTCTCAAAAATGGCGGCCATTTTGAATTTTCGAATTTTTGCCCAAAATGGCAAAACACAAATTTGCTTCTATCTCCTTAACCGTGCAAGATATAGCGATTTTGTCGAAATTTTCGACCCACAGGGTATCTAAGGAATATAATCTTTGCAATTTTCAAAAAAATTTCCCCTCCCCAGAAATGGCGGCCATTTTGAATTTTCGAATTTTTGCCAAAAATGGCAAAACACAAATTTGCTTCTATCTCCTTAACCGTGCGAGATAGAGCGATTTCGACGAAATTTTTGACCCACAGGGTGTCTAAGCAATGTAATCTTTGCAATTTTCAAAAAAATTTTCCCCTTCTCAAAAATGGCGGCCATTTTGAATTTTCGAATTTTTGCCAAAAATGGCAAAACACAAATTTGCTTCTATCTCCTTAACTGTGCGAGATATAGCGATTTCGTCGAAATTTTCGACCCACAGGGTATCTAAGGAATATAATCTTTGCAATTTTCAAAAAAATTTCCCCTCCCCAGAAATGGCGGCCATTTTGAATTTTCGAATTTTTGCCAAAAATGGCAAAACACAAATTTGCATTTATCTCCTTAACCATGCGAGATATAGTGATTTCGTCAAAATTTTCGACCCACAGGGTATCTAAGGAATGTACTCTTTGCAATTTTCAAAAAATTTACCCCTCCCCAAAAATGGCGGCCATTTTGAATTTTCAAATTTTTGCCAAAAATAGAAAAACAGAAATTTGCTTCTATCTTCTTAACCATGCAAGATAGAGTGATTTCGTCAACATTTTCGACCCAACCAATGCAAAAAGGCATGAAGCTGAAATAATTTACATGTACACTAATAAATATTTAACCATCATTGATATATTTCACAAATGAAACAGGGTCTTGTAAGACTACTGTACAATTTTGGCAAAAGGTTCATGGGGTGGACATTACACATGATAATGTGTGTTCTTCTATGCTATCCTGTTTCTATTCATATGTCGCAGCTACTATCAACAGGGCGTCCTATTTCTAGTTGTTAACAAGCTTTTGTTACATTCTAAAATCCATTGATTCTGTTCAAATTATTTTTGGAAGATATAATGAGAAAACTATACCTCTAAACTGCATTCCATCAGTTTCATTTCACATTCCTGCAACATTTAGATATTGGGACATTTTTAAGTTGATAAGATGCATTTAATATGTGGAGGCACCTTTCAAGATTGCAAATCTCCCCCACCAAATAATTTGTCTTGCACTGGTGCTACATATTACATTATCTGTTTATGGTACAGTTTATGGTACACACAACATAAAACAGAGGACAGGCACAATGATCGTGTTGTCTGAGTAGAGTATTTTATGCAATTTTGACCTCTGTATAGCTACTGTACTTGGGCACATAAATCAGTATACCGACTGGCGTGTAACTTAGAAGCTATAAAGGAATTGACTGAATCAATTAGTAGACAATTACAATATTCATGTAGTTAATAGAACAAAAGTAGAAATTCAATATGGATGTCCCTTCAAAATGTGCAAATTTTTCTATCTTCAAATGTTTTTTTGTATAGTTTTACTGATTAACCTCAGAGCTATGGTATACAGAACTGGAAATAATTGTCATGACTGCGGTCTTTGCTTTTTGTATTTTAACTATTTTTCTCTCCACTGAATGTACTGTTTAACATTTTAGTGTCTTTAAGCTTACACATTATCTGTGTATATCATGACTATTCATAGTGAACAGGTTTATTTTCATGTACTACTGTTTGTAGTTCTTGTATTCTTTTACCATTCTATCTGTTGAGGTTTTCCTTCTGATGTAAAGTACGGTTTAGGTCTTTATTGGTTTGTTTACATAGATATATCACTAAAAAATTGAATCATTTTATAATTTAATATTTTATGTATATAACAAATGAATCTGTATTTTTTATATATTAAACAACGAAGAATATAATGGTCAGTGCTTGAAACTACATTTTTATTGGCTTTATGCTGCCCAGTAGATGAGTAAGAAATCAAGATATATAAAATAGGCATTAAAATGTCTAACACAAAGATATCTCAAAGCATGAAAAATACAAAATTCCATTCAGAAATTCAGAACTAAATCACCCTCCTTCAAAGCAGGGAGAAATTGCCAAAAATGTTGAAATTGTCAGCAAAAAAGTGACGGGTGCATCCCTTTCAAACACAGGCTAATGGAGAGACAGGATGCCATAAACAATTTGTATCCTGCATCAATGACAGTTGAAGGGGGATATCTACATTCGTCCAAAATCAGTGTCCTCTCACATCCACAATACTTGACCAATACCTAACCAAATTTATGAGGCTGTGTATCCCAGTGAAAAGTTTTACTGGAAACCTTTTTGCAGAGATTTAGCAAAAATATTTCTATGTCAACCAGTTTTCTGTGGAAATTTTAGCTATTTTCAGGACATGAAGGATAATGCATGCTGCTGACATCAAACCTGAAGCCTCATTGCTCTCAAACTGTCAGAATATGTTCACCATGACAGAATGTCAGTTTCTCTTGCAGTTTCAGTGAAATTCTGGCAAAACTTGTTGGTATGGTAGCTGTTTGACTTTGAAGTCTTTCATATTGTCTTTTCATGTTCCAATTTTTTACTTCACTGAAAACTAAACCACTTGACATATTCTTATGAAATTTATACAGTGCATTTATCACTGTACCTGGAACATCTTACCCAAGATTTTTTTTTTTTTTTTTTTTTTTTTTACCCTCAGAAGGTCGCCAGTAAAAATGCACAGCCATATTAGGGTGTTAATGAAGTGAATAATTAACGACACACTATAGAATGTATATCTCAAGACAGTGATAGTGTTCTATCAATGAACAATGACTTTTCCATTTTCATGTTCATGTAACGGACAAGTGGGTTCAGTTCAGATCATTCACACAATGGCTATTTTTTTTTTAATTTAATTTCAAGGCTCATAAAAGCCTGTTGGCAACATTTTCATCATGGGGTCTCCGCCATTGTTTTTGTTCATAATTTTCTTGATGTTTTTTTTTTTAATAATCTATCCCCCCTTAATAGGACAAGGGAGGCTGCAGGTGTATGCAAGTTGTACAATAGCGAATCAAAATCAACTACCAAGTACAATTACTTCAATAAACAAAATTTTTCGTAAACGCCTTTCAGAAACGTTACAATACTTGACATTGAGTGAACATTCTCATATATTTTTATTCTCGCTGACAGATCTAATTTTACGTGTAGAACTATATCATTAGTTTGCCAGTTTACTTTCTGACCATACAGTAACCATTCTTTGTAGATTGAAAAAGCAACAATGATAATTAACATAAACAGGTTAGATTCTAAGTCATTTGATAGGATGATGTCTTTTAGAGAAATATCGATACCACATATTCTAGATACTGTTTTCCACACTGCATCTGCTTTTGTACAATAAAATAACAAATGGGGTATATCATGTGTTACATTGCATATATTGCATTTATTATTATCACGGATTCCCCATCTGTTTAGGTTTAAGCCACATGGTAGGATAAGGAGAAGTACTTTATAATTAAACTCGGCCAGTTTTTTATCTGCCATTTTTATTTTTTTGGGATAGACATTTGTAAAATCTATTTTCTCTATTTTCAGCACCTTGTGCCATACCTTTTCTTGAAAAGGTGATTCATACTTTTTGGTCACAAGAATGTTGTAAGCTAATTTGCTTGTAAATTTCTGAAGCTCGAGATTTCTATCTATACAAGGATCTCTATAATTTTCTTGAGGTGTATTTGAGTACCCGGCCAACATGTCTTTGTATGGCACAAGAGCTTTCCTGAGGCTTAAAATTTCACAATAAATATTTCTTTTGTCACATATTTTATTATAAATAAATGTCTCATCAATTGATCCGTCAATAAATCTCAGGGAGTTTAGTGTTATTACACCAGACAACACCCAGTTCTTATAAAATAATGTTTTTCCATGCTTGCTATGTTGTGTAAATAACATATTTCCCCATAGGGTTTCTTCTAAAAGTTTCTTACGGTTATCTGGAATAGTGACAGTTTTTATATCATTATATGCTAATATGACACTTTGGTAAAAGCTGGGTATATTTTTAATAGGTGGGAAATGCTCAGCATCAGTAAAATTATAGTGTAAGAATAGTTGATTAACTCCTATGGAGTTGAAATATTCATTTCCAAAAAAGGACCAGTCTGAGTCTCCATTTATAATTTTAGGCATCCAACTTGCCTTCATTGCCTTAACTTTTGATTCAAAGTCTATCATTCCTAATCCCCCATTCTGAACATCTGATTTTAAAGTATTTCTCTTTATCCTGTCTTTAGAATTCCATATGAATTCAAATAACATACATTCAAGTTTCTTTATAAAACCATTAGGTGTTTCAAAAAATTGACATGAGAACAAAAGCTTTGGTATTATTAGATGCTTAATCAGTGTTATTTTACCTATTATTGTTAAGTTTCTCATTTTCCATAATGTTAACTGGCTTTGTATTTTTGGAAGTTTTGACCACCTATTAAGGTTGTCACATTTTTTACAATTTGTGCCAACATAAACTCCAAGACATCTGATTGGATCAGTGGACCATTTAATACTTCTGTGTGGGCAGTTTATTTTCTGATTCTGCTTATTCCCTAAATGGATACCTTCTGTTTTTTTAATATTTAGTTTTGGACCAGCAAAGATTCCAAAATTATCAATTATTTTTAGCACAGTCTCAATTTGTGCTTCATCTTTTATAAGTAAACATGTATCATCAGCATATTGCGATACCTTCATCTCCTTTGTTTTATTATTAAGTTTTACTGTGATTCCTTCATAGGAACTTTCTTTCAATACAGTTGCTAAGACCTCTGCAATAATTATGAACAGAAGGGCTGAGACTGGACAGCCTTGTCGAATGCCTCTAGTCATAGTGATTTTATTTGAAAACCAGCCATTATTCTTTATTAATGCAGAGGGGTTTCGGTACAACAGTTTTACCCAGCTGACAAATTGAGGTCCAAAATTGAACCTTTCTAAGGCTTTAAAAAGAAATGGCCATTCTACAGTGTCAAAGGCCTTTTCAAAGTCCAGCATCAAAAGAATTCCTGATTGTTTTGTTTTATCTAGGTATTCAACAGTATCTAGTATTTTCCGGATATTAGTCCCAATATATCTTTTTCTTATATATCCTGTTTGGTCAGTTGAGATTATTTTATGGAGAATGGTGTGAAGACGGTTGGCTAATACATGTGCGAGCAGCTTATAGTCTGTATTAGTGAGACTAATTGGCCTGTAGTTTTTTATGTCTGACGGATCACCTTTCTTAAAGATGAGTGACAGAATGGATACATTCCGAGAGTTCACTAATAGTTGATCTTGAAAAGCTTCATTGAAAGATTCTACAATTAAATCTCCCAGCTCAGGCCAAAATGTTTTGTAGAATTCAATACTGAGGCCATCAAGGCCAGGGGATTTATTACCTTTCATCTTGAGTTATGCTTTCTCACATTCACTCTTTGTTATTTCACCTTCTAAAGATTGAGAATCAATTTCAGACAGTTTTTTAAGAGTTTTTATCTCATCTAAGTAATTTTCAATTTTTTCTGGATCGGGCTTTACAGTCGAATATAATTTTGTGTAAAACTTTCTAGCTTCTTCAAGTATTTCTGAGTCAGTTGTAACCTTGTTACCATCATTGCCTCTAAGCCTATGTATACAGTTTATGGACTGGTGCTGTTTTTCTAAATTTAGGAAATAGGGTGTACTTTTTTCACCTTCCTCTAACCATTTTGCACTTGAACGAATGTAAGCAGCAGTACTGTTTTCTTGGTATAAGTTATTTAGCTCATTTTTAAGGGATTCTCTTTTTATTGATAGAGTTGGATCACTAGAATTTGAGATAGTTCTGTCTAATAGATCTAACTCATTCTCAATTTGGGATATTTTACACAGTTTCCTGGCTTTTTTGCAGGTGGAATACTTTATGCTTGATTCTTTGACGATTACTTTGATTAAATCAACGAGTTCTTGCTTTGTAATTATTAAACCATAGGTATCAGTGACATGTGTTATTTCAGACCTAATTATTGCTTTGTACTCTTCATCATGTAGCAGTGAGTTATTGAGTTTCCAGAACCCATTTCCACGTTTGTTAGTACTTAAACATAAGGTAACTGACAGTGCTTTATGGTCAGGGGCTGGACAGGAGATTACTGAACAACACTGTATGGTTTGAGCGTAAGTATTGGGAACAAATATATAATCAATTCTGCTGTTTCTTGTCTTATCTGATGTGTGGATATAGGTGTATCCTTTTGTTTCAGGGTTAGTGAATCGAAACACATCAATGAGGTTATTTTTAGCGATGAAATCTTTAAGAGCATCTCCACTATTATCAAGTCTTCCAGATGCTCGATCGCTTGAATTATAGCAGGTATTAAAATCGCCAGCAATAATCATTTTGTTCTTATTGGCAGCATGACTTGAGAGCCAATTATTACATTCATTAATGAACTGGGTTCGTTGATTCAAATTGTTTGGAGCATAAATGGAACTGATACTATATATTTCATTATTTACATTATTAATATTAATCAGTATCTTGCGACCTTCAGTATCATGATGAATACTGTGCACATTCCATTGATTGGCATTTTTAGATACAATTATTCCAACTCCTCTACTATGGATAGAATTAGTACAAGAAGAATAGTAATTACCGAGTATATGAAAGTCCTTTTCAACAATAGGAAGAATTTCTTTTGTTATAAATGTCTCTTGTAAACAGATAATATCAAATTTTTTCCTCTGAAGCCAATTAATAAGAACATATCTTTTCTTTTTCTCTCTTATACCTCTAACATTAATCGTTACAATTTTTAGGTTTTCCATTTTTTTTTTTGTGCTTAGATTCTACTTTAAATCTTCGTGTGACCACGTGCATTTTTTATTTTCATTTTCCTGCTTTTTGTTGCCGTTGTATTTTTGTACCCTTTTCCTTTTCTGGAGTTTTGGATGACTTTCTTTTTGTCTTTTCCTTTTGGTGTGTCAGAATACCTTTAATGTTTGTCATGACGCTTTGCTTTGACTGCAGCTGTGTAGCTTCCTTTTTAGGCACTGGTTGAGTAGAACTTGTATTGCTCTTGGTGACTTGCTCAGGTTGAGAAAAGATGTGTTCAGAAACACCTTGCTCTGAAGAGCCGGATGGTCTGGGTGGTGTTTTCTCAGAGACATCAGTAAACACCGAAGCTCCTGGAGTCTGATTGATCTGTGTTTCATCCTCAGTCATATCGTCTGCCACACAAAGGAGAATGTCTCTTATTTCCATGAGCAGGTGCCCGAGTTTGTTTTCACCTGGGTGGAATTTTGGACTGATCTTTTCAGTGTCATCTGCCGAAAGTCCACTTGCCCAGTATTTGTCAGTGGTAGCTTCTGCTAGGTAGGAGCCTTCAGTCTCTAAAAGTCTCTTCCTAAATTCTGGAACCTGAGCAGCTTTAGCTTCTATGATGCTGCTCATAGCAGGAAGACTATTGTGCTCCCACTGTTTCGAGAGCTCTGCTGATATGGTTTTACTCAACCTTTTGGCTTTGCCAGCATGTTCTGCTACTAGAATATCTGATGCCAATTTATTGTTCCCAATATCAATGGCTTTTTTCCATTGGTATGCGTGTTCTGCAGATGGAAAAGTTTCACCAAATACTGTAATCCCACACATGTAGAAATTTGATAGGACGTTATGGTGGGACCTAAATGGTACGATGGTTTCATTCACATTTCTTGCTTGGCAAGTATCATCACCAATTCGATGTCCAGGTGTGTTGCATACTGTACAGTGGGACTTGAACTGGCCATCATGGAAAAATTTGCATTTGATATCAGCTATGTATGTGGTCCTTGGAAGGAGTGGCCAAACTGGTGCTTTCACAAAGACAAACCTGTTCCCATTTTTAAAGTTTGTGAGATCTCCATTTTCATCCCGTATTTTGGCGTACTTGATGGGGGATACCATTTCAACTCCATTAGTTGAGAGATATTGTTCTATCTCTGAGCTGGCGACTGAAAGTGGCAAGTCCTTGATTGTAATACGCTCACATTCACCTTGGTATCTTCCCAGGAGCACTGGATTCTTATCATACATCTGGAATACTTTTCTCTGGATGGTAATCTCTCTCTTTATCAGTAACTTTGCCCTGTCAGCTAAGGATTTCAGGTAGATCCGCCAAATGCCGGTAATGTTCTGCACACCATCGACTGCAGCGTTGCCTACTATGTGTCCCACTGCCATGCATACTTCATATGGTTCCAAAACTTCATCTTTATCGCTATTCTTGATGAACACTGGTTCTACTCTTGAGTTATCACTCAGAGCTGGCATGGCCATTGCCATGTTAACCTTCACAATTTTATTCACTTTTTAAATGCTTGAACTTTTATAAATAATAAAAAAAAACATGACATGTATAGAAGCTACAACCAGGAACCATAAGCCTTTAAATTACAGTGCACAAAATACCTTTAGCCTCTAAATTGCAGTGCTCAAAATGTCCACGAGACTGATGCTATTGATGGTTTAACACAAAATTAATTACCCTTGGCATAAGTATAAAAATACACAAGTCAGATGTTATTGATGGTTTAACACAAAATTAGTCACCCTTGGCCTAAGTATAAAAATACACAGGTCAAATGCTATTGATGGTTTAACACAAAATTAGTCACCCTTGGCCTAAGTATAAAAACACACAAGTCCAATGCTATTGATGGTATTAACACAGAATTAATTACCCTTATCGTACCCAAGATTAATAATAAAATGTTGCCATGGCAACCATTTTTCTTTGGAAACTTTAGTTGTTTTAGAACTGTAAAGCTTATGAATGCTCCTGACATATGGCTGAAATTTCATTGCTATCAAACTTTCAGAATGTCTCCACCATCACAGATGGTCAGACTCTTGTAGTTTTAATGAAATTCTGGCAAAAAGTGTTGCTATGGTAACTGCAAGTCTTACTTTGAAGTTGTGATTGGTTGTTTTCTGAACTTATTCATGCTTATCCTGAGCCTAAACCTGATGTTTCAGTCCTGCCAGAATATGTTGACCATGAGAGTAAGTCGGTATTTTTGTGGTTTTACTGAAATTCAAACAACTAACTTGAATTTTAATATGGATTGTCATAAAATACACTAATCTTTATTGATGGATTTAATATACAACTCACCAAAGATAATTCACACAACTGCTTCATGTAAAAGCTTTAAAATTTTCTCCAAGAAATGCTATCAACAGTCAAATTGGAAGTGACTTCAATTTGTTTCAGAGAAATGTGTTAAAAGTTTTCTTTGCACCACTGGATTATGGACCCATCACACTATACAGACAGATGTATAGACCTGATTTTTACTTCTTTTCACACTGATGCATAAACTACTGTCTTCCCTTGCCATACACGGACCACCTCATGTCTCTGTTGGTACCAGCTTTGTAAAAACTAGTACACATAATCTGAAGTTACAATTAATTGATTTTATCAATAAATCAATTTCAGTCAATTTAATTATTGTTTTTACTCACATATTCTTCTATTCTTGATAATTATTATACCACCAGTGTTTCCCATGCCAGCTACATGTATTTAGAACTTTTCAGTATCGATAGATTATTGTATCCCCGGACGAAAGTCGGGGATACTTTGGATTCAGTGCTGTCACGCCGCTGCCGCAGAGATTTTCTTTTGAACGCGATAACTTATAAAATATCTTAGTTAGACCTTTCAAATTTGGTATGTGGGTATATATGGGCAATGCCATGAACGCTATTGTTTGACCTTGACCTTCAAGGTCACTGGTGGCCTCTTAAAGGTCAGATTTTGGCCATTTTTTCACATTTGGCCCAGTTCTCATATACAGAAAGTTAGATCATCCTACGGCTGGTATATATAATACGTATATATGTCCTCTATAAGCATGCAGAAATTTGACCTTGAAGCTCTTCATTGAAGGTCATCCACATGTCATCCAAAGTACCTGACCGAGGCCATTTTTGGCCTTTTTGGAGATATTTTCACACTTATTGCTGACTATATTGCATGGAAACTGTTGAAAATGGCTTTGGAGGTTGAGTACCTGATGGAGTAGCAGTATCCAGACTTACTGGTTACAGAGAAAATCTGCTGCTTCCACAGTTATGGGCAGGAAGAAGATAGTTGTTTCATATAAGCCTATGCCTGCTGAGATGTAGTCTGATTCGCCCAGTTCTGCCAGCTCCAATGAGTTTTTGCAGAACTATGGAGCCAGCAGGAACTGGTTACAGATGATTGCTTCACCTGTAGCTGGTTAGGCCCTGGTACTGGGTAGGTACACAGGACTGGCTAACAGACCAGCAGTAGCCTTTTAAGGGTCCAAGTGGCTGTCTCAGATCAATCAGTTACTGCCCGAGGAAATTTGTTACAGAGAAATTTTTATACCAGTCATTGGTCTTGGTAAGATGCCTTGTCTGATCCTACCACACCAGTCAACCAGCCTACTGTCAGGACCTCCTAGCTGGTCAAAAGTGATTATAGATAAGAAGACTTTCCCAACAAGATTTGTCCAACTACCTGTCAGACTTATCTTATCAGACCCCACACCAGCCAGTTACTGGTCCCGGTGAGATGCTGAACTCAACCGGATTGGTCAGCCTACTGCCAGCAAGAAGTCTGCTGTATCAGTTACTGTGGAGGTTCATCAAGTTTTTCTTACAGGTTCCAGTGAATACAGTGATCCACCCTCCTAGACTGGCCACCCAGCTTGCCTTTTACCCAGCCTGTGAGCAGTGTCAGCTGACACCAGGGGCCTGAGTTTCTAACTCAGCCTTCCCCTCAAGATTATAACCCATTTGCAGGTTTTCACAACTCAAGCAATGGTAAATTTATCTGTTAATCAGACCAGAGGTCACAGTTTTCATAAATGGCTATTAGTGTTTTCCACAGTGGGGTTGTGTGAGTTACTGACACCCATATTGAAGCAAGTCCACCTGCGTCGCCTCCACATGAAGCTGATACAGTGAAAAACAGTTGAAAAACAGCTGAAGGGTACCAGACTCACTAGAAAATGTGATCCCAGTTCAATCCATCCCATCTAAAATGGTGGTTGTAGGATGACAAATGTGCTTCAAGGTCAACCATTACACCTAATTAAATATGCTCTGCAAATCCTTACAGATGCATCAAGAAGGGCGAGTGCTCACTTAGGGGAACACACTACAAGGGGAACCTGGTACCTTCCAGAAGCAAGTTACACAAAGTATCTGGAACCAAGGCGGTCTTTTGGCCCTAAAGGAGTTCGAAGACCTCTGCTTGAACCTTATTGCTACCATAGCTACGGACAACACCATGGTGGTTGCCTATTTAAGGAGGTTGGGGGAACAAGTCGGACCCTCTTTGTGCCCTACTATGGAGAATCCTGACCTGGTGCTCCAGGAAAAAGGCTCAAGCCCGACACATTCACGCTTCAACCATGTCACGTCCGGGGATACACTGTGTCGAGATGCAATGTCTAGTTATAATTTCTGTTACTTTGTGTACATCACATATGTTTACTGGGATATGTCTGCTTTCTAAGCACCTTTTTCATGCTGGTTTAATAAATTGGACAAAGCAATTTGCACCATTCAAGGTATTGCAGTTTTGGAGAAGTTGATGACACGCCTATATCATAAACCATGTCCATAACTCTGTTAGCTGACATAAAGAGGTCTTTAGAATTTGACGAAATATTTGTGTCAAAATGGTCTTTTTTCTCGTTTTCTTTTCCTTAGAGACACATTCTTATAAATGAGCCTTCCAAATAAAAGATGCCATATTTTTTCAAAGATAATTACAATGTATCATTACCACTTGTATTTACCTGACATTGCATAACCTTGACATTATATCATCAGAATAAACACTCCTTATTTTATATTACCAAGATTTATCACAAGGATATATTGGTGTATTCACATGTTTGTGTGCAATAAGTAAAGCCAGAAATTTTATTCAGATATCAAAGTAAAATTAGTTATCAGAAATGTGTACTTTCAACAGAAATTTAGTCATACCTAGCAACAAGATTATATTTCAAATAATGAGGCTGATGATGCCTGTTTCTGGTAAACCTACTATTCTAAAAGAACAATACATTACACAACTATTTATTCTCTTCTAATTCATCACCTCTTGCTATTTCTCTATTTTACAAATAGGTAATTCATTAAAAAGTACTGGAACATTATGAGGTCTAAGAAATTCACACAGGTCAAGTGCATCTAGACACTTCTCATTAAGTCCCAAACAAAAACACATATTTTGTTGTATGAGGCAAAAATGGTGAATGCCTTTGCAAAGTACATCCAAACTGAAGTTTAAAATGTCTCCTCTCCCATGATAGTAAAGTCATGGTGCTTATTACATGATAATCTTTTTCAACTGGACATGAATCCATATTTATAGCTATATAAGTTCATGACTAGATTGAAACTCAGTGAAGCTTTTTATACAAAATATTTTCACCAATTAAAACAACAAGTGCCAGAAAAACTAGTGATGCGAGTGTCGCGAAAACTAATACAAGTCTCTCCACCGAAACCTGGGTTGTTTCAATGGACACCTCTTTTTGGCCACATATATCTACAGGATAATATTTTGAGATTATGTGATTAATGACTCCTGTTTCCAGTAACTCTAGCATTCTAAAACAGAAGAAAGAGCAAAATACCAAAGCAAAACATAGCATGTATTTCTGTACATTTGTATTGGTAATAACAAGACCACATTATACGAATTATGTCTTGGGTGGTCTGTGTGTAAATGTCATTCTCTTGTGTCCATATATTCATTACACAAAATCTGCAGGGATATTTACTAGAGAAAAATGCAATTATATAAACCTAAGACATCAGTGGCTGAACAGATGCAAATATAAATACTAACACCTTGTTGAAATACGGCAGGTAAGGAGAATGCTTTTGAAAAGCAAATCCAAATGAAGAACTGAAAAAGGTTTCATCTCCAATAGCTATGTCACAATTCTGGTAACTCTACAAAACAGGCATGGTCAACAGGCATCAGTTTAAGCTCTTTTGGCCGATATGCTTGGATTGCAAAGATATATTCATGGTAAAGTTTTAAATATATATCTCTCAAACAAAAACCCATTATAAGTAGAGATGACATTTAGTGAATTTGTTAATAAGTAATATAATTTTCTTACAGCCACAATTTTCACTTGCATAACATAACGGCGACACATTTTTTTGTTCATGATCATTTAATTTTGATGTAAATGGAATCACATTGATCAGTTCACTAGGGCAACATCAGTACTCCACCACTTCCTGGCTTTGTTTTAGCTTAATTATATAGGTGGAAAATATACTGTTGTTTAATATTCTGGGAATACTTTTGGAGGCGAAAATTGTGCTAAAATGATTACCTTAATCACTGCGTAATATCTTTCAACAAATGCCACATACTTTCTGGTGGTTACCCAGTGAAATCCCACATCAGTGTTGGCAAATCTGTTCCTTTGATACTGAACACTGTTCTTCCATATCTTTTTCATTGTAACATCATTTGATGTCTTCAAAAGACAAGTGTCCATTTTTTACATTCACCAAGGAAGTTATATTTTTGATGGCATGCTTTTGTCTGCTTGCAAAATTACTTGGGAAAATTATCAGGAAAATTTGACAGTGGCACAAGGAACTGATGATTTGATTTTGATGACCCATATCAGAATCCAGGATTTTTTTGAAAGACCTTTTAGCGTTGAGAGATAAAATATAGGCCACACAATGTAGATAATAATCCTAAGTTTGATCTAGATCATAGCAAACTTCCAGATCGATACTATAATCCAGATCAGGAAAAATTAGTGCTGGCAAACCAGCTGCTTGATAGAGATCCTCACTGTCCAACTGTTTTCCCAGTTTTAATTGGAGTGTTATGTGCATTTGTTTTGAATAAGCTTATGTGTCAGTGTATTGCCACAATTTATTACTTTCCTCTTGGCAAATGGGGTATATTTCTAAAGCACAAAACGGTATTAAATTTAAATCATGTGATACTACTGTTTAAAGAAGTGGCAATTTGAAATCAGTGATATTTAATAGAAATGTGCATTGCCATAAAATAGATTTTATACAGATACCTGTATTCCAGAGTGTGTTGAAGCATCATTGATACAACCATATGAATACTCATTTTGATTGGCCAGTTCATCCAGTGTGCTAACTGGCTTCTTAAACTTCTGGATGGCCAAAAATGCTGTTAGATTTCCAGAATAAATGGCATATAATACAATTGTAAAGAAATAGGTGCTGGACACAATGACCCGTATTGATGAATTTGACCAGATCTTCTTCCATAACACTGAATGATGACTGTAGAGAGAATAAAAGCTATCACCGATCATTCCTGAAATAAGGAAAATATTTAAAAAGATCACCTACATTAAAACGGAGCACATTTCAGGTAAATAAATATAAGCCACGATTAATATACTGAAATATGAACAGTATTTAAATTTTACTGTTATTATCTTGAAATAAAGAAAAAAAATTATTTTCACCCCGCAGCCTGTAAATTTTGTGCAGGTATTGTTTTCACCAGTAGTGTTTGCCCGGGCAGGTGTTTGGCATGAAAAAACTAGGCTTTATCTCAGAAACTGTAAGGTGTAGGAAGTTGATATTTGTAGGCACATTGTTTGGGGGTGGCGGTGTGCAACATTATGCTGTGACCTTGATTGACATTTTACCTTGCCAAAGTGACCTTGGTATTAAAATCTTGTCCAGGCTATATCTCAGAAACCATAAGGTATATATGGATGACACGTGGTAGGGACATTGGCTTGGTATTAGACATTTGTTTTTTTTTCCAAAATGTTCTCTCCAGCCATATTTGAGACAATGTTTCCTATCACAAAGATATATGGATTGCTGTAACTAATTAGTATTTGTACTATTACCTAATTGTGATTTTATGCATATATCACTTATATTAAAACAGAGTAAATTTCAGGTAATTAAATGTAAGCTATGGATAATATGCTGAAATATGAACAGTATTTCAATTCTACTGGTTTGATCTTGAAATAAAAAATCATTGATTTCAACCCCACAACTTGTAAAGGTTGTACAGGTACTCAATAAACATTTGAAACTTTTTAAAATGGTTTAAATGTTTACAAAACGTTTTTTAAAACCTATTTCAACCCTATCCTGTGGTTTTCTAAACATTTAGAAGTAAACATTGCGAAGTAAACATCTAAATGTTTTTACTGAAAACATGTATTAAATGTTTATAAAATAACTCAAGAAGCTAGGTTTGACTGGAAACGTTTTTAAACATTTATAAAATAGCTGAAGAAATGAAGGTTACGCTGGAAATATTTTTTTCAACATTCGTCCCGGTTGATAAACTGTACATAAAATTTTTAAACAACATTGTCAATTAAATGTTTTAATCTTAAAACATTTTAAGCCCATATTTTCTGAATGCTTATTAAACCTTCACCTTCAAACATGTCCAAAGATGGCGGTGAGCAATAATAGGGGATTTTAGAGGACTTTGTCAAAAATTGCCCCACATGCAATCCCTAAAAGTAAGAATTGAATGAGGACACAATTTCTAAGCCACTATCTTATAATTTTAGACATAAAAACAATATCTTCATTAGTGAGCAACCTTAAAAGAAATTGAATTTGATCTCTGACCCCATTATTATTCAGTCATTATTATGTTCATTTGTAATGTTTTTGTAATATTTATTATTAAACGTTTAATAAACGGTATACATAAAACATTTTTAAAACATTCACTAACTCCTTTTTCGAGTTAGTTTGAAAATGGACAGGAGTCACAACAAACAACCCCACAACAAACACAAATAGCTTTTCTCTTACCTTGTGTAAACAAAGCACCAAATGAGAACCAAAGTCCACCAAAAATGACATGCCAGTGTAACACTTGTTTTGTCTGCAGAACAGCATCAACCCATACCATTGCATATAAAGAGAATGCTATTAGTCCCAGTGTGACCAAAACAGCAACCCAAACCAGTGGTTGGAACGGTAAGAAATGCACAGCCCCACTGAAAGTGGGCAGTTTTTTCATGTACATTGCCACGGGCTCATGAAAAAATGGAGTTGTGAAATCAACAACATCTTGTCTCACTTTGTTGATGGTAAGCTTGGCAACAGCTACGTCTGCTTCCTAGTGTACAATTTTCATTAGAATTATATGTGACATGGATGTATATACTAAAATAAATTCTAATTGAGCGAGCCAATATAAATATGTTTAAAAAACTTTGTTTTGGTGAACTGCAAAAGGAATTATGAATATTTTTAAGAATATTGCTTGTGTGGTAATGACACATATTATTAGATAGTATTGGAGAATGTTTATGTGAGATACCTTTCGCTGAACAACACCAATCATCCCATTGGAAGAACCATTTTCCAGTGGTACACCCCATTTTTTATCAGGAGACCTAACATACCGGATGGAAAAGTTCAGCTTTGCAGCTATGATCTCAAATATTTCTATACAAACACCTGTCCACTTGACATGCCCATCAGAAGACACAACAGGAACAGTCCAGAAGTTATCTTGACTCTGAAACCATGTAAAATAATAAGTCTCATATTTATGATCAGTTTAGAAAAAAATATTGATGTTGTTACATATTCTGACTCAAAATAAATAATCATTCAGGGAAAACACAGTGTAATATATATATATATATATATAAATCAGAAGATTAAAGTTTATTTCTTTTTAAGAGAAACGGCAAACTACAGCAAGTCCAAGTAAAGTTCTGTTTCTATTAAAGTTTATGTTACATGAAAAGTTAGAAGTAATTAATGTATCAATATGCTCACGTCTATTGTCACGACAGTGAGAGTTTTTCCTTGAAAGTCCTCATTATGCCAGTATTGTTCCAGGTCTACTCCAGAATGTGATGTATAGTCCCCCACATGTTCTATGTACCCAGATACAAGTGACTTGGCATAGACAGGAACTCCAGGACAAACCTAACATATTCATGTACAATCATATCAGAAGAATCCACAAAATGCTTAGATACCAAGGAAAAAGTTATTTCATTCTGCAGTTAAGAATATTCGTGATAAATGCCCAGCAAACATTAGAAACGTCTTAAACGGTTTAAACGTTTATAAAACGTTTTTAAAACCTATTTAAAACCTGTCTTATGGTTTGCTAAACGTTTCCCAGAAAACGTTTATGTTGTAATGTTAAAAAAAGGTTTTATCAACATTCTCCGTACAAAGGTTTTAACTGAAAATATTTATTAAATATTTATAAAATAATTCAAGAAAAACTAGGTTTGACTGGAAACGTTCTTAAACATTTATCAAGTAGTTGAAGAAAGAAAGGTTATGCTGGAAATGTTTTTCAAACATTCATCATGAAATATTTGATAAACAGTACACATAAAATGTTTAACCAACATTTGTTGACAATGTTTTGTAAATGTTTGCTTTGAAAATGTTTTACAAACTTTACTGGTAAAAATGTTTTCCATTAATTTTTTTTAAATCATTCTATCAAAAACGTTTTTTAAACCCATATAGTTAGAATGCTTATTAAATGTTTACTTTCAAATACTTTCAAACATGTCGAAACAAAGATGGCAGTGAGCAATAATAGAGGCTTTTAGAGGACTTTGTTAAAAATTGCCCCACATGCAATCCCTAAAAGTGATAATTGAATGGGAGCACAATTTTAAGGCACAATTTTAAGCCACTATCTTACAACTTATAATAATATTTTCATTTGTGATCAACCTTAAAAAATTATTGTTTATGTAACTTTCAAAACATAAAATTTGATATCCTAGAATTAATGATACAAATCTTTAATAATATTATAAAATTAACTTTCCTTTATAAACAAACAAATATAGGTGCAAAAATTGAAATGCACATTTCAGTAGACTTTTGCACCCATACTTGCACATGCACCTGCACATCGTCCAAAAAACCGGTGCAATTGCACATTCAAAAAGCTGCTTCAGGGATTGGACTTGGTCTAAACTCCAGCCTCTGATGACGCATTTGATTGTCGAAATACAGTTGTGAGAATAGATCATAACAGTACAAGGCCATAACGCACATAGGCGTAGGAACTGGGGGGGCAGCGGGGGCGGGGATATCTTTTCGCCCCCCAACTTTTTGCAAAAGAACTAAACTCCAGTTTTGAAGTTTATGTAAATTTTAACAGGTAACTCAATAATATGTGGTCAAATTACACTTTTACCCTGTTCACTGCTCACATGTACCATTGTGTAAGCTACCATTTGAACTGTAAAATATTGATTTTTATGATTTGTAAAAAGGAACATTTTCAGTTAACCTGTCATTGGATTTGTAAAATTCTGTGAAACGTTTCACTTATGCAGACCAAAATCATACATATAGTAATATTCTACATTTAATTTACCATGTTACTAATTTAAAATAGAACCTAGACATGTAGTTTCAAATTCACACAGAGCAATTGCTTAGCACAGCAATTTGTCAGCTGATAAGATTTTTCCCAGAAATCTCTTCTTTCTTTACTGTGTGTTTATTGGACCTGGCCAGTCCAACGATTATACATCCCCCTCAATTTGTGGATTAACCTTGCTAAAAATAGATCTTGTATCAGCTCAGCACTTGAAGGAAAGGTCACAGGTTCTGAAAACCTGTAGTCAAGATATTAGAAATACCTTTCAAATGCAGAGGTGACTATATGTATTTCTATACCCATACAAGGTCAGGAAATCTTAGGATTGATGTCGTCACAAAGGTTTCCTTTGGTAAAGGAACTTTAAAATAGTTTAATTGGACCATTTAAATATTACCTATATGCAATACATTCTGTAAAATTAACCAAAATTGTTGGTGTTGCGTCATGTCGGTGCAATCTGGTTCCTCGCCCCCCCCCCCCCCCCAACCAAAACTTGCTTCCTATGCCCCTGACGCATATATATTAAACTATTTAGTGACTAGCATATTGTTATTAGTATTTTGTGTATCTTACAATGAGTGTGGCACCCCCAGTGCTAGTCACAGTACTCTGTCTAAATCCATCTCCAGGTAAGACATACATGTGGTTGGGAGCTGAGTGACACAGTCAATTTAATCACGTGCAAATAGTGCCAAAATACTATGCTGGTGAGACATGGCATGCATTCAGATAAAGGATGAACAAACACTCTCAGAGAATAAACCAATGGACAACAAGAGTGTCCCCAGTATCAAAATACTTCACTGAATAGGGACACTCAGTTAAGCTTAAAACTCACTACACTTGCGTACGCGTATGCGTACATAGCCTTGCTTATGCGTATGCGTTCAGCATAAACTCACCTGTTTTGATCCTGTATAGATTTATATTGCGTATTCTGTGTTTTGATTGTGATTTCCTTTAGTTTTCACTATTGTTAAGGTTGCCACTTATCTTTCTGTTTTGTTTTTCAATTCTGGAATCAATTCTACGCAATTCTGGCTTTCATACGCAATGCATTGCGCTGAGAATTAACGCAACGCAGGGAAATATACGCAACGCAGATAGTGAGTTTAAGTACAATCATTTACATTGAAAGCTTTTCTTGCATATACGTGTACGCATATGCAAGTCTAGTGAGTTTTAAGCTTTAGAGATCTATTATAACATGACACGCTTGTGTCCACGATTCTGATTGGTCAATCGCCGTTGTTAAACTGAGCATAACCTCACAGCCAGTTTTTCATATGTGAGCGATAATCCCACTTCACTTTTTCAAAAGTCAAATTACAAAGAATATACTCTACAAATCTTCATCAAATATAAAATATTATCGCAAATTAAATCGCAATAACACACTCCTAGCATTTTCATGAAACACAGTTTCCTCTACGAAACTTATTATTTTCGTGTTTATCATTCTCTATATAGCAATCCACCCCCCTTGCACGCATATGATGGAAAAGAACACTCATTTTCAGTCATTTAAACATGTTTATTAAAAAAAGCTTTGCAGAATGTGAGTAATATTAATTTTAAAATATTGTCATGTTAGAATAGAAATAGACAACTCCGAGCTTGGGGTTATAAGAGATTTTACAACAATGAGCGCATAAGAATCACTCGGGCTCTGCCTTTGTGATTCTATCGCTCATCGTTGTAAAATCTCCTATAACCCCTCGCTCATCATTGTCTATTTTTATAATATCAGGGCCCGTATTCACAAAGATTTTTATTCTTAGAATTAGTCCTATTCTTAGAATTTTTCTTAGAATTGTTGTTTTTCTAGAAAAATTCTAAGAATAAGAATTTTTCTATTCATAAAGATTCTTATTCTTAGAATTACGCTTATTCTTAGAATTTTTCTAAGAATGGCTTTTATTCTTAGAATTTTTCCAAGAATAAGAAATTGCTATATGCACAAAACTCTTATTCTTGACACCAAAAGTGCATCCAAATACAGAAAGTCACTTCTGGGCCTGTATTCACAATGATTCTTAGAATTTTCCTTTGAACTACACTTAGTCTAACCTGTGCACACATTTCCTTTTACTTCTATTCTTAGAATTATTCTTAGCTAAGAATTGTTTTGTGAATAGCATTAAGAATAAGAATAAGAAAATTCTTAGCAAAGAATTTTTCTTAGACTTAAGTGTAATTCTAAGAAAAATTCTAAGAATCTTTGTGAATACAGGCCCTGGAATAGTGTTCTCTAAAACACAACACACCTAAAGCCGAGCACATAAAAGGCGAGAAAGGTGGTGGATGTGGAATGTTGGAGCAAAGACATCCAGTTGGCACTCAGTTTCCTGAGTCAAGATTAGGTCAAGAGAAGGTCAGTTTCTGGTTTGGGGAATTTATTTACATGTTAGTATGTATAAGATAAAAAGTTTTAAAAGTTTTCAATAAAATTGGAAGGTTTTAAAAACACCATACATAGTATCACAGATAAGTGTCAAATTGTGATCACAGTCAAGGTAACATGCTTGTAGCTCATATCAATACACATACACTCAGCAACTCGTGCCAATAATATATAACCTAATACATTAGATTTCATTGTCATAATTGAGAGGGGGAACCAGGGTCAGGCCTGGCCCTACATAATTTACGTACAAGTGAGGAATTTGTTGAGAGGGGGGCTACCAGGGAATGGCCTGGCCCTGCCTTGAACCACAGCTCTGCCTGTTGTTATATGTCGAAATCGACAGGGGGTCATCCAAGGTCAGCTTGGAGCCGCCTGAAGGTCATATCTGACCTGCATAATGCTTGCCGTAGTCTTTGTGTAACAGGGAGGGGAGGTGGGCAACAAAGATTTCTGAACACTTGTTTATCCTTCAAAATCTGAATTCAAAATGGCCCCACAGTACTGGGGTAGCAAAAGTGAACCCTAATTGAAGCTGATTGGTTGCTAGGTAAAAGAGAGGAGGAATAGAAGACCTATAAAGTTAAGGTATGCAGTAAACTGAAGTAGAAGGCCCCCTTCCAAGTCGTGCTATTCAAACCAATTTATTTAACTGGCTTCCATTTTATAGCATTCCTTCACACTCGGTTTGCTATTTTCCTTTGTCTTAAAAAAGATATTGAATTTGACCTCAGACCCTATTATTATTTAGATATTATTATGTTCATTTATTACGTTTTTCTCATATTTTCTCCTATTTATCATTAAACGTTTAATAAACAGCATATATAAAACATTTTTAAAACCTTCTATTATATAAATGGTTTTCAGTCCCATCAATTTTAACTTTTGGCAAATGTTTCCTTTCAAACGTTTACAAAACCGAAAAATGTTTCCTGGGTCAAAAACATGTAAAATGATTACTGTATATACAATAGTATATTATTCTGTGTTTTATTATGTTTCTAGCAAGTAGATAATCTATTGGTGACACGTACTTGGTTTTAAAACTTTATTTTCAGATTAGGGCTGATCAATTATTCTCTATTAATATCGAAAAAAAATAATGTTTAAAACAACTGTAACTATCAGAATGAAAATTATACAGAAATTGCGGACTCAGCATTGGTGAATTCTTAAATTTTCAACTTACCGTTTCACAATTAACTGGTTGTGGACCTAAATTTGATACTGGAAGTATTACAGCTAAACTGCCCACTTGAAAAACATTGTCCACTATGTTTACATCTGCTAGATTCACTATCCACAAAGAAATTTGAGCCGCCAACTGCAATAAGAATATTCGAAATATTTTATCCTATGTTCTTTAACTTCATCAAAATGATTAAATAGAAAGACTAAATAATCTATTCCATCTTCCTTGAGAACACAAAAGTGAAAGTTTTGAAATATGATTTCATATTTCTAATATATAGCCACATTTTTATAAATATAACTATAACATATACAATGTAAAGTTTAATTGTAGCAATTTTTCTGTCATCAAATTTCAATACGAAAGTCAAACCAAATACTAATCCTGTTTGGGTCACTATCCAAAACATGTTTGTTATATAATGGTTAACTGCCTGCACAGATATATGGGAAAAAGAGAGAAATTTATTAGTAACTTGTCATTGTACGTGTATTTTAAAATTAAAATAAGTATACCTGTACTTGAGTAGTGAATGTTTTAAACCAATAGCAGGTTTTCACATGCTGTAAATTGCCCAGGAATAGGAAGGCCATTTTTTCCAGGTGAAGGCTTTTATCCAGAGGTATAAATTCATCATGGCAGGATGCAGAAATCAGTTGATATGACTTGTCACTGTGACTGATTATTTGCTGGGTAAACAGATCAGTGCATTGCTCATCTGAAACTAAATATGCATTGAAATGTGCTCTTTATAGTTATTTCCCCAATGATTTAAGACAATCTGAAAGATAATAATGGGGTTACTTTATGCACAGAATTCATCAAAAAGTATCAATACAAAACATGTTTTATACGAGAGAAAAACTATTTTAGCTAAAATTAAAAGGTATTTCCTGGTGGAAATCAGTCTACTGCATAAGCATAATAAAATACAATATACCCTAATGTACCCTGTTAATGGGTTGCATCAACCAAAACGCATACAATATCAAGATCATTAGCCTTGTTAGTTTCCCTATTGATGACATTTTAGTTTATTGCAGAACAAATCTTTAAATCTTAAGATATAAACGGAGTCATGCTTTTTGCAACATTGACATTATGTCTGTGCATAAATGTATACCTTGTAAAGACTGAATATATTTACAACTACTGTCTATAATTTGATGGGTTTTTTTTTTGTTGTTGTTGTTGTTGTTTAATTTTCCATGATTTGATACTGTTATTTTTCAATGTGTAACAGATTGCAGTGTTTTAGAAATCACTAAAATTGTTTGGATGTTTTTTTAAAATATATAAATAGTATATATAACAAAGGTACAAAACGTGACAGGTCTGGACGAACAAATATAAGTTTCACCTGGAACAATTAGAACTATTCTCTTCACATTCAATTCATTAAGAATAAACTGCACAGCTTCCACACGTAATGTGAAACAATCACAAGTTGAGCTGTTCTTGAGCATCACATTTCCTCCATTGACAACATTTTTTGGTTTTCTTTCTGAGACAAACAAAAACAAAATTCAATTATTTAAAGTAAACAACTGGTTTCACACTACTTAAAAATAATGACTGGTAATTATAGTGAGATAGTATCAGCGTATGAACCACGTGAAATATCTTTTCCGGTCAGTTTATATTTTAAATGATAATTAACTAAATGGAAGAAACATGTTTTTTTGTAATCTTACCTGCACTAGCCAGTATGAAAAGCAATGTACCTACTATGCAATTGATATAGAATAAAAAATACATTTCCTTCTTTGTCAAAATAACATCGCCACTTCACTAGATAATAGTACAGGTATAAATTAATTGTTATTCCTCAAGGACAACATAATCCATCGAATACCATTACAGAATAAACTCTCAAAATGGTAACTCAGAAATGTAGTTATCCTGACAAAAAAAAATGATAATTGATTCATAGAAGGAGATCCCAGAGAAAAAGCACTCAAAAACGTTATCTGTCAATATTAACTGCCTGATTGTTCACATGAAACTGTTGACCTACCTGTATTGGAACAAATATCAGTGGTGTCATCAACTGTTTCAATGAAGTCAGTATGTCAATTTGTATTGGCCAAGGGGCTTTTAACTTCCCAGTGGTCTACATATTACTTTTGTTGGTTTGAGTGGATAGAGTCGTATATTATCATGTATGCACCACCCAAACAATGTTTTAAGGATTGCTAAACCTACAAACAAGAACAATAGTTTAAGGTACTTTACATAGCCTTTAATTCTGAAATATTCCACACACTGGGTAGATATTAGATCGTTGATTTAATTGATATTTTTTTTATTTCGAGTTATTAATGTAATTTGTTTGGTAGCTTTTGTCCAATTTAACTTTACTGCAATAGATAGATCTCAATAATTTTGAAAAAAGCTATTCCTTTTGAATATTTTGTTCAACAGAAGAGGCCATTAACTAAAGTCATGAAGGGGTTTACATTCCTTGCAATAGCAAATGCCATATTTGGAGAGGGCATCAGTGCATCTCAAATGTTACAGTGAGCTGAATTACTCCTTCCTACAGATGTATGAATCAAGTGATGAAATGTCAAACTTGCTAACCACTCGGCCACTGAGCTTTAATTTGGCCATATAAACCAGGAAAATACTGTTTTTCTTTGAAACTAACACATGACCAGGGAGTGGAGTATCAAGAGGTTATGAGATAGAGATTCCCAATCCAAACCTGTTTCAACACAGTGTTATTTCTACACTGTGGGTTCCTAATTGCTCCATCAATTTGGTTAACTTAATCTGATGAGGTTTCAAGGGATACAAACACAGGTAAAAATACAATCCTTTTAATTATTTTTAATTATTAAACATGTCCAACAACCAGTGAAACATGCCTGAAAGGTTCATACACTGACAGCTTCTCACATATATATTATGTCATAAGATGAAAATCCACAATAATCCTGGGTTGCTAAGGTGGAATTCTATTTTAAATATTATTATATTTGTATGAACGTGATATTTCTCTTAACTAATGCAAATTAATTCAACTAGTTGGCCACACTGTTGTCTTTGTGTTTTTATCAGCCCATTAATTATTTGAAAACCAGATTTTTTTTAGGAAATTAAAATATCGTGTCAGAATGTATTTCTCTGTTTATCCTATTCTATTGTATTCTATACTGGACTTTTATAGTGCTTAATCTCTGCATTTAAGCAAACTTTAAGGCATAACAACCATAAAAAATGTTTAAAAATTTATCAGTTCACGGGCATAGCAGTATTTGCAGCAAGGACAACACTGATAACAATATTGTCTAATGCACCTAATATCTTGCAACTGAACCAAAGAATTTTTGAAAATAATGGACATATGTTACACAAACGAGAATTAAGTCTGCATCGAAAATGACACTTAGATTTCTTTTTATTTCAGCTAGATCTAAAAGGTTTACAAGTATGTTTACTGGGAGAAAAGAGTCCAACTGTTTCCACTGAACTGGAGACCCAAAAACAACCAACTCAGTTTTATCTGGAATTAATTTTAATTTCAAATTAAAATTTTTTTTCTCATTCTTGAAAATCATGAAGACAAGAATTTATTTTATTAAACATTGACGAGGTATTTTGGGGAGAAACAGTAGTACAAATAACTGGGTATTGTGGTCCTAGAAGTGGAATTTAATACCAGGATGTTGCTCTGATGTAGTTCACCTATCACTACGCCGCAAGGAATAACATAACAAATAACATTTCGGAAAATGTAGAACAATTCTTAATAGCCTGATACCAATTGGTCAGATAGGAAGCAAACTACTGTAATGTTGTTCCAAACACACCAAACCAGGAAATAGTGTAATCCATGGTCTATAATATCAAAGGCTGTAGACAATTCAAGGGTGAGAGCAGTAGGCTCACAATGTGCCAAAGAGAGGTGGGCCACATTTTCAATATTTAACAAGACATGCAGTCTGTGTTGAGTATCCAGACATATATGCAGAATGGAATGGATCGTTAGATTGGTTACTATTGATATGATTGTTGAAGTGACCAACAACTGCTCAATCTACCAGTTTTGACATAAATAAAAAGCCTGAAACAGGACGGTAATTCTTTAGATTCTCACTTGGAAGAGATGGCTTATTAACAAGATTAATAAGAGGAATAACACATTTATGAGGAAAACAATCCTCAGTCAGGGATGCATTTACTAACTTTGTAACAGATGACAGAAGTAGGTCAATGTACACTCTTTAGAACAAATGTAAGGATTGTGTTCTTGTTTTTCTTAGCTTTTGACATTGATAAATGTCAACCTTGTTTTATGCAATAGTGTCACTGGTCAAGGGGTCTTTATTTCTCATGGATCGACTGTTCACAAAATCAAAGGTAATTGGGCCTGGATTTAGTGAGATATGCAACTAGCATAGATGGGAAAATAGGTGAAAAAGACTCAAAATAAATACTTCCTTTGGAATCTTGATGTATGAACTAAGTTAAGTGAGCAGATTTTCCTTACTGCTTATAACATTCAACCAGAAAACTGCAACACAAAAAATAGCCAAATATATTAACATGGCATTTAAACTTTTATCCTGACACTGGCAATGACTGCTCAAATAATATATTGGCTTAATATAATCGCCGATTATTAATAATGCTTTATACTAAGTGTGTAACCAACCCCAACCCCCCCCCCCCCCCCCCCCCCCCCCCCCAAAAAAAAAAAAAAAAAAAAAAAATTGACAGACTCTGTTCAGCAAAGTTCTCAGCGGCATAGTGGATTAGCAGGTTTAACATCTAATCACAGGCTGTCGCATCCGCATGGGTTTGACTTCCACAAGTGACAATGCTGAGAACCTGTCCCAAATATAACCCTGGCTGTTGAACGGGACATAAAACCCCAACTTTGACATTTGACGGACTCTGTTCAATTTACCCGAGAATCCTTTTTCATCAATGGAACTACCTTATACTAAGAAGTCACAAAATCGTGCTATCAAACAGAGAAAAACTTTTACTAGTATCACCTGGCCAAGGTGACACACTACAAGCTAGGTATTATGGGCCAAAAAGTGTTAAAAAGAGTAGAAAATTTATTACTATATTATTGAAAACTCTTCTAGAAGAAAATCAATCCAATTGTGTTACGAGAATATGGTAAAACCATACCTTGGAAGAGGTGTGATGAAGCCTGTCATGGCTACTAGCTGTAACACAAAAAAGGACAACAATACGGAAGGTGGGAAGTTCGGTGAGATTCCTGATCCTGAAGGTGACTTATTCAGAGATCCTTACTGAGTTAGATTGCTGATTTACCAAACTGAATCATGTACCTCCAGATAAAAGAGGTCTTGAAATATAATCCTTTATTTCCAGAAGTTTTTAACACAACCAATGTATACAGGCCCCCGTTTCATTGGGTCACTTTTGGTAGCTGGGTGGATATGACCCAGTGAGTATTATTTTTGGGTTTCCTTCTTTGTTCGTTGAGAAAAAAACCTGGGGCTCACTGGGTAATCTTTTTCATTCATTATTTCATCATCAAAATTATGAGTGGTTTACATGGAGGCAAATTGACAGCCCCCCCCCCCCCCCCCCCCCCCCAAAAAAAAAAAAAACAAAAAAAAACTCTAAAACAGCGAAAACACAGGACATTACCGAGTACTCCACTTATAAGATGACTATGAGTCCACATAAGCTATTTAAGGGAAGAGACCCGACAACATCCACCCATAAGCTGCTTCAGGGAAGGGACCCAACCAGCCCCACTCTGCTTATAAGATGACTCTGAGCATACATAATTTATTCAGGGAAGAGAACTAATCAGCCCCATTCGATAAGATGACCCAAACAGCACCTAATCCATTTCAGGGAAGAGACCTAATCAGCCCCACCTCATTTATAAGATGACTTACATAATCGATTTCAGGGAAGAAACCCAATCATACACAAACATAAGCTATTTTAAGGAAGAGACCGAATCAGCCCAACTCCACTCATAAGATTAATCTGAGTATACATAACCTACTCAGGAAAGAGACCCAACCAGCCTGACCACATTTATCAGATAATTCTAAGTGCACTCAATCTATTCAGGGAAGAGACCTAGCCAGTCCCACTTGATAAGATGATCCAGGGAGTACCTAATTAATTTCAGACAAGAGACCTAAACAGCCCCACTTATCCGGGCACATGTTATTACCTTGCCGTAATGACCTTGACCTTTAAAAGTTTGTCTGGGCTATATCTCTGATACCGTAGGTGAAGAAAATTGATACTGGGTAGATACATAAGTTCGGGGATATAGCTGTGCAATGCCATGTAATTGTGGCCAATGCTCTTGTTAGTAGTCAGTTGGATTATTGCAATTCTCTTTTCAGAAGTCTCTCCAAGTGCAGTCTATATAAATTACAATTTATCCAAAAACAGTGCAGCAAGAATTGTATCAAACACGAGTAGATACACCAGTATAACTCCTGTTCTTAAGAAATTACTTTGGCTTCCTGTTGGACATCATTCACTCTTTAAAACAGTCACACTTGTTTATAAGTTTCTTCACACTGGCATCTTGCTCCATATCTTTGTATACTGTAGTGCTTACAACACCAGGCGCAGTCAAAGTGGTAGAAATTTCCTTGTTGTTCCAAGTTCTATCTTTATGATCATAAGTCTGTCAAACAATTTGGTTATAGCTTTGCTTTCGATGCTCCCACTGTTTGCATATCCACCTTAGTCTTAATCATCCCATAGCATTCTCTGTGGTGTTCAACCTCTTTTCTGTCCCTAGATACTGAATTTAGTTGACTGTCTTGTGCTGTTGCGCCTTAGAGTCACCTTTGTTGAGGGGAGATTAAACGTTATAAAAGTCCAATTTGAGTTAGAATTAGCATGATGTGACCTCAATTTGCTGTAGTGACTTTAAGCTGCCATAATTACCATAGTCCAGATTATATATCTAAAACTGTAAAGTGTAGGAAGTTAACATTTGGCATGGGCATTGGTTTTGAGGTGTAGATGTGCAATGTCATGGTATGGCCATGATTTGACCATTGACTTTGCTGTAGTAGCCTTGACTTGTAAAATCTTGATCTGGCTACATCTCAGCAGCTTTGATTATGTTCCGCTGCTCTTTGAAGTTGTTGTTGACCAGCCATTTGTGGTTCTAGCCATTTCAGTGATGGCTAGGTGAGACTACACCTAATTTTAATTTGACATGATTCTACCATGATTCTTCCTATAGGGCAAATGTGTTTGTTTTGAATTCTTCTAATTTGAATACAGCCAATAAAGACTGAGGTTTCTTATCCGGGGATGGGTTTTGGCAGTCATGAAGCAGTTCATTATCCCTTATATCCTGTGCCATCTTCCACGGAAGGATCAGTGTTATCTTAAGGTCTGGTTCCATGTTCAAGGCTTGTCATGATTGAGTCTCCAATTTCAAAATCAGGGTGGACTGAGATGGAAATGACCAAAATAAATTATTTTAAATGGACAGGAAAGTGAAAATATTTCCTGACCATCCTGTCCTCGATCCGGATTATCTTCTTGAGAACCATCCAGATTCATTCCAATTTTCAAAATGATGTGATGAAACAGCAAAACGATCAAACGTATTTCTGTAGGATAGATTGCAGTGGCTATAGGATCTGTCAGCTCCAATTCCCCTAAGTAATAATACGTGAGCCAGAATTAACTCTAAAAAGCGAATAATCAGGTTAACAGGTCATAAATGGTCATTTAGGAAGTTGTGCAATGGGTCAGCACTTTTACTTCTGAGAGATAGATGAGGGGTAATTATTGTAACTAAATCATTTTTAAAGTATCTTAGTCTTCAAACTGATGAAACCTGTAATGATTGGATATTTATCTCTTTTTGAAAATATATTAAGGTGAGAATAGAATACCAAGGGACATTTTAAATAGACCATTGGATATTTTTTAATTAGTAACAAATGAATTTTGAACAGAATAAAAACTGAAGGGCTTTGGATTTTATTTATTTTTAATAAGTTCATTGCCTTTTTAAGCTGATGGGAAATATGTTCTATAAGCCACTGACCTTTAAAGATACCACTTTAAAGACCACTCACCAGTGGATGCCTAAATGTTCTTTAAATTCTTTAGACATCTCAGCCTTAACAAAAATGTTAAAATAATATACAAGTTATCCTAATGTTAAAGATGGTTACAACTGGGGATTAAAGTGTGCTTTGCATATATACCAACCTTCCAAATTGCGTTCGGATGCTTACCTTCGGGTTTGAGATTTCCATCTGATTCAAATCAGTTAATATAGCCTTCAAAACTAATACTCCACTGGAGAGTGTGTTCAGGCGTCGACCTTTGAGTCTGAAATTTCCTGTGAATTTTAACTGAAAGTGTAAAAATTTATAAGACCTAATGACGAACTCACCATCTTGTCTATTCAAAAACACAAAGTATATTTAAAAATAATTTTAAAAACATAGTTTCAGAGATGTCCGTACCTCAAAGCCCTGGGAAACATCATTTGGCATCATTACATATAGAACAGACAGTGTAAGTTATGCAAAGGTACAGGAGCAATAAGACCTAAGAGAGAGGAAATGTATGTAAAATAAAAGTGTCACAACAAGATAGTTCATTAGCATATTGGCAGTATTGTAAATTGACAACATAAATTAAAAGTTATGAAGCTGTAAAATTTATTAATGGATGTATAGTTGTCAATGGAGATAGCAAACAAGCTAAAACTTAATATAATAATCAATTAATAGCAATCAATTTATTCTTGTGATAGGAGAAATGTATCTCAAATAAGGCAGTAGAAATATTAAGACAGTAAATTAAAAGTTATAAAGCTGTAAAATTTATTAATTAAAATATAGTTGTCAAAGGAAATAGCACAATAAGGCAAAATACATATAATAATAATCAGTCAACAGCAATCAATATATATATATATATTTTTTTTTTTTGTAATAAGAGAAATATGTCTCAAATATGACCATAGAAACATTGTAGCAGAGGCAACATCAAAAGTTGCACCAATGCATAAAGGCAGGATACACAAAATTTTGAAGGACTTTTTAAAATTTAATATTACATATTCCCTCATCTTATTCCTTCATATTTTACACCAAAGTCACACCCCAAGCAATGTCCCTACCAAGTTTCAACTTCCTACATTATATGGTTTTTAAGATATAGCCCGGACAAGAATTTAAAGATCAAGGTCACTACAGCAACGTCAAAGGTCAAATGAAGGTCAAACCATGATGTTGCACACCTAAATTCCACAGCAAATGTCCTTACTAAGTATCAACTTCTTGCACGTATTGTTTTCTGTGATACAATGTGGACAAGATTTTTCACAACAACCACCAGCCCATCAGACCACCTGCTTGCCTGCTACCGTACACCTGTCCATGCTAAGTAATATTTTTGAGACATAGTAATAGTCATTTGTTTTGTTTTTCTAACATTTGTCATTAAATGTTTAACAAAGAGTATCAATAGAACGTTTTGATAACCTTCTATGACCCAGTAAACATTTTTAGGTTTTGAAAACTTTTGAAAGGAAACGTTTTGCAAACTTTAAAAAATGATGGGTACTAAAACCATTTATAACAGAATGTTTTTAAAATGTGTTATGTACACCATTTATTAAACATTTAATGATAAATGTTAGAAAAACATTTCAAATGAACATAATAATGTCTGAATAATAATGGGGTCAGAGGTCAAATTCAATATCTGTATATGGTTGCTCATTATTGAAAATAATGTTTTTATGTCTAAAATTGTAAGATAGTAGCATAGAAATTGTGCCCCCATTCAATTCTTACTTTTAGGGATTGCATGTGGGGGCAATTTTTGACAAAGTCCTCTAAAATCACCTATTATTGCTCACCGCCATATAATAATAATAAGCATCCTAAAAATATAGGTTTCAAAAACGTTTTTGATAGAATGTTTTTAAAACATTTGATCAACAATGTTGTTTAAACAGTTTATGTGTACTGTTTATGAAACATTTCCTTATCAGTGTTTGAAAAACATTTCCAGCATAACCTTCATTTCTTCAGCTATTTTATAAATGTTAAAAAAAAAATTTCTAGTCAAACCTAGCTTCTCGAGTTATTTTTTTAGTTTAATAAATGTTTTCAATAAAAACGTTTGTATATAGAATGCTTATAAATTTTTTTAAACATTACAGCATAAACATTTACTTTGAAATGTTTAGAAAACCATAAGATAGGGTTTAAATAGATTTAGAAACGTTTTGTAAGCGTTTAAACCATTTTAATACATTTCTAATGTTTACTGGGCATGTTGTAAAAAGTAGTAAAATTGTTGTACAGGCCCAGTATTAAGGAAAATACATGGGTTAGGATATATTTATGGGAAGACTTCATTTAGAATAAGCACCGACAGAGAGTTGGTATTAAGGTAGAAATATGTGTTAGGAATTTCTATGGGTGTTGTAGGCTGTAGAGGGGTATTCATTGTATTTAAGTGAGTGGAATGTGGTTGCAGAAGGTCCAGGTATATGATGGAGTGGTCTATGAAGATGGTATATACCGGCAGGCTTATGTGGGTGTTCCACCACACGACTAAGCTTCCTGATTAAGGGTTTTTGTAGTCAGTTTCAAAAATTTGCTTAGTCCCAGGCGTTCTGTATGGATCGGTAGTTGTCGGTTGGGGCCGTGAGAAAAATCAAACATGTTTGATATTTTTCACGAGCCAAACCGATTCTTATTTCCCACCGTCAACAAAATGTCCAGTCTCAGGCTTCCTCAGGCCTCCTCAGACCCAAATTTACACAGTCCTATGTTGTCTCAGGCTTCCTGCGACCCTTAGTCCCAGGCATCCCTAGCTTAGTCCCAGGAAGCCTGTTGTCAGTCCCCGACTCATAACAGACCTTTGAAGTTTCATGCGTGTGAAAAAGAATCAGTTTCATTAGTCCCAGGAAGCCTCAGACCGTTTCCGGTGTCCTGTGACTAAGAAATCTGGGTCTGGGACTAAGCCCCGACTAAGAGAAGCCGATCCAAACCGATCCAAGCTGACCTCCTCAGGCCACCTGGGACCACACAAATTTAGTCTGTGACGGTCTGAGGACGCCCCAGGAGGCCTGGGACTAAGTACCGATTAAGTACCAACTCTTTTCTGTGCACTTGAAACCAAAAAGAGGCAATGGGGGGTTCTAGGACTATATAAGCGACCACGCACACGCTTTCTGTGTTTAGACTGGTTGGCTACTGAGAGACGTGTGTCACTTACTGCTAGGGGTTTTCAGTTTTTTTACATTTTACTTGAGCTTAGGGCAAATTTAACAGTTAGGGGACACATTTCAGTTTTTTTTTTACTTTTTTTTTGTGATATTCACTGGAGTTATGAGGAAAGAGAAAGGAGGAGAGAGAGGAAAGAAGAAGATGGAGGAGAGGCAAGAGGAGAGGGAGAAGGAAGGTGGAGAGTTGGAGGAGAGGACAGAGGAAAGAACAGAGGAGGGGACAGAAGAGAGGATAGAGGATACAGAGGAAGGATTAGAAGTTACTGAGGAAGCTTGCGAAGAAGATGAGAGGTGTGAGGAAGAATCAGAGTGCCACTCAGCAGCCAAGAGAGCCAGGGTTTGTGCTACATTCACTGACAGCCAAGAACATGCCATTGTAGAGTTTGTGAAGGAGCACCCAGAGCTGTACGACAAGGAGCATGGACGTTTCCACGACAGACAGAGGAAGGAGGCTCTCTGGGCAGAAATCTCTGCAGAACTGAAGCTCCAGCCCTTTGATGTCAGAAGGTGGTTTGAGTCACAGAGAACTCGTTATGGCAAGCTCTCCAAGCTACAGTCTGGCCAAGCCCCAAAGGAGATGACCAAGAGACAGTCCTGGGTCTACCAGCAGATGGGTTTCCTTAAGACCCACATCAGACGCAAGGGGGCCAACAGAAGTTCTGGGTTCAAGGCCAGTCCCAACACCAGCAGGCATGAAGAATCTCGTGGATCTACTACTGATACAGAACATCTTGAGTCCAGTGTCCTGAAGGAGAGTAGATGTCAACCAATTCTTACATGTACACCAGTTTCTACAGATTCCAAGATACTCGAGCACTTTGACTAGATGAGGACACTGATGTCAGGTTTCCTGCAGCAGAAGTCAGACAGGCAGCCCTTCTTTGACTACATGGCATCAGAGGCTGAAACGATGGCCAAAGAGGAGTTTGAGGACCTCAAGGGCAGGATTTTTAGAGACATTGAAGCAGTAAAGAACACTCATAGACGTCAAGTACTACCCAAGAGATCAGCCACTATTACCAGAGAGTCACAGAAGGTCGGGATACTGCCAACAACCACTCAACAGGCATCTAGTTCCACCCAGGCAGCAGTTCCAGCAGTTACGTCTACTACACACCCAGCCCCATTGGCTTTGGAAACCCTCCATCAGTGGTCACAGTACAGGACGAGGGCAGCAGACACAACTTAAGTGGAATACTAAGCCAGCTACCAGATCTAACAACAACACAGATCATTGAGCAGCCTCAGCAGCCACAGCAGCAGCTCTACACCATCACCACCACAGCACCGCCTCAACAGCAGCAGTCTCCTCAGTGGCCAGTCCGGGTGGGTCTCGTACCCCCCATAGGCCCTTTTCAGGGCCGCCTAAATATTCCAAAAACAATTAATAGCTGCATGTTGTTCAAATTCCCCTCCCAAAACATAAGAGTTCGGTACAAATACTTATCACAACACAAAAGAGCCCAACACCAACACCACCCCAAACATGAAACAAATAACCCATGGTAATACACATAACAACAGAAGGCCACATAGAAAAAATTAGATAAATGAACTCCAAATATGGCCAATAATCTGCCCATTTGTAGCTTAAAATCCATGGGATTGGTTTAAATCTGTAATAAAAAAAGTCCAACACTTACACCATCCCTAGAGTTAAAGATATTATACTATCACATAGCCACCAACCAACAAACAGATAAACCCAATAGCAAACATAACCCCCAACCAATGGACTGAAAACAAACCAATTTGCAAACATAAGTCCCCACAAGCAACAGACAGATAAACCATACTCTAAAGAGAACCACTTGGGTGGTTATATTTTCTAAATTTTCTTGAGGTGGAAGAAAAAAAAATTATTTTGAGATTCACAATAAAGGAAAAACTTTTACTTTCAGTTATTTTTCCAGAAGACAAGAAAAATGTAAGTGAAGTTAGGGTGTAGCTTTCAAAATATATGCAATATTTATTCCATTTAGCAAGTTATGTTGGGCATTGGGTTTGTCGGTTTCTTTGTTGGGGACTTATGTTTGGCATTGCGTTTGTCTGTTTTTTGTGGGACTTATGTTGGGCATTGGGTTTGTCTGTTTTTTGTGGGAATTATGTTGGGCATTGGGTTTGTCTGTTTGTCTGTTTGTTGGTTGAGTGACTTATTTTTGACATTGCGTTTGTCTGTTTTTTGTGGGACTTATGTTGGGCATTGTGTTTGTCTGTTTCTCTGCTTTTTGTGGGAATTATGTTGGGCATTGGGTTTGTCTGTTTGTCTGTTTGTTGGTTGGGTGACTTATGTTTGGCATTGCATTTGTCTATTATTTGTGGGACTTATGTTGGGCATGGGGTTTGTCTGTTTGTTGGTTGGGTGACTTATGTTTGGTAATGGTTGGGTTATTTGGAACAAGTACAGCTGATTAATTGTTTTTGGAACATTTGGTAGTCCTGAAAAGGACTGGTTACTGCAGTAGCAGTTATATTCTGCCATCTTGCCAGGCCACTGCTCCCTCATTATTGAAGTAGTCCTTGAGGTAATCCCTCAGTCTTTTGGCTTCTCTGGCAGGGTTTCTGTCGTGATCACAATCAGCAGCACTACCAATCAACTGACCATCACCAGGCACATCATCATCACCACCAGGCTGTTGACCACCATGTTGACCTTGATACTGGCTTCTCAGTATGTTGTGCAGAACCACACAGGTCAAGATCACATCCCTGACTGTTTCTGGGGGTAGTTCAATAGTGGTCATCATGACTCTAAATCTTGAAACCAGAATGCCAAAAGCATTCTCAACAACTCTCCTACCCCTCGATATTCTGTAGTTGGCAATCTTTTCCTCTCTGGTTAACATCCTTCTGCCATAGGGTTTCATTAGCCAGGTCTTCAGGGCAAAGGCATCATCTGCCAGGATGAAGTAGGGAACATCTCGACCACCCTGGGTTATAGGTGCTGGGTCAGGGAAGCCTATGCTGCCATCATCAATCTTCCTCTTCAGGTGACAGGTATTAAATATCTGGGCATCTGAGCAAGATCCAGCTGTACCCACATCCACCCATCTGAACTTGTACTGTCCATCAACCAAGGCCAACATTACTATTGAAAAGAATCCCTTATAGTTGTGGTACAGGGCTCCAGAGTTCTTGGGTGTCTTCAGAGCCACATGCTTACCATCAAGGGCTCCCAGGGCATGTGGAACATTCCACCTGATCCTGAATTCTGTTTCCAGTTCTTTCCACTCATGTACTCTCTGGTGAACTCATCCTGGATGGTCCTGCAGACCTCTGGTAGAAACTTGGAAATGGTGTATCTGTCAACCGTGAACTGACTGACACAATAATGATGTGTATGACTCTCCAGTAGCCAGATATCTGATGGTGAGGGCTATCTTTTCCCCAACACTGATTGGAGCTCTGTAGTTGGTGGCCTGCCTGGCTAGATGTGGTTCCAGTCTGGTCTTTATCATTTCAAAGGATTCTGGGGTCATCCACATGAAATTGGTGAATCCTGGAATGTCTGTGGCATACAGTTCAGCCATAATGTTGTGGTAGGCCCCCTCTGCTCTCTCTGTAGTAGCCATGGCCTGACCCACATGTTGTGCCTTCTTCTAGGTCTCTGTCTGGCTGGTGGTGGTGGAGGTGCTGCTGGTGGTGGTTGCTGTGGTCGATGTAGAAATAGCAAATACATCATTATATGTAACTGAATAAAAACTAAAAAAGCCCTAAATTGTTGCTGAAGCTGTCTTCCATTGAAAGGTGGCATCCTGCTGTGTTCCTAGAAAAGTAATGATAATTACATCCCGGAATTTATATATATACCCAGAAAATCCAGTTATTTTGCAAAACAAGAATCGGCCATCTTGGTCTGGGAAACACTGAGGAGGCCTCAGGACGCCTGAGGAAGCCGGGACTTAATCAGGGGTTAGTCGGGGCTTAGTCCCAGGAGGCCCGAGGCGTCCTGGGACCCAGTCGGTATGTCTACGACTAGATCCTGCTTCAAACCGACCAGAAAAATGGCTTAATTGGTTCTTAGTCGCAGAACAGTCGGGGATTTGTGGGGCCTCCTGGGGCCTTCTCAGGCTTCTTGAGGCCGATCTGAACTTAATCCCAGGCTTTAATACTGATTCAGTTTTCCCGCCCATTTTACCTTTTTTTTCACCGACTGTCCACGATTAAGGGTCGGGGGACAGGATCGGGGCTTAGTCCTTTGGTGGAACAGGGGCATAAGTAAGAAGTGTCCACATTCCATTCAAATTTAGGTATTGCCTGACGTCCGAAAATTGGGGCTGTATCATTAATTGTGTAAGTGATTGGAGATGGATGTCCCACTGTGTCCTGGTGTGATGTATTGGCACTATAGTGGGTATTTGGTGGTGTATGTGAAGGAATGTTCATTTATCTTTGGGTCCAGCCGTGTATCATTTCTTATTCTATTTGTAAATATGGATAGAAAGGTTTGATAGTATGTACAGTTAGAGTAAAATAATGCTAGATCTTCTATTCGTACAATATTGCCAGAGAACCCCCATCACGGCCTCATATATCTCACTAGGGTGTACAAGTACAACAGAAGGTGTGGTGACAGTAAAATATTGCTAGAAAACCCCACCATGACCTCATATTTCCTTCACTCCATCTGAGTGCAAGCATTACACCTGTGTTGTAAACTCAGGACAGTTTTATCTCAGGACACACGTACACAAAAACGATAAAAACTTGATAAAAATTATTGCACCACCCATGTATCAATAATATATAGGTACATTCGTTATAAAAATGCCAAAACAATCCCTTTTCCATTAATTTTTCACCATATTATTCCTGATACATATTATTCCTAACACTATTAAGATATCAGCTGGTACAGATATACAATGGCATTCCCAAAACCAATGTCCCTTGTGTACAACTTCCCAGATAGCATTCCACCATCGAACCGACGTTGGCCCAACGTCGGCACATCCGTCTGTCTGACGTTAGCTGCCGACGTTGGGCCAACGGCTTTTTGACCGTCGGGCCAACGTTGGCCCAACGTGGGCAAGCCACCGATGAAAATTATATGTTCTATGTATAGCATCAGCCAATCAGATGATGTTCATTGATAACTTTTGTAGTGTGAATTTTTAATGAGAATATTATTTTTATGTGTAAAATTGTTAAATGGTTAGTTAAAATTTGTGGGCTCACTGAAATATGATTTTTAGACATACCATAATAAATATTTTTTTCTAAGTTACCCCAAATCCCCTATTATTGCTCGCCGCCATCTTGAATAAAAATCCGCCGTTGGCCCAACATTGGCAAAATATAGACATCTAACCTGAGTGTTGGTTGGCAAGCCAACGTCAGCCCAACGCTTGCCCAACGTAGGCAAAATATAGAGACATCTAACATGCAGAGTGTTGGTTGGCAAGCCAATGTCGGCCCAACGTCGGCAAAATCTGCTGACCATGCGACCAATAGCCAACGTCGGTCCGACCGTGGAATGCTATCTGGGTTATATCCATATTATTTTGTGATATTTTTTGGTTTTTATATAACATATAGTGTTTAATATAAAGCATCAATAAATACAGGATATAATAAAAATCACTTTAACTTTTGATTTAGGGAATTAGCATATCTTATAAATATGTCCTGAGTTAAAAATAGAAAGAAAATCCCTGAAATACATATTTATTGTTGTTTAGTTGACAAGGAGATATTTTATACTAGATAATTTTCAGTGACTGCTAGGTGGCCCTCGAGTGGGCCAGACCAATGCAATTTTATTCTATGGTAAAAACGGAATTTTCTGTGAAAATTTGAACAAGATTCAACAACTTTAAGGGGTGTTTTGAGCTGAATTGCCATTTGAGGGTACTCTCTGTACATGCACTCCCAATACATGTATTTTCAGCTTGGTGTGTATTTCTTAAGGAAAACACTACTTAATTCTCCCTAAGTGGCGCCCACTCTCACACGCAGTATGGTTTATAGCCCTACATTTGCCCTTTTGGGCAAGATATGAGCATATCTTAATGCACCCCCCAGAAGGCGAATTACAGGCCTGCTGGAGCCCAAATAACACACCCTTAGTCACTTCTATACCAGATGTAATTTTGAAACCTGTGCGGTAAGATTTAGTAGGTTCCAGAGAATAGACCAACATTTGGTACTCATTTGGGCTGATTTACATCTATTTTGGACCATTTTAACAGCAATATTTAGGTTAAATAATTTGTTCTCAGGCATGTAATGCTCCAAATGCACCTAAATATTAAGTCCTCCTTTGTTGTCAAAACATATATAAAATTGAACAAGGGTTTCAGATTGGCCACATTATGATATATTTGACATTACCCCCATGAGGCGGGGAGCAGACCAGGCCCACACCCCGAAACTGAAATTCCTAATATGGCCCTCAAGTGGACCAGACCAATGCAGTTTTATTTTATGGTAAAAAGTGAATTTTCTGTGAAAATTTGAGCCAGATTAAACAACTTTAAGGGGTGTTTTGAGCTGAATTACCATTTGAGGGTACTCTCGCTACATGCACTCCCAATACATGTATTTTCAGCTTGGTGTGTATTTCTTAAGGAAAACACTACTTAATTCTCCCTAAGTGGCACCCACTCTCACACGCAGTATGGTTTATAGCCCTACATCTGCCTTTTTGGGCAAGATATGAGCAAACCTTAATGCACCCCAGAAGGGGAATTACAGGCCTGCTGGAGCCCAAATAACACACCCTTAGTCACTTCTATACCAGATGTAATTTTGGCTATTGGTCGCATCATCAGCAGATTTTTGCCAACGTTGGGCCAGTGTTGGCCCAACGATGGCTTGCCAACCACTACTCAAGTTAGATATCTCTATATTTTGCCGACTTTGGGCCAACATTGGGCCAACGGTGGAATGCTATCTGGGACAATGCCACTCCTCATATAATATGGGTAAGCAGATATTCTACTCTCCTTTGTTGTGTTCAAAAAGTGTCCTGAGTTCGCAGAACAAGTGTAATTCTTGATAGTCTATTTGTAAAATATTGTTAGAAAACCCCAATGTGGACTTATATTTCTTTACATACAGACTGATCATCTATTTGTAAAATATTGCTAGAAAGTCCCATCGTGGCCTCAGCAGTCACTGAGTAAAAAACTTAGAAAACAAGACATATTTTGACCAATAAGAGATGATGTGCGGTAAAATGGTGCGGGCGGCTCCGAATAAATCTCCGATTCTAGCTCCAGCTCCGAGTTTTATAACGCACCCTTTAGTGTAAACATATGGAAACGTGCGTTTTAATGATCTATAACCCATCTGGTTTAAAAGCTGCAATTTAATTCATTAAAACATATCTGTGTAATAAAAGAGTGAATTATTAATGTGTTTTCATCAAGGAAAAATACATTTAAAACAATTGTTTTATTTATATTTTTGTTTTAAAATCTGTATATACAACGTTACTACAAATATCGCGAAGTGTTACCTTTGTTTTCATTCGTGCAACTGTCAAAACCAGGAAGCACAGAAATAAATTTTATTTATTGTAAGCCTAAGGTAATTATTGGTTCTTATTTTATTAAAAATTTGCTTGACAAATCAATTTCGTTAACTGTGTACAATAAACATAATTTCATCGTCCCAAGATTTGAGTGGTAGTATAGTGGATGATCGTAAAGTCGATCACCTAAGGGAGACTTATAAAGAGCAATTGTTCTCACCTAATAAAATTAAAATCAACCTCAAAATATTAAGGTACATTGAAAAATACGACTTTATAAAGCAAATAAAGTAACAAACTGCTGCAAGACTTCAAAGATATTTCTTCAATAGAAAGTTCAAACCTGGGTTTGAAAATGCAGAAAAAAGACTTTTATTTGTAGGATTGATCATTAAGTCGATCACCTAGTACCATCACTTTCATTGTGATCAAGAAGATGCAAAATTTGTTACAAGATGATCAATTATATCTATTGAACAAAAATTTGTACACAAATTTTATATTAGTTGTATTATAATAAACCAGACGGTTTATTTCTGTATTGAGGTAATATTTTAAGGTTTATTTCAGAAAATATAAAAATATATCTGCTTGGAACACATTGCAGGAGTATTTTTGTAGAATATATTTGAGAATAGGGTATTTGTTTATTTGCAAATTCAAATAAAGTTTCATATGGGCGGTAAAGCTGCCAATGCTGTCTGATCGACTTAATGAGCATATCGACACAACGATCATCTACTATATATATAGTCAAGTATCCTTGATTCGAGGGTCTTGTTGATTCGAGTATGGCCGTTTTTCTTGGATATAAGAGCATCTATTTTCAATTTTCGAAGTGGCTGGAGTACGGTAAAACACCGCACTCGAGAAGAAATTCTACAGTACAGTAGCATTCATTTGCCGTATTCCAGTAAATAAACTAGAGTGCGGTTCAAGCTGGTGTCCTAATAATCTCATGGAGTGAAGGAAATATGAGACCACGACAGGGTTTCTATATTTTAAATACAGAAAATCTAGCCAACCAGTCTATTTTTTGCCTGCAAACGTGATTAATTAGCCAATGAAAACAATTGTTACTGAAACATCATTCGAGACAAATACTTTACCCGTACTGCAACTACTACTATTGAAGTTTTCTAGAAATATTTTACAAATAGAATATCAGATGCTGCTACTTGCACATACAGACTTAAGGAAATATGAGGCCATGATTTGATTTCTGGCCATATTTAACAAACAGAAGATCTCTCCAACGTACCAGTCTGTTTTTGTCTGCATACGTGATTAATTTAATTAACCAATAAAAACCATTGTTACTGAAACCGCACTCGAGTCAATGTTCTGGAGTGCGGCAATCCGTACTGCAGCATATATTTCTACGGAGCGGTTTTACCGTACCGCAGCCATACCCTTTCATTTTTTATAACATAAAATGGTGCTTTGGTAATTATAGTGTTATAAAACACATCCAAATTGCTGCAAAATAAAATATTTTGACGTGAAATAAGCCCTTAACTAAAACGTTAAAACTCGCGAATCATCAAGACGTAAGGCTACGTAGTAATGAGATTAGCTAGCACTACACGGCCGGGTGTCATTAATGTTAGCTAGACGTCATTAATGTAAACAAGTTGGTATTATATTGTCTGGAGTTATGTTGCTTCTTTAAATTGTTAAGAAATAGAATAAGCAAACACTTGTTTATATGTATCAGTGTATATGTATTAGATTAAATGTGTTTAGCTGCCTATTTTATATCATTGTCTAACATTATAATGACGTCTAACATTAATGACACCCGTGTACTGCTATCCTGCATAAGTTGGCCGCAGTCATAAGTTCGCCTTGGCTCATCTACAGGCTCCAGAAAGACAAGTAGGTTATTGTACAGCAATGAAAACTGTTGCATATAATAAGTTTAACAATCATACATGGTTTCAGAGTGTAGTAGGCCACTCATGTGAAAGCCCTGTGAAGCTGTGGTGAGGGCGGCCAACTTATGCAGGGAAGCAGTACTACCTACTGTATAGATGAGGTTACCTCGGCTCTACTTTACTTGCATGTAAAGCCGTGGCACGACCCCAGAGAAAACTAGAGATTTGCATTAAATTTTTTTCCGTTGAATAAAACTTGATAAAATGACGAAATGGTTAAATGTAGTTAAAACAATAGACATTAAGCCCATGCCACAGTAAATACAGTATGTGCATAAAATGTATGCTATTTTACACAGCATTTATAACAAAAGAACATTTTCAAATTTTTAGAGATATGGTCCAAAAACATTGAAAATGAGGAAATGTAATTTATTTTTAGTCAACTATGTTTGCATGCTGACTAATCGTCAAAGGAAATGTAACAAAATAGTCGTGGGAACAGTTGTGTGTACACATTTGTATGGTATATGTGTTTTATGCAAATCTCCAGTTCTATATGTGGGGTCATGCCACAGCTCTTCACGCAAGTGAAGTAGAGCTGAGGTAACCACATCTACTAGCATTAGTGCTACTACTTCCCGCCGTAACTTAGGACAACTTGGACACAAAAACCTTAATTTTGCATGTGTTAAGTGTAATTTCATGGATTTCTTTCTATTAAAATGTGCATTGACACAAGCACAAGTTGTAAAAGTATTTTAGTAAGATCAAATCCAAACAATAAATGTTTTACAGTGCTTTTTAAGTGGTGATAATATGATTTGTACAAGAAATGAGCGTCACTTTAACTTCCTTATTTAGTAGGCAAAAGTGCATGGATTTTACCGATGGCAATCAAATAACAATAGATCTTTTGTCTTCCATTTTGTGCCAAGTTAAGGCATGTGCCAAGATATGAAGCCAAGCAGTAGCGAAGCCAACTAATGACGACATCCATGCGTGAAACGCACAAGAGAGAAGTTGGTTCGCCATACCAGCTACTAGTACTGAGATTTACTCAAGTGAAAATTCCAGTCACCTAGACATGGTTACCTCATCTCTAGTTTTCTTGCATGTAGAGCCAAGGTAACCGTGTCTACCAGTCACCCTGTGATGCCCAATCAGTACTGTACAGTAGATATACCTTGTTTTTGTACCTAAAGAACTAAAACGTTTTTTATAGAGTTTATTGTGGCAGTATATATGCATTATGTGTACTATTCCTATCAATTTATTTAATAAGATGATGCATTTGGAGAAAGCAAAACGCTTGACTGTGTGAAATGATACATGGGATTATATAGGGCCCATTTACTGTACAGTGTTCTGGCCTGAGGCCACCCAGTGTTGTGGTGGGCCTCCATCTCTGATGACTTCTGAGCTCAGTTGGCCAGTAAAATAACAGATTTTCAAAACATAGAATATTTTAATTTTACAAAAATATCATTTTGTCCAGATTTCACCTCACATTCAATGCTCTTTATTATTCAATAATAAAATCTGGCTTAACATCATTTTGTCCAGATTTCACCTCACATTTAATGCTCTTTATTATTCAATAATAAAATCCGGCTTAACTAAACTTTTCTGATCTCTCCTATGTTTCAGTTTTATTGTCTAGCAATTCCGAGAGTCTGCTGTATATTGGACATAAATCTACCCTATAAATTGCTTTTAAAATTTTACTGTCACTGTCTCCCTCCAGACCTACAAATTTAAATGATTTAAAATTTCACACAGAAGACTTGTAATGCCATATTTTACACCTTTTCTTTAATCTTTTGGCTTGTGTATTATATGGCAGTTAAAGTTTACATAACTAACAATGTGGAATAAAGATCGTTTAGTATCTGACTGACATAATATGAACCCCCAATGGAAGCTACATCACCTACTGAGTAGATCATTCATTAGCTTTATATCATTGCTATTGGGTTTGGTAACTCACAAAAACCCCATTATCATGATGTCACCCTTCATAGGCCCTGCCTACATCACGAATATTCATGGAAAGACATTGTAGTTTTGATATCATACGTCACAATATTTGCATTAACAGTCTGTTTAAAGGTTATTAAGCGTCCCGCAAGGGACGCTTGTTTGTGTATGGGAGACCTTCAGGCTCCGGCGGCTCCGCATTTTGTTTTCCTTATAACTCTGTAACCGTTAGGCGGATTCTTTTCAAATTTGGCAGGTTTAGGCAGTAGCTTTGGGGAATTTTTTTGAACATGCTGCAGTGACATTTCAACCAATCAGAGAGGTCACATGACCAAAAATGTCTTTTTTCGATGGGGAAGCTTGTCCCGATGATAACTTGAAAGGAATTTTATCAATTCACCTGAAACTTGGCAAATACACAAAATCTGGAAATCATTAGATTTTGGCATTGATTGGTTAAGAAATGGCCGAGTAATTAATGATTAATTAATCATTATGAATTTTCCAAATAAGGAAAACACAAAAATGCTTATATCTGGAAAACCGTGCTAGATAGAGCGATTTCGACGAAATTTTTGACCCACAGGATATCTCTGCAGAGTAGTTATCCCAATTTTCAAAAATTTTTGTCTCGCCAAAAATGGTGGCCATTTTGAATTTTCGAATTTTTCGCAAAAATTGCAAAACATAAAAATGCTTATATCTCGAAAACCGTGCTAGATAGAGCGATTTCGACAAAATTTTTGACCCACAGGGTATCTCTGCAGAGTAGCCATGCCTATTTTCAAAAAAATTTGGTCTCGCCAAAAATGGCGGCCATTTTGAATTTTCGAATTTTTCGAAAAATTTCAAAACATAAAAAAGCTTATATCTCGAAAACCCTGCTAGATAGAGCGATTTCGACGAAATTTTTGACCCACAGGGTATCTCTGCAGAGTAGCCATGCCAATTAAAAAAAAATTTTTCTCACAAAAAAATGGCGGCCATTTTGAATTTTCGAATTTTTCGCAAAAATTGCAAAACATAAAAATGCTTATGCTACCCCTGCTAGATAGAGTGATTTCGACGAGATTTTTGACCCACAGGGTATCTCTGCAGGGTAGCCATGCCAGTTTTCAAAAAAATTTTATCTTGCCAAAAATGGCGGCCATTTTGAATTTTCGAATTTTTGCGCAAAAATTGCAAAACGCAAAAATGCTAGTATCTCGAAACCGTGCTACACAGAGCGATTTCAACGAAATTTTTGATCTTCAGGGTATATCTGCAGAGCAGCTATCCCAAAGAGCTTTCACTCGGTGAAGTTTCAGACCCGTAGCTAATTATTCACCTACTCAAAATGAGTAAATGCTAATTATCTCAAAAACTATTGCGGATACCCAATTTTTATCAAATAACTCATTCATCTACTTTTGGGAGAGCTTTCACATGGTGAAGTTTCAGACCTGTAGATAATTACTCAACTACTCAAAATGAGTAAATGCTAATTATCTCAAAAACTATTGCGGATACCCAATTTTTATCAAATAACTCATTCATGTACTTTTGGGAGAGCTTTCACATGATGAAGTTTCAGACCCGTAGCTAATTACTCACCTACTCAAAATGAGTAAATGCGAATTATCTCTTAAAAGTATTGCAGATAGCCAATTTTTCTCAACTAACTCATTCATCTACTTTTGGAAGAGCTTTCACATGGTGAAGTTTCAGACCCATAGCTAATTACTCACCTACTCAAAACGAGTAAATGCGAATTACCTCTAAAAGTATTGCAGATAGCCAATTTTTCTCAAATAACTCATTCACCTACTTTTGGGAGAGCTTTCACATGGTGAAGTTTCAGACCCGTAGCTAATTACTCACCTACTCAAAATGAGTAAATGCGAATTATCTCTTAAAAGTATTGCAGATAGCCAATTTTTCTCAAATAACTCATTCACCTACTTTTGGAAGAGCTCTCACATGGTGAAGTTTCAGACCCATAGCTAATTACTCACCTACTCAAAATGAGTAAATGCGAATTATCTCTTAAAAGTATTGCAGATAGCCAATTTTTCTCAAATAACTCATTCACCTACTTTTGGAAGAGCTCTCACATGGTGAAGTTTCAGACCCATAGCTAATTACTCACCTACTCAAAATGAGTAAATGCGAATTACCTCTAAAAGTATTGCAGATAGCCAATTTTTCTCAAATAACTCATTCACCTACTTTTGGGAGAGCTTTCACATTGTGAAGTTTCAGACCCATAGCTAATTACTCACCTACTCAAAATGAGTAAATGCTAATTATCTCAAAAACTATTGCGGATACCTAATTTTTATCAAATAACTCATTCATGTACTTTTGGGAGAGCTTTCACATGGTGAAGTTTCAGACCCGTAGATAATTACTCACCTACTCAAAATGAGTAAATGCGAATTATATCTTAAAAGTATTGCAGATAGCCAATTTTTCTCAAATAACTCATTCACCTACTTTTGGAAGAGTTTTCACATGGTGAAGTTTCAGACCCATAACTAATTACTCACCTACTCAAAATGAGTAAATGCGATTTATCTGTAAAAGTATTGCAGATAGCCAATTTATCTCAAATAACTCATTCACCTACCTTTGGGAGAGCTTTCACTCCGTGAAGTTTCAGACCCATAGCTAATTATTCACCTACTCAAAATGAGTAAATGCTAATTATCTGTAAAAGTATTGCGGATACCCAAGTTTTATCAAATACTCATTCATCTACTTGTGGGAGAGCTTTCACTTGGTGAAGTTTCAGACCCATAGCTAATTACTTACCTACTCAAAATGAGTAAATGCGAATTATCTCTAAAAGTATTGCGGATACCCAATTTTTATCAAATAACTCATTCATCTACTTTTGGGAGAACTTTCACTTGGTGAAGTTCCAGACCTGTAGGTAATTACTCACCTACTCAAAAGGAGTAAATGTGAATTATCTCTTAATAGTATTGCAGATAGCCAATTTTTCTCAAATAACTCATTCACCTACTTTTGGAAGAGCTTTCACACACGAAAATGAAAAATTGTGAATATCTCGGAAAAGCTATTTCTTCTCCTTTAATGCTCGGCGGGAGATACACACCACGGCAGTGGTCTTGTCAACAATTTTGGTCTCCCCAAAAATGGTGGCCATTTTGAATTTTCAGAGTTTTTGCAAAACACAAAAATGCTTATATCTCGAAAACCGTGCTACATGGAGCGAACTCAACAAAGTTTTTGACCTGCTGGGTATCTCTGCAGAGTAGCCATGCCAATTTTCAAAAATGTTTTTGTCTCGCCAAATATAGCGGACATTTTGAATTTTCGAATTTTTTGCAAAACACAAAAATGCTTATATCTTGAAAACTGTGCTATATAGAGCAGACTGCGCTGACTTTGGTTGCCACAACAGTATAAGGCTAAAAACGAAGAATTTTCTTAATACTTTAGCACTCACCTTTATATCCTTTTCGGGACGCTTTGGTTTTGCTATGCAAAAACGTTATCTTTTTTTTTTTGCGAGCGATCCTCTAGTTTTTTTACAAGCATATTAACATCACATGATTCAAAGAAGAAGGTAAATACATGTATTTGCAGAGACTTGCAAAGGCTGTGCTTCCATAAATTGATTTGCAATTTCTTTTGTGACCAGCAATATGAGATCATAGGTATGAGAATTTCGAGGTTAATTGAGACATTTTGTTTAACTACATAGTTTAAACATTGGACTTGAAGGGAGTGTATGTATTTTAAAGTTGAAAATAAAATTAATAAAACTAGTTTATATAATAAATATATAGCTATTTGGATTATATAAAAGGGTTATTTAGATATTAGATAAAAAGCCATTAGTATTTTTGTAAAATATTCAGTGATTTGAGTAAAAAAGACATATTGATATAGAATTGGTTTTACATTGTCGTGGTCTGTAAAATGTAGCACTCAGTACTAAAATTGTGTCTGATGCGGTGGCCATATTGTACGTTTATAAATATCTTAAATTAAAATGATATAACCTTAGTGCTTTATGTAGAATGAAATATCCGATATTTTATCTCCATTTTATATAAGCTTCTGATGGCCAGTATTCTAAAATAAAATATTATAAATGTTACAACACAAAGATTGCTTTGAAGCTCAAATTGTTATAAGACATCCTCATTTCACAAACTTTGAAACCGTTGTTGATCTTTCTAGTTAAGCGTCCTGCGAGGGACGCTTGCTTGTATATGGGAGAAGCAACTCCGCCGGATCCGCATTTTCTTTTTGCAATAGCTTCGCAGCCATAAGGTGGATTCTTTTCATATTTGGCAGGTGTATGCAGTAGCCCTGGGAAATTTTCTGAATATGCTGCGATGACATTTTCACCAATCAGAGAGGTCACTTGACCAAAAATGCGTTTTTTGGAAGGGCGTCCTTATCTGGATGATAACTTACAAAGCATTTTATCTATCCACATAAAATTTAGCAAACACCTTCCTCATATAAACATCTGGGTGACATTAAATTTTGGTAGGGATAGGTTAAGAAATGACTGAGTAATTGATGATTAATTAAGCATTAACAATTTTCTAAACGGGTAAAATACAAAACTGCTTGTATCTCCTTAACTGTGTGAGATAGAGCGATTTCGTCGTAATTATCGACCCATAGGGTATCTGAACAAGCTACTTTCTCCAATTTTCCAAAAATTTTCTCCTCCCCAAAAATGGGCGTCATATTCAATTTTTGAATTTTTGAAAAAAAAAAAATGCAAAATACAAAATTGGAAAAATAGGCTCATAAGGTACACATATAGAACAATTCTTAATTGATATAGGAGTAGTTTTTAAAACCATTTTCTTCATAAAATAAAAATTTACTAGTGGGATTTCGCCAAAATTTTTGACCCACAGGGTATATGTGAAGACTAGCCTTTCCAAGTTTAAACAAATATTTCACTTGACAAAAATGGCGGCCATTTTGAATTTTCAAATTTTTTTCAAAAATGCAAAACACAAAAATGCTTGTATCTCGAAAACTGTGCTAGATAGAGCAATTTCAACGAAACTTTTGACCCACAGGGTACCTCTGCTAATTAACTGACCAAGTTTTCAAAAAAAAAATTTTCTGCCCAAAATGGTGGCCATTTTGAATTTTCAAATTTTTCACAAAAATCGCAAAACATAAAAAAATGCTTGTATCACGAAAACTGTGAGATAGAGCGATTTCAGCAAAATTTTTTACCCAAATGGTATCTGTGAAGACTAGCCTTTCCAAGTTTCATCAAATATTTCACTCGCCAAAAATGGCAGCCAATTTGAATTTTTCAAATTTTTTTTTAAAAATGCTTTTGTAAAACACAAAAATGCTTGTATCTCGTAAACTGAAAATACAAAATTGCAAAAATAGGCTCATAAGGTACACATATAGAACAATTCTTAAGTGATATATGAATAGTTTTTGAAACATTTTCTTTATAAAATAATAATTTGCTAGTGGGATTTCGACAAAATTTTTGACCCACAGGGTATATGTGAAGACTAGCCTTTCCAAGTTTAAACAAATATTTCTCTCGCCAAAAATGGTGACCATTTTGAATTTTCGAAGTTTTTTTCAAAAATGCAAAACACAAAAATGCTTATATCTCAAAAACTGTGCTAGATAGAGTGATTTCGACGAAATTTTTGACCCACAGGGTGCCTCTGCTGAGTAGCTGTCCCAGTTTTCAAAATATTTTTGTCCCTCCAAAAATTGCAGGCCATTTTGAATTTTCAAATTTTTCACAAAAATCGCAAAACACAAAAATGTTTGTATCTCGAAAACCGAGCGAGATAGAGCAATTTCGGCAAAATATGTGAACCACGGGGTATCTGTGAATACTAGCCATTCCAAGTCTCAACAAACATTTCACTTTGCAAAAATGGCGGCCATTTTGAATTTTAAAAAAAAATGCAAAAAAAAAACCAAAAATGCTTGTATCTCGAAAACCGTGCGAGATAGAGCAATTTTGACGAAATTTTTTGTTCAAAGGCGATGTCTTCTGAGTAGCTGACCAATTTTTCAAAAAATTTTTGTCCCGCCAAAAATGGCGGCCATTTTGAATTTTCGAATTTTTTGCAAAAATCACAAAACACAAAAATTGCTTGTATCTCGAAAACCGAGCAAGATAGAGTGATTTCAGCAAAATTTGTGAACCATGCAAAAACAATTGCTTTGTTTTGCAAGTGATCCTCTAGTTATATTTGCTAATGAAAGCAATTGCTTACAGATCCATTTTCTTTTTCCACATTGTCAAAACCCAGTCTGTCTGATTAATGAGTTATGCACAAATATTTCTTATATTTGATATTCCGGCATATACCGGTATATAATTGCAAGGTTATATTTTCTCCAAAGACAAATAAGAAGCAAATATATTGTTGTGGTGTCTCTCCCCACACATTTCTATGGTTATACTCCAGGTCCAGGGCCGGGATTCACAAAAGGTCTTAAGCAAAAAATTGTCATAACTTTGAGAGAAAAGTCTTAACTGTGAAAGAATTTTGTCATAAAGTTAAGACTTTTTTTTGCTTAGACAAAATGGGATTCACAAAGGTCTTAGACAAAAATTTGTCTTAGATTTTGTCATAACTTTAAGACCACTGCAGGGCAGACTTAAGACAATTTTAAAATATTCCATTGCATGTATTTACATTTTACCCTTTGTTATGCCAACAAAAAATATAATATGGGGATCTATACTTCCTATAAAAGTAATTTCTGTGGATTGTAATAAAAATGTACATCATTTAATTACCTATAAATTTCCACATTTTACCTTCTTGTGGTAAAAATAATGTCATAAAAATGGCTGACTCACAATAAAACACAAATACTACTATTTTTACATAATTTACAAAGAAAAAGTAACAAATCTGTTTTATAATTTTAAAGAGCATGTTTGGTTTATTTATTGATGAAAAATATTTTTGTTTTACTAAGATTAGTTAATTTGAATTCAAAATAGTTAAGACTTTTTGCACAAATTTTGTCTCAGCTAAGATTTTGCTAAGCACTTTTTGTGAATCCCAATTTGAGAGAAATCTTAGCTAAGACAAAAGTCATAACTTTAAGATTTATCTAAGCAAAAAAAATTGCCTAAACTTAAGACCTTTTGTGAATCCCAGCCCAGGATATACAAAATGTTTCACTTGTGTAGTGTAAAAACATCCAAATTCAACCTATGGAAACAAATAATTGAAGTGTTGTAATTGGAGTGCTACAGAATTCTTAAATCACAAAAGCCATCAATCCTGATTGAATAAAACTTCATGGAAGAAAAATCTGGATGTGATATTGAGTTTTTAAGGATACTTTGTGGAGACCTTAAGCATTTTTCAAAAACATCCCATCATCGCGTTTCAGAAAAAAACACACACCCCTGTGCTATAAAATTTATCAGGTACATTCTAGACCTATTTCTGCAGGTTGGAAGGATTTTCTGATCAATCAGACCATAGATGCCTGAATGGGAGGCATTTTATATTTTATATATTATTTTCGAATATTTACCAAAAATGGAAAAACAGAAATTTCCTTTTATCTCCTTAACTGTGCGAGATAGAGTGATTTCGTCAAAATTTTTGACCCACAGGGTATCTAAACAATGTACTCTTGGCAATTTTCCAAAAAAATTTACTCTCCCCAAAAATGGCGGCCATTTTTCGAACTTTTGCCAAAAATTGTAAAACACAAATTTGCTTCTATCTCCTTAACTGTGCGAGATAGAGCGATTTTGTCAAAATTTTCGACCCACAGGGTATCTAAGCAATGTACTCTTGGCAATTTTCAAAAATTTTCCTCTCCCCCAAAATGGCGGCCATTTTGAATTTTTGCCAAAAATGGAAAAACAGAAATTTTCTTTTATCTCCTTAACCGTGCGAGATAGAGTGATTTCGTCAAAATTTTTGACCCACAGGGTATCTAAAAATATACTGTTGCCACTTTTCCAAAAATTTTCCTCCCCCCAAAAATGGCGGCCATTTTGAATTTTCAAATTTTTGTCAAAGATGGAAAAACACAAATTTGCTTCTATCTCCTTAATCGTGCCAGATAGAGCGATTTCGTCAAAATTTTCGACCCACAGGGTATCTAAGCTTGAAGTAAAAATGAGGGTTTTCAGCTCCCAACTGACTTACTGTTCAATAACATCAGTTCAACTTGACACATTGATTAAGTTTAAGGAAGACTTCTAATGACCTTTTTAGTTAAAGTTCCTCTATTTAAGAGACTTTGGCCAACTTAACATAATAAATATATAGTTTTCCTCCCATCTCATTTATTTTAAGACTTTTTAAAACCACACCTGTCACATGTATACTTAAAATTTCTGTTATCTGGCAAAGCTAACCTATTGTTAGTCGAATCTTTGATTCGAGTTATGTACTGAGTTGCGGCCGCGATTTTCAAATGGCCGTTTAAGCCCTTAAATATCAAATTCTGCATAATATTTCTTCACATATCGGTACATTAAGGTCTATACTATACACTCTGCCATTTTGAAGATTTTTAATGCTTTTATTCAGTTATATTTTATAAAGTAAAAAGCTTGTCTAGCACTTCGTCTGGCTTTCTCCAAGGACCCGTATGTCCTAGAAACTATTGTGTTTGCCATTGTAATGGTATATTCGAACGAGTCTTTTCTAACGGTTTCGTCTGCTGGTTTCTAGACCTTAAACCCCAATTAATTTATTTGTCTGCAGGGTTTATCACGCAGTCACTGTTAATGTAAAATTGCTGTCTGCCCATCTACGTGTACTCAATTATTTGTCAAACAAATAAACCGCAAAGAAATTAACGAATGAAGTGACGTCACGGTAGTACTACACATTTGTCATTCAGCCAAGCAAAATCGAGGACACCTCTGGCAGAGACAATGAAAATTCAAACTCCGTAGTTCTACATTCAACCACTAGAAGGCGCTTTTGTATGTCCTAGAAGTTTTGACGATGGGGTTTCTAAACGTGAGGCTACGATGGGGTTTCTAACAACATTTTACAAATATATAATCCAGCAATATTTTACTGTCACCGCACCTCACTCTGTCTTCTCGCAATATTTAAAACAAATAAAATATCAAATGCTGGTAGTTGTATACCCACAGAGTGATGAAAATGTGAGGCTACAATGGTGTTTCTAACAATATTTTACAAATATATAATCCAGCAATATTTTACTGTCGCCGCACCTCATTCTGTCTTCTCCCAATATTTAAAACAAATAAAATATCAAATGCTGGTAGTTGTACACCCACAGAGTGATGAAAATGTGAGGCTACGATGGGGTTTCTAACAACATTTTACAAATATATAATCCAGCAATATTTTACTGTCACAGCACACCACTCTGTCTTCTCGCAATATTTAAAACAAATAAAAATATCAAATGCTGGTACTAGTTGTACACCCACAGAGTGATGAAAGCGTGAGGCTACAATCGTGTTTCTAACAATATTTTACAAATATATAATCCAGCAATATTTTACCGCACCTCACTCTGTCTTCTCGCAATATTTAAAACAAATAAAATATCAAATGCTGGTAGTTGTACACCCACAGAGTGATGAAAACGTGAGGCTACAATGGTGTTTCTAACAACATTTTACAAATATATAATCCAGCAATATTTTACTGTCACTGTACCTCACTCTGTGTTGCGGGCGATAATACCAAGTTTATAGATTTCAACACCCACTGCTGTCCCAAGATTCGACTCTGTGGTTGGCATTCTGCCAACCACTTCACCCTAGTTTTTGAAGTTATGGTATCTTCAAAGAAAAAAATGAGGTATTTAGCATGCAGTGATGTGGTTATTAATATATTGAAGATGATCAGTGTTCCTAAAATATAAATTCCCAATTTTAGGCACTATAAAAAAATCCCACATTTTTTTTCCGTTTTGGGAAAAAAATCTAATTCAACTTTTGTTTAGCAGCAGGAGTTGTTGATCTAGCTACTTATTCACATACACTATGTAAATTGGTAAAATGTATAGACTTGACTTCTTTCAGAAGATAAGATGACTAGAAAAACGCTTTCTCATTAACAGTTGTTTTATCTTATTCATATTTATCTTATAAAAATATTAAATAGCAATGAATTTTCAGAGGCATAAAATGCCTCAAAGATATACAACATATGAATGTCCCTATCTATAGCCAATTATAGTTACTACAGTGTATCTTTATCATTATAAATCTGGGATTAAATATCTGCTGGAAAAAATTTACAATCCCAAATTTACAGCAAAAATGATATATTCTTTTCATAAAAGAGACCACTCTACAAAACACAATAAAGCTCACATTCTGCTTACAGTCTAATACTGTAACTGATACAGTTTTTAGATAATCCACTTTCCATTAGATACAAAACACAGTAAAGCTTACCTTCTCCTTACAGTCTTGGTAAACGGACAAAACCCCGGAGGACAAAACCCTGGAAAAAATGGGGTGCTGGGACAAAACCCCAGAGTTGATTTTCAGGGGGGTGGACAAAACCCCAGAGAATTTTAACAGATTATTGTGTTTAAAAATGATTTTAATAACAGATTATTGTGTTTACAGTGTATACTGTTGGTGTCTACTATTGGACATTGGTGTATTGGTGTTATTTTGTTATTGGACAAAACCCCAGGTCTCTACTATTGGACAAACTCCCAGAATATTGTAATTGCTCTGCAAAATAAAGACCAGCCCAATCAGTATACAATACTGAATTAGTTTTACTATTTAAATAAATTGCAGTTCAATAAATTACAACTACAATTCAAAAACTTTCAAATGTCAAAAATGTTTAAATAAATATTCATGAAAAAATTCTGAAAATTAGAAGAGGGTTATAAGAGAATAATGATTGTTCTGTGAAAGAAAGACCTGAGCACACTTGAAAAGTACCGTGCTGATAAGGAATTCAAACACTTCTGTGGAATGATGGATGGACTCGGCTTCTTGCCAGTGGACAAAGTGGAGAATGGCATGAGCTTCTTGAGGGAAAACTGTTATCCAGGCGCAGAAGAATTACTCGATTATTTTGATACCACATATGTGTCAGGTACCTTCCGAAGTCTTATACCACTACTACTACAGCTTTATTAACTTGAGTCTCCAACCAGGCCGCTCATTTTTGTTAGCAAAATCCTTTTTCTAGTTGTGTTGATAATGTCAGAGTAAAATGAAAATACCCAACGGAGATTGAAGACAAGCTGCCATAAAAGTTACACAAGCAGAATATGCCTTGTAAGACACAGATTTGAAACAAATATTAATCAGATTAATGTTTGAAGGGTGTTGCTCATCATTGTTTTCTTGCTTTATTTCTATTCCAGACAAAATCATGTCAGTTGCACTGTTGCCCCTCTAGAAATTCTGTGTATTCTGCTATAACTGAAAATGCATTGACATTAAATCAAATGTGGCACACAAGTTAAGAATAGTCTTCAAAAGGTCATTATTATTTGGTGATTTAAAACCCCAGCTTATATTAAAGGAAGTTATGATCGTCTTCAAGTTATAAAAGTATTGAAATGGAGACTTTCTTAAAGTCATAAAATTTAATTTGTGTTTACCAAAGGAAGGTGCTGGCGACCTTTATACATTTAAATGTTAAGGAAGTTATGGCCTTATATAAGTGACACTCAGCTCAATGAGTTTTTATCCCACAGCCCTTAAGGGCTGTCAGGGTATTGTTTTCACCCATGGTGTCCGGATGAACGTGGGTGTGTGTGTGTGTGTGTGTGTGTGTGTGTGTGTGTGTGTGTGTGTGTGTGTGTGTGTGTGAAATGTCATGGTGTGACCTTGATTTGACCCTTTGACCTTGCTGCAGTGACCTTGAGTTTGAAAATCTTGCCCGGGCTATGTCTCGGCAACCATAAGATGTAGGAAGTTGATACTTGGTAGGGACATTAGTTAGGGGTTGTGGGTATGCAACATCATGGTGTGACTTTGATTTGACCTTTGACCTTGCCGTAGTGACATTGACCTATAAAATCTTGTCCGGGCTATATCTCGGAAACCGAAAGGTGTAGGAAGTTGATACTTGGTAGGGTCATTGGTTGTGGGTTGTAGGTGTGCAACGTCATGATGTGACCTTGATTTGACCTTTGACCTTGCCATAGTGACCTTGACCTATAAAATCTTGTCAGGGCTATATCTCGGAAACTGTAAGGTGTAGGAAGTTGATACTTGGTAGGGACATTGGTTGGGGGTGTAGGTGTGCACCGTCATGGTGTTACCTTGATTTGACCTTTGACCTTGCTGTAGTGACCTTGACCTATAAAATCTTGTTTGGGGTATATCTCGGAAAGTGTAAGGTGTAGGAAGTTGACACTTGGCAGGGACATTGGTTGGGGGTTGTAGGTGTGCAACGTCATAGTGTGACCTTAATTTGACCTTCGACCTTGCCGTAGTGACCTTGACCTTTAAAATTTTGTCCAGACAATATCTCTGAAACCGTAAAGTGTAGGAAGTTGATAGTTGGTAGGGGCATTGGTTAGGGGTTGTACGTGTGCATCATAATTTTTAGTTTACGGATTAATGCTGTCATGTTGCTATTGAATTGCATTGTTTTAATACTTTATCTTTACATACATTTTCCTTCTCTGATGTTATTTTCTCTACTTAAACATCATTTTGACCTTAATATAACTGACACTGCTTTGAAAGTATCCTAATTTTTGTACTGTTTCACTATTTCTATATCTCATGGTGTTGAAAACTTTTTCCCCAGGCTGTGGGGTACAGGCATCTCTGATGCTATTTTTAATGTTTTAAAATCAAATGTGGCTCACATATTAAGGTTGTTAAAAGAAGTTTTGTTTTTCTGGTAACATTGGAGTCCAAATATTAATAAAGATATGGCCACCTTACAGTAAAAAGAGGGTTTCCAGCCCCAACTAACTTAATGTTCAACTTAACTCAGCCAAACGTGGCACATTTATACTCAGAGGAACATTTCTGTGATCCATTCACCTTGAAGTCCCACCTTTGAAAGTTAGCCACATTAAAGTAATAAAAATGCAGTTGGTCCCAGCTCACCCAGTTTTAACTTTTTTGCTACAAAACTTGGCACATGTTTATAAGGTTAGCTATAAAAAAGCAAAGCTATGCTTTTTCCTTTGATACTCCATTGATACAAATTATTTGCCATGTATATTCATTGGATGTGGTATAAATTTGTCAAATGCATGTAGTTGACTATCGATCTTAATTAAGGTCAAATGACTGAGAAAATAAGCCTTTGTTTTGTTATGTGTGTTTTTGTTCTAAATTTTATTGTACAATACTTTGTGAGTATCTTGGAAATAGTAAGGGATAAGTTCATTTTTGTATGGCTTTTTCGATAATGTAAGTATCTTGGACATTACAATATCAAGCAATTCCAATGATATTTGTATTTGAAATACATGGTTTCAGTGCATTGCATGCGTTTTTAACCATAAGTATTTTTTGTACATAGTTTACCAGCACGAAAAGAAAAAGAAATATGATAAAAGGTGTTATCTGACACACAACAAATAAACAGTGGCACAAAACACTAGGTTAATAACTTAATGTTTATAATTAATAAAGTTGTGCAAATCAACTGAAATAGTGGCCTTAAATGTTCCCATAAAATCCCATGCAGCAGTCCGCATATGGGTGTTTTGGTAAAGCGCATCAGACTACATGACTGTGAATTTGTTTTCAAAGCAGACTGATTAACTGTGTATCAGGTCTGTGTGAGGAAAGCAAATAGCTTTTCATTACGATCCAGATTGAATGGGTCTCCATTTGTCATCAGAAAATAAAAGAGGAGCCTTGCCACAGTGAATGTAAAGAGCTTTAAATGCTGAAGGAAGAAACCTGAAAATTGGCCACATTATCCCAGTTTTAGGCATTCAGATACTGGGGGCCTCAAGCCAGATGCAATGACTGTCACATTGAGTATTTATCTTAAATGATAAGTTTGCCTTCCTTAATAAACCCAGTTACAGTTTGTAGAATTAAATGTTGCAAGGGACTGTGTGAATGTTTTTTTGTTTTACTTAAAACAAATAATTTTGTGTTATGACATATGATTTTGGTGCACATGATTTGCTGTTTGGTCATTTCCCATTCACAGAGCTGTTCTGGGTTGTTAGTTGAGGCCAAGTTTTTTCAATAATACTGAGTGGCCTTGTGTTCTCAGAAATGGTAACAAGGGAATCCAGGAATTCGTATTTTTATTGACGGTGGCTTGAAAGCAGGAGGCTGTTTAGACAGAATTGGTGTGTGATAGATTGGAATCTGTGTTCTTTGTGCCATAAAGCCAGATTGATTTCTCTGTGCAGTGACTATCAACAGTAACAGATGTGAGAATTGGGGTTTTACACTATTTTGAATCTAGCAATGTGAATAAATAAAAGCTATGTGAGAATTTCTGTTGCATCAGATATAGTACAGTGTTGTGGAATCTGGGATCCTTTCATCAAACACAGTTGCATATTTAAGTGAAAGCGTTATTCACAGTCACCTTTCATTGTGAAGATTAAAAAATGTTGCTGTGCTAACTAAGCAAATGTAAAATAACACCTGGCTTGACAAGTTGTTCTCTGCCTGTATATTGATGCTAAATGGGACAGTTTATAAACTAAATATTGGGTCAATATAACAAAGGATTGTGTGTCTGAAGCTCTGCATGCTCCATTGATGATCCAATGATAGAATAGGAATTAACAAGACATACCTTCATACATGCAACAAGTAAGGTTACTGAAGGACAAACCAGTTTTATTTGAAGTCTTTTTGTCAGTAAAAATGACATGATTGCTACTCTTTTGGTCAGGAAAAGGAGGTCTGGTATTAGAGTGTATTGGAGCGAATGATTTTATTACATACCAGCCTGTATAGTGTAAATTTATTATAATATTATTACATAATGTTCTTCTCGTGTATGAGAAATTTGTTGTGTTTAATATTTCTATGAGTGATAGCTCTCTGTTAATAAGTTGTGGAATTATGAACAGTATTTTTATTGCTGAATGTTTACAGACATATTGACCTTGTGTTATTGGAAGCCTGATCCCTGTGAATTATTTCTATCATTACCCATGGGTCTACATAGAGTAGTCATTACAGAAACCGCATTATCGGCTCTAACTTCCTTTGTGTAATTAGTTACAGCAGCAGAAAAGAAGAATTTATTGAGTAGGATAAAATTGTCACACAGCATAATTCAGCTGATCAATTGCTGTTCTGTGTAATATATCTTACTGAGAGTTAAATTTTGCTGAAAAAAGTCTTGCATAAAATGGACATTTTACAGGCCAAAGTAGATGCTGTTTGATTCAGTACCAGTGCAAATCTGAGTTTTAGATATTAATAGGATTATATTTTTGCAGTTCCAACATAAAAAATGTAGTATTTCTAAGTGAAATAAGTGGAATGAGTCAAAATGTCAGAACCAAGTCTTGTGCATGTGAATACTAGAGGTTCAGTTATCTCTTGTAACTCTAAGATTGAATTTTTTTATTTAAACTTGTATAAAGGTGACACTTTAATGGAAATACATTGTTAAAACCTTTAAAGTTTAAATCATTTTAGCTATCTGTAGTCATATACTTGGCATTGATAATAACATTGTTGAAATTCACGGTCTGTAACATTGACCTTTTCAGTGTAGTTAAACCAACAGATAATGTAACTATAAGTTATGAATAGTGTAAATAAAGTAATATGTACTTAACAAATTTAACTAAAATATCTTGGGATACTGTCAATGTAATAGGATTTTCAAGTACTAAAGCACTCTTTAAAGAATGGAAAGCAGATTTAAAATCTTTCAATTGAGAAAGCTTTAAAAGGAATATGTAAAACAAGAGCACACAGAGTGTGTACCTCCATGAAGGCATATAGTAAGAAATCTAACATTTGCCAGGAATCTAAAATTCCCCACCTGTAAAACCTTAGTTAATTTTATGAAAAAAATGATGTTTTGTCTTAAAATTGGTATTTTTCAGTTCAAGAAGCCTTAATTTGCTATACATTCAACAAATCTCACCTCAATTAATTTATTTTATTAGTATTTCAACATGTGGCGAATTTCAGATAAGTGGCGAATTTTATATTTCTTACTCTATATCATTTATACCAGAACCTTATCTCTCTTTCCTAAAACAAAACAGGTCAATAATAACTACATAGGAATTCTGGATCATTCATATTTTTATGTATCCAGACAGTGATTTGGATCAATATCAAAACTTAATGTTATGTAAGTTAGACCAAGACTCATCTTTTCATTTTTTCTCGTGTAGATCCAACCAGTCATATTCGTGTAATCCTTCTATCAAGCAAACAAACAAACTGTCATGAATTTAATACCTACTTGACAGAAGTTATAAACTTCCAGTGTAAGCAATGAGTCTGCTGTTTTATTTGCAGATACAATCATGGACTATTCAAGATACTCAAAGCCACTGATAAATTAGGTGTAACGGCCCTGAAATTGTACCAGCACTAGAAAATACAGCAAAACTATCAAATTTAATATCAAGTTGTCTGTCTTGTTCTAGGTTTACCTTGCTCATGAGTCAGAAAAACCGTTGAGAAAAGATGGCGTCTCACATGGTGGGACACACAGCCCATCGGTTTAGTTGGAATCCAATCAACTCCTCAGTTTTAACTTCAGAGCATGAGGAATCAGAAGAAGATGGCAAATGGCTGGGTAATGACACCATTGATGTGGTACAGATGGGATGCTCTGCCAACTTCAACACAGTGGCTTGCATCAGGTTAGACTCTATCTACTCACAAGTACTGTTTATGTATATTTACTATGATAACAATGTTTTGATAGATTTTTGTATCATTTTGCTTGATTTCACCTCTGAGTGATTTATAAATCTTTCAAAAATGAATATGACAAATGTCAAATTGCTTCCTAATGTCAATTGGAACAGATGAGATGCACAGGTAAGAATCCGTTTACTTGTATGTTTGCACTGATTTTGTATGTTTATTGTGACAAAAATCTCTTTTGATTTTGTGGGATAGTTTTATGTATCTTGTTACTTGAATTTACAAATAGGATTTAAAAATATTTCAGAAATGATCGTTTTACTTCAAACCAATTTCATTCTTATGCAGATGACAGCTAACTTAATGTGAATTTGTCTCACAAGAATGCCTCTTCTGTCCTTGAAAAGCTAAATAGTTGCCTCAATGGCATAAAAGAGTGGATGTCAACTAGTAAACTCAAGTTGAATCCTGGTAAAACTGAGTTTATGCTCTTTAGTTCTGAAAGACAGAGGAATTGGATGAAACTATGTTTACCTTTTGACATCTTGGGTACTCCTGTCTACCTGACTGAGTTAGTCAAGAGCTAGGGCGTGTGGTCTGACTCTGATTTTTACATGTTCAGAGTGTTTGCAAAAGTTGTTTTATGTGATTCAGTGACTTCAGACAGACCAGGCTGTTTTTAATTCATTATCCTTCTATAGTTGTGGCCAATGTTCTTGTCAGTAGTCGTTTGGATTACAGAAATTTTTCAAGAGTCCCTGTAAGTTCAATCTTCATAACTTACAATGTTTTAAATAAAGTGCAGCTAGAATTGTAGCAAAGACTCGTAAATACACCTGTGTAAATCCTGGTCTTAAAGTTTAAAGTTGGGGTTTTATGTCATATTGGGACACATTCTTAACATTGGCACTTGTGGGAGTTGAACCCACACAGAGGTGACAGCCTATGATTAAATGACAAACCTCCTGTTATTAAGAAACTGCATCGGCTATCTGTTGAACATTGCTCAGTGTTTAAAACTGCCACACTTGTTTGCAAGTTTCTTCACACTGGTTTTCCCCAAGTATTTTGTTCCATACCTTTCTTCTTATATTAGTTCCTATGGTACTAGGCACAGTCAAGAGTGTTGGTAATTTTCTTGTGACAAAGTTCATCCATCTACTCAAAAGTCTGTCCAAACAGTTTGTATAGTTATATCTGTAGCTTTGCTTTTGATACTCCCACTGTCAGGAATGCACGTCTTGATCAAATTTGTGTGCCCTCCGCTGTTGCCTCTTTCGGAAAGAAGCTTAAAATCCTACCTCTACACCAAGAATATGACCACCTTATTCTTGATGTTTCCCTGGCAATTTACATGGTGCTTCACTCTTTTTCCATCCATGGATATTGAAATTGATTGACCGTTTTTGTGCTGTTGCACCTCAGATTGCCCTTAATGAAGGGAAGATTAAGTGTAAGTTCAATTATTAGAATTAGAATAAAAAAGCTGCTGACTTGAATTTTGTGTTGTCTTTTATTGTGTTGATTTGAATTAATTTATTTGATTACATGAAATATTAAACTGGATCAGTATACACTCAAACAAGATCAACAGACGGAAAAAAATTTTCTCATATATATAACATTTTTTTGTTAAAGTTAGGGTGATTTTTCATTCATCATTTTTGGTTATATTGTATATACAGCTGCATGACATTATCATAGATAAAGTAATGCTTAGTAATAAAACAAATGAATGTATTCAGCTGCAATCACTGAAAACCTAATTTAATCAACTAGAATATTACAATGCAAGATAAAGCGGTTATTTAGTGTTGGACGATATTGTTTTGGCAAAAATGCATTCATACACTGTTCTGTATTATTTAACTTCCAGAACATTTCACATGTATTAGTTCTTGTAAGTTACACACAACAGCTGTGAAAAGATATTCTTTTCAAAACGTCACCTTGTGTAAAATATGAAAAGTATATTCTGTATAGTGTCAGTTATAACCCAGTGCATCCCTGTTATCTGCCCTGTTATCATTTGTTATCTGTTGAGAGAATGAGATTGTGGTTGGATGATGGAAGCATGGTAAAAACAGAAGACATATTCCAGTACTGAGTATATTTCCACAATAAAGAACTACAGATTTGGGAGAGTGAAAGTGATCGAGTTCATAAAATTGAATATTTTCATAAATTATTTAAAGAAGGCTGCATAAGAGAAATTATACACTGTTTTTAATTCTCTACACTCTTTACATTTGCCATTTATTGAACATTTAGCCACTGTACAAGTTGTAACGGGGTATTCTATCTCTAACTACTCTTCCCTTGTGTACATTACAGAAATGGTCTGATGTGTCTGCTTGCTCTTATTACTGGCCTAGTTTGTCTAGTGAAGATTTGCCGCCTTCACATAAACCGGCATCCCTTGAGACACCAATACATCATCTTTTACTGTGCTTTCCTGGAGTGTGTTTTATGGTAAGTTGTAGGGTTAGAAAGCATGCAGTACAAAGTGTCAAGTAAATGATGAATTTATTGTTTACCCACATGAAATTCGGGGATATACTGGTATTTTTTCTCATAAACTGTAGCTTGGATCATGTTTTGGTTAGTGTGTACAACAGATATATTTTCTATGAAAAACTGTTAAAATTTGACCTTTAATCTCTTTATTTAGCTAATTTAGGGTCACCCAGAGTGCACAAGAGTCACCCAAAGAGACATTTTTAAAGCATAGTTAAGCGTCCTGCAAGGGGCGCTAGTTTATATTTAGGGGAGAGGGGAGAGAGTGGGTCTGCCGGCTCTGCTGGCTCCCGCATTTTGTATTGCTTATAGCTCGGCAACCACTGGGCGGATTCTCTCCAAATTTAGCACACGTATGCAGTAGCCCTGGGAAAAATTTCTGAATATGGTGTCATGACATTTCAACCAATCAGAGAAATCACATGACCAAAAACATGTTTTTCAAAAGGGTGTGCTTGTCCGCATGATAACTTAAAAAGCCCTTCACCTATTCACATGAAATTTGGCAAGTAGGCTCGTTATATAGATGTCTGAAAATCATTAAATTTTGGAAGTGATCCAATACAAAATGGCTGACTTATTAATGGTTAACTAAATGGTATGATTTTTCTTTATGCTGAAAACACAAAAACGCATTAATCTTGGAAACTGTGAGCTAGAACGATTTCGACGAAATTTTTGACCCACATGGTATATGCAGAGTCTACTGGCAAGTTTTCGCAAAATCATTTTCCCACCACTTTTGGCGGCCATCTTGAATTTCTGCGTAAAATGCAAACACACGTTTATCTCGGAAACGGAGCAAGCTAGAGTGATTGGTGAAATTTTTGACATGCAGGGTATATGCAAAATATAATAGCAAGTTTTGCGAAAATCGTTTTCCTGCCACTTTTGGCAGCTATCTTGAATTTTTGCGTAAAACGTCAAAACATGTTAATCTGGGAAACCAAGTGAGCCAGAGCGTTTTCGATGAAATTTTTGATCCCCAGGGTATATGCAGAGTCTACTGGTAAGTTTTTGCCAAAAGCGTTTCCCTGCCACTTTTGGCGGCCATCTTGAATTTCTGCGTAAAACGCAAAAACACGTTTATCGGAAACGGAGCGAGCTAGAGTGATTTCGACGAAATTTTTGATCCGCAGCGTATCTGCAGAGTCTACTGGAAGTTTTCAGAAAACTCATTTTCCCATCACTTTTGGTGGCCATTTTGAATTTCTGTGTAAAACACAAAAACGTGTTTATCTCAGAAACGGAGCGAGCTAGAGTGATTTCGACGAAATTTTGAACCCCGAGGGTATCTACAAAGTCTGCTGGCAAGTTTTCACCAAAATCATTTTCCCGCCACATTCATTTTCAAAACCTCGTATTTTGGGATAAATGGAAAATACATATTAAACACAGAAAGATGGTCATTTCTACAAAATCATTAATACTCATTGGGACACTGTTATGCAAAAAAAGTTCTTTTTCTTTTGCCAAGAAATACTCTAGTCTACCTTGTAGGTATGGAAATACTTGAGAAAATGTCTTCTATCTCCTTTGTCCTGGGGCTTTGGAATGTCAAAACAACTTATAGCAAATCATGGTGCCATGAATCTTTTTTCGTAGGGTCAGATTTAACATATGACCCCTATATCAAATGTAAATGGAGCAGACTTATCAAAAAGGCCTTTTATCTCCCTTATTATTGATTTAAATTGTTCAGAATGTGAAACAACTTACAGAAAGTCATTGGCAGTGAGTCTTTTGGCAATGTCAGATTTGACCTGGGATGTCTTCTTCAAAGCAAAAAGACATTGCCATACCTTGTAGCTCACATGGAGGAATTCTTTTTGTATTGTGCTGAATTTGTCCCATCCTGGGATATGCTGGGTCAAGATACAATGTGTAGTTATTTTACATATTGTAGCTATTAACATTTGAGACTAAATTTCTTACAAGATTCAGAGAAAAGACTTAAACCTTTATGTATGTTTTTCAGTGAATGCTTGAAAGAGTTGCTCTTGTGACAAACTTCACATACAATATTGCAATTACTGTGATAAAAACTGATATTTCCACTGCATCATACATGTTTAAGCTGCCTAAAGTATAGTTTTTAGTTATGCAGCCTTTGTCATGTTTGATCCCACAAACTTTTACTTTAATTAGAAATGCTTCATTCTGATGCCCTAGGCGGGAGGTGAAAGTACACTGTATGTTTTATGTTGCACCCTGTATTTCAGTGCTGTACACTGGGCCCTTGGTATGTATACTCAGTTTGACCTGGTCATCCAGTGGTTGAAGTTGGTCCAGTTTCTATTGGTCAGTCACCTGTATTGGATCGTTGCCACCAGAGTCACAAGGAAGGAATGTCTCACCAACAGGTACAGCAGACTGGAGAGGTTCAGATTACTATTTGTAGCCCAGTGTGTGGAACAATTTGTACAAGTACATGTAGACGGTTAGATTTGTGTAAACCTCTTTAAGCTACAAGTCCAGCTGTACTAATACCTGACATAAATGATTCTAGAGTATGATTTAGGATAATAAATATTTATAAATTCTATTTATAAATACATATATATTAAATACCCCTTGTTAACTTGTACAATCTGATGAGTGAATGTAGTCATTATAAGAAAGCATGGACATTAAAGAAGTTTAAAATTAGTATTATTGGAATCTGTAAGCATATTGAAGAGAAACTTATTTTGACCCAGTAAGTGAAAAGTTATGACCAATTTTAACTGCTATTTGCTGGCAAGATGAAATATTTAGTGCAGATGTCCACAGTATCAGTTAAAATATAAATAATACTACACTGTAGAAACGAGTCAGTAAAGTAGTAATTAATAACCTATCCTTTCTTGGACAATCAATACCTTTGAGGATAATTATATCAATTTAGAGCAATACAAATTATTGAAATCCAGGCCAGTTTGCTACTGGTTTCTCTCCTCAGCTGCTGCTATGTTATTTTTGTACCCCAAGTAACTCCACTTTTTAACAAGTAATCGAGTGTTCATTAACAGCCATAGACTACAACACCAACCTTTCCACTCCCAAGTCCCAACAAATTAACTGTGCCTTGGAGACCAGTTTCCCTTTAAGTAGGACTGCTTTAAGCAAAAATATAACAATAACCTGCTTGTAGTGCCTTTTAAGTTAAATTTTCTGGTGTCTGGGAATCCTGGTTAGGTAAAAGTATTTTGCTCCTCTTTTCTGATTTAATTTACCAATCTATACATTTAGGAGTTATCAGGATACAATATGCCTTTGGCTCCCAAACTTCTCCCTTTATTCACTATTGTATTTGGAAGAACAAGATAAATTAAAAGCACTGTCAGAATTCAGCACCATGGATTTCTGTCTTTTTTCATGCACTTACAAACTCAAAGTTGGACTGGTGTATTGAACTATTTATTAGGTTTCATGTTTCTGTTCCTGGACTATTTACTTAATTGAGAACTACTATATTTCTGTGGAGTAAATTTGCATTTTCCAAAAATTGAATTTGTTGTCAATATCCAGGCTTTTAGTGCATCTACAAAATAAAAAAACCAAAAAATGTCTGTATTAGCTCACAATTTACTATATAATTGATGTATTTTGTACTTTCAGAGTCATCCTTCCAGTTTACTTGTTGTCCCTGTTATATTTCACTGTCATTATGATCCTTGGTTGTATCCATGTCAAGAACAGTTGGATTGAATGTTTTCGTGAGTTCTGCAGTATTTTACAAATTAAATAACTTTATAGATAAATTTCAAAAGAGTCGGTTGTGTTACATGGCACAAACCAATTGAACATCAATACAAATTTTTCTTAAGTCTTAATTTTACATTATTATTGTGTACATGTATTATATATGTGGAGAGCTACAGTAGAAATTCTATTATCCAACCTACTTTCAAGTTTTCAGTTTTATGAAGTTGTTGTATCTCCCTGTTGTTTCATAACAAAATACCTCTTCTATGTAATGAACTTTGTCTTATTGAACCACCTTCCTACACTCCCTGCATGGTCAGACACTGGAGCATGTAATGTAATACATTGATTAAGCCCCAAAAAGGGGGATCTCCCAATTTTTTTCATCCTTGCTACATTGTTTAATTTCCATTTATTGTTTCTATCTGCAGAACCCTACTGGCTGGCCCTCTCTTCTGCTGAGTTGCTGTTGGTACAGCTGTTCATGGTGGCGGCAGTGTACATCAGCAAACGTCTGGATGATATCAGCACTCTAGGCAGTGTAAGACAGGCTCAGAAGCGTGACCTCTGGCTGTAAGTAGACAGTAGAATTATGCTATAAAACTTTGTATTGAACTTCTTATTTGTACAACTCTTCTTGAAGCCCAAAGATGAAGGGCTAAAGGGCATACAAAATATGACCTTTGTTTACAAATATATACTACATATACTTTATCAAGCTTTATATCGCCAATGACATAGTTTGGGGCGTTATATTGTCAATATTCACAAGTGCACAAGCTGTTTCATAGCGCTTACTTTTTTGCCCTACATGGCTCATGTAAAATAAGTCTAAATCTTTTTAAATCATAAACCATAGATATAATGCACCCAACTGCGAAACATCCAGAAAGGAAAAAAAAGGCACAAAAAAAAATTCTGTTCCAATTAAACTGGCATTTGACTGTGGAAAGTAACTTTAGAATTAGCATGTTTCACTTGTATTTCAGGCTGGTGATTGTGTTCGAAATATCAGCAATATGTGGATTTGTCTATGACCTCAGTTTACGTATATGTAAGTGAAAATATTTGTTTTTATTGTGAACACTGAAAAAAAGCTTCCAGTTATAAAATACAAACTATTGACAAAATTGTTCTAAAATAGCATTTCTCACATTGGTGCAGTTCCTTCTTGCATGACAGTAATGTATTTATATTAGAAGTAGTCAGAAAAGGCAAATAACACCATATTTATATCCAATATCTATACTCCAGCAAAGCTATGCCACACTTTGGATTTGTGTGGGGTGTTTTTCATAGTAGTTAACAAACTCCCCTCTCACCTATGAGCACCTGGATTTGATTCTTGGCCTCTCCTAAAAAGGGAACGTTAGAACTTGCTTGCAGGTCGCTGAAAGTTTTCAGTGCAGAACTAACCATCCAGTGTGCAATGTTTTCCTCAGTCCTCTCAACTACCATTCTTAATATGACCGATACAGTGTGCTACATTTACACAAAAATCAAGCAACCATTCTCAACTGTATAAAAAGATCAGGGCCATGAATAAACTTTGAGAGGCTTATCATTCTAGTTCAGACCAAAATATGTGCTTTACCTTACATTTTACCATTTCATAGTGGCCACAGAGGACAGTGGTTGCAGTGGGGTGTTCAATCACACACAGGAGCTGTACACACCAGTGTTTGGCAGTTTTTCTGTGGTCAAACTCCTGCTACCAATCTGGGTCATGCTGTTTGTGTTCCATCCTATAGACTCCACTACAGAGAATGCAGAGCTTGTTATGCCAGCAACTGAAAGCAGGGTGAGTGACTCATGTTGGACTTTGTTGGGCTTTTATTTCATGTTGCAGTCAGAGCCACCTGAGCTTTTGCAAATTCTCATGTAAAATTGACCTCAAATAAGTCGATTTCCAGAAATTTCAAATAGAAATCATGTAATTCTGGATACTCTTCAAAGAGTAGAGACATGGTAAAAGTGTACTCGAGTGCAAAAGTGACTACTTGCTCTAACAGTATCTGTGACAGCATTGCACACAGTAGCATTGTATAGCTCACCAAGTTACAGTGTTTTACTTTTCAATCCTTTCATTATTAAAGGTATCATATCACACCTAGTTACTGTGAGCATGACTACAAGTAAAGCCATACAGTCATACACAAGCTATGCAGAAGTAGAGTACAAGTCACTGTACAAAGCAGTGTATATCAAGCTGAAATACACTATTACTTTTAATCAATATTTTGCTTGTGAAAATGAGTAGTCTAAGAGTTATATAAAATTTGCCACATGATATGAAATTCATCACTGGGAGGCACCCCTTTAAAGTATTAAAAGAAAATAATTATTTAAGTCCATTTTGAATCAGCAGAAGTAGAAGCTTGATGTAGTCACAAAAATTACAAACATGCAAAGACTTTTTCCAAAAATGAAGAAAATAGAAGAGCAAATTTCACCTTCAGTGTTCTTTCTGTACATTTTACAACTATCAAATGTTCATTATTATTCCTTCTTTGTACATTGCAGACTACATGCCATTACACATCACAGACCTATTACGTGTATTTATATTTTTCATACCTGGACATGTTTACATTTGCAGACATACACATCAGTGACACACGACACACACAGGTATCAGCCAGTTAGCTATGCCGCTGCAGACTATAATACGGACACTGTACCTGGGCTGGAACAGTCCCTCAGGACATCCTCTGGGGGAAGTACCCCCACCACCCCAGTGTTTGGACCCTGGGGGGAGAAGCTACAGACCAGGGACGCTATAGAGGCAGGGACACAGGAAGATCTGACTGTGGATGTTTCACAGACCAAACCTATGTGTTAATTGATGAGTAAAATATGCAGCTGGTTACTTGGCCACTGGTGACTTTGCACTGTTTAGGGCTAGCTAATTATGTCCACCCCCCTGGGGGGTGGATATATTATTTTTGCTTTTTTCGCCGTCCGATGTCCGATGTCCGATGTCCGTTGTCCGATGTCCGATGTCCGATGTCCGATGTCCGATGTCCGGCGTCCGGCGTCCGATGTCCGGCGTCACGCATGGTTTCCGCTCATTTAAAGGAAAAGTATTAGAGCTATTGTCACCAAATTTGGTATGCAGGCTTATTGGGTCAGTAGCTTGCTTGGGATTGCTTTTGGCTGTTGTACCTCTTTTGCTTACTGAGTAATACTTAAGTACAGCTATTTTCAGTACCCATTGGTTTCCGTGCATTTAAGCCAAAATAATTAAAGATATTTTACTACAATTTTGAATACAAGATTGTTATGTCCATAGCTCGCTTGGTATTGCATTTGGGACTGATAGCTTTGTCAGTACATGAGTAATAGCCATTTAGGTACTTCATTGTGTATTTTCAGTACTACTTTTGAGTAATTTGCTTCTATCTCCTTAACCGTGCGAGATAGAGCGATTTCGGCAAAATTTTCGACCCGCAGGGTATCTGAGGAGTGTACTCTTTGCAATTTTCAAAAAATTTTCCCCTCCCCAAAAATGGCGGCCATTTTGAATTTTCGAATTTTTGCCAAAAATGGCAAAACACAAATTTGCTTCTATCTCCTTAACCGTGCGAGATAGAGCGATTTCGTCGAAATTTTCGACCCACAGGGTATCTAAGGAATGTAATATTTGCAATTTTCCAAAAATTTTCCCCTCCCCAAAATTGGCGGCCATTTTGAATTTTCGAATTTTTGCCAAAAATGGCAAAACACAAATTTGCTTCTATCTCCTTAACCGTGCGAGATAGAGCGATTTCGTCGAAATTTTCGACCCACAGGGTATCTAAGGAATGTAATATTTCCAATTTTCAAAAAAATTTCCCCTCCCCAAAAATGGCGGCCATTTTGAATTTTCGAATTTTTGCCAAAAATGGCAAAACACAAATTTGCTTCTATCTCCTTAACCGTGCGAGATAGAGCGATTTCGGCAAAATTTTCGACCCACAGGGGATCTAAGGAATGCAATCTTTGCAATTTTCCAAAAATTTTCCCCTCCCCAAAAATGGCGGCCATTTTGAATTTTCGAATTTTTGCCAAAAATGGCAAAACACTAATTTGCTTCTATCTCCTTAACCGTGCGAGATAGAGCGATTTCGGCAAAATTTTCGACACACAGGGTATCTAAGCAATGCAATCTTTGCAATTTTCCAAAAATTTTCCCCTCCCCAAAAATGGCGGCCATTTTGAATTTTCGAATTTTTGCCAAAAATGGCAAAACACAAATTTGCTTCTATCTCCTTAACCGTGCGAGATAGAGCGATTTCGGCGAAATTTTCGACCCACAGGGTATCTAAGGAATGCAATCTTTGCAATTTTCCAAAAATTTTCCCCTCCCCAAAAATGGCGGCCATTTTGAATTTTCGAATTTTTGCCAAAAATGGCAAAACACAAATTTGCTTCTATCTCCTTAACCGTGCGAGATAGAGCGATTTCGTCGAAATTTTCGACCCACAGGGTATCTAAGGAATGCAATCTTTGCAATTTTCCAAAAATTTTCCCCTCCCCATAAATGGCGGCCATTTTGAATTTTCGAATTTTTGCCAAAAATGGCAAAACACAAATTTGCTTCTATCTCCTTAACCGTGCGAGATAGAGCGATTTCGTCGAAATTTTCGACCCACAGGGTATCTAAGGAATGTAATATTTGCAATTTTCAAAAAAATTTCCCCTCCCCAAAAATGGCGGCCATTTTGAATTTTCGAATTTTTGCCAAAAATGGCAAAACACAAATTTGCTTCTATCTCCTTAACCGTGCGAGATAGAGCGATTTCGGCAAAATTTTCGACCCACAGGGGATCTAAGGAATGCAATCTTTGCAATTTTCCAAAAATTTTCCCCTCCCCAAAAATGGCGGCCATTTTGAATTTTCGAATTTTTGCCAAAAATGGCAAAACACAAATTTGCTTCTATCTCCTTAACCGTGCGAGATAGAGCGATTTCGTCGAAATTTTCGACCCACAGGGTATCTAAGGAATGTAATCTTTGCAATTTTCAAAAAATTTTCCCCTCCCCAAAAATGGCGGCCATTTTGAATTTTCGAATTTTTGCCAAAAATGGCAAAACACAAATTTGCTTCTATCTCCTTAACCGTGCGAGATAGAGCGATTTCGTCGAAATTTTCGACCCACAGGGTATCTAAGGAATGCAATCTTTGCAATTTTCCAAAAATTTTCCCCTCCCCAAAAATGGCGGCCATTTTGAATTTTCGAATTTTTGCCAAAAATGGCAAAACACAAATTTGCTTCTATCTCCTTAACCGTGCGAGATAGAGCGATTTCGTCGAAATTTTCGACCCACAGGGTATCTAAGGAATGTAATATTTGCAATTTTCAAAAAAATTTCCCCTCCCCAAAAATGGCGGCCATTTTGAATTTTCGAATTTTTGCCAAAAATGGCAAAACACAAATTTGCTTCTATCTCCTTAACCGTGCGAGATAGAGCGATTTCGGCAAAATTTTCGACCCACGGGGGATCTAAGCAATGCAATCTTTGCAATTTTCCAAAAATTTTCCCCTCCCCAAAAATGGCGGCCATTTTGAATTTTCGAATTTTTGCCAAAAATGGCAAAACACTAATTTGCTTCTATCTCCTTAACCGTGCGAGATAGAGCGATTTCGGCAAAATTTTAGACGCACAGGGTATCTAAGCAATGCAATCTTTGCAATTTTCAAAATATTTTCCCCTCCCCAAAAATGGCGGCCATTTTGAATTTTCGAATTTTTGCCAAAAATGGCAAAACACAAATTTGCTTCTATCTCCTTAACCGTGCGAGATAGAGCGATTTCGTCGAAATTTTCGACCCACAGGGTATCTAAGGAATGCAATCTTTGCAATTTTCAAAAAATTTTCCCCTCCCCAAAAATGGCGGCCATTTTGAATTTTCGAATTTTTGCCAAAAATGGGAAAACACAAATTTGCTTCTATCTCCTTAACCGTGCGAGATAGAGCGATTTCGTCGAAATTTTCGACCCACAGGGTATCTAAGGAATGCAATCTTTGCAATTTTCCAAAAATTTTCCCCTCCCCAAAAATGGCGGCCATTTTGAATTTTCGAATTTTTGCCAAAAATGGCAAAACACAAATTTGCTTCTATCTCCTTAACCGTGCGAGATAGAGCGATTTCGTCGAAATTTTCGACCCACAGGGTATCTAAGGAATGTAATCTTTGCAATTTTCAAAAAAATTTCCCCTCCCCAAAAATGGCGGCCATTTTGAATTTTCGAATTTTTGCCAAAAATGGCAAAACACAAATTTGCTTCTATCTCCTTAACCGTGCGAGATAGAGCGATTTCGGCAAAATTTTCGACACACAGGGTATCTAACCAATGCAATCTTTGCAATTTTCAAAATATTTTCCCCTCCCCAAAAATGGCGGCCATTTTGAATTTTCGAATTTTTGCCAAAAATGGCAAAACACAAATTTGCTTCTATCTCCTTAACCGTGCGAGATAGAGCGATTTCGTCGAAATTTTCGACCCGCAGGGTATCTAAGGAATGTAATATTTGCAATTTTCAAAAAATTTTCCCCTCCCCAAAAATGGCGGCCATTTTGAATTTTCGAATTTTTGCCAAAAATGGCAAAACACAAATTTGCTTCTATCTCCTTAACCGTGCGAGATAGAGCGATTTCGTCGAAATTTTCGACCCACAGGGTATCTAAGGAATGCAATCTTTGCAATTTTCCAAAAATTTTCCCCTCCCCAAAAATGGCGGCCATTTTGAATTTTCGAATTTTTGCCAAAAATGGCAAAACACAAATTTGCTTCTATCTCCTTAACCGTGCCAGATAGAGTGATTTCGTCAAAATTTTCGACCCACAGGGTATCTGAGCATTGTACTCTTGGTAATTTCTAAAAAATTTTCCCCTCCCCTAAAATGGCGGCCATTTTGAATTTTCAAATTTTTGCCAAAAATGGCAAAACACAAATTTGCTTCTATCTCCTTAACCATGCGAGATAGAGCGATTTCGTCGAAATTTTCAACCCACAGGGTATCTAAGGAATGTAATCTTTGCAATTTTCAAAAAATTTTCCCCTCCCCAAAAATGGCAGCCATTTTGAATTTTCGAATTTTTGCCCAAAATGGAAAAACACAAACTGGCCTTAACCGTGCAAAATAGAGTTATTTTGTTGAAATTTTCGACCCATAGGGTATCTAAGAAATGTACTCTTGGCAATTTTCAAAAAAATTTCCTTTTCCCAATAATGGCGGCCATTTTGAATTTTCAAATTTTTGCCAAAAATAGAAAAACAGGAATTGGCTTCTATCTTCTTAACCGTGCAAGATAGAGTGATTTCGTCAAAATTTTCAACCCAACCAATGCAAAAAGGCATGAAGCTGAAATAAATTACATCTACACTATCAAATATTTAAGCATCATTGATATATTTTACAAATGAAACAGGGTCTTGTAAGACTACTGTACAATTTGGGCAAAAGGTTCATGGGTGGACATTACACATGATAATGTGTGTTCTTCTATGCTATCCTGTTTCTATTCGCATCTACTATCAACAGGGCGGCCTATTTCTAGTTCTATATCAAGGTAGTCCAACTGGCAGGGTAGTTAACTGTGGAATGTATCTATTCAGTGAATTGGCCATTGTATGTATATGTTCCAGTAAATATGCGAAATCAGTAAATATGCGTATTTACTGAAATTTTTAGTAAATACACGTATTTACTGATTTCATATAATTATTTACTGTAACATATACATTCCATGGTGTGATCCATTAATAATAATAATAATAGTAGGATTTATATAGCGCAAAATTGATACAAATCCTCTAATGCGCTTGAGTCCAAGAAGGGAGAGTCCAGGGACAGGCATGGGTCGACATCTAAAAAGCGCTCGCCAGGGTATAACTAAGGTGGGGGGTATGCCAGCCTAAACAAGTAGGTCTTTAGCTGGCTTCTGAAACCGTCTATTGTTTGCTGAGATCTGACAGTCTGTGGCAGCTTGTTCCATTCAGCTGGTGCAGCTACTGCAAAGCCACGCCTTCCTATGTGCTTATTAGGGCGGGTTGAGGAGATAGATAGCCTGTTGCCACGAGTGAGACTGCTCGATCTTATTAAAGCTGAAAAATATGGGGGCTGTGAAAGATTAATAGCCTTGAATACCAAAAGATTATACTTAAACAGGATGTGATGTTGAATTGGGAGCCAGTGGAGTTTTTTCAAAAAGGGTGTAACATGACTCATTTTGTCAAGTCTGAAGATGATGCGGCAAAGAGCATTCTGGACTCTCTGTAGTTTGGCTATGTTGGACTTGCTTACCCCATAGAGTAAAGAGTTACAGTAGTCTAGACGACTACTGACCATAGCATTTGTCAGAAGTATTGCTGTCTCAACTCCAAAGAATTTGTGAATTTGTCGCAAATCACGAAGATGATAGTAACATGCTCTGCAAACCTTGGCAACATGATTGTCAAAGGAGTTGTCTGAGTCGAAAATAACACCCATATTTTTTACTTCCCCCGACGGAGAGATATTGTTTTGGAGGAGTGGAACAGGGAAATTTGGGGCAAGCGACTCTCTGATGGCTTTTTGACCTATAATGATAAATTCGTTTTTTTCTGGGTTTAGTTTTAGTTTGACACCGTCCATCCACTCCTGTACAGACTTGAGACACTCGGTCAGCTCTTCCATGCTAGAGTCAAAATTCCTGGAGTCAACTGCTAGGTAGATCTGGGTGTCATCGGCATACAGGTGATGAGTAACATTGAATTTTGAAATAACTTGATTGAGGGGACTAGTGTAGAGGGTGAAAAGGAGAGGACCCAGTACAGAGCCTTGGGGGACTCCGAAAGGGAGAATTACCGCCTCAGAGAAACTATCACCTTTTTTAAAATTTTGTTTACGGTTTGAAAGATATGATTTGATCCATGACAAAACAGTACCGTCTAGACCAAACCAGTCATGCAAGCAGTCATATAAAAGAGAATGATCAATCGTATCAAACGCCGCCGATAGGTCTAATAATGTTAGGGCCACTGCCTTTCCTGAGTCCACTGAGAGAGCTATATCATTTTGAATTTTCAACAATGCGGTTTCAGTGGAGTGGGAACTCTTATAAGCAGACTGGTTGACATTTAAGAGCCCCTCGTGCGAAATAAATTCATTTAGCTGCTTTGCCACCACCTTCTCAATAAGTTTAGATATAAAGCTGAGGTTTGACACCGGCCTGTAGTTTTTGAGGATATTTCTATCAAGGCTCGGCTTCTTTTGAAGGGGGGTGACATATGCCATCTTAAAACAGTTGGGGAAACTACCTTCTGTGATTGAATAATTTACAATTTTAGTGATGGGGGTGATGAGAGTATCATCACACTCCTTGACCAGTGATGTCGGAATCGGGTCAAGGTCACATGATTTGGATGGGGAGGACTTTAGAATTTTGAGTAGTTCTTCCTCGGACACAGGTGTGAAAGAGGAAAGAGTATTTTTAGTGGGGTTGGGTCTAGTAACTGAAGATGGTATTGATGACTGCAGTGTGGATCTTATCTTGAGGATTTTATCATAGAAGAACTTACAGGAAGTGTTCGCAAGGTCAGTTTTATTTGTGTAGTCTGGTAGAACAGCAACAGAGGACCTGTGTAAGATCTTTTTGAAACAGTTCGACAGAGCCTTGGGATTTCCTTGGTTTTCATCCACAGTGTTGGAATAATGATTGCATTTGGACTTCTCTAGCAGGAAATTATAGCGGTTGTTTGCAGCCCGGTATCGGCTACAATTACTGGCTGAGTTTTCACGATGCCATGCCCGCTCATATTTCCTCTTGAGTCGTTTTGCTTTGAGGATGTCACAGTTCATGAAACCAGTCTCGGCATGTCTCAGTATATTTTTCTTCATGATTGGGGCGTGCTTGTCAAGAAGGCTTCTCAAAGTATTAAAGTATTGATGACTGAGAAGACTGGCAGTTTTGTACGGGCATCTAATGAGGTCGGATTTCAGGATATCCATTCTAAAATCTGAAATGTTTATCTTGTGAATTTTACTGATGGGAACACATTGAAACTTACAGGATTCTCTGACAGGGAAGATAAAGCTGAATATGATTGCCTGGTGGTCTGATGGTCCCCCAATAACTTTGGGACTAATGGCAAAGGAGAAGGAATCCCTCACACATAGAGCATCCAAAATATGACCCTGAATATGTGTGGGTGTATTGACAAGTTGTGTAAAACTGAATTGCTCAAGGATATCATAAAATTTCAGAGTCTAGGTGTCATGTTTATCCAGATGAAAATTAAGATCACCAAGGAGAATATTTTCATAGCCTGATAAAGCAGCACCTTCGAGGAACATGCCAAATTCGTCCAGGAACTGCGACTTTGAGAGATTTGGGGGCCTATAGACTACATGAAATATAACATCTTTAGCACCCTCAGTGCTAATCTGAATGGAGATACTTTCAAAAGCCTGATAACTGTTTTTTGAAACTTGCTCAAAACTCAGGTCCTCCTTGATGAAAAAGCCAACTCCGACCCCTTTCTTGACATTTCGAGATACATGAGTGAACTTATAACCAGGAGGTGTGATACTAGAGATAAAACTTACAGTATCCTCTGGCCTAAGCCATGTCTCAGTGACAGCTATAAGATCAGCATCGTTATCTTTGACGAACTCCAGAAAGGAAACCGATTTATTTCTGATAGATCTAACATTGAATTTATGCATTCTGTGGTTACTTTCAGTACAAGATATACAGAGAAAAGGAAACATTAAAACAGAATGCCCATTGGTTTATATTCAGACATAGGTTGATAATGCACAGATTATATTATAAAAAATGAGGTATAGTCGATTAAAATACAGAATTTCTAGTAGTGTGTTATAAAATTTCTTACTGTCAGGAAGTAGCATATTGAAATGTTGGACTTTGTAAAAAAAGTGGCACTTGTGGAGTTGCAGTAGACTCTATATAGAACCAGTGTAAGATCAAGTTAAGTACGAGTGGGACTATTTTTAAGGGCCCAACATAAAAAAATGCACCATGTCTATAGGTACGTAACAAGAACCATATCCTGTGGATATCAGAGGTTTTAGTTATACGGAGTATACTGTATATATTTTGGAATAATAGGGACAGCAGAGAGGTGTATTTGATGTAGATAGACTAGCAAGTAACCACAGAGCCCCTTTAAATTATAACTCTTTTAGAAGAAAATTGAAGGTTATCAAAGGATATAATGTGATAGAAATTTATCCTAACTTACTATAGCATTGGAACTTTTTACCAGACATTAATTTTTAGCATTTTTACCAAATGGTACCCAGTGATGAAAATTGATTCCCAATGAAATTTAAAAATCTGTAATTATCTCTTCAGCAAAATCTGACTGTTTATAAAAGTTAATTTCAGTGAATTAATTTGAAAATTAGTGAATGATTTTTTCTAGATGAGACCTCAACTTATATATTAAGATACCCTGGTTATGGATAAGTGTTATTGTAGTCCCTTCCAATATATAACATTGACTTAAGAAATGTCAAGTTTGCCACATTAGGTGAAGTTCACCAATGAGGAAACTCCCTTCTATATTTCCTTGATCTGTGGGAAATTCTAAATACATTGGTGATTTTTGCAACTGTATTAGGCCTCCTGTCTACCCTGATACAAAAGTACCACAGATGTTGATTATTTTATCAAATCTTTAAAACGTGTCCCCATTTACGAATTTTTAATACCTTGGTGAATTTCACATGTCTTATTCTTGACAGAATTGAACTACGATTAGTAATGACACATAGGACTTTCCAGTTTTATACAATGACAGATCAAACGACTAATGTCACATTTGTAGCACTGATTTTGTCACAGGATAAACAAGTGTTACATTAATGAACAGTCCTGGTGTTTTTCAACTGTGTTATTTATGTGTTTTGTTGTTACAAATCGTAATCAAAATCATTAAATGTTGAACATATCAAAATAAATTTACAAAATGTCTTCTATCCATGTTGGAGTGTTGTGTTGTATTTCCAAATGTGATGTGTTTTGTATCCACATTAGTTGTATAATGGATAAATGCACATTAACTGTACATCAAATTCTTCACTTTGTATCTCTGTTCAGTAAAGGTAAATTTGAGATGAACAGTATTCATGTAGTCCATCACTACTTCTTTACTCTTAACCAAGTACTTTTTTGCAATAAAAGCCCCAAAAGATAGGTTTAACCTTTGATCTTGCTGTAGAGACTGATCTTTAAAATCTTGTCCTCGCTAAGCCATAAGGTGTTGATACTTAATACAGACATTGGTTGGGGGTTGTAGGTGTCTCATGGTGTGACCTTGAGTTAACCTCTGACCTTGCTGTTGTGACCTTCAACTTTAAAATCTTGTCTGGGTTATATCTTGGAAACTGTAAGGTGTTGTAAGTTAATACTTGGTAAGGACATTAATTGGTGTTTGTAGGTGGGCATCATCTTAGTGTGAATTGGATTTGACCTTTGACCTTGCATGTGACCTTGACATTTAAAATGTTGTCCAGGCTGTACTTTGGGAAAACGTAAGGTGTAGGAAGTTGAAACTTTGTAGGGATATTGATTGGGGGTTGTAGGTGTGCTACATCATGGTGCGACCTTTTCACAGCTTAGATGAAGATTCATGCATATGTATAACTGACATTGCTCATGACTTTACAGATATGTCCTTGTCTTTATAACTTAGTCAACTTAGTCATGATGTTACACTGTAGTTGTAACTATGTGTTTCAAATGTAGAGCAGTTATTTTATGTTTCTTTGTTTTAGCACTGCCCAATTGTATGTTACAAGCCATATATACATATATCTATATTCAGACAAAATCAGATGACCATAAATCATTATCCTAGATACTTTCATCAGTTTATCATGATAATAGGTCTGTCATTGAGAAAGTTGTCTCAATAGCAAATCTAGAAGTTATAGATTATATAGTTATCTGTAATCCTAGAGATATCAACTCAGTAGTCGAGTTTTTATCCACTTTGTGTCTAATGCAAAGAAAATAAAACTCTGGCTCTGGCTGGCCTAGAATATACAGATTTGTTGTGATACAATTAGGCTGTATACAAACATTCTGCAGATATTAGTCAATTCCAGGTGTGAGTTTTATTAAAAAGATTTTTTTTTGGTGTTTTTTTTTTGGCGTCCGTGGAGGGCATGAATTTGACAATCATTTTGTAGAACTACTTAAAATTTGAAAAATTTTACAGTCATTTTGTAAGTTTTGCATTTTTAGTGATTAAAATGTCACAGATATTGTTAAGCAGTGAATCTAGTCAATTACATTCTTCTGTGTTCTTTGTACCAGGGCTATATTCATTGTTATTGTTTTGTTCTTTAGAATCTCCTATAATATTATTTGATGTAATATTTTTTTTTGCTTTATTATACCTTTGATTTACAGTATTTGTAGGGATTTTATTTGCAGCGACATTGGTGTATCATAACTGTTTACAAGCACACATATTTGCAAGCGGATGTAGGGGAGTTAGGGTGATGACTTGTACCTTCTTCCAGTTCAGAAAATAAACGCTGTAGTCTGATTACACGTGTCATGGTCTGCAGTTTAATGTGTACTTTGTTTATGATCTTATCAAGTGTAAAGTCACAAAGCTTAGTTTCGCATCCCTTTTAACAGCCACAGATATATTAGGACAAGTCTATTGTACATCCTATATTGACATGAACTAGATTTGTACCCATGTCCACCGAGATGCAAGACAAGTCATATATGTCAGACTTTCTCAGATCTGGGTCACTGACTTGTTGGTTTTGTTAGTTTGGGACAGTCACTGAAAATACCACTTGTTTCTGTGTATGTAATTAGAAAATTTTTTTATTTTAGTGTTTATATAAACTTGCGTGAGCAGTATGCTCCACGTTATGCATGTTAAAGTTGTCTCTAATTTTGGAGTACTGTGAATTGCAAAATTATCCATATTGTTATTTTTTACCATCAGTTATCATCCACATTTAGATAATTTGTTACATGTAAATATGATGCAATAAAGCCTATATAATTTAAATAGTTGTTTAGTTTGTATGTGTTTGATAAACTTGAAACACAACAAATCATCAGGTTTGATACCTTTCCATTAGCCTTCCATAAGGTAAACTTAAAGTTTAAAACGTAATTTTTTAGTTTGCATAATGTACAACTGAATGTTACGATTATACAAGGATTTTATTTATGAAAAGCATGTGTCAATTACAATTATGCATATGCTATCATCTGTCCTTTGATGCTTTCCCCTACCCACTTGTGATCCTAATTAAGCGTCCCTGAAAGGGCGCTTATTTGTTTTCACCTAAGTTTCCTCGCCGCCACCGCCGCCGCCGCATTATGGTCTCCCTTGAATATCTCCCTTATTATTAGAAGGATTCAAACCATATTTGGCATTTATATACCTTATGCGTGGGAAAAATTTTCTGCATGCTTAAATTTGACCTTTGACCTTTATGAAGGTCACATGATCAAAAACAATTTTTTATGTCATCACTCTGCGGCGTGGGCGTACGCGTCCGTGTGAACAACTTCTTCTCCAAAACTACAAGGCCTAGAGACATGCTGTTTTTTTTAAAAGATACCTTATCTATCGAGGATGAAAAATTGTTCAAGGCATGCAAATCTGTCTGTTCGTCTGTTTGCTAGAGACATTACAAGGGGGGTACCCCCACCAAAAGTGTGAAAATTTCAACTTTTTATCACAATTTTCTCAGTGATTATTGCAGGGATTTCTCTCATATCTTGCATATATGTACTAGGCCAGAGGTAGATTCTCTTGTGTGAGTATGAGACCTGGATCTGTCTTACTTTTTTTTTTAATAAATTTTTTTAATAATTTTTAATGCATTAAAATTCATGAAATCATGCACTAAATCACTTATAACTTCAAAAGTGTTGCATTTACAGCATTTTGTGAAAATATGTTGTTCAGCTACTTTTTTCATAGCTACAATATGGTGAGTAAGTTGGGTGTCTGTCTCAATAGCTAAGTGAGTAATAGCTACTTTTGGGCTTTTCAGTAACTTCCATTATGAGTAAAATCACTTGTAACTTAAAAACTATTGCATTTAGAGAATTTTGTATAAATATGTTATTCAGCTACTTTTGAGCCAGCTATAACATAGTGAAATTTCAGACCTGTAGCTCATGGCATAGCTGAGTAATAGCTACTTTTAGGTTATCACTGTTGAGTAAATTGCTTATAACTTGAAAACTATTGCATTTAGAGAATTTCGTATAAATATGTTATTCAGCTACTTTTGGGTCAGCTATAACATAGTAAAATTTCAGACCTGTAGCTCATGGCATAGCTGAGTAATAGCTACTTTTAGGTTATCACTGTTGAGTAAATCACTTATAACTTGAAAAGTGTTGCATTTAGAGCATTTTGTTAAAATATGTTATTCAGCTACTTTTTTCATAGCTACAATATGGTGAGTAAGTTGGGTGTCTGTCTCAATAGCTAAGTGAGTAATAGCTACTTTTGGGCTTTTCAGTAACTTCCATCATGAGTAAAATCACTTGTAACTTAAAAACTATTGCATTTAGAGAATTTCGTATAAATATGTTATTCAGCTACTTTTGGGCCAGCTATAACATAGTAAAATTTCAGATCTGTAGCTCATGGCATAGCTGAGTAATAGCTACTTTTAGGTTATCACTGTTGAGTAAATCACTTATAACTTGAAAACTATTGCATTTAGAGTATTTTGTTTCAATATGTTATTCACCTATTTTGGGGTCAGCTATAACATAGTGAAGTTTCAGACCTGTGGCTCATTTCATAGCTGAGTAATAGCTACTTTGAAGTTCTCACTGTTGAGTAAATCAGTTATAATTGGAAAACTATTGCATTTACAGAAATTTGTGCAAATATGTTATTCAGCTACTTTTGGGTCAGCTATAACATAGTGAAATTATAGACCTATAGCTCATGGCACAACTGTGCAATAGCTATTCTCAGGTACTGACTGTTGAGTGAATCAGCTATAACTTGAAAAATATTGCATTTGGAGTATTTTGTTAAAATATATTGTTCACCTACTTTTGGGTCAGCTATAACATAGTGAAATTACAGACCTATAGCTCATGGCATAGCGGAGCAATAGCTATTTTCAGGTTCTCACTATTGAGTAAATCAGTTGTAGCTTGAAAACTATTGCATTTACAGTAGTTTGCTTAAATATGTTGTCCACCTACTTTTGGGTTAGCTATAACATAGTAAAATTTCAGACATGTAGCTCATTGCATAGCTGAGTAATAGTTCCTTTGAGGTTCTCACTGTTGAGTAAATCAGTTGTAACTTGAAAACTATTACATTTAGAGTAATTTGTTAAATATGTTATTCACAGAATTTTTGGTCAGCTATAACATAGTGAAATTGCAGACCTCTATGTCATGGCATAGCTGAGCAATAGCTACTTTCAGGTTCTCACTGTTGAGTAAATCATTGTATCCACTGGATAGCCGCAGTGTGTAGAGAGAGATTTCACCATTACTGCTCTGATGAAAAAAAATATTATAGCTAGCTTTCTTAAGTTTGCAGTATATATTAATAACCATAAAATGTTGTCTGGGAATATTTTTGGCCTCATTTTGAGAAACAAGATGGCTGCCACAGGTGTTTTTTGTCAGTCATGAAAAGTGCTTATATCTCCCTTATTATTGATCCTAGAGGTTTGGGATGATAAACCAACCTGTAGGAAATCATGGGGTGGGAATCTTTTGGTGTGGTCAGATTTGACCTTCAATGACCCCTCCTTCAAGGTCAAACAAGGATAGCCAAACTTAAAAGTGCTTATAACTCGCTTATTATTTGTCCCAGAGGTTTGGGATGGTAAACAGACAGGAAATCATGGGCTGTGAATCTGTTGATATGGTCCAATTTGACCTTGGAACCCTCCTTCAAGGTCAAATGAGGATAGCGAAATTTGAAAGTGCCTACAACTCGCTTATTATTGGTGACAGGGATTTGGGATGGTAAACCATCCCATAGGAAATCATTGGCTCGGAATAATTTGGTATGGTCAGATTTGACCTTTGGACCCCTCCTTCAAGGTCAAATGAGGACAGCCAAGCTTAAAAGTGCTTATAACTCATTTATAATTGGTCCTAGAGGTTTGGAATGGTAAACCATAGGAAATCATGGGCTGGGAATGTATTTGTGTGGTTAGATTTGACCTTGGACCCCTTCTTCAAGGTCGAACGAGGATATTGCATTTGTAGTATTTCTTTAAATATGTTTTAACCTATTTTTTACACTTAAACAATTACCTTGTTATTTTCCTTCATAATACCATTTACAGGGCACAACTTTTTTATCCTTTTCTTCTGTCAGCTTCGGAATTTCTTTCGAACTTGCTGTTCAGTTACCATTTACTGTATTTCTGTACAGCCCTTTTCCTGATAATTATTCTGTCCTCTAATCACCTTCACAAATCCAAAACACTCAGTCAGCTGACACAGTGCCCGTTCACGGACACTCTCCTCTTGTTTAAGTACACCCCCCCCCCCCCCCGTCATCACAGTTCAGGAAAAACTACTTGCTACGCAGCCTTATGCTTTGACACACCTGTTTATACTATCGAAAACGCGAGCTGATTAGATTTTGGGAGCAATCCCTTGAAAAATGTCTCATTTATGGGTGATTTCCTCACACCTTCCAATCTGAGAGCCTTAAATTTAGGTCAACCCCCCTATTATCTTCTTAAGTATTGCATTTAGAGCCATAAAATGTATTGGGAGGTAATAGGAAACCATATGTGGAGAGTCTAAATAGCCGGTCAGTTTTACCCCACGGCCCCCCCTTATGGGTCAAACTGGGGTCATAAAATAGCTAATTTTGAGTTTTTGCCTTATATCGCCTTTATTGTTGCTTTTATAGCTTCAGAATGTATTAAGAGGTATTGGGAAAGCATATGTGGAGAGTGTAAATAGCCGGTCAGTTTTACCCCCCGACCCCCCCTTATGGGTCAAACTGGGGTCATAAAATAGCTGATTTTGAGTTTTTGCCTTATATCTCCTTTATTGTTGCTTTTACAGCTTCAGAATGTATTAAGAGGTATTGGGAAAGCATATGTGGAGAGTCTAAATAGCCGGTCAGTTTTACCCCCCCCCCTTATGGGCCAAACTGGGGTCATAAAATAGCTGATTTTGAGTTTTTGCCTTATATCTCCTTTATTGTTGCCTTTATAGCTTCAGAATGTATTAAGAGGTATTGGGAAAGCATATGTGGAGAGTCTAAATAGCCGGTCAGTTTTACCCCCCGACCCCCCCTTATGGGCCAAACTGGGGTCATAAATAGCTGCTTTGGAGTTTTTGCCTTATACCTCCTTTATCGTTGCTTTTATAGCTTCAGAATGTATTAAGAGGTATTGGGAAAGCATATGTGGAGAGTCTTAATAGCTGGTCAGTTTTACCCCCCGACCCCCCCTTATGGGTCAAACTGGGGTCATAAAATAGCTGATTTTGAGTTTTTGCCTTATATCTCCTTTATTGTTGCTTTTATAGCTTCAGAATGCATTAAGAGGTATTGGGAAAGCATATGTGGAGAGTCTAAATAGCCAGTCAGTTTTACCCCCCAACCCCCCCTTATTGGCTAAACTGGGGTCATAAAATAGCTGATTTCGAGTTTTTGTCTTATATCTCCTTTAATGTTGCTTTTATAGATTGAGAATGTATTAAGAAGTATTGGAAAAGCATATGTGGAGAGTCTAAGTAGTCGGTCAGTTTTAACACCCGACCCCCCCCCCCCCCCCTTATGGGTCAAGCTGGGGTAAAAAATAGCTGTTTTGGAGTTTTTAACCTGATATCTCCTTCATTGTTGCTATTATAGCTTCGGAATGTATTAAGATGTATTGGGAAACCATATGTGGACAGTCTAAATAGCCGGTTAGTTTTACCTCCTGACCCCCATGTATGAGTCAAACTGGGGTCATGAAATAGCTTTTGCCTTTATTGTTGCTTTCATGCTTTCACAATGTATTAAAACCTATTGCAAAACCCTGTGGACAATCTAAATAGCAATACATACTTGCACACATGATTATATGATTATATTATATGATTATATGAAGTTATCAATACTTGTTACTGAAATGCTTTGTAGCATTTACACAAAATTTACTAAAGTTACATCCAATGTTGTACATCCAATGTACAACACTTTCTCCAGCTTATCTATGTCTACAACGCTTGTTTATGTTAATTAAAGAAGACCTTTGTAGGATTTTCCCTGTCATGATATCACTAAGGGGGTTGCTTTATGTAACAGTATGGTACAGCTTTGTGCATTCTTAGCTTTACAGCATGCTTATTAAAACCACAAGGCATTTTAAATTCTCAGGGACGCTTCGCTTTTGTTAGCAAAAGCATTCATCTAGTTTATTGTAGAAATAATCCATGGGTGATTATGGTTTGTATACAGCATTTAAGCATGGCACTTCCGGTAATAATTTTACGAAGCCGAAGGCTGAGTAAAATTATCCGGAAGTGACATGGTTAAATACCGTGTAAAACCATGAGCACGAGTGGATTATTTCTATTCTAACATGACATCTAAGATTATTTAAGGGATTTTTTTCATTTATTTTTCATTTTTACAAGGAATAAATTGTTTTACGTAGGTTTGTTTACATTGTGGTGCCCTTAGCAACCGGCTCTTCCATCCATTGTACCTTACAACCGCATATTTACAATGTTATGATGCACGATTATTTTATATAAACATAATATACAATATTTAATATTCAATAAATATTTCATATTCAATGAAATATAAATAAAAACAACATAACAACATTACTTCTAAAACCCAACCACAAAATATGTAGGGCGGATGGAAGGGCAGTGCGATTGTTGCGAGATAGTTGTGTGCGCATAGAACTCAAAACTCGTTTCTGTGCAGGTCGTCATGTTAGAATGACAGTTAACTGTATTTAGAAGATTTCTATTTCTGATTTATTACTTTTTTTAACTTTTACCTTTGAAATCTGATTGTTATTATTAACACTTTTCTGCCTAAGTCTTTTTAAAAGGGAAAAAGACCCCAGTCTACAGTTCCATAACTCCGATGAGAAAGTCTTTCAAGCATTACAATAAGGGACAGCTCACATGCTGTGCTTAGTATTTCACAGGAAAGATTATTTTTTTCTGTATGATAACTAATAGTGTGTAAATATCTTTATCTTGAGTGTAAAAGTACCAACTTTATTTATTAATATAAATATATTAAAAACTTTTTTGTATATTAAGTGTTAAGTGTTTGAATGTTAATTTTTCAAGGTTTTTCTGTAAATTCAGTGCTAATTTTTATGGAAAAAAAGATATGACACTCTCACATTAATTTGGATATATAGACACGTAAAATAGAAATGTTTTCAGTAAAATTGTTCCACCAGTATTGTACAAGTTGGGTTTATTTGATTGTGAAATTCTGTACAAGTTACAACTTGTACACCCAATCTTGTATGAGTTGTAACTTGTACAAACTGCTTGTACAAGTTTGAACTTGTACCGGCTCTTAGTACGAGTTGCAACTTGTATAAAATCTCAACTTGTACATCACAAGGTTACCCTTTCATATGCACCTCAACCAAATGCAATATTCTCTGTACATTTAGAATCAGTGTAAGTCAAATTTAACTGTAATATGTGGAAGTAATTTTAAGGTTTGATATTTCATAATGCTTTTTTGATATTGACCCATGTCTGTCCCTGGACTATCCCACTTTGACTTAAGCACATTAGAGGATTTGTAACAATTTTTATTACATACCTTTCACAAATTATACTTAACATCTGATAGTGTAACTTAATTGGTATTAAATTTTTGAAGTGAACCTATTTTAGTATTGACATAGTAATGAAACCTCCATTACCTTAAGCCAGACTTACATAGAAGAAACAATACCAGTCACAGGAACACAGGAAAAGTGAAATGCTCTCATGTTATTGTCCTTCAGCTGACAAATGGTAAAAGGTAAATGTAGGAAGCTATAACAATGAAACAAAGTCATAAACTGTTTTCTCACTTTATTGAGTTGAATGATCATTTCATATAATAAGAAAAAATTGTTTTAATAAAATTTTGATGGTGTAGTAACAACATAAACTTTGAAAAAATAATAATCTTTGAAAACCCAAATGACCAAGATTATAAGTAAGCTTTTTTACAAGTAAGTTTGAAACAAAAATCAATTATTTAATGCATTGTAAGGCTACACTGACAAACTTTCTGTTATTGATACACATTGAAAATATTTGAAATCCAGTATTGAAGCAGATTACTTAATGCAACACATCTTGGTGAACTATGGACATATTGTTATGAAGGAGCTCTTGGCTCGAAGCTCTCCTGTCTGATAGCCAAATTTGAAGATGATCTTTGATATTCCCTTGCCTTTTTCAGGACTCACTTCAACAGAGGAAGGACCAAATTCTACAGTAGGATCCTCTGGTACTGCCTAAAAATGAATAAATTAAATATTGTAATCTAAAAAAGTACCACCTAGCTTTAAACGGAAAAAAGAATACATGTATAACATTTTTTGCAGTGTTTTGGATTTTAATATTCTAATCAAAATAATGCTTAGTCTAATGACATCTAAAAGTAAAAGGCATTCAGGTTATATTTAAGCTTTTATAAAAGCCCCTTTGTCCTTTGTAATATATGGGTACTGTATGACCTGAGAAAATCACCAGTTTCAACAGTATTTGTACATACTAGTACTTTATCTTGGAAATTCTTCTGGCATAATGAACTGACTGTCAGATTAAAAGTGAAATAGAAAGAGTATTGAGATGGGTTAACAATGGATACAAATGTAGTATCCTGGTTATTATATCTCTGTGCTAAACCTTTGAATTATATTGACTCTTTATAAATAGAAGTATTGCCCAAACAGCAGGACAAAGCCTTTAAGCCCTTTATAGATCTGCACTGGGACCATAAATCCTGATACGGCCCTCTCAATCCTTGTATATTCTGTAATTATATCAATGATAGTAATAGCCTGAGCTTCCAGGATTTCTCCACTAGTTGAAGTTCCAACTTGTACATATTTCTATGCATGGGTATCCTTGGCTTTCATAAAACACTGGCAAATGTTAGGGAGGTATATAGCTATCCGTACAAATAATTTTTAACACCATCTTTTAAGAAACAACATTTTCACAGAGTTCCTGCATTTGACCATGCAATAAACAACCAAATAAAAGACAAACGTTGGTGTATGAAGGTGAGAAAACAATATTCTTGACCATTTTAATTGAATAGTTTCATTCTGAGGTGAATTTTTTAAGTCAAGATACTCGGTTGGCCAATATGTGCGATATTGGAAGCACTTATGCTGAGATGGCGGTACTCGGGTATTTGATTTCGGATTTGGGTAGATATTCAAACATCGGGTACCCGGATATTCGGATAGCTGTTGAGATCACTAGTTACAAGCTTTCGGACAAAGAGGCACTGCAAGGCCATCAGGTGAAGGCCCACGATGTTCAAGCCTTTGCTGCATCCAAAGCCTTTCACGAAGGAGTCTCCCTAGAGCAGATCCTCTTGGCTTGTCACTGGAAGTCCCACAACACCTTGACACAGTTTTACTTGAATGATGTTGCCTGGGCTGACTCTGAACTATACCATATGTGTCCCATAGTAGCAGCTCAGTAAATTCACCAATAGCTGTTTACTCTATGGGTTATCATTTATATGCAAAACCTCTCCACCTGGCTCAGCTAGAGTTAGAAGTTCTGTCAATTTTTTCCCATTTTCCTTCCTCTGGGAATTCCAAGGGGCTGAACTCTTTTTCCTTTCTCTCCTCATTTAGGGGAGAAAAAACAGGGATGGGGGGCTACCAGTTCTGGTCCGGTAAACTGGTTAACAGGTCAGACCTGGACTTAATATGAGAGGGGTTTCTGACTAAATTCTTCATAGAGTTCTACTTGGTCCCTCCAGTAAGCTACCCGCCATCCTTGCAGTAGTTATTCTGGCATTAGTCTGTTAGGTAAGATATATTAATGCGATAAAATAAAAAATAGCATCAGAGATTCCCGTACCCCATAGCCTGGGGAAATAGTTTTCAACACCATAAGATATAGAAGTAGTGAAACAGTACAAAGATCTAATAAAGTTTTGCTGGTTGAAAGCAAAGAAAGGATGTATGATACATCCAGTGCCAAATTTTGTAAGATAGAAGTCAAGATACTCGGTTGGCCAATATGTGCGATATTGGAAGCACTTATGCTGAGATGGTGGTACTCGGGTATTTGATTTCGGATTTGGGTAGATATTCAAACATCGGGTACCTGGATATTCTGATAGCTGTTGAGATCACTAGTTACAAGCTATCGGACAAAGAGGCACTGCAAGGCCATCAGGTGAAGGCCCACGATGTTCAAGCCTTTGCTGCATCCAAAGCCTTTCAGGGAGGAGACTCCCTAGAGCAGATCCTCTCGGCTTGTCACTGGAAGTCCCACAACACCTTGACACAGTTTTACTTGAAGGATGTTGCCTGCGCTGACTCTGAACTATACCCTATGTGTCCCATAGTAGCAGCTCAGTAAATTCGCCAATAACTGTTTACTCTATGGGTTATCATTTATATGCAAAACCTCTCCACCTGGCTCAGCTAGAGTTAGAAGTTCTGTCAATTTTTTCCCATTTTCCTTCCTCTGGGAATTCCAAGGGACTGAACTCTTTTCCCTTTCTCTCCTCATTTAGGGGAGAAAAAACAGGGATGGGGGCTACCAGTTCTGGTCCGGTAAACTGGTTAACAGGTCAGACCCGGACTTAATATGAGAGGTTTTTCTGACTAAATTCTTCATAGAGTTCTACTTGGTCCCTCCAGTAAGCTACCCGCCATCCTTGCAGTAGTTATTCTGGCATTAGTCTGTTAGGTAAGATATATTAACACAATAAAATAAAAATAGCATCAGATATTCCCGTACCCCACAGCCTGGGGAAATAGTTTTCAACACCATAAGATATAGAAATAGCGAAACAGTAAAAAGATCTAATAAAGTTTTGCTGGTTGAAAGCTATGAAAGGATGTATGATACATCCACTGCCAAATTTTGTAAGATAGAATTCACTACAAATTTGCATTAATTTTTTACATAGAATTAAGGGAAAGTGTACCATATTTTCCAATGACACATTTAACACAGAAAACACCCAACTGACACCTGTGGCATGACAGATTACCTGTCTGAGGATATATTGCGGATATGTTAATTATTTCATATTACCACTTGCCCCTGTGGTGTAAATGTGAGTTTCAGGCTTTTTACCTAGAATGGCACTTTAGTTAGCCAGAACATACTTTTGCTAAGTCTAAAATTGTTCCCATATCTTTTATCAAAATAACAGATCAAAAACTGATCACAGAAGCTAAAATTTATGGTGTGTAATAATATACATATTTTAATACGTATTGGGAATTGTTATTAATCTTTTAATGTTATTATTTGTCTGAGAAATTCAAGTACTGGTAAGTAAATGGTAAAGATATCTGCTATATGATAATTGTTAAAGTAAACATAGTTACTTAATTATTGCAAATGGAGAGATGGACTGTCAAGGGATATTTTGGCATTGAGCTGGCAACAGTCTAGTTATTTCTTATTACCACTTGCCCCTGTGCAGCAATATTAATACCTGTGCTGTGATTTTTCCCATACCATAAACAATGGCAAGTCATATGATTACTCACCTTTGCAGAATATTGTAGAGTATTACCATTGTACAGATCAGCTTGAATCCAATCAGCCTTTGTGGTTTCAAAATTCAACTTAACAATATTGTAAGTTTTCCCCTTAAAGTCCATTACCATTTCATTCTCTTCATCATTTTGCTTGACAAGGAATACAGATTTTATTTTTCCCTTGACTCCTCGTAGGAAGGCCAGAGGTTTTCTATTCTCCACAGTTTCTGGCCCAGTGATTGTCAATTCCAAATCATTTTTGTCTTCAAAATCAATGGTATCTTCCCCAGGACCTGGGCAAGGCAGAACTGGGAAAGCAAAGTATATGTACATGTCTACTGGGTGTTTATAAGATACAAGTAAATGTCAATACAAGAGGATTTGATCAAGATAACAGACTTGTATCTAAAGAGAGACTTGTATAATCCATGTAATATAAATACATGTAGTACATATTAACTATACCAACAAGTGATATTTGTCTTTTACAAGCAACACAAAAAAATACCAACGGACAACAAAACTTAATTCTTTTACAATACTTTATGTCTCTTGATAACTGCATCTTGATTGGTCTGAACAGGATATTAAAATGGTGAATTTTTAACATTCTTTAATTATCACATCACAATGAAAACTTTTTCTTATATGAAAGAAAACATCAATGTGTAATTACAAGGTGGATGATATAGCTCTGAGTACAACAAAAGTGATAGAAAATCGCATTTGCTGGACACAATTTGAACACATTAAAACCATTGTTAATTGTAACTTGTAAAAGATGTTTGACACCAGAAAGTTAACAGCTTTTGGGCTCATAAGGTTTTGACATTTAAATAGCATGTTATGTTGCAACTTGTAATGCTCAAACAGTTAAGTAAGAATGAGTCTTTAGCCAATTTGACATTCTGATAATAAAACTTCAAGAAAACTCAGTGGAGACCTTCAAGCTAGCCCCACCAATCCTTTAAACAATCCTGGATCAAGAATTAGTGATGGTTCAGTCCCAAAATTAAATCTGTTCTATTTTAGATCAAGACCCACCTATAGTGAAAATTTGATGCAAGTTTGTGCAGTTTTTTCTGCAGTCTGGTTAACAAACAAACAGAATCCAATTACCACATAACCTCCTTGGGAGAGGTAACAATGCTTTGTAGTTACCTGTAGTGGTAGGCTTCACTGTAGTTGTTGGTGGTATGATGGTTGTCGGTTCTGGAGTTGTTTTCTTGACTATGGGTATCTTAGGACAGATGGCAGGCTTACACTCCACAAGACCAATCCTGTTGCTTCTGTCACTTTCCTCCTTGCTGCGGTAGCAAGCCACTCTGTCACAACAGCCACTGGAGAAAGTGGCACCAATCCCTTGCACACAGTTCCACTGTTCACGACACACAGCCTGGAAGCAATGGGTTCAGGTTAAATTAGTTATCAGTCACTGTCATATTTTTCTAGTCTTGCACCATTGGGATTCATGATTGACCTCATAAGTAATGGATCCTGAAAATAATGGGTCCAGGTCAAATAAGTTATGATCCACTCATATTGCCTTGGTGTAGCAACATCTATATCCATGATTGATCTTATAAATAATGGAAATAATGGGTCCTGCAAATAATGGGTCAAGGTCAAATAAGTTATTAATCACCATCATATTGTCCTAAACTTGCACCACTGACATTCAGACTCACCTCATAAAATTATTTTACTATAAGACCTGCTCACAGTACACAATCTAAAAATAATGGGACAAGGTAGTTTTCCTTGTCTTTTGAACCCCTATCCCCTGAAGCTACAAGCTCTATGGAGCCTAGAAGAATAGATCTGGGTTGAATTTGTTATTATAGTGACAGACATATTGCCCTTGTATTGCAACATTTTCATCTATCATTTGCTGCAAGTACAAGAGAGGATGTTCATTAATAGCAGATGATGCCTCAAGAAACATTATGTCAAGATCATTTACCTTTAATGTGTTTTTGTGGTGTTTACACAATAAATATTGAGATGTTAATGGAGTAATTTTGTGGAGTTCAAATTTATTATGTCCAGGATTTACATATTAATATGTATATCTTCTTACATCTTCTTGCTCACAGGTTTCATATGAATTTATGGCATAGCAGTCCTCTTTGCACTTGACATTGTTACAGTCCCTGCACTGCACTTTGCGTGGACACTTGGGTCGTTGACATCTGGACCAGCATCTGCCACCACAGTCACGGCAGTTGTTTTTATCCCAGCAATCTTAAATTTTTGGTTAAGAGTTTGTGAAATATAACATTGGCAGACTTATGTTTTTAGAAAATGTTTTTGTTTTTGTAGTAAACAAAAAGAAAGCATCATTAAAGTTGAGTTGCACGACCTACTCACTGGAAAAGCTAAATTCATTAGAGTTTCAAAGTTATAAGCCAAATGCTGTTTTAAAAACTAGTTTTAAGTATATCAGAGAATATAAACAGGCTAAAATTGTCACAAATAATACAAGTTTAATCAATAGTTTCTGTAAATGAAACATTAAGCAGGCTTTACATTAATTTTCAGGTGATATTGCTCACTTTTGCATTGTCTGAGCTTGCATGTAGCTGCCGCCATACATCCTCGGCTTACTTTATTCACATAGACAGATTTGTAGCTCTGGGTCACTAGCTCTTTCTTATACTCGGTGAAACAAATCTACAACACAGCCATCTTTAACTGTATGTTGTTGATTAAGTGAAATTTATAGCTAAAATGAAATTCAACTAATTTTATAAAAGTTTTAATTTCTACTTGAAAGGATACATGCAGATTTAACTTTTCTTTTTCTTTCATATTTTTATTGTCCATATAAACATACAGTACAAAAATAAAATATAGTACAAACACAATAAAACACAATGCAATATTACAAATATACACACACACAAAAAAGACAAGACAAATTACACACATGATGCCAAACACAGTTCTAACTATAAACATCAGTTATGGTGAAAACAAATGTAAAACGCTTTCTTTTTTGTAACAAATTGGTTCACAGTAGGCTGTTTAGTATTTTATCAAGTAATATAAAGAATGATTTATTATTAGTAGTATTATTCACTTCCAGTACGACTTCTAATTTTGATTTTATGAAAACTAAATATTATGAAAAATGCACCTCTTTATTCTCACTCTTTTTATTGTTCAAAAACCATTTTCCAATAAGCATTAGGTAATCGATTGCTTCAAAAATTACATTATCAGATGGCCAAAAACCAAAAAGTATTTCACATACTGTAAAGTTAAATTTAATGTCCAAGATACTTTTCAGCCATTCTGACAGTTGTTTCCAAAACTTTAAACTCACATTACAATAATACAAGTGGTGTTCTATTGTATCTACTGCTGTGTATGAACTGCAGTTTGGATCACTGGTTAATTTCCATTTAAAAAGATTTTCTCTGCAGTTTAATATTCTATTCAAAATTTTGTACTGAAAGCTTTGATAGAAGGGTTCAATTGATATTTTAAGGGGTAGCAGATGCAGATTTAACTTAATTGGTAAAACAAGTTTGATAAAATGAATTTTCTTTTTTTTTCAATTTCAGTGGGACTAAACAAAATGAATTAAATTTGTATAAAGTGGTAATAAAAAAGGACACATTAATTTTTCTTTAAAAGTAATGGGCCCAGTTGTTACAATGGTTTTAGTCTGGGGTTTTAGGGATCTTTCCTTAACGGGTAAATTCTCAAGTTAGCAGAATGTGTCAGTTGTATGCCAATGTTATAGATGTAAATTGAGGACCATAGGATAAGGAATCCAGTTGAGCATTTCTACAAAGACACACTTCAAGAAAAAAAGGAAAAGCGAAATTTATTTCATCACCTGGTATCTTTAGATCAATGCTATATATGGTTACACTTTGAGTGAAGAACATTATGTGGGGTGTGATATATGTGACATAATTCTGTGACAAGTGATCCCTGTGTGCCTATTTCCGCACAGAGAGTATATTATCATAATAGCGGTGAAATTGTGAATTTAATTGGCTGAAAGCTGATCACATTGCCCTTTATTGATGCAGGTATTGTATGGGCTATAACAACTCAGAGGGCTTTATAAAATTTAGAGCCAACTACTCTAATGCAGATCTGCTACTACTGTTTTCACTTGAAACATGAAAAATCTCTCACTTTTCAGATCTTGTCTCTGTTTTTTTATGTAGGATATGTACAATATAGGTATCATTTCAAAGTTTAAAATTGCTTATTAAGGCAAAACATTTGCCATAACTCTCTTACAAGTTCATGTAAATTTTGGAAAAAATATGTAATTGTGTCATTTTTCTTTATTTTAATTCTTTATATTCACACATTCAAAAAAGTTTTTCATGGCTAGGATATTCGAACCCTATACAGATCTGTTATTTAGCCATAAACCTTGATATGACATTGTCAAACACAGTATTTTGTCATTTTGGACTCTTCAGTCATTGCAAATTATATTTTTACCTCACCAGCCTTACAAGTAACCCACTGGTTTCCATGCTGATTGGGCCGACATTCTTTTTCATCTTCATTCTGACAAGTCCAGCACTGCAACTGCTCCCCTTCACGACAAGCTATGAATAAAATTTCCTGTATGTTATTTGTTTATTTATTCAACAGTAGTCTTAAGTAATATAAAAGCACTAACAAAAAACACATTTTATACCTAAAGTTTGAAAATCTTAATGTCAGGCAAAAATAACCTTGAAATTCTTTACAGAGTAAAACATTATTGTGCGTATTGAAAAATCCAAGACATTACATCATGATAGGGACTTCTACAGGGGCCGGATTCACGAAAGGTCTCAAATCTCAAATCTGAGATTTTGGTCTCAAATCTAAGATTTTTCTTAGATTTTTCTCAGATTTGAGACCTTTTGCTCAGCCGGGATTCACAAAAGATCTCAGGCTAAGATTTTTCTCAGATTTGGTCTCAAATCTAAGACTGCCTAGGGGGTGACTTAAGTTTTCATAAAATAGAATATATGTAATAAAAAGTCACAAAACCAAATGAAAATAGTGAAGTATGACATATTGTTTCAAAATATGAATATATATTAAGAGTTTGTACAAATACAACAGTAAACATTTACATTACAAATTTACATGAGTGGCTTGTTTTGCTGTTATAATCAGTTTTTTTGAATGTCAGTACAAATTATAGTAAAAAGACAACATTTTGCTTGATTGAAAATATTCTAAAATGTGAGTATATATGGTTGAGTGGTAAAATATAAATGTGTATACTTTCCACTAATCTCAACAAAATGTTACACCAGTTTTGATTGGTCCAGACTCAAAACTTGGCTGAGATTTTGGTCTCAGCTGAGAATCCTTTCGTGAATCTCAACTTAAGCAGAATCTCAGCTGAGACAAAAATCTCAGATTTGAGCAAAAGCTCAGCTGAGATTTGGCTAAGAGTTAAGACCTTTTGTGAATCTGGCCCCTGAATAACAGTGGAATCAGTTTACTAATACTGTGAATGCAAGGATCTCTTTAACCTAAAAATTAATTCCAGAGAACAGGATAATTTTTAATGGAAAGACCTGATTGTTACTTCTACATAAGAAGCAATCCTACTAACAAGTTTCTACTTAAATGGGTTTTACTGAACTGCAATGCTAATAGGATTCTTTTCTGCAATTTTTGAAGATCAGTCTTCCCATAAGAGAAATATTTCAATTAAAGGTTCATATAAGGATATTAAAAATAATTAAAAAGTCATGTTGACTATACAGATTTTAAAAAAAATGTTCCAATAAGTCATTATTTTGACCTTTCTGGAAAAAATACAACTTCTAATGAATGGAACCTCTTCTTAGTTCTGGTTACAGATATTCAACATTGACTCTCCATTACTCTAAATGAACTACTTTTACTAAAATATGGTCTCTAGTCAACAAATTTAAGTAAGTCACAAAGAATGCACAGAAACAATAAATTTATTGTGTTAAGTCACTACTATATAGTTCACCATGTGTGTATTTATGGCATTATACTTTTCTCACAATTGTAGTTCTGATGTCTCCTCATCCAGCCTCTAAGGAGACAGCTCAAATGACTGTCAAAATAGGATATACTCATACTCCACAGCACAGGGAAACAATTTTTGACACCGTGAGATATAGATGAAGTGAAACAGAAAAAGATCAGGAGACTTTCAGAGCAGTGTCAGTTACATTAAGGTCCAAATAATGTTTAAGCTGAGCAAATAATGTTTAAGAGAGAGAAAAGATAAAGTAGTAAAACAAGGCAATTCAACAGCAAGATGACAGCATTAATCTGTAAAGTAAAAATTATGAAGCTGTAAAATGTATTAACTGAAGTATAGCTCTCAATGGAAATAGCACAATTAAGTAAAAGTATATACAATAATTGGTTACAGCAATCCATATATCTTTGTGATAAGAGAAATATGTCTCAAATATGGCAGGTGAACACACTTTGGCTCTTAAGAGAAATATCTCTCAAACATGTCAGGTGAACACATTTTGGCAGAGTCAAGGTTAAGGTCACACCATGATTTAGCATACCTACATTCCCCAATCCATGAACAATCCAAGAATCAAGCTCCTACACCTTAAAGATTCCAAGATAAGGCCCAGACAAGATTTTAAAGGTCAAGGTGACTATATTAAGGTCAAAGGTTAAATCAAGGTCAAACCATGACATTGCACACATACACTCACTAATGTTCTAATGCCTCTACTAAGTATCAACTTCCTACACCTTAGGGTCTCCAAGATATAGCCCAGACAATATTTAAAAGGTCAAGATCACTACAGCAAGGTTAAAATAAGGTCACACCATGATGCTGCACACCTATACCCTCAACCAATGTCCTTATCAAGTGTCAATTTCCCACACATTATGGTTTCTGAGATATAGCCCAGATAAAATTCTAAAGGTCAATGTTTATGGCAACGTCAAAGGTCAAATCAAGGTCACACCATGACTTTGCATACCTACACCCCCTAACCAATGTCCCTACCATTTATCAACCTTTTACACCTCACAGATTCCTTGATATGGCCTAGAGAAGATTTTAAAGGTCAAGGTGACTATAGAAAGGTCAAACTTCCAATTAAGGTTGCACCAAGAAGTGGCACACCTACACCCCTAACCAGTGTCCCCACCAATTTTGAAATTCATACACCTTATGGTCTCCAAGATATAGCCCGGACAAGATTATCAAACTCAAGGTCACTATGGCAAGATCAAATGTCAAATCAAGGTCACACTATCAAGTTGCCCACCTACACCCCCTAACCAATCAGCTACCTACAAATTATGGTTTCTGAGATACAGCCCAAGCATGATTTTAAATCTCAAAGTCACTACAGCAAGGTCAAAATTCAAGGTTGCACAGTGATGTTGCGCATCTACACCCTCCAACCAATTTACCTACCAAGTTTCAACTTCCAACACCTTATGGTTTCTGAGATATAACAGAGATTTTCAAACTCTGAGATTTTAAAACTCAAGGTCACTATGACAAAGTCAAAGTTCAAATCAAGGTTATACCATGATGTTGCACACATAACCCCCAAGTTTCAGCATCCTACACTCTACATTTTCTAAGATATAGTCCAGGCAAACATTTTTTTCCCACCGCCCGAGTGCTTCCCTGCCCATCCGGATGCATGGGAGAAGACAATACCCACACAGCCCTCAGAGGCTGTGGGGTAAAATTTAGTACTATTCTAATAATAATATGCCCATTTTATTCAGTATCAGGCAAGAAACTGAACCATGCATCAAAAGAAAGGAACCCTTTTGTAGTTTATATAATTGTAGAAAGCAGGTGAACTCACAGGCTGATTTGGTGTTGTACTGTGATTGCTGTACTGACTTTTTCCATTCATTCAGTTTGGTCCACCAATTTGTCCAATCCTTGTATGGCATGTTGTTCCATTTGATATCTCTGGGATCATGCTTGTTATAAAAATCCCTGTTGTAATTCTGATCATGGTATTTTTCTCTCATCTGACTCTTTATTTTGTCCCACCATGAAATCATCGGGCTTTGATAGTTGTTTCTGTACTTTGAATATTGGCTGTTCTGGTAATTGTTCTGATAATTGTTCTGGTAATTGTTCTGGTAATTGTTGTTATAACCTGAAGTAATAAAGTCTGATTTGTTATAACTCAATTTCTTTCATTACTTTATAATATCTTCATGCCATGGCATACAGGACGGGGCTAACCAGTATTCGGAGAAAATGGTTAATATGACTGTGTACATACTGCTAAACATGCACTGACCTTTACCTACTGACACATGAGAAAATGGTTTTTATGCACCTCTCGACATACTAATATATATAGTGAAGGAATAAATACTTCATACTAGTTAACCAAGATTATGCTCTGTAAACTTTTTAGTATAAACACACAACTACCAAATTTTCTGCATATGATTTGTGCTGGTATGGAAGCCCAATAGTAACATTGCATAAAAAATAAATATATTCCATGATAATGATCTAGAAACTTTGTTTTTAAAGGGTTAAAGAAATATTAAGTTGTTATAACGAAATGAGATTTTCATTTTTGAAGGGCTAAAAAAATACTAAGTTGTGATAATGAAATAAGATTTTTGTTTTTGAACGGTTACAAAAATATACCGGTAAGTTGAGATGATATAATTTTTTTTTGTTTTGTTTTTAGTAGGTTAAAATTTCTAATCCATGATAACAACTTTTGGTTTTGAAAGGATTATTTAGCATAATTATTACATGTCAGTACATTTCAGTATGCAATATAAAATGCCATATAAAAAAAACTTTCGTATCTTAGAAATTATAAATTTAAATGACAAATCTTACCTTGATACTTGTTCCTGTAGTTGCTTAAGAAACTGTAACAAAGATGGTAATTTTTATATTTTAAATACAGCGAATTCTAAATTGGGAACAGAAATAGATGAAAATGATTACACACATAACACAAATTAGCTGCAAGCAATTTCTATGTAATAATCTTGTCATTTAATTAAACATACAAACCTTTCCTTTTACAAATTCATCGTGTGCACATGTTAATATTCGCTGATTAGAGGCCTTAGTCACATACAAACTTTGAACACTGTGGGAGATTATAATAAATGCAGCCTAGGTTGCCTGTAAGTTATATGAACACCCCAAACCTTTACCAGAAAGAACAAATTAAAATAAAGGCCTTTGAAAGTTCAGTTTCATTGTTTGACCTTGAAGGAGGGCCAGAAGTTGAAATCTGATCACATCAGAAGATCCACAGGCCAGGGTTTCCTATAAGTTATATCAACATTCCAAATCTATACAAGCAATAATAAGTGAGATATAGTCCTTTTTAAAGTTTAGTTTCATCATTGTGAGATCCTGAAAGTAGCTATTGCTCATCTGTGCAATCAGGTACAGGTCTGCAATTGTACTATTTTACAGCTGACCCAAATGTAGATGAATAACATACTTAAACAAAATTTTCTAAATGCAATCATTTTCGAGATACAACTGATTTACTCCAAGTAGCTTTTGCCCAGCTATGTGATGAGCTACAGGTCTGCAATTTCACTATGGTATAGTTGACCCAAAAGTAGGTGATTAACATATTCAAGCAAAATACTGTAATGCTGCAATGGTTTTCAAGTTACAACTGATTTACTTAACAGTGATAGTCTGAAAGTAGCTATTACTTGGCTATGCAATGAGCCACAGGTCTGCAATTTTACTGTCTTACATGACCCAAAAATAGCTGAATAACATATTTAAACAAAATTCTCTAAATCCAATAGTTTTCAAGTTACATGTCAAAATTTTATGTTTTTGACATCCCAGAGGATAATTTTGACTCCTGACCTTAAAATAGCTATTACTTGTTTGATTTTGACCCCTGTCCTACAAAAAAAGATAGGGTGGCGAGACATCATACCCACCAATTCATGCACTAAATGAAATATAAATCTAAAACTGTGCCCTATAGCTTAAATACAAACAATTAGCAAAATTGTTGGCGTTTTTGACTCCCCAGAGCATAATTTTGACTCCTGGGATACCAAACAATAGGGTGGCCAGATCTCTGCCATAGCAAGCCACTTGCAAAGTTTAAAAGAAATCCCAAAAGAAATATGGCTTGTTATAAGAAAATCTCTGTGGATGCGGATGCTCACACAGACGATGATTGTGCATGATCCTTAGTATCTCCGCTTTTCGGGGATACAATAACTAAAGGTTATTAAAAAAGACATACTCAGTTCTAGTACATTTATGCAATAGAAATTAAGTTTTCTAAATTTCTGTTATCACAATATTTGATTTAATTACCCAAATCTACTGTCAAAAATTCTGATTACTGACTGCTTTACATTAATAAGCACATCTTTGTTTTTAAATAAACCTCTTCTATTTTCTGAAAAGAGCATCACATTCCAAGCACACTCAACAATTAGGTTCAAATGTACCCACCCTTGAGTGTGATCCACACAAAGGATGCACATTAACAGCAACAAAGTGCTCATCCAGATTACAGACATCTCTAATGTTGCATGCAAACACTAGACTGTGGAGGGAAATCGCAGTGAGTGTTGCTTGATATACAACCATAACTCATTCCCCCCACCCATCCCCCCACCAGAATAATATAATGTAATACCACTAACATTTAATGATTGCTGCTAAGTTGTATTCATTGACAGTTCCTACAGTATCAATGAGTTCAAAGATGGCTATCTCTAACATCATTTGAGGCGTTTCAGTGTGGGAGTGGCGAACACGTGTATAATTTGATGAGCCATTACATCTATGGTCATGGGTTTGAATCAAGCTTACGACAATATGTGGGAAACCAGAGGATTTGTTGTTGTATGACATTAGTCGTTTAAAAAGACACAAACCCCCAACATTCACTTTAACATCATTTGACCAAGTAAAGTCAAATTTAATTGATTCCATAATGGCATCTTCACCAAAACAAGAGAATGACAGAGGCTTTAATCAAATCACAAAACTAGTGTACAAGTACAGACAACTGTTTAGGTTTCCTATACGTTTGTCAGATGAAAACAAAATCCAATTTTATCAGACTTTTATAGCACGTAATATCTTTACAAGTAACTCCCAAGGTCTAAAGACAAAATCATATTCTGAAATGTGAAATAGGATTTTACAAGCATTTTAAGAATTATTATTGAATGGAATTATACATTCATATTAAGTGCAATAAGTATAATATTTATTTTACTGCAGGACTCAAAGCACTATTTGAGACATTATTTGACAGAGGTTGGCCATTTTAAGTGGTCATTCAAGCCAATGTGTATCAGCCTGTACTTGGGGTCGAACTCGGGTCGTCTGTGTTCCTATATATTACCCACAAGGCCACAGAAGCAAATCTGAAGAATAGGTTTTGTGTGAAACAGGTGAAAGTTTAACATTTTGGAGATCCAGAGTAGTATGTTTAAATGGAAACAAGCAATCAGTGCCCATGATCGGCCTCTGTGTCAGCTGCTGTATGTTTTGAATATTAGTGTAGAAGTGAAAGAAGAAAAGGACACAAAAGTTGTGCCCTACAAATGGTATTCAGAAGTAAAGTACCAAGTTAACTGTTAAGGTGTAAAATGTAGGTGAAAAACAAATTTAAACAAAATACTGTAAATGCAATAGTTTTTGAGTTACAACTGATTTACTCAACAGTGAGAATTTCAAAGTAGCTTTTGCTCAGCTATGCAATAAGCTAAACGGCTGAAATTTTACTATGCCATAGCTGACCAAAAAGTAAGTGAATCATATATCTAAACAAAATGATTTTACAGGATACAATTGAGTTACTCAGCATTGATAACACAAAACACAAAAGTAGCTATTGCTCAGCTATGCCATGAGCTACATGTCTGCAGGTTCACTATGTTATAGCTGACCCATAAGTAGGTGAATAACAAATTTAAACAAAAGACTGTAAATGCAATAGTTTTCAAGTTACAACTCATTTACTAAAGTGAGAACCTGCATGTAGCTATTGCTCAGCTATGCCATGAGCTACAGGTCTGCAATTTCATTATGTTATAGCTGACCCATAAGTAAGTGAATAACATATTAAAACAAAATTCTCTAAAAGCAATATTTTTTGAGTTATAACCAATTTACTCATGAGAACCTCAAAATAGCTATCACTCGACTTTGCAATTAGCTACTCATCTGCAATTTTACTCTGTTACAGCTGACACAAAGTAATGAACAACATATTTAAACAAAATGCTGTAAATGCAACAGTTTTCAAGTTACAACTGATTTACTTAACAGTGAGAACCTAAAAGTAGCCATTGCTCATTTATGTAATGACCTACATGTCTGCAATGTTACGAAGTAATAGCTCAACCAAAAGTAGGTGAGCAACATATTAAAACAAATATTGCTAATGCAATAGTGTTCAAGTTACAACTGATTTAATAAAGTGGGAAAGTAGCTATTGCTCAGCTATGCCATAAGTAAATGTCTGCAATTTTAGTATGTTATAACTGACCCTAAATTAGGTGAATCTCATATTTAAACAAAAAAATACTCTAAATGCAATAGTTTTCAAGTTACAACTGATTTACTCAACAGTGAGAACCTAAAAGTAGCTATTGCTCAGCTATATAATGAGCTATATGTCTGCAATTTTACTATGCTATAGCAGACCCAAACTAGGTAAACAACATATTTAAAACAAAATATTGTATATGCAATACTTTTCAAGTTACAACTGATATACTCAACAGTGAGAACTTGAAAGTAGCTATTGCTCAGCTATGCCATGAGCTACAGGTGTGCAATTTTACTGTGTTATAGCTGACCTAAAGGTAGATCAACAACATATAAAAACAAAATACTGTAAATGCAATAGTTTTCAAGCTACAACTGATTTACTCAACATTGAGAACCTCAAAGTAGCTATTGCTCAGCTGTGTAATGAGATACAGGTCTACAATTTTACCATGTTACAGTTGACTCAAAGTAGGTCAATATCATATTTAAACAAAATACTCTCAATGCAATACTTTACAAGTAACAACTGATTTACTAAAGTGTGAACCTGAAAGTAGCTATTGCTCAGCTATGCAATGAAATTTAATAATAATTTGAATTTTTATTAGAAATACTTACCATTTCCTAACAGTAGCTATTTGTTGGAGCCATCCAACCCAATGGCCAATGCAGAGATGCGATTTTAAGGTTATGCAACAACCTTAACCAAGTCATTGGGTTACAGTAGTCCGTCCTCCCGCCAATTAGGTCACATGACCACATTGTTTACTTCATTATTTTTGTTGCAAGTAAAAGAATGACTTGCGGGGAGACTGGAGGGAAATTTGAGTGTCAAGAAATGCTAAGTAAAAATTCAACTTACTATAAAATTTTCCAATTTTATAGCGAAATACCCTTACCATTTCCTAACAGTAGCTGAATTCAGCCTTGTAAGATGGAGGGAATTCCTTTAAGAAAAACACTACCTAACCTACAACTAAACATCATGAGAACTTCTCAATGGAATTTACATGCATTAATGAACATATAAACTTCCAACATTCACAACATACAACTCCCCAAAAATGGCAGTATGTAGCTGTAGTTCTCACAAATGCCGACACTGTTGGTGCTGCAATTGGATGTCATAAATAGATAACCCATCTACATTGTAACATCCGACCCCAAGGTAAAACCAACCTGAAAGTGTCATCAGCATAATGCCTAATCCTTTTCAAGTCAGATTTAAGCAACATTGATGTCTACTACAAATACATTCAGCATTGCAGACATACCAGCCACAACCTGCAAATGTACAAATATAAGTATTAAACACATGCTTATAAAGTAACAAAATGCTGAGCATAAACTGTAGGTCCCAATTTCAAATCTGCCCCTATGACAACAGAGGTTTTTAAGACAGAAATTGGTATACATACAGTGGAATTTCCAATAACATGTATCAAGAACTCATGTAAGGAAATCACCCATAAAACTAAAGATGCAATCAAAAACATACATCAATAGCTTCCGTGACTCAATCTTGACTCAATCAAGATGAAATAGTTGCCAAGAGATAAGTCTTTTAAGAAACTTTCTTAATGGCAGTAAAACAAAGATTCTGTTCTATCCCAAACCATTTGATCATCCAACTGTATATCAAACCCCTAACAGGACAAACAGACCCATATTGAGTCAAACTGTTGTCCAAAGAGGCTAAGAGCTGGCACGACCACAGGCTTAATTGCAGTAGGCCCAGCCAAAGCCAACTGGCTCTGGCAATTGATGGGCCAGGGTTACTTGTGAGCAATTCTCCTTATAACTAAAGGAAGAATATGTCCAAGCATGAATGTCACTCCTTTACCATGAATCTGTAGTCCACAGTGACTAAGACCACCGGCTTAATGGCAGTAATTGCAGTAGGCCCATCTGAAGCCAACTGGTTCTTGTCCAAAAAGGCAGTCAATGGGCCAGAGTTACTTGTAACCAATTCTCCCTGTAACCAAAGGAAGAGTCCAAACATGAATGTCACTATTTACCCGAAGCCAAAATAAAAGACTGTCTTGAAAGGTAATAACTTCAAGAAAGCCTTCCTCACATGCTCAAAGGTTGTTTGATAAGAGCATGTAGGACCTATGACAAAATCCAAAACTATTGGTTTGTCTCTTACTAAAAGTTGCTAATCTCTTATTCATCTCAACTTTTAGACACTTCTTGACCCTTTAAGTCCCAAACCATCTGCAATTGCTGTTCTACAGCCCGCAATAGTGGATGGTATTGAGATGATTCCCTTAAACTAGTAGTTCAGGAAAGTTGCTCCATCTGGAATAGTGGGTCTGAGATATATACCTGGCTCTCTTCACACCACTTCCCAAAATAGACCAATTGATTCCCAGATTCTCCTTGAGGAGTACCCCTAAGGCTCCTTAATTGTTTCGCCACTTCCTCTGGGAATCTTCCTGAATGTTCATGACTGACTCCAGACGCCAAACATGAAGATTCCAGTAAGCTAGCTTGTTTTGAAGTCTGTTGCTGAATGGTTGAGTCAACAGATTCACCCATAAGGGAAGTCTTAGAAGGAATTTTGTGGACAGATTCACCAGATCCCAAAACCAAGACCTCCCTGGCCACCCTGGTGCAATCATGATGATTCTGCACCTGTAGGTGGTCATCTGTTGAATCACCTGAGGGATGAGGGCTATTGGACAAAACACATAACTGACCAGACCCTCTCTGTTTCCCAAGCTTGACTGTCTGGGACATGAGATACATACATCTTTTGCATCACCTGCAAGACCAAGGCCCTGGGCAAAACACATGTCCATCCAGACATTCACAAGAGATGTTCAATCATCTGTTTTCCCAAGTCTGACAGGAGCCCTACATGGGAAGCTTGTGATTCATCTTTGTTGCAAACACATCAACCACTGATTGATGGCAGCAATGTCTAATTTGATTGAAAACCTGATGATCCATAGCCCCTTTGGTTTGAAACACCTTATCTCTCTGGACAAGGAATATGTTAGAACATTTAGATTCTCTGGGATGCACTTTCCTGAATCTGAATTATTCTGGCATTCGACCAAACCATGATTCTACAGATTAAGGTACATATTACCTGAGAGTGGATGCCTCTCTGGTTGTTTATATAGGCAACCACTAATGAATTGTCTGTAAAAATCAACAGATTTCGATTCAGAAGCTGATTTCTGAATCATTGTTAAGCTAGCAACATTTCTTTTAGCTGTAGAATGTCATGTGGAGCCTTGACTCTTCCTGATTCCATAGACCACTGGCTGTGGATGCTTCAAGTGAGCACCCCAACCCTTTAGGAAAGCATCTGTGAAAGGAAAGACTGTGCTCCTTCTGAAGGAGTGTTGAGTCCTCCTTCAAAATTGAACGATTGGTCTACCACTGAAGATGATCCCTGTGAACCAAAGACACAAGAAGTGGGATATCCAGAGACTGAGGATATCCGCAGTGTTTCCAGATACCATTGGAGTGACTTCATGTGCAGACAACCGATAGTATAGTCTTCTCCATTGAAGTCATGCTTTCAAAGTGACTTGAGCTTCCCTGGAGATGAGTGAGAAGCTGTCAACATGGTAACTGTCTTTCCAAGAAGACTAGCCCTATCCTGAGGTCGAATTGTAACCAAAAATTCGATTACTTGAGTTGGAAATAAATCTGATTTTTAGAAATTTGTGATCCAACCTAGGCTTTTGACAAGATGAACCAACCAGTGGGTATTCTCTTGGCATTGCTGTTTTGAGTTTGTTCTCATTAGCCAACCGTCTACACTGGCGAATACTGATGCCTCCTGCGAGAGCCATCAGCTTCATCCCTTTTGCTACCATGGTGAACTCAAGAAAAACTGTAGCAATACTGAAGGGTAAGGCAGTGAACTGGTAGAATCAGTCGCCTCCAATGAAGCAAAGATACTTTGTTACCTTGGTGTATCGGTGAAGAATGTGTACATCCATAATTTCGAGTGACGTCATCCACTCGCCTTCTATAAATGAATGGCGAATATTGCAACAGTTTTCATATTGAGTAAGGTACATACAAAGCTTGTTTACCTGACCTTAACTATCACTGACTGCCACTTCTTCCTTGCTTATCATATGAAATAAACTGTAAACTTCCAGTGATGTGACACTTGGACTGGTGTTATCACCCTTTTGTCGATCATTTCATAAACATCTTCTATCAAAGCTGCTGTTTCTCTCGTTTTTTTGGGGTTTTTTTGTTGTTTTTTTTTACTTCTGCCAACCTCACTTCTGAAAGGTCTGGCTGTATATTATCCTCTTATTCTAAGGATGAGAACATGTAAGCCTGCCAAAACTGAAGGCTTCCTAAACACCAGAAATGACCTCTTGCCACACCTGCCTCTACAGGGCCAAGATCAGTAAGGTCCTCACCCCCTTACTAGCTATATGAGGAGTTTCATAACAGGGAACAAAAATCCACTCTGAAGCCTGTTGTCCCTTTCCTAGCCATATGTAGGAGTATACTCCTTTCTAGACTATATTAATCCCTATTGGCTTGAATTCACTGGATAAATTTCCTGTGAACATCTAACATGTCCAGCAGAAACTCCTAAATAGACGTGAAAATGTATTCCCAAGATTCCTGAACACAAATTCAGTGACATTTATAGAGCCACATTTCAGATAGGAATCCCTCCTGTTGAGCCACTGTTGTTTAAAGACCTGGTCAAAACCCAACAAGGACACCAAAGATTTGGCGAAGACTGGTTTACTGAGGACTGCAATGTAAAGATATTGCACACAGTCCAAGGCATTATTGAAGTCCATAAAATAACCTGCTGATCCCTTGATCCTGAAGATTAGCTGAACTACTCCAAAACCAACACACTTTGTACTCTTTTACAGAGTCCTACAAGACATATTGTTGGCAAAGATACTGAAAATTGTGGTAAGATGATCACCCTCCAGGCCTCCTGCAACTAAGGAATGATTTGAAGAGATGAATTTCAAAGCAAAATAATCTCCTAGATGACTAGCAGTTCAAACATCATGATCTTTAGAAGCACCAGAAGCTTGAAATGTCTTGAAATCCCAAAACTTGGTCACAATCTCTGCTGGTTGAAAAATCAACAGGATCTGGGACAATTCCTTGAAATAGAAAAGTGTGACAAACAGAGGGAACAATGCCAGTGTCCATGTTTGCTATATCAATCTGTAGCCCTCTAACAGTCAGTCAAGTCTATGAAAAGATAAGGACTAGAATCTAATTCATTCATTTGCAAATTCATAGAATCAAAAGCCTTTCCTTTCTGTCACCTGACAAACGGATTCTAAACCTTTTGGGAGGTATAGAAAACTCAATTGTGCTTGAATGACGTCATACAAGTATTTTCCTCCACGAAATGTTTTGACTGGACCTCGACGGAAGAGTTTTCCCGAAAAGGCAGTCTTCCGTGCATTCAAAACTCCTCCAAGGTGCAGTGTCCACAGCAACAATAATGGCTGCCCCCAAAGGAGATTCCTTCTTCTGGTGAGTCGACAATCTATTCGACTGGAATGCATATTGTGATAAAATTGCTGCCAACGCCTGGCTATTAGAACCCGACGTGTGAACAGCATTGGTGACAATTGAATTGTCACTGTCTTCCAAGATGGCATCGTCAATAACTAGTTTTATTCTTCAAAGAGTACATTTACTAGGTATGTATGCTGCAAATTTTAGTTTCCAATGTCCAGCAAACTTAACCAAAAGACTGGCAAGCTATACATGCAATTATTATTGCATCATGCTCTCTTTATGTTGATTAATTCCCAGTAGTTGAAGACAATCGAACTTTCAATGTCACCGTCCAAAAGTCCTTTATTTGCATAATAATTATTATTATTATGTATTTATACTCAGTGCAATATCTCCATATACTACAGGACTCAAAGCGCTATTTAACCAATCCGACTGTACAGGTACAGCCCCAACTCACAAGTAACTGACATTCCCCTAACTGGAAGATAGAGGCTCAAGGATGACCATTTATCAACGTCCTTGAGGTTCTTTAACCTGCCACTGGGGATAGGACCCAATGACAGAGGACCGCCATTTTAAGTGGTCATCCGAGCCACTATGTATCTGCCTGTACCTGGGATTGAACCCACGTCCTCTGAGTTCCTAGACAAGTGTGTTACCTGCTAGGCCACAGTGGCAGATACATTTATGTGGCCTAGTACATATATGCATAACAAGAGACAAATCTGTGCAATAGTCCATACGAAAATGGGGATAAAGAGTTAAAATCTTCACACTTTGGGTGGGGGTAACTCACTTGTAATGGCTCGTGGGGAACAGAAAAACAAACGGATCTGCATGCCTTGAACAAATTTTCATCCTCAATAGATAACGTATCTTTTAAAATTGACACCATGTTTCTGGGCCTTGTAGTTTTGGAGAAGTAGGTCACACAGATGCCGCAAAGTGATGCCATAATATCAGCTGACTGACAAGTCAGCTGACATAAAAAGTAGCTTTTTAATTCACACTTTTTGACATTGACTAAATTATTTCAATTTCCTTTTGATATAATTCATATTCTCATTAAATTTTACACAAGATTAAGGAGAGGCTATGGTGGACATGCTTTGAGAAAGATGTAAGACTTGAGTTTATTCCTGAAAGTGTCACTAGATAAGGAAGTACGAACCGTATCTGGCAACCCATTCTTAGTGCATCAAAAGTAAAACTGTGATCCAATTGCTTTACTGATTTATGAATGGAGAAAAAAAACTGTGGAACCCCAAAAGTTGGCCTTTACCTCAGGTAAGACAGGTATAGGGAGAAAGATATTGCAAAGTATTTTAGGGCAACAAGTTTGAAGAAACTTGTAAACCAGTGAGGCAGTTTTGAAAAATTGAGTAGTATTTAATAGACAATTTCTTGAGTTATTCTGGTGAATCTTCTTTTGTTTGATATAATTTTGGCAAACCTGTTTTCAATGCAACTTGCATAGGACAGATTTGAACAGACTGTTAATTTAAAAGTGTATAACAGAAGTCTAACTGATATATTACCTAATAACTCTAATTTTGTCTTGCTTTCATTAATAAAAATAATGTGTCTGGTCTTCTGACTCTGACAGTACTGTACCTTTCAAAAGACAAAAAATACTAAATATAATGGAATTCAAGTTAATGAATTAGATAATAACATTACCTTCCTTAATAATGTATTTTCAAACACAATCCCCAAGTTGTCACTTCATATGTTTCATGACTTTTAGTAATTTATTGTAGTTAAAAACTTAATTGATCTGTTTAAGCGATAAATAACATTATAGCAGCCTTTACTTTGCATCATTCTTTGGCATTAATCAAATTATTTCTTGATTTTCAAGATAAATAGCATGCAATTAGGCAATACTAAATCAATACTTGATGTGTGACTACTAATAAGTTTTTGAGGTCAATATTCTGTCAGAAACTTGTTCGTTTTTTATAAATAAATATCAACATGCAAGTATGAATACATTTCTCAATATTCAATGCAATTATCTTGTCAGTACCAAAGTACTGTTGTAGAATACGGGCCCCTGGAATACCTGGTCAAGTAGAAGTATATTTATGGTCACTTGAGATTTGCCTTTGACAATTCACAGCCATACAATTGAACAAGAGGAGAGTGCCCGTGAACGGGCACTGTGTCAGCTGACTGAGTGTTTTTGATTTGTGAAGGTGATTAGAGGACAGAATAATTATCAGGAAAAGGGCTGTACAGAAATACAGTAAATGGTAACTGAACAGCAAGTTCGAAAGAAATTCCGAAGCTGACAGAAGAAAAGGATAAAAAAGTTGTGCCCTGTAAATGGTATTATGAAGGAAAATAACAAGGTAATTGTTTAAGTGTAAAAAATAGGTAAAACATATTTAAAGAAATACTACAAATGCAATATCCTCGTTCGACCTTGAAGAAGGGGTCCAAGGTCAAATCTAACCACACAAATACATTCCCAGCCCATGATTTCCTATGGTTTACCATTCCAAACCTCTAGGACCAATTATAAATGAGTTATAAGCACTTTTAAGCTTGGCTGTCCTCATTTGACCTTGAAGGAGGGGTCCAAAGGTCAAGTCTGACCATACCAAAAGATTCCGAGCCAATGATTTCCTATGGGATGGTTTACCATCCCAAATCTCTGTCACCAATAATAAGCGAGTTGTAGGCACTTTCAATTTTCGTTATCCTCATTTGACCTTGAAGGAGGGTTCCAAGGTCAAATCGGACCATATCAACAGATTCACAGCCCATGATTTCCTGTCTGTTTACCATCCCAAACCTCTGGGACCAATAATAAGCGAGTTATAAGCACTTTTAAGTTTGACTATCCTTGTTTGACCTTGAAGGAGGGGTCATTGAAGGTCAAATCTGACCACACCAAAAGATTCCCACCCCATGATTTCCTACAGGTTGGTTTATCATCCCAAACCTCTAGGATCAATAATAAGGGAGATATAAGCACTTTTCATGACTGACAAAAAACACCTGTGGCGGCCATCTTGTTTCTCAAAATGAGGCCAAAAATATTCCCAGACAACATTTTATGGTTATTAATATATACTGCAAACTTAAGAAAGCTAGCTATAATATTTTTTTTCATCAGAGCAGTAATGGTGAAATCTCTCTACACACTGCGGCTATCCAGTGGATACAATGATTTACTCAACAGTGAGAACCTGAAAGTAGCTATTGCTCAGCTATGCCATGACATAGAGGTCTGCAATTTCACTATGTTATAGCTGACCAAAAATTCTGTGAATAACATATTTAACAAATTACTCTAAATGTAATAGTTTTCAAGTTACAACTGATTTACTCAACAGTGAGAACCTCAAAGGAACTATTACTCAGCTATGCAATGAGCTACATGTCTGAAATTTTACTATGTTATAGCTAACCCAAAAGTAGGTGAACAACATATTTAAGCAAACTACTGTAAATGCAATAGTTTTCAAGCTACAACTGATTTACTCAATAGTGAGAACCTGAAAATAGCTATTGCTCCGCTATGCCATGAGCTATAGGTCTGTAATTTCACTATGTTATAGCTGACCCAAAAGTAGGTGAACAATATATTTTAACAAAATACTCCAAATGCAATATTTTTCAAGTTATAGCTGATTTACTCAACAGTCAGTACCTGAGAATAGCTATTGCTCAGTTGTGCCATGAGCTATAGGTCTATAATTTCACTATGTTATAGCTGACCCCAAAGTAGCTGAATAACATATTTGCACAAATTTCTGTAAATGCAATTGTTTTCCAATTATAACTGATTTACTCAACAGTGAGAACTTCAAAGTAGCTATTACTCAGCCATGAAATGAGCCACAGGTCTGAAACTTCACTATGTTATAGCTGACCCCAAAATAGGTGAATAACATATTGAAACAAAATACTCTAAATGCAATAGTTTTCAAGTTATAAGTGATTTACTCAACAGTGATAACCTAAAAGTAGCTATTACTCAGCTATGCCATGAGCTACAGGTCTGAAATTTTACTATGTTATAGCTGGCCCAAAAGTAGCTGAATAACATATTTATACGAAATTCTCTAAATGCAATAGTTTTTAAGTTACAAGTGATTTTACTCATGATGGAAGTTACTGAAAAGCCCAAAAGTAGCTATTACTCACTTAGCTAGTGAGACAGACACCCAACTTACTCACCATATTGTAGCTATGAAAAAAGTAGCTGAATAACATATTGCAACAAAATGCTCTAAATGCAACACTTTTCAAGTTATAAGTGATTTACTCAACAGTGATAACCTAAAAGTAGCTATTACTCAGCTATGCCATGAGCTACAGGTCTGAAATTTTACTATGTTATAGCTGACCCAAAAGTAGCTGAATAACATATTTATACGAAATTCTCTAAATGCAATAGTTTTCAAGTCATAAGCGATTTACTCAACAGTGATAACCTAAAAGTAGCTATTACTCAGCTATGCCATGAGCTACAGGTCTAAAATTTCACTATGTTATAGCTGGCCCAAAAGTAGCTGAATAACATATTTATACGAAATTCTCTAAATGCAATAGTTTTTAAGTTACAAGTGATTTTACTCATAATGGAAGTTACTGAAAAGCCCAAAAGTAGCTATTACTCACTTAGCTATTGAGACAGACACCCAACTTACTCACCATATTGTAGCTATGAAAAAAGTAGCTGAACAACATATTTTCACAAAATGCTGTAAATGCAACACTTTTGAAGTTATAAGTGATTTAGTACATGATTTCATGAATTTTAATGCATTAAAAATTATTAAAAAAATTTATTAAAAAAAAGTAAGACAGATCCAGGTCTCATACTCACACAAGAGAATCTACCTCTGGCCTAGTACATATATGCAAGATATGAGAGAAATCCCTGCAATAGTCACTGAGAAAATTGTGATAAAAAGTTGAAATTTTCACACTTTTGGTGGGGGTACCCCCCTTGTAATGTCTCTAGCAAACAGACGAACAGACAGATTTGCATGCCTTGAACAATTTTTCATCCTCGATAGATAAGGTATCTTTTAAAAAAAACAGCATGTCTCTAGGCCTTGTAGTTTTGGAGAAGAAGTTGTTCACGCGGACGCGGACGCCCACGCCGCAGAGTGATGACATAAAAAATATGTTTGGACACAGAGTAAAATCGTAAAGACTGACACTTTGAACAGAACCTATTATTAACATGTTATGAAATCAGTTTATGTTGCAATTTTATGTCTTTAAATCAGTTTTTACAGAAGAATAACCTTCTGTCCTAATTCAAAGGCAGTTTAAACTAAGAATTTTTTTAAAGACACCAAGTGGGAAGGACAATGTGAAAAAAAACCAGAACAAGGAGTGTCTTAACTCTTGAGAGTCACCACTCCTTCAACTTTTGAATGATGATGCCGTTTTCTTTCCATGTAAACTGATCAATTAAAACAATAAAATGTGCAAAACAATCTGCTTGTTTAGCACAGCAAGAAATTTAAAACTCGCCACATGAAATTTTCCAGTGAGGACTATGCCTCTTCTATTCCCTTGACTTTTGTGAAATTCTTTTTTCATGGCTATATTTGGCGACTGATTTTTCCTGACATAAACTTGGCTCAAATTTTGATCTTTTTGCTTTTCCTTTTTAATGGGTACCCAACCAATGGCAAATTTCACAAACTGTAGCAAATTTATCATATCTTATTCTAGCAACTGTTCCAACATCCGTTTGTAAAGGTCAGTTCTGATTTGTATAGCACTCAATTTTAACATTTATTGTCTTTCATGTTTAAACCAAATTAATGAAATCTTAATTTCAGTTACCATATTCCATTTATTAGTAAAACTGAAGGTAAATATTGTTGTGTATGTGGCAAGACCCCTGAACACCTCATTTGCATGAACTTGGAGAGATTTTATGCTATTGATAATAAGTAAATTAAACAATAAGTAAATTAAATTTTAATAAATTAATACCTTACTTAATGGACAATTAGCTATACCTGTCGGTGCCGACCGTTACCTACTTCCTTCCTGTCAAGAAAACGTGAGGTAAGCATCTTTTCCTTGCCTAAACCTAGATAAACCCCCAGTGAGCTGACAGTGGGTTCAGTTGGGAGGGCCTCTCTTGTTCATCAGGTAAGGTATTAACTTATAAAAATTCAATTTACTTATTAAATTTGAAATTTTATTGTGTTAATACATCTTACGTAATGGAAAATTAGCCAGAATAACTATTGCTTGGCTGGTGGGTAGTTGACTACAGATTTGAAAAGTAATTGTCTCCCAGGGACATAAGCTGGTCCCGTTGGTCGGTTGCCGGCTAACAGGTTATGGGCCCAACCATGCTTGCCCCCTCCTCCACCTTTCAGTAGATGTCCTCCGAGGTGGGGGAAGAAAGGTATGAGTTCAGTCCCTAGACAAAGTCTATTCCAATGGAAGCTGGTAGTCTTGGGCAGGCCTTGCCACCCTGGACACCAGCTTGGTCAAGGTGACAGGTTGCTTAATTGTGTGGGCTTATGGTGGATCTGCTGGGCAGCCACCACCGAACCCAGGTGAAAGAAATCTGAATCAGCCCAGGCCACATCCTTCAAGTAAAACTGTGTGAAGGTGTTGTGGCATTTCCAGCGACAGACTAATAATAATTCTTCTAAGGAGACTCCTAACTGGAAGGCCTTAAGAGCAGCAAAAGCCCTCGTATCATGGGCTTTAACCTGATATAGGGTAAAGGCCTCTTGATTAGAGAGCTCATAGCATGGGATCACAGTGTGCCTGATCTATACTGAGATAGCTGTAGGAGATATATATCTGTGGAAACCTTTCTTAAAGGAGACAAAGACCAGCTCTTTGTTCTGCCTGAGTTCTGTAGTCCTGTCCAGATAGTAGTGCCGGGTTCTAACTGGGCATGGTGACCAATCCCCCTTGAGTGATTAATCCAGAGCTGGGGCCAGGGCTTCAATAACCACTGGGGCCATGGACTCCTTAGACAGCTGGTTCTTTGAGACGAAGTTGGATGAGGGGTGGACCAGTCTGTTTGGTGTCTAATGTTTTTTTTGAAGAGACAAGGATAGATCTCAATTCTGTGTTTGTCAGAACCCAAAACTAAGAGGAAGATGGTCTTGAAGGTGAGGTTCATTAACGAGGCCTCTTTAAGGGGTTCAAAGGGAGCCTTTGTGAGCACATGAAGAACCAGAAACATGTTCCATGGCGGAATACCTCTATGACCCTTAGTTCTGTTTCTATGGAATTTTCCAGATGAGTGAGATTTCAGTCCTTGCTGATATTAATGTGAGCATTTTCAAGTTTGTCTTCTGTGGCTTATCAGTAGCCATTAATAGTACTCAGCTGCAACTTCCTGTCTGAGAACAGATGAAGGAGAAAGTCAGCTATGGACATGATAGATGGTTCCCTGAAGTCTATCTTTGAAGGTTGGGCAGGCAGAGCAGGATTTGGCTTGACATATCAGGTCACAGAACTAAGGCATGTTGGGCCACCCTGGAGCAATCAGAATGATACTCTTGCATGAGTAGTCCCTCAGTTTTGCCACCACTTTTGACAGAATGGCTATTGGCGGGAAGGCACAGGGGTCCAGGTCCCCTCCCCCCGCCAACGGCAGACCGAGTGCATACACTGTCCAGGAGAGTGAGTCTGGAACTGGTGACATCATCTGAGGTAACTTGTTGAATCTTCTTGCAAAAAAGTCTATTTGAGGTCTGTGCCACCTGGTGCATATCAACTGGAAGACCATTAAAGCCTGGATAGCTTGTCTGCTACCACATTCAGCTGGCCGGGCTGGCCTGTTTCCTAGAGCACCAGGTCAGGATCCTCCACAAAAGGGTAAACAGAGGGCCCGACCTCATGCCCTCCTCTTTGTTTATGTAGGCATCAACAGTGGCTTTGTCTGTTGATATGAGCACAACCTTTTTTGAACACAGGTCTTGGAACTCTTTTAGGGATAGATCTTGGGATCAGGATCACCTTTTCTAGTGATTCTGTGATCCTCCAATGATTGTTCGGGTACAATGGGTGACATGGGTCTCGTGTGGAGCCGACCTAGGTGGACTTGCTTCTCTGTGGCTGTTAACAGGCCTATGAGTGACACGAGTTGCCCGACTCGGCAGTAAGGGACTGTCAGAAGCTCCTGAATTTGTAAGTTCAGGGTCTGCCAACATTCCAAGGTGGGTACGACGTTCTCAGGTCATACTGGTAACCTACAAAAGCAGTGGACTAACCAAACAGTAGAGCTTTGAACTGGTAGACATGAAAATGAAGGTACTTCGCGGACTGTTGACTATTGGGTTACGGAAGTGAGCTTCCTTGAAGTCTATGACTGTTACCATTCGCCTTTCTGCAATGAAGTCCTTATGCTCTCTGGAATCTCCATTTTGAAAGTCTCTGGATTCAGAAATTTGTTTAGTGAGCTCAGATCTAGGATTGGCCTATATTTGTTGTCGAGTTTTAGTACCAAGAAAAGTAAGTTGAAGAAAGCCAGAGATGTCTGATTTGTGACCTTTTCTACTGCATTCTTTTGAATAAAAGCATGTAATGCCTTCATCAGGTAGATGACATACACATACCACTTTTTATTATTAGAGACCTGGTCAAAGTAGGTCTTTTACGGAGGGAGAGGGTGTAACCTTCCAATAGGATGCTCAAGACCTTGGAGCTGGCCCAAAACTGGTTCAGGCTGGCCCCTACAGACAGATTTTGAACAGTACTGCAGACATTGATGAAAGGTTGGACAAAAGACAACTGATCTAGAAAGGAAACACCTTTCCCATATTTTATTTGATGTATAAAGGGACTTGTGCCTTTCTTTTGTGGCTGCCTAGCAACAAAAGGTACATGTTTCACAGTAAATAATTTACATTTAAAGTTTGCGATTGTACACAAATGTCTCCGTCCGCCCGGCCATTTCCATAAAACCCCACTGGGTTACACAGTAATTGTCATTTAGAAGAACTTTGACCCTTGACCGGTCACTGTGAATAGTTGGGAGGCCTTGCCTCGACCTTTCTTGCCCTGTCCACAATGGCTGAGCTGTTTCCATGCTGGGGGATCGGAAGAATGATTCTCATCTTGGTAAGACATCTCTTCTACCTTGGTAATGATGTGGTCTGGGAGCAGGGAGGTCATATGAAGAGCTGAGTTATTGAGAGGTGCCAGTGTATGATATTTGACCCCTGCTTTCAGATAGTCTAGGTAGCTGTCACATCAGACCAGAGTGTGGTTAGCCATATTAATTAGAAAAAGGTTTTTGTTAACAAAAAAGACCAGCACTGATGGAGATATGGGTTATTAAAACCTGAAGTAGTTGCTGTATCGGACTGTACGTTGAATGTAAGCTTTATTGTAGTTTGTACATGATGCAAACGTGGCCCTGTTTTGCTGTAAGATGGTCACAAGTTCATTCATTTGGGAATTTTAAGGTGACCAGAAAATAAGAATGTTCTTTTTTTCATCCTTAATAAGTGTGCAAAGTTTAACTGAAAAATAAGATAGCTGGATGCTGAAAACCCCCTTATTTCACTGTATCGTGGCCATAACTTCATTCATACTGTGACTTTAAGGTCCATTCTTACCTTACTGTACAACACTTTAATAACTTAACTGGGTAGGGTATTAACTTAAAATTTAATTTACTTATTAAATTTGCAATTTTATTGTGTGAATACTTCCTACCCAATGGACAATTGCTGAATAATTACCACTTTTAAGGCGGTTCAGTTACTAGGGACTACAAGTGAACTCAAAAACACAATGTAAAGATATACAAATCTCCTCTATCATAAGGGCTACTGGTTGATATGCTGAGCAGCCACTATTGGGCCCGGATGAAAAAGCTCTGAATCAGCCCAAGCCACATCCTTCAGATAGAACTGTGTGAAGGTGTTATGTGACTTCCAATGGCAGGCTGATAGGATTTATTCTAAGGAGACTCCTGACTGGAAGGCCTTAGAAGCAGCAAAGGACCTCGTATCATGGGCTTTAACCTGGTGTAAGGTGAGGGCCTCCTGATCTGAGAGCACATACCACAGGATCACAGTCTGCTTGATCCAAGAGGAGATGGTGGCAAGGGAGATATCTTTGTCAAATCCTTTCGTGAAGGTGACAAAGACCAACTCCTTGTTTTGCCTGAGGTTCGAGGTCCTGTGCAAGAAGTAACGCAGTGCTAAGACTGGACATAGCGACCTATCAGACTTGAGTGACTTATCCAAAGTTGGGGCCAGGGCTGGAATAACCACTGGGGCACACACTGTCTGGACACACTTTGGCCAGCTAGTTCTTGGAAAGAAAGCTGGGTGAGAGATACAGTGACACCTTCGACACATCAGACTGGTGTCTGATGTTCTTGTTTTACCAAGCATGGATCTCACTCCTGCGTTTGCCTGAGCCCAAGGCTAAGAGGAAGACAGTCTTGAAGGTTAAATGCTTCAATGATGTCTCGGGAGCCTTTGTTAGCTGGTGCAGCACCCGGGAAAGGTTCAAGGAGGGGATGCCCATATGACCCTTCGGTCTGTGTCTGTGGAAGCTATCCAAGAAGCGGGTGAGATTCTCACTTTTACTGACATTAATGGTCAAATTACACAGTTTGTTGCAATGGCTGACCTATAGCTATCAATGGTACTTGGCTGCAGCTTCCTGTCTTGGAACAGGTACAGCAGGAAGTCAGCAATAGACTTTATAGAGGGTGCCTTGAAGTCCAACTGATTACCAAGGCACCACTTTGTAAAGTTGGTCCACTTTGCTTCATAGATTGATCTGGTTGATCCTCTCTGACGAGCCTCAATTTATGCTGCCACTGCCTCAGAGAAGCCCTGCTCCTTAATTGCTGAGGATCCTGGATCCAAGCATGTAGATTTTGGTTTGACAGATTCCTGTGAGGAGTCCGATTGAATGGTTGTGTGAGCAAGTTGAGCAGGTTGGGCAGGCACAAGGGGATCTGGCTTGATATGGCCACTAAATCCCCAAACCAGGGCATGTTGGGTCACCCTGGAGCAATCAGAATGATTCTCCTGCATGGGTAGTCCTGCAGCTTCGCCACCACTTTTCCCAGGATGGCTACTGGATGGGAATGCATATGTGTCCAGATCCTCCCAAATCAGGCAGAGCGCATTGACTGCCCAGGCCAGGGGGTCTGGAACTGGAGACACAAACTAGGTCAGTTTGTTCTTGAACCTTGTAGCAAAAAGGTCTATCTGAGGTTGACCTGTTGCGTATTGACTGGAAGATTGCTGGGAGGAGAGACCACTCTGTTTGGATGGTCTGGCCTTACCTGGATAGCTTGTCTGTTACCACATTCAGCCGACTGAAATGCACCAGGCTTTGAGAGTCAGGTGTTCCATGGAATACCAGGTCAGGATTCTCTATAGAAGGGCACACAGATGGCCCGACTTCATCCCCCCTTTTTTATGTAGGCAACCACTGTGGTGTTGTCCGTATCTATGAGAACTATGTTGTTTAAACAGAGGTCTTGGAACTCTTTCAGGGCCAGAAAGACCTATTTTAGTTCCAGATAATTTATGTGCAACTTGCTTTCTGGAAGCAACCAGGTTCCCCTTGAAGCGTGTTCCCTAAGTGAGTGCCCCATCCTTCTTTTGATGCGTCTGTAAAGATCTGCAGAGCATGTTTTAGTGGGTGTAATGGTTGACCTTGCAGCATATGGTCTTCCTGGAGCCACCATTTTACATATGGGTGAAGCGACCTGGGGATAGGGATCACTTTTTTTATAGAGATTACCGAACCTTCCAACTATTTTTCAAGTTCCACTGTATGGGCTTCATATGGAGGTGACCTAGGTGGACTTGTTTTTCTTTCGGTCCAGCTCTAATTTCTCCATGTTGACCAACCAACCTAACTCCTGACATATAGCTACTAGAGTAAATGTGATCTGGAGACAGGTTTGATGGGATCTGGCTCTGACCAATCAGACATCTAGGTACTGGTGGATGCTTAAACCCTTTTGCAATGCAATCAGTTTGACCTCCTTAGCCACTACCGTGAAGTCCATGGGTGCTCTGGACAGACAAAATGGTAGTGAGTGTAATAAGTGAGTGTAATGCCTCTGTCAGTTAGAGGTTCCCGAGATGATTGACATACCAGCTTATAACATTTGGCGACTTTGTCAGGGTCCAGAAGGGAAGAGTGTAACCTTCTTTCTGCATTTTTATGACCTTTGTACCAGCCCCAAGGCTTCCCAAGTTTCCCAAAAACCGGTGTACTCTCGCTCCTTCTGGTAGATCTTGTACAACAGTTTGGACATTTGGTACAGGTTTGACAGAACTCAAGTGATCGACACAGGAACATTGTTCATATATTTTAATTCTTGATGCAAATTTACAACAGTCGGACTTATGCCTTTCTTTTGTTGCTGCCCTTTTACAAAATGTGCATGAGTTACAACAAATGAGTTTGCAAAACTGTTTAATGTCTGACAAGTCTTTACTCTCTCTCCGGACACTGGTCTGGTAACACTGAAACAAGTTTACAGTCGCTGGTCTGGCCTGGTGACACTGATACACATTTAAAGTCTGTTTGCTCACCGACAGTAGTCTTTGGTACTGAGTACTTACACAATAAAATTTTCATTTATAAGACAACTGGCCCTTGGCCAGTCATGAGGAGTACTGCGAGGACTTGTCCTTTTTTTCTTGATGTAAGATCCGTTTGACAGACTTATGATCCCTCACTTTCTCAGGCCGGTCGTATGGATGGTAGCGACTTTTCTTCTGGCTAGATCAAGAGTGACTTGAGTGACCTTTATTCTCGTACTGAGCAATGTATTCCTCTGCTTGGCAAGTGAATGGGTGCGTGTCTGAGAGCATCTAACGCATCCTGCTTAATCCCTGTCTTGAAGTATGTTAGCAATGTTCATGAAGACAAACTGAGAGATACTCCTTTGTCTTTGCCATGCACTGAGATATACTGGAGTTAAAGTTGAGTCTGAGTTGATCCTTGCATCTTCTACTGTACTTTACTGAGGCATCTGCTGAAACCGTCCATCTGGTTACATAATATATATATCTTGGCTTGTAGCCGACTTCTCCCATTTTCTAAGTGTATCCTGGCTAATAGTACACGATGCTGGTGCAGGGGGTAGACAGGCTGGACAACCGGACAATTTTGCTATAGCTAGAGTTCAACTTCACCAACTCACTGCCCCAAGAAGACACTGTTTCTGCAGACTTTTCTTTGCTGGGATGTAGTCCATGCCACTTTCCCTGTGACTTTCCGAACTTTACAAACTGATCTTTCTGTAAGCCATCGGCTTTTGACACCCTAGATGGATATCCCTCGACTAAAGTCACATTCAGTTTTTCCATTTTTTTACAAAGCCACTCATCATCGATAGCTTAACACTGATTTTTCTTTGTGGATGTTGATGAGGTGCTGCAAATGGATTGTCGTCTGCACTAGAAGAGATGTCCATGTCTGGGATGTGAGTCCAACCCATAAACGACCTTATCCCATGTACTATCTCCCGATAAGATTGCTCTTCAGAAAGAGCCTAGTCTGTATCTGTAGTTGTGAGGTCCTGGTCTGGATCAGACAGTTCAACCTCTCCTTCACTGCCACTAACAGGAGGTTGGTGGACCGGTTCACCATCAGAGTCTGTGTCTGATTCACTGTCTTGCTTGGCTTGTAAACCCGACGTGCCTGGAGTTTGACATAATACAGCAGGGGCCTGGTTGGAGGAAGACTGGTTGGTTGGTACCGTTCTACAGCCTGAGATCAGTTACATTGAACTTGGTCAGCAGACACAGGTCAGTCGGCCAGCTTGGGAGCAATAAAAGGTTCAGTAACATTAACAGCACTGGTTGGTGGTGTCTTGACAGGCATCTTCATAATTTGAAATGTTGGTTCAGGGCTAGACTTCTCCAGAGACTTTGATAATAAGAACACTTCCAGTCTACTGAAATGTCCAGACCATTTCTGGTCCATACCTCTTACTTCCATCGGTCGGCAACTTCTTTACAGGTGTGGAACGCTTCTACTTATCTTTACTGTCATCCCTTTCAGGTGACTTCACAGCCTTCTTATCTGCACTGGCCACCCCAATAACTGAGACCAAGCTACGGTCTACCAGGGTGCTGCTGTAGTCTTCATATTTCTCAGATCTAGTGGGCTTGTCAGACTTGTCACTCTTTTGCTCACATTTTGTCCTTTTTCTTCTGATAAGAAGGCGAAGATAGCTTCTGAGGTCAGAATGTCAAATGGGGACAAACTTCATTATTCACGCATGGGTCACTGCCTTTGGACTTGTCTCTGCATCTAGTGCAGTGAGTGTGCTCATCAAAACCTGCCATTAAATGGTCCTAGGTTTCCCGTTCCTGTCCAGCCATGAAGCCATGATGATCTATAACTTCTTAGCAACAGTTTGAAATAAAATAAAGTTCAAATAACATAAAAAATACACCAAAAATCTTCACTTTGAGAACTCCTCAAAAATTCAGTCTGCACAGTACACGCGCCAAATGAAGAAGAGGCTATGACGTCACACTGTCTAGATAGGAAGGAAGTACGATGCGCCACCTAGTGAATGCACAGTTTGTGACCGCCCAAGTCGGAGAAAACACAGCTTGACTTTTTTTGTCATTAGGCTGGATGGTCTGCGCCGACCGGATTAGCAATTGTCCATTGGGTAGGATGTATTAACGCAATAAAAAGCATTTTACATGTCTCATGAGATTCAACTTAACAGAATTTAATTGTGGTATACTGTATAAATAAGATGATCATCAGCATTTATTATAAGTTCAAGACAAATGCCCAGAACTTTTTAAACAAGAGAAGAGTGCCCGTGAACGGGCACTGTGTCAGCTGACTGAATGTTTTTGATTTGTGATGGTGATAATGAGAGGAAAGCATAATTATCAGGGAAAGGGCTGTACAGAAATACAGTAAATGGTAACTGAACAGCATGTTCGAAAGATATTCCGAAGCTGACAGAAGAAAAGGACAAAAAAGTTGTGCCCTGCAAATGGTATTATGAAATAAAGTAACAAGGTAATTGTTTAAGAGTAAAAAGTAGGTTAAAAATATTTAAAGAAATACTATAAATGCAATATCCTCGTTCGACCATGAAGAAGGGATCCAAAGGTCAAATCTGACCATACCAAAAGATTCCCAGCCAAAGAATTTAGGATGGTTTACCATCCCAAACCTGTCGGACCAATAATAAGTGAGTCATAGGCACTTTTTAAGTTTGGCTATCCTTGTTTGACCTTGACGGAGGGGTCTAAGGTCAAATCCGACCACACAAAAAAATTCCCAGCCCATGATTTCCTGTAGCTTGTTTACCATCCCAAACCTGTAGGACCAATAATAAGCGAGTTATAAGCAATTGTAAGTTTGGCTATCCTCAATTGACCTTGAAGGAGGGGTCCCAGGTCAAATCTGACCACACCAAAAGAATCCCAGCCCATGATTTCCTATATGTTGGTTTACCATCCCAAACCTCCAAGACCAATAATACGCGAGTTATAAGCACTTTAAGTTTGGCTATCTTCGTTTGACCTGGAAGGAGGGGTCTAAGGTGAAATCCGACCACACCAAAAGATTCCCAGCCCATGATTTTCTATAGGTTGGTTTTCCATTCCAAACCTGTAGGACCAATAATAAGCGAGTTATAAGCACTTTTAAGTTTGGCTATCCTCATTTGACCTTGAAGGAGGGGTCCAAGGTGAAATGCGACCACACCAAAAAATTCCCAGCTCATGATTTTCTATAGGTTGGTTTTCATTCCAAACTTCTAGGACCAATAATAAGCGAGTTATAAGCACTTTTATGTTTGGCTATCCTCATTTGACCTTGAAGGAGGATTCCAAGGTCAAATCGGACCATATTAACAGATTCCCAGCCCATGATTTCCTACAGGTTGGATACAATGATTTACTCAACAGTGAGAACCTGAAAGAAGCTATTGCTCAGCTATGCCATGACATAGAGGTCTGCAATTTCACTATGTTATAGCTGACCAAAACGTCTGTGAATAACATATTTAACAAAATACTCTAAATGTAATAGTTTTCAAGTTACAACTGATTTACTCAAGAGTGAGAACCTCAAAGTAACTATTACTCAGCTATGCAATGAGCTACATGTCTGAATTTTTGCTCTGTTATAGCTGACCTAAAAGTAGGTGAACAACATATTTAAGCAAAATACTGTAAATGCAATAGTTTTCAAGTTACAACTGATTTACTCAATAGTGAGAACCTGAAAATAGCTATTGCTCCGCTATGCCACGAGCTATAGGTCTGTAATTTCACTATGTTATAGCTAACCCAAAAGTAGGTGAACAATATATTTTAACAAAATACTCCAAATGCAATATTTTTCAAGTTATAGCCGATTTACTCAACAGTCAGTGCCTGAGAATAGCTATTGCTCAGTTGTGCCATGAGCTACAGGTCTGTAATTTCACTATGTTATAGCTGACCCAAAAGTAGCTGAATAACATATTTGCACAAATTTCTGTAAAGGCAATAGTTTTCCAATTACAACTGATTTACTCAACAGTGAGAACTTCAAAGTAGCTATTACTGAGCTATGCAATGAGCCACAGGTCTGGAACTTCACTATATTATAGCTGACCCCAAAATAGGTGAATAACATATTGCAACAAAATACTCTAAATGCAATAGTTTGCAAGTTATAAGTGATTTACTCAACAGTGATAACCTAAAAGTAGCTATTACTCAGCTATGCCATGAGCTACAGGTCTGAAATTTTACTATGTTATAGCTGACCCAAAAGTAGCTGAATAACATATTTATACTAAATTCTCTAAATGCAATAGTTTTCAAATTATAAGTGATTTACTCAACACTGAGAACTTCAAAGTAGCTATTACTCAGCTATGCAATGAGTCACAGGTCTGGAACTTCACTAGGTTATAGCTGACCCCAAAATAGGTGAATAACATATTGAAACAAAATACTCTAAATGCAATAATTTCCAAGTTATAAGCAATTTACTCAACAGTGATAACCTCAAAGTAGCTATTACTCAGCTATGCCATGAGCTACAGGTCTGAAATTTTACTATGTTATAGCTGACCCAAAAGTAGGTGAACAACATATTTAAGCAAAATACTGTACATGCAATAGTTTTCAAGTTACAACTGATTTACTGAATAGTGATGACCTAAAAGTAGCTATTACTCAGCTATGCTATGAGCTACAGGTCTGAAATTTTACTATGTTATAGCTGACCCAAAAGTAGCTGAATAACATATTTATACTAAATTCTCTAAATGCAATAGTTTTGCAATTACAACTGATTTACTCAATAGTGAGAACCTCAAAGTAGTTATTACTCAGCTATGCAATGAGCTACAGGTCTGAAATTTCACTATGTTATAGCTGACCCAAAAGTAGGTGAACAACATATTTAAGCAAAATACTGTAAATGCAATAGTTTAGAAGTTACAACTGATTTACTCAACAGTGATGACCTAAGAGTAGCTATTACTCAGCTATGCCATGAGCTACAGGTCTGAAATTTTACTATGTTATAGCTGACCCAAAAGTAGCTGAATAACATATTTATACGAAATTCTCTAAATGCAATAGTTTTCAAATTATAAGTGATTTACTCAACATTGAGAACTTCAAAGTAGCTATTACTCAGCTATGCAATGAGTCACAGGTCTGGAACTTCACTAGGTTATAGCTGACCCCAAAATAGGTGAATAACATATTGAAACAAAATACTCTAAATGCAATAATTTCCAAGTTATAAGCAATTTACTCAACAGTGATAACCTCAAAGTAGCTATTACTCAGCTATGCCATGAGCTACAGGTCTGAAATTTTACTATGTTATAGCTGACCCAAAAGTAGGTGAACAACATATTTAAGCAAAATACTGTACATGCAATAGTTTTCAAGTTACAACTGATTTACTCAATAGTGATGAGCTAAAAGTAGCTATTACTCAGCTATGCTATGAGCTACAGGTCTGAAATTTTACTATGTTATAGCTGACCCAAAAGTAGCTGAATAACATATTTATACTAAATTCTCTAAATGCAATAGTTTTGCAATTACAACTGATTTACTCAATAGTGAGAACCTCAAAGTAGTTATTACTCAGCTATGCAATGAGCTACAGGTCTGAAATTTCACTATGTTATAGCTGACCCAAAAGTAGGTGAACAACATATTTAAGCAAAATACTGTAAATGCAATAGTTTTGAAGTTACAACTGATTTACTCAATAGTGATGACCTAAAAGTAGCTATTACTCAGCTATGCCATGAGCTACAGGTCTAAAATTTTACTATGTTATAGCTGACCCAAAAGTAGCTGAATAACATATTTATACAAAATTCTCTAAATGCAATAGTTTTCAAATTATAAGTGATTTACTCAACATTGAGAACTTCAAAGTAGCTATTACTCAGCTATGCAATGAGTCACAGGTCTGGAACTTCACTATGTTATAGCTGACCCCAAAATAGGTGAATAACATATTGAAACAAAATACTCTAAATGCAATAATTTCCAAGTTATAAGCAATTTACTCAACAGTGATAACCTCAAAGTAGCAATTACTCAGCTATACCATGAGCTACAGGTCTGAAATTTTACTATGTTATAGCTGACCCAAAAGTAGGTGAACAACATATTTAAGCAAAATACTGTACATGCAATAGTTTTCAAGTTACAACTGATTTACTCAATAGTGATGAGCTAAAAGTAGCTATTACTCAGCTATGCCATGAGCTACAGGTCTGAAATTTTACTATGTTATAGCTGACCCAAAAGTAGCTGAATAACATATTTATACTAAATTCTCTAAATGCAATAGTTTTCAAATTATAAGTGATTTACTCAACACTGAGAACTTCAAAGTAGCTATTACTCAGCTATGCAATGAGTCACAGGTCTGGAACTTCACTAGGTTATAGCTGACCCCAAAATAGGTGAATAACATATTGAAACAAAATACTCTAAATGCAATAATTTCCAAGTTATAAGCAATTTACTCAACAGTGATAACCTCAAAGTAGCTATTACTCAGCTATGCCATGAGCTACAGGTCTGAAATTTCACTATGTTATAGCTGACCCAAAAGTAGGTGAACAACATATTTAAGCAAAATACTGTAAATGCAATAGTTTTGAAGTTACAACTGATTTACTCAATAGTGATGACCTAAAAGTAGCTATTACTCAGCTATGCCATGAGCTACAGGTCTGAAATTTTACTATGTTATAGCTGACCCAAAAGTAGCTGAATAACATATTTATACGAAATTCTCTAAATGCAATAGTTTTCCAATTACAACTGATTTACTCAATAGTGAGAACTTTAAAGTAGCTATTACTCAGCTATGCCATGACCTACAGATCTGAAATTTCACTATGTTATAGCTGGCCCAAAAGTAGCTGAATAACATATTTATACAAAATTCTCTAAATGCAATAGGTTTTAAGTTACAAGTGATTTACTCAATAGTGAGAACTTCAAAGTAGCTATTACTCAGCTATGCAATGAGCCACAGATCTGAAACTTCACTATGTTATAGCTGATCCCAAAATAGGTGAATAATATATTGCAACAAAATACTGTAAATGCAATAGTTTCCAAGTTATAAGCGATTTACTCAACAGTGATAACCCAAAAGTAGCTATTACTCAGCTATGCCATGAGCTACAGGTCTGAAATTTTACTATGTTATAGCTGACCCAAAAGTAGCTGAATAACATATTTATACGAAATTCTCTAAATGCAATATTTTTGAAGTTATAAGTAATTTACTCAACAGTGATAACCTAAAAGTAGCTATTACTCAGCTATGCCATGAGCTACAGGTCTGAAATTTTACTATGTTATAGCTGACCCAAAAGTAGCTGAATAACATATTTATACAAAATTCTCTAAATGCAATAGTTTTTAAGTTACAAGTGATTTTACTCATGATGGAAGTTACTGAAAAGCCCAAAAGTAGCTATTACTCACTTAGCTATTGAGACAGGCACCCAACTTACTCACCATATTGTAGCTATGAAAAAAGTAGCTGAATAACATATTTTAACAAAATGCTCTAAATGCAACACTTTTCAAGTTATAAATGATTTTGTGCATGATTTCATGAATTTTAATGCATTAAAAATTATTAAAAAAATTTATTAAAAAAAAAGTAAGACAGATCCAGGTCTCATACTCACACAAGAGAATCTACCTGTGGCGTAGTACATATATGCAAGATATGACAGAAATCCCTGCAATAGTCACTGAGAAAATTGTGATTAAGTGTTGAAATTTTCACACTTTTGGTGGGGGTACCCCCCTTGTAATGTCTCTTGCAAACAGACGAACAGACAGATTTGCATGCCTTGAACAAATTTTCATCCTCGATAGATAAGGTATCTTTTAAAAAAAACAGCACGTCTCTAGGCCTTGTAGTTTTGGAGGAGAAGTTGTTCACGCGGACGCGTACGCCCACGCCGCAGAGTGATGACATAATGTCAGCTGACTGACAAGTCAGCTGACATAAAAAGACAAGACAACAGCAGATGTCCCCTGCCTGGTATTGCAAAGCTTAGAATCCAGAAAAATGAAGAACCATAATAAATAATCATCATTTACTTTTTGCAATATTAGCCATTAGAGTAGTAACCAAGAAGTTGGTGTAATTAAATTATCTTAGAAACTTTGAAGTAACAAAAAAGAAACAGATAAATTTGAAAATTTTAATTACTTAAATGTAGCTTTTATAAGCTACAAGCTTCCCCTACTGATACAGTCAAGAACCTGGGTGTAATTTTTGACTCTGGAAACACCTTTTCCAACCACATAACTAATATGTGTCGAGCCTGCTACTACCACCTTAAGGACCTAAGACGTATTCGTAAATTCCTCAGTGTGGAAACTGCAGCCTTGCTTGCAAACTCAATGATCAGTAGTCGACTTGACTACTGCAATTCCCTACTTTATGGCATCAGTAAGTACAATGTTGCTAAACTCCAAAAGATACAAAATGCCCTTTGTAGAATTGTTTTTAGACTTGATAGAACTAGCCATGTCACTCCTTTTTTTCAAAAACTACACTGGCTTCCTATCACTTACCGTATATTGTTTAAGTACAATCTAATTACTTTCAAGGCTATAAATTTCTCTCAACCCATATACCTATCATCCTTGATCAAAACCAGTTGTCTAACACGTGGAAATCGTCTTTCTCTTTCCTCAGCCTCTCACAAAAAGGCCAGCGGTAAGAGAGGTTTTGTAGTGGCTTCCCCCATAGAATGGAACAGACTCCCACAATCAGTACGATCACAACAAACAATAACAGGTTTCCGTAGCCAGCTAAAGACCTACTTGTTTAGATTAGCATATCCTCCACCATAGTACATCTCCCTGGCGGGCCCTAACCTTGGATCATGACCTCGAACGTCCCTCGACTTTCCCTTTTTGATTTCAAGCGCATTAGAGGATGTTGCATCAATTTTGCGCTATATAAATGTTTCTATTCTATTCTATGTGGGACTTAATGCTGTTCTCGGGTTGCCACACCCGGGGCCAACGTCTTAGAAAAAAAGATCGTTCTTGTTAGCCACCGGATATACTTGTAGTTGTCGTCACGTGATAACTTCTGACCAATCGCCCTACTTTCTCGTTGGCCACGATTGACTGGTAGCAGTTTGTAAATATACAGACATTTTCATTTATTTCTCAGTCTTTACTTATTGTTGGAGGCAATCTTAATTGTATGTCTTTTTATTGCGTATAAAATGTCTCTCCATCAAGCAAATAAAAACAAACCGAGAGCTCAGAAATGCCGCCACTTTTGCTTTAGTTTCGACCTACACAACTACTGCCCTACCTGTAGGGAGGCTGGCAAGGGAGATGACCCCTGTGTCACCTTCGAAACTCCCTGTCAAATCTGTACGTCTTTTTCAGATGAACAGTTGAAAAAATCCAGAACAGGAAGCGGTATCTTAAAAAGCAAAAAGCGGAAACTAGTTCCAAAGATGATGAACTAGATCTTTTGGGTGAGGGCGACGGGGACTCCTTCACTGGTTCTAATGCAGACCTCGAGAGTGCTGCTGATAATCTCTTTACCTCCCCTCCCCGTCCTCAACCTCTGGTTATGATAATAGTACTTCCTTGGTGGAGGTAAAAATGACATCTTGCTTTGGCCTAACTACACCCCCAATACCAAATATGCATGGAAGTGAAGTAACAAAATGAAATCTTTTACAATTACTCTTTGAAAAAAGTTAAACAAAATGGTTTTAAAAAGAATTTATTATGAAATCAAGCTATCCGTGAGTTTCCGTAGATAAGCAGTTTTAAATTAAATGTTCTTCTTAAAAATTGATTTTTAAAAATTTCAAAATTCTTCATACCTTGCTACAAAACTCTAAATTTTCCGATGAAAATTAAGCAGAAGTGAATGGTTATGGTCTGTACACTGATAAATGCTTTGAAAATATGTTTAAAAAGATGAACCTGGATGTACTTTTGCAAAACATACCACATTATTACATATAAACAACTCCAAACCATTTTAGCATGAACCAGAAAGACTTACCAACACACAACATACATACAGTATACATCAAAATACATTAACTTGGAATTAGGAATATCACTCACGGTAAGAAAATGGGTGTCAATTGTGTATTTTAGTTGTACGTAACTGGAATATGCCTGTTTTCGAGCACTCGGACATTATGTCACAGCACTATTTAGAATTCAATAGTTTAATAACTATGTTCTTTTGGAAAAGTTAAATATTACAAATTAATGCCACATGGAATGAACAGGGACTTTAAAAAGGTAAAATTCTACATGTCCAAAACGCTGAAAAGAATGAAAAGGTTACAAAGATGAGAACTGAAAAAATATATATTAGCATTTGATTATAAGCATTTGATGCAATGTAGATTAAAAATTTTCAATTTGCTTGGCAAAGATTTCACTGTAATTTGTACAATATTCCCAATCAGGAAATGCCATCAATGAGGGTTTTCTGTGCCTCTTATAGCCAATGTTTAATTGTCAGCCATTAACAAACACACAGACAAATTTTAGCACATCTAACAAACAGTAATACTATGAGACAGTAACATACAGTATTCATTAAAATAAACATATGATTCAACTGGAAAATATATACACCAACATTTTATTTATTTTTGAACATTTTGTTTGGAAAATATGCATTGTTAATGTCAAAGATGAAAATCCAGGTTTTATTTTCAGTTCAACATCTCAGGTCATATCAACAGAAGCCTTCAGTACATCACACATGTTGCTATAAGCTGTATTTAAACTAGGGATGTGGGAGTGGCCTCAATATCAAGAGGATTTCCTCAAATACCACGACCACATTTTACAACAGCAATCTCACTTGGCAACACATATAATTGAAGGAAAACTTAACATGAAGACCCTTAACTGATGAAATTACACACTTTTATCCCATATTTTTATATATTTGGGGACTTTTATTGAAACTGAAACCAGCACTTTTCGGTTTGATGAGTTTCACTTCCTGTCAGTGGCCTTATATGATTAGGGGTGTGTTAAATGCCTAAAATACATATTTTTTTCCTCTTTTTTTATTTGAATTGGAGCCACTGGTCTTGCATTGGAGGCTTTCCAATTTAAACAATTTTGACACAGACTCATCCCTAGTTTAAACCCCTGGCTGCAGAGGGGAGAGCCATGCAACTAAATACCAAGCATGTTGACGACTTGGTAGTGGTTGGACCGGTTCTGAATATGAAAACCGGTTTTTGAGGCTTAGAAACCGAATGAAATCTGGAATTCTGAATACCTGCACTGATATAGTGAAAAGTTATCGCTAGCGTACATGAGCCACAATTTGAAACAGGATATATGTATTCGTGAGATATTTTGAAGCTTATAAACTTCATTTACAATAAATATAAGGTAAAAAAGTGAGATATTTCCTCAAATTTATATGTTTTTGATTGTCTTGACGAAATAGTAACCAGTAGAAAGCTTAATATAATGACATTTTCAATTACCAGTACATAAATATTCTTTGCGGATTTCGTCATTTCTACCAAAACGAAAAGATATTCAGTATACCTGTTTACCGTTCACACCACTACCACTCCGACAATGAAGCCTCAGTGAGCAGTGACACAAAGAATGCATAACTCTACGGACAGATTTCCCTCTCTTATTTAACAATTTAAACAAGATTGATTATGGCTGAAAACATTTTCTGGGTTAATAGAAAATGGTATCAATAAATATATAGTGGTTACATGTTACCAAATTATAAATAATATTTTACAAATTCATGTAGACATCTTTACAAAATGATGCGATAATACCAAGCAAGGCAATTTCCAGTCAAAGAATATTTATCACACATGAATGATGTCACACAATATTTACAGAAAATATTTCATTTACAAAACAAAGGTTCTTGAATACACAAAGGTAATAATATATGATACACTTTCCCCAGATCAAAAAGGAACGGACTGAAATCGACATACTGCAGCATTTCTTCACTAATATTGGCTTTATTGGTATCATAACACCATTAAAAATTCCCACTAGTGAAAGAATTTCATTGTCTTTTCATGATGTGCCCAAAATAACGGCGCTCTGGCATTATTTGGAATTTTTGCCGGGCGTATATCCTGTAACAAATGCCCTCACAATCGGTATTTATTACTACACTAATTTGTGACCCTAAAACAATGGGTTCTCACTAAAAAGTGCTGCAATGATAACTTATCTTTAAATATCAAACCATGTACACTATACAATTGAGAGAGTTCTCTTTATTTTTGCCAAGTCCATACATTTCTCCAGTTGAAGGTCACTGATAACCTTTTACTTGTAATCATAAGCTTTTTGCTTCTTTGACATATAAAGTATCAAGAAAAAAGATACTTCTTTCAACATGAAGCTATTTGGTTCCCTACACTATAATATTGAATGTAATTTGTCAATATTATTACTATTTATAATAACATACTGAGCAGTATTTTCAAAATACTATACTTTGGATCAACTTCATACTTATATCACCAATATGAAGGTTCATTTGGATTATCTGGAGATATTTTACACAATGTAATCACTTTTAAAGACATTACTTTGTAAAATACCTTTCCTAGTTCAACAAAATAAAATTGGCAAATAAGGAATTGGTCATATGTTGCATTTTACAATTTACAAAATTCAAATTTGATGGTGTTTATTTACTGTTCTTACCTGAATCTACACAATGCACCTGATTCCTCTTCTTTTATCATGTTTACATTTACCACCAGTTCACAAAGTTACTAACATCCTTATTTTTTAGAATACTCTTATTCTGATAACTTTCTCATAAACTACGGATTTTCTGAGAAAAAAGTTCAAGAATTAGGAAAAAATAGAGTAGAATAAGAATGTTTCAAATGTACAAAAAGAATGTATTTTCAAAAAAGGTTTTGGACAGACAATACCCTCTTTCTGATTCAACAACTAAAATTCAAATTCTACCATTTTGACTACACCGCTATTGCATCCAATTTTTCACATATTTTCTTCAGAATTTACAAAATTCTCAGGGATTAAAAAAAAAATTCTTCAAACCCAGTAGTTTTTGCGAAAATTCTTAAAATAATAGTAATTCTAAGAATAACAATGTTGGAGAATATGTATCCAGGTATATCACTTATCTATGTGTCCTCTCTGTCTCTCTCATTCATTCTCTCTCCACATCTATTTTTCTCAAGCGTTCCATTCCTATTCATTATTCACGTTATTTACTACTACATGTTTGTTCTTTCATCCTACAGATGATCTCCACATCAATTCTTGTATCCTATCAGGTGTATCACTTTTACATGTTTATTTCTAAAACAATCAACCCCAGTTCAAGTATCCTGTTCATGTTTACTGTCAGGTGTATTACTTCTATCTATTCTATGTCTATTGACGCTTATTTCTCAGGTGGGTCTACAGATGAGCCTTCATTTGAGTCCCCATTCCCAGTGTCTGTGCTTCCTTCAGCTGGGGCCTCCTCCTCTCCTGCCCCCGGCACCCACAACCCTGAGTCTACACACCGCTTCATGTGGTATTTGGCCTCCTCCTCAGGCATCTTCAGAATCAATTGCTGCAGCATTGAGATGTCCTTCTTTTCAAAACAATCCTGCATCTCCTGCAAATTGGAAGATGTTTTTGTAAACTCCTCAGTAAAAAGAAACTCAGCAAAGCTTACCACACGCTAACCACTTGCATAGAAATTTGTATCGGAGGTCACAATGTAGCACATTAAACAAGTCCTGTTGTGCAATGTAATGTTATATATTGTAAGAGTTGCAATGGGATAAATATAGCTACACATTATAAAGACCGGAATTGCGCAGTGAACGAAAACCCTTCTGTGCGCATAGAATCAGCATGAAGTAAAACCTCCAATAATGGCCCGCTGAGAAACGGAAGTGCTGTTTCGATTGCTCGATTGTATGTCGACAGTAAAATTGTCTGCTTTTACGAGAGCGATCATGCATTCAAAACAATATGGCGACGTCTTTGTTCCTGTCACCTCATAAAAATAAAGGCATGTTTCTTGAAACCAGATAGGCCGGTCTTTATAATAGTAATAAATACCTCATGCTCAGGCGTTTGTTACAGGATATACGCCCAGCAAAAATTCTTTAATAATGCCCTCGCGCCTGACGGCACTCTGGCATTATTTGGAATTTTTGCCGGGTGTATATCCTGTAACAAACACCCTCACACTCAGTATTTATTACTACAGCAACTCCCAACCTTACCAATTTAGGTCAGGCCTGGAATTAAAGAACATGACATATAGAAGGTGAGTGTGCTACCCAATGCTAGTATATAACCCCTGGTATAGTGACTAGAATGACAGGATATTTTACACATGTTAAATACTGTCTCAAAACTTTTAAGTACTCCCATAATTTAATGCAGAGACAGAGGTTTTTTCAATGTTGTACTATACATATTATGATTAAGTTTTCACAATTCTTGCTCCATCGGTTTTAGAAATTACTGAGGCTGAAATGAATAACAACTTTTATGTTTGAATACTCCTCACAGCAAAAATTTACATGATATTTTTGCAAAAGTTAAAACATGACTCAAATGACGTCAGGTCTATAAGGATATATTGACAAAACCACCAATACAAAATGATATCATTTACCACTTAGATAGTTACTCAACTATTTAACTAGTGCACTAGTTATCTTTACAGTCCCAGAAACTTTATGTCCCCATACATTTAAACTAACCTTTGGCAGACTTTCAAACACTTCCGCAGGATCTAGTCCTCCTGGACCCATTCTTTTTGCTTTTTCTTCCTGTTTTAAAAAGCAAAAGAGGTTTCAAAGAGTTTTTTTCTCATGTACACTGAAATGCCATACAAAGGAAAAATAGCGTAAAATTGTTACAAATAAAAACACCAGAGATTTGACAATAAAAATATTCCATAATTAAAAGCAAAATTATATATGCATTATCCTTATTCATAAGGTTCACATGCTGACTTATAAGTTATATAAATGTGCACATTATAAAATTTTTACGTACTTTATAGCTTTACAGTAAGAACTAAAACTAGTGCAAGTTCCATTTACTACTAGGTATAAGTTCTATCAAATTTCTCAGTCACTATAGGAATTACAGGTATACTACTGGAAGTTAGTCATGACTACAACCAAATCCTGCAGACATTGGAATTCCTAATTATACAGAGTCTAATGTCCTATTTTCAGGGTTCACAAAGTACCTCTAAAATATGGAGCCCAGCCGACTACATGACCTCCAAAAAATGGAGTCCCAATCATTTTTTTTCTAAATCCAGGGTTATGAAACGTCAGGTACCTTCTACCTTATGGTACATCAAAAACGGGGTATCATTGTGTGAAAAAGTAATAATTTTTCTCCCTTATTTCTGGATAAATTTAAATATATGGAAGTATTGTTCAAATTCCTTTCTACTGATAAATAATATGTATCTGTCAAAAAATCAATTTTAAAAATATTTTAAAAAGCTGAATCCCAGTCAACAAACTTCATTTTAGTGGAATTAGAGTGAAATTTGTTTTGTATGATTATTTTATTTAAGCTACAAATATGGTATTTATTCTGTTTGAAAGACAAATATTTGTAGTTTCTGTTGCTTTCTATTTGACAAAAATTCATTGGTTAGTTCCAGAGGTATGGTGTTTTTGTTACTTCCCCTATACATATTTTCGAATGTTACAGCTTTTATTTTCCGGGGGACTTTCCGGGGTTAAATATCTAGAGTTTCCAAGATTTAGTATAGTTTGTCTCCCACAAAAGTTCACCATTCTGGCTTATTGTTTCAATTGTTTCCATGCAGAGATCAGGCTTTCTTTCGATATACAATGTTTTGAGTAGATATGCTAGTGTACGACACCAGCACTCACTGGCTGTTTCGGAAGGATCTCTTCACGTCTAGCTCTCGTCTCACATGAAATCTCGCTTAACAATGGTGGATGTAAACAACTTGCCAGGAAATCGCTTGAAACCATTTAATTTTCAAATATAAGTTTATCTTCAGTGTTATATATATTGCGTGCATATCTACACTTCCTGCCAACTGAAATTCACTTCTATAGCAGAAATATTTTCTACATAAAAATCATATCCCGTGGACGCACTGACAACCGAAATTTGCGTCCAACTCTGAAATACTGTGTGTTTAACATACTCGGATGGCATAATCGCGAACCCTGATTTTAAAAAGGTGAACAGTTAGGATTTAACAGCCTTCTAAATAGCTAACACTACTGTACACAGAGGCAGATCTAGGGGGGGGCGTGGAGGGCGCACGCCCCCCCCTTTCAGAGTTTCAACCTTTAGTCATGGGGCTTTTTGCTACTGTCCACGCCCCCCTCCAATCCCCCACCCCAAGATCTGTCTTTACTAGGGTAATATACTAGTACCTGTTTAAAGTGACAATCATTATACCTGGGTCACTGTCCAGTATCAAAGGGGATTAGGTTCTTTTGTGTGTGTACTATGTTAGGTCTCATCCTCAAACAGAGGATTACATCTTTTGTGGATGACTTTATTTATTAACTTTTTTACCAGTATATGTTTAAGCATGAGATACACAATTTACAAAACTGGAATCACTCACCCCAATTAATAATTTATTACTGCACTTCTATATTTCAGTTCTAATTTACTTCAGTAGCTATGATAAGATTAAATTGCAAAAAAAGGTTAAATTCCAAAAATGTTTCATCAAATTTAATCAATTGGTTTACATGTTTTTAAAGAAAAACAATGAAAGAATAAGTTATTTTAAAATAAAAAGTTGAAGAAACATTGTGGCAAATAAATTTAGATTCAAGTATGTTTCCCTCCATCTTTTCTGCAGTTATACCATTGTTTATTATGGGAAGGGGAAACCCCTTTGAACTTTATTTTAGATAAACTGCTGTAAGTGTCTGACAATTGAGTGTAGAAAAAGCCAATAGAAAAATAAAACTACAGAAGCAGTAGAAAACTAGTGTATAAACAAATAACCCCAGTAGAAAATACCCAAACCTTTGTTACATGATGTACACTACTTGGCAGGACTTGTGTGCTATGTACCATTTAGTTAGTGGGCTTTTATACTGAGGTATTTTCTACTGTAGGTTTTTACAGAGGCTTTTTTCTGCTAGAAGTTTTTTCAGTTTGCTTGACCATCAGTATCAAATATAAAGTGTTTTGTTAAGATAGGCATTTTGCCCTCCCTGTCCCATAAAATGGACAGCATTTTGTCCCCCCCCCCCCCCCCCCCCTGCAATTTTGACTGGCGTTTGGTCCCCCAGTATTTTGTCCACCGACATTTTGTCCGTGCACCGCGTGATATGTCCCACTACAGAAAGTCCAAGTATGAACTATCCATACCCGCGACAACCCACGCCCCCCCTTTCGGGAAATCCTGTATCTGCCTCTGGTACAAAACAGAACAAACCTCCTCCACTTCAGCCATAGCCTTTGCTAGTCTTTCTTTGGCTCGTTGCTTCACCCTAGCCTTGAAAGAGTTCAGTTCATCATTGAAAGCATCCATGTACTGCTTCTCTGCCAGCTTTATACTGAAAAACAGAATATATTTCATCATTATACAGTAAGGCTGAAACGATTAGAAATATTTGCTATCTGGGTAGTCGCTTACATTAACCGTCGACTAACCGGTTAATTGTTTCCGGTATTTAGTACCTGTGGAGAGAGAGGAAATACCGCACAAGAGGAGAGTGCCCGTGAACGGGCACTGTGTCAGCTGACTGAATGTTTTTGATTTGTGATGGTGATAATGAGAGGAAAGCATAATTATCAGGGAAAGGGCTGTACAGAAATACAGTAAATGGTAACTGAACAGCATGTTCGAAAGATATTCCGAAGCTGACACAAGAAAAGGACAAAAAAGTTGTGCCCTGCAAATGGTATTATGAAATAAAGTAACAAGGTAATTGTTTAAGTGTAAAAAGTAGGTTAAAAATATTTAAAGAAATACTATAAATGCAATATCCTCGTTCGACCATGAAGAAGGGGTCCAAAGGTCAAATCTGACCATACCAAAAGATTCCCAGCCAAAGAATTTAGGATGGTTTACCATCCCAAACCTCTCGGACCAATAATAAGTGAGTCATAGGCACTTTTTAAGTTTGGCTATCCTTGTTTGACCTTGAAGGAGGGGGTCCAAGGTCAAATCCGACCACACAAAAAAAATTCCCAGCCCATGATTTCCTGTAGCTTGTTTACCATCCCAAACTTGTAGGACCAATAATAAGCGAGTTCTAAGCAATTGTAAGTTTGGCTATCCTCAATTGACCTTGAAGGAGGGGTCCCAGGTCAAATCTGACCACACCAAAAGAATCCCAGCCCATGATTTCCTATATGTTGGTTTTCCATCCCAAACCTCCAAGACCAATAATACGCGAGTTATAAGCACTTTAAGTTTGGCTATCTTCGTTTGACCTGGAAGGAGGGGTCTAAGGTCAAATCCGACCACACCAAAAGATTCCCAGCCCATGATTTTCTATAGGTTGGTTTTCCATTCGAAACCTCTAGGACCAATAATAAGTGAGTTATAAGCACTTTTAAGTTTGGCTATCCTCATTTGACCTTGAAGGAGGGGTCCAAGGTGAAATCCGACCACACCAAAAAATTCCCAGCTCATGATTTTCTATAGGTTGGTTTTCATTCCAACCTCTGGGACCAATAATAAGCGAGTTATAAGCACTTTTATGTTTGGCTATCCTCATTTGACCTTGAAGGAGGGTTCCAAGGTCAAATCGGACCATATTAATAGATTCCCAGCCCATGATTTCCTACAGGTTGGATACAATGATTTACTCAACAGTGAGAACCTGAAAGAAGCTATTGCTCAGCTATGCCATGACATAGAGGTCTGCAATTTCACTATGTTATAGCTGACCAAAACGTCTGTGAATAACATATTTAACAAAATACTCTAAATGTAATAATTTTCAAGTTACAACTGATTTACTCAATAGTGAGAACCTGAAAATAGCTATTGCTCCGCTATGCCATGAGCTATAGGTCTGTAATTTCACTATGTTATAGCTAACCCAAAAGTAGGTGAACAATATATTTTAACAAAATACTCCAAATGCAATATTTTTCAAGTTATAGCTGATTTACTCAACAGTCAGTGCCTGAGAATAGCTATTGCTCAGTTGTGCCATTAGCTACAGGTCTGTAATTTCACTATGTTCTAGCTGACCCCAAAGTAGCTGAATAACATATTTGCACAAATTTCTGTAAAGGCAATAGTTTTCCAATTACAACTGATTTACTCAACAGTGAGAACTTCAAAGTAGCTATTACTCAGCTATGCAATGAGCCACAGGTCTGGACCTTCACTATGTTATAGCTGACCCCAAAATAGGTGAATAACATATTGCAACAAAACTCTAAATGCAATAGTTTTCAAGTTATAAGTGATTTACTCAACAGTGATAACCTAAAAGTAGCTATTACTCAGCTATGCCATGAGCTACAGGTCTGAAATTTTACTATGCTATAGCTGACCCAAAAGTAGCTGAATAACATATTTATACTAAATTCTCTAAATGCAATAGTTTTCAAATTACAAGTGATTTACTCAACATTGAGAACTTCAAAGTAGCTATTACTCAGCTATGCAATGAGTCACAGGTGTGGAACTTCACTATGTTATAGCTGACCCCAAAATAGGTGAATAACATATTGAAACAAAATACTCTAAATGCAATAATTTCCAAGTTATAAGCGATTTACTCAACAGTGATAACCTAAAAGTAGCTATTACTCAGCTATGCCATGAGCTACAGGTCTGAAATTTTACTATGTTATAGCTGACCCAAAAGTAGGTGAACAACATATTTAAGCAAAATACTGTAAATGCAATAGTTTTCAAGTTACAACTGATTTACTCAATAGTGATGACCTAAAAGTAGCTATTACTCAGCTATGCCATGAGCTACAGGTCTGCAATTTTACTATGTTATAGCTGACCCAAAAGTAGCTGAATAACATATTTATACTAAATTCTCTAAATGCAATAGTTTTGCAATTACAACTGATTCACTCAATAGTGAGAACCTCAAAGTAACTATTACTCAGCTATGCAATGAGCTACAGGTCTGAAATTTTACTGTGTTATAGCTGACCCAAAAGTAGGTGAACAACATATTTAAGCAAAATACTGTAAATGCAATAGTTTTCAAGTTACAACTGATTTGCTCAATAGTGATGACCTAAAAGTAGCTATTACTCAGCTATGCCATGAGCTACAGGTCTGAAATTTTACTATGTTATAGCTGACCCAAAAGTAGCTGAATATCATATTTATACGAAATTCTCTAAATGCAATAGTTTTCCAATTACAACTGATTTACTCAATAGTGAGAACTTCAAAGTAGCTATTACTCAGCTATGCAATGAGCCACAGATCTGAAACTTCACTATGTTATAGCTGATCCCAAAATAGGTGAATAACATATTGAAACAAAATACTCTAAATGCAATAGTTTCCAAGTTATAAGCGATTTACTCAACAGTGATAACCTAAAAGTAGCTATTACTCAGCTATGCCATGAGCTACAGGTCTGAAATTTTACTATGTTATAGCTGACCCAAAAGTAGCTGAATAACATATTTATACGAAATTCTCTAAATGCAATAGTTTTCAAGTTATAAGCGATTTACTCAACAGTGATAACCTAAAAGTAGCTATTACTCAGCTATGCCATGAGCTACAGGTCTAAAATTTTACTATGTTATAGCTGACCCAAAAGTAGCTGAATAACATATTTATACGAAATTCTGTAAATGCAATAGTTTTTAAGTTACAAGTGATTCTACTCATGATGGAAGTTACTGAAAAGCCCAAAAGTAGCTATTACTCACTTAGCTATTGAGACAGGCACCCAACTTACTCACCATATTGTAGCTATGAAAAAAGTAGCTGAATAACATATTTTAACAAAATGCTCTAGCTGCAACAGTTTTCAAGTTATAAATGATTTTGTGCATGATTTCATGAATTTTAATGCATTAAAAATTATTAAAAAAATTTATTAAAAAAAAAGTAAGACAGATCCAGGTCTCATACTCACACAAGAGAATCTACCTCTGGCCTAGTACATATATGCAAGATATGAGAGAAATCCCTGCAATAGTCACTGAGAAAATTGTGATTAAGTGTTGAAATTTTCACACTTTTGGTGGGGGTACCCCCCTTGTAATGTCTCTAGCAAACAGACGAACAGACAGATTTGCATGCCTTGGACAATTTTTCATCCTCGATAGATAAGGTATCTTTTAAAAAAAACAGCACGTCTCTAGGCCTTGTAGTTTTGGAGGAGAAGTTGTTCACGCGGACGCGGACGCGTGCGCGTACGCCCACGCCGCAGAGTGACGACATAATGTCAGCTGACTGACAAGATTTGAATTAATATATACAGAATAGTGCCAGAAATGCCAGTCTGAGTCCCTTTTACAGAGCCCCGATCCCGAAGATCGGGCCTGTAACGAGCCAAAAACCTGAGTAAAAAGGGACAGTGCTAAAACTGTCCAGATGTTTGGTAGTAGGACGGAAGTGCAGCAGTGCTCACTTCGAGGTCTAAGGGTCCCTATTAGACCTTCACGTGTGACTGACCAACCCAGTGGTCGGGCATCTCATGAGATTTTTAACCTGAAATATGAGATTAACGACAACTGACTAAGTCCTTAATAGAAATTACCTGATAATTGAAAAAATAAAATGACCTTACCCGTAACATCTTGAAGGTAAAGGAATACCTAGATCCTGGGAGAGACTCCTGAAGACTTGGTTGTAGCGGATGTGCCCCCCCCCCCCCCCCCCCCCTTTTTTCTTTCCGAGGACAACTGGTCTGAGGGGAAGGATCTAGGACTTGTTGTGCCGCCACTACGGGTCCCAGATACATATTGTTGTCGGTGTCCGACCAAGTGAGGTCTTTTAGGTAAAAATTTGTGAATGTGTTGTGAGCTTTCCAGTGACAGGCTTGCATGATTTGGTCCACTGATACTCCACCATAAAAAGGCCTTAGAGGCCGCGAAGGCCCGGATGTCATGCGCTTTGACTTGGACCAAGTCCAAGGCTTGTTGATCTGCTTGTTTATAACAAAGTAGAATGGTTTGTTTCAACCATGAGGAGAGTGTAGCGGGTCTGATGTCTGAGGTATGTCCTTTCTTAAAGGAGATGAAAAGGAGAGAACGAGACCCTCTCAGGTCTTTAGTTCGATCCAAATAGAACCTCAGGGCCCGCACGGGACACAGGGTCCTGTCTTCCTTAAACTGTCTATCTACAATGGTAGTCAAAGCAGGAATAGTCACTGGTGACACACTTTGAGAACCTTCTCTTGCTAGTTGGTTTTTGGCTATGAAATCAGAAGAAGGGAACAAGGCTACCTTTTCCCATTGGCCTAAATTAGCTACTTTGTTAGCGACCCAGGCATGGATTTCGCTGCGGCGCTTGCTGGAGGCCAAGGCTAGCAAGAAAGCAGTTTTGAGAGTAAGATGTTTGAGGTCTGAGTCTTTCATGGGCTCAAATGGTGCTTTGGTGAGCTCGTTAAGGACAACAGAAAGGTTCCACTTGGGTAAATTTCTGGAACTTTTAGGACGATCCCTGTGGAAACTGGAGAGTAACCTATGAAGGTCTGCATTGTGCGCAATGTGTTGGGCCGTTGGGCCCAAAGTGTCAACGATAGCAGTCCTGTAACCATCAATGGTCGAGGGGCGCCTGTTTAGGTCTTGGTACAGGTACATGAAAAAATCTGAGATTTGTTTCACAGATGGAGTGGAGAAATCCACCGAATTTTCTCTGCACCATTTTTCAAATAGGGCCCACTTTGACCTGTAGATGGTCCTTGTTGATGACCGCTGAGGGGCAGCAATTCTCTCTGCCACCTCCACAGAGAAGCCTTGTTCTTGGAGTTGTCCGCTCCTAGACACCAGGCGTGGAGGTTCAGCTGTTGCGGATTGTTGTGGAACACATAGTTGTGGGACTGTTTGAGTAGGGTCGTTGACACTGGGAGTTGTAGTGGGATCTCTGTTGAGAGCTGCACTAGGTCCCAAAACCAGGGCATCCCTGGCCAGCCTGGGGCTATCACGATGATCAGGCAATGGCATTGCTTGATCTTTTGGATCACCTTGTGAAGGAGAGCCGTAGGAGGGTAGGCGTAGGCCGTGAGGTTGGTCCAGTTTATGTTCAGAGCATCTATGTTCCAGGCCCTTGGGTCTGGGATAGGAGACACATATAGAGGGAGTTTGTGATTCAGGTGAGTAGCGAATAAGTCTACATGAGGGGTGAACCACTTTCGGCAGATTTGCTTGAAGACCTGAGGGTGCAGGGACCATTCTGTTGACTGCACTTGGTTGGACCTGGATAGGAGGTCGGCCATCACATTCAGGCACCCTGGAATGTGCCTGGCTTTCAATGTTATATGGTAGTGATGGCACCAGGTCATGATTTTCCACAGGAGAGCGCACATCTCTGCTGAGTGAGTTCCCCCTTGCTTGTTGATGTAGGCTACCACTGTTGAGTTGTCCGTCGCAACTAACACTGTTTGATTCTGGCACTGGTCCTTGAAGTCTCGAAGGGCCAGGGAGACCGCCTTCAATTCCAGGACATTTATGTGTAGCCTTTTTTCCCGCTCTGACCACAGCCCTTTTGTAGAATTTTGATCTAAGTGAGCGCCCCAACCTTCGTTTGAGGCGTCGGTAAAGAGTTGGATACTGTGGTCCTTGGGATGAAGGTCTGCGCCTTTCATCACATTTGAGGGGTTCTGCCACCAATCTAGGTGGGCTACAATGGCTTCTGTCCAAGGAAGGAGGTTGTCCAGCAACTGAGGATATCTCCAGTGCTCCTTGAGATGAAACTGAAAGGGCCTCATGTGAAGGCGTCCCTCCGGGACCATTTTCTCCGTTGAGGCTAGCAACCCAATTAGAGACATCAAACATCTTGCAGTCAAAACACGTTTTGACTTGAGTCATAGGATCAAATCCTGAAGTTTGAGCCATCTCTCGTGAGTGGGTCTTACAAGGGCTGAATCTAGGTGGTATTCGTAGCCCACGAACGAAAATACCTGAGTAGGTTTCAGTTCTGATTTTTCCTGGTTGATTATCCAACCCAAGGATTGGGTTAGGTCTACCACTGCCTGTGTGTCCCTTTGAGATTCCTCCTGGGACTGGGACCTGATCAGCCAGTCGTCCAGGTATTGGTGAATTCTGAGTCCTCTTGAGAGGGCCATTAGCTTCACGGACCAGGGAAGTCCGGATGGACTCCGGGGTTTCCATTTTGAACTTTTCTACATGTAGAAAAGTGTTGAGCCTGCTTAGGTCTATGACTGGCCTCCACCTTTGGTGAGGCTTGGGTACTAGGAACAGGCGACTGTAAAACCCGAGAGATTTTACGTTTTCCACCCTTTCGATGGCGTTCTTTGACAAGAGAGACTGGATACAAGTGGCCAAGGCTTGGTCTTTTTGTTGGGCCTTGTACTCTGATAGAATCAGAGGGAATCTGATCAAGTTTGGCTTTGAACGGAATGGCAGAACGTAGCCATTGGTGATAATGTTTAACACGTTTTGAGAACATTTGTTTGTTAGCCAGTCTCTCTTGAAAGAACGGAGGCGACTTCCTACTGGTGGACTGAATGAGGCTTTGGAGGAGTCATTGCGAAGGGGGGTTTCCACGCCCCCTTCCTCTATTGTGGGGTCGAAAACGACCCCTGAAGCCTCTGAAGTTGGATTTTCCTCTTCCCGAGGGAAAGGATTGGTTACTGCTTTGAGAGGTATTGCCCCCATAGGGGCGTTTCCTGTAGGAGCCTCTTTTCTTGTGGGGGCCACGAAAGGGCTTATTCTGGTAGGGTGAAAAACCCTGAGAATCTTTTGAGGTGCCTTTTTTGAGAAGGAAGTCCTCACCTTCCTTTACAAGTTGAGACTCGAACAAGGAGGAGTCCCAGAAGGACGAGTTCCTAAGTTCTTGGCGTCTCGTTTCCCCTAGTTGGGGATGCAATAGAGTCATTTCGGCTTCGCGCCTAAGCAAGCCGGTATTAGCCATGGAATATAATTCCCTCTGGAGAATATGGGCTAGCGATTTGCTGAGACAGGTAAGAGCTCTATGTTGAACAAGAACCGTCTTGTTCCAAAAATCCAAGTACTCAGCAACTTCCTCATATCCGCGCTTTGCTGCTTTCTCAGGATTGGCACCTTTCTGGATCTGAGACTTTATCTTCTTGACAGTTGACTTGATGCTATGTTGGCACTTCTCCAAGGAAGCATTGCAAGAAGAAGAGGTTTTGGCAAAGACAGCGGTGAAATTGAGGGTTGAGATATTTTGTCTAGCCTGATGTTCCAGCTCCTTAAGGTGCCCCAGGAGGTCTAGGAGTAATACAGATCTTGGCAAAGTCCGTATTCAACTCCTGGATTTTGTCTTGAAAAGTGGGCTGTCCAACCTTGTACCACTTAGAAGTGGAAGGAGGAGGCTTGACATATTTTCCCTCAGATAAATTGGCAGCTTTGAAATCATGTTGAAATTTATCAAAGGCGTCCTTGATAACTGAGCTAAGTGGTAGGATAGAGGAAGGACCTCTAGGTCTGAGCTCTTGACGGCCTTTTTCGTCATCCAGACCCAACACTGAAGTTGAGGACCTAGGCATAGAGTCCCTGGGGTCAGGGAGAGAAAGAATGCGCCTGAAGGTGTCTACCTCTTCAGAGTATTGGGAGGGAATGTCAGACAGGGCTACTTCCCTATAATAAGGGGGGTCTGGATCATGTTGTGGGAGGTCTTGATCAGAAGCTGCGCCTGAGGGCTGAGCCCTAGAGGGCTTAGAAGACCTGTGTCTAGCCACAGGGGAGTGATCTTCCTCTGAAGATGACACATATCTGGACCTAGATTTATGCTTGCTCTTGTCAGAGTGTTTCTTAGGTCTAGGATGGATCCGAGGTTCGTCGGAATCCTCATCCAGATGATCCGAGGCAGAGCTCGGTGTTACTGTTTGCCTGTGGCTTTGTTTTTTGTGTGAGTACAAGGAATCCTTCGGTATTGCTTCAGAAGGGGCAACGTACTGATCCGAGGAAGTTTGATTAAGTACTAGTCGAGGGGGGAGTGCTGGACCAACGTCCACATCCATTGCCTCGGACTGTGCATTAGTACTTGACCTCGGAGGGGGTAGGTCCAGATGAGCAGCAGAGTTGCTGGATGGACCAGCTTTTGAAGCATGAGGCGAGGGATCAACCTCGGCAGACTTTTTAACTGCCAACTCCTCTCGGGGTGATTGAAATGCTTCTAACATGGATGCCTGGAAGGAACCCATTTGCTGCTGGATATGTATATTTAAGGAATCACCCAGGGATTTCTCTAGATTTCTTTGAATTTTGTTTTGTAAAACAGTACCTGGGGTGGGAGGAACAGCCTTGGCTGGGGTCTTTAGTGATAAAGAACTGAAGGCGAGAGGTTGAGGACGGGGGGGTGAGGTAAAGAGGTTATCGGCAGCACTCTCAAGGTCTGCATTAGAACCAGTAAAAGAGTCCCCATCGCCTTCACCCAAGAGATCTAGTTCATCTTTGGAACTAGTTTCCGCTTTTTGCTTTTTTAAGTACCGCTTCCTGTTTTGAATTTTTTGCAATTGTTCATCAGAGAGAGACGTGCAAATATGGCAGGGTGCTTCAAAAGTGACACAGGGGTCATCTCCCTTGCCAGCCTCCCTACAGGTAGGGCAGTAATTATGAGTATCAAAACTGAAGCAAAAATGGCGGCATTTCTGAGCTCTCAGTTTGTCTTTGTTTGCTTGATGAAGAGACATTTTAACGCAATAAAAAGACGTACAATTGAAATTGCCTGAACCGAGAAAACTCAAAACACGCGGATTGTAAGGAAAATACTTTAGTTGTGAAATTAAAAATTTTACAGTATAATCTATGACATATATTTAAAGAAATATCCAAATATTAGCCTCCAACAATACGTGAATACTGAGAAATAAATGAAAATGTCTGTATATTTACAAACTGCTACCAGTCATCGTGTCCAACGAGAAAGTAGGGCGATTGGTCAGAAGTTATCACGTGACGACAACTACCAGTATATCCGGTGGCTAACAAGAACGATCTTTTTTTCTAAGACGTTGGCCCCGGGTGTGGCAACCCGAGAACAGCATTAAGTCCCACATGGTAAGCTATTGTAGCGTAATAAAATGGTTAGTACAGTTAACCATTTCAGCTTTATTATACAGTAGCACTCAGATGTTTCCTTGTGGGTATATTGTTTGACAGTGTGAACATCGACACTGAATCTACAAATATTCCAATATTGTCTACTAAAGAGTCTGAATCCAGAGTACCGAAAAACTTTAGTTCTAGCACATCCACAACCACCAACAGCAAGTGAAGTTTATCAAAACAAAACTTCAAAAAAATTCTGATCAAAAACACATTAAAAATACAAAAAAGATGAGATAAAAGTGTACAATTTTTTTCCAGATTTAGGACTTATTTCAAATATTTAGAGTGTTAATTTATGGTTATACATAAAATGGTGATAATGATATATCCCTCTTCACATCAATAGCGGTAACCCTGCCTAAAAAACAATAACTGTCTTAAATACTGATAAAGGATGTACCTACTAACTACCCTTAACTTCCATTCAATGCAACACTGAAACCAAAAGGGCAATCATGGATCATCAAAGGAATATCATGGATTAGGTGTGAAGTTTAATGATATTATAATATATCTAGTAATATATTTCATTAAACTGATATGTTTTTTAATTTTTATTGCTTCGATGAAGTATTAACCAGCAGAAAGCTTTATATAATGATGTTTTCAAAGACAAAGTACTTAAATGTTCTTTGTAGATTTTGTCATTTCTACTTAAATGAAACAACGTGCGGTATGGCAGTTTACAATTCACACTACCATGGTTAGTAATCGACTGTTAATTACTGCTTGAAATCTCAGTCTCTAACTTTCTATTGGGGGCCACGGTGGCAGAGTGGTAACACTCTCGCCTCCCACCTCTGAGGCCAGGGTTCGATCCCCGGCATGGCCTCAAGTGGGAAAGCTGGTAGTTGCTTGCCGTTGGTCGGCAGTTTACAGTACAGAACCCTAACGAACTATATGTACTGGTTTCCTCTGCCCTTCCAACTACCCGTTGTGATATGACCTGTACAGTGTTGAAAGCGACGTAAAACCCCAAATAAATAAATAAAACTAACTTTCTCTGATGATGACTGCATGGATGTTTGCTGTTTGTCAAATCAATCACTCACCCAATCTCTCCCATTTTCTCTCTCAAGCAAGATTTTTCACTGAATTATGAAGCTTTTTCAACTACCGTCAATATCCAATAACAAGAGGAGAGTGCCCGAGAATGGGCACTGTGTCAGCTGACTGAATTTTTTTGATTTGTGATGGTGATAATGAGAGGAAAGCATAATTATCAGGGAAAGGGCTGTACAGAAATACAGTAAATGGTAACTGAACAGCATGTTCGAAAGATATTCCGAAGCTGACAGAAGAAAAGGACAAAAAAGTTGTGCCCTGCAAATGGTATTATGAAATAAAGTAACAGGGTAATTGTTTAAGTGTAAAAAGTAGGTTAAAAATATTTAAAGAAATACTAGCGTTCTCCTGGCGTTCTCCGTGGCGTTCTCCGTGGTGTTCGACCCCTGTTATGTCCCTGGACACAGAATTTTGTTGACTGCTTTTTGTTTTGTTGCGCCTTAGAGTCCTCTTGTTTGGGGAGATTAAGCGCTATAAAAGTCCAATTAGAATTAGAATTATAAATGCAATATCCTCGTTCGACCATGAAGAAGGGGTCCAAAGGTCAAATCTGACCATACCAAAAGATTCCCAGCCAAAGAATTTAGGATGGTTTACCATCCCAAACCTCTCGGACCAATAATAAGTGAGTCATAGGCACTTTTTAAGTTTGGCTATCCTTGTTTGACCTTGAAGGAGGGGGTCCAAGGTCAAATCCGACCACACAAAAAAATTCCCAGCCCATGATTTCCTGTAGCTTGTTTACCATCCCAAACTTGTAGGACCAATAATAAGCGAGTTCTAAGCAATTGTAAGTTGGGCTATCCTCAATTGACCTTGAAGGAGGGGTCCCAGGTCAAATCTGACCACACCAAAAGAATCCCAGCCCATGATTTCCTATATGTTGGTTTACCATCCCAAACCTCCAAGACCAATAATACGCGAGTTATAAGCACTTTAAGTTTGGCTATCTTCGTTTGACCTGGAAGGAGGGGTCTAAGGTCAAATCCGACCACACCAAAAGATTCCCAGCCCATGATTTTCTATAGGTTGGTTTTCCATTCGAAACCTCTAGGACCAATAATAAGTGAGTTATAAGCACTTTTAAGTTTGGCTATCCTCATCTGACCTTGAAGGAGGGGTCCAAGGTGAAATCCGACCACACCAAAAAATTCCCAGCTCATGATTTTCTATAGGTTGGTTTTCATTCCAACCTCTAGGACCAATAATAAGCGAGTTATAAGCACTTTTATGTTTGGCTATCCTCATTTGACCTTGAAGGTGGGTTCCAAGGTCAAATCGGACCATATTAATAGATTCCCAGCCCATGATTTCCTACAGGTTGGATACAATGATTTACTCAACAGTGAGAACCTGAAAGAAGCTATTGCTCAGCTATGCCATGACATAGAGGTCTGCAATTTCACTATGTTATAGCTGACCAAAAATTATGTGAATAACATATTTAAACAAAATACTCTAAATGTAATAATTTTCAAGTTACAACTGATTTACTCAAGAGTGAGAACCTCAAAGTAACTATTACTCAGCTATGCAATGAGCTACATGTCTGAATTTTTGCACTGTTATAGCTGACCTAAAAGTAGGTGAACAACATATTTAAGCAAAATACTGTAAATGCAATAGTTTTCAAGTTACAACTGATTTACTCAATAGTGAGAACCTGAAAATAGCTATTGCTCCACTATGCCATGAGCTATAGGTCTGTAATTTCACTATGTTATAGCTAACCCCAAAGTAGGTGAACAATGTATTTTAACAAAATACTCCAAATGCAATATTTTTCAAGTTATAGCTGATTTACTCAACAGTCAGTGCCTGAGAATAGCTATTGCTCAGTTGTGCCAAGAGCTACAGGTCTGTAATTTCACTATGTTATAGCTGACCCAAAAGTAGCTGAATAACATATTTGCTCAAATTTCTATAAAGGCAATAGTTTTCCAGTTACAACTGATTTACTCAACAGTGAGAACTTCAAAGTAGCTATTACTCAGCTATGCAATGAGCCACAGGTCTGGAACTTCACTATGTTATAGCTGACCCCAAAATAGGTGAATAACATATTGCAACAAAATACTCTAAATGCAATAGTTTTCAAGTTATAAGTGATTTACTCAACAGTGATAACCTAAAAGTAGCTATTACTCAGCTATGCCATGAGCTACAGGTCTGAAATTTTACTATGTTATAGCTGACCCAAAAGTAGCTGAATAACATATTTATACTAAATTCTCTAAATGCAATAGTTTTCAAATTACAAGTGATTTACTCAACATTGAGAACTTCAAAGTAGCTATTACTCAGCTATGCAATGAGTCACAGGTCTGGAACTTCACTATGTTATAGCTGACCCCAAAATAGGTGAATAACATATTGAAACAAAATACTCTAAATGCAATAATTTCCAAGTTATAAGCGATTTACTCAACAGTGATAACCTAAAAGTAGCTATTACTCAGCTATGCCATGAGCGACAGGTCTGAAATTTTACTATGTTATAGCTGACCCAAAAGTAGGTGAACAACATATTTAAGCAAAATACTGTAAATGCAATAGTTTTCAAGTTACAACTGATTTACTCAATAGTGATGACCTAAAAGTAGCTATTACTCAGCTATGCCATGAGCTACAGGTCTGAAATTTTACTATGTTATAGCTGACCCAAAAGTAGCTGAATAACATATTTATACGAAATTCTCTAAATGCAATAGTTTTGCAATTACAACTGATTTACTCAATAGTGAGAACCTCAAAGTAGTTATTACTCAGCTATGCAATGAGCTACAGGTCTGAAATTTTACTATGTTATAGCTGACCCAAAAGTAGGTGAACAACATATTTAAGCAAAATACTGTAAATGCAATAGTTTTCAAGTTACAACTGATTTACTCAATAGTGATGACCTAAAAGTAGCTATTACTCAGCTATGCCATGAGCTACAGGTCTGAAATTTTACTATGTTATAGCTGACCCAAAAGTAGCTGAATAACATATTTATACGAAATTCTCTAAATGCAATAGTTTTCCAATTACAACCGATTTACTCAATAGTGAGAACTTCAAAGTAGCTATTACTCAGCTATGCAATGAGCCACAGATCTGAAACTTCACTATGTTATAGCTGATCCCAAAATAGGTGAATAACATATGAAACAAAATACTCTAAATGCAATAGTTTCCAACTTATAAGCGATTTACTCAACAGTGATAACCTAAAAGTAGCTATTACTCAGCTATGCAATGAGCTACAGGTCTGAAATTTTACTATGTTATAGCTGGCTCAAAAGTAGCTGAATAACATATTTATACGAAATTCTCTAAATGCAATAGTTTTCCAATTACAACCGATTTACTCAATAGTGAGAACTTCAAAGTAGCTATTACTCAGCTATGCAATGAGCCACCGATCTGAAACTTCACTATGTTATAGCTGATCCCAAAATAGGTGAATAACATATTGAAACAAAATACTCTAAATGCAATAGTTTCCAAGTTATAAGCGATTTACTCAACAGTGATAACCTAAAAGTAGCTATTACTCAGCTATGCCATGAGCTACAGGTCTGAAATTTTATTATGTTATAGCTGACCCAAAAGTAGCTGAATAACATATTTATACGAAATTCTCTAAATGCAATAGTTTTGAAGTTATAAGCGATTTACTCAACAGTGATAACCTAAAAGTAGCTATTACTCAGCTATGCCATGAGCTACAGGTCTAAAATTTTACTATGTTATAGCTGACCCAAAAGTAGCTGAATAACATATTTATACGAAATTCTCTAAATGCAATAGTTTTTAAGTTACAAGTGATTCTACTCATGATGGAAGTTACTGAAAAGCCCAAAAGTAGCTATTACTCACTTAGCTATTGAGACAGGCACCCAACTTACTCACCATATTGTAGCTATGAAAAAAGTAGCTGAATAACATATTTTAACAAAATGCTCTAGATGCAACAGTTTTCAAGTTATAAATGATTTTGTGCATGATTTCATGAATTTTAATGCATTAAAAATTATTACAAAAATTTATTAAAAACAAAGTAAGACAGATCCAGGTCTCATACTCACACAAGAGAATCTACCTCTGGCCTAGTACATATATGCAAGATATGAGAGAAATCCCTGCAATAGTCACTGAGAAAATTGTGATTAAGTGTTGAAATTTTCACACTTTTGGTGGGGGTACCCCCCCTTGTAATGTCTCTAGCAAACAGACGAACAGACAGATTTGCATGCCTTGAACAATTTTTCATCCTCGATAGATAAGGTATCTTTTAAAAAAAACAGCACGTCTCTAGGCCTTGTAGTTTTGGAGGAGAAGTTGTTCACGCGGACGCGGACGCCCACGCCGCAGAGTGACGACATAATGTCAGCTGACTGACAAGTCAGCTGACATAAAAAGAAGTTCAAAATATATCTATGAGTTTTTTTTTAGTAAAAATACATACTTGTTGACCAATCCTTGATACTAGCATGAGAGACCTGTTATGGCTGACTTACCGTGAAAAGAAGGCACGTACGCAGGCCCTTGGGTCTGTGTCCAGCTGTTTGGCCAGTTCAAGGATAAACTGCATCACAATGGTCTGGTGGGCTACATGGTTCATCAGGTCATGTTTCTAGAAAAAGTTACAGCCATTGACATAAATACTGTGACCATTTTAATTTTCTTACATTCCAACAAGAATATTATGTACTGGATTGGCACTGCGTCCTCTGAAATTCCCGAAAACTGCATGTAACATGTGCCTAAACGGATAGAACTAACAAATCTGTCCAAAACAACATCTATTACAATTTACAACTAGAAATAGGCCGCCCTGTTGATAGTAGATGCGAATAGAAACAGGATAGCATAGAAGAACACACATTATCATGTGTAATGTCCACCCATGAACCTTTTGCCCAAATTGTACAGTAGTCTTACAAGACCCTGTTTCATTTGTAAAATATATCAATGATGCTTAAATATTTGATAGTGTAGATGTAATTTATTTCAGCTTCATGCCTTTTTGCATTGGTTGGGTTGAAAATTTTGACGAAATCACTCTATCTTGCACGGTTAAGAAGATAGAAGCCAATTCCTGTTTTTCTATTTTTGGCAAAAATTTGAAAATTCAAAATGGCCGCCATTATTGGGAAAAGGAAATTTTTTTGAAAATTGCCAAGAGTACATTTCTTAGATACCCTATGGGTCGAAAATTTCAACAAAATAACTCTATTTTGCACGGTTAAGGCCAGTTTGTGTTTTTCCATTTTGGGCAAAAATTCGAAAATTCAAAATGGCTGCCATTTTTGGGGAGGGGAAAATTTTTTGAAAATTGCAAAGATTACATTCCTTAGATACCCTGTGGGTTGAAAATTTCGACGAAATCGCTCTATCTCGCATGGTTAAGGAGATAGAAGCAAATTTGTGTTTTGCCATTTTTGGCAAAAATTTGAAAATTCAAAATGGCCGCCATTTTAGGGGAGGGGAAAATTTTTTAGAAATTACCAAGAGTACAATGCTCAGATACCCTGTGGGTCGAAAATTTTGACGAAATCACTCTATCTGGCACGGTTAAGGAGATAGAAGCAAATTTGTGTTTTGCCATTTTTGGCAAAAATTCGAAAATTCAAAATGGCCGCCATTTTTGGGGAGGGGAAAATTTTTGGAAAATTGCAAAGATTGCATTCCTTAGATACCCTGTGGGTCGAAAATTTCGACGAAATCGCTCTATCTCGCACGGTTAAGGAGATAGAAGCAAATTTGTGTTTTGCCATTTTTGGCAAAAATTCGAAAATTCAAAATGGCCGCCATTTTTGGGGAGGGGAAAATTTTTTGAAAATTGCAAATATTACATTCCTTAGATACCCTGTGGGTCGAAAATTTCGATGAAATCGCTCTATCTCGCACGGTTAAGGAGATAGAAGCAAATTTGTGTTTTGCCATTTTTGGCAAAAATTCGAAAATTCAAAATGGCCGCCATTTTTGGGGAGGGGAAAATTTTTGGAAAATTGCAAAGATTGCATTCCTTAGATACCCTGTGGGTCGAAAATTTCGACGAAATCGCTCTATCTCGCACGGTTAAGGAGATAGAAGCAAATTTGTGTTTTGCAATTTTTGACAAAAATTCGAAAATTCAAAATGGCCGCCATTTTTGGGGAGGGGAAAATTTTTTGAAAATTGCAAAGATTACATTCCTTAGATACCCTGTGGGTCGAAAATTTCGACGAAATCGCTCTATCTAGCACGGTTAAGGAGATAGAAGCAAATTTGTGTTTTGCCATTTTTGGCAAAAATTCGAAAATTCAAAGTGGCCGCCATTTTTGGGGAGGGGAAAATATTTTGAAAATTGCAAAGATTGCATTGCTTAGATACCCTGTGCGTCGAAAATTTTGCCGAAATCGCTCTATCTCGCACGGTTAAGGAGATAGAAGCAAATTAGTGTTTTGCCATTTTTGGCAAAAATTCGAAAATTCAAAATGGCCGCCATTTTTGGGGAGGGGAAAATTTTTGGAAAATTGCAAAGATTGCATTCCTTAGATACCCTGTGGGTCGAAAATTTTGCCGAAATCGCTCTATCTCGCACGGTTAAGGAGATAGAAGCAAATTTGTGTTTTGCCATTTTTGGCAAAAATTCGAAAATTCAAAATGGCCGCCATTTTTGGGGAGGGGAAATTTTTTTGAAAATTGCAAATATTACATTACTTAGATACCCTGTGGGTCGAAAATTTCGACGAAATCGCTCTATCTCGCACGGTTAAGGAGATAGAAGCAAATTTGTGTTTTGCCATTTTTGGCAAAAATTCGAAAATTCAAAATGGCCGCCATTTTTGGGGAGGGGAAAATTTTTGGAAAATTGCAAAGATTGCATTCCTTAGATACCCTGTGGGTCGAAAATTTCGACGAAATCGCTCTATCTCGCACGGTTAAGGAGATAGAAGCAAATTTGTGTTTTGCCATTTTTGGCAAAAATTCGAAAATTCAAAATGGCCGCCATTTTTGGGGAGGGGAAAATTTTTTGAAAATTGCAAATATTACATTCCTTAGATACCCTGTGGGTCGAAAATTTCGACGAAATCGCTCTATCTCGCACGGTTAAGGAGATAGAAGCAAATTTGTGTTTTGCCATTTTTGGCAAAAATTCAAAATGGCCGCCATTTTTGGGGAGGGGAAAATATTTTGAAAATTGCAAAGATTGCATTGGTTAGATACCCTGTGTGTCGAAAATTTTGCCGAAATCGCTCTATCTCGCACGGTTAAGGAGATAGAAGCAAATTTGTGTTTTGCCATTTTTGGCAAAAATTCGAAAATTCAAAATGGCCGCCATTTTTGGGGAGGGGAAATTTTTTTGAAAATTGCAAATATTACATTCCTTAGATACCCTGTGGGTCGAAAATTTCGATGAAATCGCTCTATCTCGCACGGTTAAGGAGATAGAAGCAAATTTGTGTTTTGCCATTTTTGGCAAAAATTCGAAAATTCAAAATGGCCGCCATTTTTGGGGAGGGGAAATTTTTTGAAAATTGCAAAGATTGCATTCCTTAGATACCCTGTGGGTCGAAAATTTCGACGAAATCGCTCTATCTCGCACGGTTAAGGAGATAGAAGCAAATTTGTGTTTTCCCATTTTTGGCAAAAATTCGAAAATTCAAAATGGCCGCCATTTTTGGGGAGGGGAAAATTTTTTGAAAATTGCAAAGATTGCATTTCTTAGATACCCTGTGGGTCGAAAATTTCGACGAAATCGCTCTATCTCGCACGGTTAAGGAGATAGAAGCAAATTTGTGTTTTGCCATTTTTGGCAAAAATTCGAAAATTCAAAATGGCCGCCATTTTTGGGGAGGGGAAAATATTTTGAAAATTGCAAAGATTGCATTGCTTAGATCCCCTGTGGGTCGAAAATTTTGCCAAAATCGCTCTATCTCGCACGGTTAAGGAGATAGAAGCAAATTTGTGTTTTGCCATTTTTGGCAAAAATTCGAAAATTCAAAATGGCCGCCATTTTTGGGGAGGGGAAATTTTTTTGAAAATTGCAAATATTACATTCCTTAGATACCCTGTGGGTCGAAAATTTCGACGAAATCGCTCTATCTCGCACGGTTAAGGAGATAGAAGCAAATTAGTGTTTTGCCATTTTTGGCAAAAATTCGAAAATTCAAAATGGCCGCCATTTTTGGGGAGGGGAAAATTTTTGGAAAATTGCAAAGATTGCATTCCTTAGATCCCCTGTGGGTCGAAAATTTTGCCGAAATCGCTCTATCTCGCACGGTTAAGGAGATAGAAGCAAATTTGTGTTTTGCCATTTTTGGCAAAAATTCGAAAATTCAAAATGGCCGCCATTTTTGGGGAGGGGAAATTTTTTTGAAAATTGCAAATATTACATTCCTTAGATACCCTGTGGGTCGAAAATTTCGACGAAATCGCTCTATCTCGCACGGTTAAGGAGATAGAAGCAAATTTGTGTTTTGCCATTTTTGGCAAAAATTCGAAAATTCAAAATGGCCGCCATTTTTGGGGAGGGGAAAATTTTTGGAAAATTGCAAATATTACATTCCTTAGATACCCTGTGGGTCGAAAATTTCGACGAAATCGCTCTATCTCGCACGGTTAAGGAGATAGAAGCAAATTTGTGTTTTGCCATTTTTGGCAAAAATTCGAAAATTCAAAATGGCCGCCATTTTTGGGGAGGGGAAAATTTTTGGAAAATTGCAAATATTACATTCCTTAGATACCCTGTGGGTCGAAAATTTCGACGAAATCGCTCTATCTCGCACGGTTAAGGAGATAGAAGCAAATTTGTGTTTTGCCATTTTTGGCAAAAATTCGAAAATTCAAAATGGCCGCCATTTTTGGGGAGGGGAAAATTTTTGGAAAATTGCAAAGAGTACACTCCTCAGATACCCTGCGGGTCGAAAATTTTGCCGAAATCGCTCTATCTCGCACGGTTAAGGAGATAGAAGCAAATTACTCAAAAGTAGTACTGAAAATACACAATGAAGTACCTAAATGGCTATTACTCATGTACTGACAAAGCTATCAGTCCCAAATGCAATACCAAGCGAGCTATGGACATAACAATCTTGTATTCAAAATTGTAGTAAAATATCTTTAATTATTTTGGCTTAAATGCACGGAAACCAATGGGTACTGAAAATAGCTGTACTTAAGTATTACTCAGTAAGCAAAAGAGGTACAACAGCCAAAAGCAATCCCAAGCAAGCTACTGACCCAATAAGCCTGCATACCAAATTTGGTGACAATAGCTCTAATACTTTTCCTTTAAATGAGCGGAAACCATGCGTGACGCCGGACATCGGACGCCGGACGCCGGACATCGGACATCGGACAACGGACATCGGACATCGGACGGCGAAAAAAGCAAAAATAATATATCCACCCCCCAGGGGGGTGGACATAATGATTCCCGGTACCTTTAAAGGAGGAATGGCGGTGCAGTGTGTAATCTCAGCCCAAATCTGAAGTGAGCAATTTGATAGTTGCCAAATAGATTCAGGAAAAAGTTGAAAACCTATTGTCTTTGCAAAAGCATACCCACAAGGGTGAGACTTTGGAAAAAAGCATAATCATGACATGAGTTAATGAGTGCATATTATTTCAAAAAAAATTTCACAATGAAAATAGTGATCATTATAGTTTAGCATGACAGAATGTACATGTATTACTAATACAGGTCAAATGGTAACACTGTGGTGATAACCTTTCACTGTAGTATCAGATAAGTCCAAAGGGGGTGCGGTTTTTGCATGGCCAGGAACTGCTTCAAATAATGTATTCTTGACTTGTACCACAATAGCCTTTCACAGTTTAAACTGTCACTGACACCTTTGGGTTTAAAGATCCAAAAGCAAGCTCATTGAACACTTGGTGTGAAAATGTGACATGTTGTCAGACTTTTAAAAATAACCATAGAAACATGGGGGACCTCAAGTGAAATGTATGAGAATGGTATGACCTTATGAAATACTGTAATATCTATGATAAATGCTCCCTCTTTAATTATCATCCTCAACATTTCAATATAACACCAAGGGTCAAGAATAAAAACAAAATGTACAAATCCAATAGATAGGTAACTTTACAGATTAACTATCTGGATTGCGAAAGTCATACAACTGTCTCAAAATCTTAAAATCAAACACATATAAATATTACTAACCGAAGTAAACAAGTCACAAAAATATGAGAGTTTCAGAAATAAGTAGATGATTAACACTGTGACACAAAAGACCTGAATTGTGCCTTTTTTTGTTGATAAGAAATGTGAAAAGAAAACATACTGAAACTAACTTGACACACTGACACTCAAAAGAAAAATAACACAGGAAAATTGAAGACATAAATGCTGCAACCCAAATCAATGTACTTATCTAGATTTGAAGCTCATTATAACTGATTAGTAAAGTAAAAGTATATAGCAAGTAAAGTATGAAGGGAATTTTTAAGGATACTAAAATGTAAACATAAAATTTCAGTTTTTCATTCTTGCTGTTAGTTTATCAAATACATGTGTATCAAATCATCTTCAAACTTTAGCCAAAAGTCTGTCACAAAAACATCCCCATAACTTTTCTGATCAGGTACCCTGATGTCCCTACATTTGAAAATGTGTTTTTATTGTAACTGTCACAGTGCAAGATGGTGTAAAATCATAGCCCGGATATTTTTAAATGCTGAAAGCTATCACATCCCACATTCCAAAGGTGGCTCTTTTTGCTTATGGGAAACTCATGGGAAAGTAATGTTTCCAGACTTTTTAATACATCATGGTTTCACTTCAGACACCATGTCAACACCTGACCTCAGTAGTAATATATTCTAACACATCAGAACTACAAAAGTCTATGTTGTCATTGTGACAAAATTAGTAAAATATGTACACACTCGTTGAGAATTATGACTTTTTATGCAGAGTTTGGTCCCCTAATCTCGTTCGTGCTATTAAACCCTGCCAGAATTGCACTGGAGATAACAGACTAGAAAATATGAATCCCTCTTTAAGTGCCCTTGTGAAAACCGACTTTTGAAAAGGATGAATCTCCCAATGACAATGTACAACACCAAAAGTCACTGGTGTTATTTGATCTTTGCTGTTGTAATAAAAGGTGCTTGAAAAGACTATCACTGGATTGGCAAGTGCCATAAAAATTCACATCAAAGTAGTCTGCATCAAGTATTTTATGCAAAATTGAAAACACAGGATTAAATCACAGACAATCTGCAGTTTACGTTGTATGCCTGCAATACTGGATTGAAAGTCAAATGTATAATAACCAGCATTAATCACCATAACAAAATACATTGCTGAGAGAAAAATAAAATGGTTTTCCACTAAACTTTTTGATACTGGGTGGCACAGAAACTATCTGCAGTTTAAAGTTATTTGGTCCAAAGACACTTCATATGTGTCACAATGCTAGCTATGTTAACAATTATACAAGTGCTGCTTTCTGCTGCAAGGCCAGTGCATTCTCTTTTCTGTGAATCAATGTCTGGAACTTGGCCACCATTCAGTCAGACATTGGAAATGAACTGTCCACAAACAGGGGATAAGATGCTGGTTCAAACCACACAGGTAAGTACATAAGGAATTGACTCGTACTACTGAACTCTCATTAGGTATACTCATATTGCAAAATGAACAAAAAGTAATACCGTTTCTCTAGAAGAGGAATGGCCAAAATGTTCAAGGTTTTAAAGTGATCACACACTGAATAAATGGTCATCAATTCACTACATTTCTTAAAAGATAGAAAAATATATTTTCCAAAAAAAATTAATGAAGATTTAAAATTAAAATCTGAAGTAGTTACAAAATACAAAAACATGTTTAAAATGATGCCCCGTGAGTTGTTGGAAATAATGTTGAAAGTGATATATTAGTATTGCAGATTTGCAATGGATTTCGTAGCGGAGTTGTGTTTAATTCTGTGCATTTTAACCCAAAGAATCTAGTACTGAATTTCAACAAATGCAAAGAGTTAATCTAGTTTATTCATATTAAATAATTCATACTCATACATGACACAAGCTAGTCCTGGAAAAAGGATTTGTCTCAATTTTGAAATGGTTCTAAAGTTTGGCAATATGTATCACTGAACCATCAGACTACACAAGTAAGCTCAAGTTTGAATACCAGTGACATAATCTCCGCTGACTCTAGAAGATCCAATTTAATACTGATAAAGAAGATATTCTCAAACAAAACTAATAGTATTTTGTATTTACAATTTTCCCATTTGAATGGATATGATAAACCATTTATGGTGGTTTAACAAATATGGAGCATTTGAAATGTGTAATCAAACAATCAAATATTTGTGGGCAATGGAAAACATTTTATCAGCTCTTCCAAAAAAACAACAATCAATATTTATTATATATAATCACAGAATTCATCTGAACTGCTCCAGCAGACCACTCCTTACTTCCACATTTTAATGTCTCAGATGAGATGTTGACACAGCTTAATGGGGTAGACAAGTTGAGGAACAGTAGTCAGCTAATAATCACAATTGTTGACTAGTTTGTCCACATGATTTTTATAAGTTTCACACAATAGAAGCAGTACATTTTCATTGTAGTTTTAACATAACAGAGGGTATCATTAACATAGATAGGTCAAATATTAATAGATTTGTGGATAAACATATATCCTAAGTTTAAAGAGCATTTAGAAAAAAGGTCTTTGTATGATCAACAGCAACTAAAACAGTCACATTTAGGGTTTGCACCATGCTAGTTTTCAACAGTTTACACATCTCGGATAACTTTGGCTATGGCCCTGCAAGCTGATCATACAATTTATTAAATGATATGATAATGCCTTAGCATTAAAAGGCCTATTTCCAAATATAGGTACATTATGGAACCTTATCAGAAAAGTCTGTGGTTTAACAGACTTTGATACAGTACATAGTAGGGCTGTCCATCCTTTCATTAACTGTAAAATTTTGCTTCTATTGGCCAGGTACCCTGGGGATATTCTGGGAGAGCTTGGTATACCATCCCTGAAGGAGTGTTAATTAAACCAAGTCCAAAGGAAGGTAATACTACCAGTGTATCTTGCATTTAAATCACATTCAACACTCGGTACAGGTTATAAAGGTCATATCACAATGGGTAGCTGTCTAGCTGGAGAGACAGATCAACAAAGTGCACACTATTTGGCCATGGTTCTGCTGTGTAAATCAACACGCCTGATCCAACATCTACCAATTTTCCCCTGGAGGCCAGGGTACTCCTAAGGTGAATACTTTCGAAAGTAATTTCAATATTTCTTGCCTTAGCATTAGGTTTAACTGTGCAAGCCATTATTTCTGGTTATGTCCGTAACAACTACTACAAGCCTGCTACAGTGTGTAGGTTACCATGTTAGAAACAATGACCTCAGATGTAGTTTGCTGAATGTGTTCCTATTACATGACTGATCAATGCAATTCAGATGACCAATTACAAATGACTCAATTGAGATGACCAGTTTTCACTCACTGGCCCATCACCTTAGTGGTGGAAAATTTGGGATGGATCAGAAGCATGTTTTCTCTATCAGTATCCTGCTATGCAAGATCATTTCCCATCTAGTGAAGTGAGCAGCAAGTTCTGTAGTTATGTCACAAGTGAACTGAGCAGCTAACAGAAAGTGAAGTTAATAAAATGGTTTAACCAGAGGATGCAAGTTAATTTGTCTTTAAACTGTTGTTACCATTACAGTGACATAAGAGAATATGATTTTCTTTGTCAGGCAGCATGAGCAGGCTGCCATCTGTGTAAATGGTGATCTTTTGATCCTTGGCACTGAACCCTCTTCCTGATTGATAGGACTCAGTGGCTCAGTGGTTAACAACCAATTCTAATATGACACAGATGTGTCTGTGAATCTGATTGGCTAATCGAGGAAATATTTCATTGGTAAAATCGGCATAACCCATGGCTTTCTATTATTGCTCACAATGGGTACAAGTAAAATGTGAATAATGACATTATTTATATATTTTATTAAAACTTCTCATGTTAGAATAGGAATAACCCCCCTCCAAACCATGGTATACGCAGAATTTTGACATGGTTTCAGGCTTCACGTTCAGGGTTTATAACCTTAAACCATGGTAAAATTCTGCGTATACCATTGTTTATCAGGTGTTATTCATATAATGACGAGTTGAACGTGTAATCACATGCCTCTCACTTCTGTGGTCATGGGTTTGAATCCAGTTCATGACATCATGTGGGGTTCCCTGAGGACCCGTCTATATGATATATCTCAGCTGTTGACTTAGTTAATACAGTCTTAAGTTAAATCTGAATGTTGACCTTTCTTCCTGACTGAACTAGGTCTAGGAGTGTTTGCTAATTCCTTCATCCCACCATTCACATGGCTAGGAGAATTCGAAGGCGAGACAATACTGGATGAAGAAAATATGAGCGACTATGCTTGGGATGTGTTCAGAAATGATGACTTCTTACATTATAAGGGTAAGAAGTATGCTGCTTACTACTTGATAAAATTAATTGTTTGACCTATTTTTAATATTTACACCCCACATTTCAAAGTGTTGGCATTATAAACATGTGTTAACACTTGAACATTGATTAATGATGACAGATGACAACACTGAGCTTCTATATATTGATATAAGAATTGTCAATTTCAAAATAATTTCCCCAAAAATTATTTTAATGCTTTAAGAAAGTAATGAAGATTTTGAAATATGCTTCATAAAACACTCATAAATTTACCACAACTTTGTTATAAACTTATGAATTATACAGTCAGAAGCAATATTTCAATATTTAGCAATATGAAAAGCCAAATTAAAGTTCAATATCTATGTATAGATGTATAGATTTTATTTATTATAGTGACATGTAACGTAAATAAAAAAATAGCATCAGAGATGCCTGTACCCCACAGCATAGGGAAATATTTTCAACACCATGAGATACAGAAGTACTGTACCAGTACAAACTTCAGGATACTTTCAGAGCACTGTCAGTTATATAAAGGTCCAAACAATGTTTAAATGGAGAAATAATGTTTAAAAGAAAGATAATGCATATAAAGATGAAGTACTAAAACAAGATAATTCAATAACAAGATAACAGCATTAATCAGCAAACTAAAATTCAACACTCTTTATCTACACCTGCATGGCCCAATTATGGTTTAGATGGTTTGAATATTATCATGTATACAGAAGTGGTAATACATTTAATGAATGCTTATGTGTGGTGTTGGAGCAAAATCTGTGGCTCACTTGATGAAATTCTATCTCTTACAATGGGAAGTTATGAAAGTAAAATTCTTAATAAATTCTAATATGACTTTAACAGTGCTAAATCTGCATCAAAAAACAGACTCAAAGGTGCAACAAGATTTTATAGGTCAAGGTCACTACAGCAAGGTCAAAGGTCAAATCAAGGTCAGATCATGACGTTGCACAACTACACCCCCTAACCAATATCCCTACCAAGTATCAACTTCCTACACCTTACGGTTTCTGAGATATAGCCCGGACAAGATTTTATAGGTCAAGGTCACTACGGCAAGGTCAAAGGACAAATCAAGGTCAGACCATGACGTTGCACACCTACACCCCCTAACCAATGTCCCTACCAAGTATCAACTTCCTACACCTTACGGTTTCTGAGATATAGCCCGGACAAACTCTTTTCCCGCCGCCCGCCCGGACGCCCGCCCATCCGGACACCATGGGTGAAAACAATACCCCAACAGCCCTTAAGGGCTGTGGGGTAAAAATTTAATAGTAATTTAAATTTTTATTAGACATACTTACCATTTCCTAACAGTAGCTATTTGTTGGAGCCATCCAACCCAATGGCCAACGCAGAGATGCGATTTTAAGGTTTACTAACAACCTTAACCAAGCCATTGGGTTACAGTAGTCCGTCCTCCCGCCAAAGAGGTCACATGACTACGTTGTTTACCTCATTATTTTTGTTGCAAGTAAAAGAATGACTTGCGGGGAGGCGGGAGGGAAATTTGAGTGTTAGGAAATGGTAAGTATTTCTAATAAAAATTTAAATTACTATTAAATTTTTCAATTTTATAGCGAAATAACCTTACCATTTCCTAACAGTAGCTGAATTCAGCCTTGCAGGACGGTGGGAATTACTTTTAGCAACTACCATCACCAGCCCTACTACCACAACAAGAAAAAACACTGTGAGAAACTGTAATATAAACAATGTGAGTCTTACATGTAAATAACAACACATAAACTCCAACATTTAACAGTGCGTTTAACATGATTATAACATATAAACGTTAAAACTGCCAGCACCCACATTCAACATACCTTCAAATTAAAGGTCGAATGTAGATCTCACAATGTTCCAATCCATCTAATGCAATAGTAGAAAGTTGTATCAACACAAACTTGAAACTCAACATAAACTTGAAAGCAACTACGGGTCAAACCCCACTTGGCACCACTATCAGCTGACGCATCATACGCTCCAAGCGAGGCTCAAGCCAACAAAACTGTACAATATATACAGGTGTTACAGCCATATATCCTGTAAACACATAAAATATAATGTATAGCCACTCAATACAAAAACAGACATCAATACAGCATGAAAAACATAGATATAACAGACAACTTCATTACCTAGCTATAAATCTATCACATGCGGAGCAGATACTGTAGGGCCCAATTTGAAAATCTGGCCATTATGCCAACATAGGTCCTTCAGATAGAAATTGGTGAACGTATTGTGAGACTTCCAAAAGCAAGCCTGAAGGATCTCATTCAAAGAAATTCCTCCTTTAAATGCCAAAGATGCAGCCATTGAGCGGACATCATGAGCTTTCACCTGATACAGCTGTTGAGACTCAGAGTCCGAATTCTCATAAGCCAAAAGAATAGTCTGTTTTAACCAAGATGAGATAGTTGCCCTGGAAATATCTCTTGTAAAGCCCTCTTTTATAGCTACAAACAAAAGATTCTTATTCTTCCTCAAATCCTTTGTCCTGTCCAAATAGAATTTCAAAGCCCTCACAGGACAAAGAGATCTATCTTGAGTCAAACTTTTGTCTAACTGAGGTTTCAATGCTGGAATGACCACTGGTTTAATTGCAGCAGGCCCATCTGAAGCCAACTGGTTCTTTGCCAAAAAGGCAGTTGATGGGGCCAAAGTGACTTGAGACCAATTCTCCTTATAACTGAGAGATGAATGAGTCCAAGCATGAACTTCACTTCTCCTTTTGCCCGAAGCCAAAGTCAAAAGAAAAACTGTCTTAAAGGTTAATAACTTCAAAGAAGCTTTCCCCAAGGGTTCAAAAGGTTGTTTGGTCAATGCATGGAGTACCAATGCCAAATCCCAAGAAGGTATAGACCTATTTGCTACTGGTTTGTCTCTGTAAAAGCTTGCTAACAGTCTATTTAGCTCAAGACTTTTAGAGATCTGCTCACCCTTCACACCCAAACTATCTGCAATAGCTGTTCTATAACCAGCAATGGTAGATGGCTTGAGATTTCTTTCCTTAAACAAACAGTTAAGAAAATCTGCTACATCTGGAATAGTGGGACTGGAGACGTCCACCTGGCTCTCCTCACACCACTTCCCAAAAATGGACCACCTTGATTCATAGATTCTCCTTGAGGAGTGTCTCTGAGGCTCCTTAATTCGCTTCGCCACCTCCTCTGAGAATCTTTCTGAATATTCATGACTGACTCCAGATGCCAAGCATGAAGATTCAGGTACGTCAGATTGTTGTGAAGTCTGTTGCTGAAAGGCTGAGTCAACAGATCCACCCACAGGGGAAGTCTCAGAGGAAGCCTTGTGGACAGATCCACCAGCTCCCAAAACCAAGACATCCCTGGCCACCCTGGTGCAATCATGATGATTCTGCACCTGTAGGTGGTCATCTTTTGAATCACCTGAGGAATGAGAGCCACTGGACAAAACACATAGGCGTCCAGACCCTCCCAAGAGATGTTCAATGCATCTGTTTCCCAAGCCCGAACGTCGGGGACAGGAGACACATACATTGGTAGCTTGTGATTCAACTTTGTTGCAAACAATTCTACCATTGGTTGATGCCAGCAATGGCAAATTTGATTGAACACTCGATGATTCAAAGCCCATTCGGTCTGAATCACCTTGTCTTTCCTTGACAGAGAATCTGCCAAGACATTGAGATTCCCTGGAATGTGTTTTGCCCGAATCTGGATCCCCCTGGCATTTGTCCAAGCCATGATTCTCCAGATTAGGGCACACATTTCTTGAGAATGGGTGCCTCCCTGTTTGTTCAGATAGGCAACCACTGAAGAGTTGTCTGTGGAAACCAGCAGATTTTGATTCAGAAGCTGATTTTCGAATGATTTTAAAGCTAGAAATACTGCTTTTAGCTCTAGAATGTTTATGTGAAGTCTTGACTCCACCTGATTCCACAGACCACTGGCTGTGTGATGCTCTAAATGAGCCCCCCAGCCTTTTAGGGAAGCATCTGTGAATAGAAGGAGATTGCACTCCTTCTGATGAAGTGGGGAACCCCTCTTCAAGTTCGAAAGATTGGTCCACCACTGAAGATGCTGTTTGAGAGCCTGGGACACAGGTACTGGGATATCCAGAGACTGAGGATACCTCCAGTGTGTCTTCAGATACCATTGGAGTGGCCTCATATGCAGACGACCCAATGGTATTGTCTTCTCCATTGAAGCCATGCTTCCAATTAGTGACATGAGCTTCCTTGGAGATGTTTGAGGAGATTCCAACATGGAAACTGTTTTTTCCAGAAGACGATCGATTTTTGATTGAGTTGGAAAGACTAGACCTACCCTGAGATTGAATTTGTAACCCAAAAATTCGATTTCTTGAGTTGGAATTAAATCTGATTTTTCGAAATTTATGATCCAACCCAAGCTCTGCACAAGATGAATCAACCTGTGGGTATTCTCTTGACATTGCTATTTTGTTTTTGCTCTCATTAGCCAATCGTCTATATACTGATGAATCCTGATGCCTTCTGCAAGAGCCATCAGTTTCACCTCCTTTGCTACCATGGTGAATTCGAGTGGAGCCGTAGCGATTCCGAAGGGCAAGGCAGTGAACTGGTAGGATCTGTCGCCTACATTGAAGCGAAGATATTTTTGAAACCGTGGGTGTATTGGTATGTGGAAGTACGCATCTGTAAGGTCGAGTGAGGTTACCCACTCGCCTTGTTGAAGCGAATCTCGAATATTTTCGGCAGTTTCCATCTTGAAAGTTGGAATATGCAAATATTGATTTACCACACTCAGATCTATTACTGGTCGCCATCTCTTTCCTGGTTTGGGGACAAGAAACGAGCGACTGTAAAATCCTAGGGAAGTGACCTTTTGAACTGGAGTTATCGCTCTTTTGTCGATCATTTGATAAACCGCCTTTATCAAAAACTCTTGCTTCTCCCGGTTCAAATATTTGCTCCTTATTGCAGGATAATTTGTCAATGGAGGTTGATTTCTGAAATTCAGACAATAACCCTCCTTCAAAATGGTCACTACCCTTGGATGAGCTTTCCTGGCTTCCCATACCTGCCAAAAACTGGACAGACGGCTTCCTGGGCACAGACAGTCACTTCCTTCTGCCACCCCTGCCTCTGAAAGGCCTAGAGGAGTAGGAACCCCTTCCTCTGTTTCCAGTTGCAGAAGAGCTATTGCTTCTTGCTGATGTTGTTGAAGAATTTTCATGGTAGGGTCGAAAAGATCTATTCTGAGACCTGCTATCTCTTTTCTCCTCATGTCTAGCCGTATGCTCCTTCCTAGAATCTCTACCCCTGGATTCCCTATTCACATGGGACCACTGAATAAAATTCTTCTGAACTTCAGAAAGAGTATCTACAGGAAAAACCTCATTTGAAGTGAAAGGAGCATTCCTAAGCTTACTAATGTCATCCTCAGTGACATCCTTGGAACAGCTTTTCAAGTAATTATCCCTCCTACTCAACAACATGTTTGATGCCATGGTCATGGAACTGCCAAGCAAAGAATCTAAAGATTTCCCCAAAGACTGATTCACTGATGACTGTAACTGAAGACACTCCTGGACATATTCCAGAGCATTATTAAAGTCAGTTTCATTCTCAGCTGATTTTAAGATAGCAAATTGTTTCTCCATCTCCTCTGTGGCTTTGCAATTTGCAGAATTGAACCAAAAAATGTGGTTAAGAACATTGATGTTTTCTCTATTAACAGTTTCCCAGAGAGTAAACTGCTTCCAAGGAGTTGAAATGGCAGATGGCATCTGAAACTGTGAAGAAGTAATGTTTCTGAATGCATCTTGTAACTTGTGAGCTACTACTGCATGAGGCTGAGGTGAGATGTTATACCACTTCATAGGTGGTCTTTCAAAACTCAAAAATTGACCTCTAGGCAAAGGATTTCTCCTTGAAGACTTGGTTTTCAAAGAATCATGTTCCTTTGAAACACCCGAAGCCTCATATTCCTTGAAATCCCACAAACTACACATATTTTCAGCAGGAGGAAGAGCTAAGGAGACCTCTGCAGACTTCTTTAGCTTAGAAGCTTGTGCAAACACAGATGGGGCAATAATAGTGTCAGTCTCAGTTATTGCAATATCCAACCACTTTTTTATAGCGAAAAGTGTGTCTGAATATGAAGGAACTGGCTGTTTGTCTTCCTGAGAGGAATCATATTCCCCGTCATCTGACAACTCCACTCTCGCTTTTTTAGTAGGTATGGAAAATCGATTGTCTATCACAGACGTAGTGGGATTTTCCTCCGCATGGCGTTTTGAATGAATCTCTTCGGAAGACTGTGTACTAGATGTAGATCTCTTCTTGCATTGGGAACTCGCCCTTCCCACAGCTTCGTTAGCAACCAAGATGTCCGCCTCTACAGGGGAATCCTTACTTTCAATTGCAGCAATTCTATTCGTTAGGGTTGTAAGTTGTGAGAGGATCGCTGCCAACGCCTGGCTATTTGAACCTGACGTCTGGCCAGCGACCACAGACTGAGAAGATATTCCTACCGAACTATCTTCTTCATCCAATATGGAGTCATCTATCTTGTCCTTTCCTTTTTGCAAGGTAGATTCTTTCAAAGATTTCTTACCTTTTGACAGTTTTTCAGTGAGTTTTCGCTTTTGATCTTCCGACAAAGCAATACACAGAAGGCAATCCTTCTTAAGAGTGCAAAGGTCATCACCCTTGCTAGCTTCACGACATTTGTAGCAATATCTGTGGTTATCAAAACCAAACATAAGATGTCCACAGAAACTGGATTTCTTAGATTTAGAATCTGATGAATCTTTATTATTCGCCATGATTCAAAAACCTCAATAAAAAATGAAATAATCCCTGAAAACTTTAAACTTCCAAAACACGTCTCTACTGTTGATGGCCAACAAAAATAATGAGGTAAACAATGTAGTCATGTGACCTCTTTGGCGGGAGGACGGACTACTGTAACCCAATGGCTTGGTTAAGGTTGTTAGTAAACCTTGAAATCGCATCTCTGTGTTGGCCATTGGGTTGGATGGCTCCAACAAATAGCTACTGTTAGGAAATGGTAAGGGTATTTCGCTATAAAAACATCTCCCTCTGTTAGACTATCAAAATTTTTCAATAACTGTGAATGTTTTAAGTACAAATCATTGCAAAGGTCTGAGTAAACAGGACAGATACATAAAAAATGAAACTCGTCTTCAAGGCAATTCAAGTCACATAATTGACAAATTCTTTCATTAAGTTTTAGATTAATTAAACGACCACACTCTACTCTTAATTGTAATATTCCACACATATATTGGAATTTAAAACCCAACACAAATATTTACCCAAACAGAAACGAATGCAAATCAATTTCCACACTTTCTTTTGCACGAGGTACAAATCTTATACACTAATGGTTACTTATACACAATGAGGACACCTTATATATTTATGATTACCTACTTACAATGCAGACACCTTTTAAATTTTTTCAAAGCATATTTATAATGAGGATACCTTGTACTCTTGAGGTAGTCTGAGCATGATAAGGTTACATTATACATGTATGGAAGGCTTACTGGCTTATGGCTATCCATGATGATGATACCTTATACATTTGAGGTAACCCGTTCATTCTTAAGATACCTTGTACATTTAAGGTGGCTTATTGATGATGAGGATACCATTTGCATCATGGTAGAGTGGTCATAATAAAGAAACTGTATACATATATGGTAGGGAATTCACAATTAGGGAAACAATTTACATTAATATTTTATGGTAGCCTATTTACAACTGAGGACAGATTATACATTTATGGTAGTCCATTCAAGATTAAGGATAACTTATATATTTATGGTAGTACAGTGTATATAAACTAATGGCAGCCTATTACTTCTTCACACAGATGGTGGTAACCTGGACACAAGTAACTATCTGAGATGGATGAACTGCCCTACTTTACCTTCAGAAGAGAATGTAATCAGTTTACAGTGCCTGGGAAAGGTATTCTACCTCACAACAAAGGACATATCACCAGGGCAAGAGCTGCTGGTCTACTATGGGGATAGCTATGCTCAATACCTGGGTATTAACACAACACTCTTTCAAAAACAAAAGCCTCATGAGAGAACAAGAATATCATATTCAAGGTAAATATGTGCTGGAGCAAACAAACTCTGATCATATACAGGAAAAGAATTCTCACCACAAGGGAATATTTGTATAAACTAAAGAAAAGAAGGGATTTATAAATGAAAACAAAGCTAAGTTATGACACATATAACTTGAAAATGGATCTTTTGTTGGCATTTTTTTACCCAATTTAAAAATAAATTTGTGTTGAAGATCTATCAGCATGGACCTGCTACACCAAAAAGTTGCAGGCCCGGCTTGAAAGTTGCAGGTCCTGTAGTTAATTTGAATAATTTTATATTTTTCTTTCTTTTTTTGACTTAAATTTGTAGCAATCAGCTCGCAGGTGTCAATATTTCATAATTAAACTGGAACATTGTGAATGGAGAATGTCCATGTTTGAGTGAGTTTGGCTTTGCAAGTCGAATGTGTCGGCACATACATAAGTGAGGCCAAATGACTTGGAATTCTACCGCGCAACACATAATTTATCCAAGCCAAGTAATCGCCACAACTGGTGGGTACTTTCAGAATTTAAAGATGGCAGTGTAAACAAAGGGGTTGAGAGGTTTCGCTGTCTTGGTGGTTTCACTGCTAATAAGGGAGGATTCATGTAAAAAAACGCGAAAGCTTTTGCATGAATTTCTCATAAATGACATTTTATTGCAAGCGGTGCAAATGAGTAGATAATGAAATATTAAGTTACAGGATTCTGTAAGGGTTTCCTAGCAATATTTTATAAACAGAAATTAAAAAGGTGGTTGTTTGTGAGGCCACAGACTTTTTAACAATATTTTAATAAAATACTCTTAATGAAATATGAAAATTTACGGAAGTCAGCATGGGTTCCTAACAATACATTAAAGGCTGCTAAATACTTTACAGATGGACAAACTCATTAATATTCATAAGGTCACAGAACAAATATATAATTTGGACCTGATGTATATCACAAATGTTATATGGTATGTGGAATTAGATCCATGATTACAAACGGAAAATAATGGTACCTAAAGGATTACACTCCATCCATAAATCAAGATTTTGTGTTACTTTAAACTTAAAAGAATAATGAAATTTTACCACGAATCCTCCAGTCAACCCTCCAAAGAATGACACAAAAACTCTATACCACGAAACCTCCTGTAGCCTTAACAAAGCGGGGTCCAGAACCTGTAAATATCTGGTTATATAGTCATGCTAAAATTTTATGCATTTTTGAATCATAAAGGAAAGAACACTCATATTCATTTTTATTATAATTATTACACAATAGCTATTGCATAAACTGCACTTGAGTGTTTCCCTCTATTGCCGTTTGTTTTCTGAGAAGATATTCTAAGCTGTTTGTCTTCTGATCTCGGAATACGCAATCTGCGCATGTGCAAGATTTATCCTCGTCGAACTCGACATACCAAGCCAAACTCCTTTACACCTGGGAGCCGCAATTCAGCCGTCAAATGGTATAAAGATCGGCATTAACTATAATTAAGCTGCTTTTCTGGGTCTTTTTATAGTCCTAATATAATGCAAACATCTAATTATTTTCAAAATGTTTTAGTTCAAAAATTTGTTTTGTTTATGGGGTCAAGTATTACCAGGTATTTCCCCTGACCAGTAAAATTTTTTAACTAAGGGATTAAACTTTTGGCCCCCTATATCAAAATTAAGGTACAGTTAAAAACAATTTGTTTTGAGTTATTTTTTTCCAATGTTTCACTTAACTGGCCTGAATTAAAGCATGTTTGATGGTACATTTGATGGGCAAGATCTTTGTAATTGTACATTTATAAACCAAACGCTTATGACAGCCTGCTGTCTATTTCAAAATTCTGTTTAAAAATATAATGTAAGATAAAACAATAAATTGTGGCTCCTGGCCGAATCAGGCTCCCTGGTGTATATGCAGAAGATGAGTCAAAAATTCAACAAAAACCACGGAAATCTCGCGAAAATTACCTTATTACTGTTAGCTGGATGCATCAAATAGACTCACTTTTGTATTTTGTATTCATCTATTTCTATGAGGAAATATGTACATTGTCACTTCCAATAGTAGACAAATTTCTTCGGTGAGTAGTTGTTTTGACTGTTTCGACTGAGAAACTATATACAGAAGATGAGTTGAAAATTCGACAAAAAAGCACAGAGATCTCGCGAGAATACCCTATTCTCGTGAGAGTTACTGTTAGCTGGACGCATCAAATAAAATAAACCCACTTTCGTGTCTTTCTCACCTATTTGTATGAGGAAATGTTCATGTTGTTGCTTCCAATAATAGACAAATTTCTTAGATCAGTGTTTGTTTTGACTGTTATGACTGGACCTGATGCAGGACTCAGGTCCGAGTGGAGACAAATTTTCCCAACCATATTTGCTGGCCTCTATAGGTCCGCCGCAAATTTTCCACACTGCTGGAAACATGTGTAAACTTTGCACTGTTAACCACGAACAACATGATATCAGTAAGAAAAGATGGTTTTTCCACTTAAGAACAAAGATCTGGATTTAAAACCACAACTTTTATTATAAGAGACAACTGAAATCAACATAATACAACTTTTATTATAAGAGACAACTGAAATCAACATAATTCTACAGTCATAATAAAACATTATTATATGTTGCCCAGCCAATTTTAAGAATTATTTGAAGATTTATGTAGCATAGGACACTTTTGTGTGTACTACAGAAAAGAGTGCTACAAATATAGTTTCACTCTGTGAATGAATGGCACTTTAAGAGGGGAACTGATGGTGGGTTTAGTACTCTTGATGCCCGGTCCCTGATGCTCCTTGTTACACAAAAGGTAAAAATAAATAAACAAAGTTCCTCTAAAAAATTAATTATATGTTTAAACTTGTATTAATTACTTGTTAAAACATATTTTGATATTTTAATCAGGGTAGGGTCAGTTGCAGATTTTATGTTACAGTATCCAGCAGTGTAAAACTGTCCTGATCATGGGATACCCAAAGAACTGCGTTCTAGCATATCTTCAAATGAATGGGCCCCGTAACAGAAAGTGATGTCAATGTTCAAACCATGACAGTTCTTCCCAAAGAAATCATTATGGAAGTGTTAAAATCTATAAAAATACGAGAAGTTATAATTATTTCAGATTTATGTTTTCTCACAATTACCTGTGCTGACATTCATGATGCCTGTTGTAAAGTGTCATCACGGTATTCTAGTGAAGTGGTCTCTATTACAAGATACCAGTGTTGGTTCTCCTGCCCTAATTTAAATTTACTGTTATTGTAAATAATTAAATACAACACGTGTCCTAGTTTATTTCCCTAAAATGAATAATACAAGATATGTTTACTGCTTGAATGAACATATCATTTCTTTTTTGCTTTTCAAATGTTTTATTTATGGGATTTGTTGGAAATAAGACTATTATGCATACTTAAATATTCTTAAACATTTGGCAGAAGTATCAAAATTAGAGATATATATGATGGTAGGGATGATGACTGTATAATACACAGTAAAAACAGCATTAGAGATACCATTACCCCACAACCTAAGGTAACAGCATTGAACACCATGACATATATAAAAGGTTAAAGGGTACAACATCAGTAAGCTATGACAGAGTAAGCTATGAATTATGAAAAAAATAAGACTTAAGACAATGTATGTAAAGATAAGGTATCAAAATAAGAAAATTCAATAGCAAGATGACAGCATTATTTAGTAAACTAAAAGTTATGAAGCTGTAAAAATTATTACTTGTAGTATGGCTATCAATGGAGATTGCACAATTAGGTGAAAGTACATAAAATAATCAGTTGCAGCAATCCATATGCCTTTCTGATATGAGAAATATATCTCAAATATAACAACACAAAACATTCTGGCAGAATCAAGGTCAAATGGCACACCAAAACCACACTCTGACGTTACATATCTACATCCAACAATTCATGTCTCTACAGAGTATCAACTTCCAACACCTTATGTTTTCCGAGATATAGCCTGGATAAGATTTTAAAACTTAAGTCAGACTCAGTACAGCAAGGTGAAAGGTCATATCAAGGTTCCACCATGACATTGCATGCATACATGCCCCAACTAATGTTCTTCCCAAGTATCAGCATCCTACATATTATGGTTTCTGAGATATAGCGAGGAAGGACCAAAAAAGATCTATTGTTAAAACTTCTGTTGTATCTGAATATTACTCTGACCTATTTCCATGTTCATACAATTTGTTTCTACTATTTTATATTGAACTACCTCACTTATTTTATGAACCTTCTGGTACTTCAAAAGTAGCTCTTTTATCAATATGTTCGGACCACAGAATCTGCTGGGATAAAGATCTTATATTCTTAGACTATAGACTCTTTTGACGTGTACAAGCAGAAATTGTAACCAACATGCAGCTAGTGGAATGTTTTAGAGTTGCTACTCTCAAATGAATCAAACTATTGTGACACAAGCCAGAAATGGGGCAGTTTTGGGGCAACAGAGGTCATGCTTCATCACCTTCATGGTACTTCAGTGCTATGTGACTGCTGTGTTCCTTTAAACCAGATATTCATACTTTCATGCACATTATGTGAGTACTAACTAGACCTACGCATTGGAGAACCGATGCAAATTTGTATCCACCGAAAAGACAACTCACCAAAGCCAGTGAACCATTGTTTGACTTTGAAGGAGGGGCCCAAGGTCAAATCTGAAAACATCAGAAGATTCCCAGCCCATGACCTCCTATAAGTTTGTTTCATATTGCAAACCTCTAGGACCAATAATAAGCCAGTTATCAGCACTTGTAAGTTTGGCTATTGTCATTTGAACTTGAAGGAGGGGCCGAAGGTCAAATCTGACCACATCAAAAGATTCCTAGCCCATGATTTCCTATAGGTTGATTTCACATAGGTTGATTTCACATTACAAACCTCTAGAACCAATAATAAGCGAGCTATAAGCACTTCTAAGTTTGGGTATCCTCGTTTCACCTTGAAGGAGGGGCCCAAGGTCAAATCTAAGCACATCAAACGATTCCCAGCCCATGATTTCCTATAGGTTGGTGTCACTTTGCAAACCTCTAGGACCAATAATAAGCAAGTTATAAGCACGTTTGGGTTTGGATATCCTCGTTTGACCTTGAAGGAGGCCAAACCTGTCATCTCACCTCTTCTAGCTCCAGGTCAATGCACCACAGCACAAGGAAGTTTGCGGTCTCCTCACAGGCCAGGTGAGGGTTCTCTAGCAGGTATGTCTGACTGTCCTCATACTTCTTCATCATTCCAAACTTCTTAATCTCAGCTTTGTGCTCTTTCTGGAACTTCTCCTATATACATACATAAATACATACATACAATATATACTGAAGTTGGACAAATACTCCATGTTTGTTGAACTAATGAAAACTACATTTTACAATAGTGTAGTTACCCAGAAACATGTCATCCCACTTCGATGATAAATTTTACAAAAGATTTTTTTTTTTTTTTTTACATTTCATTTTAATCATAAAATCAGTTTTAAGCACATCAATTCCTTAAAATGTATTTTACCGACTTCTCTCATCATTAACTAAATGTTTTAATTTATTGATATTATCATTACCTTGCATTACATTACATTAGTTCAATTCGGTTCGAACATATCTCATGTATGCAGACAATAAACAGAGCAAGCACTCAAATGTGAACTAAGAAGTGATGAATACATAATAGTAATAGTCCATAACTTTTTGTATTTGTCTCAAAGTGGGGGGGGGGGCTTCATATTCCTTTCATTACGGAAAGGTTAAAACAGGTACAGGCCCTCAAGTTCCTTGGAAGTGTTCATATTGTTTCTTAGATTTCTTTACAATGCACACAATAAAAACAAATTAGTCACAACATACAGAATATTACTGAACATCCAGAAAACTGTTCCCAATACAAATCTACCCTGCATGCCAACCACTGAAATGCCATTAGTTTCAAATTTAATCTGGTATAGTATATTTCTTTTAAGGTCAAATACTTTGATCACATTCTTGTGGAAATATTTTTATTAGTGTTGCTAAAGAAATGCTGTATTCTGCTTTTTATTTGATTGTGACAAAAACAAAAAAAAAACGCTTTAGATTGTGAAAAACCCCTTCTTAAAAATATCTGTATTTCTCACCTTTACATGGCTGATATTTCATGAAAACAACAACAATAAAAGAAATATATATTATAATAGTGCCATTTCTTTTGTGAAATTACAGGGCATGAATGTTGATATGTATGTTTTCAATTCCTCAGTGACAAGTGTACCAGACAGCAGACATCATTATCTTCAAGACCTCAGAAAATCAGTTTGATTTGCTTAAAGCATTTTGTTATTAATTTCCATGAAATAAGAATATTATGAATTATCTGGGCTAAACAATGACTTTTAACATAGTGTATAATCTAGATGTGGGATGATGCGGTGTAGGGTTGAGGAAGCCAATGCATACTAGCTGGTAAAGAAACCACAAGGCATTTTCAAACAACTATGAAGTTTTTCACTTGTTTCTGGGGCTGAGGTGTAAAGCCGTAACCACGAAGATGGGATGGAAGTCTCAAACTACTTCAATACTATGACCCTGAAAAATATTTGTATTAATGATATCATTACGTGAATAACTTTTTGACTGAAAAGATTTTTTAAGATTACCTGTCGTTCCCACTTTTGATCCTCCGTTAAGTTTTCCTCATTTCTTGGAACTTTTTTGTTAATTATCTGAAACAAATGTCACAGAAGTAATACACAATATTACATCCTACTGTGGTTTTACCTATGGCCTATGCAATAACTGACACTTTCAAAATGACAAATAATTAGGGTTGGGACAGTGGCATATTTTCCTTTACAGTATCCCACCAATGCAAAACCATTCTGACTCTGCGATACTAAAAAACACTGCATTTTAGTGTAGTCCCAATCGAATCAGCCCGACACAGTAAGTGAAGAAAATGTTCAAAATGTTCAATCATATGTTTAAACATATTTATCAAAGCCATTCATCTTTAAATAGACTTACAATATTACCTGACACAAGTTGATAGTCTTAATACTCACAGTTTTTGACTTGCCGTCATGACAAATTGTATCAACATTCCATGGGGTAGCCTGCAACACATGATATACTCAGTTTATGTGAATAAATTAAACAGTCTGTTAGATTTAAATACATTAGCATTTTTTAAAACAACAGATGTTTAAAGAAGTCACTCATACTCTAGAACAATACCCAGACAAGGGATAAGTCACTTTCAAATTGTGATATAAAATGACAGCTTTTTTACATTTATTTAGTTAGAATAATATGTGATGTAACTATTATCACAGTCATAGAGTTAAACTGAGTGAAGTATACTCAGTTTGTAAAGTTAATTCAACCAATCCCTGTATTACCACCACTACTCCACTACTCTATCAAACTTACCCACAAACAAATTTAGATACCGTAGTTTTAAGAAGTATTGCAGAGATGACAAGCATAGTTTTCTTTAAATTTACAATTTGCAACTTTGAATTGGTGAAAGAGCTAAAGTCAATGATATGGTATCAGAACTTTTCCCCAGGCCCAGTCTATATTAAAGCTTTACGAGGTTACAAGGTTACCCAAAACCAGTCTATATTTGTTGATAAACCAAAAACAAAATAACAAAACAGGTAACTAAAAAACTACATTGTATTAGAATATAGTTTAAATCAACAAACAACTTGGTTAAACATACATATTCAGTCAGACTTGTCTCTGTTTTTATTTTATAATTATCTTCCTTTTCACAGATATTTAACACAGATATTTATTTCTGTTATGAAAATGACACTTCTACTAATCCCTCCATGTTGATTTTGTTTCCAAGTATATCACTACCTTTTCTTTTTGTCGTAATTCTTCTTCCTTTTTTCTGAATTCGTCTTCTTGCTTTTCCAACTCTGTCAACTGAATCTTCAGCTTGGATAAATCTTCCGCTGCTTTCTGCAGGTAATCAAATAATAACTAGACCCATCCAGGTTAGGATTACACAGCCTTTCAACAATTAGGGTCATTACTTCCTTTGAGTAAAATCAATGTACCTAAGCTGCTACTTTAAAAAATCTCAATGGATGAGATGCTTGGCATATAATCAATTGGCTCTCAAACTTGTTAATCATTTGGCCAATGAAGCCCAGATACAGCACAGTGACAAATACATAAGCAACACTACATATACAATTTATGTTATAAAAATATAGCTGCATTTTTAATTAATTTTTCTACCACGTACACAAAAGGTGCTTTCCTTACCATACTGGATATAGATTTGATGACCCTTAGCAATGATGCAGATTGTATAAATTTGGTGTTTTTATTATAATATCAGGTGCCACCAAATTATCATTTGGGCCAACAACTATTAAAATATGGTGACCCAAATAGCCGCCAAACTTTTAATGCCAGTCATATCACACTGGGTAATTGAGGAGATGGATGCTTCAAGCAATGCACATGAGTTAGAAAAGATTCTGCACTGAAAACCATCCAACACTGGGAAACAGCTTGAAAAATAAACTATCTTTACCTTTTCCTCTGCTTCTTTTAATTTTTGCTTTATTTCAATCAATTTTTGCTGGTGGCTGTAAAAAAGAGATGACAACAAAACTTATATAATAACAGTAGTATATCAAGTTATCAACTAATTATAAAATATACTTTTTGGGTCTGTACAGTTTCTAAAGTTGTATGTCCAATCTTGTCAGATTTGAACTAAATCAACTAGAGAAGCTTGCTTTCAAGTGGCTGATTTGAAAAATCTGCAACATATTTTGGATTTAGGTCAAATCAAGAGATGTAACTAAACAATAAAGGCAAATGTAAATTTCAAAGATTAAATAAAGCTTCTATTATCACCCATTTTAAGTCAATTTATTATATAATATTATATAGCTGGAGTAGAATATGACAAAATAAGATTACTTAGGTCATTTGAATGCCACATCCATCCATTTACATTTGACAATTTAAAAATAGCTATATGACACTAACTCAGTAAAATCATACATTCTTTATTTGCACTAATATATGCAAATGTCTCGTCTTGTCTTGCATTTGGACAGAATAAAGAGAAAGAATAAGTTCTTAAAATATTTGTGAAAAAATTGGTTCTTGTGAAGACCCTCTATCTTACTGGTATTTGGGGACACATTGTTGAGAATGGTTATTTTATTTCAGTTATGTAAACCATTTTGAAGTCAAACTAGAAATAGGAAGCCCTGTAAAAAGAGAAAGTGGAACAACAGAGAAATAGGTGGATTGCATACAGGAAAACACATTATCATGTGTAATGTCCACCCATGATGCTTAGAAAGGCTATATTTACAGTTTTTTATTTGCCACCAAAAAAATCCTCGTTCAAAAATTTGTTCAAAATGGCTCTATCTCTTATGCTTTACGGGATATTTACAATTTTTTAATTTCCGCTAAAATCCAAGATGGTTGCCAAAAGTGGCAAAAATAAGAAATTTTTCTATTTTCAATAGGACACCCTTGAACTACCCTGCAGGTCAAAAATTCGTTTGAATTGGCTCTATCTCTTACGGTTTCCGAGATATTTACAATTTTTTTATTTTCCACTAAAATCTAAGATGGCTGCCACAAGTGGCAAAAATTGAAAGTTTTATCTGTTACACAGAATTTCTTTGGCAATATTCTATGGGTGAAAAATTCGCTCAAAATTGCTCTATCTCTAACGGTTTCTGAGATATTTACAATTTTTTGGTTTTAGCAGAAATCGAATTTTGAATTTTTTTACTCTTCAATAGGACAGCCTTGAACTACCCTGTGGGCCAAAAATTCACTCGAAATCACTCTACCTCTTACAGTTTCTGAGATAATACACTTTTTTATTTTCCGCTAAAATCAAGAAGGACTCCATAAGTTGCAAAAATTTAAATTTTTCCCTTTTCAATCTGACACCCTTGTACTACCCCGTAGGTCAAATAATCAATCGAAGTCACTATCGCTTACGGTTTCTGAGATAGTTTCAATTTTTTACTTTCCTCTAAAATCCAAGATGGCCGCCATATGTTGCGAAAATTGAAAGTTTTCCCCTTTTCAATCGGACACCTTTGTACAACACTCTGGATCAAAAATTCACTCGAAATTGCTCTATCTCTTATGGTTTCAGAGATATTTATTTTTTTTATTTTCCGCTAAAATCCAAAATGGTGGCCATAATTTGCGAAAATTGAAATTTTTTACTTTTCAATGGGACATCCTTGTACTAACCTGTGGGCCAAAAAGTTCACTCAAAATCACTCTATCTCTTACAGTTTCCCAGATATTTACACTTTTATATTTTCCGCTAAAATCCAAAATGGCCACCAAAAGTGGTGAAAAATGAAATTTTTTACCTTTTGCATAAGATACCCTTGTAATGCCCTGTGGAACAAAAATTCACTCAAAATCGCTCTATAACGGTTTCTGAGATATTTTCAATATTTATTTACCGCTAAATTCCAAGATGGCTGCCAAAAGTTCCGTAAATTTATCTTTTTGTTTTTACACAGGATAATCTTCTATTAACCCATTTGGTCGAAAATTTGCTCAAAATCGCTTTATCTGTAACTGTTTCTGAGATATAAGCAAATTATTCAAAAGTAGTACTGAAAATGGCCAATAAAGTACCTAAATGGCTATTACTCGCTTACTTACAGAGCTATCAGCCCCAAATACAATACCAAGGGAGCTATAGACATAACAATCTTGTATTCCCAATTTTAGCAAAATGTCATGAATCATTTTCCCTTAAATGCACGGAAACCAAAATAGCTATACTTAGGTATTACTCAGTAAGCAAAGGAGCTACAACAGCTGAAAGCAATCTTAAGTAAGACACGGACCCAATAATCTTGCATACCAAATTCGGTGAAGATAGCTCTAATACTTTTCCTTAAAATGAGCAGGAATGATCTTTGATGCCAGACGGCAGACGCCGGAAGAATCAAAAATAATATGTCCACCCCCACCGGAGGGTGGACATAATGACTGTATTTGGGACACCCTTTTGAAAGAGAACCTACAGCATTTGTCAAGAAATTTGAAAAGGTATTTGTATACACCAGAGCAGAGGATGTGAACAGAGGATGTGAACGGCGTTCACTGAACGCCAATATCTCATCAGGTTAATATAAGAATGAAGCAATACTTTTCATAAATTAACAAATTGTCTCTAAAACTAATTTACTAAATCCTATTAAACTGCATCCCAAATGACTCAGTGTTGATTCTAGGAATTTCAAAAAGTGGGGGCGATCCCCCACCACTGCAAAATGTGGGGGTGGGGCTAAAAATTCTGGGGGACGACTTCACGATAAAGTTTAATCTAATAAAAAATACTTTTTCAGTTTATTTAGACATTTTTAACAGTGGACTTCTATTAATTAGTGATCAAGGCCACTTGGCTACCCAATAAGTAGTGGTTATCTACCATTGAACACCCACCTTTTAGGTAATATTTTTAATTTAATTAAACAAATAATACTTTAAATAAAGTAAATGTCAGTTGATTGTCTTGCCCCAAAAAAATAAACTTCAAGCCTAGTGATAGAATTTAAAAAAAATATATCGAAAATGGTTATTTACATCAAAGTGACTCCTGTCACGGCACTGTGGTTTTAAGTTTTCGTCTGAAGTCACAGCATCACAAATTCAGTCATTATACCATCAATCCATACGAATATGTTGGAAAACCCCACAGAATACTGTGACTAGTGCTGTAACGAGTTGACCGAAACTCGAGTCGTAACTCGGTGGTCGATATTTGGGACCACATCGATTTACATAATTTAAACTCGAGTTTTTAAGAAATAAATTATGATATACTAGTCTTGTTATAAAACCAGCACTTTTACAATTTATCTAACCATAAAGACAAAAAATTCAATGAGAAATGGCCGTTTTTTTATTTCCTTATTTACGTGGATGTTCCATAATGTGCTCATACATACCTGTACAATTTAACTGGCAACAGAATATATTTCCTTGCAATAAAATGGTACTAAATACGTCAATGGCGGATCCCTTGATGACAATATTTGGACATTATTATTTTATTTATATTGTGTGATTTACTCGAGTTCAACTCGAGTTCAACTCGCATCTAACAAGCGAGCGTCGATCTACAGAAATCACTGTTGATTACAGCTCTGTGACGTCATAAATATTAATGAGTAGTCCACAAATTCTTCAAGTAAAATATTGTTCAAAAATCCCATGGAATCGTCAAATATTTTCTACACATATACATATTCATGAGCTCTGTAGTCCATCTAGTAGTATTTGATCTTAAAGCAGAAAATATTGTTAAGAATGCACTATGAAAATCTGTGACCTCATTAATATTAATGAGTTGTCTGTGAATTTTGATCTTCAAGTAAAATATTTTCTACACGTACTACATTGTTGGGAAATCCCAGATACCATGGGTGGACACAAAGATAAATGGACACGAAGATACACGGTCCTCAGAATTTTTCAAATAAAAGTAGTCTAAGCAACAAAATTGCATGAACTACTGTAAGTAACAGAATATGCTTAAATGAAGCTTATCAAGACATTTGTTATTTATTTTGTGAAATTTAATTATTTAATCCACTAAGATAAGCCAAACTCTGAAGCCCGTTTATCTTTGTGTCCGTTTATCTTGTGTCCACCCGTGTAGGGTCAGCAACGGCTTCACTGGCCTGTTGTGGTAACAATCCAGTCTACTGTCAATTTCGTCATTTTTCATACAACCATCCACTTTAAGCTTAATTTTATGTTTTGGGGTATAATATGTAAAAGTACTGTCTGTAGACTGTAGCATATTTATTTGAGTTGAGTAAACGATCACGAAACCACATCGGCAACATGCATTATTCGAAACACGTTTCGACGTGCAGAAAAATCAAAACCTCGACAAACTCTCGATCCATGCAGTGTTTCAATTTTCTAGATCTCTCGTCTTTTCGCTTCATATATTTCCCGCATCGCCTTGTGAACTACGCGTTCTCATATCATTTGGTCATCGCAGACTCCAAGAAAATCCGCATTTGTAGGCGAATTTATGCGCGATCCCGCGGAAAACACGTCCTAGAAGCAACTCTGTGACTGATAGTAAGAAAGATATAAACATTCTGTACCACTATGAGGAGTTTCACAGCCACTTTGTTTTTGTAATATCACAAATATGATCATGAGTAATATTTAATGACATAATTAGTAAAACATTGCAAATAACATATTTACACAGCATAATAACACACTCTTCTGCAGATGCAGGGGTTTCCTTTTCTATTTTCAAAAGTGACACCTTTCAAATCTAGGAAGTATTTTGGTGGAGGAGAAAAGAGAATATGCTTTATGAGCACACAGAAGCTATGTTTGAACTCCAAAATTTACAGTCAAGCTTCCTGTCACCTAGTGAATGTCTAATGGTGTTTTAAAATTCCTTCAGCTGAGTTTAACCACATGAAAACTTGGTATTTAGTACTTCTTACAGCAGAGTCTCATTAACACAGTCCACAAAATTCAACATTCATATAACAGACCAAGTGAAACATCGGGTTTTGCTAAAAATAAACACATTACTCAAGTTCTTGCTTCATGTGAAACATTTTTCCACGACATGAATACTTATTCTGAAAATATAAAACTACCACAATATTTTTAAAAATATTGATTAATAAGCTACTTCAAATAATATTGAAACTGGCTCTTTTCTATTGATACTGAAATCGAGGAAGCTATACTGATGGATATTGAAATACTGATAAATGACCCCTTCCCTAAACAGACTGAGTAACACATATTCCAACCATTAACCACCTTGTCACATCTTGCTTGAAACTGTCTTTTTCTTTTTTTGAGGTCTCCATTCTTTCAACCCTCGCCTGATGACGCCATCTGAACAAACTAGGAGTGTCAATGTTTGGGTGGGTGTCATCTTCATCATCTGAGATCTGAAACCAACATTGATATTGACACCTCATTCAGAACACAATATAAACTAGAAAAATGTTTTTGCTAACAAAAACTAAGCGTCCCAAAAAGGTTCACTGCAATATAATATACAGTAGAAAAAGGTTTTTGAAAATAAAAACATGCAGTGCTGAGAGAAGAAGTGAAAGTTAAGCAGACAGTGTGGAAGTTCATGCATTAACATGAAAGAAAAATTTAAGCTTTATTTTGTTTTCTATGGTCATAAATTGCGAAAAGTTAATTGAATAAATGCTCTGGCTAAGAATGCATAAAGCATCAATACTTATAATAGGTCGAAGTTACACCATAAAACTACTAAATTAAAGAGTAACGGTGCTTTATAAATGCCACATATCTATTTACATTTTAGAAAAAGGCATAGTAAAATGTGAGCCTTTAGAAAGGCAAGAAGTTTATGACACAATGCTTTGAACACATCTATCTGGTAAATCTGACCAGCTATCTAGACTCTTCACATAAGTTTTTCCAATACCTCTGAATACATTGTAAATCTCTTAAAGCAAGAATAAAATAGATATAAGGCAAAAACACAAAATCGGCTATTTGATGAATCCAGTTTGATCCATAAAAGGGGTGGGGGGAGGGGGTAAATCTGACCAGCTATCTAGACTCTTCACATAAGCTTTCCCAATACCTCTCAATACATTCTAAAACTCTAAAAGAATAAAAGAGATAAAGGACAAAAACACAAAATCGGCTATTTTATGACCCCAGTTTGACCCATAAGGGGGGATCCGGGGGTAAATCTGACCAGCTATCTAGACTCTTCACATAAGGTGTCCCAATACCTCTTAATACATTCTAAAACTCTAAAAGCAAGAATAAAGGAGATAAGAGGCAAAAACACAAAATCGGCTATTTTATGACAGCAGTTTGACCCATAGGGGGGGTCCGGGAATAAATCGGAGCAGCTATCTAGACTCTTCACATATGGTTTCCCAATACCTCTTAATACATTCTAAAGCTCTAAAAGCAAGAATAAAGGAGATAAAAGCCCAAAACACATAATCGGCTATTTTATAACCCCAGTTTGACCCATAAGGGGGGATCCGGGGGTAAATCTGACCGGCTATCTAGACTCACCACATAAGGTTTCCCCAATACCTCTCAATACATTCTAAAACTGTAAAAGCAAGAATAAAAGAGATATAAGGCAAAAACACAAAATTGGCTATTTTATAGCCCCAGTTTGACCCATAAGGGGGGGGGTCCGGGGGTAAATCTGACCAGCTATCTAGACTCTTCACATATGGTTTCCCAATACCTCTTAATACATTCTAAAGCTCTAAAAGCAAGAATAAAGGAGATAAAAGGCAAAAACACAAAAAAGGGCTATTTTATGACCCCAGTTTGACACATAAGGGAGGGTCTGGGGGTAAATATGATTGGCTATCTAGACTCTTCACATATGGCTCTAGAAGCAAGAATAAAGGAGATATAAGGGGAAAAGATGAAATTGGCTATTTTATGACCCCAGTTTGACAACGTACAGGGGGGTTGGGGGGTTGGGGGGGGGGGGGGGGGGGGGGGCGGGAATTTGACTTGCTTTCTACACTCTCCACATATGGTTTCCTACTACCTCCCAATACATTTTATGGCTCCAAATGCAATACTTAAGAAGATAATAGGGGGGTTCACATGAATTTTAAGCTTTCTGATTGGTACCTGTGAGAAAATCACTCATAAATCGGTCAATTTTCATCGGATTGCTCCCAAAATCTAATCAGCTCATGTTTTTGATAGTATAAACATGTGTATGAAGTTACAAGCCTCTGCGGTCAGTAGATTTTCCTGAACTGCGATGACGGGCGGGTGTACCCGAAAAAACTATTTTTTGATCATGTGACCTTGATAAAGATCAAAGGTCAAATTTAAGCATGTGGGAAAATTTTCCCACGTCTAAGGTATATAACTGCCAAATATGGTTAAAAAGCTTGAAATAATAAGGGAGATATTCAAGGGAGACCATAATGCGGCGGCGGCGAGGACACTGACGCGAAACCAAATAAGCGCCCTTTCAGGGATGCTTAATTATTAATATAGTCTCACAGTATTTGAATGATATGTCTTGCATACTTTGTAAAGTATCATTCTGAAGCAATACATATGGCATCAGAATAAATAATTTAGTACAAGCAGGACAGACTGATATTTCATAAACACAGAGACGGCGCATGGAGGAAAGACCCACAGAGTGAAGCCTACAGTTTTTACCACTAGTTGAGAGAAGTCCTACACCATGTCAGACTGTGGAGAAAAACCCAATAATGCACATGCCTGTGCATACACAGTACATGCCTCGCATAAAAGGCGGCTTGACTGACCCCTGTTGGTTCAGGTGGGACTAAGTGAAACTGTTTGGTTGTACCCCAATTTAAGTTTTTCCCTTTTGCATAGGACCCTCATGTACTACCCTGCGGGTCAAAAATCCGCTCGAAATCGCTCTATCTCGTACGGTTTTTGAGATATTCAAGTTTTGCCGTTAAAAGTGACTTACTGAAAGGAAAACAATCAAAGTAGCTATCACTCAGTTACCTATGGACTTACAGCTATGAAACTTTGCCACGATACAGAACATTAAAAAGTAGGTAAACAATATATTTGACAAAAATCCTCTAAATGTAATAGTTTTGCAGTTATAAGTAATTTACTCAATGGAGAACCATCAAAGTAGCTATTACTCAGTTAGTTATGTACTTACAGCTCTCAACATTTGCCATTACACAGTACATAAAAAAGTAGCTAAACAACATATGTGAGAAAAATCCTTTAAATTCAACAGTTTTGCTGTTATAAGTGATTTCCTCAATGGAGAACCATTAAAGTAGCTATTACTCAGTTGGCGATGGACCTACAGCTCTCAAAATTTGCCATTACACAGTACATCAAAAAGTAGGTGAACAACATATTTGACAAAAATCCTTTAAATTAAACAGTTTTGCTGTTAAAAGTGATTTACTCAAAGGAAAACAATCAAAGTAGCTATTACTCAGTTAGCTATGGACTTACAGCTCTGAAACTTTGCCACGACACAGAACATTAAAAAGTAGGTGAACAACATATTTGACAAAAATCTTCTTAATTTAATAGTTTTGCAGTTATAAGTGATTTACTCAATGGAGAACCATCAAAGTAGCTATTACTCAGTTAGCTATGGACCTACAGCTCTCAAAATTTGCCATTACACAGTACATCAAAAAGTAGGTGAAGAACATATTTGACAATAATTCTCTAAATTCAATAGTTTTGGAGTTATAAGTGATTTACTCAATGTTGAAATTCAAAGTAGCCATTACTCAGCTATGGAGATACAGCTCTGAAACTTTTCCATGACACAGAACATTAAAAAGTAACTGATTAACATATTTGACAATAATTCCCTAAATTCAATAGTTTTGGAGGTATAAGTGATTTACTGAATGTTGAAATTAAGAAATTTCAAAGTAGCTATTACTCAGTTAGCTATGGACTTACAGCTCTGAAAATTTACCACGACACAGTACATCAAAAAGTAGGTAAACAACATATTTGACAAAAATCCTGTATATTCAATAGTTATTGAGTTATAAGTGACTTGCTCAATGGTCAAATGTATTGTTAAACTTAGTGTAGCTATTACTCAGCCAGCTATGGTGCTACACCTTGGAAACCCCACCATGATATAGTACATGAAGGAGTTGTTCAACAACATATTCGAGACCAATATTGTAAGTAAGTTACAAAGATAAAAGCAACTTACTATATATAGCTACATATAGCTATTATTCACTTAGCTATCAAGATAGACCCCTAAAAATGGTACCATCTTGTAGCCATGGAGAAAGTAGCTGAACAACGTATTTTACAGAAATGCTCTAAATGAAGTTGTTTTGGAGTTATGAGCACTTTACTGAAAGTAGCCACCATTGTTATTACTCACTTAGCTATGGACCTAGGTCTGAAAAAACAGCATCAAATGAAAAGACATAAGCAATAAGGTCATAAAACATTGAAAAGGCCAAGGAGAAACAACCACTGTGATGTACAGCCCTTTTTAAAAACGTGACACCCACACGCACGCACACACACAATGCGTTTTATAATCTCCCGCCCGGTGGAATTACACCAATTTCGAAAGCAACCTAGCTATGATGGTGATCTATCTCCCTGTCAAGTTTCAATTCGATTGGGCAAAGCATTTTCGAGCTAAGAGTCCGGAAATGCTGACTGACAGACGGACGTCTGACACATCAATCTAATAGGCAGGTTGATTTCACGGCAAACTCTCTGGAGGATTCGCGATAAACTTTCATTATTTCTTTAAAGTTTGGAATGACCCAAAATCTTTATTTATGGCTGGATTTTGATCACTAAGGTACCATTGTTTTTAGTTTTAATTGTGCATCTAATGGTATGTAATAATGTTAAATTACATTAAGATAGGATATTAAATTTCTGAGTAACTAGTACTGTAGTACATCTAGTGGTGGTGGACCAATTCACGCCCGGGTACCAATTCAGGCCCACCCCTAATTTTCTTGAAGATTTATAATTTTTCTTAGAGAAGATGTTTACCACATCATAGATAATCATCAAATGGATCATTTACATTTGTAATTCATTGTTTAACTGTGATTGTTTTGGATAAATTTAGGGGTGGGCGTGAATTGGTACCCGGGCGTGAATTGGTCCACCACCACTAATTAATTCCACATCTATGCACTGATTACAATCTTTTGGCTGGATAGGATTAGGTTTTCTTGTGTGGTAGCAATTACTTAATGCGCTGTAAGGGATTGATTCTGATAATTGACTTCAAAGAAGTTTGGGTTTTTGTGTTAATCAATTAGTTTCTGGATTTTAGGTCGATCTAGATAGGGCCCACATTAAAAATAAACAATAATACATCCTAGGATCTAAGAAAATCACACGAAACGTCTCCCGTTTTTATCGCGAATCTTCCAAATCAACAACGAAACGACCAATACAGCGAAACCTCTCGACACCTTCTGGAATAGTCTAGACGAATGAGCGATAAAACAAGATTTATATTTGTAGCACACTATTTATTCAACATTTGAGGACAGTAGCTGATGCAGTTAGTATATACCCATGTATTACTTTATATTTTCATGTTCCTATCCGTATGATACTTCTCTTACCTCAATATGATCCCAAACACTATAATCTATTGGCCTCGCCATTTCTGAAACACAACTTAAATAGAAACCAGTCTGATGCTGCGTTCTTACCGGCCGTAAACACGACTTCACAGCCTGTAAATTTGCCAAGAACGGTCTCACAGGTGGTATATACCACTGGTGAGTTGGGTGTCACCAGAAACTTTCCAAACTTTGACCTTCACCTCTAGTGACAACAAAGATGCAGAATACATGTGCTTTTGTTATAAAAAAACCTGCTAAATGAACTGTTTCGGTACTCGGGATTTTGATAAATAACCTCAGAAAACGAATAACGAATGAAATATACTATATCTTTTGTATGGTGGATAGCGAAGTATTGTGATTTCTTTTATTTCTTTCTCTTTGTCATTTGTGTTTGTTTACATCCACACATAAACACACCAGCGGTAAATTGTGAAGAACGGTCAAAACTTTCCACTGGTGGGTACCAACTCACAGGTCGTGTGCACGGGCTCTCTGAACGCAGCATAAGTAGATTATAAAACTGGGATCGCTCTCCCATCCGAGCAAAGGGGGTTCAGCGCTGAAGAGAGGCAAACACAGCCGGCCTCGGGGCCCACTGTGCAGTGTTGCAGTGGGACATGCTTTTTGCACAGTGGGACCCGCTCAATGAGCATACAGTTTTTCATGAAATTATAAATTTATTATTAAATGGCAAGCATAACTATCACTATCTATTCTGTCTCCCCATTTTATGACACAGTGGGCTTATACCCCTTCATTTAATTACACAGTGAGCACCACCCTGGGCATCTACTGTACACAGACAGACAGACTTCCACAGTGGGCCCATACTTCCTCATTTATGACACAGTGGGCCTATACCCCCTCATTTACTTACAGAGTAAGTACCACCCTCGCCATATACTGTACATATACTGTCCAGCCTTAGTTCCTCCCTTATTTGCAGAGTGGGCCCATGCCTCCTCATTTTGCTACACAGTGTGCACCACCCAAGCCATCTACTGGACACAAACTGTCCAGCCTCAGTTCCTCCCTTATTTGCACAGTGGGCCTATACCTCCTCATTCTATGACACAGTGGGCCTATACTCCATTTACTTACCCAGTGGGCACCACCCTCGCCATCTACTGTACACAAACTGTATAGCCTCATTTCCCCCCTTACTTCACCAGTGGGCCCATACCACCTCATTTATGACACGGTGGGCCTATACCCCCTCATTTTCTTACATAGTGAGTACCAACCTCGCCATCTACTTTACACAAAATATGCAGCCTCAGTTCCTCCCTTACTTACCCAATGGGCCCATACCTCCACTTACACAGTGGGCACCACCCTCGCCATCTACTTTACACAAACTGTGCAGACTTATTCCCCCCCTAACTTACACAATGGGCCCATACCTTCTTATTTTATGACACAGTGGGCCTATACCCCCTCACTTACTTACACAGTTGGCACCACCCTCGCCATCTACTTTGCAAAAACTGTGCAGCCTCAGTTCCTCCCTTATTTGCACAGTGGGCTCATACCTCCTCATTTATGACACGGTGAGCCTATACCCCCTCATCTTCTGACACAGTGAATACCAACCTCACCATCTACTGTGCACAGACTTTTCTTACATAGTGGGCACCACTCTCGCCATCTACTGTACACAGACTGTCCAGCCTCATTTCCTCTCTTACTTGCACAGTGGGCCCATACCTCCTCATTTTATGCAACAGTGGGCCTATACCCCCATTTACTTATACAGGGTGCACCACCAAAGCCGTCTACTGTACACAAACTGTCCAGCTTCATTTTCTCCCTTACTTGCACAGTGGTTCCATACCTCCTCATTTTTTGCCACAGTGGGCCTATACCCCCCATTTTCTTACACAGTGGGCAAAGGGAAATGAGGCTGGACAGTGTGTGTACAGCAGATTTCGAGGGTGGTGCCCACTGTGTAAGAAAAAGAAGGTGTAGGCCCACTCTGTCATAAAATGAGGAGGTATGGGCCCACTGTGCAAGTAAGGGAGGAACTGAGGCTGGACAGTCTGTGTACAGTACATGGCGCGGGTGGTGCCCACTGTGTAAGTAAATGAGGGGGTATAGGCCCACTGTGTGATAAAATGAGGAGATATGGGCCCACTGTGCCAGTAAGGGAAGAACTGAGGCTGGACAGTCTGTGTACAGTAGATGGCGAGGTTAGTACTCACTGTGTAAGTAAACGAGAGGGTATAGGCCCACTGTGTCCTAAAATGAGGAGGTATGGGCCCACTGTGCTATAAGAGACGAACTTAGGCTGGACAGTCTGTGTACAGTAGATGGCGCGGGTGGTGCCCACTGTGTAAGAAAATGAGGGGGTATAGGCCCACTGTGTCATAAATGAGGAGGTATGGGCCCACTGTGCAAGTAATAGAGGAATTGAGGCTGGACAATCTGTGTACAGTAGATGGTGAGTGTGGTGTCCACTGTGTAAGAAAATGAGTTGGTATAGGCCCACCATATCATAAATTAGGAGATATAGGCCCACTGTACAAGGAAAGGAGGAACTTAATTAGGCTTGACAGTCCTAGTACAGTAGATGGCAAAGGTGGTACTCACTGTGTAAGTAAATGAGGGGGGTATAGGCCCACTGTGTCATAAAATGAGGAGGTATGGGCCCACTGTGCAAGTAATAGAGGAAATGAGGCTGGACAGTCTGTGTACAGTAGATGGTGCGGGTGGTGCCCACTGTGTAAGTAAATGAGGGGGTATAGGCCCACTGTGTCATAAAATGAGGAGGTATGGGCCCACTGTGTAAATAAAAGAAGAACTAGGTGCGTGTTTCTGGATAAAGTTGCTTCTTTGGTTTTGATTGGGAACCAGCTTTTCATTGTGAAATAATTCGCACTCTTATTGTTACAGTGAGCCCCGAGGCCGGCTATGCATTCCTCCCGTCAGCGATGATCTTTCTTCCGAGGGGCATCCTCGAGAGGTAGGTTCAGCGCTGACGGGAGGATGGCATAGTGGGATGGTGCATGTACACAGTGGGATAGGCAGCCGGCTGTGGCTGGCTGTGGTGGGAAGCTGCTTTAACCAAAGAAAGACCATGCATTATTTCAAAGCAAAAATTTGGCCTATCCCACTGTGCACACACAAGGGGGAGGAAGGGCTGACCTATCCCACTGTGCACACTTTTGAGGCTGAGCATCCCACTGTGGTCATTTTACAAGTCAGAAGAGCTGCCTATCCCACTGCGCACACACAAGGGCGAGGAAGGGCTGACCTATCCCACTGTGCACACTTTTCAGGCTGAGCATCCCACTGTGGCCATTTTAGAAATGAGATGAGCTGCCTATCCCACTGTGCACACACAAGGGCAAGGAAGGGCTGACCTATCCCACTGTGCACACTTTTGAGACTGAGCATCCCACTGTGGCCATTTTACAAGTGAGAAGAGCTGCCTATCCCACTGCGCACACACAAGGGCGAGGAAGGGCTGACCTATCCCACTGTGCACACTTTCAGGCTGAGCATCCCACTGTGGCCATTTTACAAATGTGAAGAGCTGCATATCCCACTGTGCACACGCAAGGGCGAGGAAGGGCTGACCTATCCCACTGTGCACACCTTCGAGGCTGAGCATCCCACTGTGGCCATTTTAGAAATGAGATGAGCTGCCTATCCCACTGTGCACACACAAGGGCGAGGAAGGGCTGACCTATCCCACTGTGCACACTTTTGAGACTGAGCATCCCACTGTGGCCATTTTACAAGTGAGAAGAGCTGCCTATCCCACTGTGCACACACAAGGGGGAGGAAGGGCTGACCTATCCCACTGTGCACACTTTTCAGGCTGAGCATCCCACTGTGGTCATTTTACAAGTCAGAAGAGCTGCCTATTCCACTGTGCACACACAAGGGCGAGGAAGGGCTGACCTATCCCACTGTGCACACTTTTCAGGCTGAGCATCCCACTGTGGTCGTTTTACAAGTAAGAAGAGCTGCCTATCCCACTGTGCACACACAAGGGCGAGGAAGGGCTGATCTATCCCACTGTGCACACTTTTCAGGCTGAGCATCACACTGTGGCAATTTTACAAATGAGAAGAGCTGCCTATCTCACCTTTGGCCTCTTATTTAAGGTCAAACGAGGGATGCCAACATTAAAACTGCGGATATCTTGCTTATTCTTGGTCTGAGAACTTTGGTATATCAAATTAATCTATTGCAAAGCACTAGTATTCAATCATTTGACCTTTAAACCTGCTTTTAAGATAGAAAATAGCATCAGAGATAGAAGTAGAGAAACTGTAGAAAGATCGGGACACTTTCAGAGCAGTGTCAGTAATATAAAGGTCCTAATAATGTTTAAGTAGAGAAAATAACATCTAACAGAAAGAAAATGCATGTAAAGATAAAATATTAATACAAGAAAATTCAATAGCAAACAGAAAGAAAATGCATGTAAAGATAGAATATTAATACAAGACAATTCAATAGCAAGATGACAACATTAATCAGTAAACTAAAAATTATGAAGGTGTAAATTTTATTTATTGGAGAATAGCTGTCAATGGAAATAGCACAATTATGTAAAAGTGCATATAATAAGCAATCAGCAATCAATATATCTTTGTCATAAGAGAAAGATGTTTCAAACATGGCAGGTGAACACACTTTGGCAGGTCCAAGGTTAAAGATCACACAATGACTTTGCATACTTACACTCCCCAACCAATGACCCATCCAAGAATCATCTTTCTACACCTTACAGAATCCAAGAAATAGCCCAGACAAAATTTTAAACTCATGGTCACTGTGAAAAGGTCAAAGGTCAAATCAAAATAGCGCCATGATTTTGCACACCTACAACCCCTAAGCAACAACCCTACCAAATATCAACTTCTTACACTTCAGAGATATAGCCTGGACAAAATTTTTATGATCATGGTCAATATGGCAAGACAAAAGGTCAAATCAAGGTCAAAACATCATGTTGTACACTTACAGCCCCCCCACCAATGTCCCTACCAAGTAACAATGCCTATTCCTTACAGTTTCTGAGATATAGCCCAGACAAGATTTTATAGGTCAAGGTCACTATAAACAGGTCAAAGGCCAAATCAAGGTCAAACCATGACTTTGCACACCTATAATTACCGTCCAATGTCCGACTTCCTACACCTTTGCACTTTCTGAGATACAGCGTGGACAAACTTTTTCCAGCCACCAAGCCAAACCTCTGACCACCTATCCAATTCCCCACCTACCTGCAGGAACGCTCACCCCTACATCTGGACGCCATGTGTAAAAACAAAACCCCGACAGGTCTTAAGGAGTGTGGGGTAAAAAGGGGTAGCCAATCTCAGATGTTACTATATCTCATTTATTATTGGCCTGAGGAGCTCTTGTCCTTTTTAAAATGGCCTTAATTGGAAGCTGAATCTCAAAAGTCGCAAAAGTGGGATAAGTCAGCCCTTCCTTGCTTTAAAGCGGCCCCAGTGGGTTAGGCAGCTCTTTTCACTTTTAAAATGGTCACAGTGGAATGTTGAGCCTCAAAAGTGGCAACAGTGGGATAGGTCCACCATTCCCTGCCATAATGTACATAGTGGGATAAGCAGCTCTTCTCATTTGTAAATTGGCCACAGTGGGATCAGCCTCAAAAGTGTACACAGTGGGATAGGTCAACCAATCCTCGCCCTGGTGTGTACACAGTCAAATGTGACATCAAACATCCACAGATTCTAAGCAAAGGATTTCCTATAGGTTTGCTCAACATCCAACACCTCTAGACATAATAGGCAACTTATAAGCAATCTAACCCTAGCCCAGAAAGAGTGGGGGTTACAGACATCCCCTGTGCCATCTGGGTGGCATTTGCAGTGGCAGGTATCTGGCAAAAACTTTTACAATTTTTTGAATCATAAAGGTTTTAGGTATTCCACAGCCTAAACGCATGCATGGATTTTCAACAAATTTTCAAGAGATGTTTACCTCAAGAGGATCTAGAGATGATTAGGCTTTTGGGGGTATCCAGCAACAATTGTTAACATGGAAACACATTTGGGATTTTTGGGTCTTAAAGTTTATGGGTGTTCCACAACCTAAATCCATGCATGGATTTTCAGGATGTGTTTTTCCTAACAGGATCTAGAGCTGGTTAGGCTTTGCGAGGGTATGTGGCGAGGGTTGTGGCAACAGCTGTTACCACGTCAACACTTTGAATACTTTTCTGTCTTAAACTCGAAAAGGTTTTTGGACCGAAAAACAGACTGTCCCTACAGCTTCCAATTTTATATGAAATGTTAAATGCTTGATGTGAAGAGGCAAATAAGGAGGGGTCCAAGGTCAAAACTGACCATATCAGAAGATTCCCAGACCATGATTACCTACAAGTTGCTTTGACATTGCAAACCTCAAGGACTAATTATAAGCACTTTTAATTTTACCTATCCTCATTTCACCTAGAAGGAGGGGCCCAAGGTCAAATCTGACCACATTAGAAGGTTGGCTTGACATTGCAAACCTCTAGGACCAATAGTAAATGAGGTTTAAGCATTTGAGGTTTAGCTATCCTTGTTTGACCTTAAAGAAGGGTCCCAAGGTCAAATCTGACCACAACAGAAGACTCTAAGCCCATGATTTTGAAAAGGTCGATTCCACATCCCAAAACTGTATTAAGCTATATAAGCACTTTTAAGTTTGGCTATCCTCATTTGACCTTGAAAGAGGGGCCCAAGATAATATCTGACCATATCAGAAGATTCTGAGCCTGTGGATTTCTGTTACCTTCGAAAAAATTCTGAAGCTGTAAACCTTCTAATAAAGGGTTGACATTTGACATTTGAACTATCTTTGCAGTGTGAACACATCATACAAACAGTGCCTGATTTGATTATTTTTAAGGTAGCCTTAACAAGAGGTTGCCGTTTTTAAAACCCAAGTGTCATATTTCAATGTGATATTGAACTTTTGAACTATTGCTCCTTAATTCCTGAATATGATTACCAAATTTGGTTGACCTACAACCTTTACTGTCTGAGAAAAGCTGGAATGGAAATACAAGAAAAAATTGTTATTGCTCTTCATGACATGTGAACTTGATAAAGGCCAAAGGTCAAATTTAAGCTGGTCAAAAGGTTTTCCTATGCCTATAGAAGATAATTGCCAAATATATTTTGACAGGCCTAATATCAAGGGAGATATTCAAGTGCAAGGGTACTTTTTAACTGAAACTGTTATTACAGTTGCATTTGTATCTGTCACCAGCCAAAGCCCACGTTTGACCCCTGCTTCTAGCAAAGCCCACGTTTGACCCCTGCTTCTAGGTCAAGTGGGGTCATCATACTGAAATGGCCTAATATCTCTCTTGTTACTGCTCTTGTGGCTTTAAAATCTGAAACAACCTATTGGAAATGGGCTTGGAAATCTTTAGCAAGTGCCGAATTTGGCCTTTGATCCCTGTTCGAAAGGCTCTCATATCTCCCTTATTATTGGTCTTAGAACTTCCAAATATGAAACAATTTATGGGAAACCATGGTCTGAAAATCTTTTGCAAGTGTCAGATTTGACCTTTGTCACCTCAAGCTCATGTGGGGTCATCTTAAAATAAAAGGCTTTATATTTCCCATATTATTGCCCCTGTGGCTTTAAAATGTGAAACTAACCTGTTGCAAGTCATGGCCTGTAAATCTTTAGCAAATGCCCAATTTGGCCTTTTGATCCTGGATTGGAGGTCAGTTTAGGTCAACATACTAAAAGGCTGTTATATCGCCCTTAATATTGGTTCAAGGGCTACTACATCTGAAGCAACTTATAAGAAATCATGGCCTGCAAATCTTTGAAGGTGTTGAATTGGAGCTTTGTCCCCTGCTTCAAAATCAAGTGGGGTTATCATACAAAAATGGCTTTATATTTCACTTATTATTGTTCCTTTGGCTTGACACTAATCTCTTGGATGACATGGCGGCCTGCAAATCTTTAAAAAGTGCCAAATTTGGCCTTCAACCACTGCTTCAAGGTCAATTTGGTCATCACACTAAGAGGCATTTATATCTCCCTGATTATTGGTTCCAGGGCTTCCAAATGTAAAAGCAACTTAGAGGAAATCATGACCTTTGACCCTGCTTTAAGATCAAGTAGGGTCACCATACTAAAAATAGCATCCGAGATCCCTGTACCCCAAAGTCTGGGGAAACAGTTTTTGACACCATGAGATATAGAAGAAATGGAACAGTAAAAAGACCAGGAGACTTTTACAAAATGGTGCCATTTGTGTAAAGGTCCAAATAATGTTTGTAAAGCAAAAGAGTGTTTCAGAGAGAAATGTCCATAAGAAGCTGTAAAATTTATAAATTGAAGTGTAGTTACCAATAGAAATGGCACAATTAAGGAGAAGTACAAATAATAATGATTTACAGCAATCAATATATCTTTGTCATAAGAGAAATATGGCTCAATTAAGGCAGGTGAACAAACTTTGGCAGACCCAAGGTTAAAGATCACACCATGACTTTCTACAACTTTCTCTGTTTACAGTTTCAGAGATATGGCACAGACAAGATTTTTAAGTTCAAGTTCACTGCCTAGAAGGTCAAAGGTCAACTCATGGCCATACTCTGCATACCCAAACCTCAAATATCAACCTTTTACATCTTATAGATTCTGAGGTATAGTTTGGATAAGATTTTAATGTTCAAGGTCACTACAGCAAGCTCAAAGGTGAATCAAGGTCACACTATCATATTGAACATCTACAATCCCTAAGCAATGTCCTAACCAAGTATCAACTTCCTACACCTTGCAGTTTCTGAGATACAGCCCGGACAAACTTTTCCTCAAGCCCACTGGCCTGCCTGCCTACCCACCAGCCTGAATGCCCAAATACCTAGGCAGTCACCTAGCCAGACACCATAGGTAAAAACAATACCCTGACAGCACTTATGGGTTGTGGGGTAAAATGGCTTTATATCTCTCTTATAATTAAATGTCCCTGAAACGGCACTTATTTGTTTTCACTTCAGTCTCCACCACCGCTGCATTATGGTTTCCCTTGAATATTTCACACATTATTGAAAGCTTTTAAACCATATTTGGCAGTTATGTACCTTAAGGAAACTTTTTCCACATGCTTAAATTTGACCTTTGATCTTTATCAAGGGCACGTGATCAAAAAATATTTTGGAGGTACACCCACCTGTCACCGCCGCTCAACAAAATCTACTTAATGCTGAGCCTTGTAATTTCATACACATGTTCATAGCATCAAAAATGCGAGCTGATTAGCTTTTGAGAGCGATCAGCTGAAAATTGACCTATTTATTATGGTACCAACCAGAAAACTTAAAATTCATGTGAACACCCCTATTATTTTAAGTGGTGCATTTAGAGTAACAAAATGTATTGGGAGTAGCGGGAAACCATATGTGGAGAGTCTAGAAAGCAAGTTAAATTTTCCCCCGACTCCCCCTGCAGGGTTCAAACTGGAGTCATAAAATACCAGATTTTGACATTTTGCCTTATATCGCCTTTATTATTTCTTTTACAGCTTTAGAATGTTATAACAGGTATAAGGAAACCATATGTAGAGAGTCTATATAGTTGGTCAGATTTACCCCCGACCCCCCCTTATGGGTCAAACTGGGGTCATAAAACAGCAGAATTTATTTTTTGGCCTTATATCTCATTAAGAATGTATTAAAAGGTATTGGTAAACCATATGTAAGAGCCTATATAGATGGTCAGATTTACCCCATGATCCCAACTTTTGGGTCTAAAAAATTACAAGCTTTTTTAAAAAACTTTATTCTATGTTTAAACTATAAAAGCTAACTACCCTTTGGGGAAGCTTTGCTTTTGTAAGCAAAATCATTTTCTTAGTTCTAGGGCTTCAAAAAATTACAAAACATGTAGGAATTCATGGCCTATGAACCATTTGAACATCTTCCTTGCTTTAATGTGTGCACAGTGGGATGAGCAACTCTTCTTACTTGTAAAATGGCTGCAGTGGGATGCTCAGCCTAAAAAGTGTGCACAGTGGGATAGGTCAGCCCTTCCTCACCCTTGTGTGTCCACAGTGGGATAGGTCAGCTCTTCCTCGCCCTTGTGTGTGCACAGTGGGATAGGCAGCTCTTCTTACTTGTAAAATGGCCAAAGTGGAATGCTCAGCCTCAAAACTGTGCACAGTGGGATAGGTCAGCCCTTCCTCGCCCTTGTGTGTCCACAGTGGGATAGGCAGCTCTTCTCATTTGTAAAATGGCCACAGTGGGATGCTCAGCCAGAAAAGTGTGCACAGTGGGATAGGTCAGCTCTTCCTCGCCCTTGTGTGTGCACAGTGGGATAGGCGGCTCTTCTCATTTGTAAAATGGCCAAAGTGGAATGCTCAGCCTGAAAAGTGTGCACAGTGGGATAGGTCAGCCCTTCCTCGCCCTTGTGTGTGCACAGTGGGATAGGCGGCTCTTCTCATTTGTAAAATGGCCACAGTGGGATGCTCAGCCTGAAAAGTGTGCACAGTGGGATAGGTCAGCCCTTCCTCGCCCTTGTGTGTGCACAGTGGGATAGGCAAATCTTCTTACTTGTAAAATGGCCAAAGTGGAATGCTCAGCCTCAAAACTGTGCACAGTGGGACAGGTCAGCCCTTCCTCGCCCTTGTGTGTGCATAGTGGGATAGGCAACTCTTCTCATTTGTAAAATGGCCAAAGTGGAATGCTCAGCCTCAAAACTGTGCACAGTGGGATAGGTCAGCCCTTCCTCGCCCTTGTGTGTGCACAGTGGGATAGGCGGCTCTTCTCATTTGTAAAATGGCCACAGTGGGATGCTCAGCCTGAAAAGTGTGCACAGTGGGATAGGTCAGCCCTTCCTCGCCCTTATGTGTGCACAGTGGGATAGGCGGCTCTTCTTACTTGTAAAATGGCCACAGTGGGATGCTCAGCCTCAAAAGTGTGCACAGTGGGATAGGTCAGCCCTTCCTTGCCCTTGTGTGTGCACAGTGAGATAGGCGGCACTTCTTACTTGTAAAATGGCCACAGTGGGATGCTCAGCCTCAAAAGTGTGCACAGTGGGATAGGTCAGCCCTTCCTCCCCCTTGTGTGTCCACAGTGGGATAGGCGGCTCTTCTCATTTGTAAAATGGCCAAAGTGGGATGCTCAGCCTGAAAAGTGTGCACAGTGGGATAGGTCAGCCCTTCCTCGCCCTTGTGTGTGCACAGTGGGATAGGCAAATCTTCTCACTTGTAAAATGGCCAAAGTGGAATGCTCAGCCTCAAAACTGTGCACAGTGGGATAGGTCAGCCCTTCCTCGCCCTTTTGTGTGCACAGTGGGATAGGCAACTCTTCTCACTTGTAAAATGGCCACAGTGGGATGCTCAGCCTCAAAAGTGTGCACAGTGGGATAGGTCAGCCCTTCCTCCCCTTGTGTGTCCACAGTGGGATAGGCGGCTCTTCTCATTTGTAAAATGGACACAGTGGGATGCTCTGCCTGAAAACTGTGCACAGTGGGATAGGTCAGCCTCAAAAGTGTGCACAGTGGGATAGGTCAGCCCTTCCTCGCCCTTATGTGTGCACAGTGGGATAGGCGGCTCTTCTTACTTGTAAAATGGCCACAGTGGGATGCTCAGCCTCAAAAGTGTGCACAGTGGGATAGGTCAGCCCTTCCTTGCCCTTGTGTGTGCACAGTGAGATAGGCGGCACTTCTTACTTGTAAAATGGCCACAGTGGGATGCTCAGCCTGAAAAGTGTGCACAGTGGGATAGGTCAGCCCTTCCTCGCCCTTGTGTGTGCACAGTGGGATAGGCAAATCTTCTCACTTGTAAAATGGCCAAAGTGGAATGCTCAGCCTCAAAACTGTGCACAGTGGGATAGGTCAGCCCTTCCTCGCCCTTTTGTGTGCACAGTGGGATAGGCAACTCTTCTCACTTGTAAAATGGCCACAGTGGGATGCTCAGCCTCAAAAGTGTGCACAGTGGGATAGGTCAGCCCTTCCTCCCCTTGTGTGTCCACAGTGGGATAGGCGGCTCTTCTCATTTGTAAAATGGACACAGTGGGATGCTCTGCCTGAAAACTGTGCACAGTGGGATAGGTCAGCCTCAAAAGTGTGCACAGTGGGATAGGTCAGCCCTTCCTCCCCCTTGTGTGTCCACAGTGAGATAGGCAGCTCTTCTCATTTGTAAAATGGCCACAGTGGGATGCTCAGCCTGAAAAGTGTGCACAGTGGGATTGGTCAGCCCTTCCTCGCCCTTGTGTGTGCACAGTGGGATAGGCAAATCTTCTCACTTGTAAAATGGCCAAAGTGGAATGCTCAGCCTCAAAACTGTGCACAGTGGGATAGGTCAGCCCTTCTTCGCCCTTGTGTGTGCACAGTGGGATAGGCAGCTCATTTCCTTTCAGAAGTGGTTTAAGTACGAATGTAACAAATTTCGTTTTAGTAGGTACCATATGGTTACCAGTCCAAAAGCAGAAATAATTTAGGATCTGTGGCTGTGGTGGGATAGGCATCCCACTGTGTACATAATATTTTCTGTCCTGTCAGCGCTGAACTTACTATTGGCATCCTCAGCGCTGAAATGAGTGCGCGTGATGGGGGATGGTATGCACGTAATGGGGGATGTCCCCCACCACGTTGTGTCCGTAATGGGAGATGCCACAAAGAGAAATCATTATTTGAAGAGGAAAAATAGATCACTTAAATGTTAGCTTTTATTTATCACACAATACGGGTATAACATTATGGAACACAAACTAATCATTCAGAAAAGATAGTAAGAGATTTGGTCCCCCTCTCCTCCCCCATCCCCCACTGGGACATGTGTCACTGAGCATCCCCCATTGCGTACATGGCAGAGATCCTCCTCTCCCATCCTCCACTTGGTACATATCTGACTGAGCATCCCCCACTTCATACATGGGACAGATCCCCTTCTCCCCCAACCCCCACTAGGGAAATGTGTCACTGAGGATATCCTACTGGGTACATGGCAGAGATCCTCCTCTCCCCCCCATGCCCCACTAGGTACATATCTGACTGAGTGTCCCCCACTGTGTACATGGCACAGATCCTCTTCTCCTCCCCCATCCCGCACTGGGGACATGTGTCACCAAGTGTCACCCACTGCGTACATGTCGCAGATCCTCCTCTCCTCCCCCATCCCCCACTAGGTACAAATCTGACTGAGTGTCCTCCAACACCTACATGGAACCGATCCTCCTCTAATCCCCCATTCCCCACTAGGGACATTTGTCACTGATCATCCCCCACTGCATAAATGGCACAGATCCTCCTCTCCTCTCCCATCCCCCACTGGGGACATGTGTCACTGAGCGTCCCCCACTGTGTACATGGGAGAGATCCTCCTCTCCTCTCCATCTCACACTGGGGACATATGTCAGTGAGCGTCCCCCACTGTGTACATGGCACAGATCCTCCTCTCCTCTCTCATTCCACACTAGGACATGTGTCACTGAGCGTCTCCCACTGCGTACACACCAGAGATCCTCCTCTCCTCCCCCATCCCCCACTGGGGACATATGTCACTGATCGTCCCGCACTGCATACATGACACAGATGCTCCTCTCCTCTCTCATCCCCCACTAGGGACATGTGTCACTGAGCATCCCCCACTGTGTACATGGCAGAGATCCTCCTCTCCTCCACCGTCCCCCAATGGGGACATGTCTCACTGAGCGTCCCCCACTGCGTACATGCCAGAGATCCTCCTCTCCTCCACCATCCCCTACTGGGGACATATGTCAGTGAGTGTCCCCCACTGCGTACATGGCACAGATCCTCCTCTCCTCTCCCATTCCCCATTGGGGACATGTGTCACTGAGCATTCCCCACTGCGTATATGGCTGAAATCCTCCTCTTCTCCCCCATCCCCCACTGGTGACATGTGTCACTGAGCATCCCCCACTGGGTACATTGCTGAGATTCTCCTCTCCTCCATCCCCACAACGGACACGTGTCACTGAGCTTCCCCCACTGCATACATGGCTTAGAACCTCTGATCCTCCCCAATCCCCCACTGGGGACATGTGTCACTGAGTGTCCCCGGTGGTTTACAGTGCAGTATGCACTGGTTTCCTCCACCTGTAAACTACCCGTCGCAATACGACCCTGGCTGTTGAACGCGACGTACAACAACAAATAAATAAAATAAATAAATAAACTAATATCGGGTTCGATGTTTGGTATCTGTACAAGCTAGCAAACTTCGGTCTAGTTCAATCTTCCAAAGAACATTTTCCAAACCAATTAAAACGCAGAAATCTGACATAAAATCTTGTCACTTTATTGAAAATATACCCAAAATATAAAATCCATATATATTTTAAATAAATTCTGCCATATTTTCAACAAAAGAACAAAGTTTTATAGATGGGCGAAAATATGAGCGGTTGGGATGTGGTGTGATGTTGGGAATTTCTAAATGTTTAGCAATGTCCGAATTTCAGATGTTTGAACCGAACACTGAAATCGGGGCAGTAAACGAGCGAACTATCAAACTTCTTCAAACATTGTCGCAGCACTACTCCACAGGTGAACCACTGGTGGATGTTAGTGCTAACCCACCATCTTTTTGTCTGTTTGACCAACTTTGGCCAGCTAGTAGGAATATGCTGGTTGAAATTCTACAATAGCATCAGATGATCAAATTGCAGCATAGTCTGGTGTGGCCATTTTTTTCACAAATCTTGACTAAGGGAATCATTGGTAACTCACATGGCGAAAGATGTTATCAGTCATATGGTAACTGCAAACATTAATAGTTGTGGAGGAGGGTCCTGCGATGATATTCTGTAATTCATGTATAAAATTATTATATATTCATTAACAACTATTTCCTTGTTTATATATAAAACAAAAATTGATTTTATGTCTAAATTTGTTAAAATAGTGAGTTTAAAGTTATTAACAATTACCTTGTGATTCTAGTAGTGAGTTGATCTGCACTAGTTGCAACTTTTCTGAGCTTTCATGATTGTATGCCCTTTTTGACTTTGAATCCAAAGTTAAAGCACTTACAGCACTGCATTGCTGATGGCAGGACATTAATTTACTGTGTATACTGATGTTACTTTACTGCACATTTAGAAGTTAATTTATCACAGAAGATTTAAATTTGCTAAAGAAATTTCCAAAAATAAATATTGGGCCAGTAATTTTTCTTTCGGGTCAGTATTTTCTATAAACTGTATGGACCAGAAAGCCAGTGACTTATTTACCTAAAGCTGTGAATACTGAATGAACTCCCAAACCCATCAAAAGGGGAAGCTGGTATTTACTGATTGATGGATGGTGGTTTGTACTGCAGAATCTGGACCAACTAGTATGTACTGCTTTCTACTATCACTGACACTAACATCACAATGTGACCATAACTGTTGCAATTGATGTAAAACCCAAAAAAGAAAGATATAAATTCCCGTAATGATACAGGTAATATACTGCACAACATTTGGAAAAGAAGCACTCTATTCTATCCTTGAATACCCTTGAAGACTTCAAAAATTTGTGTGTAATGGCGTCTTATTTTTTTTTATTGTATTTTACATCTGAAATTGATCTCAGTGACACAAGGCAGAGCTTGTTTACAGGCACTGAATAAACTTCTTTATTTATTTCCAGATTGAATCCTGTGAAGAGTGTCAGAGGAATGCAACTTTACAGACCGCTGCTAAGACACTTCACCCAGTTGTGAGCCAGGGCCCATGGCAGCTAGGTTTGATTTAGGAAATCATTTGGCATTGACGAGGATAATATTCTTGCCCCAATAACAATTTGTTTTAGTGGGAAGGTATCACAGTTCCAAATTGATAGGGAGCCATTGGGTATATTTCTGGGAACTTAATTATTGATTCTACCTGTGTACAGAAAGGGTACAATGGTTCATTGTATGGCTTATGAATCAGTAGGATAAAACATAAAGCATGTTTTTTGAGTCCCCTGATTTGTGGTACCTTTAAAGACTACTTTGATTTTTGCTGTAACATCAAATAGTATAGATATTAGCAATGAGCGGCTTTTTTAACAATTTACCTGTCCTGGTCTATGGGACAGAGTAATTGATGAGATATGTGACATTTAAAAACCCTATGTTTTTGACTATTTTTGTAAAAAAAAATAATTTTGATCAACGTTTATATGACATAAATGCTTTCTAGGGCTTCAGTATACATATTTTGCCTTTGTTACGAAGAAACACAGATTTTCTGGTTTCAAGACGAATTATTTTGGTACTGAAATAGCAGCAGTAATGAATGCACCAACAAGTGGCACTTTCATAACTTTAAGCTATTGTTAGGTTTATTCTGTTACTGTAAGTGTTGTGTTGCAATTTGGAAAAATGAATAGTAATTTTAATTTTTATTAGAAATACTTCAATTTCCTAACAGGAGCTATTTGTTAGTGACATCCAACCAAATGGCCAACGCAGAGATGCAATTTTAAGGTTATATGACAAACTTAACCAAGCCATTGGTCACATGACCACATTGTTTACCTCAGTATTTTTGGGCCATCAACAGTAGGATGTGTTTTGGAAGTGGTGAAGTTTCAGGGACTTTTTTGCTTCTTTAGTGAGGTTTTTCTTCAATATGGCTAATACCAATGAATCTTCTGATAATAAGGCGAAGAAATCTTTGTCTTGTGGTCATTTCATGCCTATTTGGGACAACCATAGATATTGCTGTAAGTGCAGGGAAACAAATAAAGGTGACGATTTATGTACTGTAAAGAAGGATTGCTTAATGTGTCCATCTTTCTCGTAAGATAAAAAATGTAAGGGTATTTTGCTATAAAAAGTCTATTTACTATATGCACTGCCCAATGTCCACTGCTGTATATTTATATTTACAGATTGTAGGTATCGACTTGATTTGTTTAGCAGCCTCAAGAAATGGATTTCATTACATCTTGACAGCAACTGACCTGTTTTCCAAGTTTCTGTATGCAGTACCTTTGATGACCAAGACTGCTGAGGAAGTAGCCAAAGCCCTGAAGAAAATGTTTTACCTGTATGGACCACCATTGAAAGTCATTACGGACCAGGAAGGATCGAGATTCTTTATCATGGCTAGGCAATAATGTTTAGTGGCATCTGTTACTTTATGTATATTTCAGAGGCAATATTTCTGTCTGTCAGTAGTTATAGTCAAGGTTTTCAGGCTAACTTGAAAACTATGCACCAGGCAGAAGCATTACAAATGTTGTTTTCTTCTTATCAATGTATAAGCAACATTCTTCTTACTTTGAGGTACCTATATGACAATGGACTGTATTAACTGTAATAGACTTCTGACTAATTCATTTTGGCAAGACAGTAATTGTATTAATTGTAAAGGGGTCAAATTTGGTATGAATCTGATTGAACAGACTCTTGGTTTATAACCCCCTGTTTTGTTGATACATGTTATTTCTTATGAGATTGTTCCCATTGAACTGGTTTCAAGGTCACTTTATGGCCCAAAATAAAACTTTTGTGGGGGTTTTCCTCTGTAATTACTGTTCTGGTTGCATGGACAGTTTTGGGATGTATTTAGAGTAAATAGTTTTATTTTTACTGTATTTCGAAACACTTTAAAACCATGTATACTTGTCACACCTGATATTTTTCTAGTTTGAGCAAAAGGCAGGATGTCACGGGTAATCAACTTTATTTTTGTGTACTTTATATATGTGTGTTATCTTACTGTATTGGTGTTGTGTCATTTTTTTCTTGGGTGCTGTTTACTGTACTTCCTGTTCTAACATTTTCAATATAAATCTTTAATGAACTAAACTAACAAACCTGATCAATTACAGCCCTGACTCTGGCAATTGATTTACCTTTTATTCAATTTATTAAATTTTCTAATCATTGCAGTAAATTATACTTAACCCCTTTCATATAACGCTATGAAATTATTTGCTTGTGTATTCTAATATTTACCTGTCATCTCTCTTGCTCTCTTTATATCACACAAATTGCTTCACTTCTATGGTTTTAATCAGTCGCTTACTTAATGATTTTATTTGAATTATGTGTAAATCTATTGAACATTGTGTACTTATACCAATGCCAGTTTTAGAAATAAATATGCATGGCGTCAAGGTAATCCTATATTTTCTATATTCTCCTGTATTTCAGGCTCACATCCTATATTTTGAGGGAAGGAAAAAATTCCTATATTTTGCATAAGTTCTCCTGTATTTCCTATATTTTAAGGAATTGTCTCCTATTTTTCTAGAGCTGTGTATCCCCATGTCAAAACAGCAACTCCCGCAACAATTTCAGATAAAATTTTTGCTGCTACGCAGTATATCTGATCATAATATAGCTTGTCTTGTGTTCAACTTCATTGCTAACCAGTATTTCCCTTAATGTTTGATGATTCACTTATGTAATACTGGTAGCTAGATTTACCCATAAGGTACCATACATGTAATGTGTGCTACCTTTAGCTATGCTTCCAGCATAAATATAGTACAAATGATCAGTCCTGTATTTATATTGGCAACTTTAACTAGACCTACGCATCGGAGAACCGATGCAAATCTGTATCCACCAGAAAGATAACTCACCAAACCCAGTGAACCATCATTTGACCTTGAAGGAGGGGCCAAAGGTCAAATCTGACATCAGAAGATTCCCAGCCCACAATATCCTGCAAGTTGGTTTCACATTGCAAACCTCTAGGATCAATAATAAACTATCAATTTGTGAGCTTATCACAAAACTATGCACTTGAACAGTGTTTATCTAAGTGTTTATCTCATAAGAGTTGTAATAAAAAGGAGGTAAGGATGGCTGTAAGGGGTGGAGGAGGCCATAATATTAAAAAAAAGCATGCATTTCCCATCAGATTGATGAGTGAAATACGGTATTAGATCTCCTATAATTTGCTCAAAACCTCCTATATTTTCGTTAGGTAATTTCCTATGTTCCTATATTTTGACATCCAAAAATCCCTTGACGCCATGAATATGTGTCTTTGTGTGTCCATTGTTCCCCACTGTATTTTCATGTAAAAATTGTAAATGAATTAAATGTTATCAGAACTAAATGTGAAATATTGTATTTCAGTAAATCTCTGTTATTACTTGTAATTGAAATGGAGCTGCCTTTAATCCCACTTTATTAGCGACACCTTAGTGCCAGAACTGCAGTTTACCCAGCCCATGAGAAGGTAGCATCACTGACTGGAATTTTTTAATTCCAGGCCTTGGCCACAGTTTGGTTGTCTAAACGGCCTTCTAGACCTTGTGTGGGATTATCACTAAGCCTTAAAACTTGTTTATGGTATTGCTGGGATCTGCTTTAATTTATCAGATTGGGCATGACTTGTAATCAGAATCTAAATACCATGAACTCTATGCGATATGCAGTTAGTGCCCAATAAGTTTTGACTCTAGTTGCTGACAACTTGTCGAAGCACTAGTTTACATTGTTCAAATGTCTTTCTTACAGACTGTAAATGAAGCTTTGGATGAATTTGGCATAAAGCGTGCTACAACAGCTCCATATCATCCACAGGCAAATGGCCAAGCTGAAAGATCAAACCAGACACTGAAGAATGCCTTGAGGAAGTACTGCAATGAGTAAGTTTTTGCCCCAAAGGAAATTCTATATGTAGATTTTGGTACATGTATATATTCTACAATTATCACAGGGAGTGTGATATATTACTCTCTAATTGATTAGCATAGTTTCAGCATTGCAGCAAGTAGGTGTTAATGTCTACCCTTTTAGCCAGGACAAGCCTTTAACATTTAGCATAAGTTAAGGTGAACCCTTTGGTTTCCATCTTTCTCTGTCTCATTTGTTCTCAGTCTTCTTTCCTTCCAGTCCCCAGTGGTACACATATTCTGTGCTCTGTCTGGCTCAAGTTGCATACATTAAAAATTACTGCTTATTTATATATGACATTTGTCCACTCTGGTATGGCAGACAAATCTTCTGTTATCAGTAGGGGTGTGACCGAGCAGTGTTTCCTGTAATGGTGGGTACTAAACTTTGTGAGGGGTCGATGTCCAGTTGATTTTTTGTCCGCGAGCAAGTTATTTGTACTCATCACACCCCTGGTAATCAGACATTGTAGATTGTATTTTGTAATCCTGCTTTTTTTGGCATTTCAGCGACCTTAGTGACTGGGATGAACACATATTGCGTGCAGTGTATGACATTAACACATCAGAACAGGAGTCTATTAAATGCTCGCCATTTATGGTATTTCTTATGTTCTATTCTGTGAATGCCTTCTTCTCCTCGGTTCTCAATTTATTCACTTTCTGCTCTCTGTGGCTGCTAGAAGCTGTTACATATACACAAAATCCATAGAACTCTGTAAAACTGGTACTTTTTCTTGTGGATATTGGGCATTGATTAACTGCACTAAATGTGATTATTAAAATGACTGAATTTTTTGGGGGGAGGGGGGTAATTTAGAGTAGTGATATTGGTTCAGTTTAATTTTTGTAAGATATTTACTATTCCTATTTCTCTCTCTAAACTTTTTAAACTATGTACTTTGGTTTTGTTGGATCATCACATTATATATTATGATGTAAAACAGCTTGTAGGCCTTGTTCAAAAGGAAGATTACCTCACCAGCTTATAGGGACAAGATGTACAATATGGGGATGGACATACAAGAGGTATTCAACTAATTAAGCGTCCCTGAAAGGGCGCTTATTTGTTTTCGCCTCAGTTTCCTCGCCGCTGCCTCATTATGGTTTCCCTTGAATATCTCCCTTTTTATTACAAGGTTTCAACCCATATTTGGCAGTTATATACCTTAGGCGTGGGAAATTTTTCTGCATGCTTAAATTTGACCTTTGACCTTTATGAAGGTCACATGATCAAAAACTATTTTTTGAAGGAAAAACTACTTGCTACAGAGCCTTATAATTTGACACACCTGTTCATACTATGTAAAACGCGAGCTGATTAGATTTTGGGAGAAATCCCTTGAAAAACATTTATGATTGATTTTCTGACACCTTCCCATCTGAAAGCCTTAAATTTAGGCCAACCCCCCTATTATCTTCTTAAGTATTGCATTTAGAGCTATAAAATGTACTGGGAGGTAATAGGAAACCATATGTGGAGAATCTAAATAGCCGGTCAGTTTTATCCCCCAACCCCCCCTTATGGGTCAAACTGGGGTCATAAAATAGTTGCTTTGGAGTTTTGCCTTATATCTCCTTTATTGTTGCTTTTATACCTTCAAAATGTATTAAGAGGTATTGGGAAAGCATAAGTGGAGAGTCTAAATAGCTGGTCAGTTTTACCCAGCGGCCACCCCCTTATGGGTCAAATTGGGGTCATAAAATAGCTGATTTTGAGTTTTTGCCTTATATCTCCTTTATTGTTGCTTTTAGACCTTCAGAATGTATTAAGAGGTATTGGGAAACGTATGTGGAGAGTCTAAATAGCCGGTCAGTTTTACCCCCCGACCCTCCCTTATGGGCCAAAGTGGGGTCATAAATAGCTGCTTTGGAGTTTTTGCCTTATATATCCTTTACTGTTGCTTTTATAGCTTCAGAATGTATTAAGAGGTATTGGGAAAGCATATGGTGCAGCTTTGTGCATTCTTAGCTTTACAGCATGCTTATTAAAACCACAAAGCATTTTAAACTTTAAGGGACGCTTCGTTTTTTTAATCTATGTTCAAAGTATTACCTTAGCAAGCTATGAACAGAACTGTATTCTCTTGTCACAGTTATTTTATCTATCTTATACTTTCAGGTAACTAGTTCAATTACAGAAATTAGCTTGTATACCTTTTTGGCAACCCATTGACTTATTTATTTGGGGTTTTACGTCGCTTTGAACACTGTACAGGTCATATCACAACGGGTAGTTGGAAGGGCAGAGGAAACCAGTACATCGAGTTAGTCAGTTATCACTCTACCACCGTGGCCCTCTCAAACCAAGTGAATGAAGTTGGAGTTAAATTTAGAAGTAAATTTATGGATATGCTTTCAGTTCTTACAAATGTTTGAAAGTAAATAATAAGTACCCCTTAATGGATTTTGGAAGCAATTAGCAATCTGAAGTATGTAGTTTTGTTCTTTTCATTTCCATGATAATACAACATCACTGTCTGCATATCAAGAACGATCTCTTGACATCTAGTACACAAAAAATGGACTGATATTTAGAATTATATTGTCTATAGTGCCGTCAAAGTAAGAGCATGTGTATGTTAATTGTAAAGTAAGTATTATTTACAAGGGGCATGTTTATTTTATATTTATTTTTAGATTAACACCAGTGAAAGAAAAGGTCATTAGAAAGCCCTTTGAAATGGGTGTAAGGTAATGTATTAGGCTCTCTAATTATTCCCAATATTTAGAAAAGTGATATTTGTTTCATAAATGAAATACATTATATTCAGTCCCTACTAGGACTTCAAAAATCTGAAGTACAAATTTATTTTACGGTGTAGTCAGGCCTTTTGTACACTCTCGCATGGGTACACACATTGCTATTTATATCAATCAAATCTTTGTTGAATAATAATGGTATTACTGAAATTAAGAAATATTAAATGGGTACTAAAATAGTCTATAATTTCAGACCACAAATGATGAAGGGGGAATTGGTAGATGAGAGGAACTCAATCAGCAATGCTGAAATACACTAAAGTTAATTTGCAACTTATTGAAGATGTGGATATGTATCTCATGATTGAGTCTGGATTGCGAGGTGGTATTTCAATAATTAGCAACAAATATGCTAAAGCCAACAATCTGTATGTTGAAGATTATAATGCTGAAGAACCTACAAGCTACATTGTTTACTTAGATGTGATTAACTTCTATGGTTGGGCAATGTCTCAATATCTACCAGAAAAAGAATTTGATTGGATGACACTCAAATTGCTTCATTTGACTGTTCCCGACACATCGTCAACTGGTTACATTTTAGAAGTAGATCTGGAATATCCTGAGGATATTCATGATACTCATAGTGACTACCCATTGGCACCTGAAAGACTAAAGATTGATGATGCTATGCTGTCACCTTATTCTAAAGCCTTGAAGGAGAGCTTAGGTTTGAAGGGACCCTCCTGTGAAAAATAAATCAATAAATGAATCAATAAATCAAAATATGTTGTACACTATAGAAACTTGAAATTAACAAAGATTCACAGAGGCATAGAGTTCACACAAAGCTCTTGGCTGACCTCATACATATCTCTAAATACAGAACTGAGCAAAAGGGCGGCAAATACATTTGAAAGGGAATTTTACAAGCTTATGAATAATTCCATTTTTGGCAAAATGATGGTAAATTTGAGGAAGAGAACGTGTGTAGAACTAGTTCATACAGAAAAAAAGCTAAAGAAACTTGTAGCTAAGCCAACATCAATTTACCATCTTTAATGAAGACTTAGCATCTGTTCACATGAAGAAAGTACAATTAACTCTTAATAGACCGACCTATTTTGGATTTTGTATTTTAGATTTATCAAAGACATTAATGTATGATTTTCACTACAACTACATGAAAGCAAAGTATGGAAATGGGCTGAAGATTCTCTTTACAGATACAGACAGTCTCTGCTATTACATAAATACGGAGGACATTTACAATGACTGGATAGATGATAAAGATTTATTTGATTTTAGTGAATATCCACCAGATCACACTCTGTATGATACAGCAAATAAAAAAGTGATAGGGAAAATGAAAGATGAGACAGCTGGTGTTCCCCTAGAAGAATTTGTAGGGTTAAGACCAAAGATGTACAGAATGAAATTTGGTAATCAGGAAAAGAAAACTGCAAAAGGGATTTCAAAGCATGTTGTCAAGCAAACTTTGAGGTACCATGCATACAGGGAATGTTTATTCAATCAAACTACAACTATGGTAAATATGCACCTGATTAGAAGCTTCAAGCACAGACTTTACAGTGTTAGTGTTACAGTGACAAATTAGGTCTTTGTCCATTTGATGATAAACAATACGTAACACTCAATGGACATGATACAGTTGCTCATGGTCATTATAGTGATGCTTGAAAATAAATTGTAAAGGAGGTATGTTTTGAGCCTAGCCAGCCTACTCATCAGTATAGCCAGCCTACTCATCAGTGTTGCAGTGTTAAAATACCTTTAAGGTCCCCAGTTTCAACACAGGCATTATGTGGGTAGGTTGGTGGCATACTTGCTGAAGATTCGTGGTTTACAGGGAAGAGTTTTACCATCACAACTGCTATGGTTTCCTCCACCATTGAGCCACCCATTGTGATATGACAAATGCAATGTGTTGAAAATGATGTAAAACCCAAAGTAATCCACATAAAGGATGAAATAACTGAAATAGTTGCATAAGAATTTTTGCTGTGTATACTGAGATATAGCTTAAATGTCTACTAAGTGTATTATTTACTCCAAGACGCTTTTTATTCTATATAATGGTTTGCATTTTAGCTAGCAAATGTATATGGCATGGTGTTCTGAGTGAATGATTGTCATAAAACACTTGAAAATAAAAGCCAACATGTGTGAAATTACATTTATTATAAGTAATGTACAAATATATATATTTACATAATACGAATGGAAGAATAATTTATTTATTTATCATTTGCAGAAAGAATAAAAAATTAAACATCAATGATTGTCTTTCTATTTAAATGGTGAACTAGATGTTTACCACCTAAATTACAATGATAACACATACCTATTAAAAACCTGTTAGTGGCCAATACGCAGCACAAACAAATGTCAACATGCAAGTGTAAACATATGACAATAATGTGAGTAAGCATTAAAAAAATCTGGACATTAAGCAAACTCTGCCAAGAATCTGTTCAATTTTAGAATGTCTTTTAATTTCCTTCAGAGCTTTCATCCTCTGTATCAGATTCCCCATCTGTATTTTCTGATTCAGAACTGCTATTGTCATCCTCTTCTTCACTGTCAATAAGCTCATTGAACAATGATGAGTTTCGTTGTAAAACTACTTTTAAAGCATTGACAAATTGATAATGTTTTTTATCCATTAATCTTTGTGTATCTTGCATCACTTCCCAATGAATCATACTCCTTTGCAAATTGTGCACTGTTGTCAAAATATCAGAATACTGTTTCATAATGCCCTTTCTATACTTCCAAAATAAGTCTTCTGTGGCCTTTTCTCTTGCTTCTATAGGTTGGAATAACCATCATTCTCATAAGATTCAACCTTTTCAACATATTGGTCATCATATTGTCCATACACTTGTTGCACTAAGTTATGCCAACCAGATTCATCAGGTTCATCAGCATTTTCAACACACAACCTTTTCACAGGGGGTTCATCATTTGCAGGACGCCCTCTTTTTGCATGTTTCTGTAAGTCCATTGGAGAGGCAAAAATAATACAACAATCAATGCATGAACAATAGCTCTTATCCATTTTATATTCCTCTTCAACTCTCTTTTTCACACTGTTTACCTGCTCACTACCAGTTGTAAACTGAAGCATTTTACAGTTTCCATTTCCTTTTATAACCTTAGTTTTTAGTCTGGCATCATCGGCAGTATCTTGTTTCAGGTCAACCAGTAAATATCCACAGGGTTCTTTTGTAGCACTTTGATATGCATCTAAAAATAACTGCCAATTATTTGGATACATCTGCCTTGCCAAATGAGCCACTTGTTGATCACATGGATTTTTAAAGAGCACAATATATTGCGTATTTAAATTCATAGTTCTATTCTCTTTGCCCCGATGGTACAAATTTTGCAATAAGCAAATCACACTCAAATTACAGTGGTGGGATCCTTCAGTGTACATTTCACATATGTCTGCATTCCTGGTGGCATCTTTCATTAGATTATCATAAATATATAGGGTAGGTTGGCCATCTGGTTCCTGCTTTTCAATGCCCTGCACAAAATCAATACAAGGAATAGTCCCTTGCAACTCACTGTAAGCTGGTTGTCATCTTTTATAAAACCATATGATCTTTCTAGGAAGAGGATTTATCACTGCTTCAGCCTGTTGCAGCAAATTTTTCATCCATGTTGTCTTGACACAAGAGGTGGTCCCAGCCAATACCATTGTAAAAGGATGTTGAAACATAAAGAATTTCTCTGGTTTTGATTGTAATCCAAAATTTGCTGTATTAGATGACAAACACTTTTCTTTTACTGTTGCATATGACACATTGTGTGTGACATCAGGTGTTACATGTGAGACATCAGGTGTTACATGTGTGACATCAGGTGTTACATGTGTGACATCAGGTGTTACATGTGCTACATCTGGCCTTACATGTGTTACATGTGCGATATCAGTTGTTACATGTGCAACATCAGGTGTTACATGTGTTACATCTGGTGTTAAATGTGTTACATTAGGTGTCACATCGGGTGTTACATATCTTACACCACAAGCTTTATTTATAGTTTTTCTCTTACTCCAAGCTGACTTAGTTATAATATTATGCTGTGCTTGCTTGTCTCCTGAATGAAAAGGGTGTAGCAAAACTCTTTAAACACATCTCACAGTTTTTACCATGTCGACTGATTGATATCTAGCTAGGAAATGTCTTATTAAACCTAAATGGCCAGGTTTTATAGTTTTTGAAGCTGGTCTTGCACCACCCAGCTGTTGAACTTCATTGGTCAACCATACCACTTTACAAAGAGCTCAGTTTTCCCACCTTTATTTGTCTTTTTAAGCACTTTTTCAGTTCTCCACAGATTATCATTGCTTTTATTCACTTTCTGTAATTCTGGTTGGTAAAATGTTCCATTGATTTCTTCTCCATTCCAATCTTTGAGTTTGTGTATTGGTATGCCCTCACGCCGTTGTCTGTTTCTGATAACAAAAACTTCTTCAGTCCATTTCTCATTGTAGTCACGTTGAAAAGGGTGTTTCAGGTGACTTATACGTACATGGTCTCCAACTTTATATTTTGTGCTGAGCAGTTGCCTTGACATGCTTTGCCTTCTCTGATTTTGGCTTTAGACTATCAATGTACATAAATTTCCACAGTAATGGTTCATTAGGCCCAACACTTGCTGGAGTTCTATTTCCGAGAGATCTGTGAAGTCTATTATTGTAATTTGACACTAAATCTGGCAAGACATCAACATATCTGTGAGTTTGTTTTTGAAACATATACCTATAAATCAAACCTTTCAAGCTGCGGATTACACGTTCAGCATAATTTGCTTTTGTCTCATTTTGACTAGTAAAATAGAAAATATTGAAGTCTCTCATGAATTTCTTGAACGAACAGCCTCTGGTTTTCTGTTATCCTTCAAAATTTTAATTAACCCATTCAGAACATCCTGGTGTGTTTTTCCTTTCAATGGGTCAACCCACAGATATCTTGAAAACAGATCAATAACCACAAGCAAGAACTTTACTCCATCATTATCCTTTGCCAGGTTTGAAACATCTGCAAGATCCATATCCCATTGTGAATCTCGTTTGGTAGGTACAATTCTCTTTCTTTTGAACTTCCTCTTTATGGGTTTTGCCAGGCTATAGACATCCTGATCCTTCAGCCATTGCCTAATCTTACTTCTGCTAATATTGTAGATGTTTTCATCTTGAACAATTTTATACAATAGATTTTATTTTATATAATAGATCTTTTTCAAATATTGCTCCCAGTCTGACATATTTGAACACACAGACTGTAAAATTAACTCTAAAGAGAAAAATGAAATTACTCCACTTTAAATACTTGTCCATTTCCCTTCTTGAAACAGGACCACAGCTGCTTCCCGTCGAATATTTTAACACAATACTTTACTAGTACCCCAGCAGTGGGCTCTAAATTTAATTAAATTACTTTATCTCCTTATGATTTCCAAAATTTTAAGATTACCTTAGTGTGATTTTAAAAACTTAAATAAATGCAGTCATATATGTAATAAAGTGGAGATTGTTTTATAATATAAGTTTTAGTTCACCAAGTATGTGCATGTCTGAGCTCGTCTCCCTCTCAATGATTCATTATTTAGACAGGTGGCTTCAAGGTCTTAAGCCTCTAGAAATGATTATTGTGCATTATTTAAACTGGATTAAACTGGTTTACCCTTGAAACTCTACTCCAAGGCATATATTTGTGTTTGTTAAACAAGTAAAGCATTCAAAGCATTTTAAAAGATGGGTAGGAAAGGGAAAGGCAATGCATGTCAGAGAATGTCCCATTTAATGACCCATTGTCCAAGTGTACTAAAAAAGTTTGTAAACTATCGTGTTTGAAAGTATCTGCATATGTGGGTTTGTCTGCCTCTTTATGGTGTTTTGTTTACACAGGTGCATCTCGCCGACTTTTTATTGAGGAGTCATTTTTTCAAACTTTTCCCCATCATTACCACTTTATGGTTGAGTGCCCCCCTCCCCCTTTGGAGGAGGTATAACCGGATTAAACCAGTTTAGGCCCTGCCCCCCTCAAAGGGGGTGGCTCCACCGGCTCCACTGGTCCGGAACCCCTATTTTGTTATCTACTCTGCATGAGACCTTTTGTGAAATCCATTAAGGCTGAGCCCATGGGCTCAAGTAAAATGTTCCAATAATTTGAGACAAAAGTCTCAAGTTTGAGCCTGAGACCGGGTTAAGACCTTTCGTGAAATCTACCCCAGGGGTTATAACAGAAATCCAAGTTTATTAGAGGGGAACCAGTTCAGAAACACTTCACACCTTTGATTTCTCATTTTTAAAGGATAATAAGGAGGAGGTCCAGAAAGTCAAGCAGTATCCATTAAAACCTTGTATCTTCAAAATCTAATGTTAAAGGTCATAAATGGACAGACGACCAAAAAATAAAGGTGTCAGCCTATGATTAGCTGGCAAACCTGCTAACCCACTAAGCCACTGAGGACTCTAACAGTGAGGAGTTATACAAAGTACCTAGGGTGGGTAAGCTTTTGAGAAGAGATAAGATTTACTTTCTTTCCGAAAGATAGAAAAGATGTGGCAGAGTGGATGTTATTAGGCCGCTCATTCCATACCTTGAGAGCATCATAGGTAAAACTAAAGCCAAATTAACTGTAAACTTATGTACAGATGGAACAAAGTGTGCCACCGTAAGAAATTCACCATCTTTCTTATTGCTCCAGGTATCATAAACAGTTTTTAAGCTTTTAGCCATTGCAAACGCTACGCATATTCGATTGGGACCACTTTGTTTACTTGAATCATGATCTAAGTAATCCGTCTCCCTCGTAGGATCACTTGGTGTAATGATGTTAGTTACACAAGAGGCCCCAATCGAATAGAAAGGATCACTTCGGATCACCAAAATCACTTAAATCATTGTGAATCGAATAAGCCTTCTGTAAGTACAGGAGAGTAGTATATGATGCAGCAACACATCATATACTACTCAGGAGTCAGGTGTAAATATCTGGTTCTGTTGGTGACGATCCTAGCCAACCTTTAACAATAAAGGGACTGGTATCGCCCACGACGGCCTTGCTGCATTCTTTTTTACGTCGCGAGATGGTGCTATTTTCCCGCGAAACAGTTGTTTGCATTTTCAACGGCATTTTTCCGGGGTGTGAACTAGGAAATACCAGTGCTGAATAACCAAAAGAATGCATCATTAATATCGGGAAATCTTGATCGTTATTTCAATTATTCATATGCATTTTATATGTATATTCATATTTTATATGAAAGCAAACAAACCAAAAGGACCACCACAAAATTTAAGACCAGTAGTACTTCTCTCTACTCTAAGAAAAATCCTAGCCATTTGTATAATAAATCGAATTAGAGGAAAAGTATGTGACAAAATAATACCAATTTCACAGTGTGCCTATCTACCTGGCAGAAGTGCTACAGAACTGATCTTTACTTTCAAAACACTAGCAGAAAAGGCAATCACATCCTGCGGATATGAAACAAATTTACTTTTACTTGACATGAGCAAAGCCTTTGATACCATTGAGAGAAGTACATTAATTGAAGATCTAAAAGAAATACTAGAAAATGATGAACTACATCTAATTAAAATATTACTAAAAGACGTTGAATACAAAGTAAGATTAGAAGGGAAAATTGGAGAATCATTTATGACAAACATTGGTTCACTACAAGGTGATGGTGCAAGCGCTTTGCTTTTTATCATATATTTAGCAATATCATTAAAGAAATACAAAGAAACAGAAAATGACAGTCACCTTCCAGACTTTTTGAAAGACCACACATATCAGAAGATTGACAACAACAACAACTTCCTTACAATAGACCAACAATATGCTGATGACATAGGATGGGCATCAACAGGACAACATATTATTGAAAACATAGAAAAAGAAGTTCCACATGCACTCGAGAAAAGAAATCTAAAAATCAATCAAGAGAAAACAGAAAAATACAGAATAACCAGAAATGGAGATACAGAATGGAAAAAATGCAAATATGTTGGAAGTCTTTTAGGAACAAATGAAGATATAAACAGGAGAACAAGTCTTGCTCACAAAGCTTTCAACTGTCTTCACAACATTTTCAAGAACAAAACCTTGAATTTAAAACTGAAATTGAGAATTTTTCAAGCACTCATAGAAAGTATATTTCTATATAACAGTGAATGTTGGGGCCTGAACAAAAAACAAGAAGAAAGAATAAACATCACGCAAAGAAAATTTCTTCGCAACATCCTTGGAATAAGATGGCACAAAAACAACTGGATATCCAATGAAAAATTATATGAAAAGACTCAACAAAAAGAATGGTCAACTAAGATAGCACACAGAAGACTCAGATTTTTTGGACATGTAGCAAGATTACCAAATAATGCACCTGCTAAACTAGCACTATACGAATCACTGAGAAAAACAAAGAAACCAAAAGGAAAATCACAAACAATTCTTATAAATGTTTTACAAAAACAGCTAAAAGAATTAAATATTGATTGTTTTTCAGAAGCAATAAAGATAGCACAAGACAGAGATACTTGGAGAAAACTGATTGCTGGACAGGCAGATTAATCTGCGAGATCCTGCTACTACTACTACTACTTTATATGTATTTAAAATATTTTTACCATATATTATTGGACTTATTACATCAAATAATGCCAATTAAACTTTAAAATATTTTGAGAAGACAATAATCTTTAGAAGCAAATACGTGGTTTTGGGCGATAATAGAGGATCGACAACACTTAAAGTGATGCACATTTTTTGTTTATCACAAATATTGTTTAATTATTATGGGATATCATTACACAGTAAATTGGGGATATTGTGTCAAAATGTGCACAAAATGTGTTAACTAGAAATATTTTTATTTAATTTCTTCTTGATCATTGCTCGGTGGTAACTACGGAAGCGTAGTACCCAAGATGGTGGGCGATACCTGACCCTATATTGCAGAGATAGGTCGGGAACCAGACTAATCCTAGTTAAGCTGTTTTAGACATTCTGGAGCTTCCTAATATTAAAACCAGAAATACTCCTAAACAAGGAATTATAATAGTCAAGTTGACTTCTCACAAGAGCAGTAACAGCCATCATAGTTATTTCCTGTATAAGATACTCCCTGAGCCTATTAAAATCCCTGAGTTGTACAAAATAGGACTTTCTGAACATGCCTAGAAAGTGAAAAATTAGAGTCAAACCACAAACTTTGATTTTTTAGTGTAAAGGCAGGATATGGTGGATTATCCAGTATATTGAATGACAAGTAACTCTTAAGTTTTTCATGATCCTACTTTGAAAAAGTAACAGAGTAGTTTCTGCTCAAGCCATATGGTGCACACTGGTATTTGATCTCCCTTTTAATGTATATTCTTTTCAGTGATAATTTAAGAATAAGGTCGTTTACAGTTCCGGCGCCATTTTGTTTTGATCTACTTCCGTGGGGAACAGAAACCAAAACAAGCTTTTCCTGAGATAAATTCTTGTCCTGTCATATAGAGCAATGTTATTGGAAAATATGTATCAAATAATTATCAATTGATGCATAAATGATATTTTGATACATTTTATGACAATTGCCATGTTTAATTTTTAGTGTATTTCGCTTGCGAAATGGGCGACAATAAGGGTATTTAAAATTCAAGCAGTTTGTCAAGAGTGCTTACTTGTTTTCATGTTGGTTCTACTGATTGCTGCCGCCGGATTATGGTCTCCCTTGCATAACACCTGGTCACCCTATTGAGAAAAAATACATTTACACCAGGGGCCGGTTTCACAAAGGGTCTCAGACTTAGGCTAAGTCAAGGACTTAAATCTGAGTTTTTTGTCTTTGCTAAGTCCTGGACTTAAATGGATTTCACAAAGGGTGACTTAACGAAGTCCAAGCTTATCATATAACCACAGTGGTTTTCTATGTCATGTGACACTTTATTTTTACTCAAAATATTTTAGTGTAACATATATCCCTTGTTTAGCTCATTTTATCTTTGAAAAAATGCTGTATTTTTAAATGGGAAACCTTATAATCACACAGACATGTCCAAAGAATAATTTAGGGAGGTGTCCTATATATTTATTTATTTTCAAGCATTTCAAATTTTGAAGTGAGGAAAATATATGGCAGCCATATTTAAGCCTTTGTTTACAAAAGTTAAGCCCACTCTTGGGTAGACTTAGCTAAAGCCTAGACTTAGCAGCTCTGTGAAATCCTCCAAGTCTTAGATCACAGACTTAGCCTCATTTTAAGACAAAAGTCTTCAATTTAAGTCTAAGTCTGGGCTAAGTCCTTTTGTGAAATCGACCCCCGCCAAACTTGTCACATATATTAAGTTTTTCCAGAGGAATATGCTGACTTTATGGTGACCTTAAACTGTAAATAATGGAGCTATATGGCGTCCTTAAAGTCATAAAATTTGAATAAACCCTCTGGCTCCTTTAATTTCCATTTTTAAAAGTCCAACTTATCACTGATATTAAAGAAGACCAAACGAAGGTGTATGCAAGCAGTAAACTCTACCATGTACATTTAATCCCACGTGAGGTCAGGCCATAGCGACCTTGACCTTTTAAATATTGTCTCTGTGTTACTATAACTTACAGTTTGTGCACATTTGTTACATAACTTGGAGAAATTAAGAACAGTTTTTGAGATATAAAAAGTCAGTGGAAATTTTTATCCTTATTCAAAAAAAAATTAAGCGTAACCTCAGACTGAGAGGCCTGGGTTTGATTCCCAGTGATGTGTAAATCAAGACATCATAGCTCAGTGATAGAGCACTCAGTCTGCAGGCAAAGAATATAAATGATCTGAAAAGGATAGAGAAATTGAAAATATATGCTTTCCTGGTTAAAACAGTCCAGTGACCTTGACCGCAGCATAGCCTAATGCCGGATCAATATCTATCCTTCCTCCGCAGCAGGGTTGAGATGAAAAACCCGCCCGGGTATTACCCGCCTGGGAAAACCCGGGCTGGGCAATACTCCAAAAGTGGGCAATACTGGGGAATGCTGGGCAGTACTATTTTTTAACCCAAATCTGGGGAAAACCAATGATGAAAAGGTTAGCAGATATAAGTTCAACGACTGATTTTTCAGTAATTTTTTTAAAAAGCTTAAATGTTAGATTTTAACATATATAAATTGCTTTAACATAAGATGGAAAATGCATCCACTGCTGTAAATCGATTATGCCTTTGCAGGTATGCATGAAAAAAATTTTTTTTATATTTTTTGGAGATGCAGAACTATATTTTTGGAAATTGTTTATCTATTCTTATAAAAAAATTAAGTGTTACCTCAGACTGAGAGGCCTGGGTTTGATTCCCAGTGATGTGTAAATCAAGACATCATAGCTTAGTACTCAGTCTGGGTGTATGCAAATGGACGCAAAATAAATATTAAGTTAAATCTACATTGACTGTAGACCTTACCATATTAATTATACAGCTGTATTTTCTTACCTTTTTACATCATGATTATGTACATCACATAAATACAAGACAATACATGAAGCTGTACAATCAATGTATTCAAGTGTAAGTGTCAATAGAAATAGCACAGTTAAGTAAAACTACATATATGGCCCAGAAAAGATTTTAAAGGTCAAGGTCACTACAGCATGGTGAAAGGTCAAATCAAAGTCATACCAAGATGTTGTACAACTGCACTCCCTAACTAATAGGTATCAACTCCTACACAACTTCTTCTTGGATTCTGGTATTGAAGTCCAATAAGATGCACAAGGAGCAACATGGTGTTGTGTGTTAAAAAGCACCAAGTTACATGTTGCAGTTATTAATTGACAAAAATCCATCATAACTTCATATTGCAAAGGCTGTAAGATAAAATTTGGACATACTATTTATTTGGTTTAAACCCATGATCTTCACATATTACATAACCACCCACAAATCTTTGATAATTTTAAAGTAATTTTTTTTTTATTGTTTTAAATGTTACGTTACATTGGCGTTTGATATGGATGTTCCATTCGCTAACGAATGATGCCGTTTTTTTAAATCGACAAGTGCAACATGTAACTTGGTGCTTTTTAACACATAACACCATGTAGCTACCTGTGCATCTTATTGGGCTTCAGTACCAGAATCCAGGAAAACACATGTTTCCTGGGACCTAGTAGTGCCTGCTATTATAACCAGGAAAGCAAATATTTTCAATTTCTCTATCCTTTTCAGATCATTTATATTCTTTGCTTGCATTTACAAACACCCAGACTGAGTGCTCTATCACTGAGCTATGATGTCTTGATTTACACATCACTGGGAATCAAACCCAGGCCTCTCAGTTTGATGTTACACTTAATTAGTTTTTAATAAGAATAGATTTGTAATTTGGCGCGACTGCAGAATCCCCGGGACGGAAGAAGGAATATGCTAAATGATATTTAAATTTCAAAAGTAAGAAAACAATTATGCACATGATTTGTAGTTTTAAAATTATTTAGGTTGTCAGGTCGACAAGTTGACAAAGTGGACATAAAGAAAAGAATGTAGCCAAGGATATAAAGGATGGGTCGAAAATAAGACACAGTTGACAAATTACATATCTGTTAAATATATGGTGTTGTATTATCGAAGGTACCAGAGTAGGAAGGTTGACAAGTCGATAGGGTTTACAAAATACTACAAATAGTGAGAAAGCAATGGTAGCAATGATTTGTGGTAGCCCTTCACCAAAAATCCATTTCTATAAATGTAGTATAGCTTATTGTTTTTCCCTGTGATATAAAATTCTGAGCCACAGAACACAAAGTAAAATATTAACTAGAGGATCGCTCGCAAAAAAAAAGATAATGTTTTTGCATAGCAAAAACAAAGCATCCCGAAAAAGATATAAAGGTGAGTGCTAAAGTATTAAGAAAATGCTTCGTTTCTAGCCTTATACTGTTGTGGCAACCAAAGTCAGCGCAGTCTGCTCTATCTAGCACGGTTTTCAAGATATAAGCATTTTTGTGTTTTGCAAAAAATTCAAAAATTCAAAATGTCCGCTATATTTGGCGAGACAAAAATATTTTGAAAATTGGCATGGCTACTCTGTAGAGATACCCAGCAGGTCAAAAATTTTGTTGAGTTCGCTCCATATAGCACAGTTTTCGAGATATAAGCATTTTTCAAAAACTTTGAAAATTCAAAATGGCCACCATTTTTGGGGAGACAAAAATTTTTGTCAAGACCACTGCCGCGGTGTGTATCTCCCGCCGAACATTAAAGGAGAAGAAATAGCTTTTCCGAGATATTCACAATTTTTTATTTTTGTGTGTGAAAGCTCTTCCAAAAGTAGGTGAATGAGTTATTTTAGAAAAATTGGCTATCTGTAATACTATTAAGAGATAATTCACATTCACTCATTTTGAGTAGGTGAATAATTAGCTACGGGTCTAAAACTTTACCAAATGAAAGCTCTCCCAAAAGTAGGTGAATGAGTTATTTGAGAAAAAATTGGCTATGTGCAATACTTTTAGAGGTAACTCGCATTTACTCATTTTGAGTAGGTGAGCAATTAGCTATGGGTCTGAAACTTCACCATGTGAAAGTTCTTCCAAAAGTAGATGAATGAGTTATTTGATAAAAATTGGGTATCTGCAATAGTTTTAGAGATAATTAGCATTTACTCATTTTGAGTAGGTGAATAATCAGCTACGGGTCTGAAACTTCACAGAGTGAAAGCTCTTTTGGATAGCTGCTCTGCAGAGATACCCTGAAGATCAAAAATTTCGTCGAAATCGCTCTATGTAGCACAGTTTTCGAGATATTAGCATTTTTTGTGTTTTGCAATTTTTGCGCAAAAATTCGAAAATTCAAAATAGCCGCCATTTTTGGCAAGATAAATTTTTTTGAAAATTGGCATGGCTACTCTGCAGAGATACCCTGTGGGTCAAAAATTTCGCCAAAATCACTCTATCTAGCACGGTTTTCGAGATATAAGCATTTTTATGTTTTGCAATTTTTGCGAAAAATTCGAAAATTCAAAATGACCGCCATTTTTGGCAAGACAAATTTTTTTTGAAAATTGGGATAACTACTCTGCAGAGATACCCTGTGCATGGGTCAAAAATTTCGTCAAAATCGCTCTATCTAGCACGGTTTTCAAGATATAAGCATTTTTGTGTTTTCCTTATTTGGAAAATTCGGAATGATTAATTAATCATTAATTACTCGGCCATTTCTTAACCAATCAATATTATAGTTCAGATAACTCATTATAAAAAAAACAATTAAAACCAAAATATAATAGATATAAAATAAATATGATTTTTTTTTTCAAAAGTACTGCAGTTCTTGAATCATGATCAAAATGAAGTGCAGTAGGTGGTCATAGCTGTAGGCGATACCAGTCCAAAAGGGATATCTTGCTAAACTTAACTGGTGTCATGCAATTTAGGATTTCTGAAAAACCTGAGTAATACCAACATATTGGGACTTGTCAGATTTTATAAAATAATAATTGTTAACAGATTCATCATGGATACCAAGATTAGTTAATTTCACAAAGAAATATGTTTGCATCATGTAAGAAAGTGTTATTTTGCCAATAAATTTTCACTTGGAAAAGAACTACATTAAAAAAAGAAAAAAAAAATTTTATTAATAGGCTCACTGCACTTCTGTGATCTCTATTCACACAATAACACAATACCACTAATAGCTGTAAATCACTGGTAAAGCGTAATATATAAAAGCCACAGTTTTATATAAACTGTGATATACCTTCCTTATTTCTAAAAGGATACCCATGTTAAGTGAAGAAAGACCCCACTTCTGGGATTAAATGTGTTGGATTTAGTCATAACTTGAAATGTCCTCCACAGGAGCAAACATCATTTCCTTTAAATGTCCACCAATAGGTCTTGTCAACTTGACTTCAAATAAACAACTGACAAATGTGGTCTATTTGTGAGATGTCACAGTTACTGCACATGCTTTCTTTTTGTGAGAGTAAATGTGTGCTATCAAGGGTCAGTCCTGACTCATTCCATAATATAGATAATTTCAATTTAATTCAACAGCTGTAGAATCAATGAAATCACCTATTTTTTATAGTTATGGAATTTAGTACCCTAACATAACTTTAATATGGTTAAAATAACAGGTTTTAAAATTGAAATTTGACAAGATACAGCTTTTCGTTACATCTAAACACATATATGCAAATCCTATTATAAGTGACTCCTAAAAACGGCTTGTCGACATGAAATAAATGTGTGGGTTAAGAGAAATATAAAAAACGATTTTATTTAATGTGTATGATGCGTTAACGATTTAAATTCTGAATAGAAGGCGAAAACGCACGTTGCCTAGAAGTAGCAGAAATGATTTTTGGTAGCCAATAAGAACTCTCGTTACAAGACACTGTTTACATAATTCTATGCAGCAGGGAAAACAGCTGATCTTCTAGAGCAGGTTGGCTGGATCTGGTGAAAACCAGTTCCAAGAAATAATAAGTGACACTGGACGGGAAAACAAAGGTTGGTGTTTACAAAATACGGTATTTGTAAGTTGTGTATGTGTACTTTTTCACTGTAGGTGTAATTAAGTGTCCCAAAATATTGGTGGTTGAACTTTTCACTGATAATTTAATACAGCTGTTATAGCCTATCCAATTAAAATTACAGTACTGCTGCAGGTCTTTTGTTTCTGTACACAGTTATACAGCAGACACTGGAGTGTACATTGATTTCTTGAATTGATTTATCTTGACTAACTGGGTCTGTAAAGCTCACCAATGCATTAATTTTACCAAAGATATACATGTACATATTCAGTTATAAATGGAAGAAAATAATTATAGAATCAGTTGTGAGGTTCTTTTAAAGTATCTTCTAAGTCATTTAAGTTTACCTTATACAGTTGTGTGAGACCTATAATTGTATTTAGGCATTATTTGGCTAAAATATACTTTTTGCATGGTACTGTACAAAATAACTACAAATTAAGAAATAATGTCATAAAATATACTAATTCCAATCTTCACACATATATGCTCTTTTCAGATCCTGGGTGTGGCTTTCATTCAAGTACTCGAAAGCAATTATGACTATAACATACACACGTAGGCATATATTTACATTTACATACATTTTTCTTTTTCTTTTATCCTCAATATACCTATAATGTTTTCAACTTTCAAGTTTATCTCACTCAGTATTTCTGTCATTCTCTAGTTTTATCAGTTTTTGCTGTTTTTTTAACTTTTAATTAAGGGAAATATACATTTGTTTAAATGTTAAATTTTACAAGTTACTGCCTTTCATAAAAGCTTATTTAAAGCAAAAGGTTTATGCAGACCTTTTTAAACAATTTTTTCAGTCAGCACTCAGCAGTATCCTGTTGTGCCATTAAAATGCACTGTTATATGATAGCAGTGCCTGAATATGATAGATGTATATGTATGTTCCTTCCAATACTCCAACTGTGAAATTTCTATCTCTGCAGATAAGGTGGCAAATGCCAGGTTATTTGGATTTTCTCGACTACTATTCTACTGGAAGGGTAGCATATACAAGCTGATGTATAAAGAGATGCTGGTCTTCTGTTGCATATACACCTTTCTCAGTCTGATCTATCGCTTAGCTCTCAGTGATCCACAGAGGAGGTAAGTTGTGACTATACACTCAAGTGTGGTGGGATTTAGGACATTAATTAAGCGCCCCTGAAAGGGCGCTTGTTTGTTTTCGCCTCAGTTTTAGAGCCATAAAATGTACTGGAAGGTAATAGGAAACCATATGTGGAGAGTCTAAATAGCCGGTCAGTTTTACCCCACGGCCCCCCCCTTATGGGTCAAACTGGGGGTCATAAATAGCTGCTTTGGAGTTTTTGCCTTATATCTCCTTTATCGTTGCTTTTATAGCTTCAGAATGTATTGAGAGGTATTAGGAAAGCATATGTGGAGAATCTAAATAGCCAGTCAGTTTTATCCCCCGATCCCCCTTATGGGTCAAACTGGGGTCATAAAATAGTTGCTTTGGAGTTTTGCCTTATATCTCCTTTATTGTTGCTTTTATACCTTCAGAATGTATTAAGAGGTATTGGGAAAGCATATGTGGAGAGTCTAAATAGCCAGTCAGTTTTACCCCCCGACCCCCCCTTATGGGCCAAACTGGGGTCATAAATAGCTGCTTTGGAGTTTTTGCCTTATATCTCCTTTATCATTGCTTTTATAGCTTCAGAATGTATTAAGAGGTATTGGGAAAGCATACGACGCAGCCTTGTGCATTCCTAGCTTTACAGCATGCTTATTAAAACCACAAAGCATTTTAAACTTTCAGGGATGCTTCGCTTTTGTTAGCAAAAGCGTTCCTCTAGTTTTTCCAATTTTTCAAGCTTGGTGGTCACATTGGTTCCCACCATAACTTGGCACAAAATAGAATATGGAATACAATTGCATGCAGCAACACTTGTTTTATTTCCCAGAGTATACTATATCATTCTCAGTTTGTGACAAGACATAGTATCTTTGTCACATGACTCATCAAAGTTTCAAATTTTAGCAGTAAATTACCATATATTTTTTCAATGTTTGAGGTAATATGCATTATAAGTAATCATTGTGTTGGGTATAGATAAATAAGATCTGCACAAAACATTTCAACCCTCTTCAATAGAGGGACAACGAGTATTTTATCAAACCAATCTAGTAATCATCACCAATCACATATAGCAGTACATTCCATATTTAAATTTAGGACAATTTTAAACTTCCATCAAATATTGTACTTGGTACTTTGCTGTAAAACTACAATAATATTAATCTTTCATCAAATATTGGAACTCCGTATTAATTTATGCTGTAAAACTACAATAAAACAAGCGCACTTGGAGAGTGCATAGTTCCACTGAGGCATATATAATTTTAAAAAGAGCTGGAGAATAAGTAAATGGGAAAATCTAGATCTTTGATATTTTTGTGATATCCAGACGGTGATCCAGATCATCTTCAAAATTTTATTGGATCTAAGTTGGACCAAGACCCATCTCATTTTTTTTTCATGAATATCCAACCACTAGTATTTGTGTAATTCTGCTAACAAACAAGCAGAGAAACAGAAATAACTCATTCATAGAGATAATACAAAGCTAATCATTGGGATAAGTTGCACAACAGCCTTTGGAAAAGTTATACGCTATATCAAATTTATAAATTTGTGTGTATTTTTTTTATTAATTTTAAAAATTATCTGAATGAATAACTGGACACATATATGTGTAAATATATAGTTAATGTGGATGACACAATTTTAACAGTTATCTAAATAGATACCTTATCAGAGTGAATCATAGACAATGTTGATAACTTGATAGTTTTACATGTTTTGAGTGGCTGCTTTAAGTTCATTAAGATCTGACTAATTTTCTCAGTTTGAGATTACAGTTGATTAATATGGTTATAGAAAAATTTTATCAAGTTTTTGGTTATTATGATACAGGAAAAAAGACTGGAAAGGGCAGATTTCCTAAAAGTATCACTAGCTCCTCCGTCTCAAAACAAATCCATATTTGTGAATGCTTAGTATTGCTTACGTAATTACTGAATGAACACAAAATATTAAAAAGAGAACTTTCACTATAATACAGTGATTTTATTACTTTGAAAGATTTGCTGAGGTATTATTTATACTTGTCTTAAACAATGGATTTCCTTTGAGTTTTTGGGTATATTATTAGTGAGACTTTGTGTTTTTAATAGAAATACCTTGAACACTCTGTAAGAATGAGCTTGGCAACACATTGTTTTGTCTACTTATAAGCCAAGCTTCTGTCATTCTTATTTACACCTAAATAAGCACTGCATATGTACAAAAGATTGACCGCTGTGACAGTATTGACAATACACCATACATGCACTGCTGTGATGATTTCATGAACCAGAAAGTTGGCGGAATCAATATATGGCATAAAGAACTATTGTAGAAATGGTAGAGGCTTTTCACTGAGTAAATGTTGATGAGTCACCAGACATATGTAATAGAGGCAGTTGCAATGTAGCTTGTGCAAAGGGGTTTTACTTGTAAACCCTGAATCATTAGTGTGCAGGGATATATGTGATGGGTTACATATAATGTGGAAATACACATCACTGCACTTTATATTTCTGTATGCCAAGTAAGCTCTGTGTCGGTGATCAGGCCCAAGTACTGTATAAGTAGAGATTCTAGCTCAAAGAAAATTTCACTAATAATTCTCATTTAAGAAACTCGCTAGACTTAGAAATTTACTTTTTACCAGCCAGTGGATAGTTTCTATTCGAGACATTAATATTGACTAAAAATTTCTTGACAAATTAATTTTTGCTTTCTAAGCGCATTCAACATATGTAGTGTATAAAGTCTGGAAACTCACCAGTATGAGACCGTGGAGCACAAAAGACAAATTTCTGAGTGACCCCTGCCATTTATAGTCTTCAGAATATTGGAAATAAACTTACCTTAAAGGGTTACTATCCTCCAAAAATTACTATATCTTTTTTTTCTTGTAATCAACTCAACTAATGTATTTATATACATTACCCACAGTTAGACCTCCCAAAACAAACCACACACTTTATAAAATGACTTTTATTACAGGCCTGTCAAGGAAACAGCACACACTTCTCACTTCGGCAAATTCACCAGTAAACAGGTGCTCTTACGTCAGCAGTGCCCCACTAGAGAATCTGGCTATAGCCTATCTCAATGCATGTCTGTGTTTAATACAGTATACATGTCTTATTTTCAGAATCATTTAATTTAAAAGTATTTTTTATCAGAATAAATGTATAAGATAAATGTCAGAAGGAAAAAAAATAAAAACTGGCCCTTTTTAAGTATTTAAAAACAGGATAACTTTACATACAGTACTGAAAAATTGCAAGTAGAAAGATACAGCAGGACATATCCTTAATAAAAGGTGATATAACTTATGTTCTTAACATAATTGAACAAATGTTTAGTGAAGATGAAAATAAGATGATTTACTAACTTTACTAACTACCAGATACAAAAAAAGAGAAGAATTTAGATGTGAATGTGTAGAATTTAGAAGAATTTAGCAAATATATACATTTGTAATGTTTTACAAGTGTTGTGCAATGGGAAAAACCTTGTAAAAGAGATTTTTACAGTGACTTTGATTATATTTTTGTTATTTCCATTGAAATATTAAAATATAATAACTCAATAGCCATTGAAATAAATATGTGAAAAGGATTTGTATATGACAAGTAGTTATTTTGTCCAGTTTTGGCCCCTTTTAAAAAATTTACAAAGAAGATTAAGACATCTGAATTTTCCTCAGTATTTCTTCTGATAAAAATAAGTTTATGAGATAATGGAATTCATATGGACTGAATTATTGATGGTCATATAACATTGCTAGTTTTTGAGAAATGAGCAGTTCAATACTATGTTTTTTTCTTACCTGTGTTCAAACCATATCCTATGTGGTGGAGCCTAGTATTTATTACTAAATAAATTATTACTAAATATTGTCTCATATTTGTATCATCACCTGTATGTGTGAAGTGTATAACTAAACTGGATAAGGATACATACTGGGCATTCATTTTTTAAACTCTAATTTTAAACAAAAAATTCTTCAGGGTAAAATGTGTAATTTTCATATTGCAGTAAAAATTCACTTAAGTGGAAATGTTTTGGATAGATACTGATGTGACCCTATGAACAAAACTGGAAATTGCATTTGGATGAAAATTATTATTTGTGGCATTACTGTGATGTACTTACTTAAATTTATATGTAGTGGTAATAACTTTTATATAACTTTATCAATTCGATATACAATATCTCATTTCAATTTAGAATTATGAAATATACAAAACAGTAAAAATTAGAAGACTCCTCAATATCATTATAATTAATACTTATAACCTGACCAAAATGACCAGTATATTTTCAATATTCCACATCAAACCATGAGATACAGGAACAAAATGATATTTTCTTCAGCTGATCACACAGTGTGTGTGATGAACAGGAAAAAAAAACACTTGCCAGTACTGCACTGAACTATACTTGGGAGTCTTTGATACCTTGAAGCACACACAAATCTGATAACAGAATGTTTATAACTTACAAAATAAACTTTCTTGTTAGGTCACCCTTAATGTACTTTGTTATGTAGTAATGTATAGTAATGGAAACCTGATTAAATCATGCATCTAATGTCCTTTTTTACAATTCTCTCTGTGTTAACTGTGGTGGTAAAACCACCACAATTAATGGGTCAGTTTTATTACTTTTATCATCATTTTGTCAGGTTATTTAATCTTTTTACAGTCTTAAACATAAGGCCATGATGAAGCACAGTATGTATAGTATCTTGGTTCTCTTTCTCAGCTTTAAAATGAGGCCATTTCAAGTATATCTAAGCTTCTATATCTGAATGACTTACCGGTGCATAAAACAGAGAAAATACATGGGCCATCATGACGTCAGTGCACACACCCACTACTACAGCAGTGCACTCGGCAATTTCCGTGGCTTGTGCTCAGTTTTGCCATATATGGCAAAGGTGTATTTTCTTTAATTGCTGATTACTCAGTAATTAAGCTGTGTTTCAAAATTCTCTTTGGGGAAATGATTTACCATATTATAATAAATATTTTAAAGGCCTTTTGTTTTGGGGGTGTAATAACCCTTTAAATTGAGCAGTTACACTATTATTTTGCTACAAACTATAAAACATGTACTTACTTGGCACCTTTAATTACTATTGCTGTACCTATCTGTTACTATCTCTGTAGGAAGTACATATGCATGATCCCTTGATATTGTATTTCTTGTTAACAAAACATCAAAGCTATTTTTAAGATATGATAATTATGTTACAAACTAAGCTCCAGCCAAGTGACAAACTCCCTTATGTATATTCTCCGAATCCAGGGCAAAACCCCACTGGGCATAACCCCACTCAGACCAAACCCCATCAGGCAAAACCCCACTCAGACACAACCCCACTCACTTACTTTAATTTCTGGACAAAACCCCACTTTTAAAATTATTTTAAAAATTTGAAGATGTTAAGATTTTTTTTAAATGCTAAGTTAAATCTTATGTTTGAATTGGGCATCATGTTTAATTATACTAGCTGCTCAGGCATTTATGATTAAAGGAACAGTTAAATCTGCTAATGTTGAAGTGGGCCTTGTGTTCAGTGGTACTACCTACTCAGGCTTTTATGATTAAAGGAACAGTTAAATCTGCTAATGTTGAAGTGGGCTTTGTGTTCAGTGGTACAATAACTGCTTAAATATAATATGGTTTTGCATTAAGTTCTTCATACAAATGTCTATTTTTGTCTTGACTTTGTATTTGTATCAATTAAAATTCTGCACTTAATATATGTTTTGTTTTTTTCATGAAGAGTGGGGTTTTGTCCTCATCCTTATTTATCTGAGTGGGGTTGTGTCTGAGTGGGGTTTTGCCCGATGGGGTTTGGTCTGAGTGGGGTTATGCCCAGTGGGGTTTTGTCCGTTTACCATATTCTCCTGCATTAACACCTTCAAGAAAAGACAATTTATTTGTTGCTTTGATTGACAAATACAAAGATAAATTGAAATATTTATATACATGAACAGTCAAACACAACTAGAAACACATTACCAGCTGAACCCCTTTTTACTTTAAATCCCCGGTTTTATAGAATTAAAGATATATATATAAGCACTATTTCATCAGACTGTTTTGGTAAATTTAGGGGCTGATATTTATTAACTAAACGAAGGGATTTTAAACCGCCCATTGAGGTTAAATTTAATCGAAAAAAAAAATACAATTTTTCCAATGCAAAATCTGACCGGTGGTGCTAACATTCATTTTCCATGAATATTAGCTGGCAGTAAATGTCAGCTATATATACGTGAAGTTTATTCTTCCCTCTGTTTTCACTGATCTAAAAGATTATATCAAACTTTTTTTTTTGTGATTTTTCTCATCAAGTTATTGTTATTAAGTATGGATACAATATCATAACATTGCAAAATGATGGCTTTTGGATAAGTTCCACATTAAATATTTTAAAATGCTTATGGAAGTATAATTAACCTGTTCTTTCCTTTTATCTGACCTTCCAATAATCTGATAATAAGAAAATGATACTCCCTTGAAAGTCAGATAGAGTTGCTACTGCACTTGTTTACTAGAAGTGTCGCGTTTATAAACAAAGTATTTTATTTCTACTGTTGCCAATTTTTTGTCTCCATTTTGATCAGTTTTATGTGTGCATGTATTTTCTGTGGCGTTTTGTGAAGGTATTGTATTCTGATTTTGTAGATTATTTGAGAAGATGACTATGTACTGTGAAGCATTTATTAACCTGATTCCACTGTCCTTCGTACTGGGCTTTTATGTGTCACTAGTAGTTACACGCTGGTGGCAACAATATGTCAACATTCCATGGCCTGACAGGTATTGCAGTACAGTTTTCATAATCCAAAAGAAATTCTAATCTTCCAGCATGTTCAGATAATGGAAGTTGTATATAATTCCAGTTTATATCACATTAAAACTAAAATCAAATATATCCCAATAACTAGAAGCTGTATTCATGAAATGGCTTAGCTGAATTTAGGGTTTTAGGAATATAGCAGAGTTAAGCATAGTAATTGGCTGAGAACATTGATATTTATGGCCCCAGATGTGGTTGATGCCAAATTAATTTGCCTGGCAGTATTTATAGTGTTTTTACATCACCAGAGAATAACCCGTAACACAACCTGTTGATACCATACCATGTGTTATGTGGTGAATTATTTTTTGAGTGGGCAACTTTTTTTTTGGGGTGGGGGGGTGGGGGTGGGGGGGGTGGGGGGGGGGGGTGTCCATTTTTCTTGCCTCCACATTATTGTCTTCCTTCAATATCCCCCTTATCAGTTACTGCTTTCCAACCATTTTTGGCACTTATGGTCCTTAGACATGGGAAGATGGAAAGTTAATTAATGCAATCTCTTTGATAATAAAGCATCCTTGAAAGGTCCTTTACAGTTTTTACCCCACAGGCCTTAAGGGTTGTTGGGGTATTGTTTTCACTCATGGTGTTCAGATGGGTGAGTGGGCGGGCGGTGGGAAAAATTTGTCCGGGCTGTATCTCAGAAACCGTAAGGTGTAGGAAGTTGATACTTGGTAGGGACATTGGTTAGGATGTGTAGGTGTGCAACGTCATGGTCTGATCTTGATTTGACCTTGCCGTAGTGACTTTGAGTTTGAAAATCTTGTCCGGGCTGTATCTCGGAAACCGTAAGGTGTGGGAAGTTGATACTTGGTAGGGACATTGGTTAGGGTGTGTAGGTGTGCAACGTCATGGTCTGACCTTGATTTGACCTTGCCGTAGTGACCTTGAGTTTGAAAATCTTGTCCGGGCTATATCTCGGAAACCGTAAGGTGTGGGAAGTTGATACTTGGTAGGGACATTGGTTAGGGTGTGTAGGTGTGCAACGTCATGGTCTGACCTTGATTTGACCTTGCCGTAGTGACCTTGAGTTTGAAAATCTTGTCCGGGCTATATCTCAGCAACCGTAGGGTGTAGGAAGTTGATGATTGGTAGGACATTGGTTAAGGTGTGCAGGTGTGCAACGTCATAGTGTGACCTTGATTTGACCTTTGACCTTTCTGTAGTGACCTTGACCCATAAAGTCTTGTCTGGGCTGTATCTCGGAAACCGTAATGTGTAGGAAGTTGATACTTGGTAGGGGCATTGGTTTGGGAGTGTAGGTGTGCAACGTCATGGTCTGACCTTGATTTGACCTTGTCGTAGTGACCTTGACCTATAAAATCTTGTCTGGGCTATATCTCAGAAACCGTAAGGTGTAGGAAGTTGATAATTGGTAGGGACATTGGTTAGGGGGTGTAGGTGTGCAACGTCATGATCTGACCTTGATTTGACCTTTGACCTTCCCGTAGTGACCTTGTCCTCTAAAAACTTGTCCAGGTTATATCTTGGAAAACAGTACAGTGTAGGAAGTTGGTACTTGGTAGGGACACTGGTTATGGGTTGTAGGTGTGCAACATCATGACGTGACCTTGATTTGACCTTTGACCTTGCTGTAGTGACCTTGACCTATAAAATCTTGTCTTGGTTATATCTTGGCAACCATAAGGTGTAGGAAGTTGATACTTGGTAGGGACATTGGTTAGGTGGTGTAGGTGTGCAATGTCATGGCGTGACCTTGATTTGATCTTGCATATCTGATGCTATTTTATCTCTCTACAGGGATATCTTATACTATTTTATCTCTCATATCTTTTTATTTGAATCTTGGTTGTTGCACCTTTGGGTGTCTTTTGATGTAGATTAAGCACTGTTAAAGTCATATTAGAATTCATTAACTGCTTTACTTTTGCAACTTTCCATTGTAACAGATGGTATTGCAAAAAATGGTATACATAAAAGCATGTATTGCCACATCTGTATGTATGGGTAATATTCAAAACATTCAACCCATAATTCAACCATACAAATGAATAGCAAAATAGGAGAAGTCTTAAAGCTTCATAATTTGTAGTTAATAACTGAATTGTCCTGTTTTAATACTTAATCTTTACATGCAGTTTCTTTCTCTTAGATGTTATTTTCTCTACTTAAACATTATTTGGACACTGACACTGCTGAAATTATCCCAATCTGTGTACTGTTTCACTACTTCTATATCTCATGGTGTTGAAAACTATTTCCTCAGGCTGTGGGGTACGGGTATCTCTGATGCTATTTTTTACTAAGCTTTGTCTGGCCTTCAGAGTGATGATGTATGTGACCACTATGGTTGATGGCATTGATGAAAGAGGACGTTTAATAAGGCGTCAGCTGATGCGCTACCTCTCACTGGCCTCATTGATTGTATTCCAAGCCACTAGTGTCTCTGTGAAGAAACGTTTCCCCACTATGGAACACCTCCTTGATGCAGGTAAGGGATCCAGGCAAAAGAATAAAAGTCATATGATTCTGGAATAAGAAAACACTTGAAGTATTTATTGTCATGCCTATGAAAGAATGGAATGTCTCAATTATCAGTAAAATACAATAACATTCTTTCTAAATATGTAATTTTGGATGACCTACATTGTACTTGTACATCTATTTCATGTCACAGTTGCCAAAGACTGTTTTTTAAATAGTAGTAAATGTAATAGATTATTACATTCGATTATTGTGTGTAATATTTATATAAAAAATACTAAATTTTTATAATGCAGAATCTGGTATGTTTACATACATGTGTATGCTTCCATGACTATATATATTTTGTGGTGAATTATAACCTTCGAAAAGGTCATGTATAATTTTTTACTGTTTAAATTGGGTTGTACTGTGAGATGTATGTTACATTTTATAAAACAATTGTCTTTAAAACAGCCACTCTCATGTCAGTAGTTTCAAGTATTTTACTTAATCAGTATTATAAAATGTCAAATGCAAATACAAGCATGCTTGTTTTAAAAGCAAAGCAATATAGTTTTGATGGAGAATATTTACTTTCATTTGCTCTTGCATTTTAATATAATTGCAATAAATTGTTCAACTATCTGAAGCCATCTACTTATCACATCAGTTTTTACCTCACAGCTTTTAAACGCTGTGTGGGTATTTTTTTCACCCACAACATCGTGCTGGATGAGTGGACAGTGAGAAAAATGTATTTCAGGTTGTATCTCCGTAATTGTGAGGTATGACAAGTTCACACTTGGTGGGAACATTGGTTGGAAATGTAGGTGTGCAACATTATGATGTGACCTCGATTTGACTTTTGAACTTGCCGTATTGAGTCTATTGATGCTGCCCTTTTAAATCTTTTCCGAGTTATATCTTGAAAACTGTAAGGTGTAGGAAGTTGATACTTGGCAGGTTTATGGCTTTGGGGCTGTAGGTTTGCAGTGGCATAGTGTGACTTTAATTTGACCTTTGGTTTTGTTGAAGTGATATTGACCTTTAAATTCTTGTCTTGGAATCTTGGAAGCCATAAGGTGTAAAAATTTGTTACTGGGTAGGTATATTAATTGCAGGGTATAGGTATAGGTATAACTTTGTGTCTGCCAAAATTTTTTGTACTGCCACATTTGAGACTTATTGGTCTAATCACAAAAGTCATATGGATTGCTGCAACTGATTATTAAATGTACTTTTACCAAATTGTGCTATCTCCATTGACAGTTTTTCTTGAAATAATAAATAGATTAGTTATTAAATTGTATTGGATTTGTGTTGTTTAGATACTTTGTCCTTAAATGCATTTGTAAGTGTTATTTCTCCTGCACCTTTACATAACTTACACTGTCTTCTCTAAAAGTCTCCTTATCTTTGTACTTTTTCACCTTTTTTGTATTTCATAGTGTCCAATGCTATTTTCTCAAAGAGTAGGGTACAGGCATCTCGGATACTATTTTAATAAAAACATTTTGCCAAGGTATATTTATCAAATGACTAAAGTGAGGTGTAATACTGGCACCAGGTAGTACATATTGAGAGCATATTATTGTATATACTGGTTAATGCCACTGGGAAATACAGTATCAGCTGCCCAAATATAATATGTCTCTTTTGTTCTGTTTGTTTGGGTCATATTCTGGTCAGCTATGATATTACCCAAAACTGCATATGTTTGACACTTTTGTTAGCTTGGCTGCCTGGATCTAAATCTGTGTTCATAAATCCTATTTTTGAAGGGTCCACTGGTTTCCCCAATGTACTGTTGATTACTTAATTAACAATTAATGAAAATGTGTGTACTTTCTTTGGGACAGAGTTGTTTTTGAAAACTTGTCCATTTGAATGACTTCTAAAGGTATCCACTTTGTGTATGAGTGGACAATAGGTGCATCTGGCAAGTCTGCATGGTACAAATCTCGGGCACGGGATGTTTGACCTCTATCAATGAAGGGGGAAACTGTATAGTTGAGCTGCAAAGTTTGTCTTTGAGATTAGGTAGTCTGCTAAGTCCAATAAGTGGTGGATTTGGGAAAACTTTAGACAGTTCCTCACAAGTTTGGATCATTTATTTATCAAATGTATAATTCTAGAGCTAATATGATTACAAGGGCAAGTGATTCAGGTTCCTTTAGTTTTGTCCATATAACCTAGCTGTGAAAGAGTATGTGGTCATAAATGTTATGTAATATTTTCTCACCACAGCTTTATAAGTTTGCAAATAATATTCAAATCTTTGTATTTTTAGTATGATTATTATGAAATCTGTTACATATGGATCTGTCAAGGGCAGTTGAGAAGCCACACACACAGTGTTTGAAAATGTATGATAAAGGTCTTTAATTTTTCATTTTAAATATCCCGTAAATATGATTTTACTGGAATGGTTGTATATAGAGTTCCTTTTACCTTGTCATTGATGATTTAAAACAACTGCACTGTTACGCATCAGAAATTATCACCAGATGATTCTGATGAAATTGTAGAATTAACAGTATCACACAGTAGTAAGTGAAATGGTAGTTGTGAAAGTTATCAATAATGATCTTACAAGTTACAATATGTATTTTAGTTCACTGTGAAATTTTATAAAATGACAGACATGCATGTGTAGCAGTGTATAAAAATTAGCTTTTCCTCTGAGCATTTTGTCAAGTAAACATAACTTTTGTGTCATCTGTTCTATATTATAACTGCACATTATTTTTGTTCCTTAAAATTGTAGATGGTTGATAATACCTCACAGAATTATTATTTATGTAAAATATTTTAGACATTTATTTTGTCCCTTGAATATGAATTGATTTCAATCATTTTACCGTACTCTTAATAGAAGGATGTATTTCTGTTGTTTAAATTATTCATTGTTTTAACAAGATATGATCAACCTATAGTTTGATCATTAGGGTAGTTATATAAAAATACAGATATGCAAGGCATTCATTGTATTGCCCGTATAAAAAATATGTAAACTGGCTTTTTGTTGCCAAGGGCATCTGGTTATGTTACCTTAAAATTGTCACCTGATAATATTATGTTGATAGGTATAAGAGGGTGTGCACATTGTATAACTAATTTGGATTGTATTCCTATAATCTATTAAGATGAGGCCACACATGGAAGTTTCTCTGATGCTTGAAATGCAGCTTTAAGCTTGACAACTGAAAATGCTATATCTGAATATCTGAATTTTAAAGACTTTCAACCAATAGAAAGAAACCAAGCTGTTGATCGTATTTAATGAATTTCTGATTCTTAGCAAATTTCAAGTTATAATCACCTTCAGCAAATTGTTGAACAATTGAAGGATGACTATTTGAAGTTACAGTATTTCTGAGAAAAGTTTAGAAAGATAAGAAAGATAGTGAACATATGGTGCAGTATGTACATCTGAAAAGAGATACCGGTAATTCTGTTCACTGTGATCGTTAATGTCACGTTTTTGACAACTTGTTACAATGGAATGCTGTTTACTGAGAATCACATCATCATGACACGATTAGTACACGATATCATGTATTTATGTTATCTTGTATTTAAAGCTTTTTGAGAAACTTTTATCAGAAATGAAATTTATTCAATAAAATAATGTTTTTATTATTTACCAGCTCTTGTACTATATTTTGTGATTTTTTTTCTGTCAGCTTGATCCTGACAAACCATTTAATGAACCAAAAAAACTGTATTCAAATGATATAACCATAACTGAAGTTTTTGTGTAACAATGTGTTGCTACTATAATCTTATGTACGGCATTATCAAGGAGAGAAATGAATTTCTAACACTTTCTCATATGCTATAATATTTTAATTGGGTTTTTCCAATTCAAGTTTCTATTGTCCAGAAGATTCTTCATGCATATTAAATAGATGGTAATCCATGTATTAAAAGTGCAGTGGTATTATCTGAATGATATACCATTTGCAATAAAATAATTCCAAAAATAAAAAGTCAAACTTCAAGAAAATTTTTTTAAAAAATACAGTATAAATCCATAAATTATTTGGGTAAACCTAAGATTTGTCCACCTTATCTTGGTATTTCACGCACCTTATTGGATATTTCACTTTCAATATATTTCTCTTATGTCAGCTGCCATGTTTAATTATATCCCCAGACGAAAGTCGGGGATATATTGGATTCAGGTCCGTCGCGCCGCCGCCGCCGCCGTAGAAATTTCCTTGTGGACGCGATAACTCAAAAACGGATTAATATTTTTTTTTCAAACTTGGTACACATGTTACGGATGCCCAAAGGAAGATCCCTATTTTAAGGTGACCCTAAACTCCCAATAATAAAGAACTTATGGCCATCTTAAGGTCAGAAATTGCACTTTTGGCCACTTAGAGCCCTCTAGGTCACAAACTATGAGGCTTATGTGCCTCAAATTTTACCTGAGAACACATTAATATATTCTTAGTACATGTGCCAAAAATCAAGACTTTAAGTTGAGGAGAAAATTGTCTTTGAGGCCCATAAAGACCCCACTTAGGACTTTTTTCCTATATTTTTAACTTATTTTGCCCTATAATTTGGAAGTGGTAATTCTGATGAGTCTCAAACTGCACTAGATGTAACTCTTATATGTAATCCTTGTCTGTGAAAAATTTAAAGGCTGTAGGTTTACCTTTTACGCCGACTTAAGATCTCAAAATTGCCCACAGAGACCCAATTTATGGACTTTTTGCCATCTTCAAGCACTGTAGCTTTCAAACTATGTCTCTCATCTAAGTGAAATATCATCTGAGAATATATCAATATGTTTTTCTTGTATGTACTCCAAAATTTAGGCCTTTGATAGACATTTAACCCATGTATGAGGACCATAAACACCCACCCGAGTGACCCTTTTAAGACATTTTTCACATATTTTGCTCTGTAACTTGGAAATGGTAAGTCTGAGAAGTTTCAAACTGTGTTAGATATATATTCTATGTGTAATGTTAGTATGTAACAGATTTTAAGTCTGAAGCTTTAATTTGAAGGTCAAATTGAGGTCTCTGACGGGCTCCCAAAGACCCAATATATGGACTTTTTGCCACCTTTAAGCCCTGTGACTGTTAAACTATGTTATTGATGGAGCTGAAATCCCATCTGGGAATGCATTATTATGTCCTTTTTACATGTGCCGAAAATCAAGGCTTTAAGTAGACATTTAACCTGTGTTTGAGGACCATAAATCCCCACCCGAGTGACCCTTTTTAGACATTTTTCACACATTTTGCCGTGTAACTTGGAAATGGTAAGTCTGAGAAGTTTCAAACTGTATTAGATACATATTCTATGTGTAATCTTAGTATGTGACAAATTTTAAGTCTGAAGCTTTAATTTGAAGGCCACATTGAGGTCTCTAAAAGGCCCCATAGAGACCCACTATTTGGACTTTTTGCCAGTTTTAAGGCCCATGACTGTTAAACTATGTCACTGATAGAGCTGAAATCTCATCTGGGAATACATTATTATGTTCTTTTTACATGTGCCAAAAATCAAGGCTTCAAGTAGACATTTAAACTGTGTATGAGGACCATTAACACCCACCCGAGTGACCCTTTTTAAGACATTTTTCACATATTTTGCTCTGTAACTTGGAAATGGTGAGTCTGAGAAGTTTCAAACTTTATTATTAGATACATATTCTATGTGTAGTCTTAGTATGTAGCAGATTTTAAGTCTGATGCTTTAATTTGAAAACCACATCGAGATCTCTAAAAGGCCCACAGAGACCCAATATTTGGACTTTTTGCCACCTTTAAGCCCTGTGACTGTTAAACTATGTGATTGATTGAGCTGAAATCCCATCTGGTAATGCATTATTATGTCCTTTTCACATGTGCCGAAAATCAAGGCTTTTAGTAGACATTTAACCTGTGTATGAGGGCCATAGACACTTGCCCAAGTGACCTTTTTTGACATTTTTTTTCTGTATTTTGCCCTGTTATTTGGAAATGCTTAGTGTGACAAGTCTTAAACTGTATTGTATATAATTTTTGTTTGTTGTGTATGTCCCCCAAAAAGTTTCATTTCTGTAGTTTAATTGCTAAGGTCTCTTTAACAATTGTAAAATGCCCACAGAGACCCAATTTATGGATATTATGCCACTTTAAAGCCCTGTAACTGTCAAACTATGTGGCTCATAGAGCTGAAATCTTTGAATTTTTCAAAGGAAGTGCCTGTCTATTTAAATTTTGAATATTAATAATGTTATGGCTATCTTAGGCTTTTAAGAACTTATTTTTGTGTGTTATCTCTCTGCTTGCTGAGTTTTTAACTTTTTAATATGAAACTGGTTAAACATATTCAAGTAGGCAAAATGGACACTGTTATTTTCTGGTGAGCTTTAAGTCCCAAATATTAATCAAATTATAGCCTTATGTAGTAAAAATAGGGGATTTTTAACCCTCAACTAGCCCAGTTTTATTCAACTTGCCTTAATTTTGACACAGCTCCTACAGTTACGAACTCATTTCAATTGATAATCACATACTTAAAATTCTCAATTCTGAATTATTATTATAAATCTGTTCTTGTCGTTTGATAATTTATATTTAATTCTGGAGGTATATAATCTTTCTGTTGGACATTCCTTATTTATATATTTGATTTGATTTTAGTGATAAGATTAACTGAGCTTTTTGTATTTGATTACCCCTTTTATATTATAAGTGTTTGTTTACCATTTGTGCTGCAGCACTCCATCTCTTTGTAGTCCCACCCCCCATCCCCCACCCACCTCTGGGACCTCCAGCTATTGAGTGACACTAAATAAACAAAGGTATACAGATCTTCTGTAATAGTGAGAGAGGTGTGGAGAAGGGGAGAGAGGTGGGGTGGGGGTGGGAGGTGGTGTTTGCTTCATTATCTAATTATCTAAGACAAAGGGAGTCAGAACTGAGATTGTGTCACATATTTAGGTTGCATATATATGGACCACATATATAGGAATTGAGGAAATGAATAACTGAAAAACAATGCAAATTCTAAAAATAATATAATAAAATAATAATATAAATAATATATGATTTTTAAATAATATTTTATTTGTGAACAAATATAGAAACAGAGATACGCTTTTGGAATTATGAATTTAGAATGGACATTCAATCATCAATCATTTAAATACTTTGAAAATAGGTTCAGAGTTACCCTTTGCAGGAAGATTGAAAAGTATGATGAGTTGAGTTAAAAATAATATTTTATTTGTCAACAAATATAGAAACAGATATGCTCTTTTGAGATTATTAATTTAGAATGGACATTCAATCATCAATCATTTAAATACTTTGAAAATAGGTTCAGAGTTATCATTGCGGGAAGATTGAAAATATGATCTGTTGAGCTATGTATTCGACATCTGGGGATACACCATCTTCCTTGGGAAGATATAAACTTAGTAGATTGATGTGCTGAAGTTCATATAACTTTTCCCAATATTTATGGCATACAACAAATGGATTAAATAAAAAATTCCTGATCAAAACCTGTGGCGTGAGTGATGACCTGTCTGGGGATATGTTGGCGCCGAGTTGGCCCAATCTAGTTCATTGGTACTTTCAGCTGGTTATGACAAAAATATGGTTAACAGATTCAGGTTAGTTCTTGTCAAAAAAAGCTCCCTGATCCATTTTTCATAATTCTATTCTAATTCAACTTTTAGAGCACTCAGTATCTTTTACAGGCACAATATGTCTGTAAGCCAGAGTCTTAAATCAGATATCAGAGGATATATAGAGGTCAGTAACCACAGAGATACCAGGGGAAAAGTTAAGGCGGATAAGCCTTGGAGAACAGACTTAAATAGAGTAAGAAATGTAAAATTCGCCAGGAATCTAAAATTCGCCACCTCTAAAACCTTAGTTAATTTTATGAAGAAAATGATGTTTATGTCTCAAAATTGGTATTTTTCAGTTCAAGAAGCCTTACTTTACTATACATTCAACAAATCTCACCTCAATTAATTTATTTTCTTAGTATTTCAACATGTGGCGAATTTCAGATAAGTGGCGAATTTTAGATTTCTTACTCTACACTTAGCTTGTTTTTCAAATTATTGATATTTTATTTTCAATAGCTGGATACTATCCAGTCCAAGTTTATGTTACGGAACATTGGGACAGACCATCATAATTCCCCAAATTTTCTCCTGTGCTGGATTCAAAACCAATTATTCATTTGCTAAACTTAATTAACTTAATGTTGTTAATAGCCCATGCTTGTTTATTGGCTATATATGCTTCCCAAAGCATGTTTTATGCTCTATATAGAGATTAGGTGCTTTGAACATCTGATTGGATTAGACTTCTAAGAGGAGTACTGTTTTCTGTGTCACACAGGTGTGATCACTTTGGAAGAGATTGATGCTTTGGCAGAGGTGAATACTCCTCATGGGAAGTGGTGGGTGCCCATTGTATGGTCCTGTAACCTGGTAAAACAAGCCAGGAAAGAATCCAGAATCACTGACGACTACTCCATGAAAGCCATTTTAGATGTGAGTCAGTCTATGGACTTTCATATATTTGATAAACCATGGAGTGTTACAGCTTAAAATATGGCATATTTGACTTGTTTTTGTAAAATCGTTATCATGTATCTGGTTAAAGTTGCTTTTGACTTTAAGTCAGTGAAACTTCATGCTTTTGCTTCTGTGATTCCGGGATACTTTATTTTGTGTGTATAGTACATTTTACATACTAAAAATATTATGTTTATCTTCCCGAGGTACATGTGCAGAGAATTTAAAAATATTTTTATATAACCTTACAAACTTTAACACTTTGAGCAGATGGTATGAGTAGTGATGGAGCAGAATAGTAAGAATACAAGTGTTTTAACATCACCCAAAGGAAGTTATGTAATTTGTTTCTAATACAAGCCATTCTTGAATCTTAATTAAGCGTCCCTGAAAGGGCGCTTATTTGTTTTCGCCTCAGTTTCCTTGCCGCCGCCACCGCCGCATTATGGTCTCCCTTGAATATTTCCCTTATTATTAGAAGGTTTCAAACCATATTTGGCAGTTATATACCTTAGGCGTGGGAAAATTTTTCTGCATGCTTAAATTTGACCTTTGACCTTTACGAAGGTCACATGATCAAAAACTATTTTTTGAAGTACACCCCCCGTCATCACAGTTCAGGAAAAACTACTTGCTACAGAGCCTTATAATTTGACACACCTGTTCATACTATCGAAAACGCGAGCTGATTAGATTTTGGGAGCAATCCCTTGAAAAATGTCTCATTTATGAGTGATTTTCTGACACCTTCCAATCTGAAAGCCTTAAATTTAGGCCAACCCCCCTATTATCTTCTTAAGTATTGCATTTAGAGCTACAAAATGTACTGGGAGGTAATAGGAAATCATATGTGGAGAGTCTAAATAGCCGGTCAGTTTTACCCCACGGCCCCCCCCCCTTATGGGTCAAACTGGGGTCATAAAATAGCTGATTTTGAGTTTTTGCCTTATATCTCCTTTATTGTTGCTTTTATAGCTTCAGAATGTATTAAGAGGTATTGGGAAAGCATATATGGAGAGTCTAAATAGCCGGTCAGTTTTACCCCTGACCCCCCCTTATGGGTCAAACTGGGGTCATAAAATAGCCGATTTTATTGCGTTAATACATCCTATCCAATGGACAATATGCTAAACCGGTCTGCGCAGACCGACCCGCCAAACGCCAGAAAAAGACGTCCTGTGTTTCCACCGGCTGGCCGGTCCGTAGTACTGTGCACTCCCCAGATGGCGCCTCGTACTTCCTTCTTGTCTAGACAACCTGACGTCATAGCATCTTTTTCGTTTGGCGCGTGTAATGTGCAGACGTGTTTTCAACAATCTCCAGATATTTTAAGGAAAAGTGTGCATTATGACGGATTTTCAACCTTATTTTCAGATATTTTACTTTAGAAGTGTTATCTACATGTCAAGCACGGATATACATTATTAAATCTGCTGGAAACGCTCCCTAGTTGACTCAATTTAGTGTTGATGATAGGGCAGTAATCGACGAAAAATATGAAGGCAGCCATTTTCTAGTTTCCTCCCATTCAACAATTGTGTTGTTAGGGGCAGATCGACAATATTAAAATATAATGGATATACTACTTACTAGTGGTCCTAGAATTAGACGGAAAATCGATTCATCGTCTATTTAAAACTTTCGATGTAGAAAATCGATTCTCATTTTAAGAATCAATTGTGAATCGAAAGTAAGACTTATAAACCACCTAATTTTCCCTTTTTCTACAGATGTTTAACATTTTATTTTTGTAACATTTGTTTACATTATCTGCCATGTTTCTTTCACTGGTATCTACTTCCTGTTGGTTACAACTAAAACTCAAAATTTCTGTAGGTATTTAGAAGATCTTTTAATACAATAAACTAAGTACAACCTAAATTAAATTTAACTTTCACTGCTTCGCACACAACATGTATACTCCCTATAAATGGGGAATAACAACCTTGGCCATAAATCAAGTGGAGAGAGATCACACTACTGTAATACTTCAGCAGTCTGCCATGAATATTTTTGACAAATTTTGTTGAACAAGAAAACTAAAATGTTTACTACATTGCCATACTTAGAATTTTACAGTATCTAAGAAATTATAATTATATGAAATGAATAGGTCATGAAGATCTGCTTAAAAAAGGAAATTCATGGAATATTGTTTTCAGGATGAGAGAAATTTAACAGAATAATAGACAAATGCTTTACAGTAGCATAAACAGGCAGAGAGAGAGTGAGGGGGATCTGACTTCGTTGAAGCTGGTGGGAGATACTTAGCCTTGCCACAGGCATTTATATGTATAAAGAAGGCACAACTGTTTGACTGCATTATAAGTATTTTTCATAATGTTCTCATACACTTACTTAGCCTAGCTTGCTGAGGAGACTTCCAGACTAGAAAGGCCTTTGTTTGTTTGTTTATTTGGGGTTTTACGTCGCTTTCAACACTGTATAGGTCATATCACGACGGGTAGTTGGAAGGGCAGAGGAAACTAGTACATAGAGTTCACTAGGGTTGTGTACTATAAACTGCCGACCAACAGAAAGGCCTTTGATACAGTGTGCATTATGGCAAAAATATTTCGGCGCGACTGTAGAATCCCCCTGACGGAAGTGAAAATGTGATAATAAGGAAGTTTATAGGAAAAGATAAATAATAATTATTGTAATTATGCTAATTAGGTAATATTATGAAATAGATAGGGCAGACATGGTCGACAACATAATTTCAAATAAATCCGTGGTCTCCAAGGTCGACAAACAGATACACATTAATATATATATCAGTAATTGGTCTACAGGTCGACAAAGTTGACAAAATACTGTAAAATATTAAGACCTGAAAGCTTACAGGAATTGGTCGACAGGTCGACAAAATTCTGTAAATACTAGATCTAAGAACCCTGAAAGCTTGTCAACCTTTATAAAAGTCGACAAAAAAGGACAAGAACATGTGTATATAGCGTATAAAAATGTACTAAGATATATATAAAGATATTAGCAATTGGTCGTTTTGTCGACAAAATGCTGTAAATATTAAGAAATCTGAGAGCTACTTTATATTGTCGACTTTGTCGACCAAATGTAATGTACTTTGGTGAGTTTGTAATTTATATTCATGTCTTCATATACATAAATATTAATTAGTTTTATTTTACACAAAATTACCATATTTCTACTTCCGTCAGGGGGATTCTGCAGTTCAGCCAATATTTCACATTTGCATTATGGTTCAGACAGCCTGGAAGGCCAGGCTAGGAGATACTTTCAGTTTGAACTACACCTGTGTTGCTAACTGATGAAGGTTTTAACTCAGGACACCCATGCACTGAAACACATACAAGTTCTAAATACACTTGATAAAATAACTGCACCATCCATTTATCAATGATACACAACTGTTTATGTCATATATATGCTGTTTTGAGAAATTTTCATCATATTATTCCTGAGATAAGAGTCAGATTTTCCAGACCCCATTCAATACACATAAGCTTGAGTGACAATGCTGAAATACATGTTCACTTGTGCCAAACTGTTTCATATAACCTAGTATATATTACAAAACATCAATATTGACCAGAAACAATAAAAGTCACTCTTCCATTTGATTAATGAAAATAGCATGTCTTTGAAAAGTGTCCTGAGTTAAAAATGGAAGGAAAATTCCATGAACACATGTCTATGTATTGTTTAGTTCCCAAAGAAGCATTTTATTCAGGATAATTTTCAGAAGCTGCTTGGCAGTCACTGTTCTTGACATATGATAATGATAAGCCGATATTCTATTCTTCTTTGTTGCATATATACAAAGTGTCCTGAGTTCACAACACAGGTGTACCACATGGTGATGTTGAACAAAAGGGGTTGAAATAGACTTGCACCAAGTCTTTGTATTTCTCATCCCACTAAATCTGACAAAGATGAAAACATTATACATCCACTTAAGGAAGGAAAAATCCTTCTCTATGCTGAAACAGTACTTTTGTCAGCCCCACATTCTAGTATAAAGTCATACAGTCCTCATATAATACCTTAGAAAAAAGGACTTGAAGAAAGTCTAGGGTTGAAATATTGTTTATTTTAAGCATGATTGGTTGCTAATCTGCTGATGTTACATTCAAACACTGTAAATGATTTAGCTGATGAAAAGGGAGAATGAAAATAAATATTGTTTTGTAACTGTTAAGGCCACCTTAATAGATTATTATATTATTGCTGATACACATACTTGTTGACTCTTCAACCTACTGGTTTCCTAACATACCCCCTTCCCTACCCCAAAATGTAAACAAATAACCTAGATTTTTTTCACCACTGACCTATCGGAAGACTACGGTTATTATATTTGGTAAAAAAGAATATTCTGTCTTTCTTACAAAGCAAGCAGAAAAACGATTATAATCGATAATCGATTGCTCAGAGTTACCGATTAATCGATTCTGATTTTTTAGACCGATTCCTAACACTAATTGTCACCAGACCGGACCAGTGTCTGGAGGCCGGGGGGACAGAAATGTTTGTCAGACTAGCAAATGTCCCGAATGTTGCACACATCTGCCTGTAGGGTCCAGACTAACCCCCTTTCGGGACTTAGGAAGCCTTGGGGGGCTGGACCTTAGGTAGTACAAATCTTGAAGGAGGGCTACACTCTCCCTTTCCAGTCAAGTCACCCAAATTATCAAATGCTATGCATATCTTCACAGGAACCTATATTGGTTAGAAGCATTACATCAGCTTATCGACAAGGAATGGTGCAGTCGAGCCAGTTCAAAATCTCTGGGCTTCTTCAACCTTGCTTGGTTCCAAAGCCACACAACCATTGGGGACCTATTCTAGGTCTGAGTAAACCAAACCTTTTGGAGACCATCAGGACTACCCTCCAACAATGGGAGTGGGTTACCTCAATAGATTTCAAGAACGCCTACTTCCATATACCTACACAGGAACAGTCCAGGACATATCAAATGTCATGCCCAGGGTCGGACATACCAGTTCAAAGCACTGTATTTCTGTCTGTCCACTGCACCCATGGAGCTCACTGTAGTAGCAAAGGAGTTGAAACTGATGGCCATACACAAGGGTATAATAATCCACCAGTACTTAGACGACTGGTTGGTGAAAGCCACATCCCACCGGGGTTGCCTCCTGCATACACTAGATCTAGTGAAAATATGCCAAAGTTTAGGTTACCAGTTCGACCTCATGGTAGGTCGGGTCCGACCTATACCGGACCATTGGCAGAACCTTCAGGACAAATACTAGAAAAACTGTCACTACCGGTTTGTCCGGTCCAGCAGTTCATGTCTGATAGGTTTACTAACAGCCATAGGAAAGCAATTTCACCTAGGCCGACTTCATAGGAGACCCATACAGTGGCATCTCAAAAACAACTGGAGGGTACCAGAGTCACTAGAAAAGGTGATTCCAATACCAAGGTGTTGCACCCACATTTACAAGGGTGGTTGCAAGAGGACAATGTCCTTACAGGCCAACCATTACACCCAAATAAAACATGATCTGCAAATTTTACAGATTCATCAAAAGCAGGGTGGGGTGCTCACTTAAACGAACACACTGCAGGATGCACCTAGTCCCTCCTGGAAAGCAAGTTGCATATCAATTACCTAGAACTCCAGGCAGTCTTTCTAGCCTTACAAGAGTTCCAAGACCTCTGTATGCACAAGATAGTACTTGTAGAGACAGACAACACCACAGTGGTGTCATACATAAACAGGGAAGGAGGCATGAGGTCGGGCCCACTTTGTGCTTTACTATGGAGAATCTTGACCTGGTGCGCCAGAAATCAAGTAACTCTAAAAGCCCGACACAGGCTGGCTGAGTGTGGTCGCAGACAAGCTATCCAGGCTAGACCAGACCACCCAAACAGAGCGGTCTCTCCTTCAGGAGGTCTTCCAAGCAATATGCAACAGGTGGCACCGGCCTCAACTAGATCTATTTGCCACGAGGTTCAACAACAAGTTGCCCTTGTTTGTGTCACCGGTACCGGATCCCCTGGTTACAGCAGTGAATGCGCTCAGTTTGCCATGGTAGGATCAGGAAGCATACACCTTCCCACTGTCAGCCATATTGGGCAAAGCGGTGATGTTGCAGGACTCCCCATACAAGAGAATCATTCTGATTGCTCCGGGGTGGCCCATCATGCCTTGGTTTTGGGATCCAGTGGCCATGTCCAGCCAAATCCCACTGAGCCTGCCCAATCTGCCCAACCTGTTGACACAACCATTCAATCAGATCCCTCACAGAAATCTGACAAATCTTAATCTCGATGCTTGGCTCCTGGAGCCTCAGCATTCGAGGAGCAGGGCTTCGCTGAGGCGGTGGCAGCAAGAATTGAGGCTCCTCAAAAGGGATCAACCAGATCAGTCTATGAGGCAAAGTGGACCATTGTTACAAGTGGTACGTCACTAATCAGGTGGACCTCAGGGTACTCCTGTAAAGTCAGTTGCTGACTTCCTTATGTACCTTATAAGGACAGCCCAGCACCATTGATGGTTACAGTTCAGCCATTGCTGATAAACTGGAAAATTCACCCTTCAACATCAGCAAGGACAAAAATCTCGCTCGTCTCCTGGATAGTTTCCACAGAGACAGACCCAAAGGCAGGAGGGACATACCCTCCTGGAACCTCTCACTGGTTTGGCACCAACTGAATAAGGCTCCGTTTGAACCAATCAAGGAGGCCCCCTTGAAGCACTTGACCTTCAAGACGGTATTCTTCTTTGCCCTTGGGTGGGGCAAACGCAGAAGTGAGATTCATGCTTGGCAAAAAAAAAATATTAGACACCAATCCATGAATCCAATTGGTCAACGGTGTCCCTGTATCCATTACCCAGCTTTCTATCCAAGAATCAGCTGGTCAGGAGGGTCCAGACAGTGTGGCCCCAGTGGTTATAACAACCCTAGCCCCCGTCTCTGGATAGATCCCTCAAGTCTGACTGGTCCCCTTTTTTCCGGTTAGAGCATTGCGCTATTTGGACAGGACCTCAGACCTCAAGTAGAATAAGGAGGTGGTTGTTTTGTCTCCTTTAAGAAAGGTTCCGACAAGACATCTGCCTCTATCTCCTCTTAGATCAAGCAGACTGTGATCCTATGTTATGAGCTCTATGACCAGGAGGCCCACTCTTTACATCAGGTTAAAACCCATGATGTCAGGGCCTTTGCTGCTCCTAAGGTCTTCCAGTCGGGAGTCTCCTTAGATCCAATCTTGTCAGCCTGCCACTGAAGTCACATAATACCCTCACACAGTTCTATCTGAAGGGTGTGGCTTGGGCTGACTCGGAGCTTTACCAATTGGGCTCGGTAGTGGCTGCTCAGCAGATCCACAGGTGGCCCTTAGATTAAGGAGATTTGTATATATGTACATAGTATAAACATTTTCTACATGTACATAGTAAAAATGTGATGTGCTTCCTTTGGGAGGTTTATTGGCATTCTGGGACTGAACTCATCCCTCTCTTCCCCCTACCTCAGAGCAGGTCTGTTAAAAGGGGGGGGGGGGCGACGTCGGTATAGCCCCGGGTAACCGGCTGTTGGCAACCGACCAAGGCCTTATAGGGTTTCCTGACCTTAAGGTCAATCCAGGCCTGGGCCTATAGGTCTCCTGACGAAGTCAGCCTAGACCGTAGGTTAAAATTTATTATCATTTGTGAGTTCACATAAGTCCCTAGTAACTTACCCGCCGACCAAGCGGTAGTTATTCAGCATATTGTCCATTGGATAGGATGTATTAACACAATAAAATTGCAAATTTAATAAGTAAATTTTTATAAGTTCATACCCTATCCAATGGACACACAAGACCCTCCCACCAACCCCGCTATCAGCTTACTAGGGGTCTAAGAGGTTTAGACAACGAAAAAGATGCTATGACGTCAGGTTGTCTCGACAAGAAGGAAGTACGAGGCGCCATCTGTAGAGTGCACAGTACTACGGACCGGCCAGCCGGTGGAAACACAGGACGTCTTTTTCTGGCGTTTGGCGGGCCGGTCTGCGCCGACCGGTTTAGCATATTGTCCATTGGATAGGGTATTAACTTATAAAAATTTAATTTATTTATTAAATTTGCAATTTTGAGTTTTTGCCTTTATCTCCTTTATTGTTGCTTTTATAGCTTCAGAATATATTAAGAGGTATTGGGAAAGCGTATGTGGAGAGTCTAAATAGCCGGTCAGTTTTACCCCCCGACCCCCCCTTATGGGTCAAACTGGGGTCATAAAATAGCCGATTTTGAGTTTTTGCCTTTATCTCCTTTATTGTTGCTTTTATAGCTTCAGAATATATTAAGAGGTATTGGGAAAGCGTATGTGGAGAGCCTAAATAGCCGGTCAGTTTTACCCCCCGACTCCCCCTTGTGGGCCAAACTGGGGTCATAAATAGCTGCTTTGGAGTTTTTTGCCTTATATCTCCTTTATTGTTGCTTTTATACCTTCAAAATGTATTAAGAGGTATTGGGAAAGCATATGTGGAGAGTCTAAATAGCCAGTCAGTTTTACCCCCCCCCCCCCCCCCCCCCCTATGGGTCAAACTGGGGTCATAAAATAGCTCATTTTGAGTTTTTGCCTTATATCTCCTTTATCGTTTCTTTTATAGCTTCAGAATGTATTAAGAGGTATTGGGAAAGCATATGCGGAGAATCTAAATAGCTGGTCAGTTTTATCCCCCGAACCCCCTTTATGGGTCAAACTGGGGTCATAAAATAGTTGCTTTGGAGTTTTGCCTTATATCTCCTTTATTGTTGCTTTTAGACCTTCAGAATGTATTAAGAGGTATTGGGAAAGCATATGTGGAGAGTCTAAATAGCCGGTCAGTTTTACCCCCCGACCCTCCCTTATGGGCCAAACTGGGGTCATAAATAGCTGCTTTGGAGTTTATGCCTTATATCTCCTTTATTGTTGCTTTTATAGCTTCAGAATGTATTAAGAGGTATTGGGAAAGCATATGGTGCAGCTTTGTGCATTCTTAGCTTTACAGCATGCTTATTAAAACCACAAAGCATTTTAAACTTTAAGGGACGCTTCGCTTTTGTTAGCAAAAGCATTTCTCTAGTTATATCTCTATGTGATTATGTAATGATAAAACATGCTGGAGAAATATTTCCAGACAATATTACTTGATGTTGATTGTGAAGCCATATATATTTGAAGCTTTATTGTATCTCTATTGGATCACTAAATGATGAAGTAATGAAACATGCTGGGGTAAAATTTAGACTAAAAATATTGCTTGGTGTTGAATGTAATTAAAAATTTGTTTCAGGAGATCCATGCTTTCCGTGGTGGACTAGGAAACCTCTATTCCTATGACTGGATCAGTGTTCCATTGGTTTATACTCAGGTAAAAAGTCCCCTGTGTTACTTTTTCTGTGTTATCTGTACTTTGGTGGTTACTTAGAAGGTATTTCACCTTAGTAGTTTAATGTAACTTTTAGTTTTAACTTGCACATATTGTAATGACTTTGATCAGTGTGCTTTTAGTTTATACTCAGATAGGACATGATCAGTATGCTTTTAGGAACATTTTCATATCAGTGTGAATAAACTTTTAGGAACATCTTAGGAGAGCAAATATTTTGTGTGCATAGTTGTTTGGGTCCTTACATCAGAAGACTGTATTTGCAGTTAATAAATATTGAAATTATTGACCAGTTTTTAGTTTTCAAATTTTGATCAACTGAATGTGTAATTTAAAGAAATTTATCATGACCGATTTTTATGAGTTACTTAAACTAACATTACCAATAAGAAAAAGACTTGAGAGTCCCATTTGATTATGATAGTTTATTTCTTCGGTTATGTTTTTATATCTTGTTCCATTTATGGTAACCTAGAAATTAACAATACTGTTGAGCCATATTTCAGGAATAGATAACTTTCCTTTTGCAGGATTTTAATATTAGTTTTGTTTTGTAAATTTTGACAGTGCAAATAGCAGTATTTCACAATATGTTTACTTCTACTGCAGAGGAATTCCACTTAAATGAGTGTTACTTTTAAAGGCTTGAGTTGTACCTTGTTCTGCACAGTTTTACTGAGGATATTCCTTACTTTTTCAGGTAACAACACTGGCAGTGTACACATTCTTTGTGGGTAGTATCTTTGGCCGTCAGTTCCTGGATCCAGAACAAGGAATCCCAGGCCATGAAGTGGATCTCTACATTCCAATTTTTACAGTCCTGCAGTTTTTCTTTTACATGGGATGAGTTGAGTTGTACCTTGTTCTGCACAGTTTTACTGAGGATATTCCTTACTTTTTCAGGTAACAACACTGGCAGTGTACACATTCTTTGTGGGTAGTATCTTTGGCCGTCAGTTCCTGGATCCAGAACAAGGAATCCCAGGCCATGAAGTGGATCTCTACATTCCAATTTTTACAGTCCTGCAGTTTTTCTTTTACATGGGATGGCTCAAAGTAAGCAAATAAACAAAGGAAGTCAAAGTTGGGGTTTTACTAGTGTTGTGGTTGAATGTGAATTTTAGAACCGGTTTCCAAAAGCTGAAATTAGGTGAAAAACCGGGTATGTTTGATTTATGAAACAGGAAGAATAAGTTTTTAAATGCGTACATGAGCTTTAACTCGTATATAAATAAGAACCATGAGGGACTTTTTGAAGACTTTTGAGGACAAAATGTGTGATATATCAATAGAATATTACAATATACTGTGAAATATTTGTTGTAGTTCCATATTTTGGTAAACTTAAGTTAAACTGATGAAATGAAATGTGATGAAATATGATGACTGATAACATGATAACATATTTCATCACTGATGTGATGAAATATGTTTTGGTTCAAAGAAAGCGAAACGTAACCGGATCACTGTATTTCGGTCGGCAAATAGGTTTCCGGTTTACCGTCTTCAACACTAGGTTTTACGTAACTTTCAGCAGCTTAGGTCATACCAGGGCAAGCCCCCAGTGAATAGAGGAATAATTCCTGACAAACCATGGTATACGCAGAATTTAACCATGGTTTGAGGTTATAAACAAACAATTTTAAACTGAATAATTTACAGTAAAACTACATATTTATCCATTATTTTTTGCAGAGGGTTGTTACTGGAACAGACAAACCCTGGGTTATTCTATTAGGTTATTTTTTGTAACCCCGAAACTGGAGTTAATTATTGTATCCCCAGACAAAAGTCGGGGATACTTAGGATTCAGTACAGTCACGCTGCCGCCGCAGAGATTTCCTTTCGGACGCGATAACTTAAAAATATTTTAGTTAGACCTTTCAAATTTGGTATATGGGTATATATGGGCAATGCCACAAACGCAATTGTTTTGTGACCTTGACCTTCAATTTCAAGGTTACTGGTGGCTTCTTAAATGTCAGATTTTGGCCATTTTTTCACATTTTGGCCCAGTTCTCATATACAGAAAGTTAGATCATCCTATGGCTGGTATATATAATACATATATATGTCCTCTGTAAGCATGCAGAAATTTGACCTTGAAGCTCTTCATTGAAGGTCATCCACAGACCGCCAAAGTACCTTACCGAGGCCATTTTTGGCCTTTTTGGAGATATTTTCACACTTAATGCTGACTATATTGCATGGAAACTATTGAAAATGGCTTTGGAGGTTGAGTACATGATGGAGTACCAGCATCCAGTTTGTTGATCTTGGCTATTGTTTTCAGGGTCACCTCAGGCCTGCTAAATGAATCAAAATGATACCTTTTACTGCATATATATATGCCTATATAAGACTGTGAGGCCATATACCTCCTTTATTATTGGCTGTATAACTTACTGGCTCATGTTGATTATTGTATCCACCGGAGGCATCCGGTGGATACTTTGGTTTAGCATTCGCTACACCGCCGCCGCTGTGCGTAGAGAGATTTTCAGTTGTTAATGCTTTCAGATGAAAACTACACCAACTTAAACTTGTATAGTTTTTGGGCTTCTCAAAACCTCAACTTGCACAATTTCTGTTGTACCAGTTACGTAAAATCTGTTTTAAACATTTTTTTGGCTATACGACATATATATTATATACTATACAACATATAAATATCATTACATATCGGATTGGTAAATAGCACTTTGAGTCCTGTAGTATATGGAGATATTGCGCTGAGTATAAATACATAATAATAATAATAATTACAAAGTCCATACTGATCCAATACTAACCCCACTGTTATTTAAAGATCTCTAAAAGAATTTAGATAGTACAGCTGAAGTAAGATTTTCCAAAAACCTGTCAAAACAAGATGACAACCATTTTCATTTTTTTCTCCAATATAAGGCTAAATTTGATAAACGGGCAAGCTTTTACCGCATTGGACATAGAATGCAATTTTGGTAAAATTTCATAGAATAGTTTTTTGTGAGAATGTTAATAAAGGAAACCTCCCTGTGTGTTGTGGCAGCATCCTCCAAATACATGGTAAGAAAGTATAATGAGTTTTTCCAGAAATCACTGGTCGGCAGAATTTTTCAAACTTTATATGTCAACTGTTATAATATATAACAGCTTAACTCACTTATAGACACAGAGTATCTTTGTACAATTTGTACACCTTCTAGGTGGCAGAGCAGCTGATCAATCCATTTGGAGAAGATGATGATGACTTTAACCTGAATTGGGTGATAGATAGAAACATGCAGGTGTCCCTGCTCACAGTGGATGACCTGCATGGCAAAGTGCCCACAGTATACAGGGACATCTACTTTGGGGAAGCCCCTCCTGAGTGTTTGCCCTACACAAAATCCTCCATCAACACCATTAAGAAGCCTCACATGGGTTCCACAGCAGATGTTAGGTATAACCCAGAGCTTGCATTTTACCTGAGCATATATTCCTTCTGCATTGTTGCAACATTTCAGGAACTGTGCCATTAGTGGATTGTTGTGTAGTAGTACTCATTGTATCTTCAGGCTGAACTTTTTCAGTACTACACACTTTATCTATACAACATAATTTATTGACAAAGAGACAACAAACATCAATTTAATAATATAAAGCGTTATTTGTGCTCATCTTACATTTAATGTTGATAAATATTTAGATCTTAAATTATTGGCATCAAATTTTCTGGCTACTTAGAAATTAATCGTGTGTTCCTCAATGATTTGTGGCTTTTTAAGATCACCAAAATTGAAGATTTTATACCCATTCATGCACACATATATCAGTTATGTACCAATGTGTTTCCAGTATATCAGATGCTGACATGCAAGTGGTCACTCCGATGGAGACGATTCCAGAGGGTGTCGCTATCAATATGCACCAAATTTCAACAAACAACCAAGGTGGCAATGGACCAGTTGTTGGTAGTCCACAGTCTTCACCACTAAAATCCAGAAGAATTCACAATATGATCCTCAATGGACTGAAATCCTCATTCGGAAATTCAAAACTCTCACTGGAAGGTGTAAAAGTTGGCAGTGCAGAAAGAGACTCCAGACTCACTCAGCCTCTGAATGGCGTTGGTCTTTGTAGTAGGCAATCTTACTTGGAAGACTGGCTTTCAGAACATGAATCTACAACTGGAGGATATGGGAGTACCAATCTGTCTAAATCTCCAACCATTGCTGACTCTTTACCACAGACACCGAATACAGAAGGCGTATTCCCAATGGAACTTGAAGAGGACATTATGAATCCCACACAGAAAACTGCCAACCATGATCTCAAGTTGCACTTACTGGGTCTTGGGTTTCACAATAGAGATGTAGAGAGGGTACGACAGAATCATGTAACGGCCAGTGTTGCAGGAAGTACTGATAATTGTAGTAGTAATGGTAATGTTAGCGGTGCCGGAGCCTCTTCCACTGGGACAAGTAGAAAAGCTCAGCAGTCTGTGTTGGCATCTGCACCTGAAGTGTTCAAAGGTCTGGAACAAAGGGAGAAGACTGCTGTGGTGAGACACCACTCCCTGTCATCAAGCACAGACAAATCAAAGAAGAAACAGGTAAAAGATTATATGCTGTATATTCTGTTTTGTGTAGTTTATGTAAGAGGCTTAAACTGCAGGAGTTCCAGTATTTTCCATAGATAGGTTGTTCCTCTTTCTTTGCACAGTATTGTATAAACTTTTCAAATCTCTAGCTGCAGTACTGATTTAATTCTGGGGTAGGTAAAGCTTTACTTAGTTTATAGATTCAAAACAGTAAGAATTTCTATCCTCCAAACCGTACATGTTCAACCTTTTGATTATGTGTATTTTTGGTTGAGTATTGCAATATGTATGGTGCCATGAAGAGTTATATTGTATAATAAGACTAGAATACACTGTGTTGCTGAAGGATGTTCAGAATATGCTTGATATTCATAAGAAATATTACATGCCAACATACAAATGATATAATATTTAATGGTGAACATATGTTATATTTTTGCATTGTAGATTCCAATGCGCACAGACACAGATCAGTGTGATGGTTTCAAACCTGTTAGTAGACTGGTGACATGTGACACAGACATCCCAACTATATTGGTGAAAGATGAATCTCAAAGAAAAAGGAATCTCTCCGAGTCCTCAAAGTCATCATCCTGTGGCAGCCTACCATCTATAGAGTCTCGCGAGTCACACCAGAACACAGTCACTAGTATAACTCCTCTCCTCAACAGCTCAGAATCTTCTCCACATGTCAGTGCATGATGACTTGAGCAATCAATCTAATTACACATTCATAGCATTACACTTCAGTGTACTAATATATTCTAACAGATACATAACAGATCATTGTTTCAGAGTCATATAAGCACTAGGTGTGTGTCATCAGTGACTGACTCATTAAGAAACCATTTAGAGTCGAGGGGCAAATGATCTATTGAATAAATAAAGGTTTAAGTCTTTGGACAGATGCAAGGTATTCACTGCCAGATGTTCAAAATGAGTTGGCATAGGTAAATGCCACTGGAAAGTTTTTCTGAGAAACTTGTTGAACAGAAAAAATGAACACAAATCTTTTTTACAATCTGTTGGTTACCATATGGTGTAGTTTTACAGCAAAATTAGATTGTAATATAGTATAAACTTATGATTCTGCTTATTTCTCTAAAAACAGTTAGGTAAAACAACAACAGTTTCCATAACATAGAAATATCATATTTCACAATTTGCCCAAAATACATCAGGCAAGTTGTGTAATACAGATGGCCAATTTTCAGGCATTACATGAAATGCCTGGAAATTTTAGGCATTTTGCGAAATGCCTGAGTGAATCGGGGATATCTCGAAATGACTGAAATTTTAGGCATTTCAGAAATGCCCGATTACCCTATTTGCCTGTTACATATATTTGACTTAATTTTTTATGTAATCGGTAAACCAATTCTATCTGTGATAATAATTTCAAGAATTTATAAGTTTTTTTGATCAAGAAAAAATTACATGCAAGTAGTCCACTGTCAAATATAAACTCATAGGCGATTGTTGAGAAGTTGTCATTATAAATATTGGTAATTCCAATTGAATTATATTAGACTTAAGTGTAATATCTCAGACTGGTCACACTTAACACTGCCATATATGATATTTTCATTGTAACTTTTTAGACATTTGTTTCCATTGTATACTCATGTATGTACATTGTCATTAAGGTGTTAGAGATTATTAGATTAACTATATTTTCATTGTAATATTTACAATTACATATGTTATTATCATATAAAACAAATAAAAAAAACATCCATTTATCAAATATTCCAGTTATCATCAGCTTTGAAAACAGCATATTAATATGTGTTCAGAATTTAGAGATATTTTACTACTGCACATATTCCAGATATCTTCATGCATTTCTAGGGCAAGCTATTGTATACAATGCATTTGTTGTTCTTGTAAAATTAGTTTTTGCAGAAAACAATTAATTTCTGATCTTGTTAAGGAATGACTCTGGTTATAAAAATGATATTACACTGTACGCTGCTTATTGAAGATCCGTATGACTGTTGACCTTATTATAATGACCCATGCCTGCCTGCTTTATATTGTTGTAACCTTTTGAAACCACAAATGACATTATGTCACAATACTATGAACATATTTAGGGAGGTGAAGGGTTTATCCTGTGTACATTAAAACAGCTTTATTTTATTTTTTTGTTCTATCTTTCGAACTTGTAATGGTCAGAACTTTTACCATGTTTTGCCAATCATGTCAAATTACCTATTCATGACATGTGGTTTATATTTGCCATCACAATTCTTTTTTCAAATATCATCTATCGTGATTATTTCACATTTCTTACAGTTTAACAGACCGTAAAGTTGCTCGTGATTAGCTCAGGTTTTTGTGACTCAAACAAAATTTTTATATTCTTAAAGTTTACAAATAGAAACCGATTTTGTTGAGTTATACTTCGATTTTGTGTTTCTGTTTGCAAATTAAACTATTTTATGTGCTGTTTACTGTTGTATTCTGTCTATAAGGATTTTTTAAAACATAAATATGATGTTCTGCTTGTACTTGTTCTGCCCCGATTATTATCTATTTTTGTATGAACTTTACAGAAGAATTGAATTTGGTTTCCATATTTGAGTTAGTTGATACAAATTATTAATTCTATGGAACTCTTTTCATGAGCCAGTGTTTTCATAACTTTTATCTCCCATTGGCTTCATGGTTTGATTTGATATCTTTCAGTGATATAATTCAGCTAAAGTACATTTATGATCTTCTGTGTTTGAAATCACTTTATTTGTACTTAAAATATTCTAAGCATTTAAAGCGAAAGAACAAAGTGTTGACAAGCTTTTGTAAAACTCAAAATATACAGATTGTTTCATTATGTTCATTACATCTAGTATTTAAGATAGGCATTTGCTTTCATAGGAACTTATCATATTTTAATTATATTTTGTAAGATGTATCATTTGAATCTCTTCATTTTTAGTTTTATGTACACATTGGATTTACATATTATTTAAGTAGTAATCTTTGGTTTACAATGAGATGTAAAATAGTGCAAGTGAAGGATGAAATGTTAGAATTTAATATCCTGAGGTATATCAGAACCTCTTGTATTCAAATTATTGAAAAACATAAATATTTTCACCCGTAGAAATCCACATTATCATTCATAAAAGAAGCACAAATAAGGGTTTTTGTTGTCAAGTTGTGCAAAGCTACAGCATGGAGCAGTGTTGTGGTTCACTGTGTTGTTTTGAAATATAAATATTGTGCTCTATATATTTGCATCAGGGATCAGGCATAGCAGTTATATCTATATTAACTTAGACTTTCAAAAGTGATATTATATTCAAGAGTGGTGTTTGGATACTATTTGACAGAACTGGATTGTATTAAATTAATGTTTATGTGTAATTTATTTAACAATATAACCACCTCATACCTATTGTTTTATTTCACAGACTAGTGTTATAGTGTGTAAAGTGTTCAGATGTTGTACAAGAGGGGGTTGGTGCATTTGATTATGTCTTTCACCTGGGATATTGTAATAAGTGTACAAATATTAAAACTAGCTTTGTGGGACATCACATTTGCTGTTAAATTCACTGAAAATTCCATAACTTTTAAAAGAAAGTTGCCAGTAACTTCATCAAAATGTCAAATTTGCTATTTTCTATTTGGGCCAAATAACAGGATATGGGTAAAATTTGGACAGAAATGTTTCAACAGATTAGTTATATACACTAAAAGTTGTCAAAAACCTCAGACAAAAATGGTCCATATCCCTTCCAATCAGCTCTTTAAAGGATGTGCACATCAATACGGCGCTGTGTGAATTTTTCAAATCATTCACAATTAAGTAAGGGTGATAAATATACCATATTTTGGTGAAAAATTTCCATTCTTCTGATACAAAGTACCTTTTCTCTCTGCCAAGAGTTTCTCATATATGATTATATTTACATGCCGAGTTATTTAGCGATGTTGGGATGTCCGCTTTCACATGTAAAGTGTTTCTGGTTGTTTTAAGTTACATTTAGTGCTCTGTAGTATTATTCAAATCATATTGTACTACTATGACTCACAAGTAGTACTGCTCTGTGTTAAATATATATTTATGTATTCATTTGAAAGAATAAAAAGCTAGAAGCCAAACCAGAGTTTCTTAATGACAAAATGTCTTGGTGTACCTTGAGAAAAGTAGAGTTTTGCTCTGGTTTCAGTCGTACAATTGCACAAAGTAGTACATGTATAAGTTAAATAGTTAATGAATCTTTATTGCTTGTCTACCTTATTACTGCATAATGCATATATGAATACAAGATTCTGCTGGTGCAAAATAACCAGAAAAAATAGCATCAGAGATGCCCGTACCCCACAGCCTGGGGAAATATTTTTCAACACCAAGAAATATAGAAGTAGTGTAACAGTACAAAGTTCAAGATACTTTCAGAGCAGTGGAAGTTATATTAAGGTCCAAATAATGCTTAAGTAGAGAAAATAATATCTAAGGAAAAGAAATGTATAGAAAGATGAAGTTTTAAAACAAGACAATTCAATAATAAAATGACAGCATTTATCAGTAAACCAAAAATGGCCGAATTATGGTTTGGATGTTTTGAATATTACCCATGCATATAGAAGTGGCAATACATTCAATGAATGCTTATGTGTGGCTCACTTGATGAAATTCCATCTGTTACAATGGGAACTTGCAAAAGGAAATTCTTAATGAATTCTAATAGGACTTTAACAGTGCTTAATCTGCATCACCAGACCGACCCAAAGGTGCAACAAGATTTTAAAGGTCAACACAGCAAGGTCAAAGGTCAATCAGTGTTACACCATGACGTGGCACACCTAAAACCCTCAACCAATATCCCTATCAAGTATAAACTTCCTACACCTTACAGTCTCTGAGATATAACCTAGACAAGATTTTATAGGTCAAGGTCGCTACAGCAAGGTCGAAGGTCAAATCAAGGTCACATGACGTAGCACACTTACACCCCCTAGCCAATGTTCCTAACAAGTATCAAATTCTTACACCTCTTACGGTTTCCAAGATATAGCCCAGACCAGGTATTATAGGTCAAGTTCACTACCGCAAGTACAAAGGTCAAATCAAGGTCACACCATGACGTTGCACACCTACTACCCACAACCAATGTCCTCCCCAACAGTTTCCAAAATATAGCCCAGACAAGATTTTATAGGTCAAGGTCACTACGGCAAGGGTCAAAGGTCAAATCAAGGTCACACTATGACGTTGCACATCTAAACCCCCTAACCAATGTCCCTGTATCCAAGTATCAACTTCCTACACCTTACAGTTGCTGAGATATAGCCCGGACAAGGTTTTATAGGTCAAGGTTTTATAGGTCAAGGTCACTACGGCAAGGTCAAAAGTTAAATCAAGGTCAGACCATGATGTAGCACACCTACAACTCCTAACCAATGTTCCTACCAAGTATCAATTTCCTACACCTTACGGTTTCCGAGATATAGCCCGGACAAGATTTTATAGGTCAAGGTCACTACAGCAAGGTCAAATCAAGGTCAGACCATGACGTTGCACACCTACACCCCCTAACCAATGTCCCTACCAAGTACCAACTTCCTACACCTTACAGTAGCTGAGATATAGCCCGGACAAGGTTTTATAGGTCAAGGTCACTACGGCAAGGGTCAAAGGTCAAATCAAGGTCACACTATGATGTTGCACATCTAAACCCCCTAACCAATGTCCCTGCCAAATATCAACTTCCTACACCTTATGGTTGCCGAGATATAGCCCAGACAAGATTTTCAAACTCAAGGTCACTACGGCAAGGTCAAAGGTCAAATCAAGGTCAGACCATGACGTTGCACACCTACACCCCCCAACCAATGTCCCTGCCAAGTATGAACTTCTACACCTTGCGGTTTCTGAGATACAGCCTGGACAAACTATTTCCCCCACACCCGCCCATCCGGACACCATGGGTGAAAACAATACCCCGACCGCCCTTAAGGGCTGTGGGGTAAAAAGTAGCATTCAACTTTTATGTTACTGCTTTCATCTTTTTGTTTCTGTGGTTTTGACCTTGTGAGCAAGAATAGGTCACAGACAAAAGAGACAGTAATTCTTGATGATGCATAAAGACTAAAATTACACGGATTTTCTATTTATTACAAGAACTAGCAATGATACAACAAACTATGAAATATGCATGTGTATTACATAAATAATTCCCATCTTTCCGTAATAACTGCATCTCATGTTATTAGTAATATGGCAGAATATACAAGGAATAAACTATAACTGCATTTACACCAATATGTTGTAGCTTTAACACCATATCATTTAGGTGATTACAATCTGTAGCTTCAGTGAAATTCTTTTCACATGGTTTTTAATGCATGTACCTCTGATTTATATAGAGTTAGTGGCAAATATAAAAAACTACGACCCACATATTGTTACCTATTTACTACAAGCTCAAATGGTTTATTTAATTACTGTCTTTATTGCATTTACATTTGCTGCTTTCATTATAAAACAGGAAACAGATGTCCTTTATTGACAAAACAAATAAACACTTATTGCGTACAAATATCTGAAGTTGTTACAATTATTCAACAATTATATCTTCTCTCTGCAAAATCATAAGCTACAATTGTAGCCAGAAATTTCCCAGAATAAAAACAAGAGTTTTAACCTTCCTTTGTAAAGTCTTCTTTCGCACCTTCTTTGTCAAAAAAGATTGCGCCAGACACACAAAGTCCAGTTCCTGCCAATGCTAAGGCGATGCAACCATAGTACAGCATGGCATGCATGAGGAACGCACTGTTGATCACTATCTGGTAGGCAAGCACAGTAAAGAGGATTGTAAGTGCACCCACTATTCCACACGAAATCATCCACATCTTGTGAGAAGGCCTGATGGTGTCCTTGTGAATCTGGTTGTAGATCATAGTGATAATGTTGAAGACCTTGCAGATTACTGATGTCACCAAGAACTTAGCCTGGTTTGGCACTGGCTTCCCACATTTTGTTCGTAGCATATTATTGATGGCTTTGGATGGGGTGTTTGGTATTTTAGGTGGTCCAAACATCTTAGGACCAGAGGAAGATGTAGTTGCCATGTTATTACAGTGGTATGTAGTCAATCAACTGCTCTGAAAATACATGCAAAAAAGAGGATTACTTGTTTGGGATTTGAAACTGAAAAACTCCTGTGGCTTTACATTATAAAGTTAAGACATAGTTAAACATTCATATTGTATAATACATCAAGGTCAAGGCTGGGGTTTTACATTCTTTTCAACAGCTGAGGTCATATCAGGACAGGCACTCAAGAGAATCCCATATGTTGTCATGAACTGGATTAAAAGCCACATTGGCATTTTATATACTAGACCTATGCATCGGAGAACCGATGCAAATCTGTATCCACTGGAAAAATAACTAACCAAAGCCAGTGAACCATCGTTTGACCTTGAAGGAGGGGCCAAAGGTCAAATCTGACATCAGAAGATTCCCAGCCCACAATATCCTGCAAGTTAGGTTTCATATTGCAAACCTCCAGGATCAATAATAAGCGAGTTATAAGCACTTTTAAGTTTGGCTGTCCTCGTTTGACCTTGAAGGAGGGGTTCAAGGTCAAATCTGACACATCAAAAGATTCCCAGCCCATGATTTCCTATATAAGTTGGTTTACCATCCCAAACCTCTAGGACCAATAATAAGCAAGTTACAACCACTTTTAAGTTTGGCTATCCTCATTTGACCTTGAAGGAGAGGCCCATGGTCAAATCTGACCACATCAAAAGATTCCCAGCCAATGATTTCCTATAGGTTGGTTTACCATCCCAAACCTCTAGGACCAATAATAAGCAAGTTATAAGCACTTTTAAGTTTGGCTATCCTCGTTTGACCTTGAAGGAGGGGTCCAAGGTCAAATCTGACCACATCAAAAGATTCGCAGCAGATGATTTTCTATAGGTTGCTTTCACATTGCAAACCTCTACGACCAATAATAAGGGAGATATAAGCACTTTTAAAGTCCGCTATGTGGGTTAGTTTGGCACTCCGTGGATGATCTTGAATTAAGAGCTTCAAGGTCAAATGTCTGCAAGGTTGTAGAGGACATATATGTCTGTTATACATATCAGCTATGAAGATATTCAACCTTCTACCTATGTGAAACAGCCAGTAGAAAAATGTAGATAATTTTCAAAGAAATGCCCGCGGCAGCCATCTTGTTTTTCAGAATGATGCTAATTTCCTTCCCAGAGGGTTAACGTTGAAAATCTCTCTGCGTGCGGCGGCGTATCGAACGCTAAACCAAAGTATCCACCGGATGCGTCCGGTGGATGCAATAACTGATAACTGAAACAGATAAAGTGATTTTATACTTATTTTTTTCTAAAAAGCTTGATGTTAACCTTGCATTTGTTTGGACATTTATTCTTTGTAAATTATATATTGATAAACTGTATTTTTTTTATTAAAGTAAAAGAAAATTTATAATTATTTCCACTTTCACTGCTGGCTTCTACCAATACGATATTATAGTCGTCTTTTAATTAAATACTCAAACTAGCTTTTATCAATATTGATTTTATCCCCAGACGAAAGTCTGGGATATACTTGTTTCACATTCGTTGCGTGCCGCTGTACATTTTGTCTCCTGAGAAATCAAGGCCCCGCGTAAACATTTAACCCCTGTTTGAGGCCCATGAAGAATCTAAACGGACACCTTTTTTCTGCATTTTTCAAATATTTTGCATGATAACGTGAAGCAGCAAATCTAACTAGACTCGTACTGTAGTGGATATAACTTGTATATGTGATCTTTCTTTGGGCAAAATTTGAGCTCTGTAATTTTAAGGTCATATGTAAGTTCAAAATTACCACAGGGACCCAATTTATACCTTCTGGACCACTTGTTTGAGAAACTATGTGACCTGATTCTATCTCTACCTCATCCCAGTCAATATTAAGATCAATCAGACAATAAATGATTGTCTGGAAAGTGATTGATTATCTGTTCATATACAATATTTCCTGTTTTTATATTATACTACTTATAAAGTATTTGGGGTATTGAAAATAGAAGTTGCTCTCTCTACTGTGACAAATATCAGCATCTTTCTGTCAGCCTTTTTCCTTCAATATCTCAACAAAGAGCATATGAATATAAGTTAACCTGCTAAGATCTAATCACAGTATTTTATGATTTTCATCTCTCCATTAATATATTAAAGGCATACAAGCCCTTTTGCGATATTAGTTTAGAAAGTACATAAAACCATTTAAATACTTTGAAAAAGGATTAATTTTATCATTGCAGGATGATTTATAAAATGGGTGCTACAAAAAATACCCAATGAATGCCTGTGGCATGAGAGATGGCCTGTCTGGGGATATGTTGGCTTCGAGTCAGCACAATTTGGTTCAAGTTGTTGACTTGGGCAATGGACGTCAAAAGGATAATGGAAAATGTAAGGTTTGCAAACCTATTGTACCTGTTGTATTGTAACCTAGTGAAGTAACCTAGTCAGTCCCCCATAGCACCTCTAAAGCGTAGATTAGATTAGATTATGTTTGACAAAAATAATAACATGCTCTCTCTCTTGTTTGACAAACTCCAAAATGTATATTACTTTATTCTTGGCACAACTCTGATAGCCACGATCACAGATGGTTGTCACTGAATTTACGTGGTTATGTCTTACTTTGCTTAGATATTTCATGTAGCTCATTACCTTTTCAGTTACACTAATGGGTGTTTTAAGGTTATTTTATTTGATAAAAAAGATGGTACATTGTTTGTCAAGTTAATACTTCTGAATTTTCTGATAACTGTTTGACTATTTAAACATCTTTCAAAGATGGATATTTTCAACTAATATCCAACTGGTTTCAGTTTTGTGAATCAGATTCTGTTTTATTTTAAATCTTATACTGTCTCACATCAAAAAGACTAAAACTACTACATCACATCATGCCTCATTTCCAGACCAAAATAAAGTATCACATAATTTGCAGCCTTTTTATCAACAATCCATCCACACTACCTTGTTGCCTCCCTCCACATGACATTATGCCATACAGTAGGAAAAATGGCTTCACCACAAGAATCAACCTCAAAGAAATCCACATATTCAACTGGTTTAAAGGCTTCTATGTTAGAAGATATACACTGGTCCTTGTAGAACTTGGCTTCTTCCTGTGACTTATTGATATGCTCACAGCAGCTGATGCTATCATCACTGTCATCCAAAGAACAACTGCATGAACATGATAAAGATGTCGGTGTAGAAAATGTGTCATCGGTTTTGCAAGAGCTGTTGTCATCTGATAGATTTGACCATGACAAGCCTCTCTTCAGAACTTGAGTACCACCATCATCATCATCATGTTCATCAAGATTACCAAGATTTTGATCTTTGCTGTTGTTGTATGTCAATTGGTTCAACTGAATTTGAGAAGTAAAATGCTGAGGCAGATGATCTTCAAAGGTAAACTGGTTTATGTTTGGTGAGCTTTTATATTTATTTCGAAATACCATCTGTTTCCACTTGGTGATAACTTTTGAAGAACTACTGTCAGAGACACGAGCAACATTTCTGTCTCCAGTAGGCACTAGTTTGGAATTTATCTCATCAGGCAATTCAATGCTTTGTTTGCTGTTATTTTGTCTTACAATACTGTAAAACCAAACAAATTTCCCCTTTTTATTATTAAAACAGTTAAAGTTGTTACATGGATATTTTTATGCTTTGCCAGTATTACTTATTACTACTCTTAGTTTATAATAGTTTAACAACAATGAAACAATACAATGTATGTTACATTATTTAATTACATGTATTTATCATTATCAACAATTGTGACATAACAATGAATATCAAATTGGCTGTTAAATTAATATCTCACAAAATTATTGTCTCTTTGCACAATTAATAACATTTCTAATTCAATCAAGAAGAAAATCAATAAAAGGGGCTAACTCTGTTGGTTTTACAGTATTGTGCTCATACACAGATGGATCCACAACAAAATATCCTGTGTCGCACTCTCTCCATATGTCAGAAATAGATTCCCTGACTTCATGTCCAGAATTATCTTCCAATATGTTTTGCAAACTGTTCTCAACTTCATGTTGATGTGACTCTGTTTCTGAATCGCCTCTGTTTAAATAATGATGCACTACATGAACTTCAGTCCTTTGTTTTGAATTTTGTGGACCCATTTCTGCAGCCCAATTTCATAATTCAATGATGTTTCTGTTTTTTCAGAGACTCTAAAATACAGATCTTGTATGAAATGCTGATGAAAAAAACTATCATTATTGATTAAGGCCCAGAACATTTAACTACTTCATTACTTAGTGAGAGACTTTTCCCTGTTGAGTTCTATACTTCATTACTTCCATTGGAACAACATATGTTGCCCTGTTCAATCTACTGCAATACAATAAGAGGATTTAGAGTAAATTATTTAAAATTTGCCCCTAATCTAAAATATCAACACAAAATAGGCTTCGACAATCACATATTCTTCAATTATCTTGTTCCTTTTAAAGAAGACCATGGGCATTTAACATTGAAAATTTTAATACAAATTCAATGTTTTAAAAAGATCAATATGTAATGTCACTTGAAACTCTGTTGAACCACATATTTCAGCCTTGAATTTCCAATAGTTCATAGTAATTGTTAAATATGTCTTGTAATTGCCCATTTACCATCTATAATTTCAAAACAAACAGAAAGTTAATGTGGTTTTTCAAACACTGTTAAATCAAAGTAAACTACAGTGGATTTGCTCTAAGTTGAAGTTTCAAAATGTCAGCCATTTACTTCTACTTATGGCAACTTCTAGTTATATCCACTTTGAGAAATATATGAAGTATTGAAGATACTATGTAATTTAACTCTCTTGCAATTTGTTTGGTGTTCTGACTTAACACAAAAGTGAGGAATCATGGACAGAGTGTCATAATAGTACTATTTTGTCGCCTCTTTCTTGGATATTAACACTTCTGTACAAACAAGATTTATAGGTTCCACTTATACGTTGTTATTCCCATTGAAAAATAGCACTTTTAATGCATCAAATTAGGTTCTAGTTATGGCCACTTTCTATAAGTCGAACTTCTACTTATCCTTATATTTTAAACTAATAATTTGTGGGACTTAGAAACTACTTCTACTTATGGTAATATTCTACTTACGACAGTTCTACTTACACCAAATTTACTGTATATGTAAATAACTCTCTTAAGAGACAAATTTAAATTCTACTTACACCCCATTCATACCTTTCTGATAAGACACCCAGATGTCTTTCCATATGAAAAAAAGGTCTTAAAAGTTTATTCTGTTTGTTACTAAAGGCTACTCTGGATATTTTAAACTATTGAAAACGACCACAGAGTAAACCCTTAATTTAGGCTGTTATTGCTGTGTGATTGGTCATACAGGTGCCAAATTAACACACTTTTCTGATAAAACAGGGACCCGTGTTTGCAACAGTGTCAACATCTCACCTGCATTAATGACACATTCTGATATGTTAGAGGTACAATAACTTAAGAGCTGTTTCTATTGCGACAAAATTAGAACAAGAGGGTCAGAGATGCCCAAAAGGTGGGTTGCGCAGGCAGCAATAAGATTAGCGACTGCTGTAATTAAATTTAGAAAAAAGGAAAGAAATGTTAGGTTACCCAGTTAAGGTAAATGTGTTAGACGTGCTACGAAATGTAAAACACTAAAACTTGTAATCTAGGTTACACAATTGTATCGATGTTATAAACAGACAAACGAACAGATGGAATTACACCAATTTCGAAAGCAACTGAGCTATGATGGTAATCTATCTCCCTGTTAAGTTTGAATTCGATTGGACAAAGCGTTTTTGAGTTAGAGTGGGGAAACGGAAATGTTGACAAACAAACGAACAGACAGAATTACACCAATTTCTAAAGTAATTTAGCTATGATGGTGATCTATCTCCCTGTCAAGTTTGAATTCGACTGGACAAAGCATTTGGAGTTAGAGTCTGGAAACGGAAATGTTGACGGACAAACGGACAAAAAACAGACAAACAGACGGAATTACACCAATTTTGAAAGGAACCTAGCTATAATGGTGATCTATCTTCCTGTCAAGTTTGAATTCGTTTGGACAAAGCGTTTTCGAGTTCGAGTCCGGAAATGAAAATGTTGATGGGCAGACAAATGGACAAACAAGAGTAGAGAGGCCGTGAACGGGCACTGTGTCAGCTGACTGAGTGCTTTTGAGTTGTGAAGGTGATGAGAAGAAAGCATAATTATCAGGGAAAGTGCTGTACAGAAGTACAGTAAATGGTAATTGAACAGCATGTTCAAAAGAAATTCCGAAGCTGCAAGAATTTTAAAGATATGAGTCACCCACTCATTAAGTAAGTGCTGAAAAGCTGAAAATAGTTATTACCGACTTACCTATGGAGATACACCTCCAAGTTATTGACCATGTTGTGGCCATGAAAAAAGTGATGGTAGGACAAAAAGTATCGGGACAAAAAGTATTGATCTTAAAATGAGTAGGACAAAAAGTATCTGGACAAAAACTATTGCATATCCAGACAAAAGGTATTAACTTTTTTTATTTTACATTTATTGTTGTATAAAACATGTAAGTCACTGCACATTTACAGCACAAAGAAGTATTTATTTGCATATTTGTTGCTGACACTTTTTTGTATTTTAACAACTTAATCCCTCCTGAACAGCTTCATACCATTAATCTATGCTTAGGCTTTTGAAATCTTTATTATAATCATTTGTTACTCAAACCTACCAGAGTACACTTGAAAAGGAACACTTAATAATGTGTCTTGTAGTTTTTATCCCAATTGCATTGTCAAGTGTTCCCATATCAAAGATGGAATTAATTACAACAAGACCACTGCCGCGGTATGTATCTCCCGCCGAGTACCGCACGGGAAGAAATACTACATTGAAATTTTTCCCCTTTGCATAGGACACTGTTGTACCATCCTGCAGGTCGAAAATTCGCTTGAAACCGCTCTATCTGTTATGCTTTTCGAGATATTGACACTTTTCCATTTTCAGCAAAAATCCAAGATGGCCGCCGAAAGTGGCGAAAAATGAAATTTTTCCCCTTTGGACAGGACACTCTTGTATCACCCTGTGGGTCAAAAAATCGCTCGAAATCGCTCGATCTGTTACGGTTTTCGAGATATTGACACTTTTTCATTTTCCGCAAAAATGTAAGATGGCCGCCAAAAGTGGCGAAAATTGAAATTTTCCCCCTTTGCACAGGAGACTCTTGTACCACCCTGCAGGTCAAAAATTTGCTCGAAATCGCTCTATCTCTTACGGTTTTCGAGATATTGACACTTTTCTATTTTCCGCAAAAATCCAAAAAGGCCGCCAAAAGTGGCAAAAATTGATATTTTACCCCTTTGCACAGGACATTCTTGTACTACCTTGCAGGTCAAAAATTTGCTCGAAATTGCTCTATCTCTTATGGTTTTCGAGATATTCACACTTTTTCATTTTTTTCCGCTAAAATCCAAGATGGCCGCCAAAAGTGGCGAAAATTGAAATCTTTCCCCTTTGCATAGGACACTTTTGTACTACCCTGAAGGTCTAAATGCAATAGTTTTCAAGTTACAAGTGATTTCACTCATGATGGAAGTTAGTGAAAAATCCAAAAGTAGCTATTACTCACTTATCTATTGAGATAGACACCCAAGTTACTCACCATGTTGTTGCTGTGGGAAGAAGTAGGTGAATAACATATTTTAACAAAATGCTCTAAATATAATACTTTTCAAGTTATAATCGATTTAGTGCATGATTTCATTAATTTTAATGCATTAAATTGCAAATTTAATAAGTAAATTAAATTTTTATAAGTTAATACCCTATCCAATGGACAATTGCTAATCCGGTCGGCGCAGACCGGCCCGCCAAACGACAGAAAAAGTCGCCTTATATGAGTGCATAATGCCCCCACAAGCGTTCCGGTCCCTGTGTGTGCTCGCAAGGTGGCGTGTCGTACTTCCTTCCTGTCTAGACAGCGTGACGTCATAGCATCTTTTTCGTTGTCTAAACCTATTAGACCCCTAGTAAGCTGATAGCGGGGTCGGATGGGAGGGTCTTGTGTGTCCATTGGATAGGGTATTAACTTAGAAAAATTTAATTTACTTATTAAATTTGCAATTTTATTGCGTTAATACATCCTATCCAATGGACAATTGCTGAATAACTACCGCTTGGTTGGCGGGTAAGCTACTAGGGACTAGCAGTGAACTCATAAACAGAAGTAAAAAACATCCCTTTCCAAGTCTAAGTAGTTCTTGGGGTCAAGAACCTTAAAGGCTCTGGTCGGATATCATCATTCGGTTAACCGTTATTCGGGTTTGAACCGTCAGAACCGACCGCCCCTCCCCCCACCTTTGTCGCCTAGAGACCTGCTCTGATCTAGGGGAGGAGAGGGCTGAGTTCAGTCCCATAAAACCTAAAAACCTCCCACAAGGAAGCAAATGAGAAGACTTTTTTTTTTTTTTTTTTTTTTTAATTACTTCTTAATTATATGTGCAATATATACAGACGTACAGATATCTACATATGTACAGATCTCCTCTATGTGTTGGACTGCTGGTGGATCTGCTGTGCAGCCACTACAGGGCCCAGATGGTAAAGCTCTGAGTCAGCCCAAGCCACATCCTTTAAGTAAAATTGTGTAAAGGTGTTATGTGACTTCCAATGACAAGCTGACAGGATTTGTTCTAAGGAGACGCCCGATTGGAAGGCCTTAGAAGCAGCAAAGGTCATGGGCCTTGACCTGATGTAGAGTGTGGGAATCATGGTCCGAGAGCTCATAACATAGGATCACAGTCTGCTTGATCCATGAGGAGATAGTGGCAGGGGAGATGTCTTTGTCAAACCCTTTCTTAAAGGAGACGAAAACCAACTCCTTATTCTGCCTGAGATCTGAGGTCCTGTCCAAATAGTAGCGCAAAGCTCTGACTGGACAGAGGGACCTGTCAGACTTGAGGGACTTATCCAGAGTAGGGGCCAGGGCTGGTATAACCACTGGGGCCACACTTTCTGGGCCCTCCTTGGCCAGCTGATTCTTTGAGAGAAAGCTGGGTGAGGGGTACAGGGACACCCTTGACCAATCAGATTGGTGTCTGATGTTCTTGTTTTGCCAAGCATGAATCTCACTTCTACGTTTGCCTGACCCTAAGGCTAGCAAAAAGACTGTTTTGAAGGTTAAATGCTTCAAAGAGGCTTCCCCAATTGGCTCAAAGGGTGGTTTTGACAATTGATGTAGAACCAGGGAGAGGTTCCAGGAAGGGATTCCCCTCCTGCCCCTGGGTCTGTCCCTGTGGAAACTATCCAGAAGATGAGTGAGATTGTCATCTTTGCTGATATTGATGGGGAAATTCCCCAATTTATCAGCAATGGCAGACCTGTAACCATCAATGGTACTGGGCTGTAACTTTTTGTCCTGAAAAAGGTACATGAGAAAATCAGCTACTGCCTTCACAGGGGGTGCTCTGAAGTCCACCTTATTAGAGAGGCACCACTTTGTAAAAATGGCCCATTTTGCTTCATAGACTGATCTGGTTGATTTTCTTTGAGGAGCTTCAATTCTTGTTGCCACCTCCTCAGAGAAACCGTGCTCCTTGATTGCTGAGGCTCTAGGAGCCAAGCATGGAGATTTAGATTTGTCAGATTCCTGTGAGGGGTCTGGCTGAAGGGCTGAGTCAACAGATTGGGCAGCTTGGGCAAACTCAGTGGGATTTGACTGGACATGGCTACCAGGTCCCAAAACCAGGGCATGTTTGGCCACCCTGGGGCGATCAGAATGATTCTGCTGCACTGGGAGTCCTGCAACTTCTCCACTACCTTGCCCAATATGGCTGTTGGGGGGAAGGCATAAGGGTCCAGATCCTCCCATGGTAGGCTGAGTGCATCCACTGCTGAGGCCATGGGATCCGAAAGGGTGACACAAAGAGAGGTAGCTTGTTGTTGAATCTGGTGGCAAAGAGGTCTATTTGAGGTCGGTGCCACCTGTAGCATATTGCTTCGAATACCTGCGGAAGGAGGGACCACTCTGTTTGAATGGTCTGTCCTAATCTGGACAGCTTGTCTGCCACCACGTTCAGCCGACCCGGAATGTGTCGGGCTTTCAGTGTCACGTGTTTCCTGGTACACCAGGTCAGGATTCTCCATAGTAAGGCACAGAGTGGGCCTGACCTCATGCCTCCCTCTTTGTTTATGTAGGCCACCACTGTTGTATTGTCGGTGGCCACTAGTACTATATTGTTTACACAGAGGTCCTGGAATTCTCTTAAGGCTAGGAACACTGCTTTTAGTTCTAGATAATTTATGTGTAACTTGCTTTCCGGCAGTGACCAGTGGCCTCTTGCAGTGCGTTCGTTTAAATGAGCGCCCCAACCTTCTTTTGATGCGTCTGTAAAAATTTGCAGAGCATGCTTTAAGGGGTGTAATGGTTGACCTTGTAGCACATTGCCTTCCTCCAGCCACCACCTTAAGTGGGGGTGCAGTGATCTGGGCAATGGAATAACTTTCTCCAGAGATTCTGGTACCCTCCAATTGTTTTTGAGGTGCCACTGTATGGGCCTCATATGTAGTCGACCTAAATGGACTTGCTTTTCTGTGGCTGTTAACAGGCCTATCAATGACATGAACTGCCGGACCGGACAGGCCGGAAGTGACAGGAGAGTCTGTATCTTCCCTTGAAGGGCTCGCCACCGGTCCGGAGTAGGTCGGATCCGTCCGGACTGGAGGTCGAATTGATAGCCTACAAATTCGAAGACCTGCTTGGGTTCGAGTTCTGATTTTTCTACATTCACCAACCAGCCCAGTTCCTGACAAATCTGGACCAGCTTTTGGGTATGTTGAAGGCAAAGGGGGTGGGAGCTGGCTCTCACCAACCAGTCGTCTAGGTACTGGTGGATTCTTATACCCTTGCTTATAGCCATCAGCTTCACTTCCTTGGCTATTACAGTGAACTCCATAGGAGCTGTTGAGAGGCCAAAGGGAAGTGCTTTGAACTGGTAGGTCTGGCCCTGGACATGAAATCTGAGATATTTTCGAGACCTCTGGTGTATGGGTATGTGAAAGTAGGCGTCCTTGAAATCTATTGAGGTGACCCATTCCCCTTGTTGGAGGGAAGTCCGGATGGTTTCCGGGGTTTCAATTTTGAATTTCTCCACCTTGAGAAAAAGATTGAGTTTGCTCAGATCCAGTATAGGTCTCCACTTTTTGTCTGGCTATGGAACTAGAAATAGTCGGTTGAAGAAGCCTAGCGATTTGGGGTTTTGTACGATTTCTATTGCATTTTTGGCTATAAGCTGATGCAATGCCTCTACCAGGTAGCTGTTCCTGTGGGGATTTACATAGCAGCTTATGACCGTGGGATTTCTTGTTAACCTGGGTCGGATCCGAAAGGGAAGGTGGTAGCCCTCCCTTAGGATTTGAACTACTATTGGGTTTGCACCCAGATCCAACCATTTTGTCCAATAGTTTTGAAGTCTGGTCCCTACAGGAAGATTGGGAGCAACATTTGGGACATTTGCTACAGGTTTTACAGAACACAAGTGATCTACAAACAAAGCATTGTTCACATATTTTAATGGCTGAACTTTGTTTAAGTTTACAGACACTGGACTTATGCCTTTCTTTTGCGGCTGCCCGGTTGCAAAAGGTGCAGGAGAAACAACAAATGAATTTACAGAGTTTAAATTTCTTGACACATGAATTAAAGTCTGTTTGGAGTCCGGTCCGGTCTGCTGATCCGGTACTCCACTGCAAAGTTCCTGCCTTTTGCCCTGGACCTTCAACTGAAGGTCTGCACTTTGATTGTCATTTAAATGAATTGTATCCCCGGGCCTGTCGCGAGGAGTACTTCTGCCCCTGGAATTTAGCCTTTTTCTTTTGAAATCTGCCAATATTCTTCCAGGCAGGCCTAGTCTGTTTGTTTTCTTGATAGGATTGTTCAGGTTTCTTATAAGGGTGGAAACGTGAGTCCTTTCGGCCAGTGGAACCAGGGTGAGACCGGCCTCTATCCTCGAATTTGGAAATATCCTCCTCTGCTTTTTTCAACACAAGATCAGGGAATAAAGTATCCAATTGCATAGGGGCCTGCCGGAGGGAAGCCAGTGTATCCTGTTTGATGCCCGGTTTGACCAGTGCGAGGTAAGAATCTCGTCTGGCCAAGGTGAAGTTGTACATGCTCACAAATGCGAAATCTGATAGATGTTCCATCGTCTTCGCCATACATTGAAAAATGGAAGAGTTAAAATGCATGAGATGCTGTAGCTCGTCCTTGGCACTACTGGCTCTACTGGCAGACTTGCCTTTACTATGTTCACTTTGAAGGACCTTTAAGTGGCCGGACATTTCCTGTTGAACCTTATTTAAGCATCTGCTTAAACCCGCAGCTTGATTACACATGTAGGAGGCCTCACGTGCACTTTTCTCCCACTTGCGAAGAGTGTCCTGAGCAATAAAGCGTGAAGCAGGAGCTGGTGATGAGAGAGCAGAGTATCTGGCAATTCTGCTGAAAGTACTGTTAATTTTTGCATTGTCACTGTGCCAGAAGGAGACAGAACCAGCCGGTTTGTCTTGACTGGGATGTAAACCATACCATCTTCCTTGCGACTTGGTAGGTTTAATGAATTGGTCCCTTTGCAGTCCACCGGGTTCAGACCCTTTAGAAGGGTATCCTTGCGTTAATGTGAGATTTAGTCTATCCATCTTACGGCATAGCCAATCATCCGTAGGTAGTTGTACACTGATCTTCCCTGCCGGTTGGATCTTAGGGGCGGCAAAGGGGTTGTCTTCAGCACTGGCTAGAGTTGTATCCAAATCTGGAATGTGATTCCAGTTCATATAAGCTCTGATACCTCGCATTGTTTCTCTATATGTCTGTTCCTCAGACGGGGCCTGGTCAACATCAGAGAGTGAATTATCTGGATCAAGATCTGAGAGTTCACCTTCTTCACCTTTAACTGACAAATCTGGCATAGAAGCAGATTCTGATGCACTGTCGACGTCCATTTCCGGTTCAGAATGGGCTTGAGAACTTAACAATCCTGATGAGCCGGCCACCGGCTTGAGAACTGGCATATCAGAAGGGTGGTCAGTAGATAGAGATTTTACCCCTTGCTCATGAGATGAAGGCACTTTGGTAGTCGGAGCAAAAAAGGGGTTAACAGTTTCAGAGATGCCAGCAGGGGATGGCCTGACCGGTGAGAGTTTCACTGGTTGAAAGGTCGGTTCCGGTTGGGTAAAACTTTTAGATAACAACATAGCTTGCAGTCTGTTAAACCGGTCTAACCATTTAATATCCATTGCCTCCAGTTTACTCTCTGTAGACGCTTTAGACGGCTTGGGAGAAGACTGGCGTTTCTTGCCCTTTTCCGGTTTTTCTTTAGAGGTTGTAGGGGATTTAATCTTCTTGGCTTTCACGTTAGACGAAACGCTACTCGCCTCTTCTGAGCTCTGCATGTGCTTCTTAGCTTTCACAACTTCCTTGTTGCTACTCGCCTCTTCTGAGCTCTTAATCCCGGTATCTGTAGATACACCCAGCACAGAAACTAGGGCAGGGTCGACTAACGTACACTCTTCCATAGCCGCTTTAGTTTCCTTCTTTTCCTTTTTATTTTGATAAACTGGGGTGGCTAAGCGTAGTTTTTGTTCTTCAGTAAGAATATTGCATGAAGGACAGATATTTCCTTTAACACAAGGGTCAGACCCTTTCTTTTTGTCCCTGCAACGAGCACAATGCGCGTGCTGGTCAAAGCCAGCCATGGCGTGTCTACAAACTCCCCTACGCTGACCAGGAGATGCCATTATATCCACAATGAAGCAAAATTCTTTTCAAATAAAATAAAGTTCCTTGATTAAATTAACACACACCAATATAATAACTTGCGAGAGCTGATGAAAAAACACGTCCACACACACGTGCGCCAAACGAAAAAAGATGCTATGACGTCACGCTGTCTAGACAGGAAGGAAGTACGACACGCCACCTTGCGAGCACACAGGGACCGGAACGCTTGTGGGGGCATTATGCACTCATATAAGGCAACTTTTTCTGTCGTTTGGCAGGCCGGTCTGCGCCGACCGGGTTAGCAATTGTCCATTGGATAGGATGTATTAACGCAATAAAAAATTATTTTAATAATTCATAAAAAAACTTTAGCATGTGAAATATCTCCAAAATGTAGGTGAATGAGTTATTTGAGAAATACTGGCTATCTGCAATACTTTTTGTGATAATAGGCAATTACTCATTTTGAGTAGGTGAGTAATTAGATATGGATCTGAAAATTCACTAATTGAAAGTTCTTCCAAAATATAGGTGAAGTGAGTTATTTGAAAAATACTGGCTATCTGCAATACTTTTAGAGATAATTCGCATTTACTCATTTTGAGTAGGTGAGTAATTACCTACAGGTTTGGAACTTCACCATGTGAAAGCTCTTCCAAAAGTAGATGAATGAGTTATTTGATAAAAATTGGGTAACCACAATACTTTTAGAGATAATTAGCATTTACTCATTTTGAGTAGGTGAGTAATTACCTAGGAGTCTGAAACTTCACCATGTGAAAGCTCTTTCAAAAGTAGATGAATGAGTTATTTGAGAAAAATTGGCTATCTGCAATACTTTTAGAGATAATTCTCATTTACTCATTTTGAGTAGGTGAGTAATTAGCTATGGGTCTGAAACTTCACCATGTGACAGCTCTTCCAAAAGTAGATGAATGAGTTATTTGAGAAAAATTGACTATCTGCAATACTTTCAGAGATAATTCGCATTTACTCATTTTGAGTAGGTGAGTAATTAGCTACAGGTCTGAAACTTCACCAAGTGAAAGCTCTCCTAAAAGTACATGAATGAGTTATTTGAGAAAAATTGGCTATCTGCAATACTTTTAGAGATAATTCGAATTTACTCATTTTCAGTAGGTGAGTAATTAGCTACAGGTCTGAAACTTCACCATGTGAAAGCTCTCCCAAAAGTAGGTGAATGAGTTATTTGAGAAAAATTGGCTATATGCAATACTCCTAGAGATAATTCGCAGTTACTCATTTTGAGTAGGTGAGTTATTACCTATGGGTCTGAAACTTTGCCATGTGAAAGCTCTTCGAAAAGTAGATGAATGAGTTATTTGAGAAAAATTGGCTATCTGCAATACTTTTAGAGAGAATTCGCATTTACTCATTTTGAGTAGGCGAGTAAGTAGCTATGGGTCTGAAACTTCACAATGTGAAAGCTCTTCCAAAAGTAGATGAATGCGTTATTTGATAAAAATTGGCTATCTGCAATACTTTTAGAGATAATTAGTATTTACTCATTTTGAGCGGGTGAGAAATTAGCTACAGGTCTGAAACTTCACCAAGTGAAAGCTCTCCCAAAAGTAGATGAATGAGTTATTTGAGAAAAATTGGCTATCTCCTATACTTTTAGAGATAATTCGCATTTACTCATTTTGAGTAGGTGAGAAATTAGCTATGGGTCTGAAACTTCACCATGTGAAAGCTCTTCCAAAAGTAGATGAATGAGTTATTTGAGAAAAATTGGCTATCTGCAATACTTTTAGAGATAATTTGCATTTACTCATTTTGAGTAGGTGAGTAATTAGCTACGGGCGTGAAACTTCACCAAGTGAAAGCTCTCCCAAAAGTAGATGAATGACTTATTTGAGAAAAATTGGGTATCTGCAATTCTTTTAGAGATAATTCGCATTTACTCATTTTGAGTAGGTGAGTAATTAGCTACGGGTCTGAAACTTCACCAAGTGAAAGCTCTCCCAAAAGTAGGTGAATGAGTTATTTGAGAAACATTGGCTATCTGCAATACTTTTAGAGAGCATTCGCATTTACTCATTTTGAGTAGGTGAGTAATTAGCTATGGGTCTGAAACTTCACCATGTGAAAGCTCTCCCAAAAGTAGATGAATGAGTTATTTGAGAAAAATTGGCTATCTGCAATACTTTTAGAGAGAATTCACATTTACTCATTTTGAGTAGGTGAGTAATTAGCTATGGGTCTGAAACTTCACCATGTGAAAGCTCTTCCAAAAGTAGATGAATGAGTTATTTGAGAAAAATTGGCTATCTGCAATACTTTTAAAGAGATAATTCGCATTTACTCATTTTGAGTAGGTGAGTAATTAGCTACAGGTCTGAAACTTCACCAAGTGAAAGCTCTCCCAAAAGTAGGTGAATGAGTTATTTGAGAAACATTGGCTATCTGCAATACTTTTAGAGAGCATTCGCATTTACTCATTTTGAGTAGGTGAGTAATTAGCTATGGGTCTGAAACTTCACCATGTGAAAGCTCTTCCAAAAGTAGATGAATGAGTTATTTGAGAAAAATTGGCTATCTTCTATACTTTTAGAGATAATTCGCATTTACTCATTTTGAGTAGGCGGGTAATTAGCTATGGGTCTGAAACTTCACCATGTGAAAGCTCTTCCAAAAGTAAATGAATGAGTTATTTGAGAAAAATTGGCTATCTGCAATACTTTTCGAGATATTTAGCATTTACTCATTTTGAGTAGGTGAGAAATTAGCTACAGGTCTGACATTTCACCAAGTGAAAGCTCTCGCAAAAGTAGGTGAATGAGTTATTTGAGAAAAATTGGCTATCTTCTATACTTTTAGAGATAATTCGCATTTACTCATTTTGAGTAGGTGAGAAATTAGCTAGGGGTCTGAAACCTCACTAAGTGAAAGCTCTTCCAAAAGTATATGAATGAGTTATTTGAGAAAAATTGGCTATCTGCAATACTTTTAGACATAATTAGCATTTACTCATTTTGAGTAGACGAGTAAGTAGCTATGGGTCTGAAACTTCACCATGTGAAAGCTCTTCCAAAAGTAGATGAATGAGTTATTTGAGAAAAATTGGCTATCTGCAATACTTTTAGAGATAATTAGCATTTACTCATTTTGAGTAGGTGAGTAATTAGCTACGGGTCTGAAACTTCACCAAGTGAAAGCTCTCCCAAAAGTAGGTGAATGAGTTATTTGAGGAAAATTGGCTATCTGCAATACTTTTAGAGAGAATTCGCATTTACTCATTTTGAGTAGGTGAGTAATTAGCTATGGGTCTGAAACTTCACCATGTGAAAGCTCTTCCAAAAGTAGATGAATGAATTATTTGAGAAAAATTGGCTATCTGCAATACTTTTAGAGATAATTCGCATTTACTCATTTTGAGTAGCAAGTAATTAGCTATGGGTCTGAAACTTCACCATGTGAAAGCTCTTCCAAAAGTAAATGAATGAGTTATTTGAGAAAAATTGGCTATCTGCAATACTTTTCGAGATATTTAGCATTTACTCATTTTGAGTAGGTGAGAAATTAGCTACAGGTCTGACACTTCACCAAGTGAAAGCTCTCCCAAAAGTAGGTGAATGAGTTATTTGAGAAAAATTGGCTATCTTCTATACTTTTAGAGATAATTCGCATTTACTCATTTTGAGTAGGTGAGAAATTAGCTAGGGGTCTGAAACCTCACTAAGTGAAAGCTCTTCCAAAAGTATATGAACGAGTTATTTGAGAAAAATTGGCTATCTGCAATACTTTTAGACATAATTAGCATTTACTCATTTTGAGTAGGTGAGTAACTAGCTACGCATCTGAAACTTAACCAAGTGAAAGCTCTCCCAAAAGTAGGTGAATGAGTTATTTGAGAAAAATTGGCTACCTGCAATACTTTTAGAGATAATTCGCATTTACTCATTTTGAGGAGGTGAGTAAGTAGGCCAAAGTTCACCAAACCTTTCCCCCCTTAGCAATAGGATACTCTAGTACTACCCTGTGGGTAAAAAATTTGCTCGAAATTGCTCTATATCTTACGGTTTGAGAGATATTTCTGATTTTTCACATTTTCACTAAAAGTAGCAATAAAGTAGCCATTACTCACTTGTACATCGAGCAACAGTTGTGAAACTTAAATATGTTACAGTTCACAAAAAAGTACATGAACAACATATTTGAGAGAAATTGTGTAGCTGCAATACTTTTGAAGATATAAGCCATTTACTCATTATGGTTATCATTAAAAATTGAAAAAGTAGCTATTACTCACTTAGCTATGGAGATACACTTCCAAATTACTGACCATGTTGTAGCTGTTGAGAAAGTAGCTGAACATCATATTGGAACAAAATTGTGTAGCTGCAATACTTATGAAGATATAAGCCATTTACTCATTGACAGTTATAAGTCATATAATTATATTAGGTAAAAGCGCTATTACTCACTCAAAAGTAGGCCAAAGTTCACCAAACTTTTTCCCCCTTAGCAACAGGATACTCTAGTACTACCCTGTGGGTCAAAAATTTGCTCGAAATTGCTCTATATCTTACAGTTTGATAGATATTTCTGATTTTTCACATTTTCACTAAAAGTAGCAATAAAGTAGCCATTACTCACTTGTACATTGAGCAACAGTTGTGAAACTTAAATATGTTACAGTTCACAAAAAAGTACATGAACAACATATTTGAGAGAAATTGTGTAGCTGCAATACTTTTGAAGATATAAGCAATTTACTCATTATGGTTATCATTAAAATTGAAAAAGTAGCTATTTCTCACTTAGCTATAGAGATACACTTCCAAACTACTGGCCATGTTGTAGCAGTGGAGAAAGTAGTTGAACAACATATTGGAACAAAATTGTGTAGCTGCAATACTTTTGAAGATATAAGCCATTTACTCATTATGGTTATCATTAAAAATTGAAAAAGTAGCTATTACTCACTTAGCTATGGAGATACACTTGCAAACTACTGACCATGTTGTAGCTGTGGAGAAAGTAGCTGAACAACATATTGGAACAAAATTGTGTAGCTGCAATACTTATGAAGATATAAGCCATTTACTCATTATGGTTATAATTAAAAATTGACAAAGTAGCTATTACTCACTTAGCTATGGAGATACACTTCAAACTACTGACCATGTTGTAGCTGTGGAGAAAGTAGCTGAACAACATATTAGAACAAAATACTGTAAATGCAATAGTTTCAGAGTTATAAGCCATATAATTATATTAGCTAAAATAGCTATTACTCACTCAAAAGTAGGCCAAAGTTCACCAAACCCCAAAAATATTGAAGAGCGAAAAAATTCATTAGGACTTGTGATTTACCAAAAATGTGTAACTGTAGTAGTTTCAGAGAAAACTGCGTGACACACGCACGCACGCACGTACACACGCACATGGTGCAAATTATGATCTCCCTCTGGCGAGCCGGGCGGGAGATAATTACATTAATCTTTTCATACATTCTTGCTTTTGTGTTGTAAAAACAATAACTGTTCTTCAATTGAAAAGGAAAGAAAGTTCAAAGACAGTGAAGCTATATCTAATATAATACAAAAGATTATAGATTTTCTTTGATTGCAAAGGATACAAGATTAAAAGGCAGTGAAGCCACAGGTATTATAATCCAAAGGGTTTCACTTCATAATAGTATTTCTGTGATTGGAAAGAGGGAATGTTGTGAAGCCATCTAATATACTTCATCAAATTTCACTTCATCAAAGTTTTTCTTTGATTTTAAAGGATAAAATGCTGTGAACTGTGAAGCCACATCTAATATACTTCAAAAGATTTCGCACCATAATAGTTGGGCTTTGATGCATCGGGCAAAACAAAAAGCAATGAAGCCACTTGTGATAATGTTAATCCCAAAACTTATATTGAAATTTAAAGGACCATGTAAATCCCAAACACTGTTTTGCAATGTACAAAAAATCTATAAAAATAAGTAAATTAAAGTTCATATATGTACACGTTCATATAATACACATGCATATATAAAATTTATACGAAATACTATTTGTCCTATGCCTAAGACTTTTTACCTCCATTCACCACTGTAGTGGTGTAATGAAAGGATTTTGCTAAAATAACCATCTTTTCCACAGTAGCAGCAAAAGGTAGGCATATATTTGTAGAACTTGAGTAACCTTCGTCCAATGTATCTGTAGAAGTCCAGTTCCTAGCAAAACCATGACACAAATCTGTCTCCAAACTGCACATGGATCGCATGATACCCAAAAATCCACAGAATTGTAAGGTATTTACTTGTATAACGTGTCCAAATGAAGATTATTTCTTGTTGATATGTCATAAGAATCCATATTGTAAGACATTTTGTAAAGAAAATATCCACAATCAGAGCTTTCCAAAACACGTCTTGACTTCTAAGATGGCCAACAAAATATGGTAAACAAAGAGTGGTCAGGTGACTCAGTGGCAGGAAGACGGACTACTATGTAGCCCTTTGGTTGATTAAGGTTGTTATATAACTTTAAAAACACTTTTTGGCATTGGCCATTGGCTTGGATGGCTCCAACATAGTAAATGGTAGGAGTATTTCGCTATAAAACTGTAAGATTTCAGATAAATCCCTGTCATAGTGACTGAGAAAATGGCGACTAAGCATGTAATTTCATGTTTTTCAACACAAAAAAAATACTTGAAATAAATTAAGATAGATGTGGTGCCGATACTCACACAAGAGAATCTACTAGTACTCCACTATATATATTAAATACTAGAAGTGACAGAAGAAAAGGACACAAAAGTTGTGCCCTGCAAATGGTATTATGGAGGAAAGTAAAAAGGTAACTGTTTAAGTGTAAAAAGTAGGTTAAAACATATTTAAAGAAATACTGCAAATGCAATATCCTCGCTCGACCTTGAAGGAGGGGTCCAAGGTCAAATCCGACCACACAAAAACATTCCCAGCCCATGATTTCCTATATGTTGGTTTACCATCCCAAATCTCTAGGGCCAATAATAAGTGAGTTATAAGCACTTTTAAGTTTGGCTATCCTTGTGTGACCTTAAAGGAGGGGTCAAAGGTCAAATCTGACCACAGCAAAAGATTCCCAGCCCATGATTTCCTATAGGTTGATTTACCATCCCAAACCTCTAGGACCAATAATAAGCAAGTTATAAGCACTTTTAAGTTTGGCTATCCTCGTTTGACCTTGAAGGAGGGGTCAAAGGTCAAATATAACCACACCAAAAGATTCTCAGCCCATGATTTTCTATAGGTTGGTTTGCCATCCCAAACCTCTAGGACCAATAATAAGTGAGATATAAGCACTTTTCATGACTGACAAAGAAACACCCGTGGCAGCCATCTTGTTTTTCAAAATGAGTCCAAAAATATTCCCAGTCAAGATTTTTTAATGACGAACATATCCTGCCAATTTGAGATCTATACCTATAATACCCTTTGCTCTAGGAGGCCAACAAAAGTCCTTGCTTTAAGTCAAATAAAAGTCCTGGCGGCCATCTTGTTTTTCAAAATGAGGCCAAAAATATTCCCAGGCAACATTTTATGGTTATTAATATATCTTGCAAACTTGAGAAGGCTAGCTATAATAGTTTTTTCGTTAGAGCGGTAATGGTGAAATCTCTCTACACACTGCGGCTATCCAGTGGATACAATGATTTACTCAACAGTGAGAACCTGAAAGTAGCTATTGCTCAGCTATGCCATGACATACAGGTCTGCAATTTCACTAAGTTATAGCTGACCAAAAATTAGGTGAATAACATATTTAAACAAATACAATAAATGCAATAGTTTTCAAGTTAGAACTGATTTACTCAACAGTGATGACCTCAAAGTAGCTATTACTCAGCTATGCACTGAGCTACAGGTCTGAAATTTCACTATGCTGTAGCTGACCCAAAAGTAGCTGGATAACATATTTATACAAAATTCTGTATATGTAATAGTTTTCAAGTTATAGGAGATTTTACTCATTATGGGAGGTACTGAAAAATCAGAAAGTAGCTATTACTCACTTAGCTATTGGGATAGACACTCAAGTTACTCACCATGTTGTAGCTATGAAAAAAGTAGTTGAATAACATATTGTACAAAATGCTCTAACTGCAATACTTTTCAAGTTATAAGTGTTTTAGTGCATGATTTCATGAATTTTATTGCATTAAAAATTAATTCTCACACAAGGTAATCTACCAGTGGCCTAGTACATATATGCAAGATATGAGAAAAATCCCTGCAATAGTGAATGAGACAATTGTGATAAAGGGTTGAAATTTTCACACTTTGGGTGGGGGTACCTGTCTTGTAATGACTCTGGGGAACAGACGAAGGAACAGATCTGCATGGCCTGAACAATTTTTCATCCTCGATAGTTAAGGTATCTTTTAAAAAAAACAGCATGTCTCTGGGTATTGTAGTTTAGCAGCAGAAGTTGTTCACGTGGACACGTACGTGTACGCCCACGCCGCATTGTGACGAAATAATGTCAGCTGACTGACAAGTCAGCTGACATAGAAACGGACAAACGAATGGACGGAATTACATCAATTTCGAAAGGAACCTAGCTATGATGGTGATCTATCTCCCTAAAAGTTCGAATTCGATTGGACAAAGCATTTTTGAGTTAGAGTCCAGAAACGAAAATGTGGACGGACAGACGGATGTCGGAAACATCAATCTAATAGGCGGGTTGGTTACATGCAACCTGCAAAATGGTCACATGTTACATACAAAATTCATTATGTATGGGCTCATACTGTCATGTTATTGGTGCAAATAGCACAGGTATATCACAGGAGTTTCAACTTCATTATCAGGTAAAATTCAGGTTGTACTATATTTTGTTGCCATTGGTAAAAAACAGCCTTTAATTGAATTTTAGTTTGATGTAATTTCTGTAATAAACACCTTGAGACTATAATTCATTTTTTCTTTCAAAAAATGACATTTATAACACACAAAAAATACATCAGAGATGCCCATATCCCACAGCCTGGGGAAATAGTTTTCAACACCATGACATATAGAAGTAGTGAAACAGTACAAAGACTGGAATAGTTTCAGCACAGTGTCACTTATATAAAGATCCAAATAATGTTTAAGTAGAGAAAATAACATCTAAGAGAAAGAAAATGTAAAGATAAAGTACCAAAATAAGACAATTCAATGGCAAGATGACAGCATTAATCAGTAAACTAAAAAATATGAACCTGTAAAATTTATTAATTGGAGAATAGCTGTCAATGGAAATAGCATAATTATGTAAAAGTGCATATAATAAATTAATAATTAATAATCAGCTGCAGCAATCCATATATCCTTGTCATAAGAGAAAGATCATTAGATGTCTCAAATGTGGCAGCTGAACACACTTTGGCAGAGCAAAAAGATCACACCATAGTCATTACATACATTTACATACACCCCCTAACCAATGTCCCTACCAAGTGTCAACCTTCTACACCTTATGGATTACAAGAAATAGCCCAGACAAGATTTTATAGGTCAAGGTCACTACAAGAAGGTCAAAGGTCAAATCAAGGTCACTACAGCAAGGTCAAAGGTCAAATCAAGGTCACACCATGACGCTGCACACCTACAACCCCCTAACCAATGTCCCTACCAAGTATCAACTTCCTACACCTTACAATTTCTGATATACAGCCTGGACAAACTTTTTCCCCTTTTTGGTGCAAAAGGTAACAAACATGGATGCCTATACAAACTAGATATTGCGTCTCGATGCAGTGTATCCCCGGACAGGGTTGAAGCATGACATACAGAGTATTTCCAGCCATATAAGCGAGTTATAAGCACTTTTAAGTTTGGCTATCCTCATTTGACCTTAAAGAAGGGGCCCAAGGTCAAATCCGTCCACACCAGAATATTCCCAGCCCATGATTTCCCATCCCAAATCTCTAAGACCAATAATAAGTGAGGCTGTGACAGATAAATTAAATTTTAGCTGTGACTTTAGGTCTGTGAAAAGCTATGCAGATATTTTTATTTCACTTGAATGACAATATATTCCTACCGATACTTCAATAGTATGTGCTATGTATTGCATATGTATTGCACAAACCTACCAATTGAAAGTCATGTATTTAATGAATATGAAACTGTACACATTAATTGATTAAAATGCCACTCTTTCAATGAATATCACAATCATCATATTCTTTGACTTTTGGTGTAGAATGTTACAAATCTATTTCTTTCATTGTTTCAGAGCATATGACATACTGGAATTCTTGGCTTATGGATTATTCTCTTGTCTAACAAAACTTCATTCTACTGAATTTAAGATCTCAAGGTGTTAACAAGCTTTTTCATTTCTCAAGGGATATAGTAGAGTAGTGGGTAACACACTCGGCTCCCTCTTCCTGAATTGTGGAGTTACAATCCCAGTCCATGCCTGAAGAGAACTGGGAAGTTGGTAGCCCGTACCAGTGTCCAATGGTTTTCAAAGTGTAGACTCTAAACCAACCTGTATCCACTGCACTCCCTCCATCCCCAAAACTAACTTTCTTAACACTAACTACCTTATATGACTTATACAATGTGTTGAAATTAATTACATTCAACGCCTGAATCAATTAATCAATTCATTCTCATTTAGTTGGATGAATATATACATACATAGAACAAGTGAACAAATCCCGAACTTATCAACTACGCCAAGCAACGTGAATCCAGTGATTTACCTCAGGAGATAGATATGTAGATTAGGAATCCAGTAAATCCATCCACATAATTAACAAATGCATTAATTAATCCAAGGGATCTGGAATCAACAGATTCTGTCAGTGCAATACACCAAACAAAAATCAGTTTCACTGTGAGGTGAAATAAAAAAACCTGAGAAGTTTAAGGCCAGACTGAATAATTTATATGCATTTTTAAAAAGTGCAGGGTTAATATTTTAGCACACTTTCAAACCTTTAGCTTTAACTGCTGTTTATTGTTTTATGAGATATTTAGCACGTACAACATCTTTGTGTGACAATTACTTATCTTAAAGTTAGAGCTCTTTTATCATAAAGTTGATAAAAACAAGTAACTGTGGTTCATGAAGTCAAATTTATGTTTGTAATTTGAATACATCGGCCTTTTAAATTGATTATTTATACTGATTAGACTGGTGTTTTGACCATCAGTTTTTACAACTCTGTTCAGTCAACCACTGACTCTCAACATTCCACAATAACTCTAGTAACTGGGTAAATTTTAATACAAAACACACAACAGGGTCCTGATGTTTATTTCTAGTTAAAAGGGAATTCAACTAAACTCAGTTGTATGTAAAAGAGTCATAGTGTTGATATTCACAAGAGTAAAACTCTATTTAAACAACTGAGTGTCACTTTCCACCATGTAACGTCATTTTAATTCACATCCAACTCGAGCTTGAAATAATAAAACAACATTTTTGTTAATTTGTCAACCCATTTGTCCTGAACTAATGAGTTGTTTATATTAGCTATAAGCTAAAAGGCAACATATTGCTAAGGCTAACAGTCCGTTATGTATTTATATGTATTTTTGTATGTATTTATATGTACTCTTATGGCCATAAAAGAACATGGCAAAAAGCCATTCAATGATATGTTACTTCAAGATTTATTCTCTCCTATTATGGAATATATAAATAATCACATCAAAAGCGCAATAACAATACTTTCTGGCATTTATTCAGCAACTCGAGGCACGAAAAGCATCTGTTGTTCATATCTTTGTGACATTCTTTTTCTTAATTGAGATTTCTAGAATTCTCTCATTATCAGTGTGTGTTGAGGTACACACCACCCCATATCTTTCCATTAGTTTTACCTATAATAAGGTTTTGAAAAGTTCAAAATATTTGTGGCAAAGAGAATGAATCTGGGGGAGTTCTATTTTTGAAAATTTCTTTTTTTGTTGGTTTTTTTCATTTTAATTTTCATTGGTGTGGGTTTAGACATACACAGTCTCATATGTTGCCATTAGTTCTACCTAGAACATAAGATTTTCAAATGTTTAAAATATTTGTGGCAAAGTGAATGCATAAGAGCGTAATATGAAACAATTAAACACATTTTAAACATGCACGAAAGAAACAAAAAAAGATATATATTTCTTAAATAGTGTTGAATGTCTCTGGTTAGCAATCTGAATCAGTACATATTCAATTTACAAAATGTTTTGCCTGTTTTCCCAATTTTTGGTGATGAAAAACCTGGTTCAATTTCATCATCATCTTCAAAATCAACAATGAGCAAATAAGGACCATTTGAAGAAATGTGACTGGGCCTTTACTGATCACCAATAGTTTAGAGGCTGCTGTACTAACAAGTTACCCATAATATTTGTTACGGTATGACATGATCTTACAATCAGTTATAACTGACGTCACAATAACTAAAATTAAAGTCATCAAGTCTGTTGGAGTACTTTGTGATGATGACAGTACCAAGCTTTCAGGCAAGCAGGGAGAAAAGTCCTTATGAACGGCTTCACATTTCAAGGTATTTACAGCAATTTAAGCTTTTCCCCTGAAAATACATACCGGTATTTTCTAATTTGAAGTGAGACAAAGATTGTACATGTTCTAAATTCTGTAAAACCTTGGTAAGATGGGTGGATATAACTGTAAAAAATACATGCACCAGTAACACTGATATGTCAGCTTTTGGCAAGTATATAAGAGCTTTTTTGCAGAATTTCTTTATGATTGAATCCAAATGTTAGTAACTGTTCTTGGAAAATCTTAATTGCTTTTGAGGAAATATTTGTTTCTGGGAAATATTAAATACTGAGATTTGCTTTTAGAATAAGAATGTTTTATGGGCCCAGGCTAAAATAACTAAATAAATACTACATGTATTACTAATAATGTTCTGGTACTGGTGAAGTTATAACACAAAAGTACTCACACCAAAGATACTTAGTGTTCTTTAAATAATGGAACTTGCAAGGGAAAAATCCAAGTATGTATTATTTGCTAGTTTGACAAGTTGTATGTATAAACATTAAATTTTAAATACACTGCAAAAAGCTGTATAATACACAAAATACTATTTCATTGGATTACTGGGAAAGCTCAGTCAATAGCTAGCTAGGTTTTGTTATTTGGCTAGTTTTGCAGAGGAGCATATAGATTTACTGCACCATTGTGGCACCAAAACTATGCAGACTTCTGTCTAGCACTACTATGAGTCAAAAAAAGAAAGTTCTAAACTGAGGATTTCCTAGTAACTCATAAAAGCTCATACACAGTGCCCACAAGCTAGATATTGTTTAGGTTTTCTTTGTAATGGCCAAATCAGTAGACTGGTGTTACTATTAGCAAGATAGAGAACATATCTCTACTTTGTTCACGTTTTCCACTGCAGATATATACTTAATAAATATTAATAATATGTTTATAATGTCATGATTGTGTCTTTTCAGTTCAAGAGAGTATGTTGTATTATTGTCAAGAGCTATCTTATGTGATGGCACAATTTTCCCCACATAAAGGTCCTGGTGCAGGTCGAAATATTTTAAAATAATAATTCACCATTAACCCCAAATCTATCAAACATGAATTAAACTGCTAATTTTTTTCTTGTGTTACAACTGTTCATGTACAACATAATTATAGATTATTTTGCTGTTATCACTTGAAATAAACTGATTTTCTACTTATTTACTGCTTATATATTAAAATATTTACTTTTATTGCAGGTAATATATGCAGTAGTCTCACTAGTCTGTGAATAAGTATATCTAGAAGGGTTAATTTACAGGCAAATTTATGATAATCATCTGAATTACCAATTAAAATCAATTTATTTTGCATTTACAACAAAAGATATCTACATATACTTGTAATTATGCCAAAATATTGCATGTCAATTATTTTAATACACATGTATTTCAATAACTTAACCATGCAAACATTGGCAACTGGATGTCTATATGTCTATTTATGCTCCAAAATTCAGGAGCCAGTCGTGTATATAGAAACCCTTTTGTCAGAATTATCTTCTTGTTTATAAGTATATTTATCATGTACCTTATTTATACAACAAAATATATATATGCCTACCTTATGCACACTTTATAACAAGGCTTCAACCTGTGGATAATTATTTGCTTTTAAGAGTATAAACCTCTTCAAGTTATACAGAAATTATATTAAGTGAGCTTAATTTGATTGATTTGATAAACTGATATTTGATACATGTCATAGCTGAAACCATAAAATAGGTTCTGTTATTTTACTTATAAATTACAAGCACATGCACAGTTTTACCAAAATATATTTGTTATATAATGCATAATGAGTAAATGTATACTTCATTATACAGTACATCAAGAAACTGTCCCTTCAAACAAAACTATATGATGGGACCTATATGATGATAATTATATCTATAATTTATTTTAAGGTTAAGTTAGTTAATGGCACTTACATTATATATTGTACAATCTGATAGTTGAAACTTAAATAGCGATGTACATATATCCTGTTACAAAATTCTAATTTCCTTCAGTTCAAACCACCCACACACGTTTTGAATGAGGACTTTATACAACAACCACAGTTAGAAATGCAGTGGATCTTTGTTGCTATTCAGCAAATTATTAGCACTCTTAACGCTTAATCACAAATACACACTTACTGACCATGTCAAACTCCAATCTTTGATGATATACAAAGTACTTGCAAGCACTCCCGACGAAAACACAACTTTGAGGTTCAGAAAATGCACACACTTCACATGACCAAAGTACCACTTCAGTAATCAATAATCTGTCGATTACAGTCCCAGACATGCAAGGATAACGTGGTCTCTGCAGGAGGATATATATAAACAGTCTACTGATTTCTTATCACACAGCTTGCTGTAAATCTCTTATACCTATCTATAAGTATCTGAATGGAAGTGGTTATAGCCTTTCTTTGGCTATGACTCAATTTATAGCAGGGATAAAGGTGATAACCTAACATCTATGATAGCAGGCTATGTTGATCTGAAAGTACTTGTGTTTTGTATGCTTTAATTTTAAGATAAAGGCTCTGATTGCATGATGTATTTGCCATACTTATTACTTCGGGCAAATACCCGCAACTGGCTAAGCTATGTGAATGTGAATGCTGTTACGGTAAAGTGCCTTTCAAAAATCTACACTTCTGGTCTGTATTCACAAAACGGATCAAGATTAAGTTGAGACAAAAATCAGCTCAAATTTAGTATAAACATTTGTAAACTTGAAAGTTGATTTTGGGCTCAACTTGATCCCTTTTGTAAGTAAGGCCCCAGAAAAACATAGGAAAACCATTTAATGTCCTCCAAGCAATAAAAAGAAAACCATTGTTTTTTCCTTACACACCTGGCAAATTAAAGTATCAGTTATCTTAAACTTTAAGATTTTGGGGGGAAAAATAAAAAATCTTGTCCAGGCTTTACGTAAGAAACCATGCCTATAGGAGTTCCATACAGGGACTAGAGACATTGGTTGGAGTATGTGGTTGTGTTCAATATCACAGTGATATATTTAGTCGACCTTTGACCTAGCTGTAGTGACCTTGACTTTGAAAATATTATCTAGGCTATATCTTTGAAACCATATGGTATAGGGACTTGATACTTGCCAGAGATTTTGGTTTGGGGATGTATAGATGGGCAATTTTGTTTCTCCTATTGCAAAGCTACATTGATTGATGCAACTGATCATTAGATGTACTCTTACCCAATTGTGCTACCTCCATTGACACCTGCTGCAATTAATAAATGGATAAATCGATAAATTTTACAGCTTCTTAAGTTATATTGTTTGGCTTTGATACTTTGTCGTTACATTAATTTCCTCACATTGTTATTTTTTTTTTCTTATTTCCTCTGAATTGACATAATTTACACTGACTGTTCTAAAAGACTCCTAATCTTTGACTTTTTGTTATCTTGTGTCCCCAGGCTGTGGAGTACGGGCATCTCTGGTGCTTTTTTGCTTTATTCCCCAAACCCCATCCTAATATGTCCTGATATGTAACATGCTAAAACGACATTTGACTCAAATCAATCTTCCATTTTCAGTGTTAAAAGAAAAGTCACAAATGAAAATGTGATTTGCTATTCTGATACTTTGCAGAGAATACTATAGTGGCTAGCTGATGTTTTCCCAGAAATAAAAATATCTGACTGTGCAAAAGACACACGAACTACTTCTGGTGGAAGGGCAGATTTCCAAATAGCACATTTACTGATGGGTATTTTTCCACGCACTATAGATTCTACCATATTGTAATCCGCTATGGTCAGTGGCCAACCAGACTATTGCCTTTTGACCCTTTGACCTTCGCATATACTTAATTGGTGCACAATTCCGAAAAACATTGTAATTTAATATTAGAACATTCTCTCGCGTGAGGATGACATCAGAACAGGTACATGAAGTAAGATCCCCGTACAGATAAACAAAGCCTTAATCCTGATAAAATTGGAGACTGAGTTTAAAATTTAGCAATGATGGCATGCCATGTTGTATTAGAGTCTTTGAAAGACTCTTATTTTGCAACCCTGGCAACACTTTATTGATTTCTAATATGAGACAGGTGTTTTGTAAGCATATTGGCCTGCTCTTGATAAATCAACAATTATATAGTTTACATAAACTGAAATTTCTGAACTGTGAAACATACATCCATTGGGTATAAAAGCAAAAGATTAATCTCGATAATGTTCACAACGAAAACAGAGTAACTGAGACACATATCAGTAATGACTAGAACCAGGGGGTCATTTGGAGAAAGGAAACCGAAACGCCCCATATCTTTTCCTAGAACTAATAAGTCTGCTAATTTATAAAATATACACACTACACATGTGTGAAAAGTTGACTGCAAAGGTAGCAATCGAAAGCTATGGCCTAAGCGGACCATTGCCCTTTGGACATTTACGCTACAAGATTATTGCCCTCTCATTTTTATTAGGGGTGAGGGTGGTTATGTAGCCATTTTAAAGCATGTTTTAATGACCTTTAATGTTATACGTCTCGTTAAAGACGCTAATAATAAGACACTGGCATAACATGTAGAGAAATAGATTAATTCTGCAAGTTGTGACTGTTTATTTTACAATTTGTACATTTGATTAAAGTCATACAGAATCATCCTGGTATTAGTTTCCAGTTCTACGCTGATGACACACAATTGTATGTGCATCCAACACATAAAAATATTGCCTTGGCCCTTGATATTGAACTGTCACACTGACTAGAAGATGATAAGAGACGGCTCTCTACAAATAAGGTAAAGCTAAATCCTGATAAGACCGAATTCATTGTGTTTGGCTCTAAGTCTTAGCATAAAAAAACTTAATCACTCCTTCCCAGTCAATATACTCAGTAATCTTACATCACCAGCAGATGCAGTTAGGAACCTTGGTGTCTGGTTTGATTTAGATTTTTCATTCTCTTGCCATGTTCTAAAGGTCTGCAAGGTTTGTTTTGCTCATGTCAGGGATCTTAAGCGACTCCGAGGACATCTAACACATGAAGCCGCCCTAATGGCTGCCAATGCTCTGGTCGGAAGTCGTCTAGATTACTGTAACTCTCTGTTCAGAGGTCTCTCAGCTCTGGATCTGCACAAACTTCAATGTGTTCAGAACAGTCTTTCCAGAATTGTGGAAGTAAGTACTGTTCTATCTTTAAGACTGCCGTGCTTGTATATAAGTTCCTACACAGTGGTAACCCCAATCTGATGGCATGTTTCTTAAGGTCCCCCACTTTGCTTCAGTTTTCAAGTCTCAAAAGCATTTTGGACTCAGTTTTGCGTATGATGAACCTATGATTTGGAATGACCTTCCTGACAAGGTCCTCACTGCAAATTCACTTGCCTCCTTCAGGTCAAAGCAAAAGATATAATTATTATGTTCTAATTTCAACACTACAAAATACATTTGAAAAGGTTATTTCTATGGACTATTTTTTTCTTACTGGCTGAGATAATTTTGCACAATTTTCAATTCTGTTTAAATGGGATTTGTTCCGATTGGTCTGAGATACATTTGGGTCATTTTCCATGCACAGATATTCACCAGGTAATTTCAAGAGAGCATGTTCGTCTTTCTTCAGCTGATATTTTTACATGGAAAATTATTTCATGCTTACCTTTACATACGAGTTTATCACTTTGCAAGATACTTGTGATCTGTTTATCAATATTTAACATCAAAATCACGCGTGCACAACAAATACTGTATTTCCCTAACGCTACCTATTGGCATGCACATCAATATCCAAATAATACTCTGAACAGAGTACTGAATACACACAGTGTAGATTCTAAAAGTTATGGCTTGATTGGACTTTTTCTGAAAACCATATTTGGTTTGTCATATGATAAACAGTCATATTAAACACAACACGTCGCTGATGATTCAAGTTGAAAAAAAACTCAGAAAGTTGAAATTACTTCACCAAGGATTCAATGCAGCTTATTCAGCCAGTATATGGTATTGCCTTGTATTGTCAAAACAATTATTTCTTTACCATCGAAAAAGGGTCAAGGTAATGTTTTGCATGCGTTTGTCTTTCTTTTAGTGTGATTGCTCAAGAAATCCCAACCAAGCTTCCTTAAATTAGAAAAAGATATATGAATTATAGTTCAAATCACTGTAACTCTATCTACATCTCAACAGGATGTAGTACATTCTAGCTTGTCTGGATCTACCTCCCTACCTGACTTGAGGTGTTTTTCTCTACGACTAACATGCTAAGGGCACACCAAGGCGGAGCAGACAGGGCACCCACCCCAGCAGATGACATAGCAGCCCTAAAAATGAACAGGTGGTGTATGTGCCAGGTGACAACTAAGGAATTCTTCAAGGGAGGCCAAACATCAGCAAGACCTAGTGAAGGATTACTTTAATCATGTTGGTGTATTGGCTGGGCAGGAGGACAGGATCTGAGATGGGAACTGCCCTGGGGACAGAATCAGTCCTTTTCAGGACTACCCTATTCCAACAACTTTTAATTAAGGTGGTGGTGCTTCCAACAAATTTCCAAAAAAATCCAATACACTTCCAACAAGTTTCCAAACTATTTCCAACAAAATCACAAGTCCCCAAATACTGTTGAAGAGCAACACAAGTTATGGAGGAAACATGTCCCACATTGAAAATCAAATTTTTGTAAATCTTCAAAGAAATTTTTTTTTCAAATTGTTTTTTTTTCTCTCTTTTCCAGCAAATTTGTAATATAATTCTAAGTTGAAAATTTTCTTTAGAATCAAAATCTTTTGAGAACTTCAAAAGTTTCTCAAAAATCAAAACTCAAAAGGTCGGAGCTAAAGGTCAAAATCATTCCCAAAAATGTCGAAGATTGTTAAAGGTCAAAGTATTTTCAACTTTTTTTTCTCAAAGTTTGTTTTGGAAACAAAGTCTCAGTTTGAATTTTTTGACAAAGTTTCAATTTTTTTGCCAAATCTTTTTTTTTGGCCAAAGTCTTTTTTCCAAGTTATTATTCAAAAATTTTCTAATTTTTTTCAAAGTTCAAAAACTTTTTAATTAGCTTCATATTTTCAATCGCTCATTCACTCATTTTGTTTTTTGTGTGTGTGTTTTGGGATCATGTGTTTGGTGTGGGGCAGTGTAATGCTTTTTGTTTGGGGATTTTTGTCAAACAGCAACCTCTTAATTGTTTTCGGAAAATTTGATGGTCCTGAGAAGGACCTATAAATTTTACAGCAGCTGCTGCTGCTTGGGTTCGGCTGACTGCTGGGGAGGTTGGGGCTGGGCTGGCTGCTGCTGAGGCTCTTGCTGTATGATGGTTGTTGGAGGAGAGGCGGCTTGTTAATGTGGGTCATTTGAAGAAAATCGTTTAAGTGTATTGATCTGCTGATAGCTCATGACTGACTGTTGATTCCCAAAAAGGTGGTGTCCTGATATGCTATTTCAGTGTGAAAGTAAGCAGTCTTGAAGGTCCGGCTTTTTGGTTGTCAACAAATACAAATTAAGTCTGCTGCCCTCTGGGCTGCTGCTGTCCTCTGGGTGCCACCTGGCTCTGCTGAGCTAGTTGGATAACCTGGCTTCATACATCTCAGTCTTTTGAATAGTTAAGATGTATTCCCTACCAGCTGGTTGCTGTGGCTGTTGAAAAGTCTGTGGCATGTGCCCTCACTTCTGAATGTTTGAAAGTCTTTTTCTTCTAAAGCCTCAACCTTAGATGCCAGAGTGTTGCAGTGGGCTGTTATGGTGGTCTCCTGCCTTGGACCAAGAAAAGATGACAGCGTCCCTTGCATCTATTTTTCGCTTTAAGAAGTTAAATTTGTCATGAATCCAGTTCTGCCTCTCTGTCATTTCCTGGGGAGCCTGGCCAGACTTGGACTGGGTCAGTTTTCTGAAGTGACTCCTTGGGATTCGAACCAAGTCTTGCACATTTTGACAGACAACTTGCGGCTGCTGACAATCTCTCCCACAGGCATTCCTTCCTGGCCTTGTCCTTGTACATTCTTCCTCCTGACTTCCTGCCTCTCCCGCTCCTTCCTCTATTATTTCTGTGACTCCTCCTCCCTCTCTCTCTTTTCTCTCTCATCCCTCCTCCTCTGTCTCTGGGGACTTCTATCTTCATCACATTCCTTCTGCCCTTTTTAGGACCCATTTTTTTTAAAAAGATGCCTTCGTAAAAAACAAAGTCAGCCCAACTTGTATCTCAACACTAAATTCTAGTTAATTTGTTAAAAAAACAAAGCCTTATCTAAAATGCTGCCAAATGTAATCTGTCAGATGCCAGATACCAAATAATGAATTGCGCAAACCAAATTGTTTGATCTAGACAAGTCATGGGTCAGCTGACAAGCCATGGGTCAGTAAAATGAGGCTGTCCTGTCCCATACACCTCGTTGCTTGTCTGTTGCTGTAACTGCCTTTTTTCTCTTTATAGCTTGTCCTGGTGTGTTCCTGGCTTATCCTGCTGAGATGTTACCAACTCTGTGGTTGATGACGGAAAGTGACCAAGTCAGGTCAGGGATGTTTGCGACAGGCCGGTTCCTTTCAAGTACAGTTGGATTATGTCTACAACCTGTCACGAAGTGGAGGTCCTCAGTGGCCTAGTGGTTAGCAAGTTTGGCATCTAATCATAGGCTGTCACCTCTGTCGGTTCGAGTCCCACAAGTGGCAATTCTGAGGACCTGTCCCAATATGACCCTGGCTGTTGAACGGGACGTAAAACCCCAACTTTGACCTTTGACCTTTGTCACGAAGTGGTGTTCGGGTACTGAATCACAACAGGCAGGGAAGTTCAGACAAGATGGTTACAGTATAGGACAAGACAGAAACTGTGTTCATTGAGAGTTGGGGAGAGTCAGCGTATTATCAAACATGTTTGATATTATGCCGGTCCACTGCGACAAGCCAGAAAACTACAACCGATCCTGACCGATTCTGTAATGATTGCTCCTGACACTCCAAAACTCCATAGTTAACGACAAGACAGCCAAAGTGGAACACCCCTATCAGAATTATTAGGTCATGGTATATGCTCAAGCATCTTTGTAGGAAACCATTCTTTTCATTTTGATTAGGTTTTGACTAGTATCACCCTTAATGGACTTGCCTTTAAAATTAAATAATGACAAATAAACTTACTTCAAGGGTGCTATTGTATAATCAGTCATGGACTAGTCTCTCCCAGGAGTATTATTGCTGCCCAGCCCATCTTAAGATGTGCAGCCAGACTTATGATCCTGGGTTGGGCTCTCGATCGAGATCTCAAGTTTGACTCCTATATGATAACCAAATAAATATTGAAAAAAATTATGTTGTGCAACTCTATATATAAATATTGGACTTACCCATTTCTATAACATCCCAGGACAATGTGCATTCAACTGTCCAAAATAAATAATATACTGATAGCACAACTAATTTCCTGTACATAAAATACATTTATTGCAATACATAAGAAACGTACTCATTGAAAGTTTGTAGTTACCATATGAAGTAATAGAGTAAAATTTCATAGAATTACAAAATATAATTTACTGAGCAAAGTGTAAAAGATTTGAGTGGAGCAACAGAAATAAAAGAAGCTTAATTGGGTTCGGCTGAGGCAGAGGCTGTAACAAATATTTTTTACCCAGTAAAGGTTTTTAAATGGTCTAAATGTTCACAAAATGTTTTTAAAACTTATATAAACCCTAACTTATGGTTTTCTAAACGTTTCTAAGTAAACATTTATGCTCTAATGTTTAAAAAACGTTTTATAAACATTCTGTATACACACGTTTTTACTGAAAACATTTATTAAACGTTTATAAAATAATTCAAGAAGCTAGGTTTGACTGGAAACATTTTTAAAACATAAAATAGTTGAAGAAATGAAGGTTTTGCTGGAAATGTTTTTCAAACATTCATCATGAAATGTTTGATAAACAGTGCACATAAAATTTTTAAACAACATCGTTTGTGAAATGTTTTAAAAACATTCTATCAAAAACGTTTTTTAAACCCATATTTTTAAACCTTCACCTTCAAACATGTCCAAATAAAGATGGCGGCGAGCAATAATAGGGGATTTTAGAGGACTTTGTCAAAAACTGCCCCACTTGTAATCCCTAAAAGTAAGAATTGAATGGGGGCACAATTTCTAAGCCACTATCTTACAATTTTAGACATAAAAATAATATTTTCAACAGTGAGCAACCTTACAAAGATATTGAATATGACCTCTGACCCCATTATTAGTCAGACATTGTTATGTTCATTTACAACGTTTTTCTAACATCATTAAACGTTTAATAAACGGTATACATAAAACATTTAAAAAAAATTCTATTACAAATGGTTTTCGTACCCATCATTTTTTAACCTTTGCCAAACGTTTCCTTTCAAATGTTTGCAAAACCCAAAAATGTTTACTGGGTAGGGATGAGATTGGCATTACATATTTCAAGACATAAATATTATCACAGTACTAGCCTAAACTTTCCAACATCAGAGATCCTTACATTTAGGGGTAAAGATTACAAATTGCAATATAGAACACCAAGTTAAGAGTTTGTGTTGTATACTGGCCACCAAATACAGAAAATATCACAACAGGCCAGTTCTTTCAAGAATTCTCAGAATTACTCAGTAAAATGGTACTACAGAAAGAAAAACTTTTGATTATGGGTGATTTTAACTTTCACATGGAAAACATTGATAGTTATTCTGTTAAAAACATGATAGACCTTCTTGATGAATTTGGCTTGAAGCAGCATGTCAGTAATGCCACATCCAAACATACAAATCATGTGCTTGATTTGATAATAACAAGAAATTCTGAGTCTTTGATATATGATACACCTAAGATCTCAACTTACCTGTCTGACCATGCATCAATTGTATTCCAACTCAACTCTTCAAATCACAAGCATAAAGAGTCGCCAAAATCTTACAGACCTTTGAATAAGATTGATCTAACCAGATTCAAGCAGGACCTTCGTAACTCAGATATTGTCACAAAACCAAAATCTGAGCTCAATGAGTTGGTGAATCAATACAACAGCTGCCTATGTCAGCTTCTAGATAAGCATGCTCCATTAAGAGTGAAAAAGACTGGCAATAGGAACATTAATCCTTGGTACAATGAAAACATTCATACAGCTAAGCAAAAATTCCGACAAGCAGAAAGGAAATGGAGAAAAGACCACACAGATGAAAGTAATAGAGTAATGGTGGAATTGAGAAAAACATATTCAAAGGTGCTTCACAGTTCAAAAGTGGCATACTATAGTGAAATTATTGAAAAAAATAAATCAAATCAGAATCAACTGTTTCAAATTATTAAAAAGCTGAAGCAGGACAATGGTCCAACTATCTACCTTGAACACTCATCAAAGACTCAGTTGGCAAATGAATTCAGTGACTATTTTGAAGAAAAGATCACGAAGATCAGAGCTAAATTTCCATCAACCAGTAAATTCGATGAGTATGACAAAACTGGGGTTCAAACATGCAGTTGTTACCCCTCTGCCAAAAAAGACAGATGTGGATCCTACTTTCAAAAATTTTAGGCCAGTATCTAACTTGCCTTTTCTGTCCAAGATGATTGAAAAAGCAGTCTCAATCCAATTACTGGACCACACAAACAGTCATAATCTCTGCGAAAAATCTACAATCAGCATACAGATGCCACCACAGCACTGAGACTGCTCTGATCAAAATCATGAATGACCTTCTATTGGAAGCAGATAATCAAAAAGTGATACTTATGGGTTTTCTAGATTTATCAGCTGCATTTGACACTGTTGATCATTGTATTTTGCTGCACCGACTTGAGAAAATGTTTCGAATTGAAGACAAAGCTTTAGACTGGTTTAAAACTTATTTAACAGGAAGAACTCAATCAGTAGTTGTTGGTGACTGTGAATCTCATAAAAAGGTTCTAGAATGCTGTGTGCCTCAGGGATCAGGTCTTGGGCCTGATCTCTACTGCAAATATACATTACCTCTTGGTATAATCATCAGAATGTTTCACATACTTTTCCACATGTATGCTGATGACACACAGCTTTACAAATCAATTGACCCAAGTAATTTTGAAAACCAAAAACAAACTGCAGAACAACTCCATTTGTGTACATCTGAAATAAGCAACTGGATGTCTAATAACCGGCTCAAGCTAAATGAAGAAAAGACAGAGTTCTTAATTGCTGGCACTGGAAGACAGCGCTCCAAAGTCAATATTGACTCATTAAATGTGGTTGGTATTGACATAAAGCCAAGCACAAGTGTCAGAAACCTTGGGGTAATCATTGACCAAGACCTATCACTTAAGGAACAAGTAAATGCCATATGCAGATCCTGTTATGGTCACCTAAGGTCCATCATTCAAATAAGACCTTACCTAACTAAGTCTGCTGCACACACAATAGTACAGTCACTCATATCTTCCAGATTAGACTATTGTAACTCTCTCCTAGCTGAACTCCCACAATATCTTATCCATAAGTTGCAGAAAGTACAAAATTGGGCTGCCAGGATAGTTTTGAATGTCAAGAAACATGATTCTATATAGGTTCACCTGCATCAGCTCCACTGGTTGCCTGTTAGGTTTCGGATCAAATTTAAAATAAATCTTCTAGTATATAAGAGTTTGAATCGACAGGCACCATCATATTTGACATCAATGCTTAACTACCAGCAACATCAACGCACCACAAGATTGGCAAGAAAATCATACATGCTACAAGAAAAAAGATCAAAACTCATCTCTATGGGTGACCGTGCCTTCAGTGTTGTGGCACCAAAGTATTGGAATGAACTGCCAGATGATATCAGGAACATTGAACTTCCATTGGACATCTTCAAAAAGAAACTAAAAACTCATTATTTTAAAACAGCATATTGTGGAGAAAAAGCGCAATGATTGTTTTTTCTTAAATAGAATTGCGCTATATAAATATGTCATGTTATGTTGTTATAGACCCTGAGGAAACTGAAAGTAAAACCTTGTTCTGCATTATCATTTAACCCATGCAGTGTATACTAATTGCCCACGTTTCCACAATGTAACCGTCATATAACTGGACATTACAATGCAACTACAATTTTTTTTCTCCAGTAAAGGTTGCACGAGGTCCTTATCAATCCCGAAGTAGATTCCGAAGTAGATCTCTAAACATTTCAATAAAAGTTCCTGAACATTTCACAAGTCTGAACATTTCAAAATGGCCTTTGTCCGCTTCAAAATGTCCATTTAATATATCTGGCCTTTGAAAGGCCTAGGCATTTTGAAACCTCTCTTAAAATGAAATAAATAAAACTGTTTTCTGTGGTGCTGATTTGATTTAAAAGGCTGAAAATATGCTTCAAATATTAGAGCCAAGTAGATGTGACTATGCCTGTTATTTTAATAGTCAATAACAGAAGTTTAATGCAATAAACATTTAAACCTCGAAAACAATCCACATGAAAGGAAAGACTTTACCCCTGACCCTATGTTTTCTTCAAAGTAGTTATTCCTTCGATGGTGATTTTAGTCACTTTTTAAGTAATCACTTGATTGAATTTCCCTTATGTTAGGGAATCAAAGAAATGCTTTAATTATAACAAAGAATAAACTGGGTACGATTAAGACTGTTTGTAGCACTTCTTCAATTGCAGAGCTTTTTAAAATAGGACATCAGATTAGCATCCTAAAGATCATAAAAAGGTACACTAGAAAATAATAATTAGTGCAGATAAACTTCATAACAATTTAAATTAGTATTTAAAAACAGACTTGTTAAAATCGGTGAGATACCTCTCCTAGGTTTTGAATTGGCCATCAAACTTATTTGGCCAGTTTGAAACTCTCATGGCCATTTTGAAACGGCCAATGGTTTCTAAATGGCAAGTAACATAATACATTCAGTTCAGTCCCACTTTTTGACTTCAGTTTTTAAAACATAATAAAACAAACAATAATACGGGGTTCTTTAGCATGTGACTGTGGTAGACCCAATAATTAAGGATTGCCATTTTCAATGGTCATTCCAGTCACTATGTATGTGCCTGTATCTGGGATTCATTCCAGGTCCTCTGTGTACTTGGGAGATTGTTTTACTACTAGGCCACAGCGGAAGAATATATCTATAAGCAGTGATTTTGTAACATATTTAGAGTTATTTGTGCATCAAAGTTTTAGTGTATATTGCATGTTATTCACAGGCTAGGTTCATTTTATATGGTGTTAAAGGGTTGTAATTATTTAATTAACATAGGCAGATATCAACCATTTTAAAAATGGTATAGTAATAGTCTCAAATTATCCTCATAGTCCACAAGTATCAGCATTCCAAAATCCTAAAGTTGTTCATATAATAGAAGAATACCTCTTAAATTTTATCTTTGTGTGCTTCGGGATAGCACTACAGTTGCTGCTTTATGTATTGTACACAAAATTGCTCAAAAAAGTGTGAAATAGACACATATATATACATGGAGTTTGTGGTGGATAATTTTACCAAAATTTAAATATCTGGATGATTATAGTCATATAATATAGATTAGTGTATTTTTACAACTATTCTTACTTAGCTTTGGTTTACACAACAGTTCACCAGATATCCCAACAAATAAAAAACTAATTTTTATCAAATAAAAATGTCACAAAATACAGTAAAATGTCTTCACAATGATACAAATATCATTGGTGTCGTATCCATTATTACTTAGATAAGAATGTTTAATGTTTGCAATTTCATTGAAAAACTGTCAAATTCACAGTAAACATTACAAACGTTTATAAACCTAACTATGAACGGTTTATTTAAGGTTTAAAATGATGGGCTCCTAAACATTCGCCTATAAACGTTCATCAACGTTTAAGCATAAAAGTTTATAAATGTTTATACGTTTATAAACGTTCAAGTATCCAGCATGATTCAAGGGAGAATGTAAACAAACTTCATTTTATGAATAATTTCCCTGTTTACATTAATTTAACCTTGTACAGTGCATTCTATGATAAAATGTACTTTTATATCTCCAGTTATAATTTAATGATGGCTTCAAACAACAGTGATACAGCAAGATATAGTAACAGAAATATCTCGAGATCTCCAGTTTCTCTCAAAATGGCTGTGCTGATATCATCATCCAAAATGAAAGCAAGGTTAAGATATTCTTCACTCTTTGTAAACATTTAAAAACGTTATTAAACATTTATAAACCAAACTAATGTTGCTGAAACATTTATAAACCCATAATATTGAATAATTGTCAATATTTAGGTTTATATTTGGTTTTAAAAACATTTATACGTTTACTAAACGTTTATAAATCTTTGCTATGTTTACTGGGTTATATTAATAATTCTATTTGTGTATCAAATGTGAGTATGAGTTGTTACTTAGAAAGGAATGTTTAATGTTTGCAATTTCATTGAAAAAACTGTCAAATTGTATTAATAATGCTATTTGTGTATCAAATGTGAGTATGTCACAAGATGCACAAGAATTACTCAAATAACTATTGTGACAACATGATCCATTAACAAAATGTATCTAACACCACATCTTCAAATGCTGGTATTCGGGTATTGCTCTGGGTTCCAGATTTTAGGTTACTTTGAAGAGACATATTTTCACCTCTTTTTATTTACCTACTCATTATTTCATATTATGAAGCCTGATATAGCAGTCAAGCTATCATACCTTTATTTTCATCTTTTTCCTGAATACCAAGGAACCTACCTGAGTTCCATTTGATAGGATTATATACCTATACTCACTATTTAATATTTATTTTAATCAAAGCAAAGTACTACTTCTACATTTTGAGTGCCTATCTCTCATTGATAATTATGCAGGTGTTCCACTGGAGCTGACCCTATGACTCTAGGGTTGGCTGCAAAAGTCAGGGGTTGGGGACAAAAATCAACAAAAAAAGGCGGGAAATACTGGGTCGTTTGCACCTCCCCGACAGGACTTGAAACATCCAGGCTTGCTTGTATCTAGAGGCCAACCTGCCTTGGGGTCAGGATGTTTTCTACAGGACTGGTCGGGAAACTACCAGGACAAGCCCTTAACCCCTAACAGACAAGCCGTTGTAGGTCCTGACAAGCCGTACTGACAAACAGACAGGACTGGAGAAACATTCAGAAATCCATGACCTGACGTGCAGTTGGTATTTCTAGTACAAATTTTGATGAATTTCTGGGAAAAAAGAGGATCAAGTGTCATCCAATAAACAAATCTTAAACTAGGTCACTAGTAAATGTTTGGATCCCATCACGTGACTTAAACATCCAACTTTACTTTTTTGTTATTTTCATTATAATTTTCAGGTTTTTGCTTTAACATTTAATGAGAAATAAATCAATGTATGTCTGCTTCAGATTGTGAACGAAAAAGCCACTTAAAATATGAAATTTTCATTAAAATGTTGTATCCTGTGCAAACAAGCAGAGAGAGATATGCTTCTAACAATATCTCACATGATAATGAAACCCTTTTCTGATAAAATTAACCGCTCCGCAAAAAAAGCAAGTTCTATCCGCCTGTGGCGGATAAGGTCTGACGCCTTGTGCTAGGAGTCTTTTACCTGACTTTGTTTTGCTAGTCTGACCCGAGCTGCAAGTTAGGTTTCATCTGGCTGTCGTTTCATCTTCCTCTTCTTCTTTCTTCCACCACAGGAGTTCGAGAGAACTGCAGCTGTGGTGTCCCTGATAAGGGCTGTTGCCCTAAGGTTTGCTTAAATAAGTTGTTTTCTTGTGTTACTACCATTGGTAGTGATTACTCTTTTCATGTTTTGAAAAAAAAAATGTTTACCAACTTACCAAAATTACCAAGTTACCACCATTTTTCAAATTACCAACTAGCCATAATTACCACCTGGGACTGGCCGACTTACCAGGTGAGTGAACTTACCAGAAACCTGTAAATTAATTGATTACTGCTTTCTAAGAAACAGTTGTTTTTCTTTTAGTATTTTTCTTTTAGTAACAGACCAGTGAGGGTATGACCCAGGCACTTCCATGTTGTGAGATGTCAAGCAGTCCGCCGGTCAGCCCCCAGAAGCCGGATCCTGTGGGTCTAGCAGATGGACCATCTCTAGCGTTCAATACCTGAATCCCACTCAGGAGGCCCCGGGTTCTACCCTGTATTGGTGGGTATGTGATTACATTAAATTGAATAGCTACTTCTAAAGTACAGATGTTTTTCTTTTAGTATTCTTGTTTAAATAGCTTCTAGGACCTCGGACAGGTGTTGTTGCAGCTCAGAGTTTTCATATCGTTTGAGTGTGTCACAGGGTCAGAATGAGATTCACTTGGTAAATGAAACCAATGTCTTATCTGGTGTAAAATTATATTTATCTGTCTGTAACCAACATATAATTATACAAAATAAAACTCCTGCATTCACATACAACTATACAATGCAAGCATACAAAACCACAATATAATTACACACCACAATCACAACCGGGTTCACACATTCACACACATAAATATACATACATTTATGTTATACAAGCACAAACAACATCAAAATTCAATACAAAATGTCAATGTTTATTCAACCAATAAGTCAGCAAAAATCATCAAGACAGCAAAATCATCTCAGGACTGTTCTAGTGTTAACTCCAGCAAGTATAACACCACATAATAAAGTCAAGCATCCAACATCAAAACATGACTAAACTCCAGCAAGTGTGACATCAAGAAATAACAACCATCCAATGTCAAAACATCAGTCACTAGCTCCACCAGCATGGAACTCCCCAAGCAAACACTGACACCAGCTACAAATAATTCAAAACACTATCCCAATACATCAACATAAAATACAACTGATTTTACAACACACAATAAAAGACTTAATATAACAATATTTGTATGCGTGATCAACTATTTACATTTATTCTATATAAATACATGATTTATATGTAGAAATTATGATAACTTATTATTCACTGTAATTATAAACTGTGATGAAAATAATCATATACCTGCAATGCTGGCATATAAAGCAACAAAGAATTTCCCTCCAGAAATTCTCTCCCAAAGGACAGATGTTGACAACTCAACTTCTTCTACACAACTAAATGTTTTCCCCCACAGAAAGACTTGCACAATGTGAACACTACCAATATTGAAATCACCTAAAACCCCTTGATTCAAAGCAACCCCCAGTGAAACATGTTTTCATACACAGAGGTGTGAAACAACACAAAGTGACAAAACCATATTAAACCCAGAATGTACACATGTGGAACCACAAAACTTGCATCAATTTTTCCAAATGATGAAATCACAATAACCCCAATAGAATATCTATAAAACTTATGAAATCACTTTGTGACAGAGTGCTTTGGTTCTGCACTGTTCCAAGTAGTTCTTTATATATGGTAGGTTGAGTATTTCATGGCTGGGTTTTGATGATTCATGAGGTCTGGTCCAGGTGATCATTCTGAGGCATTTGTTTTGGATCTTCTGTAGAGCCTCCAGGCTTGGTTTATGGTCACATGTGAGATGGTATCCTGTTTCTATGATTGGTCTTATCATGCTTGTATAGAATGTTTTCAGTGCTGCTTGTTGTGCTCCCCAATTCTGCAGCTGTCTCATTTTTTCTATTCTCGGGGCTGTCTTGTTGATGAAATTGGTGATGTGTGGTTTCAGGTTCATCGCTCTGTCTAGGGTTGTTCCTAGTAGTACCGCTGAATCTTAGATGTCAACTTGGTTGTTTCTGACAGTAATGGGAATCCTTTTTCTTGAGTTTTGGCACATGATAATCATTAACTGAGTTTTCTTAGCGTTGAGCTTGATGAACTAGTCTTCACACCAATCCTCCAGTTCATCCACCTGTTTCTGAAGGTGGGCTTCAAGATATCTTGGGTTGCGATGGCTGGTATAGATAGCAATGTCATCTGCATATTGTGTTACTTGGCAGGCTTGTGTGATGGGGATGTCGTTGATGAATAGGATGAAGAGCAGTGGGCTGAGGATGCTTCCTTGTGGTGTTCCAGCTAGCAGTTGGACTACTTCTGAGAGAGTGTTACCTATTTTGACTTGGATGGTTCTGTCTGTGAGGAATGATGAGATTATCCTGAGGATATCGCTTGGTAGTTCCATTTTGTGGACTTTCTTGAGTAGGCCGTTGTGCCATACTGCATCAAAGGCCTTTTCTATGTCCATGAGAAGTAGGGCTGCTAATTTTTTATTTTCCTTGACCTTCTTCATGTATTCGTTGATAAACATTATGTGTTCATTAGCTTCCTTGTGTGGTTGATATGCCCGTTGCCATGGCTTGATGATGTTGTTGTCTTCTATGAACTTTGAATCTGGTTGGATATGATTTTCTCGAATAGTTTCCCCATGCAGTTCAATAGGCTGATGGGTCTGTAGCTGGCTGGGTTGTCCTTTGGTTTATTTGGCTTCGGGATCATCTTGCCTATGGCATTTTTCCATTTTTTCGGGAAGTACCCCATTTTTAGACAGATGTCGAATATCTTTGTTAATTCTTCTATTGCTGGTTCCGGGAGGTTTTTCAGGGCTATGTAAGGGATGGTGTCCTCGCCGGGGCTGGTTTAGTTCTTAAGTGTTTTCAGTGCCTTATTTGTATCTTCACTGGTGATGGTTCTAGAGTATTCGTCCGATGGTGCGGCCGGGGCACTGCATGGAGTGAAAAGCTCTTTCATAGATTCAGCCCACATGTCGACTTCTGCTTTGTGCTCATGATTGAAATATATGTCAGAGTGAGTTCTGTGTACCTTGGCCAGTTGCCTTGCAAAGGTGTCGGCAGTTTCTTTTTCTGAGTTGGTTTTGGTGTTGGTTGATGGGTTGATGAGTTGATGAGTTTTATTGGTTTCTTCTCGGTTTTTATTTGTCCAGTGAGATTGTTGATGGTTCTCCAGTATTGCTGACTGTCCTTGGGGTTCAGGACCTCAACCTCTCTCATTCGGGCAGCCTTTTTTTCTTCTTCTAGTTTGGTTTTTATTTCCTTTTTGATGTTGCGGTATGCATGCCTTAGTGGTTTGTAGTCTGGGAATTGCCTGATCTCCCTCTGTATGTCCTGTTTCAGCTTGATTTTTTCCAGTAGGCCTCTGCTGATTCTTATGAGCCCCTGTCTTGATTTGATGGTGGGACAGCTGTTATGGAGGCAGGAGGCGATTACTGTGGTTATTTCCTCTATGTGTTTGTCAATCGAGGCTAATGTGTTGATTGGATTCCACCTTGAAGTTGTTTGAATTTCTCCAGTATCTGTTCCTTGTATGTGTTCCAGTTGCATTTATTGAGGCTCTTGGTGGTCCAGATTAGGTGGTCCCTGATGTGTGTTCGAATATATAATGCTAGTGGACAGTGGTATGTATTTTCACCATGTATTGCCTCGTGGACTTCAGTTCTGATGATGCTTCTTGATGATGATGTTGTTGCCATTGTTAGATCCAGTGATGAGTGACGATCTGTCGAGTGATTGTGGAAGGTTGGCTGGTTGTGGTGGTTCAGTAGGTGCAGGTTGTATTCTTTGCATAGGCGTCTGATGGTTCTACCTCTCTCGTTTGGTTGTTGATGGCCCCAGGTTGGGTGGTAGGCATTGAAGTCTCCTATCAGGATTGTGTGCCTGTGGCGGGAGAGCAGGTCATTGAGGGTACCCAGGTTCGGTATGCCTCCATGTGCAAATCCCCAGTAGCAGCTGATGATGCAGGTTTTCTTTCCGTCGATGGTTGTGGTGATGTCTTAAGCCTTGATTTGGGTAGGAAAATTTACTACCACAACTTGGAGGGCGGTGGTGTTTGGTGATCCTCTTGGTCGGCCTTACACAGAAGCTGGTGTGCTTTGATCCATGGGCGAGGGCCTCCAGGCGGTCGTTGTCTGTCCTGTAGTAGAAAAGATAGGTTCCAGCTCTGGTTCGGGTGACCCTGATTCTTTCTGGAATCTTGATGACCTTCCTGAGTTCTGTGGGGGAGGCCATTTTCTCGATCAGGGGCCTTCAATCACCAGGGGTGGTATTCTTGCTGGCCTGATCCTCTTGTCCGCAGGTCTTTCCTGGGTGGTCTCCCTGGTGGATTCAGGGGTGGGTCTCCTGGCCTGGGGGGGCTGGCGCCTTGCTTCTTCTTTTTCCTCAGGAAAAAGGACTGTTGTGAAGCTATCTTCTTCGTGTGACGAGTCAGCAGTCCGGGGCCTCTTGGCTGGGGTGGAGGTCATCCCATCAGAGAGTCTCTGGTTTGGTGCTGGAAGCTCTGGATCCTTGGTGGTAGGTACTTTGGTGAGTTCCTCCAGGTGGCACTGGGTGTAGCTGTGGGGAGGCTGGTCTTTGCCTTCTTGGTCTTGTTCTTCTTGGCAGCCTTACATTCCTGGGCTGGTCTGGCTGGACTGTCTCTGGACCTCTGGGATACCATGGATTCCTCTAGCTTTTCAATGTCATCATTGAAGGCAAAGGCTAGGGCCACTTTGGATTGATAATCCAGTTCCATCCATTGGCATCTGACGTTCTCTATCTGGTCTGCAGTTGCCTTCTTGTTGTCCATACTGAAATATTAAATGCTGGAAAGCAAAAATAATAGGTGAAATGCTGCTGGGTGAAATGTGTCACGTGATCTCGGATTTCGGACGTCAGGGAAAGCACTCTGACCTAGAAATGAAAGAAACGGTTGTGTATTAGTGCAGTGATCTGTAAATAAAAATAAAAAGTTGTATATTAATGCTGAAAGATGAAGGTATGTTAGATATAGATATGTTTGTAGATCTGAAAGAAAAACAAAGTGTTATTAGTGGTAAGTATGTGAGTTTGTCTCTGAAAAGGAAACAGAGAAAACTGTGTATGTGCAGTAGATAGAGCTAGAAAGGCAGGGAAAAAAGAGGATGACAAGAGGAATACAGTAGAGCTGGAAAAGAAGACATGAGAAATACAGTAAATATAACAAGTAGGTGAGAGATCACAGCTGATAGGGCAAGTGTTAGTAGAACTAACAGAATTTAATACTCTAGAGTTCTGAAAAGAACTTGACTGAAGTCTTTCAAGCAATTCAGCTAAACTTCACAAGGTCTGGTGTCTTCAAGGAAGTGTAGAGCTTGTGTAGCGTGGATTCTTTCACTGGTATGAGCGTGCAGTAGATTGCAATCAGATCTTCACTCGATGAAACTTTCTGATAAACGTGATAATGAAACCCTCTTGCTTGTTGCTGCCTTTTATAGTCCCATTTCGAGCTTCTGGGAAGGACCCCTTCAAAATTCTGTTCTTCTGAGCACTTTTTCTACATATTCATACCAAATTATTTCGAGCCTCTGAGAAAGCACATTTTTCTGGACATGAAGGTAAACGCCTTGTAGTTCTGGCCATGTGATGGGATCCAAATATTTACTTGTAACCTAGTTTTAGATTTGTTGATTGGTTAACACTTGATCCCTCCTTTTCCCAGAAATTGCTTTTGGGTTTTATAGTGAGAAAAATTATCATGTGATGGGATCCAAATAGTTTGTCGACTGTCCTTGACCTAATTTTCTCTATTGGTCAACACTTGATCCACATTTTCCCCAGAAATTGCTCTGTTGAAATAGACTAAGAATTTCATTATTATGTGACCATATAAAACACTTTTTCAGGTTTCTCAATTATTTACAGCATACATGTGGACCTTTTCCATCTGTTAGCTTCTAAATTATAATTACTTGCTGAAAATGGACTACAAATGAGCAGTACAGAGATCTATTGTTAGTAAACTAACAGACAGAAGTCTGACAGAGTTCTGAGAAGAACTGGCTGTGAAGACAATAGAAGTCGGCTAGAGCTTTTAATCTTCAGAGATCTGTTGATACAGAGTGCTGGTCTCACTAATTGCAATCCGTGCGCTGGTATGCTGCTGTGTTGAAAGCTAGAAACTCTGAAATGAAATCTCACGTGACATTGAAACCCTCTTGCTTGTTGCTGCTATTTATACTCCAATTCCAGTCACGTGATGGGATCCAAATATTTACTATTGACCTAGTTTTTCGATTTGTTGATTGGTCGACACTTGATAATCTTTTTTCCCAAAACTTGCTTATGGCTTTTTACAGTGAGAAGAAATATCTTGTGATTGGATCCAAATAGTTTGTTAACGTTTTTTAAAAATTACTCTAGTGAAATATGCCGAGAATTTGTTTATTATGTAAATAAACCACTTTTTAAGGTTTCTCAATTATTTAAAGCATACATGTGGAGCTTTACTATCTCTTAACTTAAAAATTATGATCACTTGCACTGGTTTTTGTCATTCGTGACATAATTTTTTGTCATATTTTTACCTCACATCATGCTGGAAATGGACTGCAACTGAGCAGTACTTAAGTTGCAAAAGACAAGCCGGCTTCATGTTAGGACAAGCCTAGAAGGGTTACAGACAAGCCTGGAAGTAATAAGACAAGACAGGAAGTGACTAGGACAAGCCTGTTACTAGGAGGGGTGGAACCTAGGTTGGAAACAAGAGTCGGGAAGGGTCGGGGAAATATCAAACATGTTTGATTTTTTGCTGACTCTCCCCGACAGGCCTGGAAACTACAACTGATCCTAACCGAATATGTAAACATTGTTCCCGACCCTCCAAAAATGCCTAGTTACCGCCAGGTCGGCTCCAGTGGAACACCTGCATAAACCTGTTTACTGTAACAATCTATTTTAAAAGCATAACAAACATCGGATGTTATAGCAATGTTTGACAAGCTATTATGATGATGCCACTTGATGGAACAGGCCGAGTTTTCTTTTTACAGCAGCAAGTGTTTGACATGTAACTGTCCTATTAAGATCTGTTGACAGAATTTAATATCCTCTCAGATTGTATTTATATAGAATAACTGTGCATGCAGTATATATATATATTAAAAGTACCCTCTGTAATGGGAAGAGAAGAAGCGCCTGTTGTAGTACAAGAGAGCCGAGGGTGTCAGATATCAAGGGACATAGGGTTGAGATGTCCAAATTCCAGATTACTGATTGTTGAAGTTTTAGGGTGCCTTATAAAACCCGCACTTCCGGAGGTGCTATCGGAGAGGTACGATGGCCATAGCACCCAGGTCATTAATATTCATGAGAAGATGTGAGGACACGGATTTCCCATGGGATTTCCTTGCAATATGTTATAAAATAGAAGCATAGACGAAGATCAAATACTACAGAACTCACGGTCATGGCACATAAGTCATTAATATTCATGAGAAGATATGAGGATAGAGACTTCCCCTGTAGTTTCCTTGCAATATTTTATAAAATGGATGTCTCGACAAAGATCAAATTCTTTAAACTACAGAACTCACAGTCATAGCACCCAAGTCAATAATATTCATGAGATGATATGAGGTCACGAATTTTCCCTGATATTTCCTTGCAATATTTAAAAAATAAAAGTGTAGACAAGTTATTTTTCTTTTAATTAATTGACTGATGAGCTCTATGGGCTAGCACACAAGTCATTCATGGAGTCATTATGCACTCATCCAAGTCCCGGATCACTTGTGCTGCTACAAACCCACTGGTGCTACAGAGGGTTAGTTGAGTGTTATTTCTTATTAAATTTATATTAAATATGTTATACTTGTATGTCAATTTTCTAACTAAACACTGCAGTAACATATGTGTGTTACTATATTTTGATTGAGGAAAACTATATTATCTGAATGCCTTGGGTGCTATGGCCTTGAGTTCAGTAGTTTAAGGTATTTTATCTTCATCCATTTTATAAAATATTGTTAGGAAACTACAGGGGAGAACTGTGTATCCTCATATATGTATCGATGTAGTGGTGCGGTAGTGGTGCGATCCGGGAAAAAATCCGGTTCCAAATCCTGTTCCGACTTTTATAATTTACCAAGTTTTAGTGCTTACCGTTGTAACACCGGAAGTTCAAGAGCAAATGGCGCAGCTTTGACAGATTTTGCAATATTGTGTTGCAATTAACAGTTATTGAGGTTACGGTAACAACTAGTAAACAAATACAATATGCCAAAAAATAAAGGTATTTTTTTTGTATAAATATTGTTGTACCTGAACCGATCTTAGAGTTATTTTACGGCTAACCCATGCTACAGTAAGGGAAACACGACAAAAGACAACTGAGTCAGTGCATGTGTTTTGGGCCATTTAATTAACCCGTTTAATTAATGGCGCCGAATCGAAACTGGGCTGAACGTTAGAGGTCGCCTAACGGGAGTAGACTACAGGTTGAAACCATGAATATTTATGATAATTACCTTAAATAAGCAGTCATGAATATATCTTAACGTGAAAGGAAGAAGTTTTTGAAATATTTGTCAGGGTGTGTGTGCAAATTGCGACCAACCCCCCCCCCCCCCCCAAAAAAAAAAGCCCCCCCCCCCCCCCTTTCTTAGGGCTGCAAGCGAGCCCGAAAATGCGCCTCGAATCCTTGTTTTGGAAGAACCAACTCGGTTATTACTTGATTATCGCCCACAAAATAAACTGGTAAAAAGTCGCATTTATAATGCAATGTACAGGAAACTTTTAAGGCTGCAACGATTCTTCGGTTACTCGGAAACGAAGCGATTCAGGTCAATACTCGAGGCAAGAAAAGTGAACCGGGTCTTCGAAAACAACTAATTAATTTAAACATAGACGTAAAATCTACTACAAAATTCTATTTTTTCTTTAAATATATGAATATATTTATATATTTTACTAATATAAGACGTTTCCGTTTCTGTATTTATATTTTAAGTATTTGCAAACGTTAATTCTTTGTGTAACAATGTTTTATAACATGGCGTTTTATTATAACGTATTTCGAAAAAGACGCCTCAAATCGAGCAATATAAAGATGGTTAAAGTTTCTTATATTTTGGATTATAAATACGTCTTTTCCCAAAAATTCAATAAATTATCAAAATTCTTTCCTGTTGTGTGGTTTTGAACCATTTTACAAGGCGTGATATGTAAAAATATGAAGCAGTTTATTTCGTGGGCGATAATCAAACGATTAACCGAGTCCGAGTCGATTCTTCTAAAACGAGGAATCGAGGCGCATTTTCGGGCTCGCTTGCAGCCCTAGAAACTTTAACCGTTTTTATATATTGTGAGATATGAGGAGTCTTCAAAATATGTTATATTAAAATGCCGTCTGATAAAAACACACAAACAAATATTTAAAAGTTTGCAAAAGCTTAAAATATAAAAAAAATACAGAAACACCTTATATTAGTAAAATATTTTAATATATTCATATTGTAGCGTGCCGAGGTGGTGTTACCCAAAGATTCTCAAATGGTAGTGGGCTCTTAAGTTTGGGATTTGGATCTGCTGCAGTACAAGTATAAGCGAAACACTTATCGTATCAAATGTGAACTTTATTCATATAAAACAACAAGTTCTAAAGCACTTATAATACAAGAACACCAGCCTAGGCTGGGGTTGAGTTGACAGTCCAGTTACAAATTATACAAATGTGCAATCAACTCATCAAAATCCCTAAAAATCTAAACATAATACTCTAGCATAGAAATAGTAAATCTGAGACATCAAAAGCCTCTGATCAACCTTACAGCTTTGTCCTTCACACAAGGCTTGGATATCGAAACATACACTGCCAAATGGCTAGGCTTCAATCTTAAAACAAACCCTTGGTTTCAGACTGCAGAAGGAAAAGACTGATTCTGACATCTCTAACTACAAATCTGTCATTTCAATAACAAAAATTAATTCATTTGAACTCTCCCAAGTTTTCAGGTTTGACCCAGAAATCAAGAAAACTATGTATTATTAAACGTAGGTTCTATCTTTCAGCATTAAAATTTATACAGCATCCTCCAGCAGGACATCAGGACTGGGTTTGACCCCAACTCCTCCAAACCTAAATCATAAAAGAAACTTCCAATTACAGATGTGATATCAAGAGTTTTGGTTTGACCCCAACTCCTCCAAACCTAAATCAAATGAAAAGAAACTTCCAATTACTTATAAGTTATGACATCTAAAGTTTGGGTTTGACCCCAACTCCTTCAAACCTAAATCACATCAGTAAACTTCAAATTCTAAAACTAAACTTTGGGTTTTTACCCCAAAGTAAAATCACCACTTAACTATCAGGTTTTACCCTGAAATCACTAATACCTTGCCATCTTCCTTCTGGTGCAGCACCTGGCTCTGTCAAAATCAACCCACAACTGAGAGGTTGTTTCCCCCTTATATACGCAAATCCCAGACAGACCAGAATTACTCAGGGTACCAGTCTAATGATTGGCTGTCAACTTCAGTTGCTGACACACTTTCACAGAGAAAACTTCCTGTGCTACATTATCGCCAAAATCAACATGAACAATGTAACAATTTACTAAACAATATTGATCAAAGAACTACAAAAGACATAGAAAGGTAAATGGTTTATAGTTCTTTACTCCACACAAACATTTATAATACAAACAATAGATTTATGAAACAGATGATAAATAACAAACGAACGGTCACTTGCCGTTCGCTTCAATATTATTAAAGAAAAATTTAAGTTTGCAGTACATTTTACGTCTATGTTAGTTATTTTTGAAGACCCGGTTCACTTTTCTTGCCTGGAGTATTTGTCTGAATTGTTTCATTTATGAGTAACCGAAGAATCGTTGCAGCCCTACTTTTCTTCAAATGTAGGGCATAAACCCCCCTTCAAATATGAGGGTGTAGGGCCCCCCTCATTTTCAGAGGTTTTATATAAGGGCAAGGCCCCCCTCCCCCTGCATTGTAGTTGCCCCCTTTTACATAAGCGAATTCACAGTTTTAGTATGCCTCGTTTTCGCAAATAGCCTTGTAAGGTCAAGTGGGTAAAAACAAACACGTCTATGATAGAAGAACCAGGAAGTAGCGAAAATCAATTTCTGTGGATACTGTATATAAACAGATATACATGTATATTAAGAAAATTATTACTGGAAATGGAGGAATAGATTTTCTCAATTAGTTCTGTATACACTATAGAATTTATGAAAATTATATGCTGCAGTTTTAAGACAATATCTCCTATTTTCGCCCACTGCCAATTGTCAAATTAGTATTATCAACAAGTGCCATTTTTTCATTGATATTTTTGAAACCTACAAAACCATACATCAATAGAGAGGTATTTTTACAGAGATTCTGTTTTTTTTTTGGCTGTATCAAAATCCAAAGAAATGGATGAGAAATCGCAGTTTAAAGCTTAATTTTATATATTTCATTAATACCTGGATTAGACCTCAGATGGTCACCCATCCAAGTACTAACCAAGCCCAGTGCTGCTTAACTTCAGTGGTGAGATGGGTACTCATCACGCTACACCATATAAGCAGACTTCCAGATTTAAATCATGGACCTTTTATGGCATTTAATCTTTACTTAAAAGATGAGGTCAAATTACTCAATACCACTTTCATCGACCAAAATCTTTGAATTAGCCCAACAAAGCATTTATCTATTCAGAAATGTCAAAAGTCAGACAACTAAAGCCCATAGCATTTATAATCGTAGTCCAAGAAGGCTGCATTTAACAACATCTGATAAATTCTCAAATTCCTTTATGTATGAAGCCCCAACAATCACAAGGGCAGCAAAGACTTAAATTCAAACCCAAGACCCAGAGGTCACATAAAGGTCAATTGTGCAGTAATAAAGTTGTATATGCGTATATCCAAATTTCTTTGGATGGAAACACAAAAGCCACTAGGCCAGCAATGCAGCAATGACCTCAGATTCAAACCCACGACCTGGAGGTCATGCAAAGGTCAATTTGAAGCACTTTATAGTCCATCCCTAAGCTGTTTTATGCTGTCACAAAATCATGTATCTAGCATAAACCATAGCATCCATCAGTTCTACCAGTTCAAATTAAAGCCCAGAACCCCCAAGTTCTCAAAGCCAGGTATAGCAATACATTAGTAATTTAGCATCAACGTACGAAAGATGTGACAACCAGAGCTACAGAAATAAAAGAATGTTTTTAATTTCGGACATTTTTTCAATTCAACACATTAGATATTTTAGTAATATTAGTACAGAGTATAACATATTTACAAATGTTGTTCAAAAATAAATGGGGCTGTCCCCAACAATAAAAAGTTTTTTTTTTTTTTAAAGAAATATGGATTGCAGGGTCGGTGGGTAATCCTTTACAAGTTTTAAAATAAATAACTGGTACTTGTTCATGCAGTTGTAATGCTGTTAGAAACCCCTATTTTCGTCCATCTTAGATGGCTTAAAACAATATTTTAAAATATAATTTCCTGGTGGTAAAGTACTATTTCATAGATCCATGTGTATATTTTCAATAGAAATTCACTTTAATATGTGTTATGCAAGGAAACACATATTATTGCCATTATTGCTTGGCGCTTATGTCCTACACTCCCCAGGTGGGCAATCATTGGAGGAACAACATTTTTAGCTTTAAATGTACACATTGGTACATTGGTGGTTGCTGATGAAGCAGTTTAATATATTTAAGTCATATAATATTACTGACTTTTTAATTTTAACTTATTTGCTTCATGTCTATGGATCTTGTTATTTTTCTTTAAAATATTACTTGGATCTGAGCTGGGTGTGTTTGGTTGGTACTGCACTCATTATTGACATTTTACTTTTGATAAACGTTGTCATGCATTTTTGTCATTGAAACACTCTGGGGGATTATTAACTGTGAAACTCTCACTCAAACACGTCTTCATGATTGGTTGTGTCTGGAAACTCTGGTTGGTAATACATTGTAAACATTTTTTTCTTTCAATACGTGTCTCAGACCCTACTCCGGGAGATTATAAATTGGAAACCTCAATCGAACACCCATTCAGTGATTGGCGCATTATCAAACATGTTGTGTAGTGTGGTTGTGTAAAGGCATTAAAGGTAAAAGAAGTTAGGCTTTGTGTTTACTGTATTACAGAGTACTAGAATTAATGATTTCCAATAAAGTGTAAAATCCTGTATTATCGCTCGGGCTCGACCATGCATTATATATGTATGTACGGAGACAACGTTTCGGGTTGGTTAATCCGGAGATTCGGATGATAGAGGGTTGGATAATCAAGGTTCTACTGTATATGAATATTAATAAGTTCCATTGTGACAGAAATAAGTGGGGCTCAGCTGCTCAGCATTAGGATTGTCTATATGAAAGAAAATATCGCCAAACAAAATGCATAAATTAAAATCAATTATTGTTGAACCAGTTAAGTTTTTCGATTGTGTTTTGTTACTATTCAAACTTCCTCAACCATCAGTTTTATTGCAGATTTGTACATTATTAATTTAATAAGTTTTCTCTTTTGATTAATCTAAATATTGCCTGGGTTTGATCATTTTTAAGGCAGATCACAGATGACAAACTTCACTGACAAGAGTAGTAGCTAAGTCTAAAAAAAATTCTATAGCTCATCCTACAACATAAGGGGGTTTAGCATGGTAAATTTGGTAAAAATCATTCCTTTAATCTTTGTTAATTTGGTACCATGTGTAAAAATGTGTTGTTCCAATGGTGATGGACAATTACAGATGTTTTGATCAAATTTTATTTGTCCAAAAACATCATTACAGATACTTAACTTATTCTTTTGATGAATTGTACAACTTAAGCAATACACACAGTTTTTATGTTAAAGTTTTTCTTGTATTAGTGAGAAGTCCAGTCATGTTTTTCCTCTGCCATGTAAATAGGTGATCACTAATCAAAGGTATTTTCAATGAACAGATAACTCTGGTTATAAATTACTAATAATATAGTTTATCTGTATTTGTCATAAGATTTTTAAAATCCCAGCAGTACTTTGGGTGCTGCCATTAATTATGTCCACCCCACTGGGGGGTGGACATATTATTTTTGCTTTTTCTGCCGTCCGGCGTCCCACTTGGTTTCCAGACATTTTAGGCCACAGTTCTTATCCTATCTTTACCAAATTTGGCATGCAGGTTTATTGGGTTAATAGCTTGTATGGGATTGCTTTTGGTGATGATAGCTCTATAGCTAACTGAGTAATAGCTACTTTGCTACTTTTGAGTAGCTCTTTGGTTTCCAGACATTTTAAGGAATGCTATTAAGCCTAGCTTGTGCTTGTGCTCATATCTCCTAAACCGTGTGAGATAGAGCGATTTCGTCGAAATTTTCGACCCACAGGGTATCGGAGCATTGTACTCTTGGCAATTTAAAAAAAATTTTCCCCTCCCCTAAAATGGCGGCCATTTTGAATTTTCGAATTTTTGCCAAAAATGGCAAAACACAAATTTGCTTCTATCTCCTTAACCGTGCGAGATAGAGCGATTTCGTCAAAATTTTCGACCCATAGGGTATCTAAGAAATGTACTCCTTGCAATTTAAAAAAAATTTTCCCCTCCCCACATATGGCGGCCATTTTGAATTTTCGAATTTTTGCCAAAAATGGAAAAACACAAATTGGCCTTAACCGTGCAAAATAGAGTTATTTTGTTGAAATTTTCGACCCATAGGGTATCTAAGAAATGTACTCTTGGCAATTTTCAAAAAAAAAATTTCCTTTCCCCAAAAATGGCGGCCATTTTGAATTTTCAAATTTTTGCCAAAAATAGAAAAACAGGAATTTGCTTCTATCTTCTTAACCGTGCAAGATAGAGTGATTTCGTCAAAATTTTCGACCCAACCAGTGCAAAAAGGCATGAAGCTGAAATAATTTACATCTACACTAATAAATATTTAAGCATCATTGATATATTTTACAAATGAAACAGGGTCTTGTAAGATTACTGTACAATTTTGGCAAAAGGTTCATGGGGTGGACATTACACATGATAATGTGTGTTCTTCTATGCTATCCTGTTTCTATTCGCACCTACTATCAACAGGGCGTCCTATTTCTAGTTTTTGTTTTGCTTTCAGCCTTTCACTTATCAAACCAAATGTTTCTTTCAACCAATTTCTCAGTCAATGCTGAGTCGCTGACCATAGTTTTCTCTTTGGTTTAAAAAAAGATGTCTCCTATCACCGTTGTTTCAGGATGTAAACCTTGCTACATTATAAATTAGGCATAAATGTAAAGAGATTAAAATAATCTTTTAGGAAGTGATAAACTTACATAAAAATTTGATGTGTGATTTTGTTGTGTGCCAGATATGTGACAAAAGTTACTGTTATTTTAGTTATACAATGTAGTTTTCATTAAATGTCTTTGTTTATCACATATCATTATTTGTTAAAGATATTGCTGTTAGTTGAAATTAAGACACTCTAATACAAGTAATCATTTTTTTATTTTACAAGGAAAGGGAGGAAAAAACAGAAGGAGAGGAAAGAATGAGAATGAAGACTCAAAGAGAGAGTTGGTGTTCAAAGAAAATGGGCAAGGTTGTGTGATAAATTGTGCAGTTTTGGTTATCTTTTATTGTGAACCGGTCAAGTAAATACATTTGAATATGTATAGATTTATAATTATCTAATCTATGCACTGCTTTGCCAGCACAGAATCTTCCGTACACAGGTTAACTCAGTACCTTACATTAGGGATGGGTCAACATGTAAAATGTCTAGATTGGGATTTGGGAGGTCGCCAATGCAAAACCATTTCGATTCCTGGACTCTGCTTTTTAGTAGTGCTGTGAAATTGCTTCGAATATCAAGTTCAATGTTTGGTGTCTGTACAAGCTAGCAAAATTCGGTCTAGTTCGATCTTCGAAACAACGTTTTCAAAACCAGTTAAAACACAGAAATCTCGCATAAAACCTTGTCACTTTATTGAAAATATAGCAAAAATATAAAAGCCATATATATTTTAAATAAATTCCGCCATATTTTCAACAAAAGAAACAAGTTTTATAGATGGACGAAAATAGGATCCGGTGTGATGTTGGGGATTTCTAAACGTTTTGCAAAGTCCGAATTTCAGACATTTGAACCGAACTCCGAAATCAGGGCAATAAACGAGTGAAGTATCGAACTTCTTCAAACATCATCCCAGCACTACTTTTTAGTGCTCCACAATTAAACATGGACATTTCCTGTCATCGATATTGCAATAAAGATCTCATAATACACAAAAATATGGGATAAAAGTGTGCAGTTTCTTCAAATTTGTGGTTTATTTCCAATATTTTAAGATTTCCTTTGATTATATGTATCGACAAGTGAGATAGAGGTTATAAAGTGTCATAACCAAAACATGGCATTTCTGCTCAGCGTAATCGCTATAAAAGTCTTTAAATGCACAAAAATAAAAAAAAGCTTACAATTTTTTCAGATTTTGGGTATGTTCCTATTACTTTTAAGTCTTCATTCCATAATATGCGCTGACAAGCAAAGTGGCTTTTGTAAAACTGCGTCACGGTTTTCGTTAAAATGCTCTCGATACTGAGCACCAGGCCTACTGACCCAACCCTACCCTACCGTAACAAAAGAAGTGACAAATATGATAGAGGACAGTCTAGAACAGTAATCCAGTGTTGTGGGTGTGAACACAGGGAAGATAATGTGCAAAAGCTTGAGTTAAAGATCTAAGCCTGTGGAATTGTTTTCATATATTTGTCAGTAATATTGCCAGGTAAGTGAAGTTTTTCGCTTTGGAAGTTCAAGTTTTAACACCACAGCCCTTCACAGTTGTTTAAAGTCCTGTTTGTGCCACATATTGGAAGCCATAAGGCCTGGGCTACTTTCTGTTTTGACATAATCCCCTGTCTTGTATAACCATCCCTGATATTATTTTGACCTGCTTGCTCTATAGTGAAAAGCAGAACACTAAGTGTTGTTTGTTTAACACTTTAAGCTGTAACACTTAAACTGTTGCTTTAGTGTTTTTCTTTGGTTAGATGTTTCGGACATTTAAAAGCACTATAGCCTATTTAAGTAGTGTGACTTCAAGAATAACATTTTTCTGGTAAATGTCTTTTTGTTTCTTCTTCAAAGAATATGCTCAGGTCACCAAGATGTTGGGAAATGGTCGTGTGGAGGCTATGTGCTTTGACGGAGTGAAGAGACTGTGTCACATTAGAGGAAAATTACGAAAAAAAGTAGGTAAAAGTCTAATGTTGCCATAGTGTACAGTATAACAAAACATGATGAACACGATGGTTCCATTTATATATATATATATTGTTTTTATATATTTGGGTATATAGTTGACTCTTTACAATTAAAAGCCAATTTATGTCCAATTTTATGTTTAAAGGAACCAGTGTTGAAGTCCTCTAACATCAGCAATACTGTACTTTGTAATGATTTGTGAAAGTTAATGATAATTAGAACCAAAATCTACTACTATTTAGGATACTATGTAACAGAAGTTACTTTATGAAAATTGCTTTGGAGGACGATACTCCTAATAATTGTTCAGCACAAAAGTATTATAACAGACCTATTAATGGTTATTATTATTAGATTAGGCAGGCATTCCCTAGCTCATTAATGTTTTTTTAAAGGTCCATAAAACACCATATTTGCACAGATTCTTTCATTATCCGCCCGCTATTTTGGGAATAATAATATTAATGCATGTTTTAACGTTTCTCGTAAGTTTGTTTACAATAGATTTGCTCCCACTTGAAATTTTCAAAATGCCATATCTACCTTATTATTTGATGGATTTTGATCAAATAAAAAGAGTATAAACAGCTTAAAAGCATTTTTACAATAGAACGAGTACAAATGGTATGAGTTAAAGTTAAGGAATGAAAAATCGTAAAAAATGTGAATGTTTTGAATGAGTGCATTACTGATGGTGGAATAAATAACATTTTACAGGGTCAAAGTTCATGAATCTTGGTGGCCGTGAGTGTAGAATGCTTCATATTTTAATCGTGGGGGATGGGGTTCGAATCCCAGCAGGACAGTTTAATTTTTTTTTTTTTTTTTAGCTTTTTAAAGCAATCTTTTAAAAAGGGTTTTAACATTAAAATTATTAAAATTAAAATTATTTTGAACATGTTTACAGTTACAGATAAACAATTGAATCAAAATATATGGTTTCCTTTGAAGTACTACAGTTTTGCAAGAAAATGTTAGAATAATACTTAATATTTATGAGAATTTAGGTGAATAATAATGACAAATGCAGATCTAATAATAATAGTAATAATGTGATTTTGCACGGACATTATAGGTTTTTACAGGCACGCCATGAATCATTACAGCCCGAGAATCATTTGCCCTACAAAATCACATTATTGTACTATTATAATGCATACAATATATGTAGAAATTAAGTCACGCTGATAAGGTCCCCTGTAGTATTGGTATCGAATAATAATCTCTATATCGATATCAAACCATATTTTTGCTTTGTGTATGATCGATATTGAAATATCGGGTCATAGATGTTTTCCGGGAGAGACCTTCCAAACTTTCTCGCAGGTTTTAGTAGTTTCTCGAAACGTAAACAAATATGGCGTTTCTGCTTTAGTGGTAAGTGAATGTTGACAAAAATGATAAATAAACTAATATATTCTTTAAATTTTGTACTTTACTTGAATGGAAAATGGCTCAATTTCATCTGTTAAATCCTCCATTTCGATATTGATATTGTACCCTGCATTATCGATATCAGTATACTTGGCGTGAATTGATAAATATTTCAATATCGATAAACAATATCATTACTAGTCCCCCGTATACTATACATTATAATGCTGCAGTTTATAACAAGTTTTTTAAAATGTTAGTTTTAACTGTAGGTTTGGATCAACCAATCAGATATCATTCTTATTGGTCTGAGAGATTACCAGGATGCCAAGGCTGATGTCATATTGAAGTATTCTGCTGATGAAGCTAGAAGTCTCAAAGCCTATGGGGAATTACCAGAATCTGGTACTTACACCTTTTCTCTGTATATGTTACAGGCAATCTGTGTAACCAGGGATTACATGTAATGACTGAACATTTCAGTCATTTTGCGAAATGCTTAAACAGTTTAGCCATTTCGCGAAATGCCTAGGCCTTCATGTAATGACTGAAAATGAGCTCTAGGCATTACACGTAATGCCTGAACATAGTTTTCATCATGTTTGATGATTATTCATGAATTATTTTGACATTATATAGTTTTATCCTTGTATGTGGTATACTTAGAGAATATATTTTATGTCCAGCTTAATGTTTTTTGAAAAACTCAGTTTTACATTTCTCTTCAAAAGTTTTACTGTGTACTATATCCGTAATCTGCCTGTTCAAGAAATGATATCCGTTGTTTACAGCTAAAAGATTCCTCACAAGTGAGTTGTAACTCATTAAAATCCTTGTTCAGGTTCTTGCACCTTTGATGTTTTTACATAAAATATTTTGTCATATATCAAAGCTGCTAGTACCTTTCATTGGGGGACATTTGTGCAGAATACTCACTTGTGTCAGACTCAGGCTGAGTGATTGGAATAGGTTGTGGAGTCTTAATTGCAGTTAAGCTTGTTTCACCAAACAGGATTAACATGAAAAGTTTCAGTATTTGTTTTAATATAATTAATGAAGCCCCCCCCACATAACAAGACCAGAAAATATACTCCCTTTAAAAAAGAAAGAAAAATAAAAACAATCGGACATTTTGACCTTCTTACAACTAAATTAAAAGAGTTATGGAATGTATGACTACTATCAATCACATTCCAAAACTGCTCATTTGTATTTTCAGTTATGTAAAAAAGTACGAGAGATATTAAAATGTACCTTAATTACATGTCATACAGTTAAAACTACAACTTGAATTGCTTCTATAGGCAAGAGATAACACATCCTATCATTAAAATTTTGAAAAAGATAGTCACACAGACTGATTGAAAACTCAAACCAAAGTTTAAGTATTTGATATAGTTAAAGATGCCACATAATAACATCAGAGGATATACTGAGAACTAAAAAAATGATTTGAACATAGTACCCTTCTTACAAGTAAAATGACAGTAAGTATGGAATGTATCATTAATGATTATATAATAAAACTGTTTCTGTACTAATTTAAGCAAAAATGTATGAGATGTATAAAAATATATCTCTATTAATTGTCATATAGTTAAAATTACATTATGAATTGCTTATAGCAAGAAATAATCGTATTCTATCAAAAAGATACTTTTAAAAATGATTACACAGATTGCCTAAAATCTTAAATACTTGTTTAGGCAATCTGTGTAACACTGAACCTTATATTTCAGTCATTACGTGAAATGCCTAGGCATTTCGCGAAATGGCTAAACTGTTTAGGCATTTCGCGAAATGACTGAAATGTTCAGTCATTAGGCGTAATGCCTGGTTACACAGATTGCCTGTAACATATATATGTTACAGTGAATTTGTGTAATTAGGGAATTCGTGAATTCCCTGAACATTTTAAGGAATTCACGAAATCCCTAAATTGACCAGGGAATTCGCGAATTCCCTGAAATCTCTAGGGAATTCGAAAAATCTCTAAAACTTTAGTAAATTTTTTCACAAATTCACTGAATGTTTTTTTAGGGAATTAGTGAATATACATGTATTACTAATAGTAATAATAGTAATTTACTATATTTGTAAACTTAGAGTGTAGAGATTTATAGTGAGAGATTATGGGTTCAAGTCCTCTGGGAACCTTGTCCTGTGACAGAAATAAGCCTGCTTCCTATGTGTTAGCAATAAACATGCTATTTTTTGCTTAAAAATACAAAACAGAAGTCCTGCTCACTGCTGTTGAAAGTATACATGGAATTAATATTCACTTGAACCATGTTAAGGCAGTTCTCAAGACATCAGGGGACTGGCTTCACAAAGGGACCACAACTGTCACCAGTCGAATATTTTGACTTGAAATAAAGGTTCACATGGCATAGATAACCACTCTGGTTATTCATTAAGCTGGGACTTAGCCAAGTCACCCTTTGTGAAATCCATTCAAGTCTAAGACTTGGCTAAGACGAATGCTTTGATCTAAGTCCCTGACTTAGCCTCAGTCTGGGTTAAGTCTGACATCCTTAATGAAGTTTGTCCCAGAAAATAACCCCCAGATAGTAGGGTAGCCTTCGGTAGAAAATGCCTTCAGAGACCAGGGCCTGTTTGCATGTACAATATTTGTACTATTCCTAACTAAAAGTTTAAGTATTAGATTTCAAGCGAGTGATTGTGAAACCGTATTGACAAACATTCCTAAGTATAAGGTGACCATAGCACCTGTACTAAATCTGTAATCGTTATAAGATCACCGTAGAGGTAGAAATATTAATAAATATGGTTTGAGAATTGTTGGCCCTGATACATGGAAAGTGAAATCTACGTCTCAGGATTCTACTTAGACATTCTACTGTACACTGTTACAATGCACTCCTCCACACTTCCAATCGATGATTATGTTCATAATGTGGATATTGTTCTCTGTTACAGCCAAGATTGAGGATATGTGTGGATCAGAAGATGCCACTATTGCTTTTGAAGATTATTCAGATGATGAAGAGGATGACGATATCGATGATGTGAGTTACATTACATGGCTAAATGTCAACGGTTGCTAAGGGGGTGACTTGGGTGGAGCAGGTGCCAATATTTGATCACCAGTATATAAAACATCACCAGAATTTGGTAGTTATAAGTTGTGATTTTAAATCACCATTGTCATGAAATCTACGTCGGTGGTTGTCAAGAATGAAGACATTGTGTTACACCATGGGCAGTTAGTGAAAAAAAAGATAATAATATTTTGTGTCCACTCTTGGTCTTGAAAACTTTTCTTTTGCAATTCTTTCATTGCCTGGGTGATTAAACGGATATCAGGTAAAAGTCATCCTGTGAACATCCTATTTTCAAGAAATTAAATTTACAGTACAAGTAATCTGTGCCCTTGTATTTCTGAGCCTTGACTTAAACAAGGAATATATTTCAAGCTGTAAATACATTTCAACAAAATAAAGATCTTCCACAGCTGTGAGTTTAAGTAAGCATTTCTATACAAATAAATGTAATTTATTGATGCATTGTTTTTAGGCGGGTTGCATGTAACCAACCCGCCTATTAGATTGATGTGTCCAACGTCCGTCTGTCTGTCCGTCCACATTTTCGTTTCCAGACTCTTAACTGGAAAACGGTTTGTCCAATCGAATTCAAACTTGACAGGGAGATAGATCACCATCATAGCTAAGATGCTTTCGGAATTGGTGTAATTCCGTCCTATCATTTGTCCGTTTTTAGCATAGATACAATTATGTAACCTAGATTACAAGTTTTACATTTCTTAGCACGTCTAACACATTCACCTTATTTGGGTGACCTAACATTTCTTGTTTCTAAATGTAATTACTGCAGTCACTAACCTTATTGCTGCCTGTGCAACCCGCCTTTTGGGGCATCTTTGACCCTCTTGTTTCTTTTGAGGTTTGAAAGACAATTTATTCTTATTATTATGAATTAATACCTAGTCACTAGTTTCATGCATGTAGTGACATCAAATCTGAAAGTTCTCTTGTGGCATCAAAATAAAGTAAAACGTGTTTTTCTCTTTTTTTTCAGATTTAAAGATGAACATTTGCAATATTTTCTTCTTACATCCTTGAGCAGTATTTAGTTGAAAGCTTGATTGGATCAACCAAATGAAATGAAATGCTGTTATTTTGGAGCCTGATTATCCAGTACTTATTGTTCTGGCCAAGGATAAACTGTATAAATTTTCTGTTGTCTTTAGGAAATGTATGAAAAACCTTTTGAAAAGACATTTTACATGTTGATACAAAGTGTTGAAATGACACAACTGTCACAAAAACAGTGTACAAACAACTGTTTGTGTTTGAATAAAATGGATTGCCATTTATTGTAAGCTATATACTACTGTTTAGGAAATGTTTAATTTTTGTGACCATTATGTGCAACTTCAAATTTTTACCTCAGTGTTTACAATTAAATTGAACACACTTATGTTAATTACTCAACAAGGATGATTTAGAAATTCAAGCAAATATGGAGTATTCCTTGTTTGATGAGAAGGTGCAGGCAGAATGTATAGGCATTATTATGTATGTGATGTAAATACTGCACTGTAAAAAGCCTACCATGTTTTACCATATGTATATCTTTGGTTAAGTTCGAGTCTCAGTAAAGATAGAACAAGGTACATATTTAATGCCCTACTCACTCCTGCTCAAACAGTCTTATCTATATGTATTTGCTCGTGAAGGGATTGGTGCTCAATCTTTCAATAGCGATTGGTCATCCCACAGAAATCGCTGATATCGACACACACTACTAGCATTTCAGTATTGAAAAAACGCGCAACAAATGGACGATAATCAAAGTAAGAGTAATTTTATGGGTTAAATGAGCATTTATTATATAAAATAATTTAAAAGCACACATACTACTGAAATAAAATTAGGTCATGCCTTCTTGCACCATGCTCATTTACATTGTCAGTGACGTAGACCCTGTTTCACGAGAGATACAAAACCTGACAGCTAGTGTACAGGAAAGCACCAAACGCTTGTTTTATGTGACTTTTGTTCACATTATTTTTATTTTCTATTGCAGAAATGTATTTTTGGTGGATGAATGGCACGTTTTAATTATTTCTTGAATTAAAATGTACAGCTTTCAACAAAACCTCTAATATCACCAACAGCTCAGGTTAATGGTTCTGATAGTGAAATATCAATGGATACAGCACCCTTAATTTTCATTGAATATCGGTTCTCCACATGGCAGTCGGATCCCTAGACTAGTATTTGCTCTCTGCTTCACAACCTTGTGCTCATGACTCCAAAAAGAGACCTTTGTTTCTGGGCAGTACATGCTGAAGACAATGAGCCACATAGAATATCAGTCCCACCCCACGTCATTCAACCCTCCACTGGGTATTTCTGTACAGTGCATCAAGCCTCATGGTAGGTTTTTGAAAAGTTTCAAAAAGGCATTCCTGCCAGCACAGTATTTTCTGAGTTATGTTGAATACCAGTGAAGACGCCTTACCCAAATGTGCATTTTCAACAGAGACATCCTACACAAATTGAACAAGAAGTGAAAGTGTACTGGGCTGTTTGGTTTTAGCTCATTTTTCCAGCAAGGAAAGCTGTGAAGTATGTATAAATGAATTAAGCTAAGTTATTTTTACAGGAAAGTTGTCAGATGAGAACGAAGGAAATATTTTTTCCAATTATTTTAACCAATAGCTTTAACTGATTTACAAAATAGTGAAAGGGTAAATTTTGGCGGTCCAATGAAGCTGTGCATGGCATTTGTTCGTAGATAAAAAATATGAGTAAGAAATGTAAAACTTGATGCTGGTGGGCCTCTTTTAAAGTAAGACAACAATGATAATTGCGAACATTTTACATTGGGGGATCAAAGGCCTAGAGAAGTAAAACAAAAATATATAATGAAAAAGAAGAAAGGACAAGTGTGTGAGAAATTTCCAGTGAGTCAAAGAAATAGATGAGGATTTTGTCACTGGTCAGTTTCTTACTCTATGGATTTCAAATTTATATAACGGATCGACATTTTTTATTAATAGTTTGCTTGCTTTTGACATCATTGAATACTTGTTTATTTTCATGTTTTCAAGCAAAAAAATAGTTATAATACAGTGCATATTTTTCATGATTTATATTGAACATTATTTTTTGTGCCGAGTTGCGCAAAGCAGAAGTAAAAATATTTATTTGTGGATACCCCAGATTTGTGAGGAAGAAGTTAGATATTTTTCATTAGGAAGCAAAATGCTATAATTTAATACTACATTATTGGTAAAATATCAAAGAAAGGTCAATTTCTGCACGAAGTCAGTCTACTCGTCAAAGTGGATGATTTACATTTAGAAAAACATTAAAGGGAATAAATCCTTTTATCACATAGATTTTGTAAGATAATTAAATGAATGCATTGGTTTAGTTGTAGGAAATAGTAATAAAATTAGAGTGTCCCTGTACAATGTGAAAATTTAAAAGAATTAGAGCCTCCCAATATCCAAGGGTTTAAGTTATTACTGGTACTTATATCAAAAATATAAAATACTGGTTTATAAAAAGCTAAAGTTGGCTTATGCTGGTTCTGCTTTATATTATAGTGTTCACTGTTTATCTTATCCTCCGTTATCATTTGTTATAGTAATCCTGATCTGTATCTCTGATTCAATATTAGCTATTACATATCTCCTTTGTTTTGGTAATGGTTTCATGTTTGGCTTTTTTTACACAAAAGAATTATTTACCAAGGTCTGAAGTAGTTTATTTTCTGTATGCAAGCTGTGAATGGATATAAAAATTGTATTCAAAGTTTCAAACCACACATTTTTAAACTGAAATAAATAATTGAATGTGAGAACAGTGTTTGCTCTGTGTCAAGTTGTGTGCAAGTTAACAGTTTAAACCATTATGTAACCTTATATTACTCTGGAAAAATGTTACCGAGATATTTTTCATCTACCAAATTAGACCGACACAGCAGCTCCTTGCAGTCGTCAAAGCAACTTCTTATTGGCTGCAGGAGCTAGTACACAGCTCCTATTTTTAAATTAACTACTTTTGTATAGGATGCCCAAATAACAGCTCTGCAGAGCCGAGCTTAGTTAAAGAGTGCACTAGTCGTGACTTGGTCCACTGATAATGAATGGAATTTTCAGGCCAAATGCTTGGTGACCAGGACTTGTGGAAGAATGAGAAACCAGAAACTGGACTTTTCAATATTATCTGGCCAGATAGTTGACATAAGGTGATGCCTGGTTGAAAGTAATCAAATGGTTACACATAAACTTGGATTAAATACACCACAGATATGAAAATGGCTTTTGAAAGACTGACAAAGAAATTAACCAAGAATTCCATATAAGATAACGGGATTGTGAAAACCTAATTGTTGCAAATACTGTTTAGTCAACTTAGAGCCAGTGACCACAACACAAATCTTCACCACCAGAGGATGGTGACCTGAAACCACTTGTTAATGACATGATGCAAGGAGTAGGGCATCATTAGCCTTCTTGCCCAGATGACCCATTGGAACCCCAAGGTGAAATTTGTCACTCTACCTCCTGGATCCAACAGCCTCGCATTAACCTCCGAAACACCAAACAGCCCCAATCCTTGAAAAAGCACATGAAATTCACCAAACTTTACAAACTTCAAGATAAACTTGTTAATCCACCACCAAACCCAGTGAAGAGGCATTTGCAACAATCCGCCTCAGGAATTTATAAAAGGTGCCTTCAACCCAGAGCCGTTGGAAATAGCATTGGATATAAAAGATATAGAAGAGGTGAAAAAGTACAAGGATGAGGGGTCTTTCAGAACGGATACTGTGAGTTCTGTAAATGTGCAGGAAAAATAAAGTATCAATTTCGTACACCGTTAATTATATCCACTGGATAACATCTGGTGGATACTATGATTTACTCATAGCTACACCGGAACTGAAGTGTATGGAGATTTTACATTGCCCCTCTCTAGCAAAAAGTATTACATATAGATTTCTCAACTTTACAGAATAAATTCATTTTTGCAAAAGCTTATCTAGGAATATTTTTTGGCCTCATTTTGAAAAACAAGATGGCCCTGAGCATTTCATTAATGGTCATTGAGGATCTTTACACATTCTGAGACTGGCTCCCACCTATGAAATGTTGAATTTGTTAATGGGTGCTATTTAATAGATATTTATGTCCTTCATAGCCTACAGCCATTTGACCTTGCAGCTTGCAATTCAAGGTCATCCATTGACCACTAAAATGCTCCTACAAGGTCACTTTTTTGTCATTTTTGGGGGATTTGTTTAGTCTTAGTTCTTCAATTAAATCCTCATTTGCTCTGAAGGTAAGGACTTATTACAGAAACCTACTTTCATCATTTTACTTAATTACTTGTGATGAATTTTATGCACTTCAGTTATAGCTACTATTTTTAAATAGGTCCAAAGCTATGCCATTTATAGCAATTTTAGGAACATTGAGTAAATCAATTTTAACTTATATACCTTGTTAAACTACATTCTCCATAGCTTCAGCATGATCAGTAGGTTACGATATATCACAATATCTATGAATTATGTCCACCCCCCTGGGAGGTGGATATATTATTTTTGCTTTTTCTGCCGTCCGATGTCCGGCGTCCGGCGTCACGCATGGTTTCCGCTCATTTAAAGGAAAAGTATTAGAGCTATTGTCACTAAATTTGGTATGCAGGCTTATTGGGTCAGTAGCTTGCTTGGGATTGCTTTTGGCTGTTGTACCTCTTTTGCTTACTGAGTAATACTTCAGTACATCTATTTTCAGTACCCATTGGTTTCCGTGCATTTAAGCCAAAATAATTAAAGATATTTTACTACAATTTTGAATACAAGATTGTTATGTCCATAGCTCGCTTGGTATTGCATTTGGGAGTGATAGCTTTGTCAGTACATGAGTAATAGCCATTTAGGTACTTCATTGTGTATTTTCAGTACTACTTTTGAGTAATTTGCTAATATCTCAGAAACCGTAAGAGATAGAGCGATTTCGTCGAAATTTTCGACCCACAGGGTATCTAAGCAAGGTACTCTTTGCAATTTTCAAAAAAATTTCCCCTCCCCAAAAATAGCGGCCATTTTGTATTTTCGGATTTTTGCCAAAAATGGCAAAACACAAAATTGCTTCTATCTCCTTAACCGTGCGAGATACAGTGATTTCGTCACAATTTTCGACCCACAGGTTATGTAAGGAAGGTACTCCTTGCAATTTTCAAAAAATTTTCCCCTCCCCAAAAATGGCGGGCATTTTGAATTTTCGGATATTTGCCAAAAATGGCAAAACACAAATTGGCTTTTATCTCCTTAACCGCGAGAGATAGAGCAATTTCGTTGAAATTTTCGAGCCACAGGGTATCTCAGGAATGTATGCTTTTTAATTTTCAAAAAATTTTCCCCTCCCCAAAAATGGCGGCCATTTTGAATTTTTGGCAAAAATGGCAAAACACAAAATTCCTTCTATCTCCTTAACCGTGCGAGATAGAGCGATTTCGTCGAAATTTTCGACCCACAGGATATCTAAGGAATGTACTGTTTTCAATTTTTAAAAATTTTCCCCTCCCCAAAAATGGCGGCCATTTTGAATTTTTGGCAAAAATGTCAAAACACAAAATTGCTTCTATCTCCTTAACCGTGCGAGATAGAGCGATTTCGTCGAAATTTTCGACCCATACGGTATGTAAGGAAGGTACTCTTTGAAATTTTCAAAAAAATTTCCCCTCCCCAAAAATGGCGGCCATTTTGTATTTTCGGATTTTTGCCAAAAATGGCAAAACACAAAATTGCTTCTATCTCCTTAACCGTGCGAGATAGAGCGATTTCGTCGAAATTTTCGACCCACAGGATATCTAAGGAATGTACTGTTTTCAATTTTTAAAAATTTTCCCCTCCCCAAAAATGGCGGCCATTTTGAATTTTTGGCAAAAATGTCAAAACACAAAATTGCTTCTATCTCCTTAACCGTGCGAGATAGAGCGATTTCGTCGAAATTTTCGACCCATACGGTATGTAAGGAAGGTACTCTTTGAAATTTTCAAAAAAATTTCCCCTCCCCAAAAATGGCGGCCATTTTGTATTTTCGGATTTTTGCCAAAAATGGCAAAACACAAAATTGCTTCTATCTCCTTAACCGTGCGAGATAGAGCGATTTCGTCGCAATTTTCGACCCATAGGGTATCTAAGGAAGGTACTCTTTGAAATTTTCAAAAAAATTTCCCCTCCCCAAAAATGGCGGCCATTTTGTATTTTCGGATTTTTGCCCAAAATGGCAAAACACAAATTTGCATTTATCTCCTTAACCGTGCAAGATAGAGCGATTTCATAGAAATTTTCGACCCACAGGGTAACTAAGGAAGGTACTCCTTGGAATTTTCAAAAAATTTTCCCCTCCCCAAAAATGGCGGCCATTTTGAATTTTCGGATTTTTGCCCAAAATGGCAAAACACAAGTTGGCTTTTATCTCCTTAACCGTGCGAGATAGAGCAATTTCTTCGAAATTTTCGACCCACAGGGTATCTCAGGAATGTATACTTTTCAATATTCAAAAAATTTTCCCCTCCCCAAAAATGGCGGCCATTTTGAATTTTCGAATTTTTGCCAAAAATGTCAAAACACAAAATTGCTTCTACCTCCTTAACTGTGCGAGATAGAGCGATTTCGTCGAAATTTTCGACCCACAGGGTATCTAAGGAAGGTACTCTTTGCAATTTAAAAAAAAATTTCCCCTCCCCAAAAATGGCGGCCATTTTGTATTTTCGGATTTTTGCCAAAAATGGCAAAACACAAATTTGGTTTTATCTCCTTAACCATGCCAGATAGAGCGATTTCGTCGAAATTTTCGATCCGCAGGGTATCTAAAAAATGTACTCTTTTCAATTTTCAAAAAATTTTCCCCTCCCCAAAAATGGCGGCCATTTTGAATTTTCGAATTTCTACCCAACCAATGCAAAAAGGCATGAAACTGAAATAATTTACATGTATACTAATAAATATTTAAGTATCATTGCTATATTTTACAGATGAAACAGGGCCTTGTAAGATTACTGTACAATTTTTGCAAAAGGTTGATAGGGTGGACATTACACATGATAATGTGTGTTCTTCTATGCTATCCTGTTTCTATTCATATATCGCGGCTACAAGCAACAAGGCGTCCTATTTCTAGTTTTTTGTTACTTTCTCACTTTCAGTGGTTATGAGTAAAGGCTCATATTCTCCCTAATTCATTCCACAAGTTCCTTCAAAGTTGTTGACTTTTTTTGAAAACTAATACATTTAAGCATTTTCACACAGTGCATTTTGTTCAGTGACTTTAGCTTTAAACTCTGAAAAGTTTGAAATTCTCTGAATTTTGTACATAAAAAATGTTTTTTATCAAGAAAAGCACAAGAGATAGAACAATTTTATGGTAATGTTGGAATCCATCAGCACCGTGGAATACTTCTTTAGCATATCTTAAAAATTTTGCCAGTTTTGCCACCATCTTGTATTTTAGTGGAAATTGAAAATGTTTTTTTTTTCTTGAAAACCATAAGGGATAAAGCAATTTTGAGATCGTGGACCCCTCAGGTACTAATGAATACTTCTGTAAGATCTCTGAAAAAATAACGAATTTCAGCTGCCTCCTTGAAATTTTAGCAGAAATGGAAAATGTCTTTTATCTGAAAATGTAAAAGACTGATTTTAGACAACCTTTGGGCCCTCTGGGTGCTTTTTTACAGCCTCAGCAAAGTTTTGAATTTTTCTCCAAAGTTCTACTGCCATCTTGGATTTCGACAGAAATAAAAATATTGTTTATCTTGAAAACCATAAACTATAAAGTTATTTTGGGCTAATTTTAAGTTGTCTGAAGTATAAAAAATTAACAAATTTTGGCTGCCATCTTGAATTTTGGCGAAAATAAAAAAACTGTAATATTGAGCATACTTTTCTAGTGAATGCATCTTGCATATGATCACAGACGTGTCCTTTGTGTAATTTGTAACATATAGCTGTGAATAGACATACAACAATTAGGGAAGAAATTAAAAATGAGGTAATACATAAGCCTTGTTATAATAGAAATGTTTCTCAAATGTATCAGTAGAAAACCTGACACAGCCATGGTAAAAAGTCACACCAAGATCACACCATGATGTTGCACACCTACTTTTCAACGAGTATAGCTACCAGATATCAACTTACAAGCCTGGACAAGATTGTAAAAGTCAAGGTCACTACAAGGATAAAGGTTAAATAATGGTCACTACTACACCCTTCAACCACTGCCCCTGCTAAGTATCTATTTCCTACATAAGGTTTCAAGATATAACCTTGAAAAAACCTTTTATTTTTAAGGTCACAAAAGCAAGATCAAATTTCAAATCAAGGTCACACCATGAAGTTGTACACCTGCACTCCCTAACCAGTGACCTTGCAAACATTAACTTCCTACACCTTATGTTATCAGAGATAAAGCTCGGGGGGAAAGTTTAAAGATAAGGTCACTTATATCAGCAAGGTGAAATAAAGGTCACACCTTGATGTTGCACCCCTGTAACCAATGTCCCTACCAAGTATGAACTTTTTGTACAGTATCTGAGATACAGCCCGAACAAGATTTTTCTTGCTACACACCCAAACAGACGCCTTGGGGGAAAACAATGCTGCACAGCCTTTAAAGTGTGTAGGGTAAAAAAAAAAAAAAATTTAATAATGGGTATATAAATCTGGCCCTGCCTAACTCTTCTTTGGATCCTTAATCACATACTTTACAGAAATTTAAGTTTTTCTGTGTAATTATTTGTGTTATTGAATTTTTATGATGTTTTTACTTGGTAAACTGGTAATTAAGCGGCCTGTCAGGGACGCTTATTTGATTTACCGAAGTTCTACTGATCGCCGCCGCCGCAGGATTATGGTCTCCCTTGAATAACCTCTTAGCCTTTCAAATTTTTCTTTCTTTAAAACTATGGGGGGGGAATTTTTGGGATACTTTACGCAGACCTTAAGCTTTACTTAAGGTAACCTTAAGCATATCTCCAAAACACCCCGTCATCGCGTTTCGGAAAAAAACACGCACACCTGTGCTATAAAATTTATCAGGTACATTCTACACCAAATTTCCAAGGTCGGAAAGGATTTTCTCATCAATCGGACCGTAGATGCCTGAATGGGAGGCGTTTTATTTTCGTAAATTTTTAAAAATGGGTACTTGGTCTGTATCTCAAAAACGATCAGGATTTCGGCGTTTTGTTGGAATAACTTATTCAGCTACTTTTTGATAATCTTTCACATGCCAAAGTTTTGCCCTGTATCTGCAATCTTAAGGTCACCTTAATGTCAAAAAAGGGGGTTTTAGCCCTCCAGTTCACTTAGTTTTTCACTTTTTTCAACCAAACTTGGCGCATATATTAAGATTTGCCAAAGGAATATCTGACTTTATGGTGACCTTAAACTTAAAATGTTAATGGACATATGGCCTGCTTAAAGTCGTCAAATTGAAATAAAATCTTCTGGCTCCTTTCTTTTTCCATTTTTATGTCAGCTGACTTGTCAGTCAGCTGACATTATGTCGTCACTCTGCGGTGTGTACATCCACGTGAACAACTTCTTCTCCAAAACTACAAGGCCTAGAGACATGCTGTTTTTTTTTAAAAGATACCTTATCTATCGAGGATGAAAAATTGTTCAAGGCATGCAAATCTGTCTGTTTGTCTGTTTGCCAGAGACATTACAAGGGGGGTACCCCCACCAAAAGTGTGAAAATTTCAATACTTTATCACAATTTTCTCAGTGACTATTGCAGGGATTTCTCTCATATCTTGCATATATGTACTAGGCCAGAGGTAGATTCTCTTGTGTGAGTATGAGACCTGGATCTGTCTTACTTTTTTTAAATAAATTTTTTTAATATTTTTAATGCATTAAAATTCATGAAATCATGCACTAAATCACTTATAACTTGAAAAGTGTTGCATTTAGAGCATTTTGTTAAAATATGTTGTTCAGCTACTTTTTCCATAGCTACTACATGGTGAGTAACTTGGGTGTCTGTCTCAATATCTAACTGAGTAATAGCTACTTTTGGGCTTTTCAGTAACTTCCATCATGAGTAAACTCACTTGTAACTTGAAAACTATTGCATTTAGAGAATTTTGTATAAATATGTTATTCAGCTACTTTTGGGTCAGCTATAACATAGTAAAATTTCAAACCTGTAGCTCATGGCATAGCTGAGTAATAGCTACTTTTAGGTTATCACTGTTGAGTAAATTACTTATAACTTCAAAAGTATTGCATTTAGAGTATTTTGTTTCAATATGTTATTCACCTATTTTCGAGTCAGCTATAACATAGTGAAGTTCCAGACCTGTGGCTCATTGCATGGCTGAGTAATAGCTACTTTGAAGTTCACACTGTTGAGTAAATCAGTTGTAATTGGAAAACTATTGCATTTACAGAAAGTTGTGTAAATATGTTATTCAGCTACTTTTGGGTCAGCTATAACATAGTGAAATTTCAGACCTGTAGCTCATGGCACAACTGAGCAAAAGCTATTTTCAGGTACTGATTGTTGAGTAAATCACTTGTAACTTGAAAAATATTGCATTTGGAGTATTTTGTTAAAATATGTTGTTCACCTACTTTTGGGTCGGCTCTAACATCGTGAAATTACAGACCTATAGCTCATGGCGTAGCTGAGCAATAGCTATTTTCAGGTTCTCACTGTTGAGTAAATCAGTTGTAACTTAAAAAACTATTGCATTTACAGTATTTTGCTTAAATATGTTGTTCACCTAATTTTGGGTCAGCTATAACATAGAAAAAATTCAGACATGTAGCTCATTGCATAGCTGAGTAATAGCTACTTTGAAGTTATCACTGTTGAGTAAATCAGTTATAACGTGAAAACTATTACATTTACAGTATTTTGTTTACATATGTTATTCACATAATTTTTGGTCAGCTATAACAGAGTGATATTGCAGACCTCTATGTCATGGCATAGCTTACCAATATCTACTTTCAGATTCTTACTGTTGAGTAAATCATTGTATCCACTGGATAGCCGCAGTGTGTAGAGAGATTTCACCATTACCGCTCTAACGAAAAAAATATTATAGGTAGCCTTCTCAAGTTTGCAAGGTATATTAGAGGGTGCACCACAGTATTCTATTGGTAGGCTTTATGTCTAAATTAGGCCTACTGAAATAAGTAATTTTGCATTTTTTCTAAAAGTATTGCAGATATCAAGTTTTTCTTAAATAACTCATTCACCTACTTTTTGGAGAGCTTTCACATGCTGAAGTTCCAGACCTGTAGGTAATTACCTACTCAAAATGAGTAAATGCGAATTATCTCTAAAAGTATTTCACATAGCCAATTTTTCTCAAATAACTCATTCACCTACTTTTGGGAGAGCTTTCACTTGGTGAAGTTTCAGACCCGTACCTAATTACTCACCTACTCAAAATGAGTAAATGCAAATTATCTCTAAAAGTATTGCAGATAACCAATTTTTGTCAAATAACTCCTTCACCTACTTTTGGGAGAGCTTTCACTTGGTGAAGTTTCAGACCCATAGCTAATTACTCACCTACTCAAAATGAGTAAATGCTAATTATCTCTAAAAGTATTGCAGATATCCAATTTTTCTCAAATAACTCATTTATCTACTTTTGGGAGAGCTTTCACATGGTGAAGTTCCAGACCCGTAGGTAATTACTCACCTACTGAAAATGAGTAAATTCGAATTATCTCTAAAAGTATTGCAGATAGCCAATTTTTCTCAAATAATTCATTCACCTACTTGTGGGAGAGCTTTCACTTGGTGAAGTTTCAGACCCGTAGCTAATTATTCACCTACTCAAAATGAGTAAATGCGAATTATCTCTAGAAGTATTGCAGATAGCCAGTATTTCTCAAATCACTCATTCATATGAAAACAACTTACAGAAAGTCATGGGCTGCGAATCTTTTCATGTGGTCAGATTTGACCTTGGGCCCCTCCTGCTTATTATTGGTCCTAGAGGTTTGCAATGTGAAAACGACTTATAGGAAATCATGGGCTGAGAATCTTTTGATGTGGTCGGACTTCACCTTGGGCTCCTGCTACGGGGTCAAATAAGGGTAGCCAAATTTAAAAGTGCTTTCACCTTGCTTATTAACGAAAAATGCTGTTTATCTTTTAAACTATGTTACTTGGCCTTTGTCGGTGGATACATTCTGCATCTGGCCACAGATGCGTCCTTGGTCTAGTTGGTCCTAGAGGTTTGGGGTGGTAAACCATCCTATAGGAAATCAACGACTGGGAATCTCTTGGTGTGGTCAGATTTGACCTTTGGACCCCTCCTTCAAGGTCAAATGAGGACAGCCAAACTTAAAAGCTTATAACTCGCTTATTATTGGTCCTAGAGGTTTGGGATGGTAAACCAACCTATAGGAATTCATGGGCTGGGAATGTTTTTGTGTGGTTGGATTTGACCTTGGACCCCTTCTTCAAGGTTGAATGAGGATATTGCATTTGCAGTATTTCTTTAAATATGTTTTAACCTACTTTTTACACTTAAACAGTTACCTTGTTACTTTCCTTTATAATACCATTTGCAGGGCACAACTTTTTTGTCCTTCTGTCAGCTTCGAAATTTCTTTCGAACATGCTGTTCAATTACCATTTACTGTACTTCTGTACAGCACTTTCCCTGATAATTATGCTTTCCTCTCATTATCACCTTCACAAATCAAAAACACTGTCAGCTGACACAGTGCCCATTCACGGGCACTCTACTCTTGTTTTATATCGAAATTAACACTGGTATTAAACTAGATAAAAATAATACTTATGGTCACCTTAAACTCTCAGTATGAATGGAGTTGTAGCCACCTTAAGTGAAATAAGGGTATTTTCAGCCTCCAAGTATCTTATTGTTTGACTGACCTCAGTTAAACATTGCACACCTATAAAGGATGGCAAACCAAAGGGTTATCGTGACTTTATGGTGACTTTAATATAATTTTGCCCCCCCCCCCCCCCCACACACACACACACTTAAAGTCATAACATTTGGATAAAGCCGTCTGGCTCCTTTCTTTTTCAATATCTAAAATATATTATATTGAAGGGACATTCTCATATTATGGTCACCTTAAAGTCACAATATGAATGAACTCATGGTCACCGTACAGTGAAAAAAGAAGTTGCAGCCTCCAGCTATCTTGTTCAACTGACCTGAGCTAAACTTTATGCACTTATAAAGGATGAAAAAAGGGACATTCTTATTTTATGGTCACCTTAAAGTCCCAATGTGAATGAAGTTATGGCCACCTTGCAGTGAAATTATGGAGTTTTTAATCTCCAGCTATTGTATTGTTCAGCTGACCTCACTTTAATTGTGCACACTTTAATAAATTAAACATGAAAATAGGGACAAGTAATATATACAATGCAATAAAGTTCACAGTTTCTATTGCTTATGATGCATATGTTAACATCTTTTATGGGTGACTTCTTTTTCATCAGGGCCGCTTCGTTTTTGTCAACAAAAACATTTTTCTAGTATTTCTTTTCTGACTTTTAGGTTACCATTTTACAAATAAAAATTCATTGCCAATGGTGGTAACATTATTGAGATTGCTATTTATAAGTGATAATTTTGAAGCTTCTATTTTTAAATCTGACCTAAGATTAATTAGACTGACCAAATGTTTTTACTTTTGAGTAATAGTATTGAAATATTTTTGTGTGTACATACTTCTGGAGAAATCCTGACATAAAAATGGCATCACAGTACTGTTAAATCCTTTGTGCAATTTATTTCTCACCCATAAAAAGTACACGGTCTACACAACTTAGTTAATGGAAAAGTACTACAAAATGAATAATATATATGAAGAAACACACTTTATAAACGCTGTAGCATAATTACAAAGAAACTGGGAGACACAGTACATCAACACTGTATGTAGATACTAGATAACAAAATTTACCATAAATGCAAATCCATTTTAAAGATCCTCACTGGCGAATCATTTATATTTTTTTCTTGATTTTATTCTTGATTTAATATATTGTGAGTATCCTCCACTGCTTTCTTAAATTACAAACAAATAAAATGGCCACCTTTTATAGTTCAGCTAAGTTTTACACACAAGAACTGTTTCTAGCTAAAAGTTCCGCATGAAAAAACTGATTCTTTATAACCGTGCATCTTTACAAATTGTAAACAAGACTAGATATAGTATACCTCCTTTGTTTAACAACATCACAAAAATAAAAAGAATGCTGACTTCTGCATTCAATACCTGTTTAGAAAGTGAGTATACACATATCACGGGCAACAACGTAGGACAGAAAACCTTTTCACACAGTGACTCTGTCAAATGTTTGTCCACGATCTAATAACACAAGATATATACATTACTGGTTCCATTTATGCAATCTTAAATGAGTTCATCATCAACAAAAGTGCTTTGCATAGTTGAATAACCTTTAAACCTAAACTGTAAATCATTGGTCTTGAAAATATTCTTTCTTTTATTTAATCTGATTATATGCATTAAAAGTAAAACCCCATGGAGCAATGCCACGTAAGATGTCAGAGTTATTAAGATTTTTATATTTTAAGGAAAAGGAATGACAACAACCTTTAGAAATACACTGAGATATCCATGTAGCAACATACTATTGAATGTAATCATATAAGGGATATTATGATTCTAATGGTTAGAGTTGAACTCCCCATCAGCACTGAATTCATGTCTCACTAGAAATAGCAATTATGTCACAGTGAGTTTATGAAGACTGATGCAATTATTATTTACACACAACTATTAAATATTATCACTAATTTAAGCTTGCACGCTTTTGCAAACGTGATTACAATATTATCACAATCAGCAAGTACAAAATGTTCATTTGGTGCCTGTTTAAGTAAAGAAAATGGCACTTTTGAAAAAAGATTTAACTTTTCGCAATTTAATAATGTTCAGAATCGACCACAAGGGTATTCTGGGGAGTTAACGCCAATTAGTGCCACTTATTCTTATCAAACCTCTTTGGATATAACATTTGTTTCAATGCATAATTTCTATACTTTTTAAATTTTAAATTAAATTGTTATAGTTGTGATACACGAATTTTAGGCATGTTCTGATGATTTCATTCTATCATAGTACACCAAATTCTGCCTAGTCTACAACAAATTCAATTAATGAATTATCTTGGGAGCAATAATTTCCAGATATAACTGAAGACATTTTGGTACATGAGAGTGTACACCAAATATATTTGGGTCAAACATTAATTTAGGTTATAGTGTCGCTGTCAATGCAAGTCACTGACACCACAGCTAAACTAAAGAAAAACATAATTTTACACTGAATATATATATAAAACACCTCATGAGAGTTATATGTTAAAGTCTAAATTGTAATTACCATACAAAAATGGTGTGTCGAGATTTAAATAGTAGGTCATATTTACAACACCACTGCTTGGGCACTTATTACACCCACAGCTAATATATGGCTTTCCACAATAATGCAATACATCTGGAATAGGACCTCAACTAAAGGGTGTTTCTGAAAATTCCTTATTATTTTTTTGTATTCAGAGTATGGTCCCCACCCACTTAAAAACTCCTGAAGACTGGTTCATTATTTTTGGACCAATTACAAACACAAACAAATCTATCGCAACACATAGCCTCCTTTGCATGGTAATAAAGTGTCATATTTAATTAAAAGCAGTTCTATTTTGGCATTTCAAACTCTCAAAAATCTAGGCACAGCTAGTACTCTTTACTGTTTGAGTGTTATGAAACATACTTTTACCCATTTTTTCTCAAAATATTGAAAGTTGCACAAAATTAATTTTATCTGCACTTAATGTAAATGAAAAAAACATGGGAATGTCAGAATATTAGTATGTTTCACAATGGAGAAGGAATATTTACAAGCTACATTTGTGTTGTTACTGTTGCTCACTTGTTAATCATTTCTGCAGTAATAAAACTTTAGACATGTCCATGAACAAGTGAACCAGCTGAACTTGTTGATTAGGTACCATACTCAAATTTCCGAAGAATTCCTCAGTCATAACACTGTCAGATGGTTGCCATTTCTCCAGTTGGTCAGCAACATGATCTTGTTCAGTCTCTTTCAATCCCTCGAGAAATTTATTGAAAGCCTGGGGACCACGAGTTGGTAAAAGTAGTAATAACTTGTTTACTTTTGCAGGTCTTGATTTTTCTGCTACAATTTCTTCTTCGTCATGTCGGCTGATGACCTTTTCTTGATAAAGGTATGGTAGCAACCCACCTAATTCAAGATTCTTTAACAGGAACATGTGACATCCTCGTAACTTTGCCCTGTGCTCTGAATTCATTCCAAATGTTTGAAAGTTTCTTTGGCAAAAGAATTCTACATGGGATTCAAGGCTTTTGACTAAGAGTAAAAGATCCTCTTTGCACTCAGTTGATTTGTAAGTTGTTCAATAGATACTTGCAAAAACTTCAGCTGATCAGGAATTGGTAAAGAACTGTGATAAGTCATTTGAGCAGGAGAATATGCTTCTACTATTTCTCTTACTTGAGGATCTAGTGCTTCGTTTCTCTTGGCTAGTGACATTGCAGATTCCTGCATCTTGTTTTGCAGAGTAAAGTCAAATATTCCAGGTACAGTGCCAAGTAGCTACCATAAGGGGGGAATTCCCAACACAGTCCTGAAGATTGTGGACAGCCGGAGTGTTCTTAAACTCAGCCACGATTAAGTCTATTACTTTGTCTCTCTGAACAACACTTTCTTCTAACTGTACTTGTGCATTTGATCCAAATAAATTATGGAAAAATGTTTTTCCAAATCTGTCTGGGTTGTTCAAGACCCCTACTTTGTATGACTGGTGCTCAACCAAACTGTGCAGCACATGTAAATTGGTGTGCATCAGGTGAAACACAGACTGGTTACTTTGGTTTACTACAGTGATATCACAATCAGGATGTTGAAGTAACATAGAAGTAGTCCAGTTTAAATATGCATGATCCATCTTTAGGGGAACTGAATAAGTGTCAGTATTAATACTTTTTGCAGAGTCTGCAAACTGACCCACAGACACTGGATAAGGAAACATGAATAACCACATCAGGTCAGTTAATTTATTATGTACTCTGTTTATGTCATAAGTTTGATCCTTTACAATTGTTTCAGCCAATTGTTTCTTCCTTGTCATCATGGCTTTGCGTAATGCAGTCAGACCTGTATTGTTGGTAACATTGATATCAGCCCCAGCATCAATAAGTAGCAGACTTATATCTTCATCGTCAGACAGTATTAATGCTGTATTGCCATATGTGCTTTGGTAATTAACATCTGGGTTACATTTCAAAATTAACTGGACTATCTCTTTAGTCCTATTTTGTACAGCACACATAAGTAGGGATGTGCTTTGATTGTCCACTGCTTTGATATCTATCTTCCTTTCAATCAAAAGATATAATAATAATAATAATAGTAGGATTTATATAGCGCAAAATTGATGCAAATCCTCTAATGCGCTTGAGTCCAAGAAGGGAGAGTCCAGGGACAGGCATGGGTCGACATCTAAAAGGCGCCCGCCAGGGTATAACAAAGGTGTGGGGTATGCCAGCCTAAACAAGTAGGTCTTTAGATGGCTTCTGAAACCATCTATTGTTTGTTGAGATCTGACAGTCTGTGGCAGCTTGTTCCATTCGGCTGGTGCAGCTACTGCAAAGCCACGCCTTCCTATGTGCTTATTAGGGCGGGTTGAGGAGATAGATAGCCTGTTGCCACGAGTGAGACTGCTCGATCTTATTAAAGCTGAAAGATACGGGGGCTGTGAAAGATTAATAGCCTTGAATACCAAGAGGTTGTACTTAAACAGGATGCGATGTTCAATTGGGAGCCAGTGGAGTTTTTTTCAAAAAGGGTGAAACATGACTCATTTTGTCAAGTCTGAAGATGATGCGACAAAGAGCATTCTGGACTTTCTGTAGTTTGGCTATGTTGGACTTGCTTACCCCATAGAGTAAAAAGTTACAGTAGTCTAGACGACTACTGACCATAGTGTTTGCCAGAAGTATTGCTGTCTCAACTCCAAGGAATTTGCGAATTCGTCGCAAATCACGAAGATGATAGTAACATGCTCTGCAAACCTTGGCAACATGATTGTCAAAGAATTTGCGAATTCGTCGCAAATCACGAAGATGATAGTAACATGCTCTGCAAACCTTGGCAACATGATTGTCAAAGGAGTTGTCTGAGTCGAAAATAACATGCAGGTTTTTTACTTCCACTGACGGAGAGATATTGTTTTGGAGGAGTGGAACAGGAAAATTTGGTGCAAGTGACTCTCTGATGGCTTTTTGACCTATAATGATAAATTCGGTTTTTTCTGGGTTTAGTTTTAGTTTGACACCGTCCATCCATTCCTGTACAGACTTGAGACACTCGGTCAGCTCTTCCATGCTAGAGTCAAAATTCCTGGAGTCAACTGCTAGGTAGATCTGGGTGTCATCGGCATATAGGTGATGAGTAACATCGAATTTTGAAATAACTTGATTGAGGGGACTAGTGTAAAGGGTGAAAAGGAGAGGACCCAGTACAGAGCCTTGGGGGACTCCGAAAGGGAGAATTACAGCCTCAGAGAAACTATCACCTATTTTAATTTTTTTGTTTATGGTTTGAAAGATACGATTTGATCCATGACAAAACAGTACCATCTAGACCAAACCAGTCATGCAAGCAGTCATATAAAAGAGAGTGATCAATCGTATCAAACGCTGCTGATAGGTCTAATAACGTCAGGGCCACTGCCTTTCCTGAGTCCACTGAGAGAGCTATATCATTTTGAATCTTCAACAATGCGGTTTCAGTGGAGTGAGAACTCTTATAAGCAGACTGGTTGACATTTAAGAGCCCCTCGTGTGAAATAAATTCATTTAGCTGCTTTGCCACCACCTTCTCAATAAGTTTAGATATAAAGCTGAGGTTTGACACTGGCCTGTAGTTTTTGAGGATATTTCTATCAAGGCTCGGCTTTTTTTGAAGGGGGGGTGACGTGCCATCTTAAAACAGTTGGGGAAACTACCTTCTGTGATTGAATAGTTTACAATTTTAGTGATGGGGGTGATGAGAATATCAGCACACTCCTTGACCAGTGACGTCGGAATCGGGTCAAGGTCACATGATTTGGACGGTGAGGACTTTAGAATTTTGAGTAGTTCTTCCTCGGACACAGGTGTGAAAGAGGACAGAGTATTTTTAGTGGGGTTGGGTCTAGTAACTGAAGATGGTATTGATGACTGCAGTGTGGATCTTATCTTGAGGATTTTGTCATAGAAGAACTTGCAGAAAGTATTTGCAAGGTCAGTTTTATTTGTGTAGTCTGGTAGAACAACAGCAGAGGACCTGTGTAAGATCTTTTTTAAACAGTTCCACAGAGCCTTGGGATTTCCTTGGTTTTCAGCCACAATGTTGGAATAATGATTGCATTCGGACTTCTCTAGCAGGAAATTATTTAGAGTTATTTCCATCAGTTTATTTACATGTTCACTGTCTTCCAAATCTTCCTTCAGTTGCATAAGTTGATGTGTAACAGTTTTTCCAGCATTGTCTCTCAGATTCAAGTCAATATCTGGGCTTTCCAATAGTTGATTTATGATAGTTGCCATAAATCTGTCATGGACCACCCTCATGAGCAGTGTTTTGCCTTCACTATCTACAGAGGGGGCCACGGTGGCAGAGTGGTAACACTCTCGCCTCCCACCTCTGCGGCCGGGGTTCGATCCCCATCATGGCCGTAAGTGGGAAAGCTGGTAGTTGCTTGCCGTTGGTTGGCAGTTTACAGTACAGAACCCTAGCGAACTATATGTACTGGTTTCCTCTGCTCTTCCAACTACCCGTCGTGATATGACCTGTACAGTGTTGAAAGCGAAGTAAAACCCCAAATAAACAAATCACTATCTACAGTATTAACATTAAAACTTTCATGTGCCACAATGAGGTTTAGTAGAGATTCATCTGAAAGGAATTCTGGTCTGCAAAGCCAGATTGGATTACCACTGGCATCTTTGATGTTGATGTCCAGTTTCATAGTTGTTCTTTTCATAGTGAGTAGTTTCTTAGCAAATTCAATTCCTTTTTGACTGTTGTAACATTCTCTGAGAATAATGTGGATAATAGTTGTTTGGTTCCTATGACTTGCTACATTAAGATCAACCCTTTCATCATGCCAAAATAACTCAATGATATCACCCAGTTCATCATCATAATCATAAAGATGTAGGTTTCTCTCAAGAAGCAACATGAATGGAGTTCTTCCACTAACTTCTCGCACATTGACATCAATACTTTCATGTTGCAATAATAGCTTTATAGCATCTTTGTCATATTTTTCGCATGCAATATGAAGACACGTGCAGCCACCTCTACCTCTTTCATTTACATTAATGTTTTGATCATCTTTTAGAACTTCTTCCAAGTTTCCATTGGCCAAGGCATTGAATGCTGTCAAATCCGGTGGTGTTACCACGTCATTTCTGGGTGTAAGTTTCCTTTTCTTTCCAAGAGGATTCATATTATAAAAATAAGACACCACTAATAGATTGACACAACATTATCCACTCAAATATTAATAGTCGCTAAATATTATCACTATTATATTCTTCTGTGTAATAATGAATTTTACTGTATTGTCTCTTTGTGCCTGCTTTAGTCAGAACTTTTACACACATTACATTAGATTTTGCACACCTTATCAGAATGAGCTTTGATCACATACGCACCCTTCCAGTTTATCACAGCTCTCTCAAATTGAAGTGGTATTTTAATGATATTTATAAAGAGACACTTTTCCATTCTTTATACACTGTTCACTAATCTTTGGGCGAACAGGCTCGAGTTAAAACCATATTAGGTTTAATATTACACAACAAAATACAATGAAAAGGCCTTTAAAATTTGCTAACATCTCAATATTTTTTCTACTTTTAAAACACGATGTTACAAAAGAAATGGGTATCATCACAGTTCTAGAGTATGCTATTAACCAGAGTCAAATATTGTCCCAAATGCAGTTTCTAAAAATGCCAGCTGGACAAGAAAAGTTTTGAGTGTGCATCCTAATACTTTTTTTTGGACAATTTGAAATATTCAGGGCAACTTTTTCAGGGATCCAAAGCAAGCGGTTCATAAATAAAATGAAATCAAACAGTGTTGGACTTGAGAGCGGTGGGAAATATGTGAACAACATGCCTTGTGAAACAATTGCCTTGAGTATTACTGAGAATTATGATATTGTCTTGTATATCAATTACATTAACATCTGGAATTCTGGGAGAAACTTTAACACAGCTGGTTAAAGAGTCACCCCTGTGTCTTCTGTGTGTTTGATTCAAAGAGACATGGATCAACTCTCAGCAGAAACAAAACTGTTTATTCTATAATTTTTCATTTTACATGGTGGAAATTGTCCGGTACGTGGTGGTAAACAATGTTTGCATAGAGATCTTTCTTCATGTTAACGTCGGACTTCAAAATGGAGTAATAGTTGGTCTTATGGATGTTAGTTTCCATACCCAGGAACGCTGACTACCACAAATTACCAATCTCTCACAATTTATGGTGATAACCTGTCCAATGAGCAGCCCATAGGACTTCTCCTGGGAGGAGGGGGGGGGGGGGGGGGGGGGGGGTGGCAGCGGTAGAGAAATCCTGTTCAAAGTCTGCAGCCACAAAGAACAGCTTAACCTTGGTGTCCCTTATGATTTTTTCCTCTCAGTCATGGTGTTGAAGGAGTGACCCTTCTCAGTCAGCGCATGGGTATGGTGTTGGTAACATCATTCCTAGAGTCTAGCCAAGTAATACTAGTGGTACAGTCAGATGGATACAGAGACAGCACAGCCTAGAAAGCCGTATATGTGGCAGGATAGACTTGCTCACAAATCTTTACTTTGGAGGTTATTAGACAATGAATGAGTGCATTTTATAACAGTCTGAATTTTACACTCTCACTGGAAGTCTAGAGGGAAATTCTCTCAGAGAATCATAGTATACTGAGGAAGGGCCTTGCACAAGTTCTAGTGGCAGGAGAGTTGAAATTTTCAAACACGATTTGGGTTATCAGTTCTTTTAAGTGTAAGAATCTTTAATAATAATAAGAATAGAAGAATTTATAGAGGGCAAAATTGATACAGATCCTCCAATGCGCTTAAAATTAGCTGATTTTAATGGGAATCAGCCGAACTCATTGGTTAACATAGTAGATATATGTGGAGATAGTATAGCATGAGTTAGAATTTTTCCGTTGGTCCTTGTTCATAAATTCAACCACTCCACCTTTCAACAATGTCTCAATCATACTTCAACAGAATCGAAATGTTGCAACAACAAAATATATACTAGTATTTCCTGGTCATGTTTGATATTTATAATAAATTAAAGTCTATTAAAAAATTCTCAGATTTGAAAAACAGTTGGACCTGAAACCAAGTTTGACATATTTGGATTTGGGTTTGAACTTTGAGAATTTTCTACAAATGGAAAAAAGAGTTTGACTTGTGATAACCTTTGACAATTTTTAAATGATTTCGATCTTTGGGTTTGACCTTTCATTTTTTACCTTTGAGACACTTTTAAAATTTTGGAAGATTTTGACAATTCACATAGTTTTAGATCTACAAATATTTTTAAAATTTTAATTAATTTTTTAAATTTTCAACTTTAATCCATTTTGAAAGATGGACAAAATCTGAACGTTTACAAATTTTTACATTTTACTGTGGGAAAAAAACTTGTATTGTGTTGAAGTTATGAAACATTAATATTTGTTTGGAAATTGTTTAGTTGGAAAATTGTTGGGAAATTGTGAGATATTTGTGGGACACTAGCTTAGATTAAAGTTCTTGGAATAATTGGGTAGGCCTGAAAAAGACAGACAGATGCCCAGCCAACGCACCAACATAATTGAAGTAGTCCTTCTTTGTATTGTTGGCCTCTTTGTACATTACCATAAGAGTCAAAACAGAATTCAGACTAGGTGCGATGTCGGCCTGCATGGACGTAAATATGATGGACCCACTACCAAATCCATTTTGTTCATTTATGTCAGGACACATAGAGTCACTTTTTGTGAAAAGGCATGTTTCAGGCAGCTTGCTCTGGTTCTATTGTCGGGTGATGTCGCTCTAAATCCTGGGCCATTGAAGTTTGGGTTTGCTAACTGCCGGTCCATTAGGAATAAAGGTCCAATTCTCTGTGATGAAATCCAAACTGGAAATTTTGATGTTTTTGGTCTCACCGAGACCCATATCAAAGCTCTAGACACACCCTCATTTTTAAATGAGTTAACGCCTGAAGATTTTTCCCTTGTTCACACCAATAGAGAAAACAAACGTGGTGGCGGTGTTGGCTTTTTTATTAAATCTGCTCTTGATTTTAAAACCATTCATTCCCCTGAGTTCTCCTCCTTTGAAAATCACACTGTCTGTCTCACTCTTGATGGGCGTCGCTTGTTTCTTGGGGTCATTTACCGGCCCCCTGCCTCATCTGTAGTAAAATTTTTTGAAGATTTTCTGTCATATGTGGGTTTTTTGTCTTCCTTATCCCCCTCCTTTGTCATTTGTGGTGATTTTAATCTTCATGTCGACATTATGTCTCCAACAGTCTCTGAATTTAAATCAGTCATGGATTCTTGCTGTCTGTCCCAATACATTGATTTTCCAACTCACCTTCATGGTCATACCTTAGATTTGTTGATGGCTCCAATTTCTGATGTGAAAGGTTCAGGCTTCATTAGTGATCACAAAATTATCTCTTGTGTGGTTGACTTTCCATCTTTGGATACACCAATTCAGAAAGTTGTTACCTTCCGTCAGTACCATAAATTGAATATTGATAAATTCAGAAGTGACCTCCTGACTATTCCTTTTGTTAACTCACCATCTGATGACATAGATTTATTGCATGAACAGTACATGTCTGGTTTGTCTGGCCTTCTAGATATTCATGCACCAGTGAAGACTAAACAGCTCATCAAACCAGCCCCAAGCTGGATAACTGATGAGTATAGAACTGCCAAGTGCATGAGAAGGCAGTTTGAGCATGCCTGGAGAAGAGACAAATCCCCTGAAAATCGTTCCCGTCTTCGACGGCAGATAAACAGATGTAACCACATCCTAAATAGAAACAAGGGGTGCTTCTATCGTGATCTAGTCAGTGAAAATTGCGGCGATAGCAAGAGGTTATGGCATGCACTAAACAGAACATTGAGTCGGTCAAATCCTACTGTCCTCCCATCCTTTGATGATGAAAAATCTTTAGCAAACAGATTTGGTTCGTTTTTCATTGATAAAATTAAAAAGATTCGAGACACCTTTAAATACACCCGATCTCAGGTTCTTCATCCAGACAAGGAGCCGCCGACTTTCTGTTCCTTTCAAGCTGTCACTGAGACTGAAGTCCTTAAGTTTATCAAGGAATCCCCTTCTAAAACTTGCTCCCTTGATCCATGCCCCACTCACATTGTGAAACAATGTATTGCCATTCTTCTCCCTTCATTGACTAAACTAGTTAACTTGTCCCTCAAAAACGGCATTTTCCCTAATCCTTTCAAACAGGCTATTGTCACTCCCCTCCTCAAAAAGTCCACCCTTTCAAAAGAGGATTTGAAGAGCTACCGACCAGTGTCCGGTCTTAGCTTCTTTCTTGTCAAAATTGGTCGAGCGAATTGTGGCTGCCCAAATTAGATCTCATATGGATTCTCATGATCTTGGTAATACTTTCCAGTCAGCCTACAAGGTGGGGCACTCGACAGAAACTGCCTTGTTGTGCATCAAAAATGAGATTCACTTATCTCTGTCCAAGGGCATGCCTACAGCACTAGTGCTACTCGACCTGTCTGCGGCATTTGATACTATCGATCATGACACACTCCTATCCTGTCTGTCATCTAGATTTGGTTTTGCTGGATCGGCATTAAAATGGTTTAGATCCTATCTCCAGAACCGTTTTCAGTCAGTCAAGATTGGTTCTAGTCTTTCGAATTTGTTCAAATTGAAGTTTGGAGTCCCCCAAGGTTCTGTCTTAGGTCCCCTTCTGTTTTCCCTCTACACAACACCTCTTGGTCAAGTCATCAGAAAATATACCGGAGTCCGTTACCACTTCTATGCGGACGACACTCAGTTGTTCATTCACTTATCCCCTGATGATAGTCTCAAGTCTTTTGACCGTCTTAAATCATGTTTGAATGATATTCAGGTCTGGATGTCTGAAAACAAACTCAAGCTAAATCCTGATAAAACAGAATTCATAGTCTTCGGTGCCAAAGACAGACACAAATGGCTCAGTGACTCACTACCTGTCAATATCCTGGGTAATTGCCTCTCTCCCACAGATGTTGTACGCAATCTGGGTGTTCTGTTTGATGCAAAGTTTTGTTTCACCAATCACGTAAATTCTGTTATCAAATCCTGCTTTATCAGCCTCAGGGACCTTCATCATATCAGGAGGTTTCTTTCTGTGGATACATCAGTGGTGATTGCAAATGCTCTGGTCAGTAGTCGTTTGGATTATTGCAACTCTCTTTTTCGCAGTTTGTCATCCCGAAATGCTACAAGGCTCCAATATGTTCAAAATGCGCTTGCACGGTTTGTCACTGGTGCTTCAAAGTACACTCACATTACATCCACTCTTAGGACACTCCATTGGCTACCCGTTAGACAACGTATTATCTTCAAAACCCTAGTTTTGGTCTATAAGTACCTCACCACTGGCCAGCCTAAGTATTTTGCACCATATCTCCCCTATCAATCCCAAAAATTTGTTCCTTCTGGTTCCCACTTACTGTCCTTCCATCCATAAATCAAAGGTCCATTTTAACAATAGTTTCTCATATGATGCCCCTAAGTTATGGAATGATCTTCCATATGATATACGCAGTGCTCCAAATCTCTCCAGTTTCAAAAGTCGACTCAAAACCTACCTATTTCAGAAATCATTCCCACCATAGCTTCTTACTACCGAACACCGGACCGCCTCCCTGGCAACGACTCGGAACATGTCTAATGTCTCATGATTTATGCCTTACGGATTGGATGGTGTGCCTTAGAATCCGTTGATACGGAGATTAAGCACCTGGACAACTGATTGATTGATTGATTGATTGAGTATATCTTTCTGGTTCTTTACCTCCTTTGTAGGATTCCTGTAGTTTTTATCAGACACATATACATGTTCATTTGCTATAGCTGCTATGTCATCTGCTGGGGTGGATGCCCTGTCTTATCTGGATTAGTGTGTCCTCAGTATGTTGTTCAACACAACGCATGTTAAAGCAATGTCTCTGACAACCTGTGTCCTTTGCTCTACTGTGCCCAGTAGGACCCTGAATCTGCTTGCCAGGATTCTGAACGCATTCTCCACTATCCTCTTGCCTCTGGAGATCCTGTAGTTTGCTATTCTCTCTTCCCATGTGTGTTGTCTTCTGTTGTAGGGTTTAACTAGCCATGGCATCTAGGTGAAGGCATTGCCACCCAGCAAAACGTAGTGCAAATCTGGCCCTCCCACCCCCAGTGATTCAGGTGCCATCCTCCATGTTTTCCTTCATCCTGCTTTATTTAAATACTTATGCATCTGATGAACTTCTGCTAGACCCAACATCCACCCAGAGGAATCCGTTGTCTGCATTGACCAGGGATAGCAGCACCAGGGAAAAGAAGTCTTTGTAATTGTAATGTTCACTCCCAGATTTCTTTGGCTTCTTCATGGCAATATGTTTCCTGTCTAGTGCTCCAAGAGCATGGAGGATATCTGGTTTTGAAGTTCTCCTGAATCATTTTCCAGTCTTCAGAAGTGGTAGGGCAGGTCAAATACTGTTGCTGGAATTCGGCAAGGATGGCCTGGCAGAACTGGGGAAAATTTACATATGGTGGTTTGGCCAATCAGTGATACTGTAAGGACCATACTTTCTCCTGTTGCCAGGTGCCCCACTGTTATTGCCTGTTTCAATCCAATTTCTAAGGACTTCCTGAAATTTGTGACATCCTTCTTGATGTTGCAGTGGATGCATTCTTGAATGAGGTCAAAAACTGACCTGATACTGCTTCTCGGATAGGGGTTTATGGCTTGTAATTATAGGTTCCTGTCTAGTTGTGGAGAAGAGCACCCTGATCTCAAGTCTGGTTTGGATCTTGCTCCACACATACTGGGGTGCACTACATCCAAATTTTTTATGCATTTCTTCTGAATTTTGTCAGCGATCAACAATTTTGAAACCGACCCTAGAGTTGTATAGTCGGTTGTAGGGTCGGCCCCAGTGGAACACCCATTATGGTCATGCAGGGGTGTCCTGGCCTTTATGTCTAGTGAGCTTTTATCTGCTGACATATATCAATACTTTATGGATAGCAAACATTTCTATTTAAGCTTGATAAAGATATGGTAAAAATAGTGTCTTAAATATGATACGAGGGTTATGTTTGTAGACTTTCTTGATTACTTTGATCCAGCCCCCTCCCCCACGTCCACCGTCAGAAGCAGTGAGCAAGTCATTATTTTATTAAATACTGTGCCATATTTTATAGTTCTGATTGTTTTCTACATGTTGCCACAGTCCCTTTGGGTGGCTGTCATTAGAGAAGGAATTTTAATGTATTTACAACTCAAGAAGTAATAACAACTTGCATGTTTTAGTTCCTTGCATTGTTTATGGGAAGTAGTATTTGAACAATAACACACACAAATGAATTTTTTTGCCTCAGGGGAAAATGGGATTAGATTTGTTTATAATTTGATAAATATACGTGCATCCTTCATCAATTATTAGTCCCTAACGAAAACCACACTAAGAAAATCTTACATTATATCATTTGTCACAAGAAACACTTATGAGCTCAATGAGCATTGTAAATTTTGTAATTTTTTGTCTGTATATATTTTTTATTAAGAGAGAGTTCTAGCAGGCCAGGGTCGTACTTCTAGGAATCTTTTTTTGTCTCCAGACAAGGCTCGTGCTTCTAGGAATCAGTTTTTTTGTCTCCGGACTTTCATGAATTGTGGCGCATCGTGATGCTCATTGAAGTTACGTGGCAAAGGGCTAGGTTAGTACTTGGATGGGTGACAGTCTGAGTTCTAAGCCAGCTGTGGGATGTGTCTGAATTGGAATTTCTTTGTGTCGCCAGATTTTCATAAATTCTAGTGCACTACTCATGTCTCTGATGGCTGTGCAGCTTGTGCATGTAGACCAAAACACTTTGTTTTGACTCGCTTTCAGATAATTCTGGGCAGCAATCAAAAGTACTTGCAAATTAATTGTATCATGAACAAAAGGTAGACCCAAACTTCCTTGAATATTATCAACATTAGTCTCACAATAAGATTCTGTAAGATCTATATATCTTTATTGTGATAGGGATATGTAAGATAATAATATAAGACATTGCAAGCAAAAGATTAGCAGGTCATAACAGTTCACAGGTTAGTTTAAAATATACGTGTATTTTGAAACAAACCTGCGTGTTACAAATGTTTAAGTTTATTTCTAAGCCAGCAACACACAATAAAACAATTGGTATAATGTATAACAATAAATTATTAATTTATTCTAATTTCAATTTTTTATAAGAATTTTGAATGTCTATATCGTACTTTTTTTACTTCAGTTTACTTTTGAAAGGGAAGTTGCAGAAACAAATATATACGCTGATCCCCACTGGTAGTTTGGTACTTTTCGCCAATGACACATTTTTAACTTGGTCTTGCAGTTTAATAGTGTAATTTATTCATGAAATAGATCAATCCAAGAATTTAAGACATATTTAATAAGCTTGTTTTAACATCATTTTTTAAATTTACATATGCTTGAATGCTTGACAGCTCGCCATTTAACCCATTCCATAATTTGACCCCATAATCTGAAACACATTTATATTTTAAGTTTGTTCTCACATATTAATGACTGAATTTTTCACACTGTCTTATACTTTAACATTTATCATTTGTGGTCATTACCTGTTCAGTATTGTGGATTACTATTGCGTAACATATGCAGAGGCACAATCGCCAACTATAAATGTATTTTAACAACAGAAAAGTAAACAAATATTTTAGAAGGGTTTTTGCAGGTTGGCATTAAGGTGCCAACCTTAATCATTCCTTCACCCCATAATTTTGAAACACCCCTATATTGTAAATGGGTTTACTGGCCACATGGCCGTTTCTGATTGGTCAAGGATCTGACCCTTGCTGTGGTCAAGGGGAGAATGGCCAGATTTGAACTGGCAGTTGACAAGACAAGACCTGTTTTATTTTATAAGAATTTATTTGTTTTCTATTTATTTAAAATTTATTTACATTATTTTGTTTTATCTTGCTCATACGTAATTTTTAGAGGTCTTGTCTGTTGATCATTTATTGACAATGGCAGCAAAACAGAAGCACAGAACTGCAGGTAACTCTTACAATTTGTGTCGCAAAGTTGAGATTCCTATAGAACTTCAATTGAATAATGACAATGCTTTTCTAAATGAATTTGCTTCTCAACCGGAACTGGGTCAGAGTGCAAAATCTAGGTCTGATACTGATTCTAGTACTAGTATTGATTTGGAAATCGGTACTCTGTTGTCACAGGAAAGTGAGGATTCTGTTGACGAATCTCCTGTGCATATACAGACCAGAAAATTAAAAAAAAATCAGACAGACCTTCAAGGTTTAAAAATTCAAGAAGTAGGGAAGTTACGGTGGCAAGTCAACCGGATCAGACAGTTATTAATGACAGGATTCTTGCTCAACTGGACGCAATTGGTAAGCGTTTGACTGCTATTGAAGAAAGTTCAGCTTCGGCTGCTCAGCCTAAGGCCAAAAAAGTTACTGTTTCTAGGGGTACTGCTAGTTCAAGTCTCAGTGGAAGTTTTACTGAGGGTGATTCGGTCAAAAAATTACCTGAATTACACACCTTGAGACATGATAGATCCGTTCAGGATCAAGTTGAAGCTAGGATCAGGCAACTTTCAAATACTGATGTTAGGTACGGATCCGAAATACAAGTCGCAACGGGGCGGTACTATGGATGTTTTGCAAAAGAAAGAGTTAAATGGCCCCATGAATTTGTATTGGCCGGTAGTACCAAAGACAGGATTACGTATAATCAGTTGAATATCACACAGTGGATGTCGGGTTTCTGTAGAATTTTGAGGGATGAAAATTGCCAAAAAATTAGGGACCACATGTTAGATTATTTAATTGCCCTCCTTGATGATTCCAACGATTTTTCGTGGCAGGCAGCCAAGGCCAGCCATGCTGTGCTTTTATGCCGTATGGAGCAAGGGGAGGTGACCGGTTGGTCCGATACGGAGACATGTCGTGCCTACACAGGCTTCAAATAGCTCCCAAAAATTTCGCAAAAATCAGTCTGCCCAGAAAGCAAGTAAGTCGATGCCCTGTGTGTATTATAATGATAATTCCTGCAATTTTCAAAAACATCATGAGACAAAAGGGGTTTTCTACCGACATATATGCAGTACATGTTTTGCCCAGGATGGCAAGGTCAGTGCCCACACTGCCCTGGATTGTAAGACAAAAAATTCAAAAAACGATTAACTCTGGGCATAGTCAATAGGGCTACATGGCAGCCTGATTGTGTCCAGAAAAATGTTGAAAAATCTTGTATAAATCGAAAGTTTGTTGATAGGTATGTTGTTGATAGTTCTTTTTGTAGGGAAACTGTAGTTATTGAATGCCAAGCCTCTAGAAGTGACTGGACTGAGTGGTTCAAGGCCAGCAATAGTTATAAGCCTGTTGTTGCTGGTAAGTCTTTTGCTGATGTGGTTAGGGCTAATTTGGGCCAGAAGGGCCGTGGACAAGTTACACCTCTGGTGGGTACTCAAGTTGCAAGCAAATCAGGTGAGCCTCTTGAGTTGTTCAAGGAGGATGTTAAGCTGTCTTATAACACTCCACATCATGCTCCTAGCAAAGAAAGTAGGTCTTGTAAAACCACTGAAAATGGTCCAAGTGAGAACATTATCGTGTGTAATAACAGGTTTGAACCTTTGATGGACGAAAATTTGTTCTCAGATGATTTTGATATGCTTGAATGTGAAATCCAGGCAGTGGACGTTGTGCCTGGCCATACTGGGCAGACTGTAAGTTCATATCATAATGAAAACTTGCAAGATTGTGATAAATTTGATAAAGCATTGCTAAAGAAAAGAGTTCACCCTGGTGTCATTAGGCAGGCAAAAACTTGTCCTGATTATGTAGCTTGTAAAAATCAAATGGGCGAATCTTTTGGGGGTGATACCCCTAAGTACTTTGCGAAAGTATGAAGGCCCAGAGACAAAAAATCAACCCATTGGTGACCCCTTAGAGTTACACAAGTTTGTCAAAGCCTTTGGCTGTCCAAATTTTCTGGGGGCCCAGGTTCCAGTGGTTTCAAATTTGAACATGGATAGTTGGAAATTCCACTTAAGGGATCACTGGGATACTCAGTTACTTGACCTACTGGAATTCGGGTTTCCTCTTGATTTCGACACCACTACTGACCTTATCTCTACTGAAGAAAATCATACTTCATCTAAACAGTTTTCTTCTCATGTTCAAACCTATATTCGGGAAGAACTAAGACATGGGGCCATATTAGGGCCATTCAAACACAAGCCCATTCCACTTCACATCTCACCTTTTATGACAAGGGACAAACCTGAATCAGCCACCAGGCGAACTATTGTTGACTTAAGCTGGCCAAAAGGCCAGTCTGTTAATGCTGGAGTACAAAAAGATGAATACTTAGGCTCACATTTTATTCTTAATTACCCTTCTGTTGATGATATTGTAAAAAGACTTATTGAACTGGGACCTGGATCTCTGTTATGTAAAGTTGATATCAGTCGGGCCTTTCGCCAACTTAAAGTTGTCCCAGGGGACATTAATTTGTTAGGTTTGAAGCTAGATTCTTATTATATTGATCGATCGGTACCATTTGGGTACAGACATGGCTCAATTTTCTTTGAAAAAGTGACAGATAGCATTAGATTCATCATGAGGAAACATGGTTTTCATGACCTGTTCAATTATGTGGAAGATATAATGCTCTGTGGTACGCCCTCTAAAATTCACCCTGCTATTCAATTTCTAGTCGATCTTGATCAGCTGGGTTGGACGTTGAATAGCAAGAAGTTGGTACCTCCCATCACTTCTATGGTGTGTTTAGGCATACTAATTGACACAGAGACGAGAACCATGTCTGTTCCCCCTGAAAAATGAGAAAATATTACTCAAATGTGTGCTGAATGGCAAAATAAAAAATCTTGCTCAAAAAGAGAACTGCAATCCCTGTTGGGGTCTCTTCTATATGTCTCAAAATGTGTCAGACCAGCTAGAACTTTTCTTAACCGTATGCTTCAGTTTCTTAGGTCAATGGAAGGTAACTCCACCACTAGGTTAACTGTGGAATTTTTTAAAGATTTAAAATGGTTTGCCACCTTTTTGAAACAGTTCAATGGCGTAGTTTATTATGATGTAAAACCAGTCCAAGCTGAGTTGCATCTAGATGCCTGTTTGACAGGCTTTGGGGGAATATTTTTGAATCAGTGTTACGCCCTTCCAATACCAAAAAATTTTAATAACTACTCCATTGTACACCTGGAGATGCTTAACATAGTTGTAGCTCTCAAGATCTGGGCCACTCAATGGTCATGCAAGAAATTGCGTATCAAATGTGACAACATGGCTGTGGTTGATGTTCTGACCTCTGGTAGGACCAAAGACTCTGTACTTGCATTATGCGCCCTTAACATATGGCTCATTGCGGCTATATTTAATATTTCTATTCATAATGAGCATATTCCAGGTAAAAATAATGTTGTGGCTGACCTTTTATCTAGGTTTAAGTTCGATACTGCCTCTTGGCAGTCACTTTACCAACATGTCCCTAACTTCATGTGGATCCATACTCATATTGATCTTACCAAGCTAAACTATGATTTGTGATTGTAGATATGCCTTCTGCAGCAGTCCATCTGACCATCAGTGCGTTTGCTCGGTTGTTTCAATCCTTCAGGCCAGCTACACGAAGAGCTTACAGTAGAATGTTCTCAGACTTTATGGCTTTTCTGGTGGTGGCTGGACTGCTGCCATCTCAGGTAAATGTCCACACCTTATTAGCTTTTACGGAATACTTATGTCAGAATCACCTGACCCCCTCAAATATTTCCAATTATTTAGCTGGTATTCGAGCTTATTGTGTCATCTACAATATTCCTACAACTTCATTTAGAGATGAAAAGATTCAGATGTTTATTAGATCTCTAAAAATTAATAGACCTCTTGTGGTAAAAAATACCTCTGTACTCACACATGACATGTTAATCAGTATTTTAGAAGCTACTGCAAAGTTAGAGGCCCCACAGGTCTTTACATCACTCTACCTCCTGGCGTTTTTCTCATTTTTTAGACTTTCCAACATGGTTCTTCACAGCTTCAAACAGTTTGATGGTTATAGACACCTAGCAAGAGGTGACATTATTTTTTCTCATGATATGGCCATTATCCTTGTCAAATGGTCAAAGACTTTACAGGCCAGGGACAAGATTACACGTATTCATATCCCAGTACTGCCTGATTCCAGGCTATGCCCTGTCACAGCTTTAAAACAGATGCTGGCCAGTGTATCTGGATCCCAGAATGACCCATTGTTCTCCATATGTAGGCAAGGTTGTTGGCTTCCCCTTACTGACAGTATAGTTAGGAAGCATCTAACACGTATTATTCGTATGTTAGGTTGGGAACATAAACAGTTCACTTTCCATACCTTCAGAAAGTCTGGGGCCTCTTGGGCCTTCCAACACGGGGTCCCCATTGAGGCTATTAAAAAGCAAGGTACATGGAAATCAGATTGCGTATGGCGATATATTCATACAACCACTAAAAGTCATTCTGATCCTCTCCTACAAGCTTTTCGACTACACCTAAGCCCATTGATGGGTGTTTGGGTGAATGTTGCTATATTTTATTATCATGTCTCCTTCTTATGAATCTAGTAAGTAAGAAAATTCAGGGTCATTTCAGGGGGGTTACCTCATCTCAAATTCATTATATTTCGATATCACCCAAAAATTAACTTCCTACTTGAGGTTAACCTCTGTTATCTTAATAATTGTTAAATTGGGGCATTATATTCACAACTGTGGCTCCACCTTATTATTTGCAACCTGTTATATGGCATTGTAGTTATTGTCCACAGAAGTAAATTTTTATAGTATATTAGAGCTTTGTGTCAAAAATGTTAACTATAGGAGTACATTATTCATCACCTGCATCTTAGTCAATGTAAAATGTGTGTATAAATATATAAAATTTTCCAGTTTGGTGCCGGGCTTGCCCGTAGCCACGTTTATGGTGTATACCTTGGCGGCGCTGCGGGCTGTGGCACCGCGTCCGTCCGCGGTGCAGGTGAAATTAATTCACATTCTTAAAACTAGTGTTTGTGATTATATTGTGTGTTTTAAAAGTAACTTTTAGTGATAGAAATTTGTGTGTAATGTATAATAAAAATTTAAAACCCAATCGGGTAATTCCTGTGTTCAAATGCATACATTATAGCATCAGAGTTAACCCTTTGAATTTGTTATCACCTTTGACTTTAAATGATTTTGGAAGGGGATTATGATTTGCATTTGACCTTACGCATTGACTTTGAGGTCAATTCATCTCTCACTGCTGAATCTTTAGTTTCACCTATTGTTAAATCCATTCTACCTTTACCTTGCTTTGTAACTTGAGTAGGCATCTCTGATTTCGACCTTACAGGGATTGGACCTGAAGGTCACTTTATGGGTGGACCAAACATGAGCTAGCCCATACACTTTAACTGTCAGAGAGGTTACATATATTGTTGTTGTCGCATCATTAATAGTAGATTTGACCTCTATGGTCTACTTTGACCTTTGACCATCACTTCTGGGGTGAGGGAATGTAGGTCATTAAACATTATACAATTCGTTAATATTACCTTATATAAATTACTGTTGTCAGCTTTAGAGAAATACCAGTATCAGATCAAGAAAGTTGTAATGTTGCAAAAGTCTGTAGTCAGAATTATATGTAAAAGTAGCTATAAATCACACACAGCCCCTCTATTTAAAGAATGTAAGTTATTAAAAGTAAAAAAAAAGGTGGATTTCAATATTCTTGTTATAATATTTAGGGCAAAACATAACTTGCTGCCAAAAATATACAGAATCTGTTTCAGATAAATAGGGAGTTTGTGTCCAAGGTGTGCCAAGTTGAGCGGGAAGCAGTACCTTTTTAGAGATAAATTTGTTCTCATTCAGTGTTGTAAGGTCATCAGCACAATCTCCATAGTTTCATAACGTTCAGCAGTTTCCTGCAAGCTTTCGGTCTCCTTCCACCGATGACAGGAAATCCAAAGCTGTGGCTATTCATCCACCAAGTGGATTAGGTGATATTGGAACACATTTTAAGAACTAAACTTATGATTTTATCTTAGACATTTCTTCTCAGTTGACTTTGTCATTTCAGATAACTTGTTCCTTAGACGACTTGAGGATACTTTGGAATTGTATTGGCAATTTGGAATGTATATTACAATATTTTGTTGGTAATGACATATTCTGATAAATTAAAACATGAAAATCCAGACATTAAGTAGGTCTAAATGGTACCTAAGGACTTCAATAAAATTAGCATAGGAAAATTAGATACCCATGGCCTGGTGGGTAATACAGTCAAGATTACTGAGCATATGGGTTCAATCTCAGATAGAGGCAGATGCACAGTGATTAGAAGGAGGACCAGTTAAGATAGTGATCCTATGTCATGTGTCTTGTCCCTAGTGACAAACTAATTTATTTATTTATTTGTTTGGGGTTTTACGTCGCTTTTAACACTGTACAGGTCATATCACGATGGGTAGTTGGAAGGGCAGAGGAAACCAGTACATACAGTTCGTTAGGGTTCTGTACTGTAAACTGCTGACCAACGGCAAGCAACTACCAGCTTTCCCACTTGAGGCCGTGCCGGGACTCAAACCCCGGCCTCAGAGGTGGGAGGCGAGAGTGTTACCACTCTGCCACCGTGGCCCCTCTCAGTGACAAACTAAAGAACCCCAGGGTTTTGATAAATTATCACCCCTTTTTCTGTCTTTCGTGTAGGGGAATGTCAGTCACAAAAGAGCTTGGACTGTACTTGAGGTTGAGATGGGTCAAATAGAGCTTTGAGGCTTGGGGTGAAGGAGATATTGCACTGAGTATAAATATACAATAAAATATAATGATACAATACCTGACAAACTTTACTATAAGAGGATATCCAACTTGCAGCTGAGTGACTTTGAAAAAGGTGTGCCCACAAACTTAATGACTGACATCCCAAGTACGAGTAATAGTTTAAAAAAACAATACGAATCTTAATTTTGTAATATTTAATTTATTTATGATTTTCAATAATCTTTCTTTTTATTACTTTTTTAATTTATCAACACGAATTTGTACCACACGTGTAAGTTATGTACTTATAGAAGGGTTATTGCAATACGGACAAAGAAATGTTTAAACATTCAGTTTATTCTGAATATAAAATGTTTCATGAAACTTCAGAAAAAGGGTTAAACTTTCTTCTTCTTTAACTGTTGATGCCCCGACTATATTCTTCAAAGTGATTAAATTACAGATCTGGTCAGCCCAAACACCGCATCCAGCAATACCCGGAAGTAGGTCATAGTCTAAAACATATTTGAGGCAAACATTAAATGACAAAATCAATTGGAGAGTGCATATCTCCACCGAGAGAGAACACCCCCCCACCCCACCCCCCCCCCACCCCCCACCCCCCACCCTCGAAAAAAAACCCAAATATTGCTTATGCGTGCAATGATACCAGAATGTCTAAAACTTCCCTGGCTACAGACAGTGATTAAATCAAATCAAAATTAAATCATCTGTACCATGTGCCTTTGTCAACATATCTTGAAAATTTGATTAAAATCTCTCCATAAATTTTAGAGAAACAAAGAAAAAATACATGCTAAAACAAAGACAAATACATGCTGCCAAAAATATAACGGCCTCAGCTCCTACATTTACCATGACTATTGCCACACACAAAAGTACAAATATTGTACTATAACACACCTGCCATGATGACTATCACACATTAGAATACAGACTGACATTTGCTGTTAAACCTTCTGGTAGCCAGACAGTAATCATTGCAGCTGTTGAGGTTGGCTACTCATTTGAATATACATGTATTTATGGTCCACTCACTAGATTTGGTGACCACTCCGTTATGCTAACTACATTCGATAGTCATTGCCTTCACAGTAAACTAATTATATACCATTTTGCCAGTATAACTGTGCAGTTTACAGCACTTTTATAGTTATAGTTATCGTGTTTTTACCAAGGAGCTTATTTTACCTTTGATGAGAGTTAGAGCACATATGATTGAGCTTATTATATGATGACAACTATATTACAGTTTGACGTATATACATTTCTTACACTTTAAATGGCCTTTACCACACTTACCACACTTATGTTACATTTGATGGCAGTTATAGTTATTCTACCTTTTAAGTGATAATTATGTCACTCTATAATCTGCCAAAGAAGCACACACTGTTGTGCCTTCAACCTTTTCGCTTGAACAGTGATGGTTAATTTTAGATCTATTTCAGGCTAATTACACTGTATTAGTTATCACATGGAACAAGATACTGCATATATACTAGAATGACTCATACCCATGTCAGTCATTTCACTCACCATCCTGTGGAACATGCATACTGTTCTGTCTTCATCCTCTCCATTGGGACAGTGGTAGGTGTTGTCACAGAGGGCGTGATCATCTATACACTTGTACTGACCAAGGCTATCTGGTGTAGGGCAGGAGAACAACTTCAGACCGTCCTCAGCTGTAGGACATTCTAAAACACCAGGCCAGTAATTGTTAACAATAAGTATTTGTCTGATAATGCTTAAATGTGGAACTGTTGGATGTTGGCATTGATTGATTACTTGATTGATAGACTCTGGTTGATTAATATACTGACTGACGTTGATTGAGTCTCACTTTTATGAAATGGTAAACAGTCAACCATGTAAATGTTTAAAAATATACCTGAAACAGCTTTTTAAAATGAAGCTAAAAATCTCCAGAACAGTTCACATGATCAAATGATTAGGTAATTGCAAATGCAGCAGGTTTGGGCGGGAATTTAAACCACGATCCAAGAGGTGGGAGGTTGTGCACTCTTCAAAAGACTTAAAGAATTAGTAAATTTCTGTTAAAAAGTAAACAGCTTTTCTTAAATGTTATTATATACATGTTAAGATTTTCGCTAATTGCAACTTTTTACATAACAATTTTGAACAGTATATATATGTTACGCCCAATCCACAAAATTGCCCATTTCGTGAAATAGGCAAGGATTTTGCCCATTTCGCGAAATAGGCAAGTGACTTGCCCATTTCACGAAATAGGCAATTTATCCAGTATTTGCTTGCCCATTTCACGAAATGGGCAAACCTTGGGTTGCCTATTTCATGAAATGGGCAATACCATGTATGAAAAATAAATTTTCATGCATAAAAGTATTTTATTGTTTTAATGTTACTGTAAACACTATTTTACATTTATTTTCATATTTATTTTATAAAACTGCAATATACATGTATTATACAGCTAAAATAATTAACCATGCTGGTACACTTTTATTAACACAAAATAAATTTCACACAATTAGACATTGTGTTATTAAAATAAAAATATCTTCATCTTCCTCCAACTCAAACATCAAATAGATTTTATATTATACTTATTGTAAATAAATAACATCTTCAGTGATTATGATTTACAAGTCATAGCATATTGTCTTGTTATTTATTCACATCGTCAGAAAATTTGTGCTAAACCTTTGTAACCACATTATCCAATTGTAACCACACCTCAGGCCCTATGCTTCTAGAGGGCCCAATGGTTAATTGCAATTCACAACACTTATAGGTTGACCCCATATAAAAAGAATGCTAAGCTAACTGAAAGCGGTTATTCCAGTGCATTTCAGTAATTGGGACACACAATTTACAGTTTTGCTTTTGATCTAAGATTAAAGAAATCAATGTACATTGAATAACGGACCCTTTTATTTGATATTTTGTAACATAAGTGTTTTAGATTTGTAAATTGTGTAAATAAGTTACTGTTAAAAAGTGGATGTTTTATTAATGCTACTTTTAACTGTTTAATATTTTACTTGCATTCATATAACAATCAAACAAAACATTAACATATTTAAAATACTGAGACAGTAAAACACAATTTATTTACCTTTTCTTTTGAAATAACAGCTTCAATATTTGTTATATATTTGTAAAACTTCCATAAACAATAGGAAGTTTGTTAAAAAATTGGCAAAGTCTTTTCTTGTTCTATGCATGAAAATTGTATTTTCATACAAAAGATTGCCTATTTCATGAAATGGGCAGGCCATAATTTAATAAATTGCCTATTTCACGAAATGGGCAAGTCAGTTACCTATTTCATTAAATGGCCAAAATTCTTGCCTATTTTACGAAATGGGCAATTTCGTGGATTGGGCGTAACATATATACTTAAATTCACTCGTCCAATGAAATTTAAAATCTACATTTATCTCCACAGTAAAAACTCTCCATATGTGAAAAAAAATTTCCAGTGAATTAAATTTGAAAATTAGAGAAATTGCATTCTAACAGAAACTTCCAATGAAACAGTACATATTCAGGTCTTTTGTTGCATTCCAATAGATTTTGAAGAAACAAAGTATCTTGTGGTTTTCTAATTTCTAAAATTATTAATGCCTGAAAAAAGTTTTTTCAAATGCCAAGTACAATGAAAAACCTGTTCATAATACTAGGATCGTTTACATTACAAAGTGTGATGACAATGTATGAATAATCTTATTTACTGACACGAATATACTTGTGTAGGTGAAAGGTCTGGCATGGTATTAATCTACTTAATTTCCTTGATTCTTTATAAAAGTTTTAGCAATTTATCAGTGTCAACAATTTTTGAGGGACACTGTAATATTTTTATTTCAATATACCTGATCTAATCAGTTTTAAGAAGTGTAAACATTCGTCTGTGGGACAAAAGTGACACAACATAAATATAGACAAATAAGTCATTAGACAATGGACATGATAACTTATTCATAAAACAAATTTTAAAAAGATTGCCACCTCAAAGTGGCAAGCAATATATGGCCTTGGAAGTTTAAATTGTGTATCATTTGATATTGATAAGCATAGTATGGCCTTGAAATATAAAATAGTGTATCATCTGAAAGTATTAAGTAAGAAACGTGCTTAAAATTAAAAAAAAAATAGATCGCCACATGAAAGTAGATGTGACACACGTCATGGAATTTTGGGATATTGTCTCACTACAAAGTGAAACTTTGGACAGTGTATAAAATGCAAAAGATGTTCTTCAAATTTCAAGGCGTGCATCATCTAAAAGTATAAAGTAAGGAATGCCGTTGAAATTTGGAAGAAGAATATATCACCACATGTAATGATTAATTAAGACATGTTCCTGAAACTTTGGATTGTGTATCATTTGAAAGTGATAAGTAAAATATGTTCTTAAAATTTTAAGAAATGCCTTATTTGACAGTGTTAAGGAAGAAATGTCCTTGAAATTAAAAAAAACGATCGCCACTTGAAAGTGATAAGTAAAGCATATCCTTAAAACTTTGGATAGTGTATTATATGAAAATGATAAGCAAAGTATCTTCATAAAATTTATAGAAGTGTAACATTAAAATGTGATAAGTAAGATATCTCCTTGATTTTTTTTTTTAAATGTCACCTGGAAGTGATAATTAAAATATGTCTTTGAATTAGTTAATAGTGTATTAGCTGAAAATATTATCATGTCCGTCTGATATCAATGTTAGATACGTGAGAGATTATAACGGGTGGGAGTCACAATAACCACAAAGAATATTAGCAGCTTGTTATTGCCATACAATAAACAGTATATGTGTCAAAAGCCAGCACCCCATAGAAATATAAAGAATAAGAATAATTACATAAGATACAAATAAGGGTAATGTGCCAAGGTTTTTTTTTTGTAATTCTAGAAGTGGAATGTTAAAGGTTGAGGGGAGTAATTATTTATGGTAGGTTCACACCTCTCTCGATGTACAGCTCGAACTTTGAATCTTAAAACAGAACAGTGGTATGCTGAGTGAATGAGTGAGTGAGTGAGTGAGTGAGTGATTGAGTGCGTGAGTGAATAACAGATCCCTCAGACAAATGGAGAGTTTAAAAACATGGCCCCTAAAACAGTCATGTTTACAGTTTGCAAATTAAAATGAGTATAAAACTTTTCGTTGAGGAGGGGGTAATGAGACAATGTCTTCTCATAACACGGCGACAGAGGAGTAACAAGGTGAAATCCAAAATATTGCTGGAGTCCTATAGTAGATACACTTCAGTTACGACAATTTTGTTATATAAAAGAAACAACAACAAAACAAAAACAAGCTTATCGTCCACTTACTAAAGTTGGGCTCACACTTATCTGTCTGTGTACCCTAATATACTACTATTTTAAATGGGATTTGTGGATTTGTATACACACCTTCTAGATATGTCTCAATTTAAAATGTTCGAAACTCTCTGTTCACTGAACCGAATGGCTATTCCGACGCATTCTATTGTCTTAAACATTTTAATTATTGTTTGTGAAATTTTTATCTTTGGTGTGTATTGGGGGGGTGGGGGGGTAGATTTCTGTTAAATAGTATTAGTTGCCCATGTGTCTGTCATTCTTAAGTGTTAATTGGCATCTAATGTGGTCATTTATGGAATTCTCATAGCAACGGTTCTGCTAAATACATTTTGTAATAGATATTCATAAAAATAAGGCATTTTAAATCAGGAATATATTCTGAGGGAAATGAAACATGCTGCATATTTTTATGTGATATATTTCTATAGAAATACCTCCACATCGCCTGTGCAGGCTGATTATCCAGGTTCTAATCTAATCTACTGCTTTGCAGGTGCAATATCTTCTACACCAACCAACTAATGTCTTGCGGTTCAATGACACACCGCCTGGTTTTAAAGCCCACTTCCCAATAGCAATAGACTAGATGCCTCATTGGAAAAGTGGGTTAAAACTGTAATTCTGGTGAACGTAAGTGTGACTTAGTTCAAACAATGACCTCAGTAATCAAACGTTCTCCTGGATTATACCTGGATAAAGTTACATGGAAGTAAATTGGATTGTTTCTTGTAATTTATAATAGGTGAATTAAAACAGTAAAAATTACCTGAATTGGATGTAAAAGAAAAATTTATTGAACCTTCTATGTTAACATTTTTACCCTCGTAATTGAGGAGGATTCAACTGGATATGTAGCTCAGTCAGTGAACTAATGCCTTGGGCCAATCTAATCTAATCTACTGCTTTGCAAGCGCAATATCTTCCCCACAATGAGGAACTCAGTGCGCTAATTAAACAAAATCATTATCATATGGAAGTCAAGGGGGCGTTCAAGGTCGGTAATCCAGGATTGTGGGTGTGACCGGGAGGGAATGAAGACTAAGTTGGGAAGCTAGAGCTGAAGAAGTGCGTTTTGAGGTGCTTCCTAAAAGATGCAACAGAGAGACCCTTTCTTACATGGAGAGGGAAAGAGTTCCAAAGGGCAGGGGCATAGTGACTGAAAAGTTTAGAAAAGTGTTTAATTGATTTGTGAACTCTATGATCAAAAGTGGGGGTTTGAAGGAACTTGAGTTTGGGGGTGCTTCACCTTGTGTTTCTAAAAGAGGTGTAGGGGTGGATTAATCCTCTTAGGTAAACTGGTTGACTCTGGGTGAGAACTTTGTATGTAATAAGACCAATTTTAAATTGTACCCTGTATCTAACTGGTAGCCAGTGGAGTTTTTTAGTTGAGGGGTAATGTGAGAAATTTAGAGGAACGGGTGACAACCCTGCAGAATGAGTTTTGGACTAGCTGCAATCTCCTTAACTCAAAACCAGTGAGCGATAAGAAGAGTGAATTGCAGTAGTCCAGCCTGCTGCTCACCAAAGCATTCGCCAACAGCACTGATGTATTCAGGTCTAGAAGGGGACGAATTCTGTAGAGGTCTCTCACTTGTACTCTAGTGGACTTAATGACCTGTGACACGTGGTTTGAGAAAGTGAAATTAGAGTCGAACACCACTCCGAGGGTCCTGACACTTTGTGCTGGCGAGACCTGATTTCCCAATACTCACTAAAATGGCAGAGGCCACAAGTTGATACTTATTTGTAGTTTTGGTCTTACTTTTTAGTTGGCTATTTATAAAATATTTAAAATTATATTTATTCTTAGACAACTTGAGACCGGTACATTTTTATTTCAAGTGTTTTGAAAAAAAAATAATCAAGCATTACTTCATTTAAACAGAGTAATCTTTATTTTCAGCATTTATGGAATTAAATCCAAAAAAGAGGAATTAATCCACAAAGTTAATCATACTAGGACTGAACTTGCATAAAAATACTGTTTGTTTCAAATGCATCTTTCTTTTAAACATTTTTTGATTGCATATCAAAAGGAGAGTAAATCCTGTGAAATTATTTAAGGAAATCGTTTATATTTTAATTTATTCATGTTTACTTTATTTTAAATTCTTAGTTTTTGATTGTTGCACTTGTGTTTTGTTAAAGAATCTGAACGATATATTTGTTTTGAGTATTGTTTGAATGAACAGTTCATGCACTGCAATGTCAAAATGAAATGAGATGATACAACAAAATATTTTTTATGGAATTGGTAGGTTTTGTCACTATACACCATAGAGCTTCCAATGAAAATGCGTAAAACTTTCTTATTTCTTATCTGGTTGTCACATGTTTTTTATGATTGTGTTTGGTTTAGATAGTATTCAAGTAAGTTGCTACTGTACTGTATCAGACAAGTTTTACTTTAAAAGGCGGAGCCTTAACATGACAGAATGTGTCCCTACCTCGGGTCAAATGTCCATACTGCCTCGATAACAGATATCAAAGCTATCATGAAATTCAAGTAACCCGACCCTTATACGAGCCAAAAACATTTTTAAAAACTGACACATTTGACTATGATGTCACAATACTTTTTAAAATGTCTGGCTCAATTTTTCGAGAATCTGAAGGCAAGCTGGTCATAGAATTTGAAATGACAGTGTAACTGGACTTTCATAGCATTTAATCTCCCCTTTACAAAGGGAATTCTAAGGTGCAACAACACCAAGACGGTCAACCAATTTCAGTATCCAGGGACAGAAAAGAGGTCAAACACAATTGAGAATGCCAAGACATGATTAAGACTAAGGTGGGTATGCCTTGGTGTAGATTTAGGTTTAAAGTTTCTTTCTGAAAGAGGCTAGGGAGGGGGAAGAACATTCCAAACAGTGATAGCAAAGCTATAACCAAACTGTCTGAAAAAAATTAGTAGAAGAGTAGAGCTTTGGGACAACAAGAAAGTTAAAAACAATTCTGACTGCACCTGGTAATGTAAGAACTACTGCAAAGAGAAAGATATGGAGCAAAATGCTATGAAAAACAAGTGTCAAGAAACAATGAGCAATTTTCAACAGGAAGTCAATGCGATTTCTTAAGAACAGGGTTTGCACTAGTGTATCCACTGGTATTAGACAATTCTAATAGCACTATTTTGAGTACATGTGAATTACAGTAATCCAACCCACTACTGAGAAAAGTAGTGGCCACAAGTATAGAAACATCATGAGTTAGAAACCGCCTGACCTGTCTGAAGTCCCTGAGTTGTACTGCACAACTTTTGCAAACACCATGAACACGTTCAGATAATGAAAAATCAGAGTGAAACCACATGGCCAGGTTCTTGTGCTGACTCAACTGGGCAGACAGAACTACCAATGTCAGTTGGGAACATACCTTTAACCCACCCCTCTGTCTTTTTCAAAGAAAAACTCAGTTTTGTCAGGATTCAGTTTGGGTTTACGAGTTGACATCCAATCTTTTACATCACCAAGACATCTGTTCTACTGTTCAAAGACAGCAGATGCATTTTCTGAGATAAGTGCACATAAACTTGAGAGTCATCTGCATAAACTGAAACTTAATACCTTTGCATTTACCAATGAATAAAATGAAACTTAATACCTTTGTATTTATCACTGACCAAACTGAGAGGAGTAGTTTACAATGAAAACATCAAAGAGCCCAAAACAGAACCTTGCTGAACACAAAACAGGAATTTGAAAAAAATCAGACAAAGTAGAACCTATTTTTATTGACTGATAGCGTTCAATTAAGTGTGACATGAAACATTTAAGACCAGAGCCCCCAACTCCAAAGCAATTCTGAAGATACCTCAGAAGAGTGGAATGATCAACAGTATCAAAGGCAGCAGAGAGGTCAAGAAATATCACGGCAGTAGGTTCGCCTCTTGACAAGGATAAGTGAACTTGATTTTTTGGACAGAAGAGCAGTCTCAGTTGAATGGCCTGTTTTATATGCAGACTGGTATGGTTGCTTAAAATTCTGATTCGTGTATTGAATTTGATTTTGTGAAGATCAGGAGTATATATTCTTTATTCATTTGTAATGCACGAACCATTGTTCTAATCTTGATCAAGTGTGCCAAGGCTGCATTTGCTAGACTAATATTTATTAACAATAAAATGCACCATTATTATTCTACTTAAACCTATTAATTAATGAAAAATTAGTCACTAAAAACGCTTGTCCATTTTACCTGAGCTTGCGTCTTGTATGGTTATAAAATCCATGACTTCTCATTATACAGAGCAAAATTGAGCCCCTGAAACATGTTTTATTACATTCGGTGGACAAAAAATGCAAAGTTTCTCTTAATTTCTGAGTTCAATACTTTATGGTGACCCTGATCTAAATTACAGCAGCTTGTCTTCTACTGTGGCCTAGAGGATAGCACACTTGCCTAGGAACACAGAGGACCTGAGTTCAAACCCAGGTACAGACAAATGCATAGTAACTTGGATGGCCAGATGACCACTTAAAATGATGGTCCTCTTTCATGGGGTCCTATTCCCAGTGGCAGGCTAAAGAACCTCAGGGATGTTGATAAATAGGTCATTTTGTGCTTCTGTCTTTCAGTTAGGGAAATTTAGTCACTAGAGAGCTTGGACTGTACTTCTCAAGTTGGGATAGGTCAAATAGCCCTTTGAGTCCTGTAGTACAAGGTTTTTTTTTCTGAAATTTAATATGCAATACAAAAAAATCCAACAAGATACCATGCACTTATGAATATCATCAAGTATGAATGAAGATCACTGTCCAATTAACATCTGTTGTTTAGTTTGATAAGATGCGATTTACAGTATAACTCTTTCTTTTTCAAAACACTGTATGCGACATTTAACAAATACTCAGTATATGGATTACAGTTGATGTTGGAAGGCTTAGACTTTCAATAAATTGCAACATGCCAAGATGGATTATACTACTTGACATTGTTCTGTTCTAGAAAACATCATAAATTTACCCATATGGATCATTACCTCTAGACATTTACTGTTTCTTTGTTGCAGTTTGATTGTTGTCTATATTAAACCCGTAACATAATTACAGGACAATGAAAGCAAAACATTGCCATTTCCACATGATATAACGAGGTCATCAGAACCAGCTACATACTTTGTTTGCGCAAGACTTAATTAAGTAGTTGCATCTATCCAGTATTAAGATTCCTAAATTTCAAAGAAAATATTTATTGCACCTTTTCCTTATATCACTTAGCTTGACAATTATAATGAACCATATCAGGGGAATTTGTTCAATTTTAATCAATTCTGTAAATTATAGCGAGAAAGTAACATGGAAACATTGGCACACTATCCCAACACCAAAAACACTTCAGTCCAATTAAAAAGTGTTGAAAAAAACACTGACCTAGAAAAATGCCTGAAAATGCTAATTGTATCCTCTTCAGGATGTATCATAGACTAATGTTGTAGTATTCTGTTCAAGCCACATTCACTCTTTTCCAGTAAAGGCTAATGTACTCACATATCAAAACTTTCCTTTTTACTTAAACAAGCTGTTGCTGCTACGTCACTGATTGACCTACATAAAATGGTGCTTCCATCTTCCTGACTATTATGCCACCTCTTACTGATTCTGAAGTATGGGCCAAAATTTTTGGAAGTAAAATCTGGAACGTTCGCAAAAGTTGGGAGATATTGCACATGTAATCATTTAGAGGGGAAGTCCAGACAGATCCTATTGCCAATACATGAAATCGAATCACTATTACATGAAATTGTATTGAATTTGTACAGGCCAAGGACTTAGTGACCCTGACTTTGACTAAAACAATCGATATTGCCAACATTTTCACCTGTCCTTTTGATTTTGTCTGTAGCCGTGATACTGTGGATATTTACCTCCGCCAAGAAGGTTATGTTTTCGTGTGAGTTGGATTGTGCGTTTGTTTGTTTGTGAACAAGATAAATCAAAAAAATTATGGACTGATTTTGATGAAATTTTCAGGATAGGTCTGAAAAGGTAAAAGGAAGAAATGATTCAATTTTGGGAGTGATCCAGATCATCTGGATCTTCTGGATCCATGAAATGTAATTTTTAAAGACTTATAACTCCAAAAGTTATGGACGGATTTTGATGAAATTTTCAGGATATGTCCTAAATGGGCCAAGGAACAAGTGATTAGATTTTGGCAGTGATCTGGATTACTGTCTGGATCCATGAAAAATAAAATGGGAGTGATCCGGATCACCATCGGCAAAATATGAAATAGAGGAGGGGAAAGCAATGGTAGGTTTTGAAAGTCCTAATAGTAGGTTTTGAAAGTCCAGAAATTGAGCTCCTGTGGCGGAGGTCTGCGCTCTCAAAGTGCTCTTGTTTGGTATAAAACAGTAAAGTCCCCACATTACTCTACAGAGTTCTTTGTAGATAAGAAATTTTGGAAAAAAAATTCCAAGAATGGAAATAAATTCTAAGAATAAGAGGTTTTTTTTTCAAAAAAAATAATGCAACAACCGAGTATTTTGTATACATAAAATATGTCCATGCTGACCAAGAAGTAAAATATTAAAGCTACATCTTTTCTAAACAGTCGTTGTTTCCGATTTGTAGTTTTAGAGTTCTAAAAATTATCAGAAATTTTAAAATCCTTGTTCTGGAATTTTTTTCTTATTTTAAAAATTTTTCTTAAAAAATTAGTTTTTACAGAAAGTTCTAAGAACAAGAGTGCTAGAAAATATGGACCCTGGTCACATTCAGGTGAATGGACTAATTCTGACTGTTGTAGAGACTTATTTATGAGCCAGGCCCATGGCTCTCCAAATACGCAAAAAAATCAATTCTATTCTCCAGTACCATCTGTATTTGTTTCAGGTCAATTTGTAATAAGCAACCTGTTTTACCAAAATTTTCTCCATTAATTTTAATCAGTGTTTCTTTGTGGCTATATGTTTCACGTACATGATACCTTAGTTGGCATTAGCTTTAATTGGTGGCAAATATTATCTAGTATAATGCAGCTTAGTGATTGTTGAAATCTATGCTGAACAGCTAAATAAGATGATATAATTGTATAACCTACAACAAACCAAAAGCACTCCAAGACTGCAGACCTTTGCCAATAACCATCAACTTAATAACCATTAAACCACTGAGCGACCTTGAACACCTGATAACCTCTGAACCATAAAGCAACCACCATGGTAACCATAGTGCCACTAAGCCACCTTGAACCATGCCAATAAATACCACAACAATGAGCAACTACAAACAGCCACTTATTAACTACTGCTCCACTGAGCTATCATTTACCATGCGATAACTGCTGTGTCACCAAGCAACTAACAAAGTACCCCCCAAATCATTGCACCAGCAAGCATCGCTTATTGCCCCAACAATCACTGCTCCACAAAGCCACCACAAACATCCCAGTTACCGCCCAGATAACATTCTGATACTGAACCAACATTTGCAGAATCTCATTTCAGCACATTTTTCGGTCCAGTATTGCAAACCACCATCGGCCCACAGGCTGTTTAGTTGGCAGATGCAACTTTTTTTTTATTTTGAATTTATTGAACAATGTCTGCTAACGTTTGTTTATTTCATTCCTCTAAAAGAAAAACCAGAGTGGCCACACTATTTTTATTTTCACTTCTAAAAATGAAATTGCCAAAGGCAATCTTGCAGCTTTAAACCAGTCTTTTTGACAAAAATAAACTACTTCCATGGGAACTTTGTTACCTGATAAAGCAACCTGGAGATTCTGTTATAATGCTCAAGCCCTGACAGGCGAACATTTTCGAAGAACTTCCCAGCATATTATCTGGTAACAAAGTCCTTAGATTATAATTACCTGTACAAGTACTGATGGATTTACGTTTTCAAATGGAGATGCATGCCAGTGCTAGGACGGGGAAATAAGAAAGCATTTTAACTCACCTACATATGGAGTTTCCACCTTTCCAAATACTTTGCCTTTATCTTCTTTAATCATCTGAAACAACCTGGGGAATTCATCAAACAAAGCCTTCTTTGACCTTTTGCCATAATCTTCATTATCGCCCACTGCTCTAGTGCTACTGCTTCCGGTGTTTGAATTTGCTCTGGTTTCAGAATCTCTCTGGGTTTCATGCAAAGTGTCCATGATAGCTTGTAGAGTTTTAGTCCTGTCCACAAATTGCCCGTTCCTCGTCTGTTCATCAGTTGAAAATAATGTAGGGTTCAAACTATCTTGTAAAGGATGTGCACCAATCATTGTGGATATTACAAATGTCATAACCAATGAATACAAACCATACTTCTTCATAAATGCTGTGACGTCAAACTTCATTTCCGAGTATGTATCTTTCTTTGTATTAAAGCCAATATCTGATAACTACAGCCTGTTTTATTTTTGCCTAATTTGAGAACAAAATAAAGATGAGTTTTCTTCAATCAATGGTCTCTTGATTAATACTTTAACTTGTTCTATATTCCTCTTTTAAAATAGGATAGAATAGTTTAATTGTGTATTACAGCAAATGTAGTGTTTATGGTTCTCTTTTATGTCCTAAAATTACAACAAATGCTTTTGAACTATGTTACACAAATGTTACGCATACTAAAAATTCATATTTTGTATCTGTTGCACCTATTTACAAACTTTGAGAAAATTAGAGTTGCTCATATAACTTTATTAGTATTCTAAAGAGGAAAAAATATTTTATGTTACTTGACTCCTGATTATTTTTTTATTCAATTTGCTTTTATTTTCTTTTAAAATATCTATTTCGAGAGAGTCTATGTTAATTGTATTATATTCTCACATATTTTAATTCCTTTTTGTTAGCTTTATGCACACAAGATAATCTTTACAAGCTGGTATCCTTTACTTGTTTCTTTCTTGGCAAAGCTGTGCCCCTGTTTGTGTGCGTGTGTAAGTTTACAAGTGACCTCTCAATGGTCTGGATACCATTTGAGCAATGTAGCTACAGATGAGTAGCAGCCCACGTTTTATGCATACACTTATCCATTGTGTTTTATAGTTGGCGCTGTTAGATTGGGGAACTTGTCATTGCAATACGTCATATAAATTTCTCAAGCAGAAATGTCTTGTGGAGTTTTACTGAATAGTGAATTTTACAAACCTGCATATCCTTAAATATAGTGCACACATAAAGCTCTGTCAATGCTATGAACTCAATGCGTATTAATCATTTTGAATTGGTACAAATATATTTTAAGGAATATTATATTAAATTGAAAAACATTTTTGATCGAACTTTTGATTGAAAAAGTGAAAATGTGCTGTTTTTATTAAGTTAATTATGAAGATTGGCGAGATCTCAAGTTGGCTCCAAAATAGTTAGGAACCCCCCCCCCCCCCCCCCCCTCCCCCCGAACTACTGAAAAATAATGTAGATTTCCAAAATCTTCCCAAAACAAAAAAAAAATCAAGGACGTAAATCAAATTTTAAAAGATAGACATTTTTTTGCAGAAAAGAAAGTACTACTTTAATTCTAATTTAGGATCCTTTCCTCAGCGTGCAGGTGTCACAATATTAGATATTATGAGAAAATGTCGGAATTGATTGATAGTTTTGACATAATCTTGCAGAAGAGACACACTATATTGTACTATTAAAATACCAAGAACACAAGCCAATAACAGGATGGTTTACTTTCTCAGGCATGACAGGGATGTTTGGGGTTCCTTTAGTTAGAAAGTATTTAATGTTTTGCTGAGGTATGACAGAGCAGTTACTATAATTAGTAAATTATTAATTGGTAATTTTTTATAAAGTATAATAGAGCAGTTTTGGTTACAATAGCTTATACGTTATCATAGGATTAACACCCTCCAAACCATTGTTATACACAGAATTTTACCATGGTTTGAGGTTGCCTTAAACCATGGTAAAATTCTGCATATAATCTGGTTTGGAGGGTGTTATTCCTATTCTAACATGACAAAATATATGAACGTTATTAATAATTAAGAATTTGATGATAAAACCATCTTTTATGACGGCTGTTTTATCTGTTATTCTTGTAGAAGTTTATTATCGGCACAGCCAACATGTATACTGGGATTCTAACATGACACGGCTGTGTCCGCGATTCTGATTGGCTAAGACACGAAAAATTGCTCTGTAAAACCCTGCATAACCCCATGAGTTCTATTTTATTGCTCACAATGCTGCTCTGCAAAAAGAAAACTTGAAGTAACAGCCTGGATTTTTTCATTAAATAAACAAATAATGGTAAATACGACATTCAAGGATTCTTACATTTGAAAATAGAATATACTGATATGAATGTGCTAAAGTTTAAAGACGTTAAACAATGAAAAGGGGTATCTTATTTTGTGGCTCTTCCAATAATTCAACTGCACCCTTCGATCAAAAATCTTTATAGAATATTCGTATATTTTTGTACAAAATAGCTTCAAAACTAATTTTTATGAGATCCTTTAAATGTCATGTTAGAATAGAAATAGACAACTCCGAGCTCGGGGTTATAGGAGATTTTACAATGATTAACGCATTAGAATCACTCAGGCTCCGCCTTTGTGATCCTAATATCGCTAATCGTTGTAAAATCTCCTATAATCTCTCGCTCGTCGTTGTCTATTTCTATATTTTACCATAGCTCTCAATCAATCAGAATTGCGGACCCAGCCGTGTCATGCGAGAATTATTGTTGTTATTGTTTGCTTATGGTTACTTCCTACTTAAGAGATCAGTTAGGATAAATAGGATTTAAAATTTCAGAAGGTATTATTTTTAGTCTTAAAGTTCAGAATGTAAAAAAATGGATAAAAATTAGTAGCCATTTAAAATGGCCACTTACAGTATTTTTGTCTCATTGTTAGCTGATAAACATTCAGCTGTTAGGTACAAATATATACTGTTTTTTTTCTAACTTATCACTTTGACATATTACCTTCATTGTATACTATATATCTTTTCACAGGTTTTGATTGTAATTAATTGTTTTTGTTCTACCAAATAAAAGATGTTGAGTAACATTCATGACATAGAAGGTCACGTAACTTTCCGTAAACAGGTAAAATAGTTTTTGGCCTGTAAAATATTATAGATAACGGCTTGTCATGTAAGAAAACCTTTCTCCTACTTCAGTGTCAATCAAAATAAATCTACCCTTGTTATGATATTCGTGAGCTCATATTTTCCCTCCCAGTTTAGAGTACACCCCCATGTAGTGACGTCAGAACTGAAACCAATAAATCATATAATTGCTAGCCTTAGTGACGTGATATCTCGTTTGTGTATGGCAGTAGAACTCTCTATTCTTTTGCAAATAAAAAATAAATGGAAATAACCTTTCACTCAAAAAGAGAACAATTGTACAAACGTATAACTCAGTTCCTCCTTTTTGTATAAAAGTATATCCACTTGCATTAGATATATATTTTTTCTTACAGAAGATCCATTATTATTATTGATTGTAATATTTATTGTGATCCCACACCAAAAATCTGTATAACCTTTCACCCACTCAAAGCAAGCAATTGTTGATTGTATTTGTAATCTCCTGGTAGTTTTAATGATGCAAAATAATTTAATAACAGATAGGTATTATAAACAAACATTTAGGAAATATTTAACATGTAAATATGTTCAATGGACAATTTTTAAAAATGTAAGTACATTTTTAATAGATATTCAAGTTTCACAAATTTAATTTTTTATCTGTTCATCATAATTCATTGGTTATTATTTAAAGTAGAAGGATTTATATAGAACCAGAACCATACACCCTACAGGGCATTTGGTGTCTAGATGGATTATTGTGGAAAGAGACATGGGCAGATTGAACATGACTTGAGAAAGAAAGGTCAGAATCAAACAACACAATCAAGTTTCTAACAACATGGGCAGGACTGATAAAGTTTCCAAGTATGCTGACTGGGAAAAATGCAATAAGCCTGTCATGTTGGCACTTTGAACCAAATCAAATCAATTCTGTCGTGTCATGATTTAACTTGAGCTTACTGGAAGACATCTACGTATGAATATAATCAAGACACTCCTTTAATTTTGTAGGCATAAAGAAAACATTGTTTTGAGTAAAGTGAGAGTGTAGTTGTGTGTCATCTAGTTATTCATCAGCTAGATCAGACGACTAGTATTCAAATATAACAATATGGGGCCCTAGACAGATTCTTGTAGAACACCAAAATTTAGTTTGCAGAGATCTGACAATGATGAGCCAATTTTAACAGACTAGTAGTGATCATACAAGTATGAAGAGAACCATAATGAGTACTGATCTGTACACTCCAAACCAGGATGACAAACTACTGAGAAGGTTACCATGTTGGATGGTGTCAAAACCTGCTGACAGACTGAGCAGTGCCAAATCAGTAGACTAACTTTTAGACAATGATACATGAATGTGATTCTTTACCAAAAAAAGTGCTGTTTCTGTTAGTAACCCTGCTTGTATGCCGATTGATTCTGACTGTCAAGACCATTTGTGTCATTATGTTCTGTCAGCTGTACAGCCACAACACACTCAACAAGCTTGGATATAAATCTGAATCAAGAAGCATTCCTATGATCTTCACTAGGTCATAGGCGTAGGAACTGGGGGGATATATTTTTGCCCCAAAAACTTTTTGCAATAGAACTAAACTCCAATTTTGAAGTTGATATAAATTTTCACAAGTAACTCAATAATATGTGGTCAAATTACACTTTTACCTTGTTCACTGCTCACATGAACCATTGTGTAAGCTACCATTTGAACTGTAAAATATTGATTTTTATGATTTGTAAAAGGAACATTTTCAGTTAACCTGTCATTAGATTTGTAAAATTCTGTAAAACATTTCACTTGTGCAGACCAAAATCATACATATAGTAATCTCCTACATTTAATTTACCATGTTGCTAATTAGTTAAAACTTAGACATGTAGTTTCAAACTCACCCATAGCAATGGTTTAGCACAGCAATTTGTCAGCTGATAAGATTTTCCCAGAAAACTCTTCTTTCTTTACTGTGTGCTTATTGGACCTGGCCAGTCCAATGATTATGCATCCCCTTCAATTTGGGGATTAACCTTGCTAAAAATAGATCTTGTATTAGCTCGGCACTTAAAAGGAAAGGTCACAGGTTCTGGAAACATGTAGTCAAGATATCAGAAATACCTTTCAAATGCAGAGGTGACTATATGTATTTCTATACCCGGACAAGGTTGGGAAAACTTAGGATTGATGTAAGTCACATTGTTGTCACAAAGATTTCCTTTGGTAAAGGAACTTAAAAATATTTTAATTGGACCATTTAAATTTGTATATTACCTACATGCAATACATTCTGCAAAATTAATCAAAATTGTTGGTGTCGAGTCGAGTCGGTGCAATCTAGTTCCTTGCCCCCCAACCAAAAATTGCTTCCTACGCCCCTGTAGGTAATAGTGTTTTCTTGAAAATATTATGAAGCCTTATAATTGAAAATAGTTTGACAAAAAAAGTCTTGCCAGGATGGGATAATGAGATTTCTGTAAGCTTGGCACACGACCAATCTATAAAGTGCCTTTTGAATCCCTTGCATCTTGCCCAAATTGGTTCTGCTAATACCACAAAATCAATGAGTTTCAGTAGTTAAGATGACTGCTGAGTATATGGTCAACAAAAGGGGTGACTGAGAATGTACACACCTACATCCTTAGGTAGCTTTGAAAAAAAAACACCCCCAAAAATTCTGGATTTTTGATCAACCTTAAGGAAGACCAAACCACACGTAAATCCTATCTTGTGTAAAAATATAACCCTGGTCTTATGAACAGTTTATAAGGCATGTTGATATTGTCAAAAAAATCACAAAAACGAGATCTGAACCATCTTTCAGGATGACTTCGCCATGGGTAGACCCCAGCTTATTGAGAAAATATGAGCCTGGTCCTTGGTATAATTTTGGTCATTGTGGAACCTGTGAATTTAACACAAATCCCTGGTATGGTAATAGCAAGTGTGATAGTTTCTAGAAATGTGGCTACTGATGCTCAAAATTACAGCCCTACCCCCCCGCCCCCAAGGTTCCCGATATCAATGGCCGGTACAAAAGTAAATTTCAAGTTGTTTCTTGGTGCATTGACGGGCAGAAGACAGGTATTATCTTCTTGATTGAGTTTGAGCATGACACCAGTCACCCAGGGGTGTACAGACTCCAAACATAGCACCAGCACTTGAAGTACAAGAATGTTTGTCAAGAGTAAATTACCAATACGTATGTTCATCATTGAGGTGGTGATTGGGTGAACAGTTAGTGATATTGTACTAAGAGATGAAGCCTCAGAACTATGCCTTGTAGAACCCAAATGAAGAAAGGAAATGCACCTGAAGACATCCTTAATGTTTGTATAAAATCCCCAAGTTTAGTGGTCAAAGATAATTCATTCCACTGTCAAATGTGATGATTGATTAAGCATCTTAACATTCATGCTTAGAGTCAGATAATCAATGTACATATCATGGAATTAAGGCTGGTATAAAAAACATTTATGTAGGATTTACTGTAAAATATATGGTACGCAATACCTCGCTAATCTATTTTGTTATACCTAACTTGATCACCAACATACTCTGCTTAAAGCCAATTCTCGCTTTGCAATTTTGACACTCAAAATTTCACAGCATCAAACACACTGAAACAAGTTAAAGATTATTCATTCTGATCAGGTTAACACGTAAACAATTCTTGTATATATTTCTGATTTATTTCCTTTGATATAAGATTGTGCCTTCCTCTTTTATAACAGGAATATGAGGAATCTGATGCACCGTCCCCCAAAATACAGTAAAAACCAAGGAGTTGAGGGTACTTATGTTTAATACAATAACCAGAGTATATAATAATAAGTTTCTATACTAAATCATTTGCAAGTTCATTAGAGTATATAAGCTTCTAATAAAATTACATATAGTTAACAGTCAGTTAGAGTTCATAGTTCATATAAAAGAAGCTTAACAAGTTTTAAAAGGCATTTTTAACAATCAAAATTAAAATCAATCAATTATCAATCAAAATACAAGACACCCTGGAGGTCTACTCGGTTCCAGCCCAAAGGGGTGACCTTGAAGGTCACAAAAGGTCAAACAAGAGTGATCGCTTTCAAAAAGGTCCGTTAAGGAAAACCTCACATTGGAGATAGTGGTTTTGAAAAGGGGTTGCTTACAATGATTCAAACTGAGGTCCCCCTGAGAGCTGGAGACCAGGAGATCTAGACGTTTACAAAAGTTTGTGTGATTAGAGGCAATATGGAACATACAAAAGGCCCTCAACCCCAACAGTAGATACATGATGCATCTATGGCCCTAGCAATAAAAGAGGCCAGCACTTCAACCAACGATTTGTCTGCCTGTATCTAATGCCAGACACAATCGCTGGACCAAGTACCATGGCGTTTGATGTGAATTGGAACATGGGCATTCTATGTAAAAGTAGCTCCCGATCTTCTGAAGGAGTGGAATATATAATAATGAGGATTCAAACACAACGCCATATTAATTGACTTTGAACTTCCTGACCTTAGTGTCAGTGAGGGGCTGCCAGCCCAAGTGTGTGTTAACTTGGAAGACAGAATGACCTGCAGACATGGGATAGATTGTAGAGAGGGCCTTCAAGGCCCTAAAAGGACAAATGATTTTTTTCTTCAATTTAGGGAGTGAAACCACTTGAGCCACATCTCTCGTTTGCATGGTTTTAGACCATTTTATTAACACTTTGACAAGTTTTTAGTAAAAAACAGATCTTTGCTAGTTAAATGCCTCTAGGGATTAAATGCAAATACAGAGTGAGGTGCTAGGTTTGAAAGTCTAAAAAATCCAAAAAAATGCAGTTAAAAATACAGCTCTCAATACTTCAGCACAGTCAAAGGTCTCACAAGCAATGGATATACTTTCCAGCCTAGAAGGATCAATTATGTTGTGTGAAACCAAGGCCAAAGGCCTATTGATACACATAGATTTCTGGAAAAATCTGACTTTGGGATGATCAAAAAGATGATAAAGCCAATCATACAACAGAAAACAGGCCTTTTATGGCCAACACAAAGTTTGAAATCATAGCAGTTGAAGAATTGTTAATCACAAGGCATTCCAGAAAAGACTATATAATCTTTACATCAATACTAATAAATGACCCATCCATACAAATACAAAATGCCAGGAAGATCTTGAACATCCTGGAATATGCTTGCTTGGTCTTTGGTCAAAAAGCAGCTTGTGTTCTGGTGGCTGCCTTCTGAGATAACAACTTCAGAGCCAAATTATCTGAGGCAAAGTATAGTAACAGCATTTTTAGTATGATGTTAACTAGCATCTACGCCCCTGCACAGGGACATATTGAAAACACTATTACATACTAACACATGAATCAATTACAAATAACTGAAACACGCATATGCCCCCACACAGGGACATATTCTTGAAAATTTTCTGGAAAATTTAACACATCACAACTCTGGATCTATCTCCAGTCACACTTTGTCAACTGGGGTCCAAACTGGATCCTGGATATGTTTATACAACTCTGTAAAGTTATCCTGAGTACCTGTCCATCTGGACAGTAACTCAGCGACCCTATTTGTCCAGTCCTCTGATATGCAGATACTGAATATCGGGCACAAGCCCCCAGATATGGATCCCTGGTCTTCCCAGATCTCAGCGCTGTGACCACAGCCTCATTATCGTACTTAACCAAGAGCTGCTTTCTGCCAGCCCACTCGGGCAGAAACAGCCTGACAGCTAGCAATATATTAACCATCTCTAACTGGACAACTGACCAGTTTATGTAGCCAAAGACTATGGGAAGGTGGTAGACAAAGTTGTTCCACCTACCCCCAAGGCCTGTTAAGCAGGCATCTAATACTAGTGTGAGGTCAATGGGTCTATGGTCATAAAACAAAACTCCATTATAATGGGGCAAAAATTATGCAAAGCATCTAAGAGTCACGTCTGAAGTCTCAGGTCAAGATAATTTTTGACTGTCATGACTAGATCTCAACAGAGTCAGTCAAAACGTACATGACTGGATTAATGACTTAGAATGTCCCTCTAGTTATCATCCGATTAGACTGGATTACATTGAAAGTGTGTGCTATATTTCATCAAGAAAATTAGATTAGATTGGAAGTGTATGCCTTGTTTCCTCAAGGGTATCTATATGAATGGAGAAATGAGACAAAGGTTTTGCACACAAATTTAAACCCTAACATTGTTATATGCATGTGTATTTTGACAATCCAGCATATATTTTTGCTTTTTCTCAGAAATTTCAATCCCGAGAGCCACAGATTCTACAATGGGTTTGACTTTTAAACATTTTCATTTTTTTGGGTCCAAAGACCTGTTGCTTTAGATCTGACAGATTAAATTATCTCCCTGTAAACAAACACCCGCCTACTCCTATGACAAGAGTAGCAACCCCTTGCCAGAAGAATGGTGTTTATATAATATAAATCTTTTGTATCTATATTTAGCAAGAGCACAAAAAATGATTGAATTCTATGAATGATGAGTTGCTCATGTGAAAAGAAGCATGCAGCCTGATCAAAAGCAGGTCATTACCCTCTTAGATAGTTATTATATAATCTGAAATAAGTAGGACCACTATCTATCTTTGTCTTTTCCTGTTGGTTGTGATTTTGTTGAGATTACAATAAGGCCACAGATTGGGTAAATTGTCATGAAAAGGACATTTCTTTACAAATTTTTGTCTTGATGATTGATAAGTTGATCTATAATTATACACTTGCGTCCATTCTGCTTTTGTAATATGTAAATTAGGTCGAAATTCATAGGATAAAACAAGCACTGAAGCAAAAGACAAGTTGTTAATGTGTTTTACATAAATAATATAATGCCAAATAACCTTAAAGACTGATTTTCAAGGGGTCAGAGTTAATTTTTGTTTTTATCTTACTCACATTTTAGGAGCCATGGTGGCGCAGTGGTAAAACACTCACCTCCCACCTCTGAGGTTGGCGGTTCAAATGCCGGACCTCAGGTGGGAAAGTTGGTGGTTGCTTACTGGTGGTCGGCAGTTTAAAGTACAGAACCTTGACCAACTGTATGTACTGGTTTCCTCTGCCCTCGAAACTACCCTTCATGATATGACCTGTACAGTGTTGAAAATTACGTAAAACCCAAAGTAAATACTCAAAGTGTATAATGTTTTGGACTCAAATATCCACTTGTATTGCACAGTCACTACGATTTTGCACAACAAATGTGCTGACGAAAAACCTTAGCCACGTGCAAATAGTTACACTTGCATCTAAGAGGGCTGATATTGGCCAATAAACTGCATCAAAGAAATCAAGGAAGAAATATTTGAAACACTTAATCATCCAAACTATATTATATCATCCAATGTCACCACATGTAGCAGGTTTGTTGCCAGACAATATCTATCAATATTCACAACATTGCGTCCATACTGTCCATACTGTACATACTTAAAAGCAAAATTTTTTTGGTCGTACGAACTATTGTGGTGAATGTAATCGTGGAAATTGCAGGTCTCCATTTTAGTTTTGTTCTATCTTGTCCATTCTTTTTCATGACATGTTTAATCACCCTATTAAAATCAAGCTAAAAACCAAAAACGGATAATTCTTACAAGTTACTCCATTAACTCTGTCTTCTAAATGTGATCATGTCTTGAGATTATGAGTTTATCTTCTTGGATTCTGGTGGTTTTGGGTGGGTCATTAGACCTGTCTTTTCAGTCGTAAGACTTACCCTTTTTGTAGTAATCCAATGAGTTTAGTTGATACCTCACTGTATCTCCACATGCTTGCCATAACAGAAGGGTCTTATTTACATAATGCTTTTTATTTGCTATATCTGCTATAAATCATGTCTATGGAACACGGCCCAAACTAACATATTTCTAATTTTCGTCAGAACACCTTACTTTCATATTGTCATGGTAAACTAGGATTATATTATTACTTTAGAATTTAAGAAAGAAATTAAATAAACAATTAAATGCCAGACGAAAATCTCCACTTATATAGAGTGGTTATTAATCCATTATGAAATAGGATACAAAGAAAAACACCATTGTTCATGCCAAGGTGCTGAAAACAAGCTGAGTTTATATTTAGAAACATATAGTGCACTTTTGAACTACAAACAAAGAACAACGCAACACAACAGCAATAATACTTACTAGATTTGGAATTCTTGAGTATTATTTACTAGTCTTGAAAAGAAAAGCTTCTTAAATGTTATCATTTCCAATTGTTGTTCTTTAGAACAATGGTCGAAGAGAACACAGTTGAAAGATATTTACAAATGCCATGTCTACTTAGTGCAAATGTAATATAACAGAGGAGGTTACAAAGGGCTATTTTTATGTACAACATCTGACTTTTTCAAGGGTCCACTAATATGATGTTTTTCCAGTTCAACAAGGAATGTCTAAAATGTGAGCTAAGCACTGATTTCAGATGCCTGGAACCAAAGTACAGAAATGACAAGGTTCCTCAAATAAGTGTCGCTGTCCCTTGTTGTAAATACACTGTAACTTGCTCTTTGATTGTAGTTGTATTAGAAGAATCTCTCGGGGTATTATATGTTGCAACTATTGAATCTAAATGTATGAGTGGGAGAAGTTATAATCATTTATAAAATATTTTAGGCTCTCAATATCTGTCAATCCTGTATCTGTGTACAATGGAACATTCCAGGAAACTCAGTTGTGGCAGCAGCTGTCTGTTTCTAGTCTTGAGAAATAGCCTCAAGTCTCATTTTTAAAGAACTACCTACCTACAACAATGACACCTTCTCTCTTGATGGGTGCTGCAATTTAGTGCTGACCTGTTTTATTGTTTCTGCATAATCCGTTATTGGACAATTAGTGCATTTCAGGATTGTCACATCCTATATAATTTGTGTTATATACATGATCTATCAATCAATTTCAAGATGGTTACATCCTATAAATTTTGTATTATATACATAATCAGGGCCACGGTGGCAGAGTGGTAACACTCTCACCTCCCACCTCTGAGATCGGAGCTCAGTTCCCGGTCTGACCTCAAGTGGGAAAACTGATAGTTGCTTGCCGTTGGTCGCCAGTTTACAGTACAGAACCCTGACCAACTGTATGTACTGATTTCCTCTGCCCATAAAACTACCCTTCGTGATATGACCTATACAATGTGTTGAAAGCAAAGTTAAAACCAAAATAAATAAATAAATGGGCAAATAAATGGGTAAATAAATAAATAAATAAATAAAATAAATATACATAATCAGTGCATTTCAGGAAACTCACATTCTATATATTGTGTGTTATGTACATAATCAATCAGTGGATTTTAGGATGCTCACATCATATATATTTTGTGTTATATACACAATCAATCAGTGCATTTCAGGATGCTTACATCCTATATATTGTGTGTTATGTACATAATCAATCAGTGCATTTCAGGATGCTTACATCCTATATATGGTGTGTTGTATACCTAATCAAAATCAAATGAAACAAGCAGTGTCAGAGAATGCAAAAACCCTCGCCTTACATGGAGTACTAAAAAAAGTCACAGACACACTTGTGGATTAGTGATCCGATTCTGAATCCAGAGTATGTTTGATGAGGACCAAGCTATGGTTAGACACCGCCTTGTGTAAAATATAACCCAGATCTGATGTATAATTTTCCAGCTACACACACAGACAGACAGAAAAATATACAAACTCAAAAACATACTCAATAACCGTACCCTCGCCTCTCCCCTTTGGATGGAGAGGGTAATAGGTGGTGCCTGGGCTCAGTGGTGCAGAGATGGGACACTCGTATTCTGCCATTGAGATTGGTGATCTCAAATCCTGGCCTTGAATGAAAATACTGGTAGATGCTTGTTGATTGTTGATCCCCAACTTTCACAGTACAGAATCTGGGGAAACTTGTGTACACTGCTTTTATTTATCTTTGCTACTGTCCATAGCAATATAAGTTATAAAATCTGCTGATCATCACATTAAACCCAAATATATCAAACAGAAGAATTTCATACATTGTGTAAATAGTTTCGTTTACGTTATCTGATAAGTAACTTCAGGCCAAATATGGGAGACATATTCACTACCTCTCCATGTTAACTGTATTGCTCTTTTTTGAACCATGAAAAGAGAATTCAAAGTTTTGTATGTTTAAATCAGTTTCAGCCCATAGGGTGGATATATATTAAAAATTGTCATTTGCTGAATAGATTTATAGTTAGAGGTATCGCTATGTAATTCACCTGCTTCAACAGAGACGCTATATCAAAACAAGGGGATCAGATTGAGGAAAGCAGGTCATTTTAGTTTTTGAGAATTCTATTCTAAAAAAAAACAGATATTGACAAAACAAGTGCCAACTTCCCAACTTAAAGTTATGTGGGTGTTCCATCACTAAGGCTCCCGATTAAGGGTTTTTGAGGGTCGGTTTGAAAAATTTGCTTAGTCCCAGGCATCCTGTAAGGGTCGGTTGTGGTTGGTTGGGGCCGTGTGTTTAACATTTCTCCCGACCCAAACCGATTATTTTTCCCGCCATAAACAAAATTTCCAGTCCCAGGCTTCCCCAGGCCTCCTCAGACCACATTTACACAGTCCTATGTTGTCCCAGGCCGCCTGCGACCCTTAGTCCCCGACCCTTAGTCCCAGACCCTTAGTGCCTTAGTCCCAGGCCTCCTGCAACCCTTAGTCCCATTGCAAAACAAGAATCAGCCACATTGGTCTGGGGAAGACTGGGGACGCCTGAGGAGACCGGGACTTAGTCATGGGTTAGTCAGGGCTTAGTCCCAGGAGGCCTGAGGTGTCCTGGGACCCAGTCGGTATGTCTACGACCAGATCTTGGATCAAACCGACCAGAAAAATGGCTTAGTCGGTTCTTAGTTCCAGACCAGTCGGGGACTCTGTAGGGCGGCCTGGGGCCTCCTCAGGCCCCCTGGGGTCGATCTGACCTTAACCCCAGACTTTTACACCGATCCAGTATTCCCGCCCATTTTACCCTTTTTTTCACCGACTGTCCACGATTAAGGGTCGGGGACAGGATCGGGGCTTAGTCCTTTGGTGGAACAGGGGCATTAGAGAGACTGGAAGTCAACACTACAGAGACGCGAGGTTTGTTCTCTAAAAATCTGTTCATCATGTTTGCAATTGTGTAAGTGTACTTCTGTATGTCAGCAGAATGTTATTTGTGAAGATTTCATACTGCAAGTAATTGGCCATAAAGCTGTTTATGTATTTTAGAGAGAAGTTAATTTACCGCCAAAGGCTGAGAAATACTTCAAGCTACATCTGAAATAGATTTGTTTCAAATCTCAAACTGAAATGTACAGCATTTTGTGTTTTAATGTCTTCACATTTACTTATTTTTCTTTGAGATTAGAGGTTAATAGAAATTACAAATAATAGAAAGAAAGAAAAAAATCAACAACAAAAAACATTAAGACTGATAAAAAGAAATATCTGCTGTTAAAAAAACATGACATTTTAAACTTTCTTCATATGAACTTAAAACCCAAGGCGTTTCCATGATGATGAAGATGGGGCAATCAATATGATTTTATTATAAAAGATAAATCACATATCCTGTCCAGGCTTTAAAGTTGATAGTTTAACCCAAGCTTGTTGTGACCAACAATAATGAAGCATGTGTTTGGAATGTTATAAGGTCTGGGCTGAACTTGGATATTATGGAAATAAGCCAGAGATATTTATTTGTTGTTGTAGGAGGGTGAGTAGTTCTATTGATGTGTGATGCGTGTGAGTGAGCTATTTTAGTACAAACTTGTGGGCGGAAGGTATGAGTACGGTTTTGGATAAACTCACACATTCCGATCTAGCCTTGGCCCAGGTTGACATCAACATAGACTATTGAATGCATTTCCCTAAAAAAATAGATCTTGACAGTTAAGGACAAGAAATACTTATAAGAAATACTTAAAATAAATGGAACAAGTTATAGTGGTCAATTTATGCATAATTCTATGAAGAAAGTCACAAATGACAAAGTGTAAATATTGTCATAATGTAAAAGTGATGAAGTTTAGAGGACTGACTTCACTGACAAGATGTATTTTTGTAAACACCTACTCTATCTTGCGAACTCAGAGCATCACAGAAAACAGTACTTCTCCGTGGTGTGTAAAACAATTTTATTCAAGAGAGAGTCAGGCTGGTGTATGTGTGATATAGACTTGACATTGATTCTTAAATTGGTAACTTATGCATTTTTTTAAAACATTAATACGGTAAGCATTATCTAATTGATGTGTCGGTCATTCAGATCCTCACTGGCATTTTTAGATATATCTTGTTAGTGCAACGCACAAGTTATGAAATTAATAGAAAGTCATTACTTTATGAAGTGACTGAGTGGTTAAATATTGTGTTTGTTATTTACTCACTTGATTCTCAGTTATTTGATTATGGGTTCCACTGTAAGGCATTACAATAAATGGGATTTACTGGAACCTGTTGTGATATTATGCTAGTTATTCAACAGGGTTAAAGTTTTGGCTTTGGCTTTCAGTGACTGGGCCTTGACATGGCTATGTGTTTTTCTTAATGGATTTTATTGCCAGCTTACTGTCACAGAGACTGACCAAAGAGGTCACCACACTACTCAAGCAATGAGCCGTTCATATACTCCGAACATTTCATACAAATTACTGCTTTTGCAGACTGACCTATTGTTTGACAATTTTAACAAGTACAGCGCTGCAGTAGTCTTGTAAAAGTGTGGGTTAGGCAGCACAATCATATTTTCTCTTCAAGTGACCTCAGAAAATGTCAACTGGAGAATTTGGTTTCTTGACCTAAAACGGAGTTAAATGACATTTCAAAACAACCCATTTTGGTTAATATCGTTAATATAGAAGAAGTAATATAAAAACGTCACTCTACTATTTAACCATGTATTAATGGCCGCTGTTACAGGTTGCATTCCAAATATCAAATCTTACTTTGTCGCGGTTTGTGTCCACTTTCAGATGTTCATGTGGGCAACAATGGTAAGGCAATAAACTTTCTGATTTTAGCTAATAAATATTTACACCATCAACAATGCCTTCTTGAGCATCTCCCACGTAGATGAGTCGCCAGATTTTAGCAGTAAATGAACATTAATACTCTGTGTGACATTTTGATTCTGACTTATTTATTCTTATATGTGTGCAAAATGTGTTATCACTGGCATTACAAGCCCCTTTTAACATTTCCTTTCTTAACGTAGATTCTACTATTTAAATAATAACAGTAGTAGTAAAATCATTTATAAAGAGCTAAATTGGTAAAAAAGATCATATGAATGGCTTATGTCCAAGAAGTGAAAGTACATATTCCAATTATGTTATAGTCAAAATAGCTGGGGTTGGAGGGTAGATAATTTCTAAAACCAGATATGACAGCTTTTTGAAGTGCCTATCAGTTCTAATCTAGGTCTTGGCAGAAAGTGTGAAAATAACTGGACAGTGGCTTATTTTTAACCAAAGACAATATTCTATATCTATCACTAAATTTTTATTCTTAACTATATCTATCACTAAATTCTTATTCTTAAGATCACTTATTAATTTTTAGGATAACCCGTAATGAACCTCTCTCCATAAATGTAGCCTAAAGTTTGCTAACATGGAGGATTCAGAATTGTTTTCACAACCCTTCTGATCGCTTTGAAAAGAGCATGGCTTTCGGGCCACAAACTGAAAACTGAGAAATTTATTGTTTCAGTAAGGGTCACACTGACTCAAGGCTATTGCACTGGGCTGTGTACCTGTCATGCCCCATTTTAGCTATGTAGTGATAGTTCCATCATGTAAAAACTACACCAAGCTATGTTTTACTTGTGATATCACAGCTTAAAGTGAAAAAGATATATGGTCACGTTCGCTCATGATTAGCCACTTTCCCACCGTTACATCGGAGGCTTTCTGTCTTGGTTGTCTGAAGATTTGAAATCCCATACATCCATTTTGATACAGTACAAGGATAGCAAGATTGCTATTTTAACAACAGACGATTTAAGCCATCTAGGTAATTTTAAAATTCATTTCTTCTTGGACAATCAACACCTAAAAGGATATTTCTTCAATTTGGCACTGTATAAATTATTCAAATTAAATCACATCTAGGTATCATTGAAACGTTTGATTTTGGGACCTGTTTGGTTTCTGGATAGGTGTTCAAAATATGCATCACAAGCCAAAGACTCATTGATAAAAATCTTTAATCCCTACAGTAGATATTAACTCAGTAACTATAATACTAGGTTAACCATAATACTGGGTATACCCCTATTCAACTGTCAAGAGTTAGCTTCAAGTGCAATCTTATTGGTTATATGACTGCTCTTTTACACTTGTGTAGGTCGGGAGAATAATTATAGTGATTACTGACGTTCATCCCAAACTTTTTTCTGTCCCCTGTGGTCACAAGCAATATTTTAGATTATAAGTCACTTATGACTTATATTTATGGTATTATGACTTATCTTTATTGTTTTATCACAAATTTTGAACACTCTTCTATAAAATGGAACCGAGTAATCTTATCCCATGTAGGAGATTAGTAATACGAGCCCGACAATTACTGCACAAAGTTATAGGGTTTTATTAATTGTTACACCCTGGAACAAGGCCTACCGTATAGGTCTTTAGATTTACTCAGAAAAAATCCTGTTTTGTCAGTCTTCAGGTCCTGTTTTAACAGGACCAGTCCCAGCAGCATCCCAGCTATCAACCAGCTTTCTCTTAAAATAAGTTGTAAGAGTGGAACATAGTATTAAATATGTACATTAAATTTACTAATTTTTAACAGTATACTGTTATGACCAGGAAGATTAATTCAGCTGTCAAATGAAGGCCCGGCCATAGCCATGACTCTAATAAGAAGGTTGTGTAGCAAAAACTGGCAAGTCACTTCCTCCATTATGGAATTATGGCACTATATGGCCCCAAGCAAGTTGTGTCATAAAAGTCTCTTTCAAATATCAACAAAGGGAAATGTCAAGTAGGGTTAAGAGGCCCATACCAAAGCGACAGGTGACAATAGGAGAATTACGTGGGAGAATCTCATTAAAATCAGGGCATATAATTTCTTCTTATGTCTCCAGACCCCTCTCAAAATTGGATTTAGTTTCTTGAGCTCTGTGCTTAGGGCGAAAGAGACAACAATGGTTTGTAGGTTGTAGCAATCGGGGAGCTCTCACAGTTATGTACAGGTCACTGCTCATAATTGCTTTATCACATATAAACAGCAAGGAAGTTTGAGTGAGCAATTACTCTCTCCGGGCGATATTTGGGGTATATTCTTTGTTGTGTGGTTGAAAGGGATGGGAGAAACAATGATCTCGTTTGTCGGTATTAGTCCTAAGCTGTTGAGAAGTTTTTTCCTGTTGTGATAGCAAGGCATCATCAACACTGGCTTTATGTAAGTGCATAACTTAATTACAAACACATAGAAACACCTCAGTCATTGATATCACTTTTATTCCATAGTCTTTCTCCCAGGCTATAAATGGCAAGGTTTTTTCATATATTTAAAAAGAACATCCGTACATGGTAGACCTCTTTCAGGGCCTAGTATTAATCTACTCTACAGTAATTACTCTAGCTTGTCATAGTTTAATTCTTTTGACCACTAAAACGTGGAGAGTCCTTTCATTTGGGTATGTTATCAAAACATTTACTACTTATTGCTACCAAAATGTAGGCCAAACCACAAATATTACGAGATAATTTTATACAAGTCAGTGTGACACTGTGCATGTCATTTTAAATACCAGACACAGTATCTCCTTGATGCAAATCATAAAAGGTATATTTCAGAAAATACGTCCAACTGGGTTCCTGGAACACCAATCTTCTAAATACTTAATTCAGACTTTTGTAGCATTTTAAGTTATCTGCACACGTCAAAGTTGTGGTTTTATGTCCCTTTGAACGGTCAAGGTCATGTATCACGACAAACCCTTATTGCATCCCACATCTTGTCAAGGTCTGAACTTAAACCTATGACCACACAGGTGAGAGTCCAGTGTTCAAATGTTTAACCAATTAGTCACTGAGGTCTGTGTCTGCAGATGTCAAGTATGTACCCAAACATCCCAATATGAGAAATAGTTGATTCATCTATCTTCGGACAGACTTTCTTTTGGTCTTTTTGTCTTAGGTATTATATGAGGACTGAAGGACTTTTTACCAGAATGTGGGGCTTTGTATTTCAGACAAGTCTTTGTCTTGTATGGATTCATAATAATTTCATGTATGTCAGATTTGGTGGAATAAGAAATACAAAGACTTGGAGCAAGTCTTATCTGGGAAGGCATGTGTATTTATTCAGCCAGAAACAGTTATATGAACCTATACCAATCGAGTATTTTTAGAGCCATTGGACTAGAAACTATTGGACCTTGACCCAGTATTGTATGAATTTCTTCATTCCTGGCTTTTATATTTATTGTTCAAGTTAATTATAAAAAAAAAATTCTAAAATGTTGCATATTTGAGAGACATAATGGTATTACATATATATGGCATTGTATGTTATTAATTTGGAGAAGTGGCAATTAATAAAAATGTGGTTTTTTTACATGATTCAAGTTTTAGATTCCCGATATCCACAGTTCAATTACCCATCCTGGTATTTCTAACAATAATATAAATGACAGTGAATCTGAGTTAAGATATGGAAAGCATGACACATAAAATATAAAGTGCTCCAGCACCATTCATTTAAAGGGACCACAGTGCTCATTGAATTTCTTTAGAGGTGAGGGGGGGAAATACATGTTACTGTAAAGTACCCAGCAGCTCAGTCAACAGTGGTTGGAACTTATGCTGACTTGGAAGGATAAAACATCTCTCTGAAGTCACAAGAGTACTCGTCTGCTTCACCCGTGAAACTGGTATAATAAATGTATTGGCTAATGGCATGGCTTCAAGCCTAGCAAAACACTTGACCACTCCTCGCCCAAAGCTCTAATATCCTAACTGGAGCTGGCAGAACTGGATACCTTGGATTTCTTCTTTCCAGCCTCTTTAGCAGGGTTAGACCTGTTTGAAGCTGATTTCTTGTAAATTCTGTAGGTTTCTGTGGCTAGACCTACCCTAGAATCTGAACTGTGCCACGATCGACTAGGGTGGGAGAAGGGCTGGTTGCTTTGGATTTATCTTTATGGGTCTTACAGGTGGGGGTAGCAAGTTGGTTCCTATGTTCAGACATCACATTTCAAAATTCACAGTCTTTCTTCAAAACACATGGATCTACCCCCAATGACCTTTTCACGGCACTTTGCACACTATGTCCATCAAAACCTGCCGTGACGTGCCCGCAACTGCCTATTTTTGTCCAGGAGAGGCCATGATTTATATAAAAGTAAAGTAGAAATAAGATGTCTTCGTGCAGAATCTCAAAATATCTGTAACTTCCTGAAAGTGCTATTTAGACAGGAAAGAAGTACCATGACCACCTAGCCAATGCACAGTACTAAACCAGTCATGCCGGTGGAACCACAAGACGTCTTTTTCTGATGTTTGGAGGGACCAGTCGCACTGACTGGTATAGTAATTGTCCTTTAGATAAGATGGAATAATGCATTAGAACTGAATTTTATTTTTTATTATTTACAAGTTTGCAAACATTATTATAAATCTGGTCTCAAATCAGTCCTGTAACTTCAACAAGTCAGAAAATAGCATCGGAGATACGCATACCCGACAGCCAGGGGACATAGTTTTCCAAACCACGAGATATAGAAGAAATGAAAGAGTACATAGATCAGGAGGCTTTCACAGCAGAATCAGTTATTTAAAGGTCTAAATAATTTTAGAAGAGAAAATAACGTTTAAGAGAGAAAATGTCTGTAAATGATGAAGCTGTAAAATTTATTAATTGAAGTACAGCTACCAATAGAAATAGTGCAATTAAGTAAAAGTACATATAATAATCAGTTACAACAATCCATATATCTTTGTCTTAAGGGGCTATCAACGTAACGCATTATTTTTACGGCCCGACGAAAAGTGGTTTCAACAAGGGAATGATTTTTCAGGGATGTATATTTTTTTAGGCTTAAAGTCACAAATTATTGAGGAGAATATGTTTGTTTGTTCTGTGATATGTTGAATAAGGGAAATAAAGTTATACAACAAAATGTCCTTGTTGTTTTAAAGTTTTATATTTTTACATATAAACACCAAATAACAGATAAATGTGAAATAAATATGTTCTATTTCTGGACATCTAAAACAGTGCATACCTTCCTGTTGTGACACAATTAGCATACGAAAAGAAAAGCAACAACAGTTTTTTATACACTATTCCAAAGAAAAATGTCTCACAAAAAATTTCATTTAATTTGGCCATTATTTGTAGAGGTAAAAACAAAGAAACATAACATTTTATGTTTTCATTTTTTCAACTCTATTTCACGTTACACTCATTTAAAATGTCAAGAAACCACTATTTAAAATTGTAAATCATTCAAATTAATCTGTATGCGTTTGGAGGCTTGTGTATGTATTTAGATCTTTGTTTAGAACAGCATGGTTTATATATTGTGTCCCAGTACAGAACCTCTCCCTTCTCTCTGAGCCAAATTTTATAGCCTCTCACCAGTAACTAAGGCGTAGTTATACAAAATATTCTATTTTTAATTTGGCTTCCTATATCTTAGTGTATATATCTCTACAGAAAAACAATTTTTCCTAACATGTTATGTCTATATTTTTATAAGTAAACTACGCCATTCTCATTGAATATATGTACATCTTGTTCCATCAGTGAGAATTATATTTCATATGGACAGATCCTCTTTCAATGTAAGAAGTGCCTTGACTAATGAAAACAAAGCTTTGTAAATTATTGTTACACTTAAGAAATTTTCATCAGAATAGTATAACACTAGATAAATTTATTATATTAACAATTAAGATGATACAAATATAGATTCAGTGTGTAAAAGAAATGCTTCACTGTAAGTAAGCAGAAAGGCTAAATAAACACGCAGTGCATGTTTCAAAAATGTGGGTTCATTTTATCAGTGCAGAAAAGACTGCCACTCAAATACAGTAGTAAACTGGCAAGATCTACAAGAGCATTATTGATTTTTCCAAGTGGGTGCTATACATATACATGTGTATATAATTTAGAAGGCAAGAGCATTATTTACAAAACGTAGTACTAAATGCAGTGTTTTATCATTCATACTGGGCCCGTATTCACTAACATGGATCAAGCTGAGCGAAAAATCAGCTCAAGATCAGATCAGGATCAAGGAAAATGGCTCAGCTGATCTTTGGCTCAAGTCTGTATTCACAAAGGAAGGATCAGCTGAGCCAAAAATTTGTAAAAATTTCTCTTAGCAACGCACAAGTTAATTACTTTTATTCATTGTAAACAGCCTTTTTGTGTCTGAATTTCCACAAAATATAATTTATTATAAATTTGGTTCATTATTTTTTTCACTGAAGAAGTTTTAAATATTTCAAATTTAATCCAAAAATTTAGGCTCCGCCCACTTTTGATCCAGAATAAACAACAAAATCTGACCCATTTTACACATCAATATAAGCCTACATAAAACAAGTAAAAGGTATTAAAAACTTATTAATTAACAACATAAAGGATTGAAGATTATTAAACAATGATTTATTTTTCATATGTTTGCTATTTTAGTTAATTATAAAGCTACAAACTTTGATCCAAAACTTAATCCACCAACCTAGCTGGATCAAAGTTAAGCCAAAATTTGAGCCAAAAATCAGCTCAAATTCTTTGTAAATACTAATTTGATCCTGATCCATTTTTTAGCTTAACTTGAGCCAAAAATCAGCTTAAGTTGAGCCTGATCCCTTTTGTGAATACGGCCCCAGATCTTTTTCAACGGCTGAAAGAAAATGACGTAACTGTCCCTCTCGTAAATAATAGTCCGTGCATAGCAACAGTGACTCTGTCTGCTTCACCATCTGGCGGACGTTACGTAAACAAATTTTATGTACTTACGTTGATAGCCACTTAAGAAATAGGAGGTAGAAAAGCACAAGCTGGATACTCCTGACCTCTCACACACTGGTCAGATCCCAATCCTTTGTCACGACAATGTGCACACTTTTGGTGTGAGCCGAAAATGGCCATAATGTGCACATACAAACCAAGTTGTTCTGTTCACAAGACATGACAGTTTATTACACACAAGAAATAACATTTTCAAAGTCACACTTGATTTGACAAATTTATATCCAAGTTTTTAATTCACAAAAATAGATGTGTCTTACTGTAATATGCCAAACGAAAAAGAGGAAGTGACATCACTGGCCATAAGGCCCGTTCCACTGGAGGAGACTGAGGACTTCTTTTTTATGTTTGGCAGACCGGCTTGCATTGGACCTATGATATTAGTCTGTTAAACAAGATATATTAATGTACTAAAAATATCTCAAGTAAGGCAGGTGCTCACACTTTGGTAAAGGTTATTCAGATCATGACTTAGCATTTTTATTTTATTTTATTTTCATTTATTATAGTGACATGTAACAATCACATTTAAACACAAAACAGGAATAATAAAAAGAATATTACCCAGCCCTCTGATGGGCTTATAAGTCACTATTACAATCTAATATACTGTTATATATAGTGTGGAAAGTGGACTATACCTCTTAAAATTATAAAAGGAGCCTGCTTTTTCGTTTAAACCAGTTTTTTTCGACATATTGACCAACAATTTTATTGTCAAATAACATGATACGTATAAATTGTTCATTTAAGGAGTAATTTCGAAAATCTGGGCAGCACAATATGATTTTTTCAAACAGGGCTTCACGTTCTTCTACAAAAAATTTACAAACACAAATAAAATGAATTTCATCTTCAATAACATTTTCATCACATAACCTACAGAGTCTATTAGCTAAAGGTATCCTATAATATCTATCTGTTTCAACGGCTAAAGGTAAAATTCCAAGTCGTAATTGTGCAAGTAAGGAGCGCTGTGTTCTTGTTATGTTTGCTTTCAAATAGGATGCTGTTACAATGTCAGATTTAAATTTCACATAGTATCTTAATTTTGGCAATGTTGGTATTTTATTAGCCCATTCTTCTTGCATAAGACAGAGTAGTTTCTCTTGAACGTATTTAAGGTCAAATGTTTCACCCTTAATTAAAACATCTTCCATCTGGAGTTTTTCAGCAATAAATAAAATTTTGCCTGACCAGTTGGCACTTTTAATATGTGTGAAATCGTACTCAAAAATTTTTCTCGTCAACCGACAAGAATCCATTTTCATTAATCTGTTCCAATATCTTAACATACATAAGAGGAAGTGAAATTTAATGTTAAGCCATCCCATTTCAGAGTGGAGACCTAGTATTGGAGTAAATCTATGTACTCCCAAGTAATAGCGCACCGCTCTGTCCTGAATACGTTGACCAAGCCTTTCATTGTTAAAACCCCAGATCGAGGCCCCATAATCTAGGATAGGACGAACACAGCTTGTGAATATCTTGGTAAAACTTTCAAAATTAACTTTACTGAATGTGAATTGTTGAAGCTTAGAAATTATCGAGGACAGCGCTCTTCCGGCAGACTCACTTAAGCTTTCAGCACAATTTTTAAATGTCAGATGCTGATCAAACAGAACGCCAAGGTACTTATAACATGCAACTTTTTCAATTTCATTTTCTCCTATCTTGAATTTATATTTTGTTTCGTTTTTCCGTATTTTCCTAAAATGGATGACTTCTGTCTTACTAATGTTTACTTTCATTTGCCACTTGGAGCACCACTTGTCAACCAATTTGAGCATCTTTTGGAGGTTTTTCTCATTTTCACTAATAAGGACAATGTCATCAGCATATAGCAAAATTGATAATCTTGAATTGTCAAATTCAACCCCTAAGTTTTGGCATCCCAAGCCAATGACCCATCCAAGAATCAACAATCTACACTTTTTCACAACTTCCTCTTTTTACAGTTTCAGAGATATGGCCCACATAATATTTTAAAGGTCAAGATATACAGCAAGGTCAAAGATCAAATTAAGGTCACACAATGACACTGAACACTTACACCCCCAACCAGTGTCGCTACCAAGTATCAACTTATGGTTTCTGAGATATAGCTGGGACAAGATTTTGAAGGTCAAGGTCACTACAGCAAGGTCAAATCAAGGTCACACAATGACGTTGCACACCTAAACCCCTCAACCAATGTTTCTTCTAAGTTTGAACTTGCTACACCTTACGGTTTCTGAGATATAGCCCGGACAAGATTTTCAAACTCAAGGTAAGTACGGCAAGGTCAAAGGCCAAACAAAGGTCACACCATTACGCTGCATATGTACACCTCCCCCCTCCAAACAATGTCATGGCCCACATAATATTTTAAAGGTCAAGATATACAGCAAGGTCAAAGATCAAATTAAGGTCACACAATGACACTGAACACTTACACCCCCAACCAGTGTCGCTACCAAGTATCAACTTATGGTTTCTGAGATATAGCTGGGACAAGATTTTGAAGGTCAAGGTCACTACAGCAAGGTCAAATCAAGGTCACACAATGACGTTGCACACCTAAACCCCTCAACCAATGTTTCTTCTAAGTTTGAACTTGCTACACCTTACGGTTTCTGAGATATAGCCCGGACAAGATTTTCAAACTCAAGGTAAGTACGGCAAGGTCAAAGGCCAAACAAAGGTCACACCATTACGCTGCATATGTACACCTCCCCCCTCCAAACAATGTCCCTACCAAGTTTCAACTTCCTACACCTTACCGTTTCTGAGATACAGCCCGAATAAACTTATTCCCGCTACCCGCCCATCCACCTATTAAGATGTCATGGGTAAAAAAAACAATACCCATTGTGGGATAAAAAATGGTCGTTTTCACACTGAGCAGATTACTCATCAAAGGTGGGGTTAAAAAAGAGGTTTAGTTATTAAAGTACTGCTATTCTTTCCTGCCCCAATGTTTTTACACATTTGGTTTCATCATGAACATATCCAAGCATCCAATGGTGGCATATATTTTATAAATTTGAGGAATGAACAGACTTCTCAGAACAATGGACAGAACCTCAAACCTATTAGATGACTAAAATCCGTCCGGAGTGATTGTGGAATATTCATCTGATTTTCTTTATTCCTTTCTTTTACAGCTGAATATTAATTAAGAAGTAGTTGACAAGCTTTTAAAAACAGAAAATAAGCAACCAGTGCCTGTGAACTGGCCGTTTCAGCTGTGTTCTCAGTTTCCGAGTACAAGTAAAAGCAGAAAAGGGTATATCTCAATAAAGCTATTGCTCCGCTATGCAATGAGCTGTAGGTCTGAGGTTTTACTATGTTATAGCTGACCCAAAAGTAGATCAAAAACATAATTCAACATAATACTGTAAATGCAATAGTTTGCAAGCCAAAGTGATTTACTCAACACTGAGAACCTGAAAGTTGCTTTTGCTCAGCTATGCAATGAGCTGCAGGTCTGCAATTTTACTATGTTACAGATGACCCAAAAGTAGGTGAAAACATATTTCAACAAAATGTCTTAAATGCAATAATTTTCAAGTAATAACTGATTTACTCAACAGTGGGAACCTCAAAGTAGCTATTGGTCAATTATGCAATGAGCTACAGTTTGCATATTAGAAGACCCAAAAATGTGTGAATAACATATTTCAACAAAATACTCCAAATGCAATAGTTTTCAAGTTACAAGTGATTTACTTAACAATGAGAACCTCAAAGTACCTATTGTTCAGCTTTGCAATGAGCTACAGGTCTGTACATTTACTATGTTATATAGATTACCCAAAAATAGGTGAATGACATATTTCAACAAAATAACCTAAATGCAATAGTTTTCAAGTACAAGCGATTTACTCAACAGTGAGAACCTAAAAGTAGCTATTGTTCAGCTATGCAATGAGCTACAGGTCTGCAATTTTACTATTACTCACTTAGCTATTGGGATTGACTCACATGTTGTAGCTATGGAAAAAGTAGCTGAATAACATATTTTAACAAAATAAGTTTATCCTAAGAAAACAGTAAAATAAAACTAGAAAAATGTTTTTGCTGACAAAAACGAAGCGGCCCTGATGAAAAAGTGCGAAGTAATCTGTAAAAGATGTCAAGATATGCATGATAAGGAATAGAAAATGTAAAGTTTATTGCATTGTGTATGTTACTATATTTAACAAATCAAAGAATGACCACAGCTTCGCAGAAGTGAAATTGTAGGTGTGAAATTTACTTCTTAAAAGAATGTATATCCGATGCACGGAAAAAATGCCTCCTAGAAAATATGTCTCCTAGGAAATATACCTCCTAGAAAGAATGCCTCCTGAATAGTTTGTGACCAGGAGAAATACCTCCTAAGAAGAAAAAAGTTCTTTCAAGTATCATAACACTACAGGTTCACATTACAACTTCAGAGGCATCTTCATTTTTCGACTTGAGTCTTATAGTCGCCAATGCCTGCCCAAAATTCACAGTCTTTTACCCATTTTGCTTAGCTGTACAAAGGTATGTAAGTTTCTCTAGTAAGGTTTTGCTGGTGCTTCTCACTCTTTTGGCTGGCTGTTCATCCCTGGTTTCCATTATGACAGGTGTTGTGTTTTTCTTGTAATTACATTTCTGCCCCTCCTAGTGCATCTAACTGCGATCAACTCCTTACAGAGGGGATAACCTATGTTGTAATTTGATAAGAATGCATATTGTAAGCCATAAAGGCCACAACTATTTCATCAAGAAACCTTACAGCCATAAATCCTGCTTTTAAACTGGTCCAGAGTACAGCTGAAGGGATACCCTTTCAAGAAGATATTTGTAATTTGTACTTCGTGATATTGTACGTTCTGGTTTTTACTGTACATATTTGAAATTAACATGTTTTTGATATTATACGTTGTAGGTTTCATATGTAACATGATTACAAGTTGAAATAACTTTTTTTTTCTCAGGAGCCTTTTTTTTCCTAGTCACAAAATATCCAGGAGGCATTTTTTCCAGGAGGCATTTTTTTCGGTGAGGCATTTTGTCCAGGAGGCATTTTCCCCCAGATTCTGTATATCCTACATTCTTTGGGAATGTTCTCGGAGAAGAGGTCTCAAGTGTAAGGGTACATTGAGCACAGACATTTCTGTTCAAATTGTCATTGGTATCAGACTTAAGTATAAAACACTAATTGAATGCAGTGGACTAAGATGCTTAAGAACTATTGTTTAAAATTACTGATTGTGCTTCAACTAAAAACTTAACAAAAACACTAATAAAATCCAGTGAACCAAAGTGCTTAAGACTTTTTGTTCAAAAGTTAATGATTTTACTTCAGAGTTATTGCTTACAAGAAAAATCAAGTTACAAACAAGTCAAGCTATAGGGCTAGAAAAATGTTACTGGATTTATAGGGAAAGAAAAGTACGAGTTCATATATTGCAATATTTATGAATGATTTAGCAATTGAAATTAAAAATCTAGGCTTAGGAATAAGAGTAGTAGATCATGATCCATTCCACAGTTCAATAATGCACAAAATTCAGACCAAACAAGTTACTGAACTTGTTGTAGCTGTGGAAAAAGTAGCCTAAGAACATATTTTAACAAAATGCTGTGAACGCAATACTTTTCAAGTTATAAGTGATTTAGTGCATAACTTCAGGAATTTGAATGCATTAAAGTTTCAAAAATTCATTTCCCACTTGACCTAAAATTAATTAAATGCAGAAGTCTAAGTGAAATGGAAGAAAGTAAAAGAAAACAATGTACATTCAAAAGAACAGCATAAATATTCCACTTTTTTTTGTTCCACTTTTGTTTCACACACACATATATATATCTCTATCTGTCATCTATGCCACAGAAAAACACTCTCTCCCTCCATCCACCTTCCCTACCCCCACTGAGGCCATTCTTTTTTTCACTTGCTTTTTATGTGCACTAAAGGGGAGTTGGGGGGGTTCTTTCTGCATAGAAAGACTTTCCATGAATTTGATAGAGATCACACAAAAGCAAATACAGAGTTGGGGGGAGGAAGAAGAAAAGTCATTCATTTCCACTTAGCTGGAGATACATAAAATGCTGTAGAAGAAAAACTGTTTATGAGAAAGTGTTTTTTTTCAGTCATCTTATATTGTGAAAGAAGTCAGGTCTGTACATTTGACCAATTTACATAGTATATGTGAACAATTAGCTAGATCATCAACTCCTTCTGCAAAACAAAAGTTGAATCAATTGAAGCTTTTTTTCCAAAAAGGAAAAGTTATACCCCACAATTCCAAAAGAATGGAATCAGAACAATGTGTTTTTTTAATCTGCCTAAAATTGGGAATTTATATTATGTGAACACTGATCAGTTGCAATATGTTATTTACCACATCAGTGCATCACAAATACCTCATTTTTTTCTTTGAAGATGTCATAACTTCATAAACTAGATTGGGCCAACTCGGCGCCAACATATCCCCAGACAGGTCATCACTCACGCCACAGGTTTTGATCGGGAATTTTTTAAAACATAATTACCCATTATTATATGAACTTCAGCACATCAATCTACTCTGTTTATATCTTCCAAGGAAGATGGTGTATCCCCAGACGCCGAATACATAACTCAAATTATATTTTCAATCTTCCTGCAATGATAACTCTAAACCTATTTTCAAAGTATTTAAATGATTGATGATTGAATGTCCATTCTAAAATAATAATCCCAAAAGAGCATATCTGTTTCTATATTTGTTGACAAATAAAATATTATTTTTAACTCAACTCATCATACTTTTCAATCTTCCTTCAAAGTATTTAAATGATTGATGATTCAATGTCCATTCTAAAATTCATAATCCCAAAAGCGCATATCTGTTTCTATATTTGTTCACAAATAAAATATTATTTAAAAAAAAATTATTTATATTATTATTTTATTATATTATTTTTAGAATATGCAAATTGTTTTCAGTTATTCATTTCCTCTATACCTATATATGTGGTCCATATATATGCAACCTAAATATGTGACACAATCTCAGTTCTGACTCCCCTTTGTGTTATATGTAATGAAGCCCACCACCTCCCACCCCCACCCCTCTCCCCTTCTCCACACCTCTCTCACTATTACACAAGATCTGCAACCCCATTGAGTTCTTTGTTTCTCATCTGATATCATTAAATACCTTTGTTTATTTAGTGTCACTCAATATAGCTGGAGGTCCCAGAGGTGGGTGGGGGGAATCCGGGTGGGGGATGCATAAATGGTAAACAAACAATCTATATAAAAGGGGTACTCAAATACAAAAAGAATTGAGAATTTTAAGTATGTGATTATCAACTGAAATGAGTTCATAACTGTAGGAGCTGTGTCAAAATTAACTGAGGCAAGTTGAATAAAACTGGGCTAGTTGAGGGTTAAAAATCCCCTACTTTTACTACATAAGGATATAATTTCATTAATATTGGGACTTAAAGCTCACTTAAAGTGTCCATTTTGTCTACTTGAATATGTTTAACCAGTTTCATTTTAAAAAGTTAAAAACTCAGCAAGCAGAGGTATAACACACAAAAATAAGTTCTTAAAAGACTAAGATAGCCATAACATTATTAATATTCAAAATTTAAATAGACAGGCATTTCCTTTTAAAAATTCAAAGATTTCAGCTCTATAACCCACATAGTTTGACAGTTACTGGGCTTTAAAGTGGCATAATGTCCATAAATTGGGTTTCTGTGGGCATTTTACAATTGTTAAAGAGACCTTAGCAATTAAACAACAGATCTGAAACTTTTTGGGGGACATACATAACAAACAAAAATTATATATAATACAGTTTAAGACTTGTCACACTAAGCATTTCCAAATAACAGGGCAAAATACGGAAAAAATATCCAAAAAGGCACTTGGGCGAGTGTCTATGGCCCTCATACACAGGTTAAATGTCTACTAAAAACCTTGATTTTCGGCATATGTAAAAAGGACATAATAATGCATTCCCAGATGGGATTTCAGCTCCATCAATCACATAGTTTAACAGTCACAGGGCTTAAAGGTGGTTAAAAAGTCCAAATATTGGGTCTCTGTGGGCCTTTTAGAGATCTCGATGTGGCTTTCAAATTAAAGCTTCAGACTTAAAATTTGTTACATACTAAGATTACACATAGAATATGTATCTAATAAAGTTTGAAACTTCTCAGACTTACCATTTCCAAGTTACAGAGCAAAATATGTGAAAAATGTCTTAAAAGGGTCACTCAGGTGGGTGTTTAAGGTCCTCATACACAGGTTAAATGTCTACTTGAAGCCTTGATTTTTGGCACATGTAAAAAGAACATAATAATGTATTCCCAGATGAGATTTCAGCTCTATCAGTCACATAGTTTAACAGTCACAGGCCTTAAAATTGGCAAAAAGTCCAAATACTGGGTCTTTATGGGGCCTTCTAGAGACCTAAATGTGGCCTTCAAATTAAAGCCTCAGACTTAAAATTTGTCACATACTAAGATTACACATAGAATATGCATCTAATACAGTTTGAAACTTCTTAGACTTACCATTTCCAAGTTACAGGGCAAAATATGTGAAAAATGTCTAAAAATGGTCACTCGGGTGGGGATTTATGGTCCTCATACACAGGTTAAATGTCTTCTTAAAGCCTTAATTTTTGGCACATATATAAATAACATACTAATATCTTCCCAGATAGGATTTGAGCTCTATCAGTCACATAGTTTGACAGTCACAGGGCTTAAAAGTAGCAAAAAGTCCAAATATTGGGTCTTTGGGAGCCTTTTAGAGACCTCAATTTGACCTTCAAAATTAAAGCTTCAGACTTAAAATCTGTTACATACTAAGATTACACACAGAATATATATCTAATACAGTTTGAAACTTCTCAGACTTAACATTTCCAAGTTAAGGGAAAAAGATGTGAAAAATGTCTTATAAGGGTCACTCGGGTGGGTGTTTATGGTCCTGATACACAGGTTAACTGTCTATTAAAGGCCTAAATGTTGGGGCACATATAAGAAAACACATAGATATATTCCCAGATGATATTTAACTTAGATGAGAGACATAGTTTGAAAGCTACAGTGCTTGAAAGTGGCAAAAAGTGCATAAATTGGGTCTCTGTGGGCACTTTTGAGACCTTAAGTCGACCCCTTTGGGTAAACCTACAGCCCTAAAATTTTCTACAGACAAGGATTACATATCAAAGTTATACCTAGCGCAGTTTGAGACTCATCAGAATTACCACTTCCAAATTATAGGGCAAAATATGTGAAAAGTATAGCAAAAAATCCCCAAGTGGGGGTATTTATGGGCCTCAAACACAATTTTCTCCTCAACTTAAAGTCGTGATTTTCGGCACATGTACTAAGAACATATTAATGTGTTGTCAGGTAAAATTTCAGCCAGCTGAGCATCATAGTTTGTGACCTACAGGGCTATAAGTGGCCAAAAGTCCAATTTCTGACCTTAAGGTGGCCATAAGTTCTTTTTTACTGGGAGTTTAAGGTCACCTTAAAATAGGGATCTTCCTTTGGGCACCCTTAACATGTGTACCAAGTTTGAAAAAAAAATATTAATTTGTTTTTGAGTTATCGCGTCCACAAGGAAATTTCTACGGCGGCGGCGGCGGCGGCGGCGCGACGGACCTGAATCCAATATATCCCCGACTTTCGTCTGGGGATATAATAAGATAGCATAAATATTTTTTAAGTATACATATGCCAGGTGTGGTTATAAAAGTGTTAAAATAAATGAGGACGGGGCAAGAAGTATATATTTATCATGTTAAGATGGCCAAAGCCTTTTAAGTACAGGAATTTTAAGTGAAGTGTTATACAAAATCTTAAGTATAATCAATGTCAAGTTAAACTGATGATACTGAACAGTAAATCAATTAGGGGCTGAAAACCCTCATTTTCATGTCAAGATGGCCATGACTGTACTTGTATTGGAACTCCAAGGTGGAAAGGAAATAAGAATGTCCTATTGTCATCTTTAAAAGTGTACAAAATTTAACTGAGCTCTGCTGAACAATATGATAGCTGGATATTAAAAACTCCATAATTTCACTGCAAGGTGACCATAACTTCATCCATATAGGGACTTTAAGGTGACCATATAATGAGAATGTCCCTTTTGTCATCCTTTATAAGTGTACAAAGTTTAGCTGAGGTCAGTTGAACAATAACATAGCTGGAGGCCGAAAACTTCCTTTTTTTCACTAAAAGGTGACCATAACTTCATTCAGATTGGGACTTTAAGGTGACCATAAAATGAGAAAGTCCCTTTTCTCATCCTTTATAAGTGTACAAAGTTTAGCTCAGGTCAGTTGAACAATAAGATAGCTGGAGGCCGAAAACCTTTTTTCACTGAAAGGTGACCATAACTTCATTCATATTGGGACTTTAAGGTGACCATAAAATCTGAATATCCTTTCTGCCAACCTTTATAAATGTGACAAGTTTTATTTGAAAAATGTACACATTGACTAAGCTCAGGGCTGAAAAACTCTACATTTTAAGTTTAAGATGGCCCTAACATTATTAATATTTGAATCATAAGGTAGTAAGAGTGTTCTTTTGATGTACCTCACTATCAATATATGTTAGATTTTTAAAAAGATGGAAAAATAAAGGGGCCAGACAGTTATTCCAATTTGATGACTTTAGGGGGGGGGGCATAGCCCCAATAATATTAACAGTTTAAGGTCACCATAAAGTCAGGATAATCCTTTGGTAAATCTTAATATATATGCCAAGTTTGGTTGAAAAAAGTGGAAAACTAAGTGATCTGGAGGGTTAAAACCCCCGTTTTGGTCATTAAGGTAAAATCAATCAATCAGTTGTCCAGGTGCTTAATCTCCGTATCAACGGATTCTAAGGCACACCATCCAATCCGTAAGGCATAAATCATGAGACATTAGACATGTTCCGAGTCGTTGCCAGGGAGGCGGTCCGGTGTTCGGTAGTAAGAAGCTATGGTGGGAATGATTTCTGAAATAGGTAGGTTTTGAGTCGACTTTTGAAACTGGAGAGATTTGGAGCACTGCGTATATCATATGGAAGATCATTCCATAACTTAGGGGCATCATATGAGAAACTATTGTTAAACTGGACCTTTGATTTATGGATGGAAGGACAGTAAGAGGGAACCAGAAGGAACAAATTTTTGGGATTGGAACGTCTTGTATTCACGGCAGATTTGTACAAGGGGAGATATGGTGCAAAATACTTAGGCTGGCCAGTGGTGAGGTACTTATAGACCAAAACTAGGGTTTTGAAGATAATACGTTGTCTAACGGGTAGCCAATGGAGTGTCCTAAGGGTGGATGTAATGTGAGTGTACTTTGAAGCATCAGTGACAAACCGTGCAAGCGCATTTTGAACATATTGGAGCCTTGTAGCATTTCGGGATGACAGACTGCGAAAAAGAGAGTTGCAATAATCCAAACGACTACTGACCAGAGCATTTGCAATCACCACTGATGTATCCACAGAAAGAAACCTCCTGATACGATGAAGGTCCCTGAGGCTTAAGGTGACCTTAAGTTTGCAGATACAGAGCTAAAACTTCGGCATGTGAAAGATTATTAAAAAGTAGCTGAATAAGTTATTCCAACAAAACGCCGAAATCCTGACCGTTTTTGAGATACAGATCAACTACGCATTTTTAAAAAATTTACGAAATTACGCCTCCAGTTCAGGCATTTATAGTCCGATTGATGAGAAAATCCTTTCCAACCTTGGAAATTTGATCTAGAATGTACCGGATAAATTTTATAGCACAGGTGTGTGTTTTTTTCCGAAACGCGATGACGGGGTGTTTTTGAGTGATGCTTAAGGTTACCTTAAGTAAAGCTTAAGGTCTGCGCAAAGTATTCCAAAAATTTTTCCCGCCACTATAGTTTTTAAGAAAGATAAGAAGGAAAAAAAATTGAAACACCAAGAAGTTATTCAAGGGAGACCATAATCCAGCGGCGGTGATCAGTCGAACTTAGGTGAAAACAAATGAGGGTCCCTGACGGGCCGCTTAATAAGCTTATGTTAAACGCTTCCTAGTCTCGTGGCCAATGAGAAAAAGAATGACGATGCGCAGGATTACACTGCTATGGTACACTCTCGGGACAGAGGGATTTGGTCAACACTAAATGTCCATTATTTTTTTTTACGTTGGCCGGATGACTGCGGCCTCCTGAGATAGCATTCAGTTCCACATGCTAAGCTATTGTAGCTCAATAAAAGCAATACTTTTTAAGTTATAAGAGATTACTGCATGAATTCATGAATTTTAATACATTCAAAATTATTTTAAAAATTCATAAAAAAATAATTTAGAAATATCCAGGCCTGATACTCACACAAGGGAATATACTTGTGGTATTGTACAAGATAAGAGAGAAATACTTTCAATGGTTAATTAGAAAATTATGATGTGTTAAAATGTTCACACTTTGGGTGGGGTACCTTGCTTCTAAAAGCTCTGGTAAACAGACAGACAGATCTGCATGCCTTGAACAATTTATCATCATCGATAGATAAGGTATCTTTCAAAAGTAACAGCATGTCTCTTTGCCTTTTACTTTTGGAGAAGTTTTTCACATGGCCACGAACAGTGCACAGTGATGCCATAATGTCAACTGACTGACAAGTCCGCTGACATAAAAAAGGTTGATATATCTGAAAGGTTTTGTCTGTAGATAAATATACATGTACTGGGGTCATCCCAGGGAGTAAATCTAGAATTATACCAGTGCTGGTCTAAAGCTTTAGATTTGCACTAAGTCACTTATGCTACAATAACAAAAAATAAAAGTATTGTGATTAATGTTTATTATTTTTTTTACTAAAGACAGAATATGTATGTAAACAAAGAAACAAAAAAAAAGTTACACATTTAACACTATTTACACAAGCAAAAGTTGGTGTGTTGAAACAGAAAACAAAGGGGATGTCGAATTCTAACAAGTCTAAATCACTTGATTTTTCACTAATCTAACTTATTAGAATTATACTATAGTGGAGCAAAACAGAATCACATTGAGAAATGTTACAAAAATATCTCAACTAATATTTGAAGAAGAATACAACAGATAAAATAATTATGGATGGACTATTTTTTAATCTTGCAAACTCCTTGAAATATACTGAAACTGGAATACAATTGCCATACAGTGCAATTGACCTTTGAATACAATTGCAATATTATGCAACTGAATCTGGAATACAATTGCTATGTAATGCAATGAACCTGGTGTACAATTACCGAATATTGCGACTGCATCCTGCAACTTCTGTAATATCAACACTGAATAAAGAATACAATTGTTAAATATTACAACTGAATCCAGAATACAATTTCCACATACAGAGACTGTCTAACTAGAACATCCTACATCCAAAAGATGTTAGTTTGGGTAATAAATAGTTAACCTCCACTGATACCTATAAAAACTACAGGGATTTTCTCATGCTCAAGGTTAGTTCTACTTGTGACAACTGTTTCTCATTTCACTCAGAGTCTGTTGTAGTCACTATCTATGGAATTTGCTCACACAGATACATATAACTTCAGAATTTAGTTAATTAGATTTGCCTTTTTTGTCAGTAAATGCTAGTGTCTGGTTTCACTCAGAGTCTGTTGTATTCACTATCCATGGAATTTGCTCACACAGATACATATAACTTCAGAGTTTAGTTAATTAGATTTGCATTTTTTGTCAGTAAATGCTAGCTTTAAAATTTCTTTTACCAATTAGGGTATTGGAAAAGAGCAATTGTGTCTTCTGTAAAGAGGTACTTCTAATTCAAACATTTTAAACACTTTTACCAGAGAGTTACATTTTTTAATAGCTTTAATCTGAAGTAGAGTAAGAATCTAAAATTCGCCACCTCTAAAACCTTAGTTAATTTTATGAAGAAAATGATGTTTTTGTCTAAAAATTGGTATTTTTCAATTCAAAAAGCCTTAATTTACTATACATTCAACAAATCTCACCACAATACATTTATTTTATTAGTATTTTCACATGTGGCGAATTTCAGATATGTGGCGAATTTTAGATTTCTTACTCTACATGTATTTCAATATCAACTACATGTGCAACAATTGTTTGACTTATTCTTAAATTTTCAAGTTATTCTTGTCAATAACATTTTTCACTGCTTACATATAAAACGTATAAAAAATAGAGAGATTTGGCTTACAGCTGTTATGTTCAGATCTCAAATATGCATTGATTTTTTTAAAAAATTTATGTATATTTCATCAAAGCAAACTACAATACATGATATACATTGATAACATGGAGAAATTGTTAAACTAAGCTCAGCCTACACACTTCTCTCTGTACAATTGCACGGGTCAAGATTTGCCTAAATATTTCTCTCTAAATGAAAGACACAAAGATAACCATTTGCAGTGAAAAGGCCACATATTGATTTAATCTTTTACAAGAGACAATTTCTTGCAACATATTATAAATAATACAAGTACTATTTTTAAGAAAATCTGTAATTATTAGACTACACTTTCAGCCAAATAAAAACTATGTCACTTTGGCAAAGTGGCATTCAAGTTCTATATGGCCATATATAACAATACATATATATGTATCTTGTCTTTAATATATTCAGCAACTCTAGAAAAAATGTTTTGGTCCTGAATGCTTAAGGTGCATTATTTTACCAAAATATAATCAATGAAGCCTCTATTTACAATTATGAAAAAACTTTCTATTCAGCACACTGCTTACTTTCATATATTCCTTACATAATCATGTTTATATACACCGAGATATATTTTTTAACGTCATTATCATGAGTTAATTCATATGCATTAGAAACACATCCTTCACAGGTAAATTTGTACAATTTGTTCAACATTATGAGGTAATAATAATGTGGCAATTTGTATGAGGAATGAAATATGTTCATACAGTATAAAATAATGATGTACATCTGTAGCAAAATATCACTGAATTACAGTAAAATATCTCTTCAATCTTTTATACGCAAAGTTTTAAAATTGTAAAAATTTAGGTATGTTATTCAAATACAAGCAATCAGTTATGGCCTGTTGGCTACTATACATCCAGGACATAGAGGGATGATTAGTGTGGAATAATGGCATGTTTGATTGTTCAGCAACAGTAAATAGACAGTGGAGACCAAACTTACTGATATGGCAGTCTTCCATCACCCATTCAATTCTATTTATGACATAAATTAAGAAAGGAAATAACTAATGTTGTATTACAATATGTTAAACCATCACACTGCCCTATTACAACAGTCTGAAAATTTTGCAAATCTTCAAATTTCACTTGCGACAGCCATGCTTTTAAGAGATTTTAAGAATTTTCTTTTTTCAAGCAATCTCTTTACATTAACCCCTTCGCAGTCTATGTGCCATATCATGCCAGGCTTCTGCACTGCCTATCACATATGTGATGTACATAGGGTCTCCCAAGATATTCTGAAGGGTTGTGATGTCACAATACCACTGGGCAATGTCATATTACATGTCTAAAAGCTACATTTCAGTTGTAGTGTGTATATGAAATGCTTTATGATATTTTATACAGACGAAGGAGGTTTAGTATTTATTTTGAACCTATAATAAAATAGTATTTGTTTCTCTTTACCTGTTGAGAATTGTGGGTTTTTTTTTGTTTTTTTTTTTTGTTCCATTTCTGCAATTCTGTGAAAACAATGTCTAACTTTATGAAAGAACAATGTTCATGATATTCTAATTGATAAATTTGTTTTACCATACAACTTAACCTAAAATAATTGAAGTAAGCTCATGAAAATGGAAAATCATTTTCTTTCTTCATGAGAAGAATCGTACTTCAACTTTGTGCATTTTGATAAAATTGAAAATTTTAATTACTTAAATGTAGCTTTTATAAGCTACAAGCTTACCATGTGGGACTGAATGCTTTACTGGTTGCCGCGAGGCACAGACGACCAACGCTCGAGAAAAACAAGCATGCAGTTGGTTCGGCCTCATAGGTTGTCGTGACGTCATCACTTCCTGTGTATCAGCCTCCTTTTCGTTGAGATTAAACCCATGTCCCCTCAGCTGTAATACAGCGGGGAGGTAGGGTGGGACTCTTCTCAGTCCCACATGGTAAGCTTGTAGCTTATAAAAGCTACATTTAAGTAATTAAAATTTTCAATTTTATTGCGCTACAATAGCTTACCATGTGGGACTGAATGCTGAATTCAACCGCCCGGTGGCGGGATTACAGCTGAGACTGGAAGGTCTGAATGTTGTTTTTCTCGAATTGAGAGTAATAAAAAATAGTTCCAAAAAATTTCCAGTCTGAGTCCCATTTACAGAGTCCCAATCCTGAAGGTCGGACTTGTAAAGAGCCAAAAACCTGATGAGAATACACAGTGTCGTACACTGTAGGGTGTTTGGAAGGAGGATTGTGTACCCGGAGTACACAGATAGGAAGAACCCCAAAGGGCTATGACGTCAGAATGAGGTCAAGGTTCGAGAATTGCTATTTGCAACCTTATTTATAAGACAACCTTATGGTCCCAAGAAGTTAAAGTTAACGTAAAGTTAATATGTGTGTGACCTTACCTGTAACACCCTGATGAGGTAGCTTATACCTAGACCTGGGGAGACTCCTGAGGATTAGCTGTAGCGGACGTGCCCCCCCCCCCCCCCCCCCCCCTTAAGTTTCCGAAGAAGACATCACTGAGGAGAAGGGTCTAGGACCTGTTGAGCCGCTACTACTGGTCCCAGATACATGTTGTTGTCGTTGTCCGACCAAGTAAGGTCTTTTAGGTAAAAATTGGTAAACGTGTTGTGAGCTTTCCAGTGACACGCTTGCATGATCTGGTCCACCGATACCCCACCGTAAAAAGCCTTAGAGGCTGCGAAGGCCCTAATGTCATGCGCTTTAACTTGGACTAAGTCCAAGGCTTGCTGGTCTGCTTGCTTATAACAAAGTAGAATGGTTTGTTTCAACCATGAAGAGAGAGTAGCGGGTCTGATATCTGAGGTATGTCCTTTCTTGAAGGAGATGAAAAGAAGGGACCGGGACCCTCTCAGGTCCTTGGTTCGGTCCAGATAGTACCTCAAAGCCTGTACAGGACACAAGGTCCTGTCTTCTTTGAATTGTCTATCTACAATGGTAGTCAAGGCAGGAATAGTCACCGGAGACACACTTTGAGAACCTTCTCTTGCTAGCTGGTTTTTGGCTATAAAATCGGATGAAGGGAACAAGGCTACCTTTTCCCATTGGCCTAGATTAGATACTTTGTTGGCGACCCAGGCGTGGATTTCACTGCGGCGTTTGCCGGAGGCCAGAGCTAGCAAGAAAGCAGTCTTGAGAGTGAGATGTTTGAGGTCTGTGTCTTTCATAGGCTCAAAAGGCGCTTTTGTGAGCTCATTGAGGACAACAGATAGGTTCCACTGAGGAAGGTTTCTGGAACTCTTGGGGCGATCCCTGTGAAAACTGGAGAGCAACCTGTGAAGGTCCTCATTATGGGCAATATGCTGGGCCGTAGAGCCTAGAGTGTCAACAATAGCTGTCCTGTAACCATCAATGGTAGAGGGGCGCCTGTTTAGGTCTTGGTACAGATACATAAAGAAATCTGAGATTTGCTTCACAGATGGTGAGGAGAAATCCACCGAATTATCTCTGCACCATTTTTCAAATAGGGCCCACTTTGATTTGTAGATGTTCCTTGTTGAAGACCGCTGAGGTGCAGCAATTCTCTCTGCCACTTCCACAGAGAAGCCTTGTTCTTGGAGTTGTCCACTCCTAGAGACCAGGCGTGGAGGTTGAGGTGCTGCGGGGAGCTGTGGAACACAAAGTTGTGGGACTGCTTGAGGAGAGTTGTTGACACCGGGAGTTGTAGAGGGATCTCTGTTGAGAGCTGCACTAGGTCCCAGAACCAGGGCATCCCTGGCCAGCCTGGGGCTATTAGAATGATCAGGCAGGTGCATTGCCTGATTTTTTGGATCACCCTGTAAAGGAGAGCCGTTGGAGGGTAAGCATAAGCAGTGAGACCCGTCCAGTCTATGTTTAGAGCATCTATGTCCCAGGCCTGGGGGTCTGGGATAGGAGACACATACAGAGGGAGCTTGTGGTTCAGATGAGTGGCAAAAAGGTCCACGTGGGGAGTGAACCACTTTCGGCAGATCTGTTTGAACACCTGTGGATGGAGTGACCATTCGGTCGACTGAACCTGGTTCGACCTGGAAAGTAGGTCGGCCATCACATTCAGGCACCCTGGAATGTGTCTGGCTTTCAAGATTATGTGATAGTGGTGGCACCAGGTCATGAGTCTCCACAGGAGTGCGCACATCTCCGCCGAGTGTGTTCCCCCTTGTTTGTTTATGTAAGCTACCACAGTTGAGTTGTCCGTGGCAACTAGCACTGTTTGGTCCTGACACTGGTCTTTGAAGTGTCTCAAAGCCAGAAAGACAGCTTTCAATTCTAGGACATTTATGTGAAGTCCTTTTTCCTGAGGTGACCACAGCCCTTTTGTAGAACTTTGTTCTAAGTGAGCGCCCCAGCCTTCGTTTGAGGCGTCTGTAAAGAGTTGGATACTGTGGTCTTTGGGATGAAGGTCGGCGCCTATCATCACCTTTGCAGGATTCTGCCACCAGTCCAGATGAGCAGAAATGACTTCTGTCCAGGGAAGGAGGCTGTCCAGCGACTGAGGAAATTTCCAGTGCTCTTTCAGGTGAAACTGAAACGGTCTCATGTGAAGGCGTCCCTCCGGGACCATCTTCTCCGTTCAGGCTAGCAACCCAATTAGAGACATCAAACATCTTGCAGTCAAAACATGTTTCGACTTGAGTCGTAGGATCAAATCCTGAAGTTTGAGCCATCTCTCTTGAGTGGGTTTTACAAGGGCTGAATCTAGGTGGTATTCGTAGCCCACGAACGAGAACACCTGAGTTGGTTTCAGTTCTGATTTCTCTTGGTTTAAGATCCATCCCAAGGACTGGGTGAGATCTACCACTGTCCGAGTGTCCACTAATGCTTCCTCCTGGGACTGAGACCTGATCAGCCAGTCGTCCAGGTATTGATGAAGTCTGAGTCCTCTGCTGAGGGCCATGAGCTTCACTTCTTTGACGACCATGGTGAATACCTGGGGGGCTGTGGCTAGTCCGAATGGGAGCGAGGTGAACTGGAACACCTGTGACCTGTGGCAAAATCTTAGATACTTCCTTGAGTTTGGATGGATGGGGATGTGGAGGTAAGCGTCCGACAGGTCTATTGACGCTACCCATTCCCCGGGAATCAGAGAAGTCCTGATGGACTCTGGCGTTTCCATTTTGAACTTTTCTACGTGTAGAAAAGTGTTGAGCCTGCTTAGGTCTATTACTGGCCTCCACCTTTGGTGAGGCTTGGGTACAAGAAAGAGGCGACTGTAAAACCCGAGAGATTTTACATTTTCCACCCTTTCGATAGCGTTCTTTAACAGGAGAGACTGGATGCAATCGGCCAAGGCTTGGTCTTTTTGAGGGGCCTTGTACTCTGACACAATCAGAGGAAATCTTATCAAGTTTGGCCTTGAGAGGAATGGCAGAACGTAGCCATTGGTGATGATATTTAACACGTTGGCTGAGCAATTGTTTGCGTGCCAGTCTCTCCTGAAAGAACGGAGGCGACCTCCTACTGGTGGATTGACTGAGGCTTGATAGGAGTCATTGGGAAGAGGGGTTTCCACGCCCTTTTCCTTTGTTGTGGGGTCGAAAGCGACCCCTGGAGCCTCTGAAGTTTGGTTTTCCTCTAGAAGAGGGAAACGAATAGTTGCTGCTTTGGGAGGAATTGCCCCCAAAGGGGCGTTTCCTGTAGGAGCCTCTTCTCTTATTGTGGTGGGAACCACGAAAGGGCTTATTTTGGTAGGGTCCGAAACCCTGAGCATCTTTTGAGGTGCCTTTTTTGAGAAGGAAGTCCTCGCCTTCCTTCACTGACTGGGAGTTGAACAGGGAACGAGTCCAGAGAGAGGAATTCCTGAGCTCTTGACGTCTGGTTTCCCCTAATTGTGGCTGCAGATGGGACATTTCGGCTTCGCGTCTAAGCAAGCCGGAAGTTGCCATTGTATAAAGTTCCCTTTGTAAAATATGGGCAAGGGATTTGCTCAGGCAGGTTATGGCCTTATGTTGAATAGTGAGGGTCTTCTCCCAGAGATCAAAGTAGTCATAGGCCTCATCATAACCACGTTTTACTGCTTTTTCAGGGTCGGCACCTTTCCTGACCTGGGACTTGACCTTCTTGAAGGTTTCTTTTAGTCCATAACGACACCTCCTCATGGTAGAGTTACAGGAGGAGGATGTCTTGGCAAAAGTGGTCGTGAAATTCAAAGTGGTTAGATTGTACCTTGCCTGTTGTTCTAAGTCCTTGAGGACAGAGAGTGGGACCTTGCCTAAAGGGGCCCCCGAAGGTTTAGGAGATATACAGATCTTGGCAAAGTCTGCATTTAAGTCTTGGAGTTTCTCCGAAAAACAAGGTTGTCCAACCTTGTACCACTTAGAAGTGGAAGGGGGGGCTTTGGGTATTTGCCCTCTGCCAGGTTTGCAGCCATAAGATCATTGTTGAATTTGTCAAAGGCATCTCTTATACCAGAGTTGAGGGGCAACATAGCTGATGGACCCGTAGGTCTCAGCTCTTGGACGGCCACCTCGTCATCGATACCTATGATAGCAGTAGCAGGTCTGGGGACTGAATCCCTCGGATCAGGTAATTTGAGGATACGTCAAAAGGTATCTACCTCCTCCGCATATTGATTTGGGATGTCAGCCAGAGCCACATCCCTATAATAGGGCGGGTCAAGGTCAATTTGAGGGTGTTCCTGATCATCAGAGACCATTCTCTGGGGCTTGGGAGACCTGTGTTTACGTCTAGGGGACTGATCCTCCCCAGACGATGAGGGCAAATATGCGGACCTTGACTTATGTTTAGACTTGTCAGAGTGCTTTTTAGGTCTAGAATATGAAGGGCGATCATGATCGGAATCAGATCCCGAACCTGAGATTGGAGCATGGCTAACCTTGTGAGAGGACGTCTTGGGGCGAACAGACTGTGTCTGTTCGGAAGAGCTAAGACGAACGTCCGAACCTTGCTCGGCCTGAAGGCGAGGAGGAAGAGAAGGGCCATATTCAATATCCATGGGTTCAGAAGCACTGACAGAGGTCTGAGGTTTGGTGCGAACAGCCGAAGAGGCGATCTTATCAGCCAGCCCTTGTTGAGATTTTAGGAAATCTTCACGCATAGATTTAAGGGCATCATAGATGTTGGCCTGAAAAACACCGAATTTCTGATCAAATTTGTGGTCCAAAGACTTTTCTACAGAAGAATGGACTTTATGATGTAAGGCTGTACTGGGAGTGGGAGGGACAGTACGCCCTGGTGTAGTAAGAGGCAAAGGATCGAAAGATAAGGGTCTGGGACGTGGAGGTGAAGTAAACAAATGATCGGCCGCAGCTTCAAGTTCGGCTTGCGATCCAGAAAACGATTCAAAAGAATCGCCAAGAACCTCGTCCCGATCTTTGTCCGATGCCTGAGAAGTGGGATGTTTTTTCTTGTATCGTCTTCTATTAGCAATTTTAGTGGACTGTTCGTCTGTGAAAGACGCACAGATTTGACAAGTACCAGCTTTTGTAACACACAGATCATCGCCCTTCCCTGCATCTCTGCAGGAAGGGCAATAGCCATGACTGTCGAATGGCTGACAGAAATGATTGCATTTGCTGGATCTGGGTTTATCTTTAGAAGACTGGTGGGCGGTGGCCATGTTTTAATGCAATAAAATATGAAAATACTCCGAACCGAAGATTCAAGCAGTACTAGTGTAGTGGCGAGCACACAACACGCGAAAAAAGAAGACGTTAAAAAACTGACAAAATACAGCACCGAAGTGCTGAAAATTGGGTATAAGATTCTATACTGCTAAATAAAGGAAAAGCCGAATTACGGACGAATGACAAACAATATATCCAGAGATATAATAGAAAACAGCTTTGGAAACTTAGCAGAGCATCCAATATGGCGGCGACCAACGAAAAGGAGGCTGATACACAGGAAGTGATGACGTCACGACAACCTATGAGGCCGAACCAACTGCATGCTTGTTTTTCTCGAGCGTTGGTCGTCTGTGCCTCGCGGCAACCAGTAAAGCATTCAGTCCCACATGGTAAGCTATTGTAGCGCAATAAAATTAATACTGCATCAGAAAGACCTGCATTAAAGGAGTAGCCAAAAAAGTGGCAAATCTTAATGAGCTTCTTATATCAATCTTTATGAAGTGACTGTAGTACCACTTGTAGGAGAATGACGAACCCCACAGGACAAGCATGAAGTAGTGCCACAAGAAATTCTTGAAAAGTCTATGTCGACAATATTAGATGGTCGAAATTAGCAACTTCAATATCCCAGATACAAAAAAAACAAAAAAACAAATAGTTTACAAGACAACAGCGATCACCAGTTTAACACAAACCCAGAGAGAACAAATCATGAGATTAGTCTTGGAGGTTTAACAAGAAAACAATTCATTGGCGATTAAGTATGAGACACTATGATGTGATAAAAACATAATGGCACGTTCACAAGAAGAAAACCACACAAATAGCACTTAGAATATAACAATGTAACAATAATGTCAACAAAACACACAATACAGGATAAAAGTGAAACAATAACAGACTCAATAGAAAAACATCCCCACTATATATTGAATTATTTACTTGTATTTCTGTGTTTGTCAAACTGGATTAATTGGTATCATCTTTTGAGTGATAACTAATTCAACTATATACAAACTGTTAAGCACATCATATATATATATATGTATATATAAAAAGGAAACCTATTCAACAAACTTATATATACAGACAAAGAGATATATAAACTTCATGTGTTATAATAACAGTGCTGATTTGGGGGGTGTTTATAACTCTATACAGCATTATGGGAGATTACCAATACACACTTATAGCAAATGGATTATACAGCAAGTTTTAACTGATTACATGCTGCTGCAAACTAGTCTGGAGCAATGGCTGCACACACAAAGCTATAGCTAGGCTCTGTATTCACCTGATCTCTGATTACACTAAGAAATGACCACTTTACAACAGTACATGAACAAAATGCAACTTCTTTATTCAAAAACAAGTGTAGTTGTAAGTCGGTAGGATTGAAGGAAGATATTTATTTACTTATAATGAATAGCAATACACCCTACTTTCACACTGACTTTTATAATGAATCCCAGACAGAAACAAGGATGTTTACAGAAGAGTCAATATATCAGTACCTGATGTGGGGTCGTGAAAATATTCAACTTTTTATCTGAAACTTTTAGTGTGATTAAGATTTTTTTCTATAATAAATACTTTTTGAAACAAATAAACCAAGTCCTAATTTGCAAATTGATATGCATGCATTAAGATTCTAACTATGTAAAACTGAGACGATTATTTCTTTTATCTTCGAGTCAGTTTTGCAGTGCGTACCGATGGCTAAACATACAGTTTCTGACCAGCTATATAAGCATTAACACTTCTGAAATGACTCTGATTTTATTACAGGTGACAAAACACCTGTCACCACACAGGAAGTCTGCCAGGGTAAGAAAGCTCTAGCTCATATCCTGCCATGCCCAAGGCACTAGCACTCAGGTAAACAACCTCAAATGCATAAATATGCTCCCTACCACTCTATTTAATTGAAATATAATCACTCTTTCCCCACCAGGTGCAAAAATTATTAGCTTTTTCACTTCCTCTTGCTCAATTTAAAAAATAGGACAATTTTTTTTCTAATATTTATAACCGACACCAATTAAGTCACAAAACTTAAGGGCTCATTGTTATCTTCATAGTTTTTAACATACATTATGTGTCTGGGTGATAAAAATCTTTTTTACTAATCTTTTACAGAATAAAGTTCTATTAGAAACAGTTTCTCATGGGACCATTACATCACATAATTTCTTTACAAATTCATTACCTTTATTCAATGTTATAAAAACAAACACAATATTTGTCTCATTATTTTGAGAAACTCTGAAAGTATACAACCATTTGGACACAGAACATATACTCTATACACAAACAACAAGACAATTGAATGGCTGAGCCCAACCTGCCAGATATGTGATGGAATTACTACAAACCTACACAAAGCCATATGGGTGGACACAAAATGCAGCATTCTACTTGACCAAAAATACCGGACATACACACACATAAAGCACACTGACTACACAACTACATCGCCCTTATTCTGGAAAAACAAAACTACATGTGACAAGACAAGACTCCAATATATGTAAAGAGAAAATCTGACCAAAAGTTTCAGTGTAGAGATACTCTGATCATTACACTGGATTGTTTATTTTGTGATATGAAACAGAGTGAGACTTTAGTTACTCATTAAATACTGGTAAAATGGCAACTATTACAAAAAGTTTACACAGGGTTGCCAAAAAAGTTAATATTTTATCACATAAACCCTTAGTATCCCAGTAATATAATAAAGACTAAAGAGCAAACAAAATGTCATTATTTTGATGATGTGTTGGGATTTGGCAAATTTTGGGATACTATTTTCCACTTTTTGACTCCTATAGCTTCTCCTTGACCTCGAGTCTGTCGGTTTCAAGGGTCCAAACTGCCTCTGAGATTTTCAATAAAACTTGTATGCCACTAACCTTGAAGATGGTCTCAGAATCTGGGCATACAAATTTGAGGTAGAGCTGAATACGAGTTTTACAGCATTGTTTTTCAAGAATAAAGACAACAATGACTTGTACAAGATTAGAATTCTATATGTATGTGTGAGCTGATTATGCATTTGTTTCAATACAAAAACAGGTATGATTTGATGTAAACATTGTGTACATCTGAGGATTACCTTTATAATGTTAAGTACTGCAAGAGTCTTAGAAAGTGATTGTTATGAAAAACACAGGTTAGTACTCACAAAGATTTCCTACACACACATATTTCTGCCATCAAATGCTTATGTACTAATAGAAACTCTATTGTCCAACCTATTGTAAATAGTTTATTATCCAGTGAATCTTTCAGGGTTTCACTTACTAATTTTCGTTCCATGTTACACAGGTCTGTTTCTTTAAAGATATTTATATTATGACTGTTTTCTAAGCAAATTTTAATGTGGCAAAGATATTTGACATTTAAATTGCTTATAAAAGAATCACGGTTATAAAGTACTCATTACAATAAAAATCAGATGTCAAAGATGCAATATCTATCATGACTAGCCTCATAAAGGACCAAAATCATATCTTGCATATTTTTCTCTCTCTACAGGTTATAGTGGGATTGTCATATTTGTTCTTTTTATTTCATCAAATCAAGAAAACTAAATATGTGTCCATTAAAATCTTTGTCAATAGCAACCCATGGCAGAGGGATTTTGTTGAGAAGTCTTAACAGCACCACTTTTCCCACTTTGTTACAACTTGGAGCGTTGGTGTTTACATGCACTGAGTGGTTCCTCTCACACTTCTGTGGATCCTTTGGGTTTGCCCTTACCACGCCGTTGTGCCAGAATGGAAGCGTTCACTGGTGCCAGTAGAGGAGCTGGGCTGGCGTTCAATGCTTTAAAGGTGGCCTTCATAGCTCCCTGAATAAACAACAGGTATAAAATAACATCAGAAATGCCTGTACCCTACAGCCTGGAGAAATAGCCTTGACCACAATGAGATATAGAAGTGAACAAGTGCACCAATATAAGGTGCAGCAGAAATTCTAGGGCTGAAAGGAAGCTTTCATAGCCCCCTAAAATACCACAGGTATATATGTAAAACATGATACAGGTAAAACAACATACAAGCGTAGGGCTGGCCATTAAGCAGAAGTTATGAAAGCAAAAATTTCTTAATGACATATTATAAAGTAGGGATGATTTGACGTGTACTTGATTAATCATCAATGACAGTGTAAAATCGCGGTCAGTCATTGTCTTTTTATAAAAATCAAATTTTCAGCTTAAATCTTACCTTTCCTAATGTATCTCAGGATCCATGTCTTTTTAAATTATTTTAGGCACTATTATTTAATAAATGGATTTGTCACATTATTTGAGTTTGTTTATATCTACCGCCATATTTACAGGAAGGGGTATTTTTGGTAGATTTTATATGTTGGAAAATCATTATTCTTACTGGATCGACCTATACTTCATCCCGGAAAGTTTTTCTTATGTAATATCGGTTGGAAAAATGGATAATAAACCATAAAGTTGGAGTCAATTCCCAACACTAACATACAAGTAAATACTTTTTAATTAGAAGATGCAATTGTCATTATCTGGAAAATGCTGCTGAAGAAGTACTTTTCAGTTGCCTTAAGAAATGAGGATTCAACTGTAAGTAAGTACTGGTGAAATGATGCACATATACTAGGCTCTGAAATATTTGCAACCAAGTTAGGCCTGATATTGATATTCTTCTGTGCACAGGGATATCTGGAACCCTCTCCCCCAAAAAATAAATACTGACACTATTGATAAACAATGTACCCACTAACCTATACAGTATAATACAGTATCATGCAAGCACCAGAACTTCTACTTACTCGCTGATACATGGAACACTATGACAAATACCTGTGTTACACATAGGGAAACTTTTTAAGGCAATAAGATATTATAAAGTCATATTTGTAACTGTAACTTGCAACATATATTTATTTTACTATATTAGTCAATGATGATCATTATTTTTAACACATTTTTAACTAGGGCTGCAACGATTCTTCGGTTACTCAGACACGAAACGATTCAGTTCAATACTCGAAGCAAGAAAAGGGAACCGGCTATTCAAAAACAACTAAACATAGACGTAAAATCTACTACAAAATTAAATTTTTTTCTTTAAATATATGAATATATTCATATATTTTACTAATTTAAGGTGTTTCTGTTTTTTATATTTTAAGCATTTGCAAACTTTAATAGTTTGTGTAACAATGTTTTTAATAGACAGCATTTTAATATAACGTATTTCGAAGACACCTCAAATCTCGCAATATAAAAATGGATAAAATTTCCTATATTTTCCATTATAAATGTGTCTTTTCCCCAAACTTTCAATAAACTATCAAAATTCTTTCCTGTTGTGTGTGTTGTAACCACTTGATAAGGCGTGATAAGTCGTTTGCAGCCCTATTCTTAACTTGTGGTTAATGATGAATGTTTTTTTTTTTTATCCTGTAGGTGGTTTGAATTTGCCATGTAATAATGAGCTCATGAAAGTCTCCAATGCACCCTTTCCCACACCACCTTTTGGGAGACTTAATATTTTATTAACCTGGAAACTTTTTTTCAAATTTTTCTCATGGAAGAGCACATCTTCCGATTGTAATTGGACAGGGAAATATCTAAGAACTGTCCACAGTGATATTAGACAGACAAAAAAAATACTAATAAATATTAAATCTGATCAAATTTATAAACCTTTTTTTTTTTTCACAAAATTAAAGAAATTTTCTGATTTTTAAAGTCTTATTACCCTTGCTCCTCTAACGGGGAGGTGCAAGAGTATTATTATCAGATCTGTCCAAGCTCATAACTTGAAAACTATGCATCACATCTGGGTCATATTTTCACACAAGATGGGGTCTAAACTGTGGCTAGATCCTCCCGAAACATTGTCTGGATACAGATTTGTTTTTTGTGTTTTTTCTCAGTATTGCCCACCTGCAACGGTTAATACATTCTCGGACACTGCTTGTTTTATGTATAAACACACAAAATTCTCAAAATAACGCACGACACTAAATGCAACCACTATTTCCTGTAAAAGGCGACTTTTTCTTGAGACCATATTTAGTACGAGTCTCAACAGTTTCTGGTTTTGATGTAGTTTTATGTTGACCCCACCTTGGCAATTTTTTAGCGTTGCACAATCTTGCACCGCCTTTCTATTACTAGTAGTGTTGGGATGATTAGACGAATGGTCGATTATTCGTCGGTGACAGTGTACAAAGACAGTCGGTCATTGTCGTTTTCTAATAATCAAATTTTCAGCTTAAATCTTACATTTCCTACTGTGCCTTAATATCCATGTATTTTTAACATATTTTAGGTATTTTTCTTAATAAACTATCGGTTTTCTCTTGCATTTCGAGGTTGTTTATATCTACCGACATATTTACCGACTTGTGATAGATTCTAAATGTCGGAACACCGTTATTCTTACCGGATTGACCTATACTTTACCCCGGAAAGTGTTTCTTCATTAATGATCAACAATGGAGTAAAATAATCAATTGGGGCTTGATCATCTGTCGGAAAAATGGACGAATAATCGACACTGAAAGTTGGAGGCGAGTCCCAACACTGATTACTAGTGACCTTATACTGTCCCATTTCTAGTTTTACCTGACCTTCTACTTACCTTTCTATTTTGTTTAAATGGCCCATGTACAAAAATTTTCTCTAAATTAATACAACCATGTATGGATTGCCTCCAAGCTTTACATGAAATTGCACTGACCTTGACAAGCTGCACGTCTTGATGTGTGAGACGGATGTGTGGCAGCTGTTCCCGGTTGACAATCCAGGGATGGTTGAGCACTTGCTGCAGTGTGATGCGTTGGCGTGGGTCCACGTGTAACATCTTTTGCACCAATTCCTGGAGACGCAAAAGAAAAAAAGGATAACATGAACACTACACTACATGAAATAGATGTAGGATTAGTTATAGGACTAATGCTTAAAGTTAAGCGTCTACCTCCTGTCACATTGGGAGAGTTCCTCAGCACTGCCACATGTAGGGGTCAAACCTTGGTACTTCTTCATCATTTAAAACTGATCTGTTTTAATCAAAACAATCAGTTTTTGTCTAATTTTCTTGTAAAGGCATGCCTAGTGTAGACTTGCTCCAAGTTGCTATTTCTTATTCCACCAAATCTGACATACATGGAATCACTATGAATCCATTTGGATGGTGGGAATCCTACTGTCTAATGAAATACAAAACCAAACTAGAGGATCGCTCGCAAAAAAAAAGATAATGTTTTTGCATAGCAAAAACAAAGCGTCCCGAAAAGGATATAAAGGTGAGTGCTAAAGTATTAAGAAAATGCTTCGTTTCTAGCCTTATACTGTTGTGGCAACCAAAGTCAGCGCAGTCTGCTCTATCTAGCACGGTTTTCAAGATATAAGCATTTTTGTGTTTTGCAAAAAATAAAAAAATTAAAAATGTCCGCTATATTTGGCGAGACAAAAATATTTTGAAAATTGGCATGGCTACTCTGCAGAGATACCCAGCAGGTCCAAAATTTTGTTGAGTTTACTCCATATAGCACGGTTTTCGAGATATAAGCATTTTTGTGTTTTGCAAAAACTTTGAAAATTCAAAATGGCCACCATTTTTGGGGAGACAAAAATTTTTGTCAAGACCACTGCCGTGGTGTGTATCTCCCGCCGAGCATTAAAGCAGAATAAATAGCTTTTCCGAGATATTCACAATTTTTCATTTTCGTGTGTGAAAGGTCTTCCAAAAGTAGGTGAATGAGTTATTTGAGAAAAATTGGCTATCTGCAATACTATTAAGAGATAATTCACATTTACTCATTTTGAGTAGGTGAATAATTATCTATGGGTCTGAAACTTCACCAAGTGAAAGCTCTCCCACAAGTAGGTGAATGAGTTATTTGAGAAAAATTGGCTATCTGCAATACTTTTAGAGATAATTCGCATTTACTCATTTTGAGTAGGTGAGTAATTAGCTATGGGTCTGAAACTTCACCATGTGAAAGCTCTCCCACAAGTAGATGAATGAGTATTTGATAAAAATTGGGTATCCGCAATACTTTTACAGATAATTAGCATTTACTCATTTTGAGTAGGTGAATAAATAGCTATGGGTCTGAAACTTCACAGAGTGAAAGCTCTCCCAAAAGTAGGTGAATGAGTTATTTGAGAAAAATTGGCTATCTGCAATACTTTTAGAGATAATTCACATTTACTCATTTTGAGTAGGTGAATAATTAGCTATGGGTCTGAAACTTCACCAAGTGAAAGCTCTCCCAAAAGTAGGTGAAGGATTTATTTGAGAAAAATTGGCTATCTGCAATACTTTTAGAGATAATTCGCATTTACTTATTTTGAGTAGGTGAGTAATTAGCTATGGGTCTGAAACTTCACCAAGTGAAAGCTCTCCCAAAAGTAGGTGAATGAGTTATTTGAGAAAAATTGGTTATCTGCAATACTTTTACAGATAATTCGCATTTACTCATTTTGAGTAGACGAGTAATTAGCTATGGGTCTGAAACTTCACCAAGTGAAAGCTCTCCCAAAAGTAGGTGAATGATTAATTTGAGAAAAATTGGCTATCTGCAATACTTTTAGAGATAATTCGCATTTACTCATTTTGAGTAGACGAGTAATTAGCTATGGGTCTGAAACTTCACCAAGTGAAAGCTCTCCCAAAAGTAGGTGAATGAGTTATTTGAGAAAAATTGGCTATCTGCAATACTTTTACAGATAATTCGCATTTACTCATTTTGAGTAGGTGAGTAATTAGCTATGGGTGTGAAACTTCACCAAGTGAAAGCTCTCCCAAAAGTAGGTGAATGATTAATTTGAGAAAAATTGGCTATCTGCAATACTTTTAGAGATAATTCGCATTTACTCATTTTGAGTAGGTGAGTAATTAGCTATGGGTCTGAAACTTCACCAAGTGAAAGCTCTCCCAAAAGTAGGTGAATGAGTTATTTGAGAAAAATTGGCTATCTGCAATACTTTTAGAGATAATTCACATTTACTCATTTTGAGTAGGTGAGTAATTAGCTATGGGTCTGAAACTTCACAGAGTGAAAGCTCTGCCAAAAGTAGGTGAATGAGTTATTTGAGAAAAATTGGCTATCTGCAATACTTTTACAGATAATTCGCATTTACTCATTTTGAGTAGGTGAGTAATTAGCTATGGGTCTGAAACTTCACAGAGTGAAAGCTCTCCCAAAAGTAGGTGAATGAGTTATTTGAGAAAAATTGGCTATCTGCAATACTTTTAGAGATAATTCGCATTTACTCATTTTGAGTAGGTGAGTAATTAGCTATGGGTCTGAAACTTCACCAAGTGAAAGCTCTCCCAAAAGTAGGTGAATGATTAATTTGAGAAGAATTGGCTATCTGCCATACTTTTAGAGATAATTCACATTTACTCATTTTGAGTAGGTGAGTAATTAGCTATGGGTCTGAAACTTCACCAAGTGAAAGCTCTCTCAAAAGTAGGTGAATGAGTTATTTGAGAAAAATTGGCTATCTGCAATACTTTTAGAGATAATTCACATTTACTCATTTTGAGTAGGTGAGTAATTAGCTATGGGTCTGAAACTTCACCAAGTGAAAGCTCTCCCAAAAGTAGGTGAATGAGTTATTTGAGAAAAATTGGCTATCTGCAATACTTTTAGAGATAATTCGCATTTACTCATTTTGAGTAGGTGAGTAATTAGCTATGGGTCTGAAACTTCACCAAGTGAAAGCTCTCCCAAAAGTAGGTGAATGAGTTATTTGAGAAAAATTGGCTATCTGCAATACTTTTAGAGATAATTCGCATTTACTCATTTTGAGTAGGTGAGTAATTAGCTATGGGTCTGAAACTTCACCAAGTGAAAGCTCTCCCAAAAGTAGGTGAATGAGTTATTTGAGAAAAATTGGCTATCTGCAATACTTTTAGAGATAATTCACATTTACTCATTTTGAGTAGGTGAGTAATTAGCTATGGGTCTGAAACTTCACCAAGTGAAAGCTCTCCCAAAAGTAGGTGAATGAGTTATTTGAGAAAAATTGGCTATCTGCAATACTTTTACAGATAATTCGCATTTACTCATTTTGAGTAGGTGAGTAATTAGCTATGGGTGTGAAACTTCACCAAGTGAAAGCTCTCCCAAAAGTAGGTGAATGATTAATTTGAGAAAAATTGGCTATCTGCAATACTTTTAGAGATAATTCGCATTTACTCATTTTGAGTAGGTGAGTAATTAGCTATGGGTCTGAAACTTCACCAAGTGAAAGCTCTCCCAAAAGTAGGTGAATGAGTTATTTGAGAAAAATTGGCTATCTGCAATACTTTTAGAGATAATTCACATTTACTCATTTTGAGTAGGTGAGTAATTAGCTATGGGTCTGAAACTTCACAGAGTGAAAGCTCTGCCAAAAGTAGGTGAATGAGTTATTTGAGAAAAATTGGCTATCTGCAATACTTTTACAGATAATTCGCATTTACTCATTTTGAGTAGGTGAGTAATTAGCTATGGGTCTGAAACTTCACAGAGTGAAAGCTCTCCCAAAAGTAGGTGAATGAGTTATTTGAGAAAAATTGGCTATCTGCAATACTTTTAGAGATAATTTGCATTTACTCATTTTGAGTAGGTGAGTAATTAGCTATGGGTCTGAAACTTCACCAAGTGAAAGCTCTCCCAAAAGTAGGTGAATGATTAATTTGAGAAGAATTGGCTATCTGCCATACTTTTAGAGATAATTCACATTTACTCATTTTGAGTAGGTGAGTAATTAGCTATGGGTCTGAAACTTCACCAAGTGAAAGCTCTCTCAAAAGTAGGTGAATGAGTTATTTGAGAAAAATTGGCTATCTGCAATACTTTTAGAGATAATTCACATTTACTCATTTTGAGTAGGTGAGTAATTAGCTATGGGTCTGAAACTTCACCAAGTGAAAGCTCTCCCAAAAGTAGGTGAATGAGTTATTTGAGAAAAATTGGCTATCTGCAATACTTTTAGAGATAATTCGCATTTACTCATTTTGAGTAGGTGAGTAATTAGCTATGGGTCTGAAACTTCACCAAGTGAAAGCTCTCCCAAAAGTAGGTGAATGAGTTATTTGAGAAAAATTGGCTATCTGCAATACTTTTAGAGATAATTCGCATTTACTCATTTGAGTAGGTGAGTAATTAGCTATGGGTCTGAAACTTCACCAAGTGAAAGCTCTCCCAAAAGTAGGTGAATGAGTTATTTGAGAAAAATTGGCTATCTGCAATACTTTTAGAGATAATTCACATTTACTCATTTTGAGTAGGTGAGTAATTAGCTATGGGTCTGAAACTTCACCAAGTGAAAGCTCTCCCAAAAGTAGGTGAATGAGTTATTTGAGAAAAATTGGCTATCTGCAATACTTTTAGAGATAATTCGCATTTACTCATTTTGAGTAGGTGAGTAATTAGCTATGGGTCTGAAACTTCACCAAGTGAAAGCTCTCCCAAAAGTAGGTGAATGAGTTATTTGAGAAAAATTGGCTATCTGCAATACTTTTAGAGATAATTCGCATTTACTCATTTTGAGTAGGTGAGTAATTGGCTATGGGTCTGAAACTTCACCATGTGAAAGCTCTTCCAAAAGTAGGTGAATGAGTTATTTGAGAAAAATTGGCTATCTGCAATACTTTTAGAGGTAATTCGCATTTACTCTTTTTGAGTAGGTGAGCAATTAGCTATGGGTCTGAAACTTCACCAAGTGAAAGCTCTTTGGGATAGCTGCTCTGCAGAGATACCCTGAAGATAAAAAATTTTGTTGAAATCGCTCTATGTAGCACGGTTTTCGAAATATTAGCATTTTTGTGTTTTGCAATTTTTGCGCAAAAATTCGAAAATTCAAAATGGCCGCCATTTTTGGCAAGAGAAAATTTTTTTGAAAATTGGCATGGCTACTCTGCACAGATACCCTGCGGGTCAAAAATTTCGTCGAAATCGCTCTATCTAGCACGGTTTTCGAGATATAAGCATTTTTGTGTTTTGCAATTTTGCGAAAAATTCGAAAATTCAAAATGGCCGCCATTTTTTGCGAGAAATTTTTTGTTTGAAAATTGGCAGCTAATCTGCAGAGATACCCTGCGGGTCAAAAATTTCGTCGAAATCGCTCTATCTAGCAGGGTTTTCGAGATATAAGCATTTTTATGTTTTGCAATTTTTGCGAAAAATTCGAAAATTCAAAATGGCCGCCATTTTTGGCGAGACAAAAATTTTTTCAAAATTGGGATAACTACTCTGCAGAGATACCCTGTGGCTCAAAAATTTCGTCGAAATCGCTCTATCTAGCACGGTTTTCGAGATATAAGCATTTTTGTGTTTTGCAATTTTTGCGAAAATTTCGAAAATTCAAAATGGCCGCCATTTTGGGCGAGACAAAAATTTTTTGAAAATTGGGAAAACTACTCCGCAGAGATACCCTGCGGGTCAAAAATTTCGTCGAAATCGCTCTATCTAGCACGGTTTTCGAGATATAAGCATTTTTGTGTTTTCCTTATTTGGAAAATTCGTAATAATTAATTAATCATTAATTACTCGGCCATTTCTTGACCAATCAATGCCAAAATCTAATGATTTCCAGATTTTAATAGAATGAATGTATTTGCCAAGTTTCAGGTGAATTGATAAAATTCCTTTCAAGTTATCATCCGGACAAGCTTCCCCATCGAAAAAAGACATTTTTGGTCATGTGACCTCTCTGATTGGTTGAAATGTCACTGCAGCATATTCAAAAAAATTCCCCAAGGCTACTGCCTAAACCTGCCAAATTTGAAAAGAATCCGCCTAACGGTTACAGAGTTATAAGGAAAACAAAATGCGGAGCCGGCGGAGCCGGCGGAGCCGGCGGAGCCGCCGGAGCCGGCGGAGCCGGCGGAGCCAGAAGCTCTCCCATACACAAACAAGCGTCCCTTGCGGGACGCTTAACTAGTTGCTATTTCTTATTCCACCAAATCTGACATACATGGAATCATTATGAATCCATTTGGATGGTGGGAATCCTACTGTCTAATGAAATACAAAACCAAAATCATTCAGTCCTCATATAATACCTAAGACAAAAGCACTTAAAAGAAAGTCTATAGTTGTGTGGTTATGCCGCAGCGGCGCCTTTTGAATGGAACAAGCTTCCACTAAGTGTTAGAACCCCAACAGGTCACCTCCAGTTTCTGAAGTCAACTCAAGACATACCTGTTTAGATTGGTAGACCCATCACCATGGTCATCACTCCCTGGCAGGCACTAATTAGACTATAACACGCGCCAGGTTTTAGTCTCCCTCTTTTTGAATACCAGTGCATTAGAGGATTTTTATCAATTTTATGTTATACCAATGTTTCTAGTAATATATTTTATTATTATTAAAAGTTACAGATAATGCAATTACATGGAAACAATTTTCAATGTTAAAATAAGAAAATAGTACTCTTTCTGTTATATTTTCACTCTGAACAATTTATTTCCCTATCCTTTTATAAGTAGTCTTTACAGCCGTATTATAAAGGTCACAACATGACAGGTAGGTTTGAAGTAGGAAACAAGCAATAAGTACCTGGTGGTCACGGTAAAAGGAACAAACTCCAGTTGACACTGGTTCCTGTGATTTTTAATCGGTCTTTATCACTGCTTTCGACATCTTGTACTAGTGTTGAAGACTGTAAACCGGAAACCTATTTGCAGACCGAAAGACAGTGGTCCGGTTACGTTTCGCTTTCCTCTAACCAAAACTGGTCTCATCACATATTTCATTATTTTTACTTAAGTTTACCAAAATATTTCAAACATTTCACAGTATTTTATAATATTCTGTTAATATTTCACACATTTTGTCCTCAAAAGTCTTCAAAAAGTCCATCGTGGTTCTTATTTATACAAGAGTTACAGCTCATGTACGCGTCTGAAAACTTTTGTCTTCGCGTTTTATGAATGAAACGTACCCGGTTTTTCGTCGAATTTCCGCTTTTGGAAACCGGTTCTAAAATTCGCATTCAACCACAACATACCTTGTACAAGTCATACCACAACAGGTAGTTTTTGAGGGCTTTAGGAGAAAGAAGAAAACGGGTGCATTCCATTTGGTGAAAGAATTCAGAGATGTAGCCAGCTTTTCATGAAAGGGGGAAATTCCCCCTTGGTTTAAAAAGGGGGGGATTTCAAAAATAAAAAGGGGGATCCAATCCTCGATGGAAATATTTCCAGAGATGATCAAACTTTAGTACATATTACGGCATAACCGTGTCATACATTGTTATGTGACAGAAACTGAAACAGATGCAGAAGTTTGGATATCTGAAGTTGTGACAACTGGAAGCAGAGTGCATTGGTCACTGTCATTGCCTTTACCCTTTTCAGAGTCCTTACTGATTACTGAACTGCTAGCATTATTGTTTCCATCTGTGTTGCACACCTTGGGTTTGAAGAAATCACTAATGGATGTATTACCTTAACATCTCTTCCGATTTATTTTAATTTCGTTTCAATCCATATTTATCCTTTAAACGCCTACCATATAACCACAATATTTTTGTCTGCTACTAAAGATGTCTGTTTGCTCGATTCTGATTGGACAAGAATTAGAAAGGGGTCACATCTCAACCAATAGAAAAATTCCTTACGGTTGAGTTCATGCATGCGCATTGACAACTCTTCCTGTCATCAAGCAATGATACAGCAAACATTTAGTGTATGTTAAGGTCGTGTAAGCTATTCTCTTCACGCACTGGGTCCCTGCATTTGCGTGTAGTAAACCTCTAATATACCACACTGTAGTTTCGAAATCACATGAGATTTTAAAAAAATTGCGAGATTCTTGCAATCGCGCAGTCTGGCAACATCTCTGGAATTTACAACAATATCTAAAATTTAGGCTAGTCACGCTAAGTTTTTTCTTTTTTTTTGTTATGACAGCATCACAATTCTCCCATAAATACATCATGCCACCTTGTGTTAACATCCATTGAACAAATTTTCTTTCATTGAAATTCAACACATTTGTCTCAAATGTGACATACTACCACAAACTGACCTTGGCCATTGGAGAGACTGAATCCCAGTTCCCACCAGACATAGAGAAATTGCCCTCTCCAATTCTGCGTAGTATGTCATTTTCGGTGTCATTGGGCCCGTGGGCAAATGGAGTATGGCTGAAATAAACAAGCAAATAATTGATGAACATAGTAATGTTGGCCAAGAAGTACAATGACAGAAACAAATAACATCTATGTAGAAAGACCACAATATTTGCACTAAAACTCTGTCCATGTATTTCTAACCTCTGAGAAGGAGGTAATGTTTTTAAAGATTTTTATCACTGCAGACATAAGCTACATGGGGAGTTATTTGGTCATGGGGGAGGTCTGTGTTCTCTGAGTGCTTTTCTTGATACAAAGTTAATTCTCAAGACAATTTTACATTGTTCAAATTTATACTACCTGCAAAGAACAATTTGACACCAAAAAATTAAATGCATGCGAAGGAGGGACTTGCTTTTGCTTCCTTTTATGCAAAATCTAGTGGCACCTAGTTCAAACAACACACGTGTACTTCAAATTGGCCTTGGTTTAACAAAGATGACACAAGACTGTGAGCATAACTTATATATAAGATTTGTAGAATTATCTTTGCATCAGATCAAGTTTATCATCACCATTTTCATTTGAAAAATGTGTACCTAAATTCTACACTGGTTATAGCTAACTAGTTTACAGTATACCACAAATTCTGAAACTCTGTCAATACTACTGAAGGTAGAGTATCCAGAGAAGTAACAAGTATAAAACTTACTCTGCTGACATGGTACAAAGTAAAAGTCTCAAGAGTTTACAGTTTCCACTTTGAAATAGAGCAAACAAAGTAAGCATTATAAGACTCACCCTGCCAACATGGTGTAGAGCAGAACTCCTAGACTCCAGACATCACAGGCAGTGTCATAACCCTGCTTCTTCAACACCTGCAGGCATTGAAACCAGTGTATTATATATTCTATATTACATCTAATTCAAAGATTGTGTTGCAAACAAGTATTTTGATTGGTCAAAATGCATCTAAAAATAGTTTGAATCTGGGATTTTATGTCCTTTTAACAGCTACAGTCATGATGGGTCAAGTAACTAGTATTTCTCAAACAGAAGGTCATGAACTGGGTTTGAACTAAAGACCATAGAGGTAAGTGAGAAGTGATTGCTTGTCAAAGGTGATAACCCAAAACGTGCACGGGGGATACTATCTGGGTGTAAATCAGTGTCATATGAAATTTATATATTGTACCAGGATAATCTAGTTAACATGGAATTAATTTTAAAGTTGTACCTACATGTTTCTTTTACCATATATAACCTACTCAATTTTTATTGCTGTTATATGTCATTTAAAAATGTTATGAAATAAGCAGAGGGTGATTAATTCCAAAGTGTGGTAAATAGTCTCTTCTGTTTCAATGTAGTTTACAGTCAAATCTTCACAGTAACAGATACCACAGCACCTTACCTCAGGTGCCACAAAGTTGGCGGTGTAGCAGGGTGTCATCAGCAGGCCATTTTCAGCTCTCAGCTGCTTCGCAAAACCAAAATCACAGATACGCAAGCTCTCCGGACTGCCAGACTCATCCAAGTACAGAACATTGGAGGGCTTCAGATCCCGGTGAACTACCTGAAATAACAGGTGTTATAGGTTAACAAAGGTATAAAAACTACAACAAAACATAGGTAGAGCACATCGAAAGGCTTCAGCTCTCTGTGAACTACCTGCTCGGTATACAACTAGTAAAAGGTAAGCTGAAAAGTACACAAGTACAGAACACTGGAAGGCTTCACCTCCTGATGAATTACCTGGAATTACACATTACATATTAACACAGGTAAATCAATGGCTTAAAAACATTTGCCCCAGTGACCAAATATCAGTGTAACCCTAAAGCCAACTTTTGTACATGGTGAAATGACCCAAGATTCTCAGCTCTTGTAAGCAAAGGAGTCAAGGTGTAGTTACCTAGTTATACTTGTACATTAGCACTAAAATACCTTTATTCTCAGAATTCTTAACAGACTCCGAATCATCCCCCAGCTCCTGTGAGGCATGCGGGTCAGGCTCATAATGTGATAATAAAACTCTTGAGGACAGAGAGACTTCAGTCTATGAAGTGCATGTGATGTCCTCATGCATATCTGCATGATAATAAGCAGTCAGATTTCCGATAATTTTCTGGGAATTTTATAGCTTTAGTCATGTGGATCTTTGGGTCTAAACAGCGTTCGACAGTAATGCTGTCCCCCTGGTCCATGGCCAGTAGAATTTTCTAAGGACTTGCATAGTTTAAAAGTTACTGGCCCCTTTTGCCAGTAGATTTCATTGAACACATTCACCTGAGATACTGAATAAAATAGTGTGCTTTTATTTCTCATAATTAATGACCACCACAAAATCTAAAGGACCAGTAGATATCGAGAGTTACTGGCCCTATGGTCCAGCCTACATTTCTTGTTAGTGTCAAACACTGGGTCTAAAGGTCTCCATTTCCTGCAAACAATGTCAGTTAGTTTTACACATAGACTACTTCAATTAAAGCCCTTTAATTAGAATTTTACTCAGTGGAATTCCCTTTTAAGTAAAAGTATACATCAGGGCCCAGTTACACAAAGCCTCCTTTGGAAAAGACTTCCTTCAGTAAAGGAAGGACAATTTCTTTGCTTTGGGAAGGCCACCTTAAATTTAAGTGTCACAAAGCCACCTTACCAAAAAAGTTGACTGAAACTTAAGGAGAGAGCAAAAATTATTAAACATTCACTGGAGGACATTTTCTTATATTCAAGGTAGGTTCTTTGCTTCCTTTAAATTAAAGGGACTTTCCTTGAAATTTCAAGGTCTCCTTTAAAGATGGAGGCTTTGTGAAATCAAGTTTCATAAAAAAAGGGGAAAAATTCAAGGTGACTTTTATCTTTGTGAAACTGGACCCTGGTCCGAAAGGAATCTTTTCCACTGAAATACAGTGCTTTCTGTATCTTCTGGTTGCATAGCTTTGAGGATCAACTTAACTGGATTCAACTGTACTTCCTTCACATTATACACAGTTACCTAAGTCTAATTAACATATGCAAATGTTTTACACATACCCCCTTTGAGTGCAAATAGTGCACCGTCTCTGCCACTGTTTTCAGCACGGCACTGGCTTCCCGTTCCGAGAAGAACTTTTGCCGCAGAATCTTGTCCAGCAGCTCTCCTCCCCTCATCAAGTCTGTCACCAGGTACACCGTGCTGCCATGGGTATACACCTGCAAAACCATGGCAACCATAGAACTAGGCCCTTTAAAAAAACAAAACATTGGTATACACCTGCAAAAAACAGCAACCATAAAACTACAACTTACCATTCAGCTATTGTTGTTGAAAACAATTAGCAAAATCAGTACTTAGTATTGACAATTGAAAAACTGGTTTTTAGTTTCTGATGTTTCTTTTATCATGCAGTATTTCCTGGTTACACAATGTCCACTTCCAGCCATTGTAGCAATGGAATAAATTTTTTGGAAAATGTTTAGAACTTCTGACGAGCACTTATCTATGCATTATTAGCCTAAAATAAGGAAAAATGTGTGTATCCATGATAACTATAATTGTCATATTTCAATTATGACAATCTAAAGTATAAGTGACCTGTGATATCATGATTTTTTTATTCTAGTGTTTTTCTCTGTTTGTAAAATCAGTGTGAATCATTACTTTACCAATGAATATGGCCAGTTTCAGTCATAATTGTAAAAATAACTACTTTGTATAGTTTTACACACAATATCCACCATGGCTGTAAAGACTACTCAAATACTACTTGCAAAATCTAGCAATGAACTACTCGGAATAAAAAGTTATTTTATTTTGCAATTTTTTTTTATGTAAACAGTTTTACAGATATTCACATAAAATTGACCTACAAAGATTTGTTTTTCATAACATTTACAATAAAGTAATGCTTTCTTTTTCCTCTTTCTTATACACTGAAAATTCAAGACTTATTTTGCACATATCTTTGAAAACACTCGCATAAAATGAGTAATAACTTATGACAGTTTGACTCCTATGTCTAAGTAACCAATTTTGACACTTTAACTCCTGACAATTAATTAATTAATGACTTATGACATGTTGACTCCTGAGCAATGACTCATGACAGTTTGATTCACACATCTAACTGATGACTTTTGAGTGTTTGACTTCTACATCAAACCAATGACTTTTGACAGTAAGACTCTCCATTGTAAGTACTAACTTTTACATTTAACCAATGACTTTTCATATTCCACTCTTACTTTTAACCAACGACATTCAACAGTTTGACTCCATTTTTAAAAACTGACTTTTGACAGACACCTATTTTTAAAAATTGACACTGACACATATTTTACACAAAAACATCACTCACGTCTCTGAGTGTGATGATGTTACGGTGCTCTCCATATCGTAACAAGATTTCTACTTCCTCTGTGCAGTCTCTCTTCTCTTCATTAATGATCTTAAAAAAATGGACAAACAAGTGCAACCACAAAAGGAGAGTATTTAAGTGTAAACAGTATCAGGAATAGCAAACAAAATCCTCCATTTCATCCACTTAACACTTATCTTAATAATACTTAACAGCATTCATAAGTTATAGTTTAAACTAGAAAATCTCTTCATGATATATTTAAAAGCTAAGAAACATAACATTTTTTTAATGTTAAGTCAAACATGAGATATATCCTTGAATTTATATGACTTTTATTGTTTGATATATGTATCAGTTGTGAGAAAGACTAAAAAATAACGGACTCTTTAATTATTCTGAATGGATATGTGATTTGTGCCATACCAAAACAAAAAGCAAAGTATCTATTTTCCGTTCATACCACTAATTTATGGAATGTTTATTTGAGCAAAGCTCCATTTTAAACTTATGAATTCTACTATCAATCAGGACTTACTTTGACTGCAAACTCCTCTCCTGTTTTCCTGTGTAAACAACGTCTGCATATTGAATACGAACCAACACCTAATTCCTGTATAAGAATAAAAATAGCATCAGACATGCCCGTACCCCACAGCCTGAAATAGTTTTCAACACCATGACATATAGAAGTGGTGAAACAATACAAAGACCAGAATACTTTCAGCGCATTGTCACTTATATAAAGGTCCAAATAATGTTTAAGTAGAGAAAATAACATCTAAGAGAAAGAAAATGTATGTAAAGATAACATAATAAAACAAGACAATTCAATAGCAACTTGGCAGCATTAATCAGTAAACTAAAAATATGAAGCTGTAAAATTTACTAATTGGAGAATAGCTGTCAATGGAAATAGCATAATTATGTAAAAGTGCATATAAAAAACAGTTGCAGCAATCCATATATCCTTGTCGTAAGAGAAAGATGTCTTAAATATGGCAGCTGAACTCACTTTGGCAGAGCAAAAAGGTCACACCATGATGCAGACATACATTTACATACACTGCCTAACGAATGTCCCAACCAAGTGTCAACCTTCTACACCTTATGGAATTCAAGAAATAGCCGTTTTTTTGTCGTTTTGATGAAGTGTCTAAAATAATGTTTAACCGGTTCCCAAATATTCTTTGTGGATTTCGTTTTTTCTACCTATAAACGAAACAAAATACCGCATACCTGAAAACCGTTAACAATACCAACTAATGTCCCTACCAAGTATCAACTTCCTACACCTTATGGTTTCTGAGATATAGCCCGGACAAGATTTTATAGGTCAAGGTCACTATGGCAAGTTCAAAGGTCAAATCAGGGCAAAGCATTTCACAAATTTGTCTCTGAAAGAAAAATAGATAGAAGATGACAATCTATAAACATGTTTTAGAAAAACAAGTAACTGGCCAAATTATAACACATGGAAAGGACAAGGTTTTTGGCCATGGTATTGTAAAAATAGTGCCTGTAGCCCACAACTTGATTGCTAAATCAAGGAGAGCAATGTAAGTTTATTATGTCCTTTTAACAAAACCCTATTTTGTAACCACTATCTATCCTAAATGCCATTTCAAAATAATTAATTGGATGGGATTCTCCTAAACGAGAAAATTTAGTAGTGAAACCTCGAACTCACCTCTTTTAGTTCATAATCATCTGTGAATACCTTTTTCTTTATCCCTGGAAGCTGCAGATAAAATATAACAAATAGAATTTTAACTCTGAAAGCACTACAGGATAAGAAACATTTTTTTAATAATTAAAGAATTCCTTAATTTTATCATAGAGACTGAAATTTTAGAAAGAGGAACAACCTCTCAGTCTGTAAGCTGTTGTTTATTTCACAAAATTAATTTTGTAAATCTGTTGGGAGTCTGTGTATTTACATGTTTGAGGGGGGTGACCTCCATGTGTGAGTCTGTGTATTTACATGTATTAGTCTGTGTATTTACATGTGAGCCTATGTATTTACATGTCCGAGTCTAAGTATTTACATGTGTAAATCCCTGTATTTAAATGTTGAGTCTGCATATTTACATGTGTGAATCTGTGTACTTACATGTGTGAGTCTGTGTATTTACATCTTTGAGTCTGTACAAAGAGGAGTCTTGAGTATTTACATGTTTGAGTCTGTGCATTTACATATTTCAGTCTGCATTTTACATGTCTAAGTCGGTACTACAACTTGCATGTAAATTTACACGTTTGAGTCTTTGTATGCGAATGTGTCATTTGGTTTATTTACATGTGAATCTGGTGTACTTGCCAGGCTGTACTGTAATATGAGGAGTCTACTGAATGTACATGTGCAGTCTGTTTACTTAAATGTCTGTGTCTCTTGTATTTCTTGGGAGTCTACTATACTTACACGTTTACATCCGTCATACTTGTGGGAGTCTGCTGTATTTATGTGCGAGTCTGTTAACTTACATGCATACATCTGTTGTACTTGTGGGAGTCTACTGTACTTAATGCATATGTCTGTTGTACTTGTGGGAGTCTGCTGTATTTACGTGCGAGTGTTAACTTACATGCATATGCCTGTTTTATTTGTGGCAGTCTACTGTACTTACATGTGTGAGTCTGTTTACTTATATGCATACACCTGTTGTACTTGTGGCAGTCTACTGTACTCACATGTGTGAGCCTGTTTACTTATATGCATACACCTGTTGTACTTGTGGCAGTCTACTGTACTCACATGTGTGAGCCTGTTTACTTATATGCATACACCTGTTGTACTTGTGGCAGTCTACTGTACTCACATGTGTGAGCCTGTTTACTTATATGCATACACCTGTTGTACTTGTGGCAGTCTACTGTACTCACATGTGTGAGCCTGTTTACTTATATGCATACACCTGTTGTACTTGTGGCAGTCTACTGTACTCACATGTGTGAGCCTGTTTACTTATATGCATACACCTGTTGTACTTGTGGCAGTCTACTGTACTCACATGTTTGAGTCTGTTTACTTACATGCACACACCTGCTGTACTTGTGGCAGTCTACTGTACTTACACGGGTGGTCACAATTGTGTCCGGTTCATAATTGTGTCCTTTAATTTTTTATTGAACGTGAATGTACTCAGTTTGGGGATTTAGTTCAATTTTTAACATTTTCATGAAATAAAATCAATCTCAATGAGTATAATTTGAAAAAAAATATTCAAAGTTCTGGATGTAACATTTTAAAAATTAACTCCCATAAAAATCGGACATTATTATGAACCGGACACAATTACGACCACCCGTGTACATGTGTAAGCCTGTTTACTTACATGCATACACCTGCTGTACTTGTGGCAGTCTACTGTACTTACATGTTTGAGTCTGTTGTCTTTGGTCTGTTGATGCTGCTGTTGCTGTGGAGTTGTCACATCCTGTGTTAAGACTGGAGACACATAACTGAAGCCTCGGAACAACTCGTGAGCTGTGGCACTTGGGGGAACACCTGGGGAATCTGAAGACACACATATCTGTCTTTACATAAGGCTTACCTTTAAAAGATACCTGCTCAGCCAGTGCAATTCATCAAGAGTCAAGTTTAATCTGTTTTTCCATTTATACAAAAATTCATACTGCCTGCAAAAAATGGCAGTAAAATACTTTCTTGAAAAAGTGTAAGATGACTCTCTGTTTTGCATTTTATGCAGAAATTTAGTATGGCCGCCAATAACAGCGGCAAACGATTCCTGGCAAAAAGTGCCATATGACTCTGCACATATCCTGTGGACCGAAAATTTTGTCAAAATCGTTTTCTCGCACCATTTCTGAGATATTAAATATTATTCATTTTCATTAAGAAAAATTGTGGTGTTTAGTTAATCATTAATAAGTCAACCATTTTGTATTGAACCAATTCCAAAAGTTAATGATTTCCAGACATCTATATAACAAACCTACTTGCCAAATTTCAGGTAAATAGGTGAAGCACTCTTTAAGTTATCATCCGGACAAACACACCCCTTTTAAAAAACATTTTTTGGGGTCATGTGACTTCTTTGACCGGTCACACCATATTCAGAAAGTTTTCCCAGGGCTAATGCATACATTAGCTAAATTGGAGGAGAATTTGCACTGACATTGCTTTACATACAACATTTGGTGTAGAGATAAATTTTTACACAGGGATCTTACCTTTTGGAGTTCTTGATGTGAATTCTGTATCAAAATAAAATGCATCATCGACTCTGTTTACCACTGGTTTGAATGGTGGGGTCACTTGTCGCTTTTCAAGTTTGTCCCATGAAATGTTACTGAAGAATTGATGTTTCTTGATATCTTCGATGCCTCCTTCTAAAGCTCCTAAATAAAATATAAACCACAACACGTTAAAAGAGGAACATTTTCCTTTAAAGACCAAAAAAATACAAAAAAAACAACAAACTGTATTATATAGTTGGTACATGTATTTGTACTTGGCCTAATACTTCCTTAATTACTAAACTCAAAGAACTATGGGACATATCAAAATTGCGTACAGCCCGGGCTCTAGACACGAGTCCCTGGGATGACCATATATCAATGTTCCTGAGGTTCTTTAGCCTGCCATTGGGGATAAGACCCAATGACAGAGGATCATCATTCTAGGTGTTCACCAGAGCCACTATGTATCTGCTTGCACCTGGGATAAAACCCAGGTACTCTATATTCTTAGGTGATTGTGTTACCCACTAGGCCGTGTTACCCACTAGGCCACAGTGGCAGATAAATCACAGGTGTAATCTACAAGGAGTAGGACTAATTGGTTGCTGGTTTATTTCATATCATCTGTGTAACAGTAAAATTTTCTACAAACCCTTGTACCCTAATATCTGAATTTTCAATTATCCAACCTCCAATAAACTTTCCCAACACAATTTCAACATGTTATTTTGGCCTTCCTGTTAACTGACCTTTCTATAATCCAACCTAATTTTTGTTCCCCTAAGAGGGTCGAATAATAGAGTTTCAACTGTATTTACATTAGTATAACAAATTTGATTTAATTAAATAGGTCTTTGTCTATAAATTTGCAAATTTAATAAGTAAATTAAATTTTTATAAGTTAATACCCTATCCAATGGACAATAGCTTATTCGGTCGGCGCGGACCGGCCTGCCAAACGTCAGAAAAAGACGTCCTGTGTCTCCACCGGCTAGGCCGGTCCAGTACTGTGCACTCGCCAGATGGCGTGTCGTACTTCCTTCCTGTCTAGACAGAGTGACGTCATAGCATCTTTTTCGTTGTCTAAACCAATTAGACCCCTAGTAGACTGATAGCGGGGTCGGAGGGAGGGTCTTGTGTGTCCATTGGATAGGGTATTAACTTATAAAAATTTAATTTACTCATTAAATTTGCAATTTTATTGCGTTAATACATCCTATCCAATGGACAATAGCTGAATAACTACCACTTGGTCGGCGGGTAAGTTACTAGGGATTTGTGTGAACTCATGATAGAGATAAGGAAAACTCCGTCTTGAAGCCTGGGTAGACCTTGAAGTCAAAACCCCTAAAGCTCTGGTCGAATATCATCATCCGGTTAACCGGACTGGAACCGGAACATAACATCATGAGCTTTAACTTGATGTAGGGTGTGGGCTTGATGATCAGAGAGCTCATAGCATAGGATCACAGTCTGCTTGATCCATGAGGAGATAGTGGCAGGGGAGATGTCTTTGTCGAAGCCTTTCTTGAAGGAGACAAAGACTAGCTCCTTGTGCTGTCTGAGGTCTGAAGTCCTGTCCAAATAGTAGCACAAGGCTCTGACTCGACAAAGGGATCTGTCAGACTTGAGGGATTTATCCAGAGTAGGAGCCAGGGCTGGTATGACCACTGGGGCTACACTCTCCGGACCCTCTTTGGCCAGCTGGTTCTTGGAAAGAAAGCTGGGAGATGGAAACAAGGACACCTTAGACCAATCGGATTGATGTCTGATGTTCTTGTGCTGCCATGCATGGATCTCACTCCTTCTTTTGCCAGAGCCTAGGGCTAAAAGGAAGACAGTTTTGAAGGTCAGGTGCTTCAGAGATGCTTCTCTGAGAGGTTCAAAAGGAGCCCTTGTCAGCTGGTGTAGCACCAGGGAAAGGTTCCAGGAGGGGATCCCCCTCCGCCCTTTGGGTCTATCTCTGTGGAAACTTTCCAAGAGACGAGTGAGATTATCATCTTTGCTGATATTGACTGTTGTGTTGCCCAGTTTATCAGCAATGGCAGACCTGTATCCATCAATGGTGCTGGGCTGTAACTTCTTGTCCTCAAAGAGGTACATTAGGAAGTCAGCCACCGAATTTACAGGTGGTGACCTGAAGTCCACCTGATTAGCGTCGCACCACTTTGTAAAAATGGTCCACTCTGCCTCATAGACTGATCTGGTTGATCTTCTTTGAGGAGCCTCAATTCTTGCTGCCACTGCCTCAGAGAAGCCCTGTTCTTTGATTTTTGAGGCTCTAGGAGCCAGGCATGGAGATTTAGATTTGTCAGATTTCTCTGAGGGATCTGATTGAAGGGCTATGTCAGCAGATTGGGCAGGTTGGGCAGGCTGAGAGGGACCTGACTGGACATGGTCACTAGGTCCCAAAACCAAGGCATGTTGGGCCACCCTGGGGCAATCAGAATGAGCCTCTTGCACGGGGAGTCCAGTAGCTTCTCCACTACTTTGCCCAATATGGCAGTTGGTGGGAAAGCGTATGCATCCAGATCGTCCCATGGCAGAGTAAGTGCATCCACTGCTACAGCCAGGGAGTCTGGTACTGGAGAGACAAACTGAGGTAACTTGTGGTTGAATCTCGTGGCAAACAGGTCTATCTGAGGCTGGTGCCATTTGTTGCATAACTTCCGAAAAATTTCGGGAAGGAGGGACCACTCTGTCTGGATGGCCTGACCCAGCCTGGACAGTTTGTCTGCTATCACATTTAGGTGCCCTGGGATGTGTCGGGCTTTCAGAGTCACTTGCCTCTGGGAGCACCAGGTCAAAATTCTCCACAGTAGGGCGCACAGAGGACCTGATCTCATGCCTCCTTCTTTGTTATGTAGGCCACTACTGTAGTATTGTCGGTTGCTACTAAGACTATTGTGTCTACACAGAGATCTTGGAACTCTTTTAAGGCTAGAAAAACCGCTTTTAGCTCCAAATAGTTTATGTGTAGTTTGCTTTCCGGCACTGACCAGGACCCTCTTGCCGTGCGCTCGTTTAAGTGAGCGCCCCACCCTTCTTTTGATGCGTCTGTAAATATCTGCAGAGCATGCTTTATTGGGTGTAACGGCTGACCTCGCAAAACATTGCTTTCTTCGAGCCACCATTGTAAGTGTGGATGCAGGGACCTGGGTAGAGGGATAACCTTCTCTAGAGATTCTGGTACCCTCCAATTGTTTTTGAGATGCCACTGAATGGGTCTCATGTGCAGCCGACCGAGGTGAACCTGTTTTTCTGTGGCTGTGAGTAAACCTATCAGGGACATGAACTGCCGGACCGGACAGGCCGGCATTAACAAAAGTCTGTGTATTTTGTCCTGAAGGCTTTGCCACCGATCCGGTGTCGGTCTGACCCGGCCGGATCTGAGATCGAACTGGTAACCGACGAAGTTAAAAACTTGCTTCGGCTCCAGCTCTGATTTGTCTGTGTTCACCAACCAACCCAGCTCTTGGCACATCTCTACTAAAGTTTGTGTATGCTGGAGACAGGCCCGGTGGGACTTGGCTCTCACCAACCAGTCGTCTAGGTACTGGTGGATTCTTATACCCCTGTGACTGGCCATCAGTTTCACCGCTTTTACCAGTACAGTGAACTCCACAGGTGCTGTGGACAGACCAAAGGGCAGAGCCTTGAATTGATATGTCCGACCCCGGATGTGAAATCTTAGGTACTTTCGTGACTGTTCCTGTATTGGTATATGGAAGTAGGCGTCTTTGAAATCTACTGAGGTGACCCACTCCCCTTTCTGGAGTGATGTTCTGATGGTTTCCGGTGTCTCCATTTTGAATTTCTCCACCTTGAGGAATTGATTGAGATTGCTTAGGTCCAGAATTGGCCTCCATTTCTGATTGGGTTTTGGTACTAGAAATAGTCGGTTGTAAAACCCTAAAGAGGTCCGGTGACAAACCGGTTCTACAGCGTTTTTGTCTATGAGCTGATGCAATGCCTCCAACAGGTAGCTGTTCCTGTGAGGATTGGCATAGCAGCTCACGACGGTGGGTGTCCTTGTTAATCTCGGCCGGATCCGAAAGGGGAGGGTGTAACCCTCTTGCAAAATGTGCACTACTTTCGGACTGGCACCCAGCTCCAGCCAAGTTCTCCAGAAGTTTTGAAGTCTGGCCCCTACAGGAAGATTTGATACAACATTTCTGACATTTGTTACAGATTGGGCACAAGACAATTGAGTGACACCAGAAACACTTTTGACAGATTTTAATGCACAATGAGTTAACGTACAACCTGCTGCCCCGGGACTTATCCCTTTCTTTTGCGGATGCCCGGGCGCAGTATGAGCATTTTGAACAACAAGAGGCTTTACATTTAACATTGTACAAGTGTCTATTGTCTGATTTCTGCTCCCGGCCAACAGTCTGGAGTGGAGCTTTGCTACACAGTAACTGTCATTTAAAAGACTGTTGGCCCTTGGCTGGTCGCGAAGAGTAAGTTGAGGCCTTGGATCTCTGTTTTCTGTAACGGCTTTTTCCTATATTCTTCCAGGCCGGCTTGTCATTCTTCTTGTCCGGACGCCTATCCGACCTTCTGTCCGACTTATCATAAGGCTGGAAACGGACCTTGCTGCGTGAAGAAGCAGAGTGTCCACGAGATTCAAAGTTAGAAATTTCTTCCTCAGCCTTCTTGATAACAGTGTCCGGGAAGAGGGTAGTAATATGAAGAGGGGCTGTCCTAAGAGCAGCCACAGTGTCAGGCTTAACTCCACTCTTGACATGGGTTAGGTAAGCGTCACGTCGGGCCAGAGTGAGGTTACCCATGGAAATGAACACAAAGTCACTTAAGTGCTCCATGGTTTTGGCGGCTGCATGCGTGATGCTGGAGTTAAAATCCATGAGATAACACAGTTCATCCAGAGCAGCTGTAGCTTTTGAAGACCCTTTCCCCTTCCACTCACTACGCAAAGATTTAAGCTGGCCTTGCACATCTTGCTGTACTTTAAACAAGCATCTGTTAAAACTTGCCGCCTGATTGCAAATAACAGTAGCTTCTCTAGCCGACTTTTCCCACCTTCGCAGTGATTCGTGAGAGATACGCCTGGAGGCAGGAGGGGTAGATGTCAGGCCGGCTGGTCGGGCTATTCTGCTATAACAGCTGTTTAACTTCGACGCTTCAACACTCCAGCTTGAGACAGCGTTAGGGTCTGCTTTGTGGTCGGATGACAGCCCGTACCACTTGGACTGAGACTTTGCTGTCCTCAAGAACTGGTCAGTCAACAGGCCACCGGCCTCAGAACTGCGGGTGGGGTAACCCTCAACCAAAGTTAGGTTCAGTTTTGCAATCTTCTTGCATAACCAGTCCTCCGTAGGCATCTGTACGGAAACTTTCCCTGGAATGGTAGCTTTGGGTCCCCTAAAAGGGTTGTCATCTGATGCAGTAGTAGTCTTGTCTAGATCTGGGATATCCGACCAACCCATGTATGCATGGATGCCTTTCATAGTCTCTCTATATGTCTGGTCCTCAGAAGGACCTTGCTCTGACTCCAAGGTAGTAAAATCCGGGTCCTCAGACAATTCTCCCTCTCCAGCATAAATGTCGACCGGTGGCCGGTCGGAGAAGTCACTCTCTGCATCAGCACTGATACTAGAGATACTGTCCTGTCTCTGTCTGAGGGAGGGAGAGCCGGTGTCGGTGACCACAGTAGATGTTGTCTTTCCTGAGGAACGTCTATGAGAAGGGTCGGTAGCAGAGGAACTAGACACTGCTGGTCGGTTCCGGTTCTTGGAAGGCTGGCTGGAAGGTTGCTGTTTGGACACAGACGAATCCGCACCAGAGCGCCTCTGAGGTGAGACCGGAGTTGGTCGGTCGGTGACAAGCTGGCTGGCTGGTTGGTGTATTTCTACAGAGGAACCCTTGCCAGTGCGCTTAGTAGAGGAAGACGATGAAAATTGCTGTCGGTCGGATGTGAGCTGGCTGGCTGGTTGATGCTGGGTAGCAGAGGAACCTTTGCCAGTGCGCTCTGTTGAAGTAGATTGAGAATCCGACTCCGGCTGGCTGGCTGACTGATGTATTTCTGCAGAGAAGTCTGTGCCAGTACGCCTAGTTGGTTGAAAAAAGGGCTCAGAGTCTTTTGGAATGTCCCTAGGAGGTGAGTGAGGAGGTGAAACTCTAACATCAGAGGAGAAGGTCGGTTGAAGTGTTCTGGATAACAGTAAGGCTTCCAGCCTATTGAAGCGCTCAGACCACTTGTTATCCAACTCCGCAAGTTTTGAATCAGTAGGGTCCACTTTCTTGGCTTTAGAATCTGACTCCGATTTCTTAGTTTTAGATGGTGGCTTTTCTTTCTTGCTCTTCTTCTCAGGAGGCATAGAGGAAGATGAAGGCGATTTATCAGCAGATTGTTGGCCAACAACCCCAATCACTGAAACATTAGCAGGGTCAACAAGTTCAGACGACTCGTGAGAGGGGGTGGCAGATTCAGACTTCCTAGCCTCACGCTTTTCTTTCTTCAGTTTATATGAAGGGGTAGAAATTTGAGCTAATTGTTCCGGAGTCAAAGCCAGGCAGAACTTAGATTGCGAAGTGTCCTTCTTCTCCACATAGGGGTCCCCCCCTTTGAACTTCTCGCGATAGCATGCACAATATGAGTGCTGATCAAAGCTGGCCATTACATGGCCACAACCCCCTCTTCTCTGCCCCGGGGAAGACATAATGAGCTATGATATATACAGTTCACTTTGGTATAACCAAAAAACGAAAGTTCCAACAATAACCAGTAAATTCTGTAAAATTTAAACTCTGAAGAAAATTCCGCTTGCACAGATCTCGCGCCAAACGAAAAAGATGCTATGACGTCACTCTGTCTAGACAGGAAGGAAGTACGACACGCCATCTGGCAAGTGCACAGTACTGGACCAGCCTAGCCGGTGGAGACACAGGACGTCTTTTTCTGACGTTTGGCGGGCCGGTCCGCGCCGACCGGATAAGCTATTGTCCATTGGATAGGATGTATTAACGCAATAAAAATTAAAATGTTTACTTTATCTTTACATTTGACAGCAGAATGAGTGAATCTGAATGCCATTTAACACTTAAGCTGTGGGCTTGAAATAAATATCGGCTGAACACACCCAACCTTGTGTCACGAGAAAGTTTCATAGCTCTGTAAAAAATTCAACTATTTCTCACTTCATAATAATAATGAAAACATCAACACCATAATTCACAACAGAAAAGTGGGAACTTCCCAAAAATGTTCTCCAATCATATGCTTTTTCACTTCCGGCTTCCGGGTTTTTTTTCTGTCTAGGAAGATGATTAGATTTGTAAAATAATACACTAGTTGATTGTTAATATTAATCAAAAGAAGTGTCATAAATGCATCGTTTTTACACTTCCTCATTTTGCCTAATGTTTTGACAATTATGCCTTGACATTCACATGTTGTAATATTCTGCCTTTTACACCCACTGTTTGTAGTTCTTTTTCAGAACCACAATCAACCTATTTGTATGAAAATATGCCTTTTCATGTTATATGCGTACATTTCAAAAAAAATATTTTTCATTGATTTAGCATAAACACTAGTGCTGCGACTTGGTCCGCAAAAACCACTCGATTATCGCCCACATGGGATCGATGCATAATTCGATGCATCGGCAGACATTAAAACCATACAAAACTTACAGAGAAAATAACTAATCCACACTTTCATATAATATTTTAGTACATTTCAACAATTCTAAGGCGATATTTTGGGACAAAAACTGCTCCATATTTATTTTACGGAAAATCACTTCCTCTTTCGTTTGATTCGACTGGAAACATACTAGACCTCAACCCTTTTTCGGCTTTCCGAATTTCGTTTTTTTTATCGATGCATCGAAAGTGATGCTGTCATCGATCAATGCATCGAATGGACTACTAATCGGCGCAGCACTAATAAATACAGTGTAATACTTTTCACTGTAGTATTTGTCCGAAGACAATCTTTGATGCAAGTTTCTCCTAGTAGAATATCCCAATTGTCCAAGGGGAAATGACAATGGGAGTTTTTCCTGTAAAAATCTAAAACTAGACTTGCTCCAAGTCTTTGTATTTGTTATTCCACCAAATCTGACATACATGGAATCATTATGAACCCTTCGTGATGGATGGGGAAGTTACTGAGGGATGAAATATTTTTGTCAGCCCCACATTCTGGCCAAAAAGTCATTCAGTCCTCATACAATACCTAAGACAAAAGGACTTGAGGAAAGTCTATTCTAAAACAGAACTGTATATCTGAAAATAGTGGTTGCACCAGTTCTGAAAATGAAAACCATTTCCCTGGGTTTTGAAACCTGACAAAATTTGGGATTTCAAATTACTGCTACAGATATGTTGAAAATTTCCTTAAGTGTACATAAGCCATAATTTAAAACAGGAACTATCTTAAGTGTGTTTGAAAGACATTATGAAGTTTATAAACTTCAACAATGAATATAAAGTAAAAATCTTAGATATTTCACCAAATTTATATGCTTTTTATTGTTCTGATGAAGTTTTAAATAGTAGAAAACCTAATGAATAATGACATTTTCAATAACTGGTACTTAAATAATCTTTGCAGATTTTGTTATTTCTACCTAAAACAAAACAAGATGCAGAATACTGGATTACTGTTCACACCACTATTTGATAATAAACAAAAAATGTCCAGTTGTCTCACCTAATCGGTTTTGAGGGTTCCGTTTGAAGAGCGCTCTGAGTAGACTTTGAGCTTCCGCACTGAGAAACTGCGGCATTCCTAATTTGGCTCTGCAAAAAAAAAATTTTGGTATTATTTACATTTTATTTTATACCTCAAGCCTCCCAATTTAATAGGCTTTAAGAGTCACTAATTTTTATTGTAAATATTCCATTCAGAAACCGTTTTTATTGCCAGTATTATAACTTAACAAATTAACTAATATTCAAATTAAGGATGGGTCGGTATAAAAAATATGAACATCGGGAGGTCGCCAATGCCAAACTGTACAGATTTCGGGACTCCACGTTTTAGTACACCCCAACCAAATATGGACATTTCCTCTAAGCGACATCCCAATAAAAGTCTCCATATGCACAAAATATAGGATAAAAATGTGTGATTTCTTCAGATTTTAAAAATCTCGGTTTTAAAATCTTGTCATGGTATTTCAGTAAAATGGTATTGATAGTGAGACACTACTTACCCATCCCTAATGTAAATGCAATTAAACTTTATTTCCTGTTGTAAATAATTCTATTTTAAACCTCACTGGCAAATTCAACAAATTTTGGAGGCCTAAAATATTGCATAAAATAAAGAATGTTGTAACCTTTCCCCCCCAATGTTAGAACATATAATTTTTTTTGTTTTTTTTTGGTTTTTTTGTGACTTAGATCAGCCTGTTTTATTTTAACTGACTTCACTTCCTGTTAGTGGGCCTATTCAACTGAAAAAACACTTTACCAATTTTATTCACTTTTCCAAAATCAAAACGGTTTAACATTGGCAGGATGCCAATGCAGAAAATCTGCTACCAGCTCATATGTTTCACAGAAAATTATATGACATATTGATAAATGAAGCGTGGGTTTAGTTCTGAATGATGCATTATAACTGTCAAATAGGTTTGTTATTTTATAACATAATGTATAGTATAACATGGGAAAACCAAACTGAAATTTGATATCAATATTCTAATTTCAGTAGGATACCAACACCAGTTATTTGACATTAATTGTTTAAAAATGCAAGAATGTTACAAGCGCCTGGGTTCAGATAAAGCTGAAATGAAAGTCAAATAACTATAAACCAGAGATATTTCATGAGTCAGACTTACTTTAATATCATAGTCATAGTTTCTTTACGATTCTGACCTTGGAATGGCAATGCACCAGTTAACATTTCAAACTGCAAGTAAAACACAGACACTAAAATCATAATATAGTACAAAAACAAGAAAAACACTTTAATATCATAGCCCTTTTTCTCCCCATACATGCACAACTTTTTTGGTTAAAGAAATAACTATTTTCTTGAACTATGCCTGAAAATATAACAGGAATATATTCATGCATGGTTTAACCCAAGTTTTATGGCAAGCACCCTTAGTTGTTGCATGTCAGTCAGTTTGAATTGTTCCCGCAAATGGCCTCTTCCCAATTTTTCCTCCTATCAAATTTCACTACACAACCTCCGCCAATCATAACCCTCGTTACTTCCCTTTTAATCCAATGTGTTGAGGGTTTAGCTAATATTCTTAGTTGGGTCTATGTCATTGACCAGAGCACACATGATTTTAAAATAAACTATTTCCCTTCCCTCCCTGGTTCCCTAGTAAAATTTGAACCTTAAGGAGGTTTATTTTAGGGTGTTTTAATAGTATTATTGTTGTTATGTCTTTCGTCATTTTATCCTATATGTTAATTGTGTTGTGGGGGGGCTTTCGGGTTTCCTCACTGATATATATATTGTATGTATACTTAACAATTACTAGTATTAATAAAATAGTTTGACCAACAATCGTTACAATCTTGTGTTACTATCATCTCACTAAATACCAGTCCACAAATCACACGAGACTTCAGTTTGATCAAATACGAGAGTTCAGCTTGATCACCTTTTATAGTCTCTCCTTTCAAAGTCTCGCGGGACTCAGCAATGACTGAAATGGAATCCCTTTACTGAAAGAGCTAGCCACTTTTCATTTAAATAACCCCTTATCTAGAAAGACTGCATAAATCAAGTTAAAAAATGGATGGATTATTTCCAGCCCCCACCCCCCCCATCCAAAAAAAAAAATAACTTTGAAAAATTTCCAGCTAATCTCTCACTGGAAAATATATACCAGCAATCATCTTGTAAAATACAGGATGGAAAATCATTCTGCAATACTTCAGTCTCATTGTCCATTTATAAGCATCATACATCAGCAGTGTTGGCAAGCAGGCAAAATATACATGGGGTCACTCCATTCATGTGAACAAGTAAAGCAAACAGGACAACTTTATATATCCCTGCCATTTAAGCTTAAGGCATATTTGAAATAAACTTGCTCAACTTGTAAGCAATAGATTTGCCTTTTCTGCTACCAAATTGAAGGCATGCGGAAATGTAATATACTAACAAGCCCAATTGCTATCCCTGATAAAGTATACTTTTGAGACATTGGTGAAGATACAGGATAAACTTAATTTTACTGATATACAGGAACTTCCTGTTGTGTTAAAATGACGCAGATGATGCAAGACATAAACATCTGCTGCTACTGGTACATGATCAATATATTCCATCTGTAGGTTGCACTTACTGACTATGATACAGACATGATCGGAATACTATTGATGTCCACACACACATCTGTGTACAAATGAGAAGGCAGAAGTCTCACTCACCCACTCAAAAAACCAAGGTTTTTTTTCTTTCTCTGATTATTGTATGATTGTAGTTATTTTTGTACCTAGTCTATTGACAACATATGTTGTAACACAGATGATTTTTGTTATTTTTTTTTATGCTTATATACATATTTTTTTTATTTTGTGGTCATGGAACAGATTACAAAAAAGGAGACCCAATGTTACATAATCCATCTATTCACACACACACATACATATATAAAAACACAATCTACCATCTACACAACAGACAAAAAACTATGATGTTGACATACATGTCTTAGCTATAAATTAGTTCTCTCTTCAAATATACAAGGAAAATAGAAAACAAGGTTTATCTGAAACTGTAAACAAACAGCCACATTAATATTCATTATGAATAAACGGAAGCATAAAACATGTTCAACATGTGTCAAAACATAAACAAATCTTATTTGTAAACATGTTCACCAAGAATAAGATCTGATCAGTGTATTTTCAGAAAGAATAATATAGTGGTACATGGAGCTATTGGTCTTATCTTATGCCACACTGTTTCACTTGCTAACCACTTAGTGTGTGTATTACAATTTATAACTGGGTAATCTGTTTAAGTTAGGGACTGTACTGGCTCTCTAATGTTCAAATTTCATATGATATTGATCATTAAAAAAAGGGACATATTTATATTCCGAAATCACAACTCTTTTCTTGCCCAGGGAATGACAAATTTATTAAAGAGTATTTAAAAGACTTTGAAAACTATATTTAATCTTATTATTTAAACAAGACAGATTTTAGTATTTATCTAATTATGTATCCCCCACAATCACACACATACAAAAGAAAAAACAAACCAGCATATATATTCTTATGTTGTACTCATAATCTGAAAATGAGACTGGTTTATAATCACAAAGTCTTACCTGGCATAATGAAATTATAAACGTACTTATTAGTTGACTGGGACTCCTACATGTGTATAAAGCACAGTGCCGAACTGGCTGATACTAAAACATCATTTATTGGACTGAGAGAGGAAGTTTTTACTTTAATGCAAATTACTGACCATGAGCACTCCGTACGACCACCAGTCAGCCGCCGTCCCATGCCCCTTCCTGTTGACTACTTCTGGGGCCATATATTCTACTGTACCACAAAATGAGTAGGTCTTCTTCTCCTCAAAGATGGACTCCTTACTTAGACCAAAATCTGTCAGTTTAATGTGTCCATCCGCGTCCAGCAAGATGCTAAAAATTCATACAGAAAATCTGCCTTACACTTTAAAGTTACCTGAACAAGGTTAAATTACGGTTTTTGCGTAGATTTTAGGAGCTAAGGTTATATTACAATGAGCCGTCAAGGCACCTCACTTGCTTACCACAAATAAACTTAACCTGAAGACTGATATTTCTGTTTTCTTGATGTCAAATATTCAATCAAAATAAGCAAGAAAGGACTTACACTCAGCAATGTGTTCATACTTTATCTAAATATTACTGTCAAACTAGATGACAGAGTTGACATACTTTTCTCATATTAAATATCTATTGATGTATAGTTACCTCTGCCAGGGACTATGATTCTGGGTGCATTTGTGATAACTCCAAAAATCAATGAAAGGGTCTTTATACAAAAAACTTTACGTGGCTAGGGCCTGACCAAGGAAGTACTGATTAAGTTTTGGAAAAGATCCAGATAATATTCTGGATAAATAAAAAAAAACAACAAAAGTTCCAGAATTTTTTGGAAACACCCCCTGGCAGAGGTCTGTGCTCTATGAGTGCTTTCTAGTTACTTATTTGACATAAGACAATGTTACACAATATACCATAAATGGGGTCATACTTTTCTGGTTTCAAGTCTCTGTATATGATGCCTATTTTATGTAGATGGTCTAATGAAAGAGCAAGTTCAGCCAGATAGAATTTTACATCTTCTTCTGTGAACATAACCTGACAACAAGAAAATAAGTCACACTCACAACGGTGAAAACATCAAAAGTATAATAGAAATCTATGGTTCACCCAAACTACACAAAATGCAATCTCTATTACCCAGATACCCAGATTACTATTGTTTAAATATATAATTACCATCCTCCCATTACAATGACTTTCTGTTCTATACAAAATTACTTCCTGTATCAACATGTGAAAAAAATCTTTGCTCTCCCAACATGTTTTGAGATTTGATTGTATTTTCAACTTGAGTTTCCAGTTATAATTGTTATTATGTTCTTACTGTTAAGTCTTGCACGCACCAATAACATGATACAAGGCGACATATTCTAATAATACAGCTGGAACTGGTATGACTGACCTTATCACTACACTCCAAAAACAGTTAAAATTATATTATTTATTTCAAAAGAATTCTTACTTTTGATCAGATTGAACAGATTAATAGCTATAATCTGCATATATCACAGATCTCCAGTTCAGTGCACAAAGTTTACCAGACAACTTTCTAGGTCCACGAGACTTGCAACTGAAGATTTTGCAGGTCAGTCTGTACAAAAACTTGCCTCTCCATATTTCAATGTAGGTTAAATGAACATTGAGTTTCAAAAGTGACCAAGTGGCAAGTGCTAGCCAGAATAAACGGTTTAATGTTATTTTTAATAATGACAAGAATGCAAAACGTAAACCTCTCAAGTTTGGTGAAAAAAAAAAACATCCAGACCTGTAACTCTAGGAAGATACAGATCCAAGAGAATAGCTACCAGTTCAGACTGATGTTAACTTTGTAAAATGCTCCAGTTAAATGACTAGAACTTTTTTATTTTAGTTCCGGCTTTGGAATATAATTTTTCACCATTTTGTTCACTGTAAACAGGCTTTGCATCTGAGCATGTCACATCAGCCAGTACTGACTTGGTGTGTGGGCCTTTATACTGTAGAGTAAGAAATCTAAAATTCGCCACATATCTGAAATTCACCACATGTGAAAATACTAACAAAATAAATGAATTGTGGTGAGATTTGTTGACTGTATAGTAAATTAAGGCTTTTTGAACTGAAAAATACCAATTTTTTAGACAAAAACATCATTTTCTTCATAAAATTAACAAAGGTTTTAGAGGTGGCGAATTCTAGATTCCTGGCGAATTTTAGATTTCTTACTCTAGCTGTATGAGCTTTTAAGTAAGACAGGACATTTAACATAAAACCTAAAAAGGTGGGAGGTGAGTTTCTTACCACAACACGACCATCCCCCCTAGAAACATGATATGTCTGTCATGAAATGTTTTCTGCAAATGTCAAATAACTAAAATACTGAAATACTTGATACCTAATGCCACTTACAAAGCAACCACGAAACTATTCTATATCTGTACAGGCATTAAATTTCTATGTTGAAACATCCTAAACAAGTGTAGGTGATAAAACAGGAGAGGATAAATACAGAAAAACAAATAACTGTAAAAGACTGAAATTTAGATTTTTTGGGGCTAAGGGCGTATTAGGACTGGCCCATAAGACTGGAATGAACTGAATTCAAACTAGTTACATCAGAAGTGGAAACCAAGTGATCAAATATCCATCATTATGCCACTGAAGCACGTGTAACACTCATGTCAGAAACAAAACTTAAACATTTAGACCAGGATCTATTGGTTAACACAAAATCTTAGCTAAAGTTGTATCCCTTATAAACTATATTGAAATAAGGACCACTGTTTTTGAAATTAACAAAAAAAAAATAGCATCAGAGATGCCCATACCCCACAGCCTTGGGAAATATTTTCAACACCATGAGATATAGAAGTACTGCACCAGTACAAACTTCAGGATACTTTCAGAGCACTGTCAGTTATATAAAGGTCCAAACAATGTTTAAATGGAGAAATAATGTTTAAAAGAAAGATAATGCGTATAAAGATGAAGTATTAAAACAAGATAATTCAATGACAAGATGACAGCATTAATCAGTAAACTAAAATTCAACACTCTTTATATACATCTGCATTTCCGAATTATGGTTTAGATGGTTTGAATATTACCATGCATACAGAAGTGGTAATACATTTAATGAATGCTTATGTGTGGTGTTGGAGTAAAATCTGCGGCTCAGTTGATGAAATTCTATCTCTTACAATGGGAAGTTATGAAAGTAAAATTCTTAATAAATTCTAATATGACTTTTGCTTAATCTGCGTCAAAAGACAGACCCAAAGGTGCACAAGATTTTAAAGGTCAAGGTCACTACGGCAAGGTAAAAGGTCAAATTAAGGTCACACCATGATAATACACACCTATAGCCAATAACCAATGTCTCTACCAAGTATCAACTTCCTACACCTTACGGTTTCCGAGATACAGCCCTGACGATTTTATAGGTCAAGGTCACTATGGCAAGGTCAAAGGTCAAATCAAGGTCACACCATGATGCTGCACACCTACACCCCCTAGCCAATGTCTCTACCAAATATCAACTTCCTGCACCTAACAGTTTCCGAGATAAAGCCCGGACAATATTTTATAGGTCAAGGTCACTACGGCAAGGTTAAAGGTCAAATCAAGGTCAGACCATGACGTTGCACACCTACACCCCCTAAGCAATATCCCTACCAAGCATCAACTTCCTACACCTTACGGTTTCTGAGATATAGCCCAGACAACATTTTATAGGTCAAGGTCACTACGGCAAGGTCAAAGGTCAAATCAAGGTCACACCATGACGCTGTACACCTACACCCCCTAAGCAATATCCCTACCAAGTATCAACTTCCTACACCTTACGGTTTCCGAGATATAGCCCGGACAAGATTTTATAGGTCAAGGCCACTACGGCAAGGTCAAAGGTCAAATCAAGGTCACACCATGACGTTGCACACCTACACCCCCTAACCAATATCCGTACCACATATCAACTTCCTACACCTTACAGTTTCTGAGATATAGCCCGGACAACATTTTATAGGTCAAGGTCACTACGGCAAGGTCAAAGGTCAAATCAAGGTCACACCATGACGTTGCACACCTACACCTTCTAACTAATGTCCCTACCAAATATCAACTTCCCAAGCCTTACAGTTTCCGAGATATAGCCCGGACAACATTTTATAGGTCAAGGTCACTACGGCAAGGTCAAAGGTCAAATCAAGGTCAGACCATGACGTTGCACACCTACACCCCCTAACCAATGTCCCTACCAAGTATCAACTTCCTACACCTTACAGTTTCCGAGATATAGCCCGGACAAGATTTTCAAACTCAAGGTCACTACAGCAAGGTCAAATCAAGGTCAGACCATGACGTTGCACAGCTACACCCCCTAACCAATGTCCCTACCAATGTATCAACTTCCTACACCTTACGGTTTCTGAGATACAGCCCGGACAAACTATTTCCCGCCGCCCGCCCGGACACCCGCCCGCCCGGACACCATGGGTGAAAACAATACCCCAACAGCCCTTAAAACCTGACATTTATACAATACTTTTGGCATCAGATGCATTTTCAACCTTATACAGCAGATAATTAATCACATGTTTATTAGCCAACTAAAACATAACAGGTTTCAACAGAAAAGCATCAAAACTTCTGTTTCTTTCCCATAGCATCAATTATACATATTTTATTGCTTTCAAGAAACCTTAAATAAGTTATATCCTGTTTGTTTTACGAATCTGTCAACCATTGAACCAAAAGCTAATTATTCCACATTAAAAGAATAACCATTCTTCATAAGTGAATAACTTCATAAATATGATAGGCAAATTGCGGATCTTCTTTTGAATTCTCTGAAAATTATATATGTAGGATATGACCTAGCACAAAACCTGTGCACTAAATTGTTATTTGGTTTATAATTACCGGTACATCAAATTAAACTCTGCATCATGTGGGTGAATGTTCTTAGCAACCACGTCAAATGAGAATGCATTTCCATGGAATTTATTGCAAGGAGATCTTTCATTACAATTAACCATAATGCTATTATCTAGCCAGACGTCAATATATTAATGCCGTCATTCAGACTGTGTTTGAGTTGAATTAAGTTCATATGGATCATTTGACAGACAGGATGTTCAAATGATTGGAGTTTTTGATACTAACTCAAATCTATAATTTGTAAGAAATAAATACATGGGAGTGTATGTACTATTTATACTGCAACATATCCGGTACACAAACATATACAGGAAATGTATATATTTTTTGTACTGAAATTACATATACTGTCTTATTATAACAACTTCTAAGGCTGTTTATTGCACATATCTTGACCATACAGTATTTTCATGATATGTAACTTGCAAGCAGTTGGAGAATGCAAGAAATTCCTACCCAAATCTACAATAAGACCAATGAAAGCTATTCAAAAATCTGAAGCAATAACAAACACTAGTAAAACATTAAGTACCAATTTTTGAAGGGATTATAAAATACAAAATACTTAGCTTTTATAAACAACTGAAAAGGCTTTTGACAACATTTTGCATAAATGCTATGAAAAAATAGGGTATATTCACCTCTTTGGACAATCTGGTAAACAAATCTCCTCCCCTGAGGAATTCTAAAATTAAGTACAATTTTCCCTCTGTCTGGAAGGCTGTTGAATACAAAGAGAATAAAAAAACATGCTTATTGAATGTAGGAACACTTCAACAGAAATAAGACACTCTACGTCTACACACTTTCCAGACAATCTTATTGTTGGCCGATATTATGTGTCACAGTGTTCAACCTTCTGGTGATATATGCCTAGGTCACACCGTTCCTTAAGATCGTATCTATACGTATTTGATTTCCACTTGACGACTTCGTCCTTATGGCTCTGAAAAAGAAATCTCAGTTGGTATTCTTAAAAATACTCAAACTCATTCACGGTCTTGAACTCAAACACTGGATATCCACCCAAATTTTTGAGTTGTGTCCGAACGCTGAAGATGTTTCCTACCCAAATCCAAATTCCTAAGAATCACACAAAATACATCCTACCCAAATACCAGGTGGACCAAACCACAACTGAAGCTAGACGAGCCTGTTTTTCTGTAGCTGATAACCACCAGCACAGAAAGGTGTGACCTAGGTATTAGAGTAAGGAATCTAAAATTTGCCGCATATCTGAAATTCTCCACATGTAGAAATATTCATAAAATAAACAAAGAGAGGTCAAATTTGCTGAATATCTAGTAGATTAAGGCTTTCTGAACTAAGACATACCAATTTTAAGACAATACATTACTTTTTTCTATAAATTTCCTCACGTTGTACTGGTGGCAAATTTAGATTTCTGGCAAATTTTAGATTTTTTACTCTACATGAAGACAGAAACAACTGAACCAATACTTTTGTAAACAGTGTAAGAAATATGAAAATATGACCCAGCCTATAACGCCTGATCCACTGTTATGAATCTGCCTCCCAACAAACAAGATATTAGTGTCCCAAGCGAAATCTTATTAGCTGTACAATTCATCTTTTCAGTCAGAAAGGTTGGTAGTGTACTGGTGATGATCAGAGATACTCATTGAAAATATTTAAAAACTTTTGCAAGTCTGCATTTCTCCACTAAGTACTATGGGCATTTCTATGGGCAGTACTATTCATTCTTTTGTAAAACATGTAGCCGAGTGATCTTTTCCCTGAGACAAGATATAGTTGTAGATTTGTCCCAATTACTACACAACTGTGAACAGAGCTTCATGTTATGAGAAATCTCTATGAATCATAGCAATCAGGAGCAGGTTTAAAATCAGCTAGACCTTAAAATTAGTTCAGATAGTAGAACAGTGGTGTTAGTGGGATATTCTAAACAAATCTGTGATCAGAGCTTCATGAGATCTCTATGAATTGTAACAATTGGGAGTAGGTTTAAAATCAGCTAGGCCTTATGATTACTTATGATAGTGGAACAATGGTGTTAATGGGACATTCTAAACAAATCTGTGATTTTTATGATGTAATTATTTCTATATATCTGCTCTGATACCAAATTTTATATCATGAAGTGTCCCCCCAGTGGCAAATGCCATGATCCTTTTCCTTCAAATTTTTACTTGCCATTTACAACAACATCGATACAGGAAAGATATATATTGATATAGGAAAGATATGGCAAAACATAATTATAGCAATTCGCATAATTATGATGCGAATGAACAATACAGATGATATTATTTCCAAATGGGCAGTTACATTTTGCTAAATAAGTACCATTTTTAGCCATTAATATAATCAGTTGCTCAATTTCCACACATTTTCAATCATAATGGTTAATTGTACTGTGTCCAAAGCGGCAAATTTCAGACTTTTTACTTCACAATACACAATATACTGTGTATTAGTATGAATGACAGTATCACTACATGTTCCAAAGAATTAAAGTAATGGCAAAAACTCCTTAACCTGTGACTTTACCTGTAAGTGCTTACTTCATAAATTACCTCAGTGTTAAAATATGGGAGAAATTTACCACCATAATAAATATTGACAAAAGCGATAAGGCTTACTGACTTCCTGCTCTAATACAAAAACCACTTTCTTGCTTCAAAGTTATCAGTCTATTTTTTGTACAAGCCTTAGTGCATAGTTATTCTAAATGAGGTAATATTTACCATAATGAAGTCTGACAATAAAAGAATGGTTGACATCTGCCAAAATGTCTCTCTCCATTTTTGTTCTGGCTCTGTCTCGGACTGAAAGTAGAGCATTTGATAACATAAGACTTAAAATGCTTGTACTGGCATTCCTTGCATAGTTGTGTGGATTATTATAAAGTTAACAGACTCGTTAAAATGCTGGACAAGTTGCCAACTCTTTCACTGACATTGTATAATGTTTAATGACCCCAAAACATTCCACAAATAATAACAACATTAACAACTGAATACCAATGATTATTTGAGTTTCCATTTCATTTGAAACCTAAGAAATAATGTAAGCGAACTTTCTTGTAAAAGGCTAAGCTAACCAGTCAAACAATTATGTGGAAAGAGATTTCCGGTTATGATCAAAGGCTTTACTATGTTAGAGATTGTGTAGTCTGCTTCTTGTGAGACCCCTCAGTTTCAACTCAAACAGATTATTAATCAGAGATTGCTGGGTATAATTTTAAACTCATTATAGCAACTTCACTTCAAAGAAATTGTGTGTAATAAATGTTATTTCATATGTACTTATGAAATGTTTCAAGTCGTCTTAACATTCTTATGTATGCATTACATTAAAACTAACCAAATATCAAACATTCATACCAACTTTCACTGGATATAAATTTCACAATTTCTCTTCCTACTGTATACTTAAAACAATAACAGAAAACAAAGTAAATGAATATTCAAGGATGTGGGTTGTTCAATTACATTATTTTTTCTGTTCTATAAGTGAAATCATACCAGGATGTCAGAAAGTCTGGAGTTGGCCACTACGAGAAACACTCGCTTGTAAACATCTCATTTTAGTTGTTAATATAACATAGTCGGAGCGTAGTATGTGTAAATTCAAAGTCGACTGAATATGTAAAGGTTATCCATACACAATTAAACCCCATAAGTGGAATCCAGCCCAAGAGAAATCCCTGTCAAATAAAAGCATATTTCATACGAGGGATTTTTTTCATTGTAATTTACTGTTAAGAAGAAGTAGTTTTCATACTTAGTTTGTATATATGTCACGGTGGGAAATTTGATTCAGGAGAATTGGTGATTCCTTTTGTAAAGTCTCCAATGGGAGTCTGCCAAAGTGGAATTTGGGATTACAACCTTTAAATAATGGATCAGAGTCTCCACTAGTGTTATATTCGAGTCACCTAGATCTGAGTTTCCACTTTGACATTTATTGTTCATGGACTGGTTGAAACAGTCAAAACTGCTACACAATCTCAGCCAGTTCTTATGAGTTTATATCATAAAGTGAAACTTTAGCAGAAATAAAAACCAGGTCTATACACTCTGTCACTTACATTGAACTGTACCATGTTACATTCTCGAAAGGCATGCATCACTTGCAGCTAGACGGACAAAGAACCTGATTATGTGTCTGAGTACCATCGACTTGAAAAATCCCTAAGGTGTCAATATGTAAGAGCCTGGCGTAGGGTGGAGAATCCACTCAGCAGAAGTCAACTTTGTCGCCAAATTGTTCATTGCAAAAGACTCATAAAAGAGGACTATTTCAGAAAACTCATCAGACATAATAGTCACAATTATAGAAAGTTACGGCAGGAGCTACATAAAACTCTGAACTTACTGGAGTTACCATCACATGAATCCACAAAATCATTGGCTGATTGGTTTGCATATTTTTTATCTCCGATAAGGTTATGAAAAATTTAGTCTAGTTTTGGGTCACTCTAACATGGACTTGTTTCTTCTGACCCTCCAATAATTACTATCTTAACCTCAAGTTTCAGAAGATTCTGACAATAAAATACTCTACCTCTAGAATAAGGCATTCCCTCCCCAGTATCAATATCTTCCTGGTGTTCTCTTTTGTGCTTGACCCTTTTTGTGAATTAGAGTTACTTGGTAATTTAGAATTACTTGGAAATGTTGGTTAAGTGGAAGCATTTTTTCTCTTAAAATTTGACTTACCCATGTTCTACTGTGCTTATATTTTGAAATCAATTAACATGACTTTAACAATCATATGACAAGTGTATGGCTTACCTTTTAATGTGGCTTTCTTTAAGACTTTCATTGCATACAGTGTCCCGGCGTCTTCACCAGTGATTTTTCGTACCAGAAACACCTTTAGCATAAAAATTTGTCACTATTAATAGTCGCATAACACCTCAATGTGACAAGACAGGGTTATCTGTTTACAAGAGAACAGCAGGACCTTATTTGAATACAAGCATGGTTAACTAGAGGATCGCTCGCAAAAAAAAAAGATAATGTTTTTCCCGAAAAGGATATAAAGGTGAGTGCTAAAGTATTAAGAAAATGCTTCGTTTCTAGCCTTATACCGTTGTGGCAACCAAAGTCAGCGCAGTCTGCTCTATCTAGCACGGTTTTCAAGATATAAGCATTTTTGTGTTTTGCAAAAAATAAAAAAATTTAAAATGTCCGCTATATTTGGCGAGACAAAAATATTTTGAAAATTGGAGATACCCAGCAGGTCCAAATTTTTGTTGAGTTCGCTCCATATAGCACGGTTTTCGAGATATAAGCATTTTGTGTTTTGCAAAAACTTTGAAAATTCAAAATGGCCACCATTTTTGGGGAGACAAAAATTTTTGTCAAGACCACTGCCGCGGTGTGTATCTCCCGCCGAGCATTAAAGCAGAAGAAATAGCTTTTCCGAGATATTCACAATTTTTCATTTTCGTGTGTGAAAGCTCTTCCAAAAGTAGGTGAATGAGTTATTTGAGAAAAATTGGCTATCTGCAATACTATTAAGAGATAATTCACATTTACTCATTTTGAGTAGGTGAATAATTATCTATGGGTCTGAAACTTCACCAAGTGAAAGCTCTGCCAAAAGTAGGTGAATGAGTTATTTGAGAAAAATTGGCTATCTGCAATACTTTTAGAGATAATTCGCATTTACTCATTTTGAGTAGGTGAGTAATTAGCTATGGGTCTGAAACTTCACCATGTGAAAGCTCTCCCACAAGTAGATGAATGAGTATTTGATAAAAATTGGGTATCCGCAATACTTTTACAGATAATTAGCATTTACTCATTTTGAGTAGGTGAATAAATAGCTATGGGTCTGAAACTTCACATAGTGAAAGCTCTCCCAAAAGTAGGTGAATGAGTTATTTGAGAAAAATTGGCTATCTGCAATACTTTTAGAGATAATTCGCATTTACTCATTTTGAGTAGGTGAATAATTAGCTATGGGTCTGAAACTTCACCAAGTGAAAGCTCTGCCAAAAGTAGGTGAATGAGTTATTTGAGAAAAATTGGCTATCTGCAATACTTTTAGAGATAATTCGCATTTACTCATTTTGAGTAGGTGAGTAATTAGCTATGGGTCTGAAACTTCACCAAGTGAAAGCTCTCCCAAAAGTAGGTGAATGAGTTATTTGAGAAAAATTGGCTATCTGCAATACTTTTAGAGATAATTCGCATTTACTCATTTTGAGTAGGTGAGTAATTAGCTATGGGTCTGAAACTTCACCAAGTGAAAGCTCTCCCAAAAGTAGGTGAATGATTAATTTGAGAAAAATTGGCTATCTGCAATACTTTTAGAGATAATTCGCATTTACTCATTTTGAGTAGGTGAGTAATTAGCTATGGGTCTGAAACTTCACAGAGTGAAAGCTCTCCCAAAAGTAGGTGAATGAGTTATTTGAGAAAAATTGGCTATCTGCAATACTTTTAGAGATAATTCGCATTTACTCATTTTGAGTAGGTGAGTAATTAGCTATGGGTCTGAAACTTCACCAAGTGAAAGCTCTCCCAAAAGTAGGTGAATGATTAATTTGACAAAAATTGGCTATCTGCAATACTTTTAGAGATAATTCGCATTTACTCATTTTGAGTAGGTGAGTAATTAGCTATGGGTCTGAAACTTCACCAAGTGAAAGCTCTCCCAAAAGTAGGTGAATGAGTTATTTGAGAAAAATTGGCTATCTGCAATACTTTTAGAGATATTTGGCATTTACTCATTTTGAGTAGGTGAGTAATTAGCTATGGGTCTGAAACTTCACCAAGTGAAAGCTCTGCCAAAAGTAGGTGAATGAGTTATTTGAGAAAAATTGGCTATCTGCAATACTTTTAGAGATAATTCGCATTTACTCATTTTGAGTAGGTGAGTAATTAGCTATGGGTCTGAAACTTCACCAAGTGAAAGCTCTCCCAAAAGTAGGTGAATGAGTTATTTGAGAAAAATTGGCTATCTGCAATACTTTTAGAGATAATTCGCATTTACTCATTTTCAGTAGGTGAGTAATTAGCTATGGGTCTGAAACTTCACCAAGTGAAAGCTCTGCCAAAAGTAGGTGAATGAGTTATTTGAGAAAAATTGGCTATCTGCAATACTTTTAGAGATAATTCGCATTTACTCATTTTGAGTAGGTGAGTAATTAGCTATGGGTCTGAAACTTCACAGAGTGAAAGCTCTCCCAAAAGTAGGTGAATGAGTTATTTGAGAAAAATTGGCTATCTGCAATACTTTTAGAGATAATTCGCATTTACTCATTTTGAGTAGGTGAGTAATTAGCTATGGGTCTGAAACTTCACCAAGTGAAAGCTCTCCCAAAAGTAGGTGAATGATTAATTTGACAAAAATTGGCTATCTGCAATACTTTTAGAGATAATTCGCATTTACTCATTTTGAGTAGGTGAGTAATTAGCTATGGGTCTGAAACTTCACCAAGTGAAAGCTCTCCCAAAAGTAGGTGAATGAGTTATTTGAGAAAAATTGGCTATCTGCAATACTTTTAGAGATAATTCGCATTTACTCATTTTCAGTAGGTGAGTAATTAGCTATGGGTCTGAAACTTCACCAAGTGAAAGCTCTCCCAAAAGTAGGTGAATGATTTATTTGAGAAAAATTGGCTATCTGCAATACTTTTAGAGATAATTCGCATTTACTCATTTTGAGTAGGTGAGTAATTAGCTATGGGTCTGAAAATTCGAAAATTCAAAATGGCCGCCATTTTTGGCGAGACAAATTTTTTTTGAAAATTGGCATGGCTACTCTGCAGATATACCCTGTGGGTCAAAAATTTCGTCGAAATCGCTCTATCTAGCAGGGTTTTCGAGATATAAGCATTTTTATGTTTTGCAATTTTTGCGAAAAATTCGAAAATTCAAAATGGCCGCCATTTTTGGCGAGACAAATTTTTTTTCAAAATTGGGATAACTACTCTGCAGAGATACCCTGCGGGTCAAAAATTTCGTCGAAATCGCTCTATCTAGCACGGTTTTCGAGATACAAGCATTTTTGTGTTTTGCAATTTTTGCAAAAATTTCGAAAATTCAAAATGGCCGCCATTTTTGGCGAGACAAAAATTTTTTCAAAATTGGGATAACTACTCTGCAGAGATACCCTGCGGGTCAAAAATTTCGTCGAAATCGCTCTATCTAGCACGGTTTTCGAGATATAAGCATTTTTGTGTTTTGCAATTTTTGCGAAAATTTCGAAAATTCAAAATGGCCGCCATTTTTGGCGAGACAAAAATTTTTTGAAAATTGGGAAAAGTACTCCGCATAGATACCCTGCGGGTCAAAAATTTCGTCGAAATCGCTCTATCTAGCACGGTTTTCGAGATATAAGCATTTTTGTGTTTTCCTTATTTGGAAAATTCGTAATGATTAATTAATCATTAATTACTCGGCCATTTCTTGACCAATCAATGCCAAAATCTAATGATTTCCAGATTTTAATAGAATGAATGTATTTGCCAAGTTTCAGGTGAATTGATAAAATTCCTTTCAAGTTATCATCCGGACAAGCTTCCCCATCGAAAAAAGACATTTTTGGTCATGTGACCTCTCTGATTGGTTGAAATGTCACTGCAGTATATTCAAAAAAATTCCCCAAGGCTACTGCCTAAACCTGCCAAATTTGAAAAGAATCCGCCTAACGGTTACAGAGTTATAAGGAAAACAAAATGCGGAGCCGGCGGAGCCGGCGGAGCCTGAAGCTCTCCCATACACAAACAAGCGTCCCTTGCGGGACGCTTAATTATATCAGGTATGGAAAAAGGAGCACAATAATAATAGTGATATGGCAAGTTTGACACATTTGACAAAAACGTTAAATTTCATATAACTTACTGATCAAATAAGCACATATTGACCGATATCCAAAATGTGAACCTAAAATCTAAGTGAAAAATGAACCAAGATACCTCACACAAATATGGCAAAGTTTTGCCATTCTTATGGAATAGATTCTAATGAATAGTTTATGTTAAAGTATAAAGAATCATGTATTAATATTTGATATAGTACCTTTCCAAATGAACCCTGACCCAAAACTTTAAGCAGTTCAAAGTGTGAAGGATCCACTTTAACGTCTTGCTTCAAATATAAGTTGGTCACTTCAATCTCACTTTCCATAACATCATTGTCATTCTGCTGAAAACAAAACAATGGTATAAATTAACACTAAATTTATCAAAAATCATCAAATCTATGGAATATTCCAGTTTGAACAGTTGATATCAGACATTAATAACTGATTTTCTATGTTTTGTAGATTAGGTGGGTGAAAAAAGAACAGCAAAAGACAGACCAAAAGTGTCTAGGTCACATTTTGTGCTCCTCCAGTGCAAAAGACAGGCTTGTTCTATAACTACCTGCAAGTTTAATGGCCACAAATCCCAAACCACACACCATACTATATTTTAATAAATCCATATATACTCAGCTGATGGTGCCTGGCTAAGAGTAGAATATTGGTACCTTGGCACCACCAGATGACACTTGAAGTTTTAAGCTCTAATGTCATACCAAGGTGTCAGTGGCTGACATCTTTGGCAGTCATGGGTTCATACTGGCTCATTACAATATGTGGTTTTTGTATGGATGGACTGTCCTCATAATGTGAATTTGGATATTTAAAAAAAAAAAAGTACAAACTACAACCTTTGACCTGAACACACCAGAAAGTTGAATTTCTGCATTTTCTAGAGTACTCATACAGAGTGATCATACAATAATTATCAAATGAATCAACAACAGTATATCTCTCTTAGTGGATAAATAATTTGGCTTTGTGGATATCAATACAAAAATATTTCAATATCGGCCGATATCAGGAGGCTTACATTGTCTACTAAATTCTCAGAATCCGGAATACCGAAAACATTTTTTTCTAGCATATCCCCAATCGCCAACAGCAAGTGAACTTTACCAAATCAAAGCATGACAGTTTTAATCAAAAACGACAAAAACTATAAGGTTACAGCTTTACTTCAAATGGCGATATTGACATACATCTATAGACATCGATATCGGTAACCCTGTCCCAAAAAAATATATATCGCCAATATCGATAAACAATGCACCCACTAATCTCTCTCTCTATTTCTATCAATGTCCAATTTTCTTTACTTTCAGAAACTTATTTGCTGCAGGAATATTTTATTATAACATACTAGTAAAGGTCAAAGTTAAGGCTTAACGTCCCATTCAGCAAACAGAACACACCAGTAAAACATTATTTAACCTCACAGCAAAGGCACAAAATAGGGATGTCTCTAATATATACAGGACTAATGAGTAATGACTAAAGAGAAAATTACCATGAAAATGTAACAACTACTCATCATAACCCCCACATCCCCCTACACTCTGCAAGAGTTTTCAAAATTAACAGGCAATCATTGGTGTTATATTTCAATGTGTATCTGTGGTTACTCAATACAGCCAACCAAATAAAACACCTGTGTACTTATTTTATAATGGGTCATTTCACTGTTGTTTATTGCATTAAAACATAATCAATATAATATGTTGAAGTAGACAAAAAAAAAAAAACACAAAAAAAACCCCCAAAAACAAGCAATCAGTGCCCGTGAACGAGCACTGTGGCAGCTGTGTGTTTTGAGTTTCAGAGTAGATGTGAAAGAAAAGGACACAAAGATGTGCCTACAAGTGGTATTGAGAAGTAAAGTGCAAAGTTAACTATTGAGGTTTAAAAAGTAGGCAAATAACATATTTAAACAAAATATTATAAGTGCATAGTTTTGAGTTGAACAGATTTACTGAATAGTGAAAACCTAAAAGTAGTTATTGCTCAGCTATGCAATGAGCTACAACGTCTACAATTTTACTATGGTATAGCTGACCCAAAAGTTGGTGAATAATATATTTAAACACAATTCTCTAAATGCAAAAGTTTTCGAGTTACAACTGATTTAATCAAAAGTGAAAACCTCAAAAAAGCTATGCCACAGCCATGTAATGAGCTACGGGTCTGCAATTTTACTATGTTATAGCTGACCCAAAAGTAGGTGAATGACATATTTAAAGAAAATACTCTAAATGCAATAGTTTTCAAGATACAAATGATTTACTCAACAGTGATAACCTGAAAGTAGCTATTGCTCAATTATGCAATGAGGTACAGGTGTGCAATTACACTATCTGGAAAGTAGGTGAATAACATATTTTCAGAAAACACTGTAAATACAATACTTTTCAAGTTACAACTGATTTACTCAACAATGACAACCTGAAAGTAGCTATTGCTCAGCTATGCAATGAGCTACAGGTCTGCTATTTCACTATATTATAGCTCACCCAAAAGTAGGTGAATAACATATTTAAACAACATACTCTAAATGCAATACTTTTCAAGTTACAAGTGATTTAGTGCATGCATTAAAAATTATTTTAAAAATTCATAAAAAAAACAAGCATTCTGACGCATGCAATTATCTCCCAGTTGTGCAACTTCACTATGCGGTAGATCAACCAAAAGTAGGTGAATGACTTACTTGGAAGAAATTGCCTATCTGTAATACTTTTAGAGATAAAAGACGTTTGCTCATTTTAGTAGCTATTACTCAGCTATCCAAAAGAGCTACAGTTCTGCAACTTCACTATGTGGTAGATCACCCAAAAGTAGGTGAATGACTTATTTATGCCTATGTGCAATACTTTTAGAGATAAAAGGTATTTACTCATTTTAAGTGGCTATGACTTAGCTATGCAAAGAGCTATAGATCTGAAACTTCACTATGTGGTAGATCAGCCAAAAGTAATTGAATGACTTATGAGAAGAAATTGCTTATCTGTAATACTTTTAGAGATAAAAGACATTTGCTCATTTTAATAGCTATTATTCAGCTATCCAAAGAGCTATAGTTCTGCAACTTCCCTATGTGTTAGATCAGCCAAAAGTAGGTGAATAACTTATTTAGGAGAAATTGCGTAGCTTCAATACTTTTAGAGATAAAGGACATTTACTCATTTTAGTAGCCGTGACTCAGCTTTGCAAAGAGCTATAGATCTGCAACTTCACTATGTGGTAGATCACCCAAAAGTAGGTGAGTGACTTATTTATCTTCGAAATTGCTCTATCTCGCACCGTTTCCAAGATAATTCTGGAGTTACAATAAATTTGCCCAACAGTAAGAATTTCAAAGTAGTTATTACTCAGCTATAAAATGTGCAACAGGTCCAAAACTTTATCATATGATAGCTTGAATAACATATGATGAATAACATATTTGAACCAGATGAGTAATATATTTGAAAAGATTTGCTTAACTTTAATACTTTTGAAAATATTTAACATTTACTTTTGTCATTATTTGCTACAAATAAGAAAGTAGCTATTACTCACCTATGGCATGCAATGGAACCCTGAACTATGTACCACCTTATAGTTAAGGACAAAGTAGTTGAATAATATATTTTAGGAAAATACTGTAACTCCAATAGTTTTGGAGTTACAATGGATTTACTCAACGGTAAGAATTTCAAAGTAGCTGTTACTCAGCTATTCAATGTGCAACAGGTTTGAAACTTTATTATGTGATAGCCTGCCAAAAACTAGATGAATAACATATTTGGAAAGATTTGCTTAACTTTAATACTTTTGAAGATATTTGACATTTAGTTCTGTTATTTTTTTCTACAAATAACAAAATAGCTATTACTCACTTATTGCATGCAATGGAACCCCAAACTATGTACCACCTGATAGCTGAAGACAAAGTAGCTGAACAACATATTTGAAGGAAAAGCTCTAACTGCAATGGTTTTTGAGTTATGAACTTATGAGTCCTTTACTCAAAGTAGCAAATATTGCTATTACTCACTTACCTTTAGGCCAAAGTCCACAAAACCAACAAAATTTTTGAGGGCATGAAAATTCATCAGGACAATTAATTTACAAAAAAATCTGTAGCTATAGTAGTTTTGGAGAAATCTGCGTGACACACTAACGCACGCATGCACACACACACACGCACGCACACACATGATGCATTTTATAATCTCCCTCCTGGGCTAAAGCTCGGCGGGAGATAATAATTAAGAAAGATCCAGGTCTTATACTCACACAAGGGAATCTATTGGTGGCCTAGTAGTCTAGTACTTATATGCAAGATAAGAGAGAAATCCATTCAATAGTCAATGAGAAAATTGTGATAAAGTGTTGAAATTTTCATACTTTGGGTGGGGGTACCTCCCTTCTAATGGCACAGACGAACAAACAGACCTGCATAGATTTTACGATTTATCATCCTTGATAGTCATATCAAAAGGTAAAATTAACAGCATGTCTCTGGGCCTTGTACTTTTGTCGGAGATGTTCATGCGGACATGGAGGCTGCAGAGTGATGCCATAATGTCAAGTCAGCTGACATAAAAAAGCAGTTCCTGTGCTGAAAGTATTCAAAGCAATGACTTTAAAGAGTGGCTCCATTTAACTAGATTTCTATTCCATAAGACAATACAAACATGCACGGTAAAAGTATCAGCCACACAAAAGAAAAAAAAAACTCTAGTTGAGCCTGTTTTACTAGGTGGGTGGCAATTAAACAGGTTTAAAAGGGCATATTTTTTTTATAAAGGGGGAACATTTTCTCTGATGACGTTACTTACTGCCTACAAGACTGTTAATGTTTCAATCCAAGCAAGAAATGATTTATTATTTAACTGTAATGCATATTCACTTTATTCTCTGTCAATCTATTTTCTCTTCTTGTCCATTAAAATATTATCACAGATGTCATAAGCCAGCAATGTACGTCATGATAACTACAATCTTGTGGGACGTAAACAGGTGTCAAACTAGCACTTTGTGTTGCAGTTGATAGTCTAATGACTAAACATAACTTTCTGTGACAGAACACTTAAAGGATGGATTTTTGTAAAGTTTGAATTTTATGTGAGCCAAGTAAAACTACACACATAGTATATACTATACAGTAGTTAAACACACACAGAAAAATGGTATTCTGTTTTTGTTTCTTGATCACAAACATAACAAAATCCACCAAGAATCTTTAAGAACCATTTTTGAAAATATCATTATTTTAGTATGTAGTATGTATTTTACATATCCACATACTAAATTTGTAAACTGCTTTAAATTGTTGCATTGTCACAAACTAGTCCCTAGGAGCTGGGAACAACAAAACTACTGTAAGAGAACTTGTGCAAAGGCAATTGATGTTCTTGTGACAGAAATAAATAAACTAAGCTTTAGGCTTTTTTATGGCTGATACAGTAACTTCATTGAAAAAGTTTTTAAAAACATCGGAGATTTCAGAGCTAAAGACCTACTATGACTTAACATACCTCCACTCCCCAACCAATGACCCATCCAAGAATCAACTTTCTACACCTCACAGTTTCTAAGACATGGCTGACAAGATTTTAAAGAGTAAGGTCACTACAGCAAGGCCAAAGATCAAATCAAGGTTATACCATGATGCACACCTACATCCCCAACCAATGTCCCCTGCCAAGTATCAACATCCTTACATCTTACAGATTCTGAGATATAGTCCAGACAAGATTTTAATGGTCCAAGTCACTAGAGATGGGTGAAAAAGTGAAATCAAGTTCTCACCATGGCACTGCACACCTACACCCCCTAACCAATGTCCCTACCAAGTATCAACTTCCTACACCTTAGGGTTTCTGAGATATAGCCTGGATAATATTTTAAAGGTCAAGGTCACTATGGCAAGGTCAAATGTCAAATCAAGGTAACACCATGACATTGCACACCTACACCCCCTAACCAATGTCCCTACTAAGTACCAACTTCCTGCACCTTAGGGTTTCTGAGATATAGCCTGGATAAGATTTTAAAGGTCAAGGTCACTATGGCAAGGTCAAAGGTTAAATCAAGGTAACACCATGACATTGTACACGTAAATCCCCCAACTAATGTCCCTCCCAAGTAATAACTTCACACCACTTAAGGTTTCAGAGATATAGGCTGGAGAAGATTTTCAAACTGAAGGTCCCTATGGCAAGGTTTAAGGTCAAATCAAGGTCACACACAATCACATTGCACACCAATGTCCATCCTCTACAACAGCCATGTTCATGTTGGGACAGATCCTCAGCCATGCCACTTTTGGGAATTAAACCTATACTGCTCAGTCAGTGAAGTTTGTCACCCCAGTGACATATATGTACACCTTGCCGTTGAAAGAAGCTATTCCATTTATTTAAATGTGAATATTGCGTGTCCTTTGGCATTTTTACGGCAGGTGACGAACTTCACTGGGGTGACGAACTTCACTGGCCGACCAGTACAGAAATGACAGTATGTGAAATCATATCTCTGTACCTGAAACTGATCAACTCATATTCTTGATTATTACACTTACCGTCAAAGAGGGTGCACTTGTAAATGATCCTGACAGTTTTAATTTCTGCATGATGCTTTGAGGACACAAGGGATGGTGCCTACTCTGGCCCCCTTGATATTTTTGATGCAGGTAACGCATCATTTTACTGAACATTTTCATGGTGAGAAAGTCAACCTTGGTGGGACCATTCATGTGGCTGAAGTCCAGTTTATAATGACTTTTTAGAAAACACAATAGCACAAATATGTTACCACATCATCATATTCCAAGTGTCAGTTGTCATCCTCTAATGTCAATGATAATGTTGTGTTTGAATATATCTTGTTTTATATTGTACAAGCTTCCTATAAATCCTGGCAGGTTTCCTTTCAATTTATTGTCTTGTGCCAATTGAATTTTAACAATACAATGGAAAGATAAACGTCTCTAACTCCTAATGTTTTGGGGATTGTCCCACTTTCCTATCACTTGTTTGAACAAAGTGATGTCAGATTTAAAAATATCCTTTTTAAGTTTTAACAATCACTTGTATATTCAGTCATAACACAAAAAAACTAACTTTGAAAAGAATGTGTTATTATTACACTCAAGGCTTGCATGCACTAAACTTTGTCCATACAAACCGACAACAATACTGGCTGAAAGAAAAAGATTTTATTTTGAAAAGTTAGCCAAACTTATAAGATCTTTTATTAGTATAAATAACACCATGTTCCAGCTACAATTATCATAATTCCAAAACTTTAATTATTGTCTAATCTTAAAAAAAAAAAAATTTAAACATTCTGTCAATGTGGGCATGAATCTCAGCTTATTGTCTTTCATCAGTATGAGCCTTTATTAACAATTATTAAACACACTCAATGAACTGAATCAACAATTATGGATTGTTCCTGTATACTATTTTGAACCTACTTGGATTTACTGGTTGAGATTATACATATAAAATAGATGTTGGCAGTTGGCATTCTATCATATATTAGTTTATTCATAATTCAGGTATATTGGTAATGATAAATCATTTTTCATAAACATACAAAGAGCTGTAAGGGTTTCCATATCTGAAGTGTGTAAATCCTATTTGGTATTAAGATAGTGTTTTTCTACTCAGATCTTTATCATGATTTAACTAATACTGAATAGATCCTCTTCAAACAGGATGTTAAGTTGTTTACTCAGAAAGAGTCTTGCATATATATATCACATGAATTAATTTGGTATAAGATACATTTTAAGTAGAAATGTTAAAGAGTACATTATATGCCTCATCAGTATAATCCCAATTACTACAACAGAATTTGACATAAATTTTACTGATACAATGCCAAATGAAAAAGTTAAAGAAATTTTTATTTAATGCCATTGTTAGATATTAAGTCAATTTAGAAGATGGAAAGTTTACCTACCCCAACCAAAAGAAAAAACTGAATTCAACTTAAATCTTAAAATAAAAAATGAAATGAATTCTGGCCTTTCTGAAATCCTTGTACTTATTCTGGAAGGGAATTCTACACTTCAAAACATTCACATCTAGCTATTCAAAAGCCAAAGTGAGAGGTAAACCGAGTGAAATGGAAGCAAACTCAGATTTTTTAATTCAACTATTCCTGTGTAGTTTTTGTACAGGAAATGGTGTTTTATTACTTCCTTCTGTAGTCAGTGAAACATGTTTCCATTCAAAAAAATATGCCGGGTATATTCTAAATATCCTACTCTTACGGCCTGAAATACATCTGATACAATCTGGTAATAAATATGAAACTTTTATGTTACATACCCTGAGTAAACACACTAAAACAGATACATCTGATTAAAAGTGTTAAACCAATGATTTTGCACTATAAAGATTTCTTCAATTTTTATCCGATTGAAAGGCATCATCATAATATAGCATACACTTTCAATTATATTTCCAGTAACCTTTTTATCTTTGGTCTGATTTGGAAATATTGTTCACCATTGTTTTTCCACCTTATTGAGAGCTTGTATCTGAACGTATCGTAATTGTATCAGTTTGGTATATATTGGTACACATTGGAGAGATAAAACAATACTTAATTTGACTTTCGACTTTCAACACCACAAATATCTATCTTAATATTTGGTTGAACAAAAATGAGCAAAAGACTCTTATTTCTTGTTATAAAACTGATTTAACTACCAGGAGGTATTACTATACACTGTGGAATACCATGAACATGCTTCTCACTTGTTGAATTGACAGAGCAAACCCGATTGCATCATCCAGTTAAACTCTAAAATTTTCCAATTACTGCAAACATTTATTTATCCACTCATGCAGCTGCCAATACAAAATATCCATGAGTGTATAAATTGCTACAGAAAACCAATAAATTTAAATTTTTGTTCCACAAAAAGAATTGTGTCTTTCTCTTCACACATTTGAAAACACGCTTTTGACTTTCACAATACCAGTAGTTGTTTTCTTCTTAACATGTTAGTAGAGCATATGTTACATACAAGATATTACAAATTTTTTTTCTCAATTCAACAACATGGGTGTTTTCACATGAGTTTCTGTCTGAAATCTCCATGTGCCTCAGTACACATGTTTCGCATTCCTTTCTTTAGTAGAGAATGTACTTGTTTACACAAGTTCTTTCATCAGTCTACATACAGATAAAACTAAGCCAAAGCACAGTCTGTATGCCTAATTTACGCTCTTACTTGACACACCTCCAATTCTAGCCAATCAAATTCCTGTTTCAACCAACACAGAGTAAATGCATGCCAACACGAAATCATATGCTTACTAAGTTACTATATATATATATACCATTATTGATTACAATATTTAAGTGCTTATGTAAGTTACATGCAGCTGTTTCCAAGCCAAGAACACAGACTAATATACAAATGACTGATTGATTTTGCATGTAGTAAGTCAATAAAGTGTACTGTGCATAACTACTACCTCCACTATTAATCAGATTTGGTTCAAGTAATACCCAATGTCCAGTTACATTGCCAGTAAGTCAGAAACAAGGCATTTTCAGATGTTATCATTGAATCTGCTCCACTTGTACAAAACTTCAATTCATGTTCTTGTTACAGTTGTAAAGTTTGTTTTGACAGAATATAATCCAGGAAGATCACGGTGACGGAAGATAAATGAACTTTTATGGTTTGCAGTGTTCGTGTTAAGGTTTTGAAATATGGAATACCCTGTACCCCATGGGGCATCAAAAACGGGGTACCACAGTGTGAAAATGGGTACAAGTAACATTCCGCACATCATTTTTACATAACTCCAGTTACTAAGCTCCAGTTACTAAGCTCCAGTTTTTTTTTTATATATAAATATATATATATATATATATATATTTAAAAAAATAAGTCTTTTGGTTCTTGTAAAATTCATTTTCAAGTTTTTAAATTTCTGTATTTCCTATCTAAGCATTTTATCAAATGTTTTGTATTTTAAATAGTTTTCAAATTACAAAAGTCATGAGTACTTGTTGACATCCTCTATTTTACTTGACTCCTATCTTTTTAATGAAATTACATACACCTATCATTCACATCTCAATAACTATCAAAAGTATAAGAATGATTTATATATGTTGTATTGAATGTGGATAACCATTGAATGTATACATTCAATGGCACAAACTATTGAATGTGTACATTCAATGGGCAACTCATTGAATGTATACATTCAATGGCCCAGCTGTGGAATGTGTACATTCAATGGCTAAAATCATTGAATGTGTACATTCAATGACCCAAGCCATGGAATGTATAAATAGTTAAATATGATTTGTTTATTTGTTTATTTGGGGTTTTACGTCGCTTTCAACACTGTACAGGTCATATCACGACAGATAGTTGGAAGGGCAGAGGAAACCAGTACATATAGTTCGCTAGGGTTCTGTACTGTAAACTGCCGACCAACGGCAAGCAACTACCAGCTTTCCCACTTACGGCCATGACGGAGATCGAACCCCGGCCGCAGAGGTGGGAGGCGAGAGTGTTACCACTCTGCCACCGTGGCCCCATAATTAAATATTAAAAACTGATACTGATTGAAAAGACTTAGTTTATAACCTATATTGGATATTTTAGCATAATAATAAGTGATTAAATTAATTGCAATAGACGTGTTACATTTCAGGAAGTGACATAAAGAAGGATCAATCTAGAACATTAAAATGAATAAACATATATGTAATGACATAAATGTCATATATTTCATTGGATTATTTATGATGCATCAAGCCTTTCTGATCAAAGTCATTACAAAAACTCTATTATAAGCTTTACTTTAATCCACAAATATTGAAATATTTGGCCTCCCAGTGAAAGGATGAAAGAAAAATAGTTCAAGCTTGAGTAGTTACTTTATGGTCTTTCAGTATATGATTCTAATATGTGATAGCAAGTAATTCATCTAATTAAGTGTGAGACCTGGGTATTTAATTGTAGTTAGCCCTATGGTAGCACCCCTGTATTGTTAGAGAGGTTCAGTGGGACAATATAATTAGAAAACAGATTAAGATAAACATTATTAGAAAACAAAAGTTTTTGTTATAATGCAGAACTATGTAACTGACCACAGATAATCAACTAATGCAAAAGTTTACTTTAAGTTAATATCAACAGATGTGATTTATTGAGAAAATGACAATAATAAGTTCCATTTCACACAATATCAGTTACTTATTTCAATTTCTGAAGTTCATATACACATTCCATGACTATGGTTGTGGAATGTACACATTCCACAGTTTAACTATTGAATGTACACATTCAATGGCTGCTTGCTATTGAATGTGTAGATTCAATGGCCAAGCCGTTGAATGTACACATTCAATAACTAACCCATTGAATCTATACATTCAATGGTTATCTACATTCAATACGGCATATATATAAAAGCAAATTAGAGTATTTTGTGATTGTTTTATGGGAGGACGTGTTAGCGGAATAAGTGTTATATACACCTGGACAAAGAAAATAGTCAAGAAATAAAGTTGACTTTCAATAATTTTCTCCCTTATTTTTGGATGAATATAAATGCAGCAAAAATTAGTAGAAGTACTGTTGAATTTCCTTTCCAATGATATATAATGTGTATCTGTGGATAAAGCATTTTTAAAAATATTTGAAAAGGCTGAATGAACCCCAGTCAACAAACTTCATTTTAGTGAAATTTGTTTTGTATGATTATTTTATTTAAACTTCAAATATGATATTTACACTGTTTGAAATACAAATATTTGTAGTTTCTGTTGCTTTTTATTTGACAAAAATTCATTGGGTAATTATAGAGATACAGTGTCTTTGTTCCATCCCCTGTAAATATTTTCGAATGTCACAGCTTATATTTTCCGGGGGACTTTCCAGGGTTAAAAAATCAAGAGTTTCCAAGATTTAGTAAAATGCGTCTCCCACAAAAATCACCATTCTAGCTTGTTGTTTTGATTGTTTCCGTGCAGAGATGTCACTTTCTTTCGATGTATAACATTTTGAGTAGACTTGCTAGAGTACGAGACAAATCTTGCGTTTGTTCGTGGATTTAAATTGAAACTAGACCTAGCGCATTGGAGAACTGATGCAAATTTGTATCCACTGGAAAGACAACTCACCAAAGCCAGTGATCCGTCATTTGACCTTGAAGGAGGGGCCCAACGTCAAATATGACAACATCAGAAGATTCCCAGCCAATGATTTCCTATAGGTTGGCTTCATATGCCAAACCTCTAGAACCAATAATAAGGGAGATATAGGCACCTTTAAAGTCCGCTACATGGGGCACTTTAGCACTCCGTGGATGACCTTGAATAAAGAGCTTCACGGTCAAATGTATGCATGCTTATATAGACAACATCTATATTCATTATACATATCTTCTATGAAGAGATCAACCTTCTACTATGAGAACCAGCCAGTAGAAAAAGGTAGATATTTTCAAAGAAATGCCAAGCGGTAGTGGTCCTACGATTCGACGGAAAATCGATCCGACGTCTATTTATAAGTTTCGATGTAGAAAATCAATTCTCATTTTAAGAATCGATTGTGAATCGAAAGTAAGACTTATAAGTCACCCAATTTTCCCTTTTTCTACAGATATTTAACATTTTATTTTTGTGACATTTGTTTACATTATCTGCCATGTTTCTTTCACTGGTATCTACTTCCTGTTGGTTACCACTAAAACTTAAAATTTCTGTACGAATTTAGAAGATCTTTTAATACAATAAATTGCAAATTTAATAGGCAAATTAAATTTTTATAAGCTAATACCCTATCCAATGGACAATAGCTTATCCGGTCGGCGCAGACCAGCCCGCCTAACGTCAGAAAAAGACGTCCTGTGTTTCCACCGGCCAGGTCAGTCCAATACTGTACACTCGCCAGATGGCGTGTCGTACTTCCTTCCTGTCTAGACAGCGTGACGTCATAGCATCTTTTTCGTTGTCTAAACCTATTAGACCCCTAGTAAACTGATAGCAGGGTCGGTGTGAGGGTCTTGTGTGTCCATTGGATAGGGTATTAACTTATAAAAATTTAATTTACCTATTAAATTTGCAATTTTATTGCGTTAATACATCCTATCCAATGGACAATAGCTGAATAACTACCGCTTGGTCGGCGGGTAAGTTACTAGGGACTTAATTCAACTCATAAGATAACTAACAAAATTTTGTCCAAGCCTGGGTAGACCTTGAGGTCAGGAAACCCTTAAGGCCATAGTCAGTCGACAGAAACCGGTTAACCGGTCCAAACTGACTTACCTCCCCCCCCCCCCCCCTTTTTTTTAACAGACCTGCTCTGAGGTAGGGGAAGAGAGGGATGAGTTCAGTCCCATAGAAATAAACCTCCCGTTTGAAGCACGTCAAGAGTTTTTTTTTTTTTTTTTTTTTTTTTTTTGCTTCTTAAATATATGTACAACTATTTACAAATGTACAAGATCTCCTCCATCACCTGGACTACTGGTGGATCTACTGAGCAGCCACTACCGGTCCCAGATGGTAGAGCTCCGAGTCAGCCCAAGCCACATCCTTCAAATAGAATTGTGTGAAGGTGTTGTGTGATTTCCAGTGGCAGGCTGCTAAGATCTGTTCTAAAGAAACTCCTGATTGGAAGGCTTTAGAGGCAGCAAAGGCCCTAACATTATGGGCTTTGACCTGATGTAATGTGTGGGCCTCCTGGTCTGAGAGCTCATACCATAGGATCACAGTTTGCTTGATCCATGAGGAGATAGTGGCAGGTGAGATGTCTCTGTTAAAACCTTTCTTAAAGGAAACAAAGACCAACTCTTTATTTTGCCGAAGGTCTGAGGTCCTGTCCAAGTAGTAGCGCAGTGCTCTGACCGGACAAAGGGACCTGTCAGACTTGAGGGATCTATCCAGAGTAGGGGCCAGGGCTGGAATTACCACTGGGGCCACACTATCAGGACCCTCTTTGGCCAGCTGGTTCTTTGAAAGAAAGCTGGGTGATGGATACAGGGACACCTTTGACCAGTCAGATTGGTGTCTGATATTTCTGTTTTGCCAAGCATGAATCTCACTTCTGCACTTGCCCGAACCAAGGGCTAAGAGGAAAACTGTCTTGAAGGTCAAGTGCTTCAAGGAAGCCAGACTCCCTGGCGAAATGATGTTCGGCACATTATGAACTGTCCTGAACTGATCATGAAAGTTCAGGACATTGTGGCAGAAGTTCGGCATTAGTTCAGTAGTAGGGTGCATGAACTGTTGTTCAGCAGTTTTCGGAAATGCAGTTCACCAAAATTTGGTGAACATTTACTGAACTGTATGGAACAGCTATATTTTTAAACACCTTTTGGAATCCTTTTTTTCAAACAGTAACAATTAATACTACAAATCCATAAATTTTGACTTTTTATACTTAATCTTTAATTAACTAAGACAAGATACAAGCATGGTTGAAGTTCAGTAACTAAACTGAACTTACAGGAACACTGAACTCAAGTTTTTAGAAAAAGGAAAATCTAAAACAGAAAAACTCAAATAAGTAAACACTGTTTGTTCTAAAGTTTGTGTTTGTGTGAGATTACAAAAAAACAAATTAAAATACAGCCTTTTAAGCTTCCTTTTAATGATATTAGAATCATTTCTATAGAAAAGTTGAGATTATATAATAAATTTTGAAAAGATAGCTTTGTTTGCCCTGGTAAAATAATGAGCGAAGTGAAATTTCACAGTATCATACGTACATTTACATAAATATTTAGTAAGCACAATGTGAAACAGAAAACGTCACAATCTAACACTGTATGAAACTAATAAAAACCTTGTGCATTTTCCAATGAACAATATTAAAATACACTATTTTATTAATTGTCCCTTTAATATTGTATCATTAAAAAGCTTCATGTAAATATGTTCAAACTAGTCTATATATATATTTGAACGTCTGATGGGATCTGCACACTCCTGACTCTGTATGTAAATGTTTTATCCTTGGTCCTGTGGTCATTAACTAAGCTTGGAGTATAAGCAAGGATACTAGCCTACCATTAACTCTTTTTGGAAAACAGAAATATTTGGACCTGAGAAATGAGGAAAGTATGAATATATAATAACTTATGGCTGTTTTAACACTACAAGTTATTCAGATTTCATACACTGAGACTAGCCTTTGATTTACAGACACATTTTTTTACATTGATAATAACACAAGAAATTGGTATAAATCCACTGGAAAATAAACTAATAATTTACTTTAGGTGTTGTTAAATAATGTATTTACCAAGTTTAACATGTAAACAAAATACTTATATATTTGTTTAAAATGCTTGGTATTAAAAGTGAAATGGATCATATAATTATTCCAATAAAACTAACCCAGAACTTGTGACAGGCTATATGTTTTTGCAGTGGTATCTGAGCATGGTATGCTTTGTGTACTGTTGAAATAACTGACCCTGATTTAGTCTTCTTTTCTATGTTTTACTTGAAAACTTAAAGTAGGTTATTTACCTTTTCTGATTTGGTTTTGGTGAAATTAATAATTCATTTGTTTGTTAATATGTTTTTTTTCATAATATTCCATGTTTTTTTAAGTTAAAGGTTACATATTTTGCCCATAACATTATAAATATTCTGAATTTGTAAAGTGTAAAATATAATATACTAAAAACTTAAGGTAGCAGCAAGGATTCAGGATATCCAGAGAACTTGGTCACATGGGTCACATGACTAAAACAACATGCTTTTGAATCTTTGTTGGAGGGAAGGTTTTCAGCAAAAGAAAGGGTTTGAATTAATAAGATGTGTTGTAAATGTTATGGATAGTTGAATGGATATTAGAGAGTCTTTTTGTCAAAATATCTAGGCCAAAACTGTCAGGCCATGAAAGGAAATACAGGATTACAAAAACTGGTAAAATATGGAGGCAAAGTTTAAAGGAAAACCCAATCAAGCCAGGATAATACAGATTTCAGGTACATGTTTAGGTTTCCTTTTGTTCTTGTCTTAAACAATTTTTAAAACATCACAGTGAGTGAAAGGGGAGGGTGATGTTACTGACTAATTCGAAAATTTACAGTAAATTACTCTGCTAGAAACTAGATAATATCACAGAATATTAAATGGGAACAGTTCTGGATTTTTCAGGAACTTTGACACAAGCTGTGATTTGATGGCACAATACGTTTTCCAATAATAATATTTAGCAGTTCCCAAAAGTTAAAGATAGTCTCAGAGCTGATTCTAAGCTTGATCAGTTCTGGATGGTTCGGGAACTTCCAATACAATAATTAATTTCAATTGAATTCAGCGGTTCACAAAAGTTAAAGATATTCCTGGAACTATCACAAAATTGTAAAGCTTCAACAATTCTGGATTGTTTGGGAACTTGATAAATGCCGAACTTTTGATGCCATGATAAAGTGGCCATTTCATGTTCACGCCATTTACAGAACTATCCTGAACTTTATCCTGAACTTTTGCCGCCAGTTCGTGAACTTGGTTCCGGAACTAGGTCATGCCAGATACATAACTTTCAGGAACTGTTCAGCATCTTTTTGCAGGGGAGCTCCTTGATTGGTTCAAAAGGAGCCTTTGTCAGCTGGTGTAGGACCAGAGATAGGTTCCAGGAAGGGATACCCCTTCTACCCTTATGTCTGTCTCTATGGAAGCTATCCAAGAGACGAGTGAGATTTTCATCTTTGCTGATAGAGGGTTGAATTTCCCACTTTATCAGCAATGGCTGATCTGTAACCATCAATGGTGCTGGGCTGTAACTTCCTGTCCTCGAAGAGATACATAAGGAAGTCAGCAACCGACTTTACAGGGGGTGCCCTGAAGTCCACCTGATTAGTGATGCACCACTTTGTAAAAATGGTCCACTTTGCCTCATAGACTGATCTGGTTGATCCTCTTTGAGGAGCCTCAATCCTTGATGCCACTGCTTCAGAGAAGCCCTGTTCTTTGATCGCTGAGGCTCTAGGAGCCATGCATGGAGATTTAGATTTATCAGATTTCTGTGAGGGATCTGATTGAATGGCTGTGTTAACAGGTTGGGAAGGTTGGGCAGGCTCAGAGGGACATGACTGGACATGGTCACTAGGTCCCAAAACCTTGGCATGTTGGGCCGTCCCGGGGCAATCAGGATGATTCTCTTGCATGGAGAATCCTGCAACTTCTCCACTACTTTGCCCAAAATGGCTGTCGGTGGGAAGGCGTAAGCATCCAGATCCTTCCATTGGAAACTGAGTGCATCGACTGCTACTGCCAGTGGGTCCAGAACTGGTGACACAAACTGAGGTAATTTGTTGTTGAACCTCGTGGCGAATAGATCTATTTTGGGCCGGTGCCACCTGCTGCATAAAGCTTGAAAAACCTCTTGAAGGAGAGACCATTCTGTTTGAATGGTCTGGCCTAGGCGGGATAGCTTGTCTGCTACCACATTCAGTCGGCCTGGGATGTGACGGGCTTTCAGCGTCACTTGGTGTTTGGTACACCAGGTCAAGATTCTCCATAGAAGGGCACAAAGTGGCCCCGACCTCATGCCTTCCTCCTTGTTTATGTAAGACACTACTGTAGTGTTGTCGGTTGCCACAAGTACTACATTGTGGCTGCAGAGGTCTTGGAAATCTTTTAGAGCTAAAAAGGCTGCTTTTAACTCCAGGTAGTTTATGTGCAGCTTGCTTTCCGGTAGGGACCAAGATCCTCTAGCAGTGCGTTCGTTTATGTGAGCGCCCCACCCTTCTTTTGATGCGTCTGTAAATATCTGCAGAGCATGTTTTATAGGGTGTAATGACTGGCCTGTAAGAACGTTGTCTTTTTGTAGCCACCATTGTAAGGAGAGGGCCTCCCGGTCGGAGAGCTCATAGCACAGAATCACAGTCTGTTTGATCCATGAGGAGATGGTGGCAGGTGAGATGTCTTTGTCAAACCCTTTCTTGAAGGAGACAAAGACTAATTTCTGCATGAGGTCTGAAGTCCTGTCCAAGTGGTAGCGCAGGGCTCTAACTGGACATAAGGACCTGTCACCCTTGAGTGACCTATCCAGAGATGGTGCCAGGGCTGGAATGACCACTGGAGCCACACTATCTGGACCCTCCTTAGCCAGCTGAGTCTTGGATAGGAAGCTGCGTGAGGGGTACAAGGACACCTTAGACCAGTCTGACTGGTGTCTGATGTTCTTATGTAACCAAGCATGGATCTCACTCCTGCGTTTACCTGAACCCAAGGCCAGTAAGAAAACAGTCTTGAAGGTCAGATGTTTCAAGGAGGCCTCTTTAAGGGGTTCAAAGGCAGCCTTTGTCAGCTGGTGTAGTACCAGGGACAGGTTCCAGGAGGGGATGCCCCTCCTGCCCTTGGGTCTGTCTCTATGGAAACTGTCCAGGAGATGAGCGAGATTCTCATCTTTGCTGACATTAATGGTGGAGTTGCCCAGTTTGTCAGCAATGGCTGATCTGTAGCCGTCAATAGTGCCTGGCTGCAACTTCTTGTCCTGAAACAAGTGCAGGAAGAACCAATGGTTTTCAGAGGTGGTGCTCTGAAGTCCACCTGATTACTGAGGCACCACTTTGTAAAAATGGCCCACTTTGCCTCATAGACAGATCTGGTTGATCCTCTTTGAGGAGCCTCAATTCGTGCTGCCACTGCCTCAGAGAAGCCTTGTTCCTTGATTGCTGAGGCTCTAGGAGCCAGGCATGTAGGTTCAGATTCGACAGGTTCCTGTGAAGGACCTGGTTGAATGGCTGAGACACTAAGTTGGGTATGTTGGGCAGACACAGTGGGATCTGACTTGACATTGCTACTAGATCCCCAAACCAGGGCATGTTGGGCCACCCTGGGGCAATCAGAATTATTCTGTTGCAGGGGTAGTCCTGGAGCTTCTCCACCACTTTGCCCAAGATGGCTGCCGGTGGGAAGGCGTATGGGTCCAGGTCCTCCCAGGATAGGCTGAGTGCATCCACTGCCCATGCCTGGGGGTCTGGGACCGGTGAGACAAACTGTGGTAGTTTGTTGTTTAATCTGGTGGCAAACAGGTCCACTTGAGGCTGGTGCCACCGGTCGCATATAGCTTGGAACACTTCTGGATGAAGTGACCATTCTGAATGGTCTGGCCAAGTCTGGATAGCTTGTCTGCTATCATGTTCAGCCGGCCGGGGATGTGACGTGCCTTGAGGGTTAGCTGCTGCCTGGTACACCAGGACAGGATTTTCCACAGTAGGGCACACAGTGATCCTGACTTCATCCCCCCCCCCCTTCTTTGTTGATATAGGCAACCACTGTTGTGTTGTCTGTAGCTATCAATACTGTCTTGTTGCAGACGAGGGTTCGAAACTCTTTTAGAGCTAGAAAAACTGCTTGCAGCTCTAAGTGGTTTATGTGCAATTTGCTTTCTGGAAGGGACCAAGTTCCCCTTGCAGTATGCTCGTCTAAGTGAGTGCCCCACCCTTCTTTTGATGCGTCTGTAAAGATTTGCAGAGCATGTTTTAGAGGGTGTAATGGTTGACCTAGTAGCACATTGCTTTCCTCCAGCCACCACCTGAGATGGGGGTGGAGGGACTTGGGGACCGGAATCACTTTTTCCAGTGATTCTGGGACCCTCCAGTTGTTTTTCAAGTGCCACTGTATGGGTCTCATGTGTAGTCGCCCTAAGTGGACTTGCTTTTCTGTTGCTGTGAGTAGACCTATGAGGGACATGAATTTTCCGACAGTATTGATCTGATCTTGTCTGTCAAGGTCTGCCAACGTTCTTCTGTTGGTCTGACCCTGCCCTCTTTCAGGTCGAACTGGTAACCTACGAAGTTGACGACCTGTTGGGGGACCAGTTCTGACTTTTTCTTGTTCACCAGCCACCCTAGTTCCTGACACAGTGTGACTAGGGTTTGAGTATGCTGGAGACAGGTGTCGCGGGTAGAGGCTCTCACCAGCCAGTCGTCTAGGTACTGGTGGATCCTTATACCCTTCTGAAGTGCCATGAGTTTGACCTCTTTGGCCACCACTGTGAACTCCATGGGAGCTGTGGACAGGCCAAAGGGTAGGGCTTTGAACTGGTAGGACCGACCCTGGAGGTGAAAGCGCATGTACTTCCTGGACTGACTGTGAATTGGTATGTGGAAGTATGCATCTTTGAAATCTATGGATGTGACCCACTCCCCCGTCTGTAGGGAGGTTCTTATTGTCTCTGGGGTCTCCATCTTGAACGACCCTGTGTTTAAAAAGGTGTTCAAGGTGCTCAGGTCTAGGATCGGTCTCCACCGGTTGTTGGGTTTGGGTACCAAAAATAGCCGGTTGTAAAAACCCAGTGAGTTTTGATTTTCCACCGGTTCAACTGCATTTTTGTTTATCAGCTGATACAGTGCCTCTAAAAGGAAGGACTGCTTGGCTGGATTGTGGTAGTTGCTTATTACAGTCGGTGACCTTGTCAAGTGGAGTCTGAACCGGAACGGGAGAGTGTAACCCTCCCTCAGTGTGGTAACTACTTTTGGACTTGAACCCAGGGTTTCCCATTTCTCCCAACACTGTTGTAACCTGGCCCCTACAGGAGGATCTATAACAGCATGTTGGGCATTGTTGACTAGATTTACAGAACACAAGTGACCTACACAAGAAACATCTTTCACATATTTTATTTCTGTGTAAATTAGGCATGCATTGGGATTTACGCCTTTCCTTTGTGGCAACCCGGTGACAATATGAGCATTTGCAACACAAGAGTCTACATTCAAATTTAAAGTCACTTTGCTGCTCCCTGCTATCACTGGTGCTGGGTCCAAGTCTCCCTGACCGGTAACACATACAGAGTTCATCTGACTGGTCACAGAATTTACACAATAATTGTCATTTATGAGACTTGGACCCCTTAGCCGGCATCTGGGAGAATGTGGAGGCTTTGCCACGATTTCTCCTCGCTTGCTGCTTGTCTTTGATCTGTTTCCAAGCAGGGATGTTCTTCTTGTCGTGATGGCCAGTCAACTTGTCACTTGCAGCATATGGGTGGAAACGACCTTGATGTCGGTGTGAAATACCGGACGAACGCCTGTCCTCACTCTTACTGATTTCCTCTTCAGCCTTGGCAATAAGCTGATCCGGGAATAAAGCATTCAGATGAACTGGAGACGTTCTCAAGGCGTTCACAGTGTCTTGCTTCACCCCAGCATGTAAATAGTCCAAGTAACTATCCCTGCGGGCCAGGGTGAAGTTGGCCATATTGATGAATACTGCTTCAGATAAGTCCTGCATCGTTCTGGCCATAGCTTGGGAGATTGACCGGTTGAAAGTGGTCAAGTATTCTAGTTCACTCACAGCTTGCCTCATCTTCTCTGATGACTTCCCTTTACTGTCCAGACGTAGGGTTTTTAACTGAGTGGTCATAGAGTCTTGAACCCTAGTCAAGCACCTTGACAAACCAGCAGCCTGGTTGCATATTATTGTCTGTTCACGTGCTGCTCTCTCCCAACGCCTGAATAGATCTTGACTGAGGGCCCGGGAGGGTGGGGCAGTAGGAATGTTTCTTCATGCAACCCTGCTGAAGGAATGGTTGAGTTTGGCAGGGTCCGGTGACCAGGTGCGTACTGTTGAACTCTCAATGTCCTTCTCAGCATGCATCCCGTATCATCTGGAAGATCTGGGAGTCTTAATGAACTGATCTTTGAGGAGGCCAGTGTTGTCAGTGTTTCTGGTTGGGTAGCCTTCCTTGATTGTGAGGTTAAGACTGGACATTTTCCTGCACAACCAGTCGTCCACAGGCAGTTTCACTGAGACTTTACCGGTTGGTTGGACACGTGCACCGGCAAAGGGGTTGTCATCTGCAGTAGAGGACACAGTTTCAAACTCAGGAACCTTGTGCCAGTTCATAAAGCTTCTCACACCCCTCATGGTTTCTCTGTAATTGGCCTCCTCAGTGGGTTCACTGTCAGGGTCATCTCTGGAGGCATCCCTGTCTGCTGAACGGTCCCTGTGGATGTCACTATCCAGGGAACCGGTAACGCTGAGCTGGTCAGCTTCACTATCAGAGGCTGCACTCAGATCTTCTTCACCAGTGGGCTGAACCTCTAGGAACGAACCGGGGGCCTGAAGAGGCTGGGTTGCTATCCCTGCACCGGGAGCCCCAAGGGGCTCGGTGGCAGTCTGCATCTCCTCTACAGTATTACCGGTGGCCTGGTCAAGGCAGGGACCGGATTTCTCAACAGGCAGACTCTTTTCAACAGGCAGATTGCTGGTGGTGGCACCAGGATAAAACAAGAGGAGAGTGCCCGTGAACGGGCACTGTGTCAGCTGACTGAATGTTTTTGATTTGTGATGGTGATAATGAGAGGAAAGCATAATTATCAGGGAAAGGGCTGTACAGAAATACAGTAAATGGTAACTGAACAGCATGTTCGAAAGATATTCCGAAGCTGACAGAAGAAAAGGACAAAAAAGTTGTGCCCTGCAAATGGTATTATGAAATAAAGTAACAAAGTAATTGTTTAAGTGTAAAAAGTAGGTTAAAAATATTTAAAGAAATACTATAAATGCAATATCCTCGTTCGACCATGAAGAAGGGGTCCAAAGGTCAAATCTGACCATACCAAAAGATTCCCAGCCAAAGAATTTAGGATGGTTTACCATCCCAAACCTCTCGGACCAATAATAAGTGAGTCATAGGCACTTTTTAAGTTTGGCTATCCTTGTTTGACCTTGAAGGAGGGGTCCAAGGTCAAATCCGACCACACAAAAAAATTCCCAGCCCATGATTTCCTGTAGCTTGTTTACCATCCCAAACCTGTAGGACCAATAATAAGCGAGTTCTAAGCCATTGTAAGTTTGGCTATCCTCAATTGACCTTGAAGGAGGGGTCCCAGGTCAAATCTGACCACACCAAAAGAATCCCAGCCCATGATTTCCTATATGTTGGTTTACCATCCCAAACCTCCAAGACCAATAATACGCGAGTTATAAGCACTTTAAGTTTGGCTATCTTCGTTTGACCTGGAAGGAGGGGTCTAAGGTGAAATCCGACCACACCAAAAGATTCCCAGCCCATGATTTTCTATATGTTGGTTTTCCATTCCAAACCTCTAGGACCAATAATAAGCGAGTTATAAGCACTTTTAAGTTTGGCTATCCTCATTTGACCTTGAAGGAGGGGTCCAAGGTGAAATCCGACCACACCAAAAAATTCCCAGCTCATGATTTTCTATAGGTTGGTTTTCATTCCAAACCTCTAGGACAATAATAAGCGAGTTATAAGCACTTTTATGTTTGGCTATCCTCATTTGACCTTGAAGGAGGGTTCCAAGGTCAAATCAGACCATATTAACAGATTCCCAGCCCATGATTTCCTACAGGTTGGATACAATGATTTACTCAACAGTGAGAACCTGAAAGAAGCTATTGCTCAGCTATGCCATGACATAGAGGTCTGCAATTTCACTATGTTATAGCTGACCAAAACGCCTGTGAATAACATATTTAACAAAATACTCTAAATGTAATAGTTTTCAAGTTACAACTGATTTACTCAAGAGTGAGAACCTCAAAGAAACTATTACTCAGCTATGCAATGAGCTACATGTCTGAATTTTTGCTCTGTTATAGCTGACCTAAAAGTAGGTGAACAACATATTTAAGCAAAATACTGTAAATGCAATAGTTTTCAAGTTACAACTGATTTACTCAATAGTGAGAACCTGAAAATAGCTATTGCTCCGCTATGCCATGAGCTATAGGTCTGTAATTTCACTATGTTATAGCTAACCCAAAAGTAGGTGAACAATATATTTTAACAAAATACTCCAAATGCAATATTTTTCAAGGTATAGCCGATTTACTCAACAGTCAGTGCCTGAGAATAGCTATTGCTCAGTTGTGCCATGAGCTACAGGTCTGTAATTTCACTATGTTATAGCTGACCCAAAAGTAGCTGAATAACATATTTGCACAAATTTCTGTAAAGGCAATAGTTTTCCAATTACAAGTGATTTTACTCAACAGTGACAACTTCAAAGTAGCTATTACTCAGCTATGCAATGAGCCACAGGTCTGGAACTTCACTATGTTATAGCTGATAACATATTGCAACAAAATACTCTAAATGCAATAGTTTCCAAGTTATAAGTGATTTATATGTTATTCATACTATGTTATAGCTGACCCCAAAAGAGCTGAATAACATATTTATACGAAATTCTCTAAATGCAATAGTTTTGAAGTTATAAGCGATTTACTCAACAGTGGTAACCTAAAAGTAGCTATTACTCAGCTATGCCATGAGCTACAGGTCTAAAATTTTACTATGTTATAGCTGACCCAAAAGTAGCTGAATAACATATTTATACGAAATTCTCTAAATGCAATAGTTTTTAAGTTACAAGTGATTTTACTCATGATGGAAGTTACTGAAAAGCCCAAAAGTAGCTATTACTCACTTAGCTATTGAGACAGGCACCCAACTTACTCACCATATTGTAGCTATGAAAAAAGTAGCTGAATAACATATTTTAACAAAATGCTCTAAATGCAACACTTTTCAAGTTATAAATGATTTTGTGCATGATTTCATGAATTTTAATGCATTAAAAATTATTAAAAAAATTTATTAAAAAAAAAGTAAGACAGATCCAGGTCTCATACTCACACAAGAGAATCTACCTCTGGCCTAGTACATATATGCAAGATATGAGAGAAATCCCTGCAATAGTCACTGAGAAAATTGTGATAAGTGTTGAAATTTTCACACTTTTGGTGGGGGTACCCCCCTTGTAATGTCTCTAGCAAACAGACGAACAGACAGATTTGCATGCCTTGAACAATTTTTCATCCTCGATAGATAAGGTATCTTTTAAAAAAAACAGCACGTCTCTAGGCCTTGTAGTTTTGGAGGAGAAGTTGTTCACGCGGACGCGTCCGCGTACGCCGCAGAGTGACGACATAATGTCAGCTGACTGACAAGTCAGCTGACATAAAAATGGCTTCTGAGTGGGAGTCACATCTGAAGCTGGCTTCACAACCGGTTCAACCGGCACTGTGAAGGTCTTGGCTAGCAGCATCGCCTCAAGTCGGGAGAATCTTTCTGCCCACTTATCATCCAGCTGTTTTAAATCTTCAGCTGATGGTCTGCTTGAAGATCTCTTCTTGCTGGCAGAAGGCTTAGGAGACTCGCTACGTTTTGTCTTCTTAGAAGGGGTAGACTGCACAGCCTTCACCTTTTCCACTTTACCCAGTACACTGACGTGTGCTGGGTCCACGAGAGTGGGAGTGGAGGAGGTCGTAGTAGTAGTCGTCTTCTTCTCTTTTCTGTCTCTATAAGTTGGTGTGGCCAACTAAAGGATCTGTTCAGGGGTAAACCCTCTACAGATATCACATTCTTTCTTCTGGACGCAGGGGTTGTCGCCTAGCCCTTTGTCCCTACAATGTGCACACTTGGAGTGGAAGTCGAACCCAGCCATAGCGTGTCCGCAGGAACCTCTTCTCTGTCCTGGAGATGACATAGTTGTAGATAATACTTCTAAACTTCTTAAAGATGAATCAAAAGTGTCGAGTTCGGTGTAGAACAAAAAAATTCGCTTGTCGAGAAAACACATCTTCACTCTCCACGCGCCAAACGAAAAAGATGCTATGACGTCATGCTGTCTAGACAGGAAGAGGAAGTACGATGCGCCACCTGGCGAATGCACTCTCCTGTCCGGTCCTGCCGGTATTATATACAGGATGTCTTTTTCTGACGTTTGGCGGGACCAGTCGCGCCGACCGGTAAAGCAATTGTCCATTGGATAGGATGTATTAACGCAATAAAATGAATAGATCATGAAGTTCTGCTTAAAAAAAGGAAATTCATGGAATATTTTTTTCAGGATGAGAGAAATTTTATAGAATAATAGACAAATGCTTTACAGTAACAAACCTTCAGTAATTATGCCCCAGACATTATGCATATCTGCTTATCAAGAGGGACCTTGCGGAAAGCCAGGACACTAAATAGAAAAAAGCTTCTATAACACTGACCAGTGGCACGCAAGAGCAACTAGACCTACGCATCAGAGAAACGATGCAAATTTGTATCCACTGGAAAGACAACACACCAATTTATTTAATTATTTGGGGTTTTACGTTGCTTTCAACACTGTACAGGTCATATAACGACGGGTAGTTGGAAGGGCAGAGGAAACCAGTACATACAGTTCGTTAGGGGTCTGTACTGTAAACTGCCGACCAACGGCAAGCAACTACCAGCTTTCCCACTTGAGGCCGTGCCAGGAATCAAACCCCGGTCTCTGAGGTGGGAGGCGAGAGTGTTACCACTCTGCCACCGTGGCCCCTGACAACTCACCAAAGCCAGTGAACCATCGTTTGACCTTGAAGGAGGGGCGAAAGGTCAAATCTAACATCAGAAGATTCCTAGCAGAATATTTCGTATGAGTTGGTTTTGCATTGTAAACCTCTAGGATCAATAATAAGCGAGTTATAAGCACTTTTAACTTTGGCTACCCTCGTTTGACCTTGAAGGAGGGGTCCAAGGTCAAATCCGACCACACCAAAAGATTTCCAGCCCATGATTTCCTATAGGTTGGTTTACCATCCCAAACCTCTAGGGCCAATAATAAGCCCATTGTAAGCACTTAAAGTTTGGCTATCCTTGTTGAAGGCCCAAGGTCAACTCGACCACACCAGAAGAATCCCAGCTCATGATTTCCAATATGTTGGTTTACCATCACAAACCTCTAGGACCGATAATAAGTGAGCTATAAGCACTTTTAACTTTGGCTGTCCTCGTTTGACCTTGAAGGAGGGGTCCAAGGTCAAATCTGATAACATCAGAAAATTCGCAGCGCATGATTTCCTATAGGTTGGTTTCACATTGCAAACCTCTAGGACCAATAATAAGGGAGATATAGGCACTTTTAAAGTCCGGTATGTGGGTTACTTCAGCACTCCGTGGATGACCTTGAATTGAGAGCTTCAAGGTCAAATGTGTGCAAGGTTGTAGAGGACATGTATATCTGTTATACATATCATCTATGAAGAGATTCAACATTCTACCTATGAGAAACAGTCAGTAGAAAAATGTTGATTCTTTTCAAAGAAATGCCCGCGGCGGCCTTCTTGTTTTTCAGAATGAGCCTATTTCAGTCCCAGAGAAGCTTACTCCCCAATGAAGATATCCTGCAAATTTGGTGAACCAAATGCCTCCGGTGGATACAATAATTTTCTTGGTAAAATTGGGAGAAAAAAGGACAACATACCGGTATAAAAACAAGATGCAGTCTCAATTTGAGCACTGTGTCACCATCGCAAATGTTACAATGTATTGTATTATCAACCATCTATTGTTTGTACTTGTAGCTATGTTGGAAGACATTAAATGAAACCAAACATGTAAATTAATTTTCAGTGGATTTCTTCTCACTGAGGAACATATGTATACCTGAACACACAAATCTCGACACTAAACAAATATTTTGCAGATATTTAGACAGTTCACAATTATGCAGTTCACTCCCCAGCCGACACAAATATAACTGTTAATTGATAAAATGGGCATAAAGTGTCTTAGAAACCACTGAGCACTCGCACCCACCAGAGTAGCGTTACCACAATTTGTAGGTTTACTGGTATCCACAATATGAAATTGATCTTTCCTTAAATGTAACTAGAAATAGGACGCCCTGTTGATAGTAGCTGCGACATATGAATAGAAACAGGATAGCATAGAAAAACACACATTATCATGTGTAATGTCCATCCCATGAACCTTTTGCAAAAATTGTACAGTAGTCTTACAAGACCCTGCTTCATTTGTAAAATATATCAAGGATGCTTAAATATTTATTAGTATACATGTAAATTATTTCAGCTTCAAGCGTTTTTGCATTGGTTGGGTCGAAAATTTCAACGAAATCACTCTATCTTGCACGGTTAAGGAGATAGAAGCAAATTTCTGTTTTTCAATTTTTGGCAAAAATTCGAAAATTAAAAATGGCCGCCATTTTTGGGAAGAGGAAATTTTTTTTTTAATTGCCAAGACTACATTGCTTACCTACCCTGTGGGTTGAAAATTTCGACGAAATCGCTCTATCGCGCACAGTTAAGGAGATAGAAGCAAATTTGTGTTTTTCCATCTTTGACAAAAGTTCGAAAATTCAAAATGGCCGCCATATGTGGGAAGAGGAAATTTTTTGAAAATTGCCAAGAGTACACTGCTCAGATACCCTGTCAGTCGAAAGTTTTCGACGAAATCGCTCTATCTCGCACGGTTAAGAAGATAGAAGCAAATTTGTGGTTTTCCATTTTTGGGCCAAAATTCGAAAATACAAAATGGCCGCCATTTTTGGGGAGGGGAAATTTTTTTGAAAATTGCCAACAGTACATTGCCCAGATACCCTGTGGGTCGAAAATTTCGACGAAATCGCTCTATCTCGCACGGTTAAGGAGATAGAAGCATATTTTTGTTTTTCCATTTTTGGCAAAAATTCAAAATGGCCGCCATTTTTGGGGAGGGGAAATTTTTTTTTTAAATTGCCAAGAGTACATTGCTTACCTACCCTGTGGGTTGAAAATTTCGACGAAATCGCTCTATCGCGCACAGTTAAGGAGATAGAAGCAAATTTGTGTTTTTCCATTTTTGGCAAAATTCTAAAATTTAAAATGGCCAACATTTTTTGGGAGAGGAAACTTTTTTTTGAAAGTTGCCAAGAGTACATTGCTTAGATACCCTGTGGATCGAAACTTTTGACGAAATCGCTCTATCTTGCACAGTTAAGGAGATAGAAGCAAATTTGTGTTTTTCCATTTTTAGCAAAAATTCGAAAATTCAAAGCAAATTTGTGTTTTTCCATTTTTGGCAAAAATTCTAAAATTCAAATTGGCCACCATTTTGGGGGAGGGGAAAATATTTTGAAAATTACCAAGAGTACATTGCTCAGATACCCTGTGGGTCGAAAATTTTCGATGAAATCGCTCTATCTCGCATGGTTAAGGAGATAGAAGCAAATGTGTGTTTTTGCATTTTTGGGAAAAATTTGAAAATTCAAAATGGCCGCCATTTTTAGGGATAGCATTTTTTTTTGTAAATTGCCAAGAGTACACTGCTTACCTACCCTGTGGGTCAAAATTTCGAAGGAATCTCTCTATCTCGCACGGTTAAGGAGATAGAAGCAAATTTGTGTTTTTCAACTTTTGGCAAAAATTCAAAATGCCCGCATTTTTGGGGAGAGGAAAACTTTTTGAAAATTGCCAAGAGTACATTGCTTAGGTACCCTGTGGGTTGAAAATTTCATTTCACACAGTTAAGGAGATAGAAGCAAATTTGTGTATTTCCATTTTTGGCAAAATTCTAAAATTCAAAATGACCACCATTTTTTGGGAGAGGAAACTTTTTTTTGAAAGTTGCCAAGAGTACATTGCTTAGATACCCTGTGGGTCGAAACTTTCGACGAAATCGCTCTATCTCGCACAGTTAAGGAGATAGAAGTAAATTTGTGTTTTTCCATTTTTAGCAAAAATTCGAAAATTTAAAGCAAATTTGTGTTTTTCCATTTTTGGCAAAAATTCAAAAATTAAATATGGCCGCCATTTTTGAAGAGAGTAAAATTTTTTTGAAAATTGCCATTGAGTACATTGCTTATATACCCTGTGGGTCGAAAATTTTGACGAAATCACTCTATCTCGCACGGTTTAGGAGATAGACACATTTATGTTTTTTCCTATGTAGCTATTACTCAGGAGATTAATGCTTTTACCAGCACCAACAATACCAAGCAAGCCATTGACGCTGTAAACCTTCACAACAAATTTTAAAAAGACGAGTTAAATATGTTTCCTTTAAAAGGGTGAAAACAGAAATGCAATTCAGAGTAGGCTCAAAGTAGCAAAGCAGCTATTACTCATATAGCTACAAAGTTTCATAGACCAAAAGCTATCCTGGCAAAACTATTGACCCAATTATCCTTCATATAAATTTTTGTGAAGATATTTCCTTAAAATATCCAGAAAAAAAAGTCAACTCAAAATAGCATAATAGCTATATAGCACAGTAGGTATTACTCAGCTACAAAGGTATTATCACCAAAAGCAATCCCAAGCAAGCTACTGATCCAATAATCCTCCATCCCAAATTTTGTGAACATAGGTGAAATAATTTTTCTTTAAAATGCTTAAAATAAACAAGAGGAGAGTGCCCGTGAACGGGCACTGTGTCAGCTGACTGAGTGTTTTTGATTTGTGAAGGTGATTAGAGGACAGAATAATTATCAGGAAAAGGGCTGTACAGAAATACAGTAAATGGTAACTGAACAGCAAGTTCGAAAGAAATTCCGAAGCTGACAGAAGGATAAAAAAGTTGTGCCCTGTAAATGGTATTATGAAGGAAAATAACAAGGTAATTGTTTAAGTGTAAAAAATAGGTTAAAACATATTTAAAGAAATACTACAAATGCAATATCCTCGTTCGACCTTGAAGAAGGGGTCCAAGGTCAAATCTAACCACACAAATACATTCCCAGCCCATGATTTCCTATGGTTTACCATTCCAAACCTCTAGGACCAATTATAAATGAGTTATAAGCACTTTTAAGCTTGGCTGTCCTCATTTGACCTTGAAGGAGGGGTCCAAAGGTCAAATCTGACCATACCAAAAGATTCCGAGCCAATGATTTCCTATGGGATGGTTTACCATCCCAAATCTCTGTCACCAATAATAAGCGAGTTGTAGGCACTTTCAATTTTCGCTATCCTCATTTGACCTTGAAGGAGGGTTCCAAGGTCAAATCGAACATATCAACAGATTCACAGCCCATGATTTCCTGTCTGTTTACCATCCCAAACCTCTGGGACCAAAAATAAGTGAGTTATAAGCACTTTTAAGTTTGGCTATCCTTGTTTGACCTTGAAGGAGGGGTCATTGAAGGTCAAATCTGACCACACCAAAAGATTCCCACCCCATGATTTCCTACAGGTTGGTTTATCATCCCAAACCTCTAGGATCAATAATAAGGGAGATATAAGCACTTTTCATGACTGACAAAAAACACCTGTGGCGGCCATCTTGTTTCTCAAAATGAGGCCAAAAATATTCCCAGACAACATTTTATGGTTATTAATATATACTGCAAACTTAAGAAAGCGAGCTATAATATTTTTTTTCATCAGAGCAGTAATGGTGAAATCTCTCTCTACACACTGCGGCTATCCAGTGGATACAATGATTTACTCAACAGTGAGAACCTGAAAGTAGCTATTGCTCAGCTATGCCATGACATAGAGGTCTGCAATTTCACTATGTTATAGCTGACCAAAAATTCTGTGAATAACATATTTAACAAATTACTCTAAATGTAATAGTTTTCAAGTTACAACTGATTTACTCAACAGTGAGAACCTCAAAGGAACTATTACTCAGCTATGCAATGAGCTACATGTCTGAAATTTTACTATGTTATAGCTAACCCAAAAGTAGGTGAACAACATATTTAAGCAAACTACTGTAAATGCAATAGTTTTCAAGCTACAACTGATTTACTCAATAGTGAGAACCTGAAAATAGCTATTGCTCCGCTATGCCATGAGCTATAGGTCTGTAATTTCACTATGTTATAGCTGACCCAAAAGTAGGTGAACAATATATTTTAACAAAATACTCCAAATGCAATATTTTTCAAGTTATAGCTGATTTACTCAACAGTCAGTACCTGAAAATAGCTATTGCTCAGTTGTGCCATGAGCTATAGGTCTATAATTTCACTATGTTATAGCTGACCCAAAAGTAGCTGAATAACATATTTGCACAAATTTCTGTAAATGCAATAGTTTTCCAATTATAACTGATTTACTCAACAGTGAGAACTTCAAAGTAGCTATTACTCAGCTATTAAATGAGCCACAGGTCTGAAACTTCACTATGTTATAGCTGACCCCAAAATAGGTGAATAACATATTGAAACAAAATACTCTAAATGCAATAGTTTTCAAGTTATAAGTGATTTACTCAACAGTGATAACCTAAAAGTAGCTATTACTCAGCTATGCCATGAGCTACAGGTCTGAAATTTTACTATGTTATAGCTGGCCCAAAAGTAGCTGAATAACATATTTATACGAAATTCTCTAAATGCAATAGTTTTTAAGTTACAAGTGATTTTACTCATGATGGAAGTTACTGAAAAGCCCAAAAGTAGCTATTACTCACTTAGCTATTGAGACAGACACCCAACTTACTCACCATATTGTAGCTATGAAAAAAGTAGCTGAATAACATATTTTAACAAAATGCTCTAAATGCAACACTTTTCAAGTTATAAGTGATTTACTCAACAGTGATAACCTAAAAGTAGCTATTACTCAGCTATGCCATGAGCTACAGGTCTGAAATTTCACTATGTTATAGCTGGCCCAAAAGTAGCTGAATAACATATTTATACGAAATTCTCTAAATGCAATAGTTTTTAAGTTACAAGTGATTTTACTCATAATGGAAGTTACTGAAAAGCCCAAAAGTAGCTATTACTCACTTAGCTATTGAGACAGACACCCAACTTACTCACCATATTGTAGCTATGAAAAAAGTAGCTGAACAACATATTTTCACAAAATGCTGTAAATGCAACACTTTTGAAGTTATAAGTGATTTAGTGCATGATTTCATGAATTTTAATGCATTAAAAATTATTAAAAAAAGACAGATCCAGGTCTCATACTCACACAAGAGAATCTACCTCTGGTCTAGTACATATATGCAAGATATGAGAGAAATCCCTGCAATAGTCACTGAGAAAATTGTGATAAAAAGTTGAAATTTTCACACTTTTGGTGGGGGTACCCCCCTTGTAATGTCTCTAGCAAACAGACGAACAGACAGATTTGCATGCCTTGAACAAATTTTCATCCTCAATAGATAAGGTATCTTTTAAAAAAAACAGCATGTCTCTAGGCCTTGTAGTTTTGGAGAAGAAGTTGTTCACGCGGATGCGGACGCGTACGCCCACGCCGCAGAGTGATGACATAATGTCAGCTGACTGACAAGTCAGCTGACATAAAAAGCTACTCCAAGTAGATAAGTAGCTATTACTCAGTCAGTTATATAGCTATTATCACTAAATGCAATCCCAAGCAAGCTATTGACCTAACTATTGCTCATACCAAATTTGGTAAAGATATGTCAAATATTTTTCCTTAAAATGCCCGGAAACAAAAGAAGTATACAAAAGTAGCTAAGTGGCTATTACTCAGGTAGCTATACAGCTATCTTCACCAAAAGCAATCCCATGCAAGCTATTAATCCAATAAACACCCATACCAAATTTGGTAAAGATAGGATAAATACTTTTCCTTGAAATGACCGGAAACCAAGTGTGATGACGGATGGCGGACGACGGACGGAGGAAAAGGCAAAAATAATATGTCCACCCCCTAGTGGGGTGGACATAATAATTTCACTGCAAGGTGGCCATAAGTTCATTCATATTGGGACTTAAAGGTGACCATAAAATAAGAATGTCCCTTTTGTCATTGTTTATAAGTGCATAAAGTTTTAGCTGAGGCCAGCTGAACAATAAGATAGCTGGAGGCTGAAAACTTCCTTTTTTCACTGTAAGGTGACCATAACTTCATACATATTGCAACTTTACGGTGACAATAAAATGAGAATGTCCCTTCTGCCAACCTTTATAAATGTGCCAAGTTTTATTTTAAAAATTTAAACATTAACTGAGCTAAGGGCTGAAAAACCCTACACTTTTAAGTTTGAGATGTCCATAACATCATTAATATTTAAATCATAAGGTAGTAAGAGTCTTCTTTTGATCTACTTCAATATCAATATATGTTTGATATGGCAAAAGAAAGGGGCCAGATGGCTATTTTCCAATTTTAGGACTTGGGGGGGGGGGGGGGGGGGGGGGCATAGCTCCAATTATATTAACAGTTTAAGGTCACCATAAAGTCAGGATCATCTTTTGGTAAATCCTAATATATCTGCCAAGTTTGGTTGAAAAAAGTGAAAAACTAAGTGAACTGGAGGGCTAAAACCCCCTTTTTTGACATAAAGCTGCCCTTAAGACTGCAGATACAGGGCTAAAACTTCGGTATGTGAAAGATTATCAAAAAGTAGCTTAATAAGTTATTCCAACAAAATGCTGAAATCCTGACCATTTTTGAGATACAGACTAAGTACCCATTTTTAAAAAATTCACGAAAATAAAACACCCCTCATTCAGGAATCTATGGTCCGATTGATCAGAAAATCCTTTCCGACCTGCGGATTTAGCTCTAGACTAGATTGGGCCAACTCGGCGCCAACATATCCCCAGACAGGTCATCACTCATGCCACAGGTTTTGATCGGGAATTTTTTATGTAAGCCATTTGTTGTATGCCATAAATCTTGGGAAAAGTTATATGAACTTCAGCACATCAATCTACTAAATTTATATCTTCCCAAGGAAGATGGTGTATCCCCAGACGCCGAATACATAACTCAACAGAGCATATTTTCAATCTTCCTGCAATGATAACTCTGAACCTATTTTCAAAGTATTTAAATGATTGATGATTGAATGTCCATTCCAAATTAATAATCCCAAAAGAGCATATCTGTTTCTATATTTGTTGACAAATAAAATATTATTTCTAACTCAACTCATCATACTTTTCAATCTTCCTGCAAAGGGTGACTCTGAACCTATTTTCAAAGTATTTAAATGATTCATAATCCCAAAAGCGCATATCTGTTTCTATATTTGTTCACAAATAAAATATTATTTAAAAATTATATATTATTTATATTATTATTTTATTATATTATTTTTAGAAGTTGCATTGTTTTTCAGTTATTCATTTCCTCAATTCCTATATATGTGGTCCATATATATGCAACCTAAATATGTGACACAATCTCAGTTCTGACTCCCCTTTGTCTTATTAGATAATGAAGCAAACCCCATCTCCCAACCCCACCCCACCCCTCTCCCCTTCTCCACACCTCTGTCACTGTTACAGAAGATCTGCAACCCCACTGAAAAGTCTGGTTCTTTGTTTCTCATTTGATATCATTCAATACCTTTGTTTATTTAGTGTCACTCAATAGCTGGAGGTCCCAGAGGTGGATGGGGGGGTGGGACTAAATACAGCACAAATGGTAAACAAACAAAAGGGGTAATCAAATACAAAAAGCTCAGTTAATCTTATCACTAAAATAAAATCAAATATATAAATAAGGAATGTCCAACAGGAAAATTATATACCTCCAGAATTAAATATAAATTATCAAACCACAAGAACAGATTTATAATAATAAGTCAGAATTGAGAATTTTAAGAATGTGATTATCAACTGAAATGAGTTAGTAACTGTAGGAACTGTGTCAAAATTAACTGAGGCAAACTGAATAAAACTGGGCTAGTTGAGGGTTAAAAATCCCCTATTTTTACTACATAAGGGTATAATTTCATTAATATTGGACTTATAGCTCACCAGAAAAAGTTTTAAAAAGTTAAAAACTCAGCAAGCAGAGAGATAACACACAAAAATAAGTACTTAAAAGCCTAAGATAGCCATAACATTATTAATCATAATTTAAATAGACAGGCACTTCCTTTGAAAAATTCAAAGATTTCAGCTCTATGACCCACATAGTTTGACAGTTACAGGGCTTTAAAGTGGTATAATATCCATAAACTGGGTCTCTGTGGGCATTTTACAATTGTTAAAGAGACCTTAGCAATTAAACTACAGAGCTGAAACGTTTTGGGGGACAAACGTAACAAAAAAAAATTATATATAATACAGTTTAAGACCTGTCACACTAAGCATTTCCAAATAAAAGGGTAAAATACGGAAAAAAATGTCAAAAAAGGTCACTTGGGTGAGTGTTTATGGCCCTCATACACAGGTTAAATGTCTACTAAAAGCCTTGATTTTCGGCACATGTAGAAAGGACATAATAATGCATTCCCAGATGGGATTTCAGCTCCATCAATCACATAGTTTAACAGTCACAGGGCTTAAAGGTGACAAAAAGTCCAAATATTGGGTCTCTGTGGGCCTTTTAGAGATCTCGATGTGGCCTTCAAATTAAAGCTTCAGATTTATAATCTGTCACATACTAAGATTATACATAGAATATATATCTAATAAAGTTTGAAACTTCTCAGACTTACCATTTCCAAGTTACAGAGCAAAATATGTGAAAAATGTCTTAAAAGGGTCACTCGGGTGGGTGTTTATGGTCCTCATACACAGTTTAAATGTCTACTTGAAGCCTTGATTTTTGGCACATGTAAAAAGAACATAATAATGTATTCTCAGATGAGATTTCAGCCCTATCAGTCACATAGTTTAACAGTCACAGGGCTTAAAGGTGGCAAAAAGTCCAAATACTGGGTCTTTGGGAGCCCGTCAGAGACCTCAATGTGGCCTTCAAATTAAAGCTTCAGACTTAAAATTTGTCACATACTAAGATTACACATAGAATATGTATCTAATACAATTTGAAACTTCTCAGACTTACCATTTCCAAGTTACAGAGCAAAATATGTGAAAAATGTCTAAAAAGGGTCACTCGGGTGGGGATTTATGGTCCTCATACATGGGTTAAATGTCTATTAAAGGCCTAAATTTTGGAGTACATACAAGAAAAACATATTGATACATTCTCAGATGATATTTCACTTAGATGAGAGACATTGTTTGAAAGCTACAGTGCTTGAAGGTGGCAAGAAGTCCATAAATTGGGTCTCTGTGGGCAATTTTGAGACCTCAAGTCGGCCTAACAGGTAAACCTACAGCCTTTAAATTTTTCACAGACAAGGATTACATATAAGAGTTACACCTAGAGCAGTTTGAGATTCATCAGAATTACCACTTCCAAATTATAGGGCAAAATATGTTAAAAATCTAGGAAAAAAGTCCTAAGTGGGGTCTTTATGGGCCCCAAACACAATTTTCTCCTCAACTTAAAGTCTTGATTTTCGGCACATGTACTAAGAATATATTAATGTGTTCTCAGGTAAAATTTAAGCCAGATACGCCTCATAGTTTGTGACCTAGAGGGCTCTAAGTGGTCAAAAGTGCAATTTCTGACCTTAAGGTGGCCATAAGTTCTTTATTATTTGGAGTTTAAGGTCACCTTAAAATAGGGATCTTCCTTTGGGCATCCTTAACATGTGTACCAAGTTTGAAAAAAAACTAGAGGATCGCTCGCAAAAAAAAAAGATAATGTTTTTGCATAAAAAAAACAAAGCGTCCCGAAAAGGATATAAAGGTGAGTGCTAAAGTATTAAGAAAATGCTTCGTTTCTAGCCTTATACTGTTGTGGCAACCAAAGTCAGCGCAGTCTGCTCTATCTAGCACGGTTTTCAAGATATAAGCATTTTTGTGTTTTGCAAAAAATAAAAAAATTAAAAATGTCCGCAATATTTGGCGAGACAAAAATATTTTGAAAATTGGCATGGCTACTCTGGAGATACTCAGCAGGTCCAAAATTTTGTTGAGTTCGCTCCATATAGCACGGTTTTCGAGATATAAGCATTTTTGTGTTTTGCAAAAACTTTGAAAATTCAAAATGGCCACCATTTTTGGGGAGAGAAAAATTTTTGTCAAGACCACTGCCGTGGTGTGTATCTCCCGCCGAGCATTAAAGCAGAAGAAATAGCTTTTCCGAGATATTCACAATTTTTCATTTTCGTGTGTGAAAGGTCTTCCAAAAGTAGGTGAATGAGTTATTTGAGAAAAATTGGCTATCTGCAATACTATTAAGAGATAATTCACATTTACTCATTTTGAGTAGGTGAATAATTATCTATGGGTCTGAAACTTCACCAAGTGAAAGCTCTCCCAAAAGTAGGTGAATGAGTTATTTGCGAAAAATTGGCTATCCGCAATACTTTTAGAGATAATTCGCATTTACTCATTTTGAGTAGGTGAATAATTAGCTATGGGTCTCAAACTTCACCAAGTGAAAGCTCTACCAAAAGTAGGTGAATGAGTTATTTGAGAAAAATTGGCTATCTGCAATACTTTTAGAGACAATTCGCATTTACTCATTTTGAGTAGACGAGTAATTAGCTATGGGTCTGAAACTTCACCAAGTGAAAGCTCTCCCAAAAGTAGGTTAATGATTAATTTGACAAAAATTGGCTATCTGCAATACTTTTAGAGATAATTCGCATTTACTCATTTTGAGTAGGTGAGTAATTAGCTATGGGTCTGAAACTTCACCAAGTGAAAGCTCTCCCAAAAGTAGGTGAATGAGTTATTTGAGAAAAATTGGCTATCTGCAATACTTTTACAGATAATTCGCATTTACTCATTTTGAGTAGGTGAGTAATTAGCTATGGGTCTGAAACTTCACTAAGTGAAAGCTCTCCCAAAAGTAGGTGAATGATTAATTTGAGAAAAACTGGCTATCTGCAATACTTTTAGAGATAATTCGCATTTACTCATTTTGAGTAGGTGAGTAATTAGCTATGGGTCTGAAACTTCACCAAGTGAAAGCTCTCCCAAAAGTAGGTGAACGAGTTATTTGAGAAAAATTGGCTATCTGCAATACTTTTAGAGATAATTCGCATTTACTCATTTTGAGTAGGTGAGTAATTAGCTATGGGTCTGAAACTTTACAGAGTGAAAGCTCTCCCAAAAGTAGGTGAATGAGTTATTTGAGAAAAATTGGCTATCTGCAATACTTTTAGAGATAATTCACATTTACTCATTTTGAGTAGGTGAGTAATTAGCTATGGGTCTGAAACTTCACCAAGTGAAAGCTCTCCCAAAAGTAGGTGAATGATTAATTTGACAAAAATTGGCTATCTGCAATACTTTTAGAGATAATTCGCATTTACTCATTTTGAGTAGGTGAGTAATCAGCTATGGGTCTGAAACTTCACCAAGTGAAAGCTCTCCCAAAAGTAGGTGAATGATTAATTTGAGAAAAACTGGCTATCTGCAATACTTTTAGAGATAATTCGCATTTACTCATTTTGAGTAGGTGAGTAATTAGCTATGGGTCTGAAACTTCACCAAGTGAAAGCTCTCCCAAAAGGAGGTGAATGAGTTATTTGAGAAAAATTGGCTATCTGCAATACTTTTAGAGATAATTCGCATTTACTCATTTTGAGTAGGTGAGTAATTAGCTATGGGTCTGAAACTTTACAGAGTGAAAGCTCTCCCAAAAGTAAGTGAATGAGTTATTTGAGAAAAATTGGCTATCTGCAATACTTTTAGAGATAATTCACATTTACTCATTTTGAGTAGGTGAGTAATTAGCTACGGGTCTGAAACTTCACCAAGTGAAAGCTCTCCCAAAAGTAGGTGAATGATTAATTTGAGAAAAATTGGCTATCTGCAATACTTTTAGAGATAATTCGCATTTACTCATTTTGAGTAGGTGAGTAATTAGCTATGGGTCTGAAACTTCACCAAGTGAAAGCTCTCCCAAAAGTAGGTGAATGAGTTATTTGAGAAAAATTGGCTATCTGCAATACTTTTACAGATAATTCGCATTTACTCATTTTGAGTAGTTGAGTAATTAGCTATGGGTCTGAAAGTTCACCAAGTGAAAGCTCTCCCAAAAGTAGGTGAATGATTAATTTGAGAAAAACTGGCTATCTGCAATACTTTTAGAGATAATTCGCATTTACTCATTTTGAGTAGGTGAGTAATTAGCTATGGGTCTGAAACTTCACCAAGTGAAAGCTCTCCCAAAAGTAGGTGAATGAGTTATTTGATAAAAATTGGCTATCTGCAATACTTTTAGAGATGATTCGCATTTACTCATTTTGAGTAGGTGAGTAATTAGCTATGGGTCTGAAACTTCACAGAGTGAAAGCTCTCCCAAAAGTAGGTGAATGAGTTATTTGAGAAAAATTGGCTATCTGCAATACTTTTAGAGATAATTCGCATTTACTCATTTTGAGTAGGTGAGTAATTAGCTATGGGTCTGAAACTTCACCAAGTGAAAGCTCTCCCAAAAGTAGGTGAACGATTAATTTGACAAAAATTGGCTATCTGCAATACTTTTAGAGATAATTCTCATTTACTCATTTTGAGTAGGTGAGTAATTAGCTATGGGTCTGAAACTTCACCAAGTGAAAGCTCTCCCAAAAGTAGGTGAATGAGTTATTTGAGAAAAATTGGCTATCTGCAATACTTTTAGAGATAATTCGCATTTACTCATTTTGAGTAGGTGAGTAATTAGCTATGGGTCTGAAACTTCACCATGTGAAAGCTCTCCCACAAGTAGATGAATGAGTTATTTGATAAAAATTGGGTATCCGCAATACTTTTACAGATAATTAGCATTTACTCATTTTGAGTAGGTAAATAATTAGCTATGGGTCTGAAACTTCACCATGTGAAAGCTCTCCCAAAAGTAGGTGAATGAGTTATTTGAGAAAAATTGGCTATCTGCAATACTTTTAGAGATAATTCGCATTTACTTATTTTGAGTAGGTGAGTAATTGGCTATGGGTCTGAAACTTCACCATGTGAAAGCTCTTCCAAAAGTAGGTGAATGAGTTATTTGAGAAAAATTGGCCATCTGCAATACTTTTAGAGGTAATTCGCATTTACTCTTTTTGAGTAGGTGAGCAATTAGCTATGGGTCTGAAACTTCACCAAGTGAAAGCTCTTTGGGATAGCTGCTCTGCAGAGATACCCTGAAGATAAAAAATTTCGTTGAAATCGCTCTATGTAGCACGGTTTTTGAAATATTAGCATTTTTGTGTTTTGCAATTTTTGCGCAAAAATTCGAAAATTCAAAATGGCCGCCATTTTTGGCAAGATAAAATTTTTTTGAAAATTGGCATGGCTACTCTGCAGAGATACCCAGTGGTTCAAAAATTTCGTCGAAATCGCTCTATCTAGCACGGTTTTCGAGATATAAGCATTTTTGTGTTTTGCAATTTTGCGAAAAATTCGAAAATTCAAAATGGCCGCCATTTTTTGCGAGAAATTTTTTGTTTGAAAATTGGCATGGCTACTTTGCAGAGATACCCTGCGGGTCAAAAATTTCGTCGAAATCGCTCTATCTAGCAGGGTTTTTGAGATATAAGCATTTTTATGTTTTGCAATTTTTGCGAAAAATTCGAAAATTCAAAATGGCCGCCATTTTTGGCGAGACAAAATTTTTTTGAAAATTGGCATGGCTACTCTGTAGATATACCCTGTGGGTCAAAAATGTCGTCGAAATCGCTCTATCTAGCAGGGTTTTCGAGATATAAGCATTTTTATGTTTTGCAATTTTTGCGAAAAATTCGAAAATTCAAAAATGGCCGCCATTTTTGGCGAGACAAAAATTTTTTCAAAATTGGGATAATTACTCTGCAGAGATACCCTGCGGGTCAAAAATTTCGTCAAAATTGCTCTATCTAGCACGGTTTTTGAGATATAAGCATTTTTGTGTTTTGCAATTTTTGCGAAAATTTCGAAAATTCAAAATGGCCGCCATTTTGGGCGAGACAAAAATTTTTTGAAAATTGGGAAAACTACTCCGCAGAGATACCCTGCGCTTCAAAAATTTCGTCGAAATCGCTCTATCTAGCACGGTTTTCGAGATATAAGCATTTTTGTGTTTTGCAATTTTTGCGAAAATTTCGAAAATTCAAAATGGCCGCCATTTTTGGCGAGACAAAAATTTTTTGAAAATTGGGAAAAGTACTCTGCAGAGATATCCTGCGGGTCAAAAATTTTGTCAAAATTGCTCTATCTAGCACGGTTTTTGAGATATAAGCATTTTTGTGTTTTGCAATTTTTGCGAAAATTTGGAAAATTCAAAATGGCCGCCATTTTGGGCGAGACAAAAATTTTTTGAAAATTGGGAAAACTACTCCGCAGAGATACCCTGCGTTTCAAAAATTTCGTCGAAATCGCTCTATCTAGCACGGTTTTCGAGATATAAGCATTTTTGTGTTTTCCTTATTTGGAAAATTCGTAATGATTAATTAATCATTAATTACTCGGTCATTTCTTGACCAATCAATGCCAAAATCTAATGATTTCCAGATTTTAATAGAATGAATGTATTTGCCAAGTTTCAGGTGAATTGATAAAATTCCTTTCAAGTTATCATCCGAACAAGCTTCCCCATCGAAAAAAGACATTTTTGGTCATGTGACCTCTCTGATTGGTTGAAATGTCACTGCAGCATATTCAAAAAAATTCCCCAAGGCTACTGCCTAAACCTGCCAAATTTGAAAAGAATCCGCCTAACGGTTACAGAGTTATAAGGAAAACAAAATGCGGAGCCGGCAGAGCCGGCGGAGCCGGAAGCTCTCCCATACACAAACAAGCGTCCCTTGTGGGACGCTTAAATATTAATTAGTTTTTGAGTTATCGCGTCCACAAGGAAATTTCTACGGCGGCGGCGGCGGCGGCGCGACGGACCTGAATCCAATATATCCCCGACTTTCGTCTGGGGATATAAATAACTAGATTGGGCCAACTCGGCGCCAACATATCCCCAGACAGGTCATCACTCACGCCACAGGTTTTGATCGGGAATTTTTTAAAACATAATTACCCATTATTATATTAACTTCAGCACATCAATCTACTCTGTTTATATCTCCCCAAGGAAGATGGTGTATCCCCAGACGCCGAATACATACCTCAAATTATATTTTCAATCTTCCTGCAATGATAACTCTAAACCTATTTTCAAAGTATTTAAATGATTGATGATTGAATGTCCATTCTAAAATAATAATCCCAAAAGAGCATATCTGTTTCTATATTTGTTGACAAATAAAATATTATTTTTAACTCAACTCATCATATTTTTCAATCTTCCTTCAAAGTATTTAAATGATTGATGATTCAATGTCCATTCTAAAATTCATAATCCCAAAAGCGCATATCTGTTTCTATATTTGTTCAGAAATAAAATATTATTTAAAAAAAAATTATTTATATTATTATTTTATTATATTATTTTTAGAATTTGCAAATTGTTTTCAGTTATTCATTTCCTCTATACCTATATATGTGGTCCATATATATGCAACCTAAATATGTGACACAATCTCAGTTGTGACTCCCCTTTGTGTTATATGTAATGAAGCCCACCACCTCCCACCCCCACCCCTCTCCCCTTCTCCACACCTCTCTCACTATTACACAAGATCTGCAACCCCATTGAGTTCTTTGTTTCTCATCTGATATCACTAAATACCTTTGTTTATTTAGTGTCACTCAATATAGGTGGAGGTCCCAGAGGTGGGTGGGGGGAATCCGGGTGGGGGATGTGGGTTGAGCATAAATGGTAAACAAACAATCTATATAAAAGGGGTACTCAAATACAAAAAGAATTGAGAATTTTAAGTATGTGATTATCAACTGAAATGAGTTCATAACTGTAGGAGCTGTGCCAAAATTAACTGAGGCAAGTTGAATAAAACTGGGCTAGTTGAGGGTTAAAAATCCCCTAGTTTTACTACATAAGGATATAATTTCATTAATATTGGGACTTAAAGCTCACTTAAAGTGTCCATTTTGTCTACTTGAATATGTTTAACCAGTTTCATTTTAAAAAGTGAAAAACTCAGCAAGCAGAGGTATAACACACAAAAATAAGTTCTTAAAAGACTAAGATAGCCATAACATTATTAATATTCAAAATTTAAATAGACAGGCATTTCCTTTTAAAAATTCAAAGATTTCAGCTCTATAACCCACATACTTTGACAGTTACTGGGCTTTAAAGTGGCATAATATCCATAAATTGGGTTTCTGTGGGCATTTTACAATTGTTAAAGAGACCGTAGCAATTAAACTACAGATCTGAAACTTTTTGGGGGACATACATAACAAACAAAAATTATATATAATACAGTTTAAGACTTGTCACACTAAGCATTTCCAAATAACAGGGCAAAATACGGAAAAAATGTCAAAAAAGGCACTTGGGCGAGTGTCTATGGCTCTCATACACAGGTTAAATGTCTACTAAAAACCTTGATTTTCGGCATATGTAAAAAGGACATAATAATGCATTCCCAGATGGGATTTCAGCTCCATCAATCACATAGTTTAACAGTTACAGGGCTTAAAGGTGGTAAAAAGTCCAAATATTGGGTCATTGTGGGCCTTTTAGAGATCTCGATGTGGTTTCAAATTAAAGCTTCAGACTTAAAATTTGTTACATACTAAGATTACACATAGAATATGTATCTAATAAAGTTTGAAACTTCTCAGACTTACCATTTCCAAGTTACAGAGCAAAATATGTGAAAAATGTCTTAAAAGGGTCACTCAGGTGGGTGTTTAAGGTCCTCATACACAGGTTAAATGTCTACTTGAAGCCTTGATTTTTGGCACATGTAAAAAAAACATAATAATGTATTCCCAGATGAGATTTCAGCTCTATCAGTCACATAGTTTAACAGTCACAGGCCTTAAAATTGGCAAAAAGTCCAAATACTGGGTCTTTATGGGGCCTTCTAGAGACCTAAATGTGGCCTTCAAATTAAAGCTTCAGACTTAAAATTTGTCACATACTAAGATTACACATAGAATATGCATCTAATACAGTTTGAAACTTCTTAGACTTACCATTTCCAAGTTACAGGGAAAAATATGTGAAAAATGTCTAAAAATGGTCACTCGGGTGGGGATTTATGGTCCTCATACACAGGTTAAATGTCTTCTTAAAGCCTTAATTTTTGGCACATATAAAAATAACATACTAATATCTTCTCAGATAGAATTTGAGCTCTATCAGTCACATAGTTTGACAGTCACAGGGCTTAAAAGTAGCAAAAAGTCCAAATATTGGGTCTTTGGGAGCCTTTTAGAGACCTCAATTTGACCTTCAAAATTAAAGCTTCAGACTTAAAATCTGTTACATACTAAGATTACACACAGAATATATATCTAATACAGTTTGAAACTTCTCAGACTTACCATTTCCAAGTTACAGGGAAAAAGATGTGAAAAATGTCTTATAAGGGTCACTCGGGTGGGTGTTTATGGTCCTGATACACAGGTTAACTGTCTATTAAAGGCCTAAATGTTGGGGCACATATAAGAAAACACATAGATATATTCCCAGATGATATTTAACTTAGATGAGAGACATAGTTTGAAAGCTACAGTGCTTGAAAGTGGCAAAAAGTGCATAAATTGGGTCTCTGTGGGCACTTTTGAGACCTTAAGTCGACCCCTTTGGGTAAACCTACAGCCCTAAAATTTTCTACAGACAAGGATTACATATCAAAGTTATACCTAGCGCAGTTTGAGACTCATCAGAATTATCACTTCCAAATTATAGGGCAAAATATGTGTAAAGTATAGCAAAAAATCCCTAAGTGGGGGTATTTATGGGCCTCAAACACAATTTTCTCCTCAAATTAAAGTCATGATTTTCGGCACATGTACTAAGAACATATTAATGTGTTGTCAGGTAAAATTTCAGCCAGCTGAGCATCATAGTTTGTGACCTACAGGGCTCTAAGTGGCCAAAAGTGCAATTTCTGACCTTAAGGTGGCCATAAGTTCTTTTTTACTGGGAGTTTAAGGTCACCTTAAAATAGGGATCTTCCTTTGGGCACCCTTAACATGTGTACCAAGTTTGAAAAAAAAATATTAATTTGTTTTTGAGTTATCGCGTCCACAAGGAAATTTCTACGGCGGCGGCGGCGGCGGCGGCGCGACGGACCTGAATCCAATATATCCCCGACTTTCGTCTGGGGATATAATAAATATACCTGATAAAATTTATAGCACAGGTGTGTGTGTTTTTTTCCGAAACGCGATGACGGGGTGTTTTTGAAAATGCTTAAGGTTACCTTAAATAAAGCTTAAGGTCTCCGCAAAGTATCCCAAAAATTTTTCCTGCCCCTATAGTTTTAAAAAAAGAAAGGAAGGAACGAAAAATTTGAAAGACCAAGAAGTTATTCAAGGGAGACCATAATCCGGCGGCGGCGGCAATCAGTCGAACTTAGGCGAAAACAAATAAGCGCCCCTGACGGGCCGCTTAATTATCTGGAAATACAATTTTTAATAAAGATCACAATATATGCATTTCTATATTTATTCTGTGTATTAGTTATAACTACTTACCGGTATATTTTATCTGATTTATAGTTGAATGTTTTGTGGTACAATTTTTTATTTTTGCTGTGCAACTTATAATTTAAACTAGAGGATCGCTCGCAAAAAAAAAGATAATGTTTTTGCATAGCAAAAACAAAGCGTCCCGAAAAGGATATAAAGGTGAGTGCTAAAGTATTAAGAAAATGCTTCATTTCTAGCCTTATACTGTTGTGGCAACCAAAGTCAGCGCAATCTGCTCTATCTAGCACGGTTTTCAAGATATAAGCATTTTTGTGTTTTGCAAAAAATTCGAAAATTCAAAATATCCGCTATATTTGGCGAGACAAAAATATTTTGAAAATTGGCATGGCTACTCTGCAGAGATACCCAGCAGGTCAAAAATTTTGTTGAGTTCGCTCCATCTAGCACGGTTTTCGAGATATAAGCATTTTTGTGTTTTGCAAAAACTTTGTAAATTCAAAATGGCCACCATTTTTGGGAAGGTAAAAATTTTTCACAAGACCACTGCCGCGGTGTGTATCTCCCACCGAGCATTAAAGGAGAAGAAATAGCTTTTCCGAGATATTCACAATTTTTCATTTTCGTGTGTGAAAGCTCTCCCAAAAGTAGGTGAATGAGCTATTTGACAAAAATTGGCTATCTGCAATACTATTAAGAGATAATTCGCATTTACTCATTTTGAGTAGGTGAGTAATTATCTACGGGTCTGAAACTTCACCATGTGAAAGCTCTCCCAAAAGTACATGAATGAGTTATTTGATAAAAATTGGGTATCCGCAATAGTTTTTGAGATAATTAGCATTTACTCATTTTGAGTAGGTGAATAATTAGCTATGGGTCTGAAACTTCACCGAGTGAAAGCTCTCCCAAAAGTAGGTGAATGAGTTGTTTGAGAAAAATTGGCTATCTGCAATACTTTTAGAGGTATCGCATTTACTCATTTTGAGTAGGTGAGTAATTAGCTATGGGTCTGAAACTTCACCATGTGAAAGTTCTTCCAAAAGTAGATGAATGAGTTATTTGAGAAAAATTGGCTATCTGCAATACTTTCAAGAGATAATTCGCATTTACTCATTTTGAGTAGGTGAGTAATTATCTACAGGTGTGAAACTTCACCATGTGAAAGCTCTCCCAAAAGTAGATGAATGAGTTATTTGAGAAAAATTGGCTATCTGCAATACTTTTAGAGGTATCGCATTTACTCATTTTGAGTAGGTGAGTAATTAGCTATGGGTCTGAAACTTCACCATGTGAAAGTTCTTCCAAAAGTAGATGAATGAGTTATTTGAGAAAAATTGGCTATCTGCAATACTTTCAAGAGATAATTAGCATTTACTCATTTTGAGTAGGTGAATAATTAGCTACGGGTCTGAAACTTCACCGAGTGAAAGCTCTTTGGGATAGCTGCTCTGCCGAGATACCCTGAAGATAAAAAATTTTGTCGAAATCGTTCTATGTAGCACGGTTTTCGAGATATTAGCATTTTTGTGTTTTGCAATTTTTGCGCAAAAATTCGAAAATTCAAAATGGCCGCCATTTTTGGCAAGACAAAAAAAAAAAAAAAAAACTTTTTTTGAAAATTGGCATGGCTGCTCTGCAGAAATACCCTCTGGGTCAAAAATTTCGTCGAAATCGCTCTATCTAGCACGGTTTTCCATATATAAGCATTATTATGTTTTGCAATTTTGTGAAAAATTCGAAAATTCAAAATGTCCGCCATTTTTTGTGAGAAAATTTTTTTTTGAAAATTGGCATGGCTACTCTGCAGAGATACCCTGCTGGTCAAAAGTTTCGTCGGAATCGCTCTATCTAGCAGGGTTTTCGAGATATAAGCATTTTTATGTTTTGCAATTTTTGCGAAAAATTCGAAAATTCAAAATGGCCGCCATTTTTGACGAGACAAAATTTTTTTGAAAACTGGCATGGCTACTCTGCAGAGATACCCTACGGGTCAAAAATTTCGTCGAAATCGCTCTATCTAGCACGGTTTTCGAGATATAAGCATTTTTATGTTTTGCAATTTTTGCGAAAAATTCGAAAATTCAAAATGGCCGCCATTTTTGGCGAGACAAAATATTTTTGAAAATAGGCATGGCTACTCGTCAGAGATACCCTACGGGTCAAAAATTTCGTCGAAATCGCTCTATCTAGCACGGTTTTCGAGATATAAGCATTTTTATGTTTTGCAATTTTTGCGAAAAATTCGAAAATTCAAAATGGCCGCCATTTTTGGCGAGACAAAATATTTTTGAAAATAGGCATGGCTACTCGTCAGAGATACCCTGCGGGTCAAAAATTTCATCGAAATCGCTCTATCTAGTACGGTTTTCGAGATATAAACATTATGTTTTGCAATTTTTGCGAAAAATTCGAAAATTCAAAATGGCCGCCATTTTTGGCGAGACAAAAATTTTTTTGAAAATTGGGATAACTACTCTGCAGAGATACCCTGTGGGTCAAAAATTTCGTCGAAATTGCTCTATCTAGCACGGTTTTCGAGATATAAGCATTTTTGTGTTTTCCTTATTTGGAAAATTCATAGTGATTAAATAATCATTAATTACTCGGCCATTTCTAAACCAATCAATGCCAAAATCTAATGATTTTCAGATTTTAATAGAATGAATGTATTTGCCAAGTTTCAGGTGAATTGATAAAATTCCTTTCAAGTTATCATCCGGACAAGCTTCCCCATCGAAAAAAAGACATTTTTGGTCATGTGACCTCTCTGATTGGTTGAAATGTCACTGCAGCATATTCAAAAAAATTCCCCAAGGCTACTGCCTAAACCTGCCAAATTTGAAAAGAATCCGCCTAACGGTTACAGAGTTATAAGGAAAACAAAATGCGGAGCCGGCGGAGCCTGAAGGTCTCCCATACACAAACAAGCGTCCCTTGCGGGACACTTAAATACGGAAAGTACTGAGAAATAGTAAGATTGATAAGATGTTTGTACTTGTATTATGTTATCCATAAAAAAATTATAAAAAAAAAATTGCTACTCGTGAAATTGGCAAATTCGTGCATTGAACACATACAGTTAATTCACACAAAAAAAACCTACCTGACTTTCGTCAACGGACATGTCTTCAGAAGCCACATTCTGGAAAGTAAAACACAGTAATTACAAGTTGCAGGAAGAATAAATTGCACCTGGGACGAGGATACAGATTCAAGACCATACGGCTTACATAAATGTGTTAATCCACGCTGGACGGACGGTGGAAAAATCCCACATGTAGTACAATTCCTGGTCTCTGCAACTCTTGGTTGAATTTGGTTTAGTTTTATTTTCCACCTAACAATGCACAATAGAAAACTTCATGTTTTTCATAAAAATGACCTTCCTGTGTGAATTGGCTTGATAAAGAGTGTGGTTTATTAGTCTGATTAAATGTAAACTATAACTAGAAATAGGACGCCCTGTTGATAATAGCCGCGACATATGAATAGAAAGAGGATAGCTTAGAAGAACACACATTATCATGTGTAATGTCCACCCCATGAACCTTTTTGCAAAATAGTACAGTAGTGTTACAAGACCCTCTTTCATTTGTAAAATATATATGAATGATGCTTAAATATTTATTAGTGTACATGTAAATTATTTCAGCTTGATGCCTTTTTGCATTGGTTGGGTCGAAAATTTTGACGAAATCACTCTATCTTGCACGGTTAAGTAGAAGCAAATTTCTGTTTTTCTATTTTTGGCAAAAATTTGAAAATTCAAAATGGCCGCCATTTTTGGGAAAAGGAAAATTTTTTGAAAATTGCCAAGAGTACATTTCTTAGATACCCTATGGGTCGAAAATTTCAACGAAATAACTCTATTTTGCACGGTTAAGGCCAATTTGTGTTTTTCCATTTTGGGCAAAAATTCGAAAATTCAAAATGGCCGCCATATGTGGAGAGGGGAAAATTTTTTTGAAAATTGCCAAGAGTACATTTCTTAGATACCCCATGGGTCGAAAATTTCGACGAAATCGCTTTATCTCGCACGGTTAAGGAGATAGAAGCAAATTTGTGTTTTCGAAAATTCAAAATGGCCGCCATTTTTGGGGAGGGGAAAATTTTTTGAAAATTGCAAAGAATACATTCCTCAGATACCCTGTGGGTCAAAAATTTCAACAAAATCGCTCTATCTCGCACGGTTAAGGAGATAGAAGTAAATTTGTGTTTTGCCATTTTTGGCAAAATTTCAAAAATTCAAAATGGCTCAGATACCCTGTGGGTCGAAAATTTCGACGAAATCGCTCCATCTCGCACAGTTAAGGAGATAGAAATGGCCGCCATTTTTGGGGAGAGCAAAATTTGTTGAAAATTGCAAAGAGTACATTCCTTAGCTACCCTGTGGATCGAAAATTTCGATGAAATCGCTCTATCTCGCACAGTTAAGGAGATAGAAGCAAATTTGTGTTTTGCCATTTTTGGCCAAAATTCGAAAATTCAAAATGGCCGCCATTTTTGGGAGGGCAAAATTTGTTGAAAATTACAAAGAGTACATTCCTTAGCTACCCTGTGTGTCGAAAATTTCGATGAAATCGCTCTATCTCGCACGGTTAAGGAGATAGAAGCAAAAATTTGGCAAAAATTCGAAAATTCAAAATGGCCGCCATTTTTGGGGAGGGGAAAATTTTTGGAAAATTGTAAAGATTACATTCCTTAGATGATACCCTGTGGGTCGAAAATACCGACGAAATCGCTCTATCTCTCATGGTTAAGGAGATAGAAGCAAATTCGTGTTTTGCCATTTTTGGCAAAAATTCGAAAATTCAAAATGGCTGCCATTTTTGGGGAGGGGAAATTTTTTTGAAAATTTCAAAGAGTACATTCCTTAGATACTCTGGGGGTCGGAAATTTCGACGAAATCGCTCTATCTCGCACGGTTAAGGAGATAGAAGCAAATTTGTGTTTTGCCATTTTTGGCAAAAATTCGAAAATTCAAAATGGCCGCCATTTTTGGGGAGGGGAAAATTTTTTGAAAATTTCAAAGAGTACATTCCTTAGATACTCTGGGGGTCGGAAATTTCGACGAAATCGCTCTATCTCACACGGTTTAGGAGATATGAGCACATTTGCCTTTTTCAGTATTCAAAATAGCCAATTACTCATTTATTTAATTACTCACTCATCTATGAAGCAATCCCCCCCAAAAGCAATCCCATACAACCTATTAACCCAATGAACCTCCATACCAAATTTCAGAAAGCTCGGCTTAATAGCATTCCTTAAAATGTCTGGAAACCAAAGAGATACTCAAAAGTAGCAAAGTACCTATTACTCAGTTAGCTATAGAGCTATCACCAAAAGCAATCCCATACAAGCTATTAACCCAATAAACCTGCATGCCAAATTTGGTAAAGATAGGATAAGAACTGTTGCCTAAAATGTCTGGAAACCAAGTGGGACGCCGGACAAAACAAAAATAATAGTGCTGATTCACTTCCACTCATATTACCCAATTAAATAGGAAAACAAGCAAGAATGTGAGTGAAATAACTACCATAGCCTTATTATCAAATCTTTTAGAAGTGATTTTTTATTGTCCTTGCGTAATCTCATCAAAGGCATGAGTAAGACCTAAGCTACACTACTGAGGTGTAAAAACTGACTCTTTGGACTCCCATCAAACCAGGATCAAAGCTTATCTACAAAGATAACTTGTGTTTTCACTTGTAAATTTCCTTTTCTAAAGAATTCACATTTTAATACATAATTCAATTTACCGGAACAATAGTAGTATAACAAGGAAATTATCTGACAAAATGTATTTATTTTGTTTGTGCATAAGTTCACTGTTTACTTATTTCATAGGTAGTTGACATCAAAGTGAGGCTGAATAGGAAGTTAAAATAAAATAAACAAGAAGTTGATTCTCAGGGGAGAAATGCAATGAAAACACATTAAAGATGATATTTTATTTTGATTACTTGACGAAATCTCCTAGAAAACACATGAAAAACAAACGGGCACACAAAACTTAATGTCAGACCCACGTATATTCCAATACCCAACCATGTCACAGATCTTGGGTATCCTGTCTCACCCCTTGACTCCCTAGTTATTATTAGGGCTGGGACAGGTGTTCAAAAACAGCCCCAAGTACCTGCATTCTGACCAAAAACCCAAATTCAAGTAATCGTGAGATTTTAGTGTCTACCACTGGTGCAGGACTTGCCAACTTTGATTAAGCATGAGAGTTGCAACATTCAACAATTGCCAGGTCCATCAAGGTGGCGTAAAACTGATACCCTACATCCAAAGGCCTTCTGAACTATGTGACATCTCTATTACAGGGTTTAAGGTCACCCTAAGGAAATTTCTATGTGTTCATTACTGCTGTCGTGACACTCACTACTGATACTATCCTATTTTCCTATGTCTATAATCGGATAATTTTTTTCAAATCTGATTTCAAAGATATTATCATATTTATATAATAATGGTTGAATATCATTTAAAAGTGAAGGATTATTCAGCATTTTAAAATATATTTTCGGCATTTTCACAACCTAGTCCATACAAACGGAGTCACATGACCTATTTGGAAAGCATTAAACTATTGCTCAAATGTAGTTTTAGGAATTGTATCTTTATTTTTTTTTCAAGTTGGTAATGTAAAGCTTTCAAATAATATGTGAAAACATTTAGTTTTATTTATTTGAGGCATTTATCTTCTAATATAGACAATATACAACATTTCATGTTGTCTGACTCAGACAATTCTTTTAATATACTGATGATTTTCAAAGGGTTCCTGCATTTGGCAATGCATAAACAATCAACATAAAAAGTCAAATATCACATTACAAATGATGTATACAGGTGAGAAAACAAAATTCTTGTACATTTTAATTGTACGTTTCGTTTTGAGGCGAGTTTATGAAGTTGATATTTGAAATGTCATATTTGTCTTTTTATGTTGTCTGGTACTCTGTCGGCCAATGCGGGCAATATTCAATGGTAATTTGGAGTGGCAAGTGACAGCACTAGTGTTAATCCAAGGTTCTCAACTTTGGGAGTGATGATGTGTACCATCGGTGGCTCTCTCCAACGTATAAAATATTGCACAGAAACGCTTAAAAATATTTACTTGTGTAATATTTTGTCAATATACAGTGAAATATTATCCAAAACATCAGATTTTATCAAAACGTAAACCACATTTTAGTTGAACTACTTGTTCATGTACATGTGCAGAAGATTTTACACTATGACCACAGTTTGGTGTACACTAATTCGAATGAATCCGGTTTTCGCCGAATTTTTGTTTTCGGGACCCGGTTTCCGTATTTACTTTCGATCGTAACACTACTGTTAATATAGCAGTATTAGGAAACACATTTCTGAGTAAAAATATATAACTATAGCAAGTTTTCTAAACTAGAGATGGCATCTCGACGCAGTGTATCCCCGGACGGGACATAGTTAAGGCGTGAATATGTCGGTCTTGAGCCTGTTTCCTGGAGCACCAGGTCAGGATTCTCCATAGTACCAGATTACTCCCAAAAGCTAATCACTAGTTCTTTCACTTATATCTGTCTTTAAAAATTACATTTCATGGATCCAGAAGATCCATATAGTGATCCGGATCACTTCCAAAATTCAATCATTTAATCCTTTTACCTTTTCAGACATATTCTAAAAATTTCATCAAAATCCGTCCATAAGTTTTTTAGTTATCTTGTACACAAACACATCTGGCAGCCTGGATCCACATGATCCAGACAGTGATCCAGATTACTCCCAAAAACTAATCACTTGTTCTTTGTCCCATTTAAGACATTTCCTGAAAATTTCATAAAAATCCATCCATGACTTTTTGAGCTATTTGTCTTTAAAAATTACACTTCTTGGATCCAGAAAATCCAGATAGTGGTCCAGATCACTCGCAAAATTGAATCATTTCTTCCTTTTACCACTTCTTCCTTTTACCATTTGTAACATATCCTAAAAATATCAAAGTCCACCAAGATTATGTGGCCGCCTGGATCCAGATGATCCAGGCAGTGATCCAGATCACTCCAAAAATGTAATCACTTGTTCCTTGTACCATTTAGGCCATTTGCTGAAACAATCCATCCGTAACTTTTTGCGGTATCAGTCTTTAAAAATTACATTTCATGGATCCAGAAGATCCATATAGTGATCCGGATCACTTCCAAAATTCAATCATTTCATCCTTATACCTTTTCAGACATATCCTGAAAATTTCATCAAAATCCGTCCATAAGTTTTTGATTTATCTTGTACATAAACACATCTGGCAGCCTGGATCCAGATGATCCAGATCACTCCCAAAATCTAATCACTTGTTCCTTGTCCCATTTAAGACATTTCCTGAAAATTTCATCAAAATCCACCCATGACTTTTTGAGCTATTTGTCTTTAAAATTATATTTCATGGATCCAGAAGATCCAGATAGTGGTCCAGATCACTCGCAAAATTGAATCATTTCTTCTTTTTACCACTTCTTCCTTTTACCATTTCTAACATATCCTAAAAATATCATCAAAATTCATCCTAAAATTCTGTTGCAGCCTGGATCCAGATGATCCAGATCACTCCAAAAATGTAATCACTTGTTCCTTGTACCATTTAGGTCATTTGCTGAAAATGTCATCACAATCCATCCATAACTTTTTGAGGTATCTGTCTTTAAAAATTACATTTCATGGATCCAGACGATCCATATAGTGATCCGGATCACTTCCAAAATTCAGCCATTTCATCCTTTTACCTTTTCAGACATATCCCGAAAATTTCATCAAAATCCGTCCATAAGTTTTTCAGCTACATTGTACACAAACACATCTGGCAGCCTGGATCCAGATGATCCAGATCACTCCCAAAATCTAAACACTTGTTCCTCGCACCATTTAGGTCATTTGCTGAAAATGTCATCAAAATGCACCCATAAGTTTTTGAGTTATCTGTCTTTAAAAATTAACTTTCAAGGATCCAGAAGATCCAGACAGTGATCCGGATCACTCCCAAAATTTAATCATATCTTCCTTTTACCATTTTGGACATATCCTGAAAATTTTATCAAAATCCATCTGTCAGTTTTTGAGTTATCTTGTTCACAAACAAACAAATAGAGGGTCAGGTAATTTGGCGGTCAGTGGATGACCTTAAATGAAGATCTGTAACCGGTAAGCCTGGATGCTGGTACTCCATCATGTACTCAACCTCCAAAGCCATTTTCAATAGTTTCCATGCAATGTAGTCAGCATTAAGTGTGAAAATATCTCAAATTTGCCAAAAATGACCCTTGGTCAGGTACTTTGGTGGTCAGTGGATGACCTTAAATGAAGATCTGTAACCAGTAAGCCTGGATGGTAGAAGTCCATCATGTACTCAACCTCCAAAGCCATTTTCAATAGTTTCCATGCAATATACTCAGCATTAAGTGTGAAAATATCTCTAAAAAGGGCCAAAAATGACCCTCGGTCAGGTACTTCGGCGGTCAGTGGATGACCTTCAATGAAGAGCTTCAAGGTCAAATTTCTGCATGCTTACAGAGGACATATATATGTATTATATATACCAGCCATAGGATGATCTGACTTTCTGTATAGGAGAACTGGGCCAAAAAGTGAAAAAATGGCCAAAATCTGACCTTTAAGAGGCCACCAGTTACCTTGAGATTGAAGGTCAAGGTCACAAAACAATAGCGTTCGTGGCATTGCCCATATATACCCACATACCAAATTTGAAAGTTCTAACTAAAATATTTTTTAAGTTATCGCGTCCAAAAGGAAATCTCTGTGGCGGCGGTGGCGGCATGACCGTACTGAATCCTAAGTATCCCCGACTTTCGTCCGGGAATACAAATATTCATGCTCCATTACTGCTGCCATTCTGGATCAAAACACTTACATATTTTTTATAAATATTTATATACTCAGGCTTTTATACACTCAGGGAGGTTATAAATGTTTCCTCTAGTCAGTCTTTTTATCACTGATTCATCATTAGGTCGCAAACCTCTAATACCCCTTTTACACTACAGGCGATATAACCCCGGTAATAGACATTAGAAAAAATGCTTCCGTCTTTCAACTTCCGTTTGACGCCCTAATATGAACTTGTGATACAGTGGCCCACCATCATATTCCTCGAGTATTCTACGGAAATTTTAAAGTGTTTAAAATTTCTGCCTCTGAATTTCTAACTGTGACACTCCACAGATAAATTTTTCATACAGTAACTGATGGCGACATCCACGGTTTATATAAGGTTGGGACTTGGTCATGTTTTCAGTAGCAGGTGTTTGTACAACAGCTACCGAAGGGGAGTTGAGGTCAATGAAGGTTGCCTCTCACTGACTAACGTTTGTACTACTGCCAACTTACTGTTATTCACCACTACATACCGTGTCCCACCAGTGGCCAATGAACATGCGCGCGATACCTTATGGGTGCACCCAACTTCCAAAAATATAAGCTGTCCTGAGAGGAGGTTCCGCCGCAGAGTAAAACTTCTAATCATGGGGTAAACTGCCGTAGTGTGAATGGGGCATTAGCAAAACATTCAGTTGTATAACTGTTATATCGCATTGTACTGAGTTCAGGGTAAATTCTACAGGGTTGATCAGGTTTATTAATGGGCATATATTTTCATTTTGTTTTGCATATTTAATTTTTTACTCCTTTTTAGAAGACAAAACATAAGGTTTTTGGTATTTTTAAAAATTTGACGGTTATTCGGCACCAGCATAAATAGTACACAATGATTAGCCAGCATGAAATATTTGGAGTCATAACGTCCCCAGTATAGACCTGCGACACAACCATAATTCGAACTGGGGACTAAATGCAAATACAGTTAAGGTCACCATATTTAACTTACTTGTAAATGTGGTTAAAAAAACACTACTGATGTTAATTACTATTGTATAAGCCTAATTGTCCTCTTGTGGGTTTCATGACTGAAGATTTTTCACAATACATAGTGCCAAGTAACTTTTCCCTAGAAAACACCCACCTTATATTTCTTTGGTATTCACTGGTATTTCTGGTTTGTGGTAAAACAGGCAATAATAGAAGTGGTTTTTTTTCTAAATATAAAACTTTGAAACAAATATTTAACAAAATATAATTGTGTTTATTGTAGTGCATTTCATTTAACAATCTGGTAGTAGAGGAATAAAACAGCATCAGAGATGCCCGTACCCCACAGCCTAGGGAAATATTTTTAACACCATGAGATACAGAAGTACTGTATCAATACTAGTATAGGGATCGACTGCCATGTTGAGGATCGATATCGAATGAAAATTTAGGGTGGCAGATCGATCGATATTTCAATATCGGGACCAGTAACGTAAGCTGTGGGCAATAATACAAGTTCTTTGAAAACGTGCACATATTAATTCACGAAATTATCAAAACATATTATTTATACACCAAAAATATATTTCTGCAATATAAAATAAAATAAAACAAACAAAAATCCAAACAAATAAGAGTTTTCATGCTTTTTTGTGTACTAGCTACTAGGTTTTGTTTCTCTTCCATGAAACCGCAAGTTGTTACTGTCTTCCTGACAATGTAAACAAAGATGGCGCCAGACTTTAACCAGTTTATTTCAGCTGTAAATGTGCTTTTTATTGTGTTTATATAATAAATGTTTATTTTAGCAGTAAAATTACTCTGTTTATTTTATTTTTGTCTGTTTCTTATATGTGGTTTCGATATTGAAATGCTGGTAGCATGTGTCGATATCGGGAGTTTCGTGGGATGATCGATCGATATTGAAAGATCGAGCACCAATCCCTACACTAATCAATACAAAGTTCAGGATACTTTCAGAGCACTGTCAGTTATATAAAGGTCCAAACAATGTTTAAATAGAGAAAATAATGTCTAAGAGAAAGATAATGCATGTAAAGATGAAGTATTAAACCAAGACAATTCAATAACAAGATGACAGCATTAATCAGTAAACTAAACATTACGACACTCTTTATCTACATCTGACATGGCTGAATTATAGTTTGGATGTTTTGAATATTATCATGCATACAGAAGTGGTAATACATTCAATGAATGCAGGGTTTCAGATTCGCGTCGGCCATCGGTCATTGACCGAATTTTGCAACAAAACCCCAAATTTTAAGTAGAATATTAGGACATATTGTCCGAGTCGTATCCATGGGCGATAATAGAAGATCTAGACGTCTTTTTATTTACAAAATATGAAGTCACGTTACAACCCTAAAATCTCGCGAGATCTACGTGATTTTAAACTTTTTTATTGTAGAAAGGTCTAGACGTCTTTTATGAAATCTCGTGACAAGCCACGTGATCTGCAAGGAAATCCCAGGGGAAATCCGTGTCCTCATATCTTCTCATAAATATTAATGACTTGGGTGCTGTGGCCGTGAGTTCTCGAGTTTAAAGTATTTGATCTTCGCCTATGCTTCCATTTTATAAAATATTGCAAGGAAATCCCAGGGGAAATCTGTGTCCTCATATCTTCTCATGAATATTAATGACTTGGGTCCTATGGCCGTGAGTTCTCGAGTTTAAATTATTTGCTTTTCGTCTATGCTTCCATTTTAAAAAATATTGCAAGGAAATCAAATGGAAAATCTGAGTCCTCATATCTTCTCATGAGTATTAATGACTTGGGTGCTATGGCCGTGAGTTCTCGAGTTTAAATTATTTGATTTTCGTCTATGCTTCCATTTTATAAAATATTGCAAGGAAATCCCAGGGAAAATCTGTGTCCTCATATCTTCTCATGAATATTAATTATGGTCGTCTGGTATTTTCGTGTAATTGTAGATTTTGTTTTCTGTAGGGTTCCACATAACTTTTACTGTAATATTCTGAATTTTTGCTTTGATTAATATTTCTTTTTATTAATAATTGCACTGAAAAAAAATCAGATTGAAAGTTTATTTGCTAGCTGTAATGTTTACTGCCAGTGGACATTTTAATAGCATGAAAATCTCATGGATCATCGATTCACCATACTTAGGTTCTGTGGCCGTGAGTTCTCGTTTTAGTAATACATGATCATTGAACATCATAAAGACTTTTTGACATTTTAACTAAAATGAGATTTTTATTATGATTCAGTAAATTTTACTTTATATGCCATTCATACAGGATCATTGACTTTAATGACTTAATTTTAGCAACCTGTAGAATGAAAATTTGATTGACAAGAATTCTGTCCTAAATTCTCCGAAAATGTCCTAAACGTTTTCCTAGTCTTAGGACAGAATGTCCGGCCGGACTTTTCATGTAGCAGAATCACTGATGTGTGGTGTTGGAGCAAAATCTGTGGCTCACTTGATGAAATTCCATCTGTTACAATGGGAAGTTGTGAAAGTAAAATTCTTAATGAATTATAATATGACTTTAACAGTGCTTAATCTGCATCAAAAGACAGACCCAAAGGTGCAACAAGATTTTAAAGGTCAAGGTCATTGCGACAAGGTCAAATCAAGGTCACACCATGATACTGCACACCTACAACCCCTAACAAATGTCCCTACCAAGCATCAACTTCCTACACCTTACGGTTTCCGATATAGCCCAGACAAGATTTCATAGGTCAAGGTCACTACACCAAGGTCAAAGGTCAAATCAAGGTCAGACCATGACGCTGCACACCTACACCACCTAACCAATGTCCCTACCAAGTATCAACTTCATACACCTTATGGTTTCCGAGATATAGCCCAGACAAGATTTTATAGATCAAGGTCACTACAGCAAGGTCAAATCAAGGTCAGACCATGGCGTTGCACACCTACACACCCTAACCAATGTCCCTTACAAGTATCAACTTCATACACCTTACGGTTTCCGAGATATAGCCCGGCCAAGATTTTCAAACTCAAGGTCACCACGGCAAGGTCAAATCAAGGTCAGACTATGACGTTGCACACCTACACATCCTAACCAATGTCCCTACCAAGTATCAACTTCCTACACCTTGCGGTTTCTGAGATACAGCCCGGACAAACTTTTTCCCGTCGCCCGCCGAACACCATGGGTGAAAACAATACCCCGACAGCCCTTAAGGGCTGTGGGGTAAAAAATGTCTTCTATTTGACCAAGTATAATAGAATATTGAGTAAATTATACATTTTTAAGCCAAAATCACAACTTTAATTGAATATTATGTGGCAGAAATGCACAAATGTAGCATATTTTACACAAATGTTTCATTTTGCGGGCGATAATAGCCTGTGAGTACTCGAGTGGTTAAAATGGACTTGAGTACTAGCAAACACCAACTTGTCTATTGTGGTTCGAATAACCGTTCACAGTCCTAACTAAAATTACAATGAAATGTATGAAAACTTGGATGAATAAGATATTTTACTTCACTGTAATTATGTTATTTCTTTGTAAAAAAAAATCATTTTTGGAACACCTAATTTCTAGCTTTTTCAATACTTTAAAAATTTATTTGTCAACACCCTATGGTTAAATCAAGGTCAGACTATGTTAAGTTTAAATAGAAAGAACTGGGGCCGTCAAGACTAGCCGACTAAGCGACAACGGTTAGAATAGTGCTATTAACAGGTTCATATTTTGAAGTCTGATTAATCGCTCAATGTAGTGTAAAAGATGTCAGAAGGTCTGAATCCATAAAATATGCCAATATTGTCACATAAAATAAGTTAAAATCCAAAAATAGCCACATTTTCTGTATTGTTTATGCATTCACGTAAAACCGGAAGTACCATACTTTTTTATATCGCCCACTTCATGTCTGAAATAAACAAAGCAGAAGTTGCAGCAAAACAGCAAATTTATTAAATTTTACAGATTATATACATATATTTTCATTTTATTTCACATATTTATCATTTTCAATGCTTTTTACAATATGACACTTAAGATTTTTGGTTGTTTTATAAATTTGACAGTTATTTGGTGTCGGCACGAATAGTACTAAGCGATTAGCTGACATGAAATATTTGGAGCCGTGACGTCTCTAGAAAGAACCACAAACTACAATGACTACATGGGTTAGCATGAAGTGGGTCGATTCATGAAGTGGGTCAATTTTCCAAGAAATTCTACCAAAATAACAGTTTGCTGTATTCCTGTATCATGAAATTTTTGGAAAAGTTTTACAGTACATATTTAAATTATAAAAGATCAGATTTGGATGTTTTGATGTCTGTTAAATTTAATAATTTAAATTATTAAAAATAAATTTTATTGCCCTTCTCATATGAGGGAAAATCCTGACTGCAATTACACCATGGCATGTTCACAAACCAGATCTATTTATCATGGGTTTATTGCCATTTTCTTTGTGGCGAACATTTTTTGTGAACTTTTAAGTGTGATAAATCCAAGAAACACATTGATTTGGTCAAAATATGTATATTGGAAAAGTATTTTTGACTGAAAAATCGACCCACTTCATGAATGTTTGGTGCAGATATTTTTCAAAGATTTTGCACAAATTTACATTTGAGAGAAAAAGTTATGAACCAATTTTTGCATTTTATTACTGCTATCACTTTCTTCTGTATGTCTGCCAAACATAATGTTTTCTGGCCAATCTACTTTTTATACAGCACTAAAAACACTTGAAAAATCGACCCACTTCTAACCCTTATCCCTATTTTCTCCCACATTATAAGACATAAAACTAGGGGTGTGACAAGTACAAATAATTCGGGTTGATTGCTCGCAGATAAAAAATCAACTCGACATTGAGCCCTCGAGAAGTTTAGTATCCACCTTATTAGGAAACGACATCCAATATGGAGGCTCCCGTAAACAAAAAATAGGCCAAGGCCTGCTGCTTACTGGCGACCCGCATGTTATGGTTGTGCCACCCAAATACTTTTTTCATGCTATAAATGTGCAGCAATTAATATATGTTTTATACAATTTCGACGAAATCGCTCTATCTCACATGGTTAAGGAGATACAAGCAATTTTGTGTTTTGTCATTTTTGGCAAAAATTCGAAAATTCAAAATGGCTGCCATTTTTGGGGAGGGGAAAATTTTTTGAAAATTGCCAATAATACATTCCTTAGATACCCTGTGGGTCGAAAATTTCGACGAAATCACTCTATCTCGCACAGTTAAGGAGATACAAGCAATTTTGTGTTTTCCCATTTTTGGCAAAAATTCGAAAATTCAAAATGGCCGCCATTTTTGGGGAGGGGAAAATTTTTTGAAAATTGACATTAGTACATTCCTTAGATACCCTGTGGATCGAAAATTTTGACAAAATCGCTCTATCTCACACGGTTAAGGAGATACAAGCAATTTTGTGTTTTGCCATTTTTGGCAAAAATTCAAAATGGCCGCCATTTTTGGGGAGGGGAAAATTTTATGAAAATTGACATTAGTACATTGCTTAGATACCCTGTGGGTCGAAAATTTCGACGAAATCGCTCTATCTCACACGGTTAAGGAGATACAAGCAACTTTGTGTTTTTGAATTTTCGGCAAAAATTCGAAAAAATTCAAAATGGCCGCGATTTTTGGGGAGGGGAAAATTTTTTGAAAATTGCCAAGAGTACATTCCTTAGATACCCTGTGGGTCGAAAATTTCGACGAAATCGCTCTATCTCACATGGTTAAGGAGATACAAGCAATTTTGTGTTTTGTCATTTTTGGCAAAAATTCGAAAATTCAAAATGGCTGCCATTTTTGGGGAGGGGAAAATTTTTTGAAAATTGCCAATAATACATTCCCTAGATACCCTGTGGGTCGAAAATTTCAACAAAATCGCTCTATCTCGCACAGTTAAGGAGATACAAGCAATTTTGTGTTTTCCCATTTTTGGCAAAAATTCGAAAATTCAAAATGGCCGCCATTTTTGGGGAGGGGAAAATTTTTTGAAAATTGACATTAGTACATTCCTTAGATAGCCTGTGGGTCGAAAATTTCGACAAAATCGCTCTATCTCGCACGGTTAAGGAGATACAAGCAATTTTGTGTTTTGCCATTTTTGGCAAAAATTCGAAAATTCAAAATGGCCGCCATTTTTGGGGAGGGGAACATGTTTGAAAATTGGCAATAGTACATTCCTTGATACCCTGTGGGTCAAAAATTTCGACGAAATCGCTCTATCTCACACGGTTAAGGAGATACAAGCAATTTTGTGTTTTCGAATTTTCGGCAAAAATTTGAAAATTCAAAATGGCCGCCATTTTTGGGGAGGGGAAAATTTTTTGAAAATTGCCAAGAGTACATTCCTTAGATACCCTGCGGGTCGAAAATTTCGACGAAATCGCTCTATGTCACACGGTTAAGGAGATACAAGCAATTTTGTGTTTTCGAATTTTCGGCAAAAATTTGAAAATTCAAAATGGCCGCCATTTTTGGGGAGGGGAAAATTTTTTGAAAATTGCCAATAGTACATTCTTTAGATACCCTGTGGGTCGAAAATTTCGACGAAATCGCTCTATCTCGCACAGTTAAGGAGATACAAGCAATTTTGTGTTTTGCCATTTTTGGCAAATATTTGAAAATTCAAAATGGCCGCCATTTTTGGGGAGGGGAAAATTTTTTCAAAATTACCAAGAGTACATTCCTTAGATACCCTGTGGGTCGAAAATTTCGACGAAATCGCTCTATCTCACATGGTTAAGGAGATACAAGCAATTTTGTGTTTTGTCATTTTTGGCAAAAATTCGAAAATTCAAAATGGCTGCCATTTTTGGGGAGGGGAAAATTTTTTGAAAATTGCCAATAATACATTCCTTAGATACCCTGTGGGTTGAAAATTTCAACAAAATCGCTCTATCTCGCACAGTTAAGGAGATACAAGCAATTTTGTGTTTTCCCATTTTTGGCAAAAATTCGAAAATTCAAAATGGCCGCCATTTTTGGGGAGGGGAAAATTTTTTGAAAATTGACATTAGTACATTCCTTAGATACCCTGTGGGTCGAAAATTTCGACAAAATCGCTCTATCTCGCACGGTTAAGGAGATACAAGCAATTTTGTGTTTTGCCATTTTTGGCAAAAATTCGAAAATTCAAAATGGCCGCCATTTTTGGGGAGGGGAACATGTTTGAAAATTGGCAATAGTACATTCCTTGATACCCTGTGGGTCAAAAATTTCGACGAAATCGCTCTATCTCACACGGTTAAGGAGATACAAGCAATTTTGTGTTTTCGAATTTTCGGCAAAAATTTGAAAATTCAAAATGGCCGCCATTTTTGGGGAGGGGAAAATTTTTTGAAAATTGCCAATAGTACATTCTTTAGATACCCTGTGGGTCGAAAATTTCGACGAAATCGCTCTATCTCGCACAGTTAAGGAGATACAAGCAATTTTGTGTTTTGCCATTTTTGGCAAATATTTGAAAATTCAAAATGGCCGCCATTTTTGGGGAGGGGAAAATTTTTTGAAAATTGACATTAGTACATTCCTTAGATACCCTGTGGGTCGAAAATTTCGACGAAATCGCTCTATCTCACACGGTTAAGGAGATACAAGCAATTTTGTGTTTTCGAATTTTCGGCAAAAATTTGAAAATTCAAAATGGCCGCCATTTTTGGGGAGGGGAAAATTTTTTGAAAATTGCCAATAGTACATTCTTTAGATACCCTGTGGGTCGAAAATTTCGACGAAATCGCTCTATCTCGCACAGTTAAGGAGATACAAGCAATTTTGTGTTTTGCCATTTTTGGCAAATATTTGAAAATTCAAAATGGCCGCCATTTTTGGGGAGGGGAAAATTTTTTGAAAATTGACATTAGTACATTCCTTAGATACCCTGTGGGTCGAAAATTTCGACGAAATCGCTCTATCTCACACGGTTAAGGAGATACAAGCAATTTTGTGTTTTGCCATTTTTGGCAAAAATTCGAAAATTCAAAATGGCCGCCATTTTTGGGGAGGGGAACATGTTTGAAAATTGGCAATAGTACATTCCTTGATACCCCGTGGGTCAAAAATTTCGACGAAATCGCTCTATCTCACACGGTTAAGGAGATACAAGCAATTTTGTGTTTTCGAATTTTCGGCAAAAATTTGAAAATTCAAAATGGCCGCCATTTTTGGGGAGGGGAAAATTTTTTGAAAATTGCCAAGAGTACATTCCTTAGATACCCTGTGGGTCGAAAATTTCGACGAAATCGCTCTATCTCGCACAGTTAAGGAGATACAAGCAATTTTGTGTTTTGCCATTTTTGGCAAATATTTGAAAATTCAAAATGGCCGCCATTTTTGGGGAGGGGAAAATTTTTTGAAAATTGACATTAGTACATTCCTTAGATACCCTGTGGGTCGAAAATTTCGACGAAATCGCTCTATCTCACATGGTTAAGGAGATACAAGCAATTTTGTGTTTTGTCATTTTTGGCAAAAATTCGAAAATTCAAAATGGCTGCCATTTTTGGGGAGGGGAAAATTTTTTGAAAATTGCCAATAATACATTCCCTAGATACCCTGTGGGTCGAAAATTTCAACAAAATCGCTCTATCTCGCACAGTTAAGGAGATACAAGCAATTTTGTGTTTTCCCATTTTTGGCAAAAATTCGAAAATTCAAAATGGCCGCCATTTTTGGGGAGGGGAAAATTTTTTGAAAATTGACATTAGTACATTCCTTAGATAGCCTGTGGGTCGAAAATTTCGACAAAATCGCTCTATCTCGCACGGTTAAGGAGATACAAGCAATTTTGTGTTTTGCCATTTTTGGCAAAAATTCGAAAATTCAAAATGGCCGCCATTTTTGGGGAGGGGAACATGTTTGAAAATTGGCAATAGTACATTCCTTGATACCCTGTGGGTCAAAAATTTCGACGAAATCGCTCTATCTCACACGGTTAAGGAGATACAAGCAATTTTGTGTTTTCGAATTTTCGGCAAAAATTTGAAAATTCAAAATGGCCGCCATTTTTGGGGAGGGGAAAATTTTTTGAAAATTGCCAAGAGTACATTCCTTAGATACCCTGCGGGTCGAAAATTTCGACGAAATCGCTCTATGTCACACGGTTAAGGAGATACAAGCAATTTTGTGTTTTCGAATTTTCGGCAAAAATTTGAAAATTCAAAATGGCCGCCATTTTTGGGGAGGGGAAAATTTTTTGAAAATTGCCAATAGTACATTCTTTAGATACCCTGTGGGTCGAAAATTTCGACGAAATCGCTCTATCTCGCACAGTTAAGGAGATACAAGCAATTTTGTGTTTTGCCATTTTTGGCAAATATTTGAAAATTCAAAATGGCCGCCATTTTTGGGGAGGGGAAAATTTTTTCAAAATTACCAAGAGTACATTCCTTAGATACCCTGTGGGTCGAAAATTTCGACGAAATCGCTCTATCTCACATGGTTAAGGAGATACAAGCAATTTTGTGTTTTGTCATTTTTGGCAAAAATTCGAAAATTCAAAATGGCTGCCATTTTTGGGGAGGGGAAAATTTTTTGAAAATTGCCAATAATACATTCCTTAGATACCCTGTGGGTTGAAAATTTCAACAAAATCGCTCTATCTCGCACAGTTAAGGAGATACAAGCAATTTTGTGTTTTCCCATTTTTGGCAAAAATTCGAAAATTCAAAATGGCCGCCATTTTTGGGGAGGGGAAAATTTTTTGAAAATTGACATTAGTACATTCCTTAGATACCCTGTGGGTCGAAAATTTCGACAAAATCGCTCTATCTCGCACGGTTAAGGAGATACAAGCAATTTTGTGTTTTGCCATTTTTGGCAAAAATTCGAAAATTCAAAATGGCCGCCATTTTTGGGGAGGGGAACATGTTTGAAAATTGGCAATAGTACATTCCTTGATACCCTGTGGGTCAAAAATTTCGACGAAATCGCTCTATCTCACACGGTTAAGGAGATACAAGCAATTTTGTGTTTTCGAATTTTCGGCAAAAATTTGAAAATTCAAAATGGCCGCCATTTTTGGGGAGGGGAAAATTTTTTGAAAATTGCCAATAGTACATTCTTTAGATACCCTGTGGGTCGAAAATTTCGACGAAATCGCTCTATCTCGCACAGTTAAGGAGATACAAGCAATTTTGTGTTTTGCCATTTTTGGCAAATATTTGAAAATTCAAAATGGCCGCCATTTTTGGGGAGGGGAAAATTTTTTGAAAATTGACATTAGTACATTCCTTAGATACCCTGTGGGTCGAAAATTTCGACGAAATCGCTCTATCTCACACGGTTAAGGAGATACAAGCAATTTTGTGTTTTCGAATTTTCGGCAAAAATTTGAAAATTCAAAATGGCCGCCATTTTTGGGGAGGGGAAAATTTTTTGAAAATTGCCAATAGTACATTCTTTAGATACCCTGTGGGTCGAAAATTTCGACGAAATCGCTCTATCTCGCACAGTTAAGGAGATACAAGCAATTTTGTGTTTTGCCATTTTTGGCAAATATTTGAAAATTCAAAATGGCCGCCATTTTTGGGGAGGGGAAAATTTTTTGAAAATTGACATTAGTACATTCCTTAGATACCCTGTGGGTCGAAAATTTCGACGAAATCGCTCTATCTCACACGGTTAAGGAGATACAAGCAATTTTGTGTTTTGCCATTTTTGGCAAAAATTCGAAAATTCAAAATGGCCGCCATTTTTGGGGAGGGGAACATGTTTGAAAATTGGCAATAGTACATTCCTTGATACCCCGTGGGTCAAAAATTTCGACGAAATCGCTCTATCTCACACGGTTAAGGAGATACAAGCAATTTTGTGTTTTCGAATTTTCGGCAAAAATTTGAAAATTCAAAATGGCCGCCATTTTTGGGGAGGGGAAAATTTTTTGAAAATTGCCAAGAGTACATTCCTTAGATACCCTGTGGGTCGAAAATTTCGACGAAATCGCTCTATCTCGCACAGTTAAGGAGATACAAGCAATTTTGTGTTTTGCCATTTTTGGCAAATATTTGAAAATTCAAAATGGCCGCCATTTTTGGGGAGGGGAAAATTTTTTGAAAATTGACATTAGTACATTCCTTAGATACCCTGTGGGTCGAAAATTTCGACGAAATCGCTCTATCTCGCACTGTTAAGGAGATACAAGCAATTTTGTGTTTTGCCATTTTTGGCAAAAATTCGAAAATTCAAAATGGCCGCCATTTTTGGGGAGGGGAACATGTTTGAAAATTGGCAATAGTACATTCCTTAGATACCCCGTGGGTCAAAAATTTCGACGAAATCGCTCTATCTCACACGGTTAAGGAGATACAAGCAATTTTGTGTTTTCGAATTTTCGGCAAAAATTTGAAAATTCAAAATGGCCGCCATTTTTGGGGAGGGGAAAATTTTTTGAAAATTGCCAATAGTACATTCCTTAGATACCCTGTGGGTCGAAAATTTCGACGAAATTGCTCTATCTCGCACAGTTAAGGAGATACAAGCAATTTTGTGTTTTGCCATTTTTGGCAAAAATTCGAAAATTCAAAATGGCCGCCATTTTTGGGGAGGGGAAAATTTTTTGAAAATTGCCAATAGACATTCTTTAGATACCCTGTGCGTCGAAAATTTCATCGAAATCGCTCTATCTCGCACGGTTAAGGAGATACACACGTTTTTGTTTTTTCAGCGTTAAGAAAAATCGTGACATTTAGTAAATCATTAATAAGTCGGCCATTTTGTATTGGATCACTTCGAAAAGTTATTGATTTCCAGACATGTATATAACGAACGTACTTGCAAAATTTCATGTGAATAGGTGAAGCGCTTTTTAAGTTATCATCCAGACAAGCACACCCTTTTGAAAAACATGTTTTTGGTCATGTGACTTCTTTGATTGGTTGAAAAACATGCAATGAGGAAAAATGATAGTCCTGTACCCAAGGAAGCTCCATACCAAATTTCAAAGAAATCGGTGCAGTAGTTTCTGAGGAGAAGAGGCTGTAAAAAAATTGTTGACGACGCCGACAACAACCACAACAACAACAACAACGAAGACGACGCCAGGCCATGCCATTAGCTTACGGCCGTTGGCCAGTAAGCTAAAAAAGGATAAAGACAAAAGCTTTGAATCGCTGGCATTAGCTAATGTCGTCACATAATATGAATAATATTATATTAAAAATGGTGGAATATGCAATTTCATGTAAGTAAGGTTTGTTATTTATGTTTTATTAACTAAAAAACGTAACCAGATCAATAGGTTGTTATATATAGTACTTGATCCTGAGAATGGGGATTGAATTTGTATGAAATCTGCATCGCTCGGCAAGTGTCAACTGCTCGTTTGCATCCCTACTTAAAACAATAGTGTTAAATATATTTTCCAATTCTTCTGTCTGGCAAATCCGGGACCTTTCCAAAGTAACTGAAAACAAACCAAATTTCAATCATTTCTGCTACAAACTAGGAAATTACGAAAATTAATTCATGCAAGTATGAAGTACCATATATTAACACATATTTTTTGAGTGAGAATTATTATTGTAAATAGGGAAATAAATTATTTTGCTTTGTTTTTCTTTAAAAATTTGACCTACTTCGAAGTAGGTCACTTTTGACACGTTACCGGACAGAAGAATTGAAAAATCGAAGTTTTGTACATCTATATGTATAATTTTTTTTTTTTTATATATATATGATGCGTGTTGTACAATAAAATGTGCATTAATTTGCATTTTTCATTTCATAAAAATCACTTCCTGGATCAGATCTATGTAGTTTGTTTATCCACCAACATTTTCCAAGAATGGAACTCCAATAAGGCCAATAGGTACACCAGCGTGAATTTGTCCACCATTACTAGAATAGTTTTTAAGGGGTGATAGTATAATTTCTGTTTGGAATCAGCGCCCCAAATTGGTACTGGTCGGCCAGTGAATTTCGCCACCTGCCATTAGTGGTGTGAACGGTAAACCGGTATTCCGCATTTCGTTTCGTTTAGGTAGAAATGACGAAATCCGCAAAGAATATTTAAGAACTGGTTATTGAAAAGATCATTATATTAGGCTTTCTATTGGTTAATACTTCGTCAAAACAATAAAGAACGTACATATTTGGGGAAACAGCTTACATTTTTATTTTATATTCATGGTAAATGAAGTTTACAAACTACAAAATATCTTGCGAATCCATATTTACTATTGAGAAATATTACTCATGTACGCTAGCATAAAATTTTTTCCCACATCTCCGCACACTTTCGAAATACCGGATTTCGTTCAGTTTGAAAGCCCCGGAAACCGGTTTTTATTTTCAGAACCGGCCCGACCACTACCTGCCGTACAAATGCTCAAGGACAGACAATATTCACATTTAAATAAATGGAATACATAGCTTCTTTTAACGGCAAGGTATACTGCTCAGCCAGTGAAGTTCGTCACCCCAGTGACGAACTTCACTGGGGTGACGAAATTCACTGGCCAACCAGTACATATATGCCGTAACTGGACAGTAAAAACTATTTAATATTGTCATAAAATGCAAGTGACGAACTTCACTGGGGTTACGAACTTCACTGGCTGAGCAGTATTACTTGCATGCTGCTTCTAGGCATAAGTTGGCCGCCACTAATTTAATTGGGCCAAACAGACAAATAAGTCTTTGTACAGTGTTTAAAACGAATAAAAAGCATAAATCTAATAATAATGGACCATTTACAATTGCAATCAGCTTTTAAATTTGTAGCAATTTCAAGATTTGGTGATGGCGGCCAACTTATGACCGCGGCCAACTTATGTCTAGAAGCAATACAGAAATCACAGCAACTTCCTTATTTGACATGCGAAAATGCAGGCGTTTTATGGATGACAATCAAATGTTAATAAAAGCTGGATCTTCCGTTTTGTGCCAAGGTTTGTACCATGATACGGCGCCAAGCATTAGTAGATTCAATATTCGGAAGTCCGGTTAAAAAACAAGTGTTTGGAAGTCGTCAAGTAAGGGGCGTGACCAAAAGCAATGGCGGCATTACAACCTCGATATCTTCTTTCAGTTCGACCCTTTTCCAAGGGTCTGCCAATGGGGCTAATGGCATTGCTGAAGTTTGTAACGGAATTTTGATGGCTTATAAAACAAAAATTATGTTAGAAAATCCCACTACAACTTCGATCCAAAATGGTGCAATATAAATTTCCGGTGGTGACAACTAAATGCAAAACTTTTGTATCATTGCTCATACTGTTTACTTTTGCTTACTCATTTTCAGTACCTTTCTGTATTTTTTTTATTTGTGAAGTCATGAGATGACCCATTAACAACAATAATGCATACCCATGTTTTTTTTTATATATAACATTTAACCCATTTCTATAGAGAAATATAGACCTTATGCATTCCCCTATATAACAGTGTGTAAACACTCAATGTTATTGTAAACACACCTCACTGCAAGTGTTGTGGTATGATCTTGTGTTTGTGTGTGATAAGAATTCTTTTCAATCTGTATTGTGCAAGTAATTTCTACTGTTAAATTACTAAACATTTTAAGCTGTATTATATTGTTAATGTATTTTAAAAGCTATTGTGACAAAATCCAAAAAGTTATAAAATCACTACTACTGGCTTAGCTAGTAAGGATTTCCCTTAAAGCTCACCTGGTAGAGTGTGGGCCTCAGGAGTGAGAGGTTGTGGATTCGAGTCCCCTTGAAACCTGGTGCTGTGACACTATACTTAGATAAATCTTAAAACATACATTGCAAACAACATACTTGGACAACAGTTGTTGAATGCGCTAGGTGGGAAAGAAACACCTCTTGAAAAGAATAAGGAAAATGTCAAAACTGTCTTTAATCTTTTATAATGACAAGGGCCAAATAGATGAGAACTTGGCCAACACTTTATGGATGAAATTGAACTCTTGTTTGATTCTATTTTTTTGCAAATTGTCAAATTATGTCAAAGTTTACATTTTTATATATTTTAGAACAAAAATGTTTGCAAAGTTTTCATGATTAAAACCACACATTCTGATCATAATAGATGTTCATAGTAAAAATGTTAATACAGCCAGAAATTAAAGTATCTAACCCCAGTTGAATTAAGAAAGTTTTCTTATTGCAGTAAAGTGTTGATTATTTAACTTTTCTTTGAAAACTTTATTTGCTGTCTAAAATAAGTAAGACCAACACACAAATCCTAATTTACTTTTCCATGTTACAACAAAGATTAGGCTACTTCTGTCACCAAATCTTGTTTACTTAAACCTATTGTACATCAAAATTTGAACTATTTTTACTGCAAATTTAATGGATTCTTTCACGAATCAAAGTGAAATACTACTAATAATCAACTTTGAACTTAAAAGGTCTAAAATAGGGTTTTCTTAAAATCAAAATGTATTAGTGTCTACTGTCTAGATAGATTTGAGGGGCCACAGTGGTAACACACTCACCTCCCACCTGTGAGGTCTGCAGTTCAAACCCAAGACCCTATGTGGGAAAGTTGGTACACTGTAAATGTCTGAGAAATATTAATTTGTCAATAATTTGTCAAAATGGTGCCTAAAACAACAAACTTCTCAATTGACAAATTTAAACTTGTCATTTTTTGTTGGACAAATAAACTGACAAACTTATGACAAGAAAATAACCCTGATAGTCCAATTAAATTGTCGTTTTAGGAACCTGTTATTGGTCACATTTTTATGAAATTAATTTTAAGTGCACTAATTTGCTTGTCATAAGTTTTCAGTTAATTTGACCAATAAGTTATGATTATTTGACCATCATTCAAAAAGAAAATGGCATTTGAATTTGTTATTTTTAAAACTTGTTGTTTTAGGCACAATTTTGACAAATTAATAATTTTCAGTGTAGTTGCCTACTGATGGTTGGTAGTTTACAGCACAGAATCTTGACCAACTTTATATACCCGTTCCGTCTGCCCACAGAACTACCCGTTGAGATATGACCTATACAGTGTTGAAAGTGACAATAAAACCCAATTAAATAAATGATTAAATCTACACATAGATTCATGGCTGTGTCTATACATTATATTTTGAATTACTCTCAAATATAGTGTTATATTGTATCTTCAGCATAAATAATAAACATGTTTATTATACATTTCCAACCTTGAAGCAAAATTCATTCAAAACCACTCATATTCTAGAAGGACTCATGCCCACCACATCAGTCTATTAAACATGGAAATTGATGCCTACTATATTTAGAGATTAATTAATATATCTCATTGTAATTACTTTTAAATTTATCTAATTAATAAATTTTGGTGCCTTTATTTTCATGCAATAAACTCTAAGATGCAACAATTCTGATTACCACTTAGCAAAAAGTCACAATGATGGAAAGGTCTTGTTACCTTCTGAGTTATACACTGGCCATATCCAGATTGGCTGTAACCGTAGATTGGCCACAACAGTGGATTGGCCGTAACCGTAGATTGGCTGCAACCGTAGATTGGCTGCAACGGTAGATTGACCGTAAGCGTAGATTGACTGCAACCATAGATTGGTCAAAACCATAGAATGGCTGTAACCATAGTGCAGCTGTAGCCGCATTGTATGGTGTGTGTGTGGTATTTATGTGCAAAGCAACAGGGTTGTAAAGCTTGGGTGGTATTGTTGTGTCCGCAAGTTGCGGCCAGGTTGTAAGTGCCAAGTGCGGCCTGGCCGTCAAATTAGCCTATATAAGGCAGAGCATTCCACTGTACAGTCTGAAGAGAACAGAACAGAATGGGTCTCTGACTTGAGAAACATAGTGTCATGAGAACATCTTGTAAATATTTGTACATAAACATGTGTAAAGAAGAATAATTAAAAGCTAGTTAGAAACTTTCAGTGTTCTTTTGAAACTGTGTTGTTATGTTCTAAGGTGCAAAACAAGAAACTTTTCACTCGAGAAAATCCCCAACAAATGGTGTCAAAAGTTTGGGGTTGATGGCACTGTGTTGAGGTGGATCAGATCCTATCTCTCAAACCGGAAACAGAAGGTTAAATTAGGAAATAGCTTTTCAGATGTGTTCTCACTTCCGTATGGTGTGCCTCAGGGTTCTGTCCTGGGCCCCCTCCTTTTTACCCTTTACACAACCCCTCTCAGTAATATCATTTCCAATTTCAATGTCACCCACCATCTATATGCTGATGACACCCAAATATATCTAGCATTGGACAATAGGAATTTTGATTCCAGTTTCGCTGAGCTTACAGAGTGTCTCACATGTATCCAAAACTGGATGGCTGGCGTGAAATTGAAACTCAATCCCGAGAAAACTGAATTTATTATAATAGGTGATAGACAAGCCAGAGAGTCCCTCATAAATAAATTCCCTACTCAACTTCTCGGAAATTCTATTTCCCCTACCGATACAGTCAAGAACCTGGGTGTAATTTTGGACTCTGGAAACACCTTTTCCAACCACATAACTAATATGTGTCGAGCCTGCTACTACCACCTTAAGGACCTAAGACGTATCCGTAAATTCCTCAGTGTGGAAACTGCAGCCTTGCTTGCAAACTCAATGATCAGTAGTCGACTTGACTACTGCAATTCCCTACTCTATGGCATCAGTAAGTACAATGTTGCTAAACTCCAAAAGATACAAAATGCCCTTTGTAGAATTGTTTTTAGACTTGATAGAACTAGCCATGTCACTCCTTTCCTTCAAAAACTACACTGGCTTCCTATCACTTACCGTATCTTGTTTAAGTACAATCTAATTACTTTCAAGGCTATAAATTTCTCTCAACCCATATACCTATCATCCTTGATCAAAACCAGTTGTCTAACATGTGGAAATCGTCTTTCTCTTTCCTCAGCCTCTCACAAAAAGGCCATCGGTAGGAGAGGTTTTGCAGTGGCTTCCCCCATAGAATGGAACAGACTCCCACAATCAGTACGATCACAACAAACAATAACAGGTTTCCGTAGCCAGCTAAATACCTACTTGTTTAGATTAGCATATCCTCCACCATAGTACATCTCCCTGGCGGGCGCTAACCTTGGATCATGACCTCGAACGTCCCTCGACTTTCCCTTTTTGATTTCAAGCGCATTAGAGGATGTTGCATCAATTTTGCGCTATATAAATGTTTCTATTCTATTCTATTCTATTCTAAAAGTGGGATTTGGACTTGCACACATTACTAGAGAAAAGACCTTCTTGTGTTGTTTGTAAACTGTGTTAAGAATAAAGGTGGAACAGAACTCTACTTGTTAAAACCAAATGCCCCCTAAGAAAGATACTACCAAGTCAAGCACAATGGAACCTTATGAAGATGAAACTAGTTGCAGAGGACAGCTCGAGACTCTACAGCTTCAGATTCAAGAGGCCTTGGCACTTGCCTGAGAGGCTCAGGAAAGGGTGCTGACTGCCGAAGAGGATCATGAACGGATCCTTGAAAGAGCAACAGAATATGAAGCACCTGGAGAGGTGTAGTCGCGACAATGCTAGACTTTCTGATGAACTACTGGAGAAATCCAGGGAGGCAGAGGCAGCCAGATTGCATATGGGCTGCAATTATGGCTAAGGGATAGTCATTTAATATGCAGAACCAGATACATCAGCAAGGTATCTCCCAACCTGTATCTCCAGCGATGCATGGAACGCCACATGTCCAGCAAGTACCAAGGGACCCACCTCATAGTGTCTTCCAGTGATAATCTCGGGCGCCATTCCGGGTGTCCAGTGAAATTCCATTACCAATGTTATTTGATGGGAAGTCATCATGGGATGGCTTCATAAAGGCTTTTATTTCACTGAGTGTATCCTGTGGGTGAAGCCAAGAAGAAAAGTTATTTTGGCTAACAAATAGCCTCCGTGACAAAGCTTCTGAATATGCATTCGGTTATGCCCCAAATAAGGCAATCCAGTTATTTGATATCTTAGTGGCTGCACTGGAGGTTCGATTCAAGGACAGGAGTCCTGTGACATCTTATCTGGCTCAATTAGAGGCAAGGAAACTTCAACCATGGGAAAAGGTGTCAGAGTTCTTGGCTGATATAAGAAGTCTAGTACTGAAGAGCTACCCAACAGCTGACGATCAGACCAGGGAGACCATTGGGGTGCAACACTTTCTCAAAGGTCTACTAGATCAAAACACAGCTGTTGCAGTGGGAATGAAAGACTCCCAAATTCTAGAAGAGGCCTGTTCTGCTTGGGAAACTTACAGTAGTCTGAGAGATGACCTGGGAAGGCCACCATATGCCTGAGCAGCAGTTGCCATAGGAGACAACACTCCAAAGTTTGTAACCCACCAGGAAATGGCCAAATTTGGAGATCGGCTAACAACTGTGTTTGAGGAGAAGCTTTGTAAGATTGAATCCATCCTGAAACACATGGGAAAGAAGTCTGGCCAACGACCATGAAATAGAGCAGATGTTGAATGCTACAGCTGTCACGAGAAAGGACAATATGCTCGAGACTGAAGCAAAATGAACATCAAACAGCAGCCAAGGTGGACCCTGAAGGCCTTTGAGGGAGAAGAAGAGAAAATATTGCGAGAGCAACTCCAGGCAGGTGTTATTCAGGAGTTTTCCTCCCCATGGGCTACACCCATTGTTTATGTAAGAAAGAAAGATGGTTCCATAAAACCATGTGTGAACTACCGCAGGCTTAATGAGTGTACACAGAAATGTGCATATCCGATTTCTGAGACTTTTTCCTGCCTAGACTGCCTTAATGGTGCAAAATACATGTCCAGCTTAGATCTCCAATCAGGGTATTGGCAAATTAAGGTGAATGAACAGGACCAGCCCAAAACTGCCTTCACCTCCAGACATGGGCTATATGAATATCTGGTAATACCTTATGGCTTAACAAATGGTCCAGGAACTTTTCAAAGGTGTATGGAAATTATTTTTCGTGGTCTACAGTGGAAGTCCATTGTTATATTTTTGGATGCCATAATCCTGTTTAATGACTCATTTGACAGCCACCTTGAAAATTTGAATGAAGTTCTGGGACGACTTACGAAAGCAGGCTTAAAATTGAAGCCAAGCAAGTGCCATTTACTGCAACAGGAAGTTGTATTTTTAGGACATGTGGTATCAGAAGTGGGCATAAAGCCTGACCCTGCAAATATAGAAGCTATTGTAAATTGGCCCATTCCCAAATTTGTGTTTTTGCTGGTTTTTGTTCTTATTATAGACATGTTGTCTGTGGATTCTCAACAATTGTAAAGCTGCTCACACATCTACAGGAGGCCGATGTAGTGTTTGAGTGGACAAATGACTGCATGACTGCATTTCAAGAGTAGAAAGATATTCTGACAAGTGGGAATGACCTGGCTTATCCAAAAGATTCTGATCTTTTGATATTCGACACAGATACTTCCAGTACTGGAATAGGGGGAACTCTATCCCAGATGCAATACTGCAAGAAGAGGAAAGACCAATTGCACATGCTAGTAAAAGTCTGACCAAAACCCAGACGAATACTTTGTGACAAGAAAAGAGCTCCTTGCTATTGTATATTTTGTAAAGTACAAAAATTCATTCCAGGTCACAAATCGTTGCGATATGAGTTTCCCACGTAGATGTAAGTCTAAAAGTAATCTATAGTCATAAGTGCCACCCTCCTTGCAAACCTACCCGCCACCCAAATTGTAGCATTACATCTTAATATTTGGCTTAGTTATGGTGTCAAAATGGTGACTGGGTATTTAGGTTCATTTGAACCAAACCAGTTCATTGCAGGTCAAAACAGATTGTGATATGATTTTCACACCTAGATGTAAGTCTGAAAGCTATTCTATAATCCATAGTGCAACCCACCTAATGTCCTGTCCAAATTGCAGCATTTCATCTCAATATTTGGCTTAGTTATGGTGGCAAAATAATGCACTGGGTATTTGGGTTTATCAAAGCCGGAAGAGTTCTTTGCAGGTCACAACAGGTTATGACATTAGGTCCCCACCTAGATGTAAGTCTCAAAGCTATTCCACAATCTTAAGTGCCACTCACATAATGTCCTGCCTATAAATTGCAGCATTGCATCTCAAGATTCGGCTTAGTTAGTCAATATGGCACACTGGGTAATTGGAGCTAAAACAGTTCATTGCAGGTCCCAACAGGTTGTGAGATGAGTTTTCCACCTAGATGTAAGTCTCAGTGCTATTCTATAACCTTTAGTGCCACCGACCTGATGTCCCTGCCCAAATTGCAGATTACATCTCACTATTTGGCTTAGCACTGGGTATTTGGGTTTTATTGGAGTCAGAAAATTTTATTATAGGTCACCAAAGGTTGTGATATGAGCTTCCAAACTAGATGTGAGCCTCAAAGCTACTGTGTAATCATTAGTGCCATCCACCTGATGTCTTGCCCGATTGTGGCATTACATCTCAATATTTGCTTAGTTATGGTGTCAAAATAACGCTCTGTTTATCTGGATTAATCAGAGCCAGAACAGTTCATTGCAAGTCTCAACAGGTTCTGACATTAGTTTTCCATCTGAATGTAAGTCTCAAAACTATTTTTTTATCGTTTTATCATTTATCCACCTACCCAGATAGCATTCCGCCGTCGGACCGACGTTGGCCTAATGTCAGCACATCCGTCGGTCCGACGTTGGCTGCCGACGTTGGGCCAACGGCTTTTTGACCGTCGGGCCAATGTTGGCCCAACGTCGGCAAGCCAACGGTAAAAATATTTTTATATGTATAGCATCAGCCAATCAGATATGTTCACAAACAACTTTTTTAGTGCGAATTTATAATGAAAATAATATTTTTATGTCTAAAATTATTAAATGGTTGCTTAAAATTTTTGGGCTCACTGAAATATGATTTTTAGACATACCATAATAAATAATTTTTTTCTAAGTTTCCCCAAATCCCCTATTATTGCTCGCCACCATCTTGAACAAAAATCCGCCGTTGGCCCAACGTCAGCCCAACGTCGGCAAAATATTGAGAAATCTTACTCGAGTAGTGGTTGGCAAGCCTACGTCGGCCCAACGTCGGCCCAACGTCGGCAAAATCTGCCGACCTTGCGACCAACAGCCAACGTCGGTCCGACGGCGGAATGCTATCTGGGTAATGCCCTTTTACACATTGCAGCATTACATCTCAATATATTGGCTTAGTAATGACGTCAAAATGGCACACTGGGTATTTTGGCTTATTGGAACCATAACAATTACCTCTTAATATATTCTAAAGCTGTAAAAACAATAATAAAGGAGATATAAGGCAAAACCCCCCACAAAATCTGCTAATATATGATCCCAGTTTGACCCATAAGGGGGGGGAGGGTCATGGGGTAAATCTGACCGACTATCTAGACTCTCCACATATGGTTTCCCAATACTGCTTCATATATTCTAAAGCTGTAAACACAATAATAAAGGAGGTATCAGGCAAAAATACAAAATTTAACAAACAAATATGCATTTGTCCACTAGGTAATTATAAGATGTATTAACGCAATAAAATTGAAATTTTAATTATTTAAATGTAGCTTTTATAAGCCACAAGCTTACCATGTGGAACTAACTGCTATCTCAGATAGCCACGGGTATCCTGGCCAACTCAAGACAAATGAGCATATATTATATAGCCAGGTACTTTAATTTGTAAATAACATGAGGTGACCTAGATCGTGACAAAGAACGCAACTTCCTTCTTCTAGTTGAAAATTTTGTCCATACTAACTCAACTAATAATACAGCAGGGAGACAGGATGGGACTCTCCTTAGTTCCATATGGTAAGCTTGCAGCTTATCAAAGCTACATCTAAGTAATTAAAATTTTCGATTTTACTGCGCTACAATAGCCTACCATGTGGAACTAAATGCAGAATCCCACCACTAAACAGAGGGATAACAGCTGAGACTGGCAGTATTATGTGAATTGTTCTAGTGATTTACATAAAATATATGTAAAAATTACCAGTCTGAGTCCCAATTACAGTGAACAAGTAAAAGCAAGCAATCAGTGCCCATGAACGGGCTCTGTGTCAGCTGACTATGTGTTTTGAGTTTCAGAGTAGAAGTGAAAGCAGAAAAGGACACAGAAAGGTGCCACGCAAATGGTATTCAGAAGTAAAGTACAAAGTTAACTGTTAAGGTGTAAAAAGTAGCTGAAAGACATATTTAAACAAATTACTGTAAATGCAATAGTTTTCAAGTTACAACTGATTTACTCAGCAGTGAGAATTTTAAAGTAGTTTTTGCTTAGCTATGACATGAGCTACAGGCTTGCAATTTAACATTGTTATAGCTGACCCTTAAGTAGATTAATAACATATTTCAACATAATTAACGCTCGACGATAGGAGAGGGTTATTGTAATCAGTTTGTTTCTGTCAGTCTGTCTGTCTGTCTGTCTGTGCACCGTTTCGCCCTTATAACTCAAAAACTATAACACCAATCGAGATCAAATTTGGTGGGCAGGTATTTTATAGGGTACAGACGGATTCTTTTAAATTTGGTGTAATTTGTGTGAAAACTAAAGCCAGGAGAGAGTTTTTCTTATTTTTAATTGGGTTTTTACAGTGAAATCTGCTTCTCTGTCTGTGCACCATTTTGCCCTTCTAACTCAAAAACTATAACTTCAATCAATCTCAAATTTGGTGGGAAGGTATTTCATGGGGTACAGACGGATTCTTTCAAATTTGGTGTAATTTGTTTAAAAATTAAAGCCAGGAGAGAGTTTTTCTTATTTTAATTGGGAATACACAGTGAAACTGCTTCTCTTCATCACATACGTAAAAATCAATATTTTGCTTTCTGATGATGTCATTACTAAGTGATGTCACAATGTAACTGCCATTGTGAGGTCACAAACCTAGCTTGTGATACTTGATGTCTTTAAGTAAAAATATTTCTTCTCATTGTATGTCTTGAAATTGACATAAACATAATAAAGAGGGAGGTGGTATATTCATCATTTTTATTAATTATTATTTCTGTTTTATTTTCTCTTTTTCTTTCAATTCCTTGACAGTCCATCACAAAAAATTACCATGTGCATGATTTTCACCAAGAAGTGACCTTTAAGCAGAATTTTTACCTCCACCAGCAGTTTATGTTTTTGTGTGTTAATTGTTTATGTTTGTTTTATTTTTTTTTTGTGTGTGTGTGTGTTTAGATTACTCCAAAACTAATGAACAGATCTTTATTTAAAAATTTATGAGTAGGACCTGACTGAAGGAAGAAGTTACTAAAAGAAAGATCAGGATCTTATTTTAGATACAAAAAATTCATGATTTTTCAGAGGTCCCATTTCAATGTATTTTTAATGACTTTAGCTTTCTACTTGATATTTCTATGAAAATTAATTTACATGTTTGGTTTTATTTTATTGTCTTCCTTACAATATTTTATATCACTTGAGAGACTGGTCACATGGAGTCGAGCGTTTTGCTCTCTCTGAGTGCATCTTGTATTGTATTGTATTGCATTGTATGTTTGTATTTTGTAAAAGCTTGGCCAAAGGAAGATTTGGCAGTATTTGAATGAAATAACAATATAAATGGGGATATATGAGCTACATTCACGGTGGTTTTGTTGTAGTTGTAGGAGTGCTTTGTTAACGCTCGACGATAGGAGAGGGCTATTGTAATCAGTTTGTTTCTGTCTGTCTGTCTGTCAGTCTGTCTGTGCACCGTTGTGCCCTTATAACTCAAAAAAAATAACATCAATCAATCTCAAATTTGATGGGGAGGTATTTCATGGGGTACAGACAGATTCTTCCAAATTTGGTGTAATTTGTTTGAAAATTAAAGTCAGGAGAGAGTTTTTCTTATTTCTAATTTCGAATACACAGTGAAACTGCTTCTCTTCATCCCATACGTAAAAAATCAATATTTTGCTCTTGATGATGTCATTACTCAGTGATGTCACAATACAATTGTCATTGTGAGGTCACAAACCTAGGTTGTGATACTTGCTGTCTTTAAGTAAAAATATTTCTTCTCATTTTATGTCTTGAAATTGACATAAAGATAATAGAGAGGGAGGTGGTATATTCATCATTTTATTAATTATTATTTCTGTTTTTATTTTCTGTTTTTTTTTTTGTCTTTCAATTCCTTGACAAAAAATTACCATGCATGATTTTCACCAAGAAGTGATCTTTAAGCAATATTTTCACATCCACCAGCAGTTGCAGTTTATGTTTTTGTTTGCTAATTGTTTGTCTCTTTGTCTGATTTTTTTTGTGTGTGTGTTTAGATTATTCCAGAAGTAATGAACAGATCTTTATTAAAAATTGGTGGATAGGACCTGGCCAAAGGAAGAACTTACTAAAAGAAGGATCTGGATCTTCTTTTGGACAAAAAAAAATCATGAATTTTCAGAGGTCCCATTTCAATGTATTTTTAATGACTTTGGCTTTCTACTTGATATTTCTATGAAGATTAATTTATATGTTTGGTTTTATTTTATTGTCTTCCTTACAATACTTTCTGTCACTTGAGAGACTGGTCACATAGAGTCGAGCGTTTTGCTCTCTCTGAGTGCATCTTGTTGTCTAAATGCAATAGTTTTCAAGTTATAGCTGATTTACACAACAGTGAAAACCTTAAAGTAGCTATCGCTAATATATGTAATGTTTATATGTATGTGCTGACCCAACGTAAATGAATAATGTATTTAAAGAAAATGCTGTAAAAATGACCATAAAAAAAAAAAAAAAAAAAAAAAAAATGCATTAATTTTCAAATTTCAACTGATTTACTTCAAAGTAGCTATTGCTCAGCTACTAGCTACAGGTCCAAAATTTCGCTATGTTGTAGCTGGCCCATAAGTAGGTGAATAACATATTTAAACAAAATTCTCTAAATGCAATAATTTCCAAGTTATAACTGATTTACACAACAATAAAAACCAGAAAGTAGCTATTGCTTAGCTATGCAATGAGCTACTGGTGTCCAATTTTATTACATCATAGCTGATCCATTTCCCCAAAAACTCAAGATAGCTGTCAGAATTTAACTTTTTTGTGGGGAAATAATCATTATTACCTAGAGTATCCAAAATTTATTTGAGTTTTACATACTCCTAACTCTTTAACAATCTATAGAGGATTTCCCACTTGAGCTAAAATTTATTAAATAGAGATGTCTAACCTAAACAGGAAAAAGTGAAAAAAAAACAATATACATTTGAAAGAACAGCATACACAACTAGGCTTGATCAAGCTCAGTGAAAGTGAACTTTCCCATTTACTTTTATTTTCTTATATCAGTTACCCAACACAAGCAAGACAGAAGAGGTACATGTGTAACACACATGTTCCCACTTTGTTTGTATGAAGTGACAAAGACACATATACCCACATACACAACCTCTCACCCCTCCCCACCCCCACACAGAGGCAAGTCTTTTGTCACCTGCCTTTTATATGGAGTGTAGTAGAGTGGTGTGGTCTGTGGGTCAGATCTGCATAAATATTCATTGTTTTCTGCAGTATGTATAGCTTGTACGCCAATTACTTAACTATGCAATGAGCTACATGTCTGAAATTTCACTATGTTATAGCTGGCACAAAAGTAGGTGAAAAACAGTTTTAATAAAATGCTCTGAATGCAATACTTTTCAATTTATAAGTGATTTAGTGCATGATTTGAGGAATTCTAATGCATTAAAATTATTTCAAAAATTCATAAAAAATAATTAAGAAAGGCCCATTGGCCTAAATTGGACACTTTGTTTGCAACCAAGGCATGGATTTCACTGCAGCACTTGTCGAAGGCCAGAGCTAGCAAGAAGCAGTTTTAAGGGTAAGATGTTTTGAGGTCATAGATTAAAGGGTGTTTTGTGAGCTCATTAAGTACAAAGAAAAGGTTCCACTTAGGAAGGTTTCTGAAACTATTTGGTTGATCCCTGTGAGAGCTGGAAAGAAACCAATTAAGGTCTGAGTTTTGAGAGGTATGGAGCCCCGCTGGGCCTAAGGTGTCAAGAATGGAAGTCCTATAACTATCAATGGTTGAAGGGTGCCTCTTTCAATCTTGGTACAAGTAGATGAAAAAGTCTGAGACTTGCTTCACAGAGGGAGTGGAGAAATCCACCGAATTTTCTCTGCCCCAATTTTCAAATAAGGCCCACTTTGAATTGTAAATAAATTGTCCTTATTGATGACTTTTGAGGGACAGCAATTTTCTCTGCTACTTCCACAAAGAAGCCTTGTTCTTGGAGGTGTCTAATCCTAAACACCAGACATGGAGCATGTTGTTGATTGTTGTGGAACATTTGGTTGTAGGAATGTTTGAGAAGTGCTGTCTACACTGGCAATTGCACTGCCATATTTTCTTGATCACCCTGTGAAGGAAAGCCATGGGAGGGTAAGCACAGGCAACAAGACCCAACCAATTATGTTCAGAGCATCTATCTCCCAAAAATATTGATCTGGGACAAGGTCTGTAAATAAGTACAGTCAAAGTTTGTGGTTCTGACGAGTGGCAAATAGGTCTACATGAGGGGTGAACCCCTTTGACAGATCTGTTTGAACATTTGTAGATGCAGTGACCATTTGCTTAACTGGATGTGATTTGACCTAGACAGTGAGTCGGCCTTCACATTCAGGCACCCTGGAATGTGCATGGTTCATAGGATTATTTGTAATGATGGCACCAGGAGATGATTTGCCACAGGAGAGCACACATCTCAATCTGTAGCTACCAACACAGTTTTATTTTGACACTGGGCCTTGAACCTTTTCAGGGCCAGCAATATGGCCTTCAGATATAGAACATGTATGTGTAGCCTTTTATCCCAGTCTGACCACAGACCTTTTACTGAATCTTGCTCTACGTGAGTGCCCAACCTATGTTTGAGGTGTTGGTAAAGATTTGGCTATTGTGGTCTGTAGCATGAAGGTCTGAGCCTTTCATCACGTTGACAGGGTTTTGCCACCAATCTAATGAACTGAGATGGTTTCTGATCAAGGAAGGATATCCAGTGACTGAGTGACTGACAAATCCTGAAGTTTGAGCCATCTGTCTCAAGTGGTTTTTTAGAAGGGCAGAATTTAAGTGGTATTCGTATCCCAAGAATGAAACACCTGAGTGGGTGTTAGTTCAGATTTCTCTTGATTGAGTATCCAATCCAAGGACTGGTTAGATTCACCACATTCTGTGTGTTCAGTTGTGCCTCTTCGTGAGATTGGCCCCTGATAAACCAATCGTCTAGGTACTGGTGAAATCTGACTCCATTGAGAGTCAGATGATTCACTTCTTTCACAATCATTGTGAAGACCTGTGGGGCCACAGTTAGCCCAAAGGGAAGAGAGGTGAATTGGAGACCTGTGGGTGAACCAAAGATACTTCCTTGAAGCTGGGTGAACAAAAGGCCAGAGCTTGATCTTTCTGGTGGGCCTTGTATCCTAATTGTTCAGGACAGGTCTGGCCAACATGGTTTTGTGCTGAATGGTAGAACGTGACCATTCGAAGAAATGTTTAACACATTGTTTGAGCACTTTTCTTTTAGCCAGTCTCTCCTGAAAGAAAGGATATCTAATACTGGTGGACTGTTGAGGCTGGGAAGTGATTGGCAAGAATGGTTTCCAAGCCCTCTCAACTTGCGGTGAGGTCAGAAATGACCTTATTTGCCTTTTATTTGAGTTCCCCTGCCTGAGGAAAACAAATGGTTACTGCTAGGAATGGAGAGTAGCCATAAGGACGCTTCCTGTACGAGATGCTTTTGCTATTGTGGCAGGGACCACGATAGGGCTGATTTTGACAGGGTCGAAACCCCTAAGGGTTTTAAGGGTGCCTAGAGAAAGAACTCTTCTCTGCCCTTAACCAGAGTTGTGACATCTGGTCTCTCCAAGATTGGGTTGATAGGTCATTTCTGCCTCTCTTTCCAACAAGAGTGGAATTACCCAAAATATATATTTTCCTCTGGATCATATGGTAGGCTAAGGCCCTCTGTTTAACATGGATACTTTTATCTAGGATATCTAAATAGCCATAAGTCCATAGTCCTGCCATTTCAGGATTGGCACCTTTTTAAATTTGACTTTTCACTTGTTTGGTTGTGCCTTAGATGCTGTCCATACAGTTTTCCATAATCAGGTTGCATTCGCAAATAACCTGATTAAGGCAGCCAAAATATTTAGGGTACAGATATTTACTTAGCCTGGAGCTCAAATACCTTGATTACCTGAAGAGGAACTTTACTCATGGGGCCTCCAGAGGGTTTAGGAGATATTAAAAGTGGCAGAGATATTTGCAAAGACTATGTTGAGCTCCTGCATGTCTTTTTAAGCATGGGTGAGCCAACCTGGACCACTTACCAGTGGAAGGGAGAGGTTTGATGAAATTCCCTTCGGGGAGATTCACAGCTTTTTTTTAGAACTGCAGCTTTTCTAGGGCCTCCTTGAAGGTAAGACTAGCTGGGAGTGAGGCTTAAGACCCGTAGGTCAGAGTTCCTGTTTTGAGCTACTTTGTTAAGACCCCACACCGAGGCAGAGAAAACTGGCCTACGATCCTTGGGGTCGGGGATATTGAGGGCCTGTTGGAATGTTTCAATATCCTCAATGTACTGGGGGGGGGGGGGGGGGAGTCAGACGGCCAGTTGGCAAATGTGGATCCTCTGAAGAGGGTTTTTTAACATGTCTCTTGATTCGGATGCTGTGATCCGATTTAAATTCCGAGTCAGCATCCGAATGAATTGGATCCGATATGCCAATTCAGATATGAATGGGCCCAACAAGTTTAACTTCCATTGCCGAGGACGTTCTCTCTAGTTCATCCATAGTGGTGTAGTAAGACCCAGTCCTGCCCATTTTCTTCCCCACATGCAAATTCATCTCTGGTGGCACAGTGAGACCCATTCCTGCCAAACTTCTTTCATACTTCACAAGTGGCACAGTGGGACCTGCCTAGTCTCTAGTTCCTCCCCAGTGGTACAGTGGGACCCAACCCTGCCAAACTTCTTCCCTAGCTACATGCAATTTCATCCATGGTGGCACAGTGGGACCCACTCCTGCCCTGGTTCTTCCTTACTTCACGATTTCTTCCCTAGTGGCACAGTGGGACCCACCTCCTCTCTAGTTCTTTCCTAGTGGCACAGTGGGACCTACCTTCTCTCTAGTTCCTCCCCAGTGGTAGAGTGGGACCCACCCCTGCCAAACATCTTCCCTGCATGCAAATTCGTGGCACAGTGAGACCCATTCCTGCCAAATTTATTCCTTACTTCACAATGTTTTCCATAGTGACACAGTGGGACCTACCTCCTTGCTAGTTCTTCCATAGTGGTACAGTTGGACCTGCCTCCACTCTAGTTCCTCCCTAGTGATACAGTGGAAGCCACCCCTATGAAATTTCTTCCCTACAAGCAAATTCGTCCCTGGTGGTGCAGTGGGTCCCATTCTTGCCCAACTTCTTCCCTACTTCACAATTTCTTCCTTTGTGGCACAGTGGGACCTGCATCCTCTCTAGTTCCTCCCTAGTGGTACAGTGGGACCCACCCCTGCCAAACTTCTTCCGTACATGCAAATTTGTCCCTGGTGGCCCAGTGGGACCCACCTCTCTAGTTATTCCTTAGTGGAACAGTGGGCCCTGCCTCCTCTATAGTTCCTCCCTAGTGGTACAGTAGGACCCAGTCCTGTCAAACTACTTCCCTACATGCAAATTCATCCCTGGTGGCCCAGTGGGACCCACCTCTGCCCTAATTCTTTCCTACTTCACGATTTCTTTCTTAGTGGTACAGTTGGACCTGTCTCATATCTAGTTCCTCCCTGGTGGTAGAGGGGGACCCAGTCCTGCCAAACTACTTCCCAACATGCAAATTCATCCCTGTGGGACCCACCCACCTAGTTCTTCCCTACTTCACGATTTCTTCCCTAGTGGTACAGTGGGACCTGCCTCCATTCTAGTTCCCCCCAGTGGTACAATTTCTTCCCTACATGCAAATTTATCCCTAGTGGCACAGTGTGACCCATCTCCTCTCTAGTTCTTGCCTAGTGGTACAGTGGGCCCTGCCTCTACTCTAGTTCCTCCCTGGTGGTACAGTGGGACCTGCCTCCTCTCTACTTCTTCTTCCCTGGTGGTAGAGTGGGACCTGTATGTTATCCTCATGTAAAGTTGGATAATGAGCATGAATCTCTTATAAAGCTTTTAATTCTGATTTTTTAATTTTTACGTATTTGTAGATTGGTCAAATACTACTGTGGGTGGAACCTCATCCGCTGACCCAAAGACTACTATTGACCCTCTTGCAAATGTGTAATTGCCAACGTGTAAAACCAAATCCACTGATGGAAGCTGTCTAGAGACCATGTCAACTGCCCCTAAGGCTCCTATCAACCCTGTTTCTAATGTGGTATTGCCCACTTCTGAAACCAAGTCCACTGATGGAACCTGTCTACAGACACCCTCAACTGACCCAAAAGCTACTATTGACAGTCATTTGAAAATGGATTTTGTAGAGTGTGAACCAAACCCCCAATGTGGAATATGTAGTGAACCAGCAATGACGGTTTTGGAAACAATTCACTCAAATATTGTTTGTCTTGTCTGTAACAATGTACCACTAGGGAGGAACTACAGAGGTGCAGGTCCCACTGTGCCACTAGGGAAAAATTGTGAAATAGGGAAGAAGTTGGGCAGGAATGGACATCACTGTGCCACCAGGGACGAATTTGCATGTAGGGAAGAAGCTTGGCAGTGGTGGGTCTTAGTGTACAACTAGGGAGGAACTAGACAGGAAGCAGGTCCCACTGTGCCAATAGGGAAGAAATTGTAAAATAGGGAAGAAATTGGGCAGAAATGGGTATCATTATGCCACCAGGGACAAATTTGCATGTAGGGAAGAAGTTTGGCAGGGGTGGGTCCCACTTTACTACCACTAGGGAGGAACTAGAGAGGAGGCAGGTCCTACTGTATCATTAGGAAAGAACTAGAGACAAGGCAGGTCTCAGTCTACCACTAGGGAAGAACTAGAGAGGAAGTAGGTCCCACTGTACCACTAGGGAAGAACTAGCAAGGAGGTAGGTCCCACTGTACCACTAGTTAAGAATTAGCAAGGAGGCAGATCCCACTATGACACTAGGGAAGAACTAGGGAGGAGGCAGGTCCCACTGTACCACTAGGAAAGAACTAGAGAGGAGGCAGGTCTCACTGTACCAATATTTAAGAAATAGAGGGGAGGCGGGTCCCACTGTGTTACTAGGGAAGAAATTGTGAATAAGGAAAGAACTAGGGCAGGAGTGGGTCCCACTGTACTACTTTGGAAGAACTAGCAAGGAGGGAGGTCCCGCTGTACTACTAGGGAAGAACTAAGGAGGAAGCAGGTCCCACTGTACCACTAGGGAAGAAATTGTTAAGTAGTGAAGAACTAGGGCAGGAATGGGTCCCACTGTGCCATCAGGGATGTATTTGCATGTAGGGAGGACGTTTGGCAGGGCTGGGTCCCAAAGTATTAATAGGGATAGGGATGAATTAGAGAGGAGGCTGGTCCCACTGTACCACTAGGGAAGAACTAGAGAGGAATGGGTCCCACTGTGCCATCAGGGATGTATTTGCATGTAGGGAAGACGTTTTGCAGGGCTTGTCCCAAAGTACCACTAGGATGAACTAGAGAGGAAGCAGGTCCCACTGTACCACTAGGGAAGAAATAGGAATGAGGTTGGTCTCACTGTGCTACTAGGGAAGAAAATTTAAGAAATCATTAAGCAGGGAAGAACTAGGGCAGGAGTGGGTCCTACTGTGCCACCAGGGATGAATTTGCATGTAAGGACGAAGTTTGGTAGGACTGCTTCCCACTGTACCACCAGAGAGGAATTAGATAGAAGGGGGGTCCCACTGTACCACTAGGGAGGTATTAGGCAGGAGGCAGGTCCCACTGTACCACTATAGATAAACTAGAGAGGAAGTGGGTACCACTGTACCACTAGGGAAGAACTAGAGAGGAGGCAGGTCTCACTGTACCAGTATTAAAGAAATAAAGAGGAGGCGGGTCCCACCATGCCACTAGGGAAGAAATCATTAATAAGGGAAGAACTACGGCAGGAGTGGGTCAAACAGTGCCATAAGGAACGAATTTACATGTAGGGAAGAAGTTTAGCACGGCTGAATCACACTGTACTACTAGCGAGAAACTACAGAAGAGCCAGGTCCCACTGTACCACCAGGGATGAACTAGAGAGGAGGCGGGTCCCACTGTAAAACTAGGGAAGAAATCATGAAGTAGGGAAATACAAGGGCAGGAATGGGACCCACTGCACCACCAGGGGCAAATTTTCATGTACAGAAAATGTTTGGCAGGGCTAAGTCCCAAGGTATGACTAGAGAGGAACTAGTGAGGATTCATGTCCCACTGCACCACTAGGGAAAAACAAGAGATGAGACAGGTCCCACTGTGCCACTAGGGAAGAAATCGTGAAGTAGGGAAGTACGAGGGTAGGAATGGGACCCACTGCACCACCAGGGACGAATTTGCATGTAGGGAAGTTTGGCAGGGTGGGTCCCACTGTACCAGTATAGGGAGGAACTAGAGAGGAGGCAGGTCCCACTGTACCACTAGGGAAGAAATTGTGAAGTAGGGAAGAACTAAGGCAGGAATGGGTCCCACTGTGCCACCGGGGACAAATTTGCATATAGGGAAGAAGTTTGGCAGGGCAGGATGGGCCATTGTACAACTAGGGGTGAACTAGAGAGGAGGCAGGTTCCACTGTACCACTAGGAAGAACTAGAGAGGAATCAGGTCCAACTGTACCACTAGGGAGGAATTAGAGAGGAGGCAGGTCCCACTGTACCACTAGAGAGAGCTTAGCATTCACCCGTTTAGTTAGGTATGAGTTCGGTAAAAAGTAGTTCTTAAAATTGTAATCCTGGAAATAATGAATGCTCCCCAAATGTTAGCTGTGTTACCATTAGACCCGGGTATAATGGTACCACCCTTCGTTCAGCGCTGAGGTTTCTTTTGACATTTTGCCGATCCCCCCCCTCAGCTGTAATACAGCAGAGGCAGAGAGGGATTCTTTTTGGTTCCACATGGGAAGCTTCTAGCTTATAAAAGCTACATTTAAGTAATTAAATTTTTCAATTTTATTGTGCTACAATAGCTTACCATGTGGAACTGAATGCTGAATACAACTGCTAGACTAATCTAACTTAAAGGACAGTACAGCCATTTTTATTACGGTACACAGCCCCAAGGAATTCACAATCAATGATTGCAAGCCCTGGACTTGGAAATCTCATGAAATTTACCACTTATGATAAGATGAAGACTAATAATGAGATTATGAGATCACCTCGAGAAACACATAATACATTATATATAAATACTGTTTTCTTAAAAATAAAAAGGATAAAAGACCTACCAGACATCCTGAGGATGTCGTCATATACCTACACCCTGGGATTTAGACGGATGAGCAGTCTTAGGGGAAGGGTCTAGGACTTGTTGTGCCGCTACTACTGGTTGCAGATACATATTGTTGTCATTGTCTGACCAAGTATGGTCTTTTAGGTAAAAAATTGTAAATGTGTTGGGAGATTTCCAGTGACACGCTTGCATGATTTGGTCCACCAATACCTCACCGTAAAAGGCCTTAGAGGCCACGAAGGCCCTAATGTCATACGCTTTGACTTGGACCAGGTCCAAGGCTTGTTGATCTGCTTGTTAGTAACAAAGTAGGATAGTTTGTTTTAGCCAAGAAGAGAGTGTAGCGGGTCTGATGTCTGAGGTATGTCCTTTCTTCAAGGAGATAAAGAGGAGGGATCGAGACCCTGGGTCCTGTCCTGTCCTGTCTTCTTTGAATTGTCTATCTACAATGGTAGTTAGACCAGGAATAGTCACTGGAGACACACTTTGAGAACCTTCTCTTCCTAGTTGGTTTTTGGCTATGAAGTCTGAAGAGGGGAACAAAGCAACCTTTTCCCATTGGCCTAGACTCAATACTTTGTTTGCAACACAGGCATGAATTTTGCTGCGGCGCTTGCCGGAGGCCAAAAGTAGCAAGAAAACAGTTTTGAGGGTCAGATGTTTGAGGTCTGTGTCTTTCACAGGCTCAAAGGTGTCAACAATAGCCGTCCTATAACCATCAATGGTCGAAGGGCACCTGTTTAGGTCTTGGTACGGGTACATGAAAAAGTCTGAGACTTGCTTTACAGAGGGAGTAGAGAAATCCACCAAATTTTCTCTGCACCATTTCTCAAATAGGGCCCACTTTGACTTGTAGATGGTCCTTGTTGATGACCTCTGAGGGGCAGCAATTCTCTCTGCCACCTCCACAGAGACGCCTTGTTCTTGGAGCTGTCCACTCCTAGACACCAGGCGTGGAGGTTGAGATGTTGTGGATTGCTGTGAAACACATAGTCATAGGACTATTTGAGAAGAGTTCTTGACACTGGTAGTTGAAGTGGGATCTCTGTGGTGAGCTGCACGAGGTCCCAAAACCAGGGCATCCCTTGCCAGCCTGGGGCTATTACAATGGCCAGGCAATTGCATTGCCGGAATTTTTGGATCACCCTGTGAAGGAGATGATAAGCAGGCAGACCTAATCAGTTTATGTTCAGAAGAACCTATGACCCAAGCATGTTGGTCTGGGACTGGACATATGAAATACAATGCAACTTTGTGGTTCAGACGAGTGGCAATGGGACCTACATGAGGAGTGAACCTCGTTTGCTAGTCTGTTTGATCACCTGTGGATGCAGTGACCATTCTGTTGACTTGACTTGGTTTGACTGGGACAGTAGGTCGGACATCACATTCAGGCAACCTTGAATGTGCCTGGCTCTTACAGTTATCTGATAATGATGGCACCATGTCATGATTTTCCACAGGAGAGCACACACCTCCGCTGAGTGGGTTCCTCCTTGTTTGTTTATGTAGGCTACTACTGTTGAGTTGTCCATAGCAACCAACACTTTGTCTTTTGACACTGGTCTTGAACCTTTTCAGGGCCAGACCACAGACCTTTTTAAGAGACTTGCTCTAAGTGAGCGCCCCGAACTTCGTTTGAGGCTTCTGTAAAGATTTGGATGTTGTGGTCTTTGGGCTGAACATCTGCACCCTTCATCATGTTGAGAGTGTTTTGCCACCATTCTATGTCAGCTGAAATGGTCTCTGACCAAGGAAGGAGGATGTCGAAAGACTGAGGATATCTCCAGTGCTCGTGGAGATGCTACAGAAAGGGCCTCATGTGAAGGCGTCCCTCCGAAACCATTTTCTCCATTGAGGCAAGCAACCCAATTAGCAACATCAAACATCTTGCAGTCAAAACTCATTTTGTAATTTAAACATAGGATGAAATCCTGAAGTTTGAGCCATCTCTCTTTAGTGGGTTTTACAAGGGCTGAATCTAGGTGGTATTCATAACCCACAAACAAAAACACTGGAGTGGGTTCGAGTTCAGACTTATCTTGGTTGATTATCCACCCTAAGGACTCTTAGGTCTACCACGGTCAGATTGTTTGCTTGTTCCTCCTCCTGTGACGGGGCTCTGATAAGCCAATTATCCAGGTATTTGTGAAGTTCGACTCCCTTTGTGAGGGTCATCAGTTTCACTTCCTTTACAATCATTGTAAAGACATGTGGGGCCGTGGCTGAAAGGGAGGGAGGTGAACTGGAACACTTGAGAACCTTGGAAGAATTGTAGGTACTTCCTTGAGGTTGGGTGGATGGGGATATGAAGGAAGGCGTCTTACAGGTATAGATAACATCCATTCCTCTGGAATCAGAGGCCTTGATGGATTCTGGTGTTTGCACTTTTAACCTTTCTACTAATACTGGACTCCACCTTGAGGCTTGGGGACTAGAAACATGCGACTGTAAAACCCAAGAGATTTTACAATTCCCCCCCCCCCCTTTCTATAGCGTTCTTTGATAGAAGAGATTGTATGCGCGAGGCCAGTGCTAGATCTTTTTAATGGGCCTTGTATCCTTAGTGAATCAGGGGAACTCAGGCTAATTTTGGTTTTATGATAAATGGTAAACGTAACCATTGGTAATAATGTCTAACATATTTTATGTGCATTTTTCTGTTTGCCAGTCTCTTCTAGAAGAACGGAGGCGACCTCCTACTGGTGGACTGAGGCTAAGGAGTCAGTGGGAGGAGGGGTTTCCATGCCCTCGTCCCTTTTGAGGAGGTCAGAAATGAAAACGATTGGTTACTGCTTCAAGTGAATTGACCCCCATAGGGACGTTTCCTGTCTGAGCCTCGTTTCTTGTTGTAGAGGGGACCACGAAAGGGCTGATTTTGATGGATCTACAACCCTGAGTATTTTTAGGGGTGCCTCTCTTAAGGAGGGACTTTTCTCCCTCCTTAACCAATTGCGAAGAGATGAGTGGGACAAAATGGGGAGCTCCTAAGTTCCTGACGTGTGGTATCTGCCAATTGAGGTTCAAGATGGATCAGTCAGCCTTACGTCTAATGAGCAGTAAATTGCCCATAAAATACATCTCTTTCTGGAGAATGTAGGAAAAGGCCTTACATCGACCGGCTAGGGCTCTCTCTTGAATAAGAATCCTCTTATTCAGGATATCTAGATAGTCACAGGTCTTTTCATAATCATTTCTGGCTGCTTTTTCAGGATTGGTACCCTTCTGAATTTGATTTTTTTTTTTTTTCCCAGCAGAATTCATTTTTATTCACCCTTTTTGCACAGATTTGAGCCTTACCCTGGGGGGGTGAGGGTGGACAACCCCCCATCAGGAGCTTACAAAAGTCAGCCATACACAGATGGCAGATACATTGGTATACAGTTAAATTCATAAATAAAGGGTATTATAGTTCACAGATTACACTATTACCTTTCAAGCTGGATTTTATTAATCTATAGAATAAAAAAAAAAAAGTTATTTAAACACCTATCCCTACTCCCTCCCCCCCCCCCCCCCCCTCCCATTGTGGTGCTGACTGTGCCTGTGGGTTTTTCCAAGTTACCGAGTCTCAATTCTAGTTTTCTCTTAGTTATAATTTACCGTTGCAACTTTTTAAAAGGTATTTCCATTTTATTTTTAGGTTTTTTTTATCTTTTTAAGTTTACGTGGATATTTTGTCTTTAAAAACTTCCTGAAAGAAGTTAAGAAGAGGATCCCATTTGTTATTTAACAGATTACTTTCCTTTTTATATTGCAATAATATATTTTGCTCTATACAAAAAACTTCTCTCACTTTGGCCAAGGCTCCGAACTGGCTAAGTATTCTGTTGTTGCATTTAGTGATATATATATAATGTTTAATTATATTTATGATGTGGTTTACCAAGATGTTATATTGACCATCTTTTGTCCCCAAAAGCACTGCCTTATTATCTATTACATCATGCAGTTTAATAAACGGCTCCAAGAGCTCCACAATGGATGCCCAGAATTTTTTAATTTTTGAACAGTCCCAGAATAAATGTTCTAAGGTTTCCACTTCAATTTTACAAAAGTAACATTTGTCTTCCCCTAATTTACAGATATTCAAGAATTTATTTGTTGTTAGGGAACGTTGTAAAATTTTGTACTGGAAACTTCTCATTTTATTTTCATTTGTGCATAGGAAGTTCAGAGTAAAATATTCACTCATTTCCTTTTCTGTGATTTGTGTTTGAAAGTATTCTGACCAGTTATTCAGGAAATTTCGCTTTGGTTTTATTGTGTCCATAATTTTCCATTATGTTTCTTTACACACTTTTTTCATAGTCAGAGTTTCCTCAAGGCATGTTTGGGTGACCTGACCAGTGATCTTATATTTCTGCTGGAGAATTTCTGTTTTCCATGGCCTGGGGATTGAGTGCATAAGGGAGTAAAAATCTACAAAATTAATGTTTAAAAAGTATGTCTCCTGGAAATTACCGTAACTCATAAGCTCACCCATATCTGTTAATAGGTCATTGATATACACCAAACCCCTTTTTTCAAACTCATTTTTTTTCATGATTATATTACTGTTTTGTAAGAAATGTGAGTTCCAAATTGGAAATGTTCTCACATCTATTTCATCTATTGAAATCTCTTTATAGCTTACCCAGGCCGAAATCACTTCTGTCCAAAATAAATTTTTAACCTTCCTTTTCATTTTATGTAAGGATAGTAAGTCCTGCATCCAAATATTTTTTCTATTGCTTACTATTGAACTTTCAAACAAATCTTGCCAGAGGCCTTCCTCTTTTACAATCTTTGGAATCCAAGTGATTTTTAACGCCTTGTTTAACACACTCAAATTTGTTAATCTCAGTCCCCCCTCTGCAATATCTTTTTCTAACTGGGAAATAATAATTTTTGGCTTTTTTCCTCCCAGATGAAATTCTTAAAGCATCTCTCCATTTCTGCAAAAAATGCCATATTAGGTGATGGGAGGACCTTCATCAGGTAGACTAATTTTGGTATTATAATTGTCTTTAGAACTGTAACTTTGCCAAGCATAGACATATGTCTTTTTTTATAACTATTTAGTGTATTTTTAATAATTTGAACTTTTGACTCATAGTTATTTTTTATCATTTGTTTAAGATCTGTATTGAAATCAATACCTAACAGTGTAAAACTATTTGACCAAGTCATTTTATCTCTGGACACAGAACAATGTCTGCATCGACCATTTGACCTATCCATACTGCCACCGTTTTATCGAAATTGAGCTTAAGACCAGAACACAAGTAAAAAAACTTAAACGTTACCATACTTTGTCTTACTGATTCCTCAGACCCATCTAGTAACAGAAAAGTGTCATCTGCATACTGACCAATTTTATACGTTGTATTTGCAATTTCTATTCCTTTAATTAATTTGTTTTCTTTTATTTCATTAGCCAGTGGTTCAATGGCTAAAATAAAAATGTATGGACTGAGTGGATCTCCCTGTCTACATCCTCGGCCCAGTTCAAAGAAATCCGAAAAGAAACCGTTGTTAATCACACAACTACTTGATTTATTGTACAAAGTCTTAAACCATCTGATGAAGCCTTCACCAAAATTGTAATGTTTTAAAACTTCTGTTATGTAACTCCACTCTAAAGAGTCAAAAGCTTTCTCAAAATCTAATAGGAGGATGAGGCCTTTTTTCTTTAAGTGGGACAGTTCTGACATCATATCAAAGACTAATCTTACATTTTCTCCTATGTACCTGCCCTGTAAAAACCCTTTCTGTGTTTCTGAGATAATTTTAGGCAGTATCTTCTTTAATCGACCAGCCAAAACTCCTGACAAAATTTTATAATCTATATTTAGCAGTGATATAGGTCTTCTATGTTTCAAAATTTCTGATTAAATCTGATTTTTGATTCGTTTGACAGTAGCATAATACTGACTTGACAATTTTCAATGGTCAGGTTGTATTCAGACATGACCCGGTAAAGGATTTTGCCTAGCTTGGTGCTCAAACTCTTTGACTACCTGTAGGGGGACCTTGCCCATGGGGGCTCCAGAGGGCTTACGGTAGATATGGATTTTTTTCAAAATCAGTGTTCAATTTTTGTAACTGTCCTCAAAACATGGTTGACCTAATTTATATCACTTGACAGTGGAGGGAGGGTGTTTTATGAATTTACCCTCAGGTAAATTGGCAGCCTGGAAATCCTGTTCGAACTTGTCTAAGGCTTCCTTGAGGGTAGGGCTGACTGGGAGTATAGCTGAAGGGCCCTTTTGCGTCAGCTCCTGACTGGTCACGTGATTTAAACCCCACACTGTGGTAGAGGGCACTGGGACACTAACCCTAGGGTCAGGGAGTTTCAGAACCTGTCTGTAAGTCTCAATGTGCTCAGTGTATTGTGAGGGTAAGTCGGACATATCTATTTCCCTATAAAACATGGGGTCTGGATTAAGTTTTGATTTTGCAAATTTAATAAGTAAATTAAATTTTTATAAGTTAATATTTGCAATTAAAATTGCGTTAATACATCCTATCCAATGAACAATTGCTGAATAACTACTGCTTGGAAGGCGGGTAAGCTGCTCGGGACATACATGAACTCATAATATTTACATATTTGCATATCTCCTCATTTTTGGGCTTGGTGGTGGACCTGTTGAGCAGCCACCACTGACCCTAAATGAAACAGCTCTGTATCAGCCCAAGCCACATCCTGTTATAGGATTTCCAGTGGCAAGCTGACAGAATCTGCTCTAAGGAAACCCCCGACTGGAAGGCCTTAGAAGCAGCAAAGGCACTGACATCATGGGCTTTGACCTGATGCAGTGTAAGGGTCCTCCTGGTCAGAGAGCTCATAACAAAGGATCACAGTTTGTTGGATCCATGAGGACATGGTGGCAGGTGAGATGTCCTTATCAAAACCTTTCTTGAAGGAGACAAAGACCAATTCCTTGTTCTGCCTAAGATCTGAGGTCCTGTCCAAGTAATACCAAAGGGCTCTGACTGGACACAAGAACTTGTCACCTTTGAGTGACTTATCCAGAGTGGGGGCCAGGGCTGGTATGACCACTGGAGCCACGCTATCTGGACCCTCCTTAGCCAGCTGATTCTTGGACAAAAAGCTGGTTGAGGGGTATAAGGACACCTTAGACCAGTCTGGCTGGTGTCTGATGTCATCTTCAGCCTTGACCAGTAAACTGTCTGGAAACAGTGAGTGAAGATGGACCGGTGCTGTATGTAAGGCAGTTAAGGTATCTGGCTTTACTTCACCACGCATAAACTCTAAATAGCTGTCTCTACGTGGCAGAGTGAGGTTGGCCATGCTGATGAATACTCCTGCATCGTATGCTGCATAGCTTGAGAAATTGACCTGTTAAAGGTCACCAAATATTCAAGCTCCTCAACTGCCTGCTGCGTTTTTTCTGTTGACTTGCCCTTGGCTTTATTCACCCGGAGTGATTTCAACTGTGTAACCATAGAGTCCTGTACCTTTGTCAGACACCTTGATAGACCAGCAACCTGGTTACACATCACATCGCTCTCTCCCATCGCCTTAAAGTGTCGTGGCTGAAAGTACGGGAGGCTGGGGCAGAAGGCAAACTACATCTGGCCACTCTACTAAACTTGAAAATTTTAATTACTTAAATGTAGCTTTTATAAGCAACAAGCTTACCATGTGGGACTCAATGCTGTTCTCGGATGGCCACAGGGCATCTTGGCCAACGTCTAAGAAAAATAGACATTTATAGTTGGCCGTAGCCTCTCGTTGTCGTCACGTGATAACTTCGGACCAATCGCCCTACTTTCTCATTGAAATTTCCTAAAACCTACCCCTCAGCTGTAAACAGCGGGGAGGCAGGGTGGGACTCTTCTGAGTCCCACATGGTAAGCTTGTAGCTTATAAAAGCTACATTTAAGTAATTAAAATTTTCAATTTTATTACGCTACAATAGCTTACCATGTGGGACTCAATGCTGAATCCAACCGCCCGGTGGCGGGATTACAGCTGAGACTGGAAGGAATGTCAATTTTTCTTAGATTTGAAGTAATATATATATTAGAATAGTGTTAGAAATACCAGTCTGAGTCCCATTTACAGTGCCCCAATCCCGAAGACTGGGCTTGTAAAGAGCCAAAAACTTATATAGAATGGAAGACAGTGCTAAAACTGTCAAGATGTTTTGATTGCAGGACGGAAGTGCAGCAGTGCTCACTTAGAGGTCTAAGGGTCCCCTGGGGCCCTTCACGAGTGATAGACCAGCCCAATGGTTGGAATTCTCATAAAATTTTTTGCCACCTGAATATGAGATTAATGACAACTTAATAAGTCCTTAATACAAATTACTTTGATAAACTACAAAAACAAAATGACCTTACCTGTAACATCTTGAAGGTAAAAGAATACCTAGATCCTGGGATTAGACTCCTGAAGACTTGGTTGTAGCGGATGTGCCCCCCCCCCTTTTTCTTTCCGAGGACAACTGGTCTGAGGGGAAGGATCTAGGACTTGTTGTGCCGCCACCACGGGTCCCAGATACATATTGTTGTAGGTAAAAACTTGTAAATGTGTTGTGAGCTTTCCAGTGACAGGCTTGCATGATTTGGTCCACCGATACCCCACCATAAAAGGCCTTAGAGGCCGCGAAGGCCCGGATGTCATGCGCTTTAACTTGGACCAAGTCCAAGGCTTGTTGATCTGCTTGTTTATAACAAAGTAGGATGGTTTGTTTCAACCAGGAAGAGAGAGTAGCGGGTCTGATGTCTGTCCTTTCTTGAAGGAGATGAAAAGGAGGGACCGAGACCCACTCAGGTCTTGGTTTGATCCAAATAGTACCTCAGGGCCCGCACCGGACACAGGGACCTGTCTCCTTTGAATTGTCTATCTACAATGGTAGTCAAAGCAGGAATAGTCACCGGAGAAACTCTTTGAGAACCTTCTCTTGCTGGTTGGTTTTTGGCTATGAAATCAGAAGAAGGGAACAAGGCGACCTTTTCCCATTGGCCTAGATTAGATACTTTGTTTGCGACCCAGGCATGGATTTCGCTGCGGCGTTTGCCAGAGGCCAAAGCTAGCAAGAAAGCAGTTTTGAGGGTAAGATGTTTGAGGTCTGTGTCTTTCATAGGCTCAAATGGTGCTTTTGTGAGCTCATTGAGAACAACAGAAAGGTTCGACCAGATTTCTGGAACTTTTTGGCGATCCCTGTGGAAACTAGAGAGTGAAGGTCTGCATTGTGTGCAATATGGTGGGCCATTGGGCCCAAAGTGTCAACGATTGCAGTCCTGTAACCATCAATGGTCGAGGGGCGCCTGTTTAGGTCTTGGTACAGGTACATGAAAAAATCTGAGATTTGTTTCACAGATGGAGTGGAGAAATCCACCGAATTTTCTCTGCACCATTTTCCAAATAGGGCCCACTTTGACTTGTAGATGGTCCTTGTTGATGACCGCTGAGAAGCAGCAATTCTCTCTGCCACCTCCACAGAGAAGCCTTGTTCTTGGAGTTGTCCGCTCCTAGACACCAGGCGTGGAGGTTGAGCTGTTGTGGGTTGTTGTGGAACACATACCTGTGGGACTGTTTGAATAGGGTCATTGACACTGGGAGTTGTAGTGGGATCTCTGTTGAGAGCTGCACTAGGTCCCAAAACCAGGGCATCCCTGGCCAGCCTGGGGCTAGTACGATGATCAGGCAATGGCATTGCTTGATCTTTTGGATCACCTTGTGAAGGAGAGCCGTAGGAGGGTAAGCATAGGCAGTGAGGCTCGTCCAGTTTATGTTCAGAGCATCTATGTCCCAAGCCTTTGGGTCTGGGACTGGAGATACTTACAGTGGAACTTTGTGGTTCAGATGAGTGGCAAATAAGTCTACATGAGGTGTGAACCACTTTTGGCAGATCTGTTTGAACACCTGCGGATGCAGTGACCATTCGGTTGACTGCACTTGGTTTGACCTGGACAGAAGGTCGGCCATCACATTCAGGCACCCTGGAATGTGCCTGGCTTTCAATGTTATGTGATAGTGATGGCACCAGGTCATAATCTTCCACAGGAGAGCACACATCTCTGCTGAGTGAGTTCCTCCTTGTTTGTTGATGTAGGCTACCACTGTTGAGTTGTCCATTGCAACTAGCACTGTTTGGTTCTGGCACTGGTCCTTGAAGTCTCGAAGGGCCAGTGAGACCGCCTTCAATTCTAGCACATTTATGTGTAGCCTTTTTCCCGATCTGACCACAGACCCTTTGTAGAATTTTGATCTAAGTGAGTGCCCCAACCTTTGTTTGAGGCGTCGGTAAAGAGTTGGATACTGTGGTCTTTGGGATGAAGGTCTGCACCTTTCATCACGTTTGAGGGATTTTGCCACCAGTCTAGGTGGGCTGCAATGGCTTCTGTCCGAGGAAGGAGGCTGTCCAGCGACTGAGGATATCTCCAGTGCTCCTTGAGGTATTTCCTTGAGTTTGGATGGATGGGGATGTGTAGGTAAGCGTCCGACAGATCTATTGACGATACCCACTCCCCTGGAATCAGGGAGGTCCTGATGGACTCTGGAGTTTCCATTTTGAACTTTTCTACGTGTAGAAAAATGTTGAGCCTGCTTAGGTCTATGACTGGCCTCCACCTTTGGTGAGGCTTTAGTACTAGGAACAGGCGACTGTAAAACCCGAGAGATTTTACATTTTCCACCCTTTCGATTGCGTTCTTTGACAGAAGAGACTGGATACAAGTGGCCAGGGCTTGGTCTTTTTGTTGGGCCTTGTACTCTAACAGGATCAGAGGGAATCTGACCAAATTTGGCTTTGAAAGGAATGGCAGTACGTTGCCATTGGTGATAATTTTTAACACGTTTGGAGAACATTTGTTTGTTTGCCAGTCTCTTTTGAAAGAACGGAGGCGACCTCCTACTGGTGGACTGAGTGAGGCTTTGGAGAAGTCCCCTGGAGCCTCTGAAGTTTGGTTTCCCCCTTCCTGAGGAAAACGATTGATTACTGCTTTGTGAGGAGTTGTCCCCATAGGGGCGTTTCCTGTAGGAGCCTCCTCTCTTGTGGTGGGGACCACAAAAGGGCTTATTTTGATAGGGTGCGAAACCCTGAGAGTCTTTAGAGGTGACTTTTTTGAGGAGGAAGTCTTCACCTTCCTTCACAAGTTGAGATTGGAACAAGGAAGGGTCCCAAAAGGACGAGTTCCTGAGTTCTTGGCGTCTCATTTCCCCCAATTGTGGTTGTAAGAGTGTCATTTCGGCTTCGCGCCTAAGCAAGCCGGTATTAGCCATAGAATATAATGCCCTCTGGAGTATATGGGCTAGGGATTTGCTGAGGCATGTAAGGGCCCTGTGTTGAATAAGAACGGTCTTATTCCAAAAATCCATGTACTCACAGACTTCCTCATATCCACGCTTTGCTGCTTTTTCAGGATTGGCACCTTTTTGGATCTGTGTCTTAATCTTCTTGACAGTTGACTTAATGCTATGTTGACACTTCTCAAGGGAAGCATTGCAAGAAGAAGAAGTTTTAGCAAAGGCAGCGGTGAAATTGAGGGTTGAGATATTTTGCCTAGCCTGATGCTCCAATTCTTTGAGAATTGGTAGGGGGACCTTGCCCATAGGGGCCCCAGAGGGTTTAGGAGTAATACAGATTTTGGCGAAATCAATATTCAACTCCTGATATTTGTCCTGATAACAGGGCTGTCCCACCCTGTACCACTTAGAAGTGGATGGAGGAGGCTTGACGTATTTACAGAGCTACTTCCCTATAATAAGGGGGGGTCTGGATCATGTTGAGGGAGGTCTTGATCAGAAACAGCCCCTGAGGGCTGAGCCCCAGAGGGCTTAGAAGACCTGTGTCTGGCTACAGGGGACTGATCCTCCCCTGAGGAAGATGACACATATCTGGACCTTGATTTGTGTTTACTCTTATCAGAGTGCTTTTTAGGTTTAGTAGATGGGATCCGAGGTTCATCGGATTCCTCATTAGATTGATCCGAGGCAGTCCTGGATTCAATTTCGTGCCTACTGCGAGAGTGGCTATGCTTTTTGGGTTTATCCGAGACCTTCTTCGGAGGTAACTCAGATGTAGCAACATACTGATCCGATGTATCATGAGGGTCAAGTACGAGATGAGGAGGGAGTGCTGGACCATAGTCCACATCCATATCCTTGGTTTGTATGTTAGTTCTATGTCTCAGAGGGGGTAGGTCCAGATTGACAGTACTGGATGTACCAGGTTTGGAAGCAGGAAACGAGGTCTGATCCACCTCTGTTTGCTTTTTAGCAGTCAACTCCTCTCGGAGCGACTGAAAAGCTTCCAACATGGATGCCTGGAAGGAACCCATTTGTTGCTGTAAATGAATATTTAAAGAATTTCCCAGGGATTTTTCTACATTTGTTTCAATTTTTTGTTGCAAGGCAGTGCCTGGGGTGGGTGGGACAGATTTGGCTGGTGTTTTAAGTGATAAAGAACTGAAAAGTAGGAGCTGAGGACAGGGGGGGGGGGCGGTGAGGTAAAAAGATTGTCAGCAGCACTCTCAAGGTCTGCATTTGAACCAGTGAAAGAATCCCCGTCGCCTTCGCTCAAGTTCATCATCTTTTGTATTAGTGTCCGCCATTTGTTTCTTTAGGTAGCGTTTCCTGTGCTGAATTTTCTTCATTTGGTCATCTGTAAAAGATGCACAGATATCACAGGGTGCTTCAAAGGTGACACAGGGGTCATCACCCTTGCCAGCCTCCCTACAAGTAGGGCAATAGTTGTGTAAATCAAAGGGGAAACAAAAATGGCGGCATTTTTGTGCTCTCGGTTTGTCTTTATTTGTTTGATGGATGGACATTTTAAACGCAATAATAGACGTAGAAAATAAAGGGCCTGAACCGAGGAAAACTAAAAACATGCGAAAACAAGAAATATACTTATCCTGACAAAATTAAAATTTTACAGAATGATCCAGGTTATATAATAAAAGAAATAGTCAAAAAAGAACCTCGAACAATACGTAAAAGCCGAGAAATAAATGAAAATGTCTGTATATTTACAAACAGCTACCAGTCAACGTGGCCAACGAGAAAGTGGGGCGATTGGTCAGAAGTTATCACGTGACGTCGAGAGGCTACAGCCAACTATAAATGTCTATTTTTCTTAGACGTTGGCCATGATGCCCTATGGCCATCCGAGAACAGCATGGAGTCCCACATGGTAAGCTATTGTAGCGTAATAAATTGCAAATTTAATAAGCAAATTATATTTTTATAAGTTAATACCCTATCCAATGGACAATAGCTTATCTGGTCGGCGCGGACCGGCCCACCAAATGTCAGAAAAAGATGTGTCTCCACCGGCCAGGCCGGTCCAGTACTGTGCTCTGGCCAGATGGCGTGTCGTACTTCCTTCCTGTCTAGACAGAGTGACGTCATAGCATCTTTTTTGTTGTCTAAACCTATTAGACCCCTAGTAGACTGATAGCGGGGTCAGTGGGAGGGTCTTGTGTGTCCATTGGATAGGGTATTAACTTATAAAAATTTAATTTACTTATTAAATTTGCAATTTTATTGCGTTAATACATCCTATCCAATGGACAATAGCTGAATAACTACCGCTTGGTCGGCGGGTAAGTTACTAGGGACTTAGATGAACTCATAAAATGAACTAACAACTCTCTTCGAGCCCGGGTCGACCTTGAGGTTAGGAAACCCTAAGGGCTATAGTAGGTCAACAGGGACCGGTTAAACGGTCCAAACCGACTTACCCCCCCCCTTTTTTTTACAGACCTGCTCTGAGGTAGGGGCAGAGAGGGCTGAGTTCAGTCCCTTGAAAGGAAATAAACCTCCCGAAGGAAGCACGTCTGAGACATTGTGAGCTTTAACTTGATGTAGGGTGTGGGCTTGATGATCAGAGAGCTCATAGCATAGGATCACAGTCTGCTTGATCCATGAGGAGATAGTGGCAGGGGAGATGTCTTTGTCGAAGCCTTTCTTGAAGGAGACAAAGACTAGCTCCTTGTGCTGCCTGAGGTCTGAAGTCCTGTCCAAATAGTAGCGCAAGGCTCTGACTGGACAAAGGGATCTGTCAGACTTTATCTAGATCTGTCAGGATTTATCTAGAGTAGGAGCCAGGGCTGGTATGACCACTGGGGCTACACTCTCTGGACCCTCTTTGGCCAGCTGATTCTTGGAAAGAAAGCTGGGAGATGGAAACAGGGACACCTTAGACCAATCGGATTGGTGTCTGATGTTCTTGTGCTGCCATGCATGGATCTCACTCCTTCTTTTGCCAGAGCCCAGGGCCAAAAGGAAGACAGTTTTGAAGGTCAGATGCTTCAGAGATGCCTCCCTAAGTGGTTCGAAAGGAGCCTTTGTCAGCTGGTGTAGCACCAGGGAAAGGTTCCAGGAGGGTATTCCCCTCCGCCCTTTGGGTCTATCTCTGTGGAAACTTTCCAAGAGACGAGTGAGATTATCATCCTTGCTGATATTGACTGTTGTATTACCTAGTTTATCAGCAATGGCAGACCTGTATCCATCAATGGTGCTGGGCTGTAACTTCTTGTCCTCAAAGAGGTACATTAGGAAGTCAGCCACCGACTTTACAGGTGGTGACCTGAAGTCCACCTGATTAGTGATGCACCACTTTGCAAAAATGGCCCACTTTGCCTCATAGACTGATCTGGTTGATCTTCTTTGAGGAGTCTCAATTCTTGCTGCCACTGCCTCAGAGAAGCCCTGTTCTTTGATCTTTGTGGCTCTAGGAGCCAGGCATAGAGATTTAGATTTGTCAGATTTAAGGACTGTTTCAGCAGATTGGGCCGGTTGGGCAGGCTGAGAGGGACCTGACTGGATATGGTCACCAAGTCCCAAAACCAAGGCATGTTGGGCCAACCCGGGGCAATCAGAATGAGTCTCTTACACGGGGAGTCCAGTAGCTTCTCCACCACTTTGCCCAATATGGCGGTCGGTGGGAAGGCGTATGCATCCAGATCCTCCCATGGCAGAGTAAGTGCATCCACTGCTACAGCCAGGGAGTCCGGTACCGGAGAGACAAACTGAGGTAATTTGTGGTTGATTTATTTATTTGGGGTTTTATGTCGCTTTCAACACTGTACAGGTCATATCACGACGGGTAGTTGGAAGGGCAGAGGAAACCAGTACATATAGTTTGTTAGCGTTCTTTACTGTAAACTGCCGACCAACGGCAAGCAACTACCAGCTTTCCCACTTGAGGCCATGACGGGGATCGAACCCCGGCCTCAGATTCTCCACAGAAATGTTTTTCCAAGCCGGTCGGTCCTGTTTACCACTGTCCGACTTTTTATCCTGTCTTTCATAAGGGTGGTATCTACCCTTCTTGTACACTGAACGATTTCTGTCGAAAGCTGCTATGTCCTCTTCAGCCTGTTTGACAATCTTATCAGGGAAGAGGGTATCCAGATCCAGAGGGGCTGCCCTAAGTGCATTTAAAGTGTCTGCTTTTACCCCAGCTTTCAGATAAGACAGGTAGGAGTCTCTTCTCAATAAGGTGGTATTTGCTACATTCACAAAGACAAAGTCGGTCAAATGTTCCATTGCCCTAGCCATCACGTGGCACACACTAGAATTGAAGTCTAGGAGGTACTGCAGTTCATCAGTAGCTGTTGAAATTTTACTGGCCGACTTGCTCTTAGACTCTGTCTGGATGGTCTTGAGATGGGACTGCATGTTTGCTGGACCTTGAGAAGGCAGCGATTAAATCCGGCAGCCTGGTTGCATATTACAGAAGATGCTCTGGCCGACCTTTCCCACTTCCTCAGATTCTCTTGAGATATGGGCCTAGACAAAGGTGGGTTTGAGGCGATGCGATGCCAGCCTGTCGGGCTATTCTCAGGTAGGTGCTATTCAGCCGGGACAACCCAGTATTCCAGGACTTAAGAGTCAGAACTGTCCTTCTTTACTTCTGCATGCAAGTTATACCATTTCGACTGCAACTTGGCCGTCCGGACAAACTGGTCCCTTTGTAGAGTGCCTGCCTCAGTGGTACGTGAGGGATAACCCTGCACTAAAGTGAGATTAAGTTTGCTCAGCTTGCTGCACAACCACTCGTCGGTGGGTAGAACGACATAAATCTTCCCTGGTGTCTGCATTTTCAGCCCAGCAAAGGGGTTGTCGTCTGATGACTTGGTGCCTGAGTCCATGTCAGGGATGTGGTTCCACCCCATGTAGGACCGGATCCCCCTCATTGTTTCCCGGTAAGACTGTTCCTCTGAGAGGGATTGGTCCGGGTCGGTGAAAGAAACATCATGTTCATCAGAGAGTTCACCCTCTTCTGGGTACAGATCTACTGGAGGCCGGCCAGAAGTCATACTGTCTTCATCCGAGTCACTTGAAGAAGTGTCTTTCCTGGTAATATCCAAGGTACTGGACACATGCTTCTGAACAGTAGGTTGGTCGGACACACCAGAAATTCCTGGTCGCTGAAAAGGCTGAGATACGTCCGATCCGACCTGTGAAGCAGTAGCTGAGCTAGCAGGGTCGGTAGCCGGTAGAGTAGAGGTGGAAGGTCGGTGAGGAGGCTGGCCCGAAGGCTTCAGAAAGGGTTCAGTGCTGACAACGTTGGTGGGAGGAGCATGGGTCGGTGTGACCTTGACAGCAGCAAAAACAGGCTCTTGAGGTCGGTCCAATGACTTGGCCAGGACAGCCTCCTAGCGGTTGAACCGGTCCGACCACTTCTGCTCCATCTCTTCTAACTTCTGGTCGGTACTAGTTGAAGATGAAGGCCGGTGAGATGAAGATTTGACCGACTTGTCCGGTTTAACCGACTTGGCACTGGTAGCCTTCTTGTACTCCTTCTTCTTCTTCTTTTCTACCGGCTGATCACTCAAGCCAGGCGACCTAGAGGTGCTCTGGCCATCCACAACCCCCATTACCGTCACTAAGGACGGGTCCACAAGGGTGGGACTGAGAGTGGAATCTGTAGACGATTTCTTGGCTGGAGTAGAAGACTTGGATTCCCGCTTATCCTTCTTAAGTTGGTAAGACGGGGTAGACAAATGAGATAATTGTTCTGGAGTAAGGGCATTACACTGATGGCAGTCAGCCCCTTCCTTCTCTACACAAGGATCCTTTCCTTTTTTCTTATCACAACAGAGTCAAAACCAGCCATCATATGGCCACAACTACCCCGTCGTTGACTGGGAGAAGACATAATGATCTATAAGTCTTCTAGAAATCGTTGATATAAAAATAAAAGTATAATAACGAAGAGTTTTCACATAAAATTGAAATAAAATTCTACTCAGATAATCCGTGTCGCAAGTACATGCGCCAAACGAAAAAGATGCTATGACGTCACTCTGTCTAGACAGGAAGGAAGTACGACACACCATCTGGCGAGTGCACAGTACTGGACCAGCCTGGCCGGTGGAGACACATGACGTCTTTTTCTGACGTGTGGCGGGCCGGTCCGCGCCGACCGGATAAGCTAGTGTCCATTGGATAGGATGTATTAACGCAATAAAAAGTGCTGTTTAATTTGGCCGGATCTGGAGACCAGTCACATACAGTTGTAGAAGCAGAGTCCTTCTTATCTGTATGCATTGCATATCATTTTGATGACCTGGGTGTCTTCACAAACTTGCAAATTTAATAAGTAAATTAAATTTTTACAAGTTAATATCTTATCCAATGGACAACTGCTAATCCGGTCGGCACACACCAGCCTGCGAAACGCTAGAAAAAGACGTCCTGTGTTTCCACCGGCTGGCCGGTCCCAGTACTGTGCATTCACCAGGTGGCACATGGTATTTGCTTCCTGTCTAGACAACATGACGTCATATCATTTTTGTTGTCTAAACCTATTAGACTCCTAGTGAGCTGATAGCGGGTCAGTGGGAGGGTCTTGTGTGTCCATTGGATAGGGTATTAAGTTATTAACTTAATTTAATAAGTAAATAAACTTTTTATAAGTTAATACTATTAACTTATAAAAAGTTTATTTACTTATTAAATTTGCAATTTTATTGCGTCAATACATCCTATCCAATGGACAATTGCTACCTACGGTCTAGGCTGACTTCGTCAGGAGACTTATAGGCCCAGGCCTGGGTTGACCTTAAGGTCAGGAAACCGTGTAAGGCCGTGGTCGGTTCCCAGCAGCCGGTTACCCAGGGCTATACCGAGGTTGCCCCCCCTTTTTGTAGACCTGCTCTGAGGTAGGGGAAGAGAGGGATGAGTTCAGTCCCAGAATGCAAATAAACCTCCCAAAGGAAGCACGTCATACTTTTTTTTTATTCTATGTACATGAAGAACTGTTTACACTATGGACATATATACAAATCTCCCCAATCTAAGGGCCACTTGTGGGTCAGCTGAGCAGCCAATACCGAGCCCAATTGGTAAAGACCTAAATCAGCCCAAGCCAAACCCTTCAGATAGAAATGTGTGAAGGTATTATATGACTTCAGTGGCAGGCTGACAAGATTGGTTCTAAGGAGACTCCCGACTGGAAGACCTTAGAAGCAACAAAGGCCCTGACATCAAGGGCTTTAACCTGATGTAAAGTGTGCGACTCCTGGTCAGAGAGCTCATAACATAGGATCACAGTCTGTGTGATCCAAGAGGAGATAGTGGCAGGTGATATGTCTTTGTCAAAACCTTTCTTAAGGGAGACAAAAACCAACTCCTTATTCTGCCGGAGGTCTGAGGTCCTGTCCAAATAGTAGCGCAATGCTCTGACCGGACAGAGTGACCTGTCAGACTTGAGGGATTTATCCAGAGTTGGTGCCAGGGCTGGTAAAAACACTGGGGCCACACTGTCTGGACCCTCTTGGGCCAGCTGATTCTTGGAGAGAAAGCTGGGTGACGAGTACAGGGACACCTTTGACCAGTTGGGTTGGTGTCTAATATTTCTGTTTTGCCAAGCATGTATCTCACTTCTACACTTGCCAGACCCTGGGCCAAGAGGAAAACTGTCTTGACCATCAAATACTTCAAGGAGGCCTCTTTAACTGGTTCAAAAGGAACCTTGTCAGCTGGTGCAAAACCAGGGAGAGGTTCCAGGAGCGGATACCCCTCTGGCCTTTGGGTCTGTCTCTGTGGAAACTATCCAGGAGACGAGTGAGATTTTCGTCCTTGCTGATGTTGAGGGGTGAGTTTCCCAGTTTATCAGCAAAAGCTGACCTGTAACCATCAATGGTGTTGGGCTGTAGCTTCCTGTTTTGAAATAGGTACATAAGGAAGTCAGCAACTGACTTTACAGGGGGGTGCCCTGAAGTCCATATGATTAGTGACGCACCACTTTGTAAAAATGGTCTACTTGCCTCATAGACTGATCTGGTTGGCTGATCTGTTTGATCCTCTTTGAGGAGACTCCATTCTTGCTGCCACTGCCTCAGAGAAGCCCTGCTCCTTGATTGCTGTGGCTCTAGGAGCCATGCATGGAGATTAGGTTTGTCAGATTTCTGTGAGGGATCTGATTGAAGGGCTGTGTTTACAGATTGGGCAAGAGAGGCAGGCTCAGTGGGAGCTTACTGGACATGGTCAACTAAGTCCCAAAACCAAAGCATGTTGGGCCTCCCTGGAGCAATCAGAATGATTTTCTTGCATGGAGAGTCCCGCAACTTCTCCACCAGTTTGCCCAAGATGGTTGCTGGTGGGAAGGAATGTGCGTCCACATCCTCCCAAACAGAGGCAACTTATTATTGAACCTTGTGGCAAATAGGTCTATTTGAGGCCGGTGCCATCTGTTGTCTATTGCTTGGAAGACCTCTGGCCGGTGCCATCTGTTTAAGTCTGGCCTAGTTTGGATAGCTTGTCTGCCACCACGTTCAGCCGGCCTGGAATGTGTCAGGCTTGAAAATCACTTGCTTCCTGGTACACCAGGTTAAGATTCTCCTCCATAGCAGAGCACAAAGCGGGCCTGACCTCATGCCTCCTTCCTTGTTTATGTGTGACACTACTGTAGTGTTGTCGGTTGCCACAAGTACTATCTTGTCGGTACAGAGGTCTTGGGAACTCTTTCATAGCTAGAAAGACTGCTTTAAGTTCCAGATAGTTTATATGCAGCCTGCTTTCTGGAGGTGACCAGGACCCTCTTGCAGTGCGTTCGTTTAAGTGAGCGCCCCACCCCTCTTTTGATGCGTCTATAAATATTTGCAGAGCATGTTTTATTGGGTGTAATGGTTGACCTGTAAGAACATTGCCTTCTTGTAGCCACCATTGTAAGTGGGGGGATGGGGGGCAGGGACCTGGGAATTGGAAGCACCTTTTCTAGTGACTCTGGTACCCTCCAGTTGTTTTTGAGATGCCCCTGTATGGGTTTCATGTACAGCAGGCCTGGGTGAACTTGCTTTTCTGTGGCTGTCAGACATGAACTGCCAGACCGGACAAGCTGGTAGTGACAGTATTTCCAGTATTTTGTCCTGAAGGTTCTGCCAACGGCCCGGTGTCGGACTAACCCGACCATCCCTGAGGTCGAACTGGTAGCCTACAGAAAACGAAGATCTGCCTTGGTTCCAGTTCTGATTTTTATAAATTCACCAGCCAACCTAGTTCTTGGCATATTTTCACTAGTTCTTGAGTGTGTTGGGAGACAAACCTGGTGGGGTCTGGCTTTCACCAACCAGTCATCTAGGTACTGGTGGATTCCTATAAGCTTGTGTATGGCCATCAGTTTCACCTCCTTGTTATTACAGTGAACTCCAAGGGTGCTGTGGACAGACTGAAAGGCAGAGCTTTGAATTGGTATGTCCGACCCTGGACATGAAATCTCAGATATTTCCTGGACTGTTCCTGTATTGGTATATGGAAGTAGGCATCCTTGAAAACTATAGAGGTAACCCACTCCCTTGGAGGGAGGTTCTGATGGTTTCCAATGTCTCCATTTTTTTTTATCCATAAGCTGATGTAATGTTTGCAACCAGTAGAGGTTCCTGTGGGGTTGACATGGCAGCTTATGATGTACAAGATCCTTGTAAGCCTGGCCTGGTCTGGAAAGGGAGGGTGTAGTCCTCCTTCAAAAAATGTACTACCTAGGGTCCAGCTCCCAAGGTTTCGTAAGTTCCCAAAGGTGATTTGATCTGGCCCCTTTAGGAAATTCTGTAGATGAAATTCTTTCTTTCGTGATAAAACCAGTGACCTGGCCATCCACAACCCCCACTACCGACAACAAAGCTGGGTCTGCAAGGGAGGGACTGATATCACTGAAGAAATCTGAAGAATGCATCTCATGCTTCTGATGAAAAAACAGTAAATACTCAAGCTAGGCTGGTGTGATTGATGCTTTTGAGCAGAGAAGTCGGTACCAGTGCGCTCTGAAGAAATCTGAAGAATGCATCTCATGCTTCTGATGAAAAAACACTAAATACTCGAGCTAGGCTGGTGTGACTGATGCTTTACAGCAGAGAAGTCGATACCAGTGTGCTCTGAAGAAATTGAAGAATGCATCTCATGCTTCCATTGGGGAATTCCTTCTATTTATAGTATAAATAATGATGTTTCTTTCATGCTTGTAGCTGGAAGCTTACAGAACTACATTCAAACAAAGACATGGATAAAAATACTTTGTAAGTAGAATATCCATTTCCATCTAAATATTGTTTATCTGCCCCTAACAACACAAATGTTGAATGGGAGGAAACTAGCACAAAGGCTGCCTTCATATTTCTCGTCGATTACTGCCCTATCATCAACACTAAATTGAGTCAACTAGGGAGTGTTTCCAGCAGATTTCTTAATGTATATCCATGCTTGATATGAAGATAACACTTCTACACTAAAATATTTGTAAATAAGGTTGAAAATCCGTCATAATCCACACTTTTTCTTAAAAAATCTGGAGATTGTGGAAAACACGTCTGCACAGTACACGCGCCAAACGAAAAAGATGATATGACGTCATGTTGTCTAGACAGGAAGCAAATACCATGCGCCATCTGGTGAATGCACAGTACTGGGACCAGCCAGCCGGTGGAAACACAGGATGTCTTTTTCTGGCGTTTGGCGGGCCGGTCTGCGCCGACCGGATTAGCAATAGTCCATTGGATAGGATGTATTAACGCAATAAAATGGTCTCGCAGCAGTCCACCAGTGTCAGTGTTCCTGGAAGGGTAGCCTTCAGCAACAGTTACATTCAGTTTCTCAAACTTTATACACAGCCACTCATCTACCGGTAACTTGACAAGACACTTTACTGGTTGGCTTGGCTCGGGAACCGGCAAATGGATTATCATCCAGGGAGGAAGATGTATTGTCGTAGTCGGGGATCTGATGCCAGCCCATGAACGATCTGACCCCTCCGATAGTCTCCCTGTAGTTGGCATCTTCAGAGAGGTCCTGGTCAGTTGAATCTTCCGGCATTTCACCCTGGACGTTAACACTTGCTGTTGAAGACGGTTCCCCATCCATCTCTGCCTCACTCCCAGATTCACCGGCAAACTCATCAGATCGTACACTGGGAAGTAAATGGTTCAACTGCATAGAATCAATACCGGTTGGCAGTACTCCAGGCCCTGCACCAGGAGCCTGTGTAGGCTGGGTGGCTGTCCCTGCACCGGGAGCCTGTAAAGGCTGGGTGGCTATCTCTGCACCGAGAGCCTGTAAAGGCTGGGTTGCTACATCAGAGGTACCAGGACCCTGAACAGGGCGGGTAGCACTCTTTCATCCCTTAAAGCAACAGTACTGGGAACCCACAGCGGAGGTTGGGTAGCAGTCAACTGGGCAGCCTCACCGGTGGTCTGAACAAGACTGGAACCAGTGCCCTCAGTGACCAAGCCAGTAGACATCACAGTGGAAGATGCACCCAGATCAAAGAAGGGATGTTCTCTGGTCACCACAACAGAAGGGTTGACAGGTCTCACCGGCACAGCAAACGACTTGTTAAGAAGCAAAGCTTCAAGTTGTGAAAACCTCTCACTCCACTTGTCATCTAAGGACTTGAGATCATCAGAAGTAGGTTTACTGCTGTGTCTTCGTTGGGTGTAGATTCAACTGAAGACGGCTTGTCAGTGCTAACCTGTCCCAACAGAGTTACCTCTGAAGGGTCCACGAGTGGGGGCTCGCGCTACTGTTAACTTCAGATTTCTTCTGCTCTCCACGTTCTTTTCTGGACTTTGTAAGTCGGGGTGGCCAGTTGTTGTATCTGTGCAGGCGAAAACGCCTTACATATTGGGCAATCAAGTTTCTTAACACAGGGATCGTCTCCCACCCCCTTTTCACGACATCTGGCACATTTCTTGTGGTTGTCGAACAGACCCATAACTTGCCCGCAAGAACCTCGTTTCTGTCCAGGAGACGACATAATGATCAGTAAACTAGTAGAATTGGTTTATACTACTTGAAATAAAATAAAACGGTAAAGTTTGTTGTAAAACTTCAAAAACGTTTCTCTGTTGAAAACACGTCTGCACACTCTTCGCGCCAAATGAAAAAGATGCTATGATGTCACGATGTCTAGACAGGATAAGAAGTATGATGCGCCACCTAGCGAATGCACACTCTGTGACCGGTCCTGCCGGTAGTTTTACAGGACGTCTTTTTCTAACGTTTGGCGGGACCATTGTCCATTGGATAGGATGTATTAACGCAATAAAATATTTGGTTCAGAATAATCCCCCTTTAGTTTATAGGTCAAATTTAAGCATGTGGAAAAATTTTCCCACGCCTAAGGTATATAACTGCCAACATGTTTAGAAAGCTTCCAATAATAAGGGAGATATTCAAGGGAGACCACAATGCAGCAGCAGCGAGGAAACTGAAGCAAAAACAAACTAGACCTAGCGCATCGGAGAACCGATGCAAATTGTATCCACCGTAAAGACAATGCACCAAAACCTCTAGGACCAATAATAAGCGAGTTATAAGCACTTTTAAGTTTGGCTGTCCTCACTTGACCTTCAAGGAGGGGCCCAAGGTCAAATCCGACCACGCCAGAAGATTCCCAGCGCATGATTTCCTATATGTTGGTTTACCATCCCAAACCTCTAGGATCAATAATAAGTGAGTTATAGGCACCTTTTACCTTTGGCTATCCTCATTTGACCTTGAAGGAGGGACCCAAGGTCAAATCCGACCACACCAGAAGATTCCCAGCCCATGATTTCCTATATGCTGGTTTACCATGCCAAACCTCTAGGACCAATAATAAGCGAGTTATAAGCACTTTTAAGTTTGGCTGTCCTCGTTTGACCTTGAAGGAGGGGCCCAAGGTCAAATCCGACCACGCCAGAAGATTCCCAGCCCATGATTTCCTATATGTTGGTTTACCATCCCAAACCTCTAGGACCAATAATAAGCAAGTTATAAGCACTTTTAAGTTTGGCTGTCCTCACTTGACCTTGAAGGAGGGGCCCAAGGTCAAATCCGACCATGCCAGAAGATTCCCCGCCCATGATTTCCTGTATGTTGGTTTACCATCCCAAATGACTGGCATCAATAATAAGCCAGTTATAAGCACTTTTAAGTTTGGCTATACTCGTTTGACCTCAAAGGAGGGGCCCAAGGTCAAATACGACCACGCCAGAAGATTCCCAGCCCATGATTTCCTATAGGTTGCTTTACCATCCCAAACCTCTAAAACCAATAATAAGCGAGTTATAAGCACTTTTAAGTTTGGCTGTCCTCATTTGACCTTGAACGAGGGGCCCAAGGCCAAATACGACCACACCAGAAGATTCCCAGCCCATGATTTCCTATAGGTTGCTTTACCATCCCAAACCTCTAGGACCAATAATAAGCGAGTTATAAGCACTTTTACCTTTGGCTATCCTCATTTGACCTTCAAGGAGGGGCCCCAAGGTAAAATCCGACCACACCAGAAGATTCCCAGCCCATGATTTTCTATATGCTGGTTTACCATCCCAAACATCTAGGACCAATAATAAGCGAGTTACAAGCACTTTTACCTTTGGCTATCCTCGTTTGACCTTGAAGGAGGGGCCCAAGGTCAAATCCGACCACACCAGAAGATTCCCAGCCCATGATTTTCTATATGCTGGTTTACCATCCCAAACCTCTAGGACCAATAATAAGCGAGTTATAAGCACTTTTAAGTTTGGCTGTCCTCATTTGACCCTGAAGGAGGGGCCCAAGGTCAAATCCGACCACGCCAGAAGATTCCCAGCCCATGATTTCCTATATGTTGGTTTACCATCCCAAACCTCTAGGACCAATAATAAGCAAGTTATAAGCACTTTAAAGTTTGGCTGACCTCATTTGACCTTGAAGGAGGGGCCCAAGGTCAAATCTGACCACACCAGAAGATTCCCAGCCCATGATTTCCTATAGGTTGGCTTCACATTGCAAACCTCTAGGACCAATAATAAGGGAGATATAGGCACTTTTAAAGTCCACTATGTGGGTTACTTCGACACTCCGTGGATGACCTCGAGTTAGGAGCTTCAAGGTCAAATGTCTGCAAGGTTGTAGAGGACATGTATATGTGTCATACATATCACCTATGAAGAGATTCAACCTTCTACCTATGAGGAACAGCCAGTAGAAAAATGTAGATTATTTTCAAAGAAATGCCCGTGGCGGCCATCTTGTTTTTCAGAATGAGGCTATTTTCCTTCCCAGAGAAGCTTACCCCCCAATGAAGATATCCTGCAAAGTTGGTGAACCTAGCTGCTGTTGTTTTCCTCTTAGAGCGTTAACGCCGAAAATCTCTCTACGCGCGGCGGCGGCGCTGGCGTAGCGAACGCTAAACCAAAGTATCCACCGGATGCTTCTGGTGGATACAATAAGCACTCTTTCAAAGACGCTTAATTAACATACATCCCTAGGCATTTTTCGCTTTTAAAGGGTAATCCATAACCCACAACTGGGTGTATAAGGTCCCCTAGTTTCAGGAATTGAACCAGATTGATCAAGTTAATCAGTCCCAACTTTCTGTCTACTAAGGCATTGGAGAACAAAACAATATCTGTTGATATAAACACCACAAATTATGTCAATATTTCAACAATTACCAGTCCAATTCAACAATACAGCCAACGAAAAATTTCTTGCAAGAGATTATAGTTTCTTTCAAAATCTTAATGGCCACTTAAAAGGTATCTGTTGTGAATATAGTCTAAATAAAACAAACTGAATAAAACGACTGGCGTTTTATTTTTTTATGCTGAATAATAGTATTGGTGATTTGAATACAAGAAAACCCTTGTTATTCACCACCCATCATACCGAACATACAAACATTGAAAAAAACCATCACAACACCAGGATCAGTATTTAGGATATGATTCACTTTAAACCTACTTACGTCGCCTGAATAATTTGAACACAAACTGTAGAAAAAGCTGCAAACATGTTGGTGCAATTTACAAAGCGGTAGGTTTATTTTTTAGTGATGGCATTAGGGACTGTCCTAAATACTAAACTTGAAAACGCACAACTTTTAAGTCTGTCATTAAAATCACTTAAGTGACCTCACAATTTTAGGTGTTCACAATAAAGATTAACAGATACATTTCTTCCATAACACTACTTTTTAATCTTAAATATATTTTTTATTAAGAGCATTATCAAATCACTTTATGTGATGTCATGTACAAATGTCATGTTGTCCATCAACTTATATCAAAAATCCATTACCCATGATTCAACAACAAAGAAAACAAGACAAAACATAACATCTATTAGTCTTACAAACTTGACACTTGATTTTAACCCGTCTCACACATTCCATCTTTATTTCATTTAATTATTTCTTTCACTTCAAGGTTACTGATTGTGACAATGTTTGAAAAATAGACGAGATTATGCCCACTGAATGGCAATATATCCCCAACAGGCATTGACAAGGAGTATTTATGTTCCTGGTACATAGTTTAAATGTCAACTTAAAGTCTTGACTGCTTGCATCAGTAAGAATATATTTAATTGCTCTCAAAGGAAACTTTAGCTGATCGCTTGAGAGCTACAGGGCTTAAGTTTGAATGAAATATGACATTGCCAAATCCAGTATATCCCCAACTTTTATCTGGGGATAAAATAAACTAAGTTAAACAACGCCAAGTTAAAAGTCAAGGAAAAATGTTTCTATTTGACCTGGAATTGTTGATAACTCTACAGTTGAAAGGAAAAAGCCATTCAAGGACCAGATGTTCTGCTTAAAAATAGGATTCCACTTTCCAGAGATCTAGTTAGAGATAAAACAAAAGTTTTTTAACAAAAATAGATCACCAAACTGAGGTGCTTACCAAAACTCAACAGAGTGAAGTCCTAGGAAAATATGGTGAACAAAGGTTTGGTAAAAAATGGACATATAGTGTCATTGAGTGTTGTAACGTACGTTGTTTTGTCCATACACTTACCAGAAAGGAATATTTAGCTTTCACTAGAGATCTTTTTGGATATTTTAACAATTAAATCTCTTAATGTGAAATTATCAGATCAACTGAGAAAACTTAACAGAAATAAATGTGAATCAATGGAAATGAGAACTACAGTGTTTAAGCTTACTTGAACAGCTGTAGTTATATTAGGTTAGGACATTAGAATTTTAATTGTGAGCCCAATTACAACCGACAGCCAATGATATGATAGCTAACGGGATCCACACATGAATTCTTTCACACTGCAGCCTCAGAGTAAAACCGGTGGAAACTTTCACATACACTTTTCACTCTATTAGCTGGGGAAAAAAGAACTCTCACATGTGTATACTTATTCTTCAGTGTTTTTTGATGATCCAGATATGTACGACATCAGAGGCCAGAAGTTTATTGTAAACGCCACTACTCCTCTCATTTCAAAGTACCACCTTTGAAACAAGTAAACATGAACATAATTTCAGCAGTTCTATCAATCCTAAACCTGAACGAATCAATTAACTGATAAAAGGACAAATAGTGCATTCTGCCTTCATCTTATTTTGACATTTTTTTCATTATTAAACAGATGTAATTTAGTTCACATACAAATCACAGAAAAATCCCAAGTTCCCGTTTGAATATACAAAGAAAATCAATGCATTCAATGTTTTCAAACTATACTGTGAATACAAAATACCAAAACATAAGAATTTCACAATTCATATAAGATATCATATTAAAAAAAACCGTTTCCTTTTGAATGATGAAATTTTGAATTTACCAATACAAGTAATTACATGCAGGTATCCTGAATTCTGACAGATTTTACCAAACGATGCTGCTATTAAACATAACTTTACTTGCCACATGGCAAGAAATGGTTCAATTTATAACTCGTGTATCATCAAACAAAAACATTTTCTTTTCATCTTTCTTAACCTTTTCATTTTTACAGAACAATCCAGACCTTTAGAATTTTTAGAATGGTTTTTAAAATTGACTTCACCCATCTAGTCTGCTATACTCAGCTGATCAAATTTTTCTCAATACTAAGTATCTTGTATAAACACAAAAGTTATAAATATGTCATAAGCACGTATGGTTACTCATTATATTCAAGCAAGGTAATGCTCACTTACATCTCTTTATTGTCCAAGGTCTGTAAAGCTAATAGATAAACTTAATTACAAATGCACCAATACTGATCATCAGTCCAACATTTTGTAATGGAAATATAACCCACCAACACAGGAGCAGTTTTGGGAAATTCAGTTCATTGGGTCTTTTTCTGCTCTACACAGAGAATGACGACCAACACTGGTGCAAACACAAAAACAACAGCACATATAAAAATCAACAGTTTCCACCCAGTTATTAATCACTTCAAGATGGAGTTTCCTTTACAGTTTATTTTAAGTAAACAGCCAAGGTGATAACACAGTTCAGTGCCTGAAGTGGAGTAGAACCCCATTCATTCGAATTCAATGGGGACAAACAATCAGATAGTGTGGTTCTACTGTACATGTGTATCCATGTGTGCAGGTTGTGGGTTGCAGCCTGTGGATATGATAAAGAAATTCATCAAAAAAGAAATAGAAAGGCTGTATTGCAGGTGTCCAAGATGCTGATGTGTTATGCAGGGACTCTTTTTAATGCATCTGCAAGCTAATCAAGAAAATATTTTTGGAGAAATTTTCTATTTCTCATCAAAATTTGTGCCTCATTCAACTGGACATAATAATGAAAGAATGTCAAAATCAGGAAACAAAGAAGGAAGTTATGGTTATTGAAACAAAAAATTATCGGTAATCATTCAACGTGAATACAGGGAAAATGTAACTGTCAACTGCACATGCAAGTCCTGTGCACATGAATAGGTATTAGGTACGCTAATAATATGTCAATAAAAGCTGCATTCTTGGAATTCTTAAATCATTACTCAACTCCTGTAAATTCCCAAAATTCAATCATATTCACTTCTTTAAATTGACAGGTTACTGATCAATTGCTGTGACTGCCCATACAAAGGTCAAATGATCAACTCAGCAAATGCATTCTCAGCTAAATAGGACAACCTGTCTTGCACTTAAAATAATAAACTGATCATAGATACTTCAGAAGACAATAATGGCCTCTGGATGGAAACTTAAGATTTTAAAACAAAGACAAATACAGACAACAGGGAAGATACAGATTTCCTCTTTCAGAAAATGTATTTTATGATGATGAACAGAAAATAGAGTATCTTCTAAGATATAAATAAATTATACACCAAAACAATTGGCTTGTAATACAATTGCTGCCTCAAATATGAAATAAAAAAAATAACAAGTACCATTTTTTTCTGTCCAAACGATGCTATTTTATACTATCGAATCAATTAACAATACCTACTCTGGAGTGCAATGCTAGGCAATTTTTATCAATTCCCAATTATTCATAGAATATCACCCTTCCATGTTAACATCCTAAATATGTTTCAGAATGTGTTTCCAAATATTATTTTTAGTCCATACTTTGTAAGCTGTCCATAAAAAGAATGGGATTCTAAACAAGCAATCAGTGCCCTTAAATGGGCTCTGTGTCAGCTGACTTTGTGTTTTGAGTTTCAGAGTAGAAAGGAAAGCAGAAAGGACACAAAAGTTGTGTGCCGCAAATGGTATTCAGACGCACAAAGTTAACTGATAAGATGCTTCCTAAGGAGCTACTGAGGAAATAGTTCTTATACAAAGATAGAAAGTGTACAAAGCTGGTGCATAGTGACTAGACATTAACAGCTGATAACTTCATAATGTAATCTTCCTCTGGCCTTGTATATACTAGCAAAATAACAGACAAATCCTGCCAATGTTCACACAGAAAATTATGAAAGGGCATTAAAACTTTAATAGTAGTCTAAGATAGGCGACCTCACTTGTAACCACTTGCAAAATTTCTGTGACCAACAATAAAGTAAAGAGATTAAAAGTAGCAAAGACTAATTAAACCTTGAAGGGAAAGTAGCTGTTACTCACTTAGGTGTTGGGATAGACGCCCAAGTTATCCACCATGTTGTAGCCATGGACAAAGTAGCTAAACAACATATTTTATTTATTTAATTATTTATTTGGGGTTTTACGTCGCTTTCAACACTGTACAGGTCATATCACAAGTAGTTGGAATGGCAGAGGAAACCAGTACATACAGTAGTGGTGGGACCGTTTATAGAAATCAAAACAGGTTACCGGGACTTTGAAACGAACGAAACCCGGTATTTCATACGCATGCTAGTGTGCAGTAAAATTATTCGCACGGTGTACATGAGGCAGAACTTGTAACTGGAAATGGCTTTCGCGAAAAATTATTAAGTACGTAAACATAATTTCTGCTCAATATTAAGTAATAATGTGACATATTTCACAAAATATATATATTTTTTGTCATTTTGATAAAGTATCAACCATTAGGTGACCTAAAATGATGACGTTTTTCATTAACCGTTTCCCAAATATTCTTTGCAAATTTTGCTATTTTTGCCACAAACAAATGAAAAACCGTATACAGTTGGTCAAGGTTCTGTACTGTAAACTGCCAACCAACGGCAAGCAACTACCAGCTTTCCCACTTGAGGTCGGGCCGGGAACCGAACCCCGATCTCAGAGGTGGAACAACATATTTTAAGAAAATGCTATAAATGCAATACTTTTCAATTTACCAGTGATTTACTCAACAGGGATAATCTGAATAGCTATTGCTCAGCTATGCAATGAGCTACAGGACCACAATTTTACTATGTTATAGCTGACCCTAAAGTAAGTGAGTAACGTATTTAAACGAAATTCTCTTAGTGCAATACTTTTCAAGTTACAACTGTCTTACTCAACAGAGCGAACCTGAAAGTAGCTATTCCTCAGCTATGCAATGAGCTACAGGTCTGCAATTTTACCAGGTTATAGCTGACCCAAAAGTATGTGAATAACATATTTAAACAAATTTCTCAAAGTGCAATACATTTCAAGTTACAACTGACTTGCTCAACAGAAAGAACCTTAAAGTAGCTATTGCTCAGCTATGCAATGAGCTTCAGGTCTGCTGTTTTACTACGTTATAGCTGACCCAAAAGTGGGGGAATAACATATTTACACCAAATTCTCTAAATGCTATAATTTTTCAAGTTACAAGTGCTTTTACTCAACAGCGAGAACCTTAAAGTAGCTATTTCTCTCATGTGCAATGAGCTATAGGTCTGCAATTTTACTGCTATAGGTGACCCAAAAGTAGGTGAATAACATATTTAAACAAAATTCTCCAAGTGCAATAATTTTCAAGTTACAACCGACTTACTCAACAGAGATAGCTTGAAAGAAGCTATTGCTCAGCTATGCAATGAGCTACACGTCTGCTTTTTTACTACGTTATAGCTAACCCAAAAGCAGGTGAATAAGATATTTAAACAAAAGACTGTAAATACAATAGTTTTTAAGTTACAACATATTTACTCAACAGTGAGAACCTTAAAGTAGCTATTGCTCAGCTATGCAATGAGCTACAGGTCTCCAAATACACTATGTTATAGCTACCCAAAAAGTAGTTGAATAACATATTTACACAAAATTCTCTAAATGTAATAGTTTTCAGATTACAAGTGATTTATTCAACAGTGAGAACCTTAAAGTAACTACTGCTCACCTATGCAATGAGCTACAGGTCTGTATTTCAACTATGTTAAAGCTGCCTTAAAAGTAGGTGAATAACATATGTAAAGAGAATACTCTTAATGGAATGGTTTTCAAGTTACAACAGATTTACCCAACAGTGAGAACCTGAAAGTAGTTATTGCTGAGTTATGCAATGAGCTACAGGTCTGCAATTTTACTATGTTATAAGTGATTTTACTCATTATGGAAGGTACTCAAGGGAATCTACTTGTGGCCTAGTACATATATGCAAGATAAGACGAAACCCTGCTATAGTCAATGAGAAAATTGTGATGAAGCGTTGAAATGTTCACACTTTGGGAGGGGATACCTCACTTGTAATGGGGAAGAGACGAACCAACAGATCTGGCTGCCTTTAACAGTTTTTTATCCTTGATAGATGAGGTATCTTTTAAATGAAACAGCATGTCTCTGGGCTTTGTACTTTTGGAGAAGTTGTTCACCACAGAATGATGCTGTAATGTCAGCTGACTGATAAGTCAGCTGACATAATAAAAACAAACTCTTACACATGCTTGTTACCATAACAATTACACCATGCATGCATCTTTTTCCATTGACATTCTGGAAATAAGTTTCTGTCCTGGTAGAAGCAAACAGCATGTATGCCACCACAGTTCTCACTCAGCTTTATCTGTACATATCCTCTCCGTTTTCACAATATTCTGTCTAGATATATTTATCGACTCTGGTTATATGATCCATCACTAATGACACCACTATCTGTCCACTTGCAGCATTCAGTTTTCAAAATGTTGAGTATTTACCTGTCTACCAACAGGGAAAAATAAACTATGCTTTTGAAAAAAAAAATATCAAGATATCACAAATATTCATGTAAATGCATATGCAATGTCAGCAATAAGAATTTTTCTTTTATGTCGGGGTAAAGCAATACCTTCCCTGTTCAATTACAACACTGATTGAACAAAATGTTTTTCTTTCTTTTTTATGCTCTCAACATAAACAGGTATTGATACTTTTCACCACATGACACAAACAAGACACAGTTCATAAATTACCAGCTTAACACTTAGCACTATACTGTAATAGACACAGCATTTCAATGAAAACATACACACAGTAAAGGAAAGCTCTTTAACAGGATTTCACCGAACAGCTGGATATTTAGAGAAAAAACTTAAGCTACCATGTTTTTCATTCCTCCATAATTATATATATTTATAAATCTACAGCAGCGATGAAAAAAAGTATAGACTTTTTCCACCTCAAACTCAAACAGATTGGTACTCGGGGTAAGAGAGTAGTGATCAGCGCTCCATGTCAGAACCTGCATTGAAACAAACCTCATGCCACAGAAATATACTTGTATGATTCACATAATTATACTGTTCAATATTATTTGAAATGTGCTAAAATGAATCAAGATGATAAAAGATTTCTCAATACTCTGTCCTTTTAATTTTTGCTTTCAATTTGATATAGGTCTGAGATCACTTTCAACAAGTTGTAAATGTCATATTATGACTGGCACTTTTAGCTAAAGAACAAAACAATGCATTAAAACTGACCAACATCCTGTATTTTAAACCAACTGGCATCACCAATTGTGGGCTTTGAAAAATGCAATAAATTTTAATCCAGGTCATATCAAAATAAGAAGTTTGTGTAAAAAGAAAGTTGCATGTACCAGGTGGTCGAGATTCTTCCCTGATTAATGGCAAGACTGTAAACTTTTAACACCATGGTTTTCATATCATCTCGGGCAATATCAGCTATGGTAGGTCAAAAAAAGCAAAATGTTCTAGTAGGTCAAGATTCTGCAATACAAATCATCAGAAGGCAACATCCAACAGTGGGTCAGGTCTCAATGGATAATGTTAACCAGAGAAGATGAGCAGTACATACTAGTTGGTCAAGATTCTGCACTTATCATCAACAATCAGCAGTCAATTCTTCATACTGTACTTTTAATGGATTTTAATTGACATTCTGTGGTAAGCATCCTTCTATGAAGCCATTATCACCCTCTCTCTACCCATGAACTCCTCACTGTGACATCTTGGGTGTGTAGTCTGAAGCATTTGGGTTGAGGCTGGAGTTGGCCACCACTTCCTGGTCTTCAGTTGGACTAGGGGGTGGTGGTGTGAAGGTTGCGGCAGCCTGGGGAGGGGTGAAGGACCCCGGAGCTCCACCCCCGACAGATAAAGTAGGGGGAGTATAGTTGCCCGAAAACTGCAAGGGAGAACTAGCCTGGGAGCTGGCAGAAACACTACTGAAATTGGCAGCTGTTGGCACAAGTGAAATCACTTCCGCAATCTTCACCTTCAGCTCGGCAATTTCCAGTTCTTTTTGAGCCAGCAAACCTAGTGTATAAAGAAGAAAATGTAAGCACAAGTGGACAACAAAAGGGTCAACAGAGGTGTACAATAATAAAGACCCTAATTACTTAGCATCTTGCAATGTGGAGTGATTTGGGTTTTGGGATTTTACAAAGCGAAAGACTTTTTCTCTATTACATTGAGGAAGTATACAACACTGAAAACAGGCAGTAAAGTGATTAAACCTAAGTACATGAGTCTCACAAGTTGTTACTTTTACAGATTACAAGATCACATGGAATATTTGTATTAGTCAAAATTTTTACATTCATATCCTTCATAGCTGTTGCATAGATGATGAATGCTTTTAGCCAATCCTTACAACTAACCAAGTTGAACAAGTAAAAGGATTTTGGAATCCCCAAACTGTGTAAATTGCATCAAAATTTGTACCAGATGAAATTTAATGACACTGATTTTGGGGTATGTGAAATTTTACGGAGATGATCTTGTTTATTGATCCGATATACCCGAGGTGTACCTTGATGTATTTCTATCTGCCTCTTGGCCTCTCCTAGAGCTGAAAACAGGTCCTGCTTGAGCCTGTTCTCTGCACTGAGGGAGTTCTCCAGGTGAGCATTCTTGTCCTGCATGGCAGCCAAGGCAGACATTAGCACCTCAGTCTCATTCTGAGCCTCTTTGTACTGTCGCAGTGTCTGCAAAACACAGTCGGCTTGTTAGCATAATAGCACATTGACTTATAAATACAGAACCATACAGGCTTACTTTGAGCCCACTTTATTGTTATAACATCTCAGCAAAACAACGCATTATCACAGCAGATTATAACCAATGTAATAGATTTAACGGTAAAGAAAAATAATGATATAAATTGAAATACACAAACTGTAGCAGTAACATGTATTCAGCCTTCTTCTTTCCCAAACATATATAACATAAAACAGGAAGGAATACACCCAAAACTAGAAGAATGTTTTTGCTGACAAAAACGAAGTGGCCCTGATGAAAAAGAAGTCACCCATAAAAGATGTCAAACATATGCACCATAAGCAATAGAAACTGTGAACTTTATTGCATTGTGCATGTTACTTGTCCCTATTTTCATCTTTAATAAGTGTGCACAATTAAAGTGAACTTTATTGCATTGTGTATATTACTTGTCCCTATTTTCATCTTTAATAAGTGTGCACAATTAAAGTGAGGTCAGCTGAACAATACAATAGCTGGAGATTAAAAACTCCATAATTTCACTGCAAGGTGGCCATAACTTCATTCATATTGGGACTTCAATGTGACCATAAAATATGAATGTCCCTTTTCTCATCCTTTATAAGTGCATAAAGTTTAGCTCATGTCAGTTGAACAATAAGATAGCTGAAGGCTGAAACTTCCTTTTTCACTGTAAGGTGACCATAACTTCATTCATATTGGGACTTTAAGGTGACCATAATATGAGAATGTCCCTTGAATATCAATATATGTTAGATATGGAAAAAGAAAAGAGCCAGACGGCTTTATTCAAATGTTATGACTTTAGGGGGGCCAAAATTATATTAACAGTTTAAGGTCACCTTAAACTCATCATAACCCTTTGGTTTGCCATCCTTTATAGGTGTGCAAAGTTTAACTGAGGTCAGTCGAACAATAAGATACTTGGAGGCTGAAAAACCCCCTTATTTCACTTTAAGGTGGCTACAACTCCATTCATACTGAGAGTTTAAGGTGACCATAAGTATTATTTTTATCTACTTTAATACCAGTGATAATTTCAATATAAAAAAATGGAAAAAGAAAGGAGCCACAGGATTTTATTCAAATTTGATGACTTTAAGCAGGCCATATGTCCATTAACATTTTGAGTTTAAGGTCACCATAAAGTCAGGATATTCCTTTGGCAAATCTTAATATATGTGCCAAGTTTGGTTGAAAAAAGTGAACAAGCAATCAGTGCCCGTGAACGGGCTCTGTGTCAGCTGACTGTGTGTTTTTAGTTTCAGAGTAGAAGTGACAGAAGAAAAAGACACAAAAGTTGTGCCCTGGAAATGGTGTTCACAAGGAAAGTAAGAAGGTAACTGTTAAGGTGTAAAAAGTAAGTTAAACTACCCTGCGGGTCAAACATCCGCGCAAAATAGCTCTGTCTCTCACGTTTTTCGAGATATTCACACTTTTTCATTTTCCGCAAAAATCCAAGATGGCCGCCAAAAGTGGCGATAATTGAAATTTTTGCCCTTTGCATGGGACACTCTTGCAATACCCTGCGGGGCGAAAATTCGCTCGAAATTGCTCTATCTCTTACGGTTTTCGAGATATTCATACTTTTTCATTTTCCGCAAAAATCCAAGATGGCCGCCAAAAGTGGCGAAATTGAAATTTTTCCCCTTTGCATGGGACACTCTAGCAATACCCTGTGGGTCGAAAATTCGCTCGAAATCGCTCTATCTCTTACGGTTTTCGAGATATTCACACTTTTTCATTTTCCGCAAAAATCCAAGATGGCCGCCAAAAGTGGCGATAATTGAAATTTTTGCCCTTTGCATGGGACACTCTTGCAATACCCTGCGGGTTGAAAATTCGCTCGAAATCGCTCTATTTCTTACGGTTTTCGAGATATTCACACTTTTTCATTTTCCGCAAAAAGCCAAGATGGCCGCCAAAAGTGGCGAAAATTGAAATTTTTCGCCTTTGCATGGGACACTTTTGCAATACCCTGCGGGTCGAAAATTCGCTCGAAATCGCTCTATTTCTTACGGTTTTCGAGATATTCACACTTTTTCATTTTCCGCAAAAAGCCAAGATGGCCGCCAAAAGTGGCGAAAATTGAAATTTTTCGCCTTTGCATGGGACACTTTTGCAATACCCTGTGGGTCGAAAATTCGCTCGAAATCACTCTATCTCTTACGGTTTTAGATATTCACACTTTTTCATTTTCCGCAAAAATCCAAGATGGCCGCCAAAAGTGGCGAAATTGAAATTTTTCCCCTTTGCATGGGACACTCTAGCAATATCCTGCAGGTCGAAAATTCGCTCGAAATCGCTCTATCTCTTACGGTTTTCGATATATTTGTGACTTTTCACATTTTCAAGTAGCAATAAAATAGTGATTACTCACTTGTATATTGAGCAACAGTTGTGAAAATTTAAATATATTACAGTTCACAAAAAGTAGATGAACAATATATTTGAGAGAAATTAGAAAATTTAATAGTAAATTAAATTTTTATAAGTTAATACCTTACCTAGTGGACAGATGCATTTGTCCGGCGCTCTGCCGGTCACGCCAAACGTTAGAAAAAAACGTCCTGAGCTGGGCTCTGGCCGGGACCGGTAGTGTCCTGTTCACTCGCCAGGTGGCTGTACAGCCTACCTGCCGGTATACTGCGCATGCGTGCGCATGCGCTCTTCCTCTTTTTGTTGTCTACCTTATGACCCCTTGTTGGTTATGATAGCGGGGAAGGTAGGGTGGGACTCCCCCTGTCCACTAGGTAAGGTATTAACTTATAAAAATTTAATTTACTATTAAATTTTCTATTTTATTGCGTTAATACAACTTACCTAGTGGACAGATGCAGAATGACTACCCATTGGATGGGGGGCAGCCAAACAAGGGGAACCCATATAGACAATAGTATAACGGGTGTGTCCGGTACTGGTTAAATAAACCAACCTCTAAGGACCAAAACACCCTTGCCCCCCCCTGATTTTTCCTAAGCGGAAACAGCCTGTGCACCAATTCGAGCCGAAGGTGCAGGAAGACTAATGAGGGCATGAACTATTAAATTCATGAATGAGGAAGAAGAACAGGAGCGAACAAACACCATCCTTGAGAAGCTCCTGGATCCACTTTGGCTCATGGCAATCCAGCAGCAAAGGATAGCGGAGGTTTTTTTTTTTTTTTTTTTTTTTTTATATACACTAAACCTAAAAACATGTGTACACTATATACAGTCAGTAATAAGACTACTACTGATGTTCGTGGATCTGCTGAGCAGCTACCACAGGACCTAGGTGGTACAACTCTGAATCTGCCCAGGCTAGGTCCTTCAAGTAGAATTGTGTAAAAGTATTGTGGGCCTTCCAATGGCAAGCCGATAGGATCTGATCCAAGGAAACCCCGCCCTGAAAGGCTTTGGACGCGGCAAAAGCCCGCACATCATGAGCCCTAACTTGATGTATAGTTTGAGCCTCATGATCGGACAGCTGATAGCACAACAACACAGTTTGCTTGATCCAGGAAGAAACAGTAGCCGGAACAATGTCCTTCTGAAAACTCTTCCGGAAAGACACAAACACCAGATCTTTGCCCGAGCGTAAGTCCTTGGTCCTATCTAAATAGTAACGCAAGGCCCTGACCGGGCAAAGCGACTTGTCCTCCCTGAGGGACCTGTCCAATGATGGAGCCAAAGCCGGAATGACCACCGGTGCCACAGCAGCCGGTCCGTCCCGCGCCAGTTGATTCTTAGACAGAAAACTGGGCGAGGGATATAGGGAGACCTGACTCCAGTTCTCTTGATGCCTGATGTTGCGGTATAACCATGCATGGATTTCACTCCGCCTTTTACCGGAACCCAAAGCCAATAGGAAAACCGTCTTAAAGGTCAAATGTTTAAGAGAGGCCTTCCGCATGGGTTCGAAAGGAGCTTTGGTCAACTGGTGGAGCACTAATGAAAGGTTCCACGCAGGGACTCCCCGCCTGCCTTTCGGCTTGTCTCTATGGAAACTGTCCAGCAAGCGAGTCAAGCTTTCATCCTTGCCAAAATGAACCGGGTCGTTACCCACCATATCGGCAATAGCCGTTCTGTAGCCTTCTATAGTACTGGGTTGTAACTGTCTCTCCTTAAAAAGATACAACAAAAAATCGGCCACTTGTTTCAGAGAGGGCGCCCTGAAGTCCACCTTGTTGGAGTCGCACCACTTAACAAAAATGGCCCACTTTGACTTATAGACCGCTCTGGTTGAACTTCTCTGAGGAGCTTCAATTCTTGCTGCCACCTCCTCAGAAAACCCTTGTCGCCTAATGGACGAGGCTCTAGGAGCCAAGCATGTAGGTTCAGATGATTCAAGTTCCTGTGGAGAAGACCGTTGAAGGGTTGAGTCAACAGGTTCCTCTCCAAGGGAAGACTGAAGGGAATTTGACTTGAGAGACTGATCAGGTCCCAAAACCAAGGCATGTTGGGCCAACCCGGAGCGATTAAGATCATTCTGTGAAAGCCTTGATTCACCAGTTTGGATGTGACCTGACTGAGCAGGGAGACTGGAGGAAAGGCGTACACGTCCAGGTTGCTCCATGTTAGGCTGAGAGCATCCACCGCCCAAGCTGTCGAGTCCGGAACTGGAGAGACAAACTTGGGAAGCTTGTGATTGAATCGAGTGGCAAAAAGATCTATCTGAGGCTGGCCCCAGTTGGAGCACAAGCGATTGAACACCTGTTGAGACAGGCACCACTCGGTCTGGATCACCTGATTGTGCCGGGACAGCTTGTCGGCTATGACATTCAAGCGACCCGGAATGTGTCTGGCCCGCAGACTTATCTTCCTGGGATGACACCAGGATAGGAGCCGCCAAAGTAGGGCACAGAGAGACCCTGATCTCATACCGCCCTCTTTGTTGATGTAAGACACTACCGTCGTGTTGTCGGTTGCTATGAGAACAATTTGTCCCCTGCACTGCTTCTCGAAACTCTTGAGAGCCAGAAGAACTGCCTTGAGTTCCAAGAAGTTGATGTGGAGGCGACTTTCGGGCTCTGACCAAACGCCTCTTGCTATGGATCCCCCTAAGTGTGCGCCCCAGCCTTCGTTTGAGGCGTCTGTAAAAATCTGTAGGGCGTGCTGAAGAGGATGCAAGGGTTGACCTTTTAGCACATTGGTCTCGTCCAACCACCAATCCAGGTGTGGGTGAAGAGAAAGGGGAACCGGAATAATCTTCTCCAGGCTCTCCGGCACATGCCAGTGTCTTTTTAGATGCCACTGAACCGGTCTCATGTGAAGCCGGCCGGACCACACTTGCTTTTCCGTGGCAGTAAGTAGCCCGATCAGGGACATGAACTGACGGACTGAACAACAGTCCCTGCCTTTGATGAACTGTAGTTTCTGCTGAAGAGTGATCCATCTGTCCTGAGTGGGCAGCACTCGTCCGGACAGCAGGTCGAACCGGTAACCTACGAAATTGAAAACCTGTTGAGGTGTAAGTTCCGATTTCTCCATGTTTACCACCCACCCTAGTTCGCGGCACAGGGCCAAGAGGGTCTGGGTATGTAACTGGCAAATTTCCTGGTCCGGGGCTCTGACTAACCAGTCGTCGAGGTACTGGTGGATCCGGATACCCCGTGCCTGAGCCATCAGTTTCACCTCCTTGACCACCCTGGTGAATTCCAGTGGAGCTGTGGCGAGCCCGAAAGGAAGGGCTGTGAATTGATAAGCTTTCTTTCCCAGAAAAAACCTGAGATACTTTCGTGATCTCTGACTGATGGGGATGTGAAAATAAGCGTCGCTGAAGTCCAGCGACGTTACCCACTCCCCTTTTTGGAGAGACAACCTTATTGTTTCCGGAGTTTCCATTTTGAAGGTGCCTGGTTTCAAAAAGAGATTGAGATGGCTGAGGTCCAAGATAGGTCTCCATCTCTGATTCGGTTTTGGTACCAGAAAAAGGCGGTTGTAAAAGGCCAGGGAGGATCTGATGACCACCTTTTCGACTACCAACTTGTTTATGAGGTCTGTTACCGACTGATACAAGGCTTTGCTTTTGCCGGGGTGAGCATAACCACTCTTGATCACCGGGGATCGGGTCAGAGGTGGTCTGATTTTGAAGGGTAGCGTGTATCCCTCTCGTAAAATCGAGACCACCCTTGGATTCGCACCCAGACTGAGCCAAACTTGCCAAAACTTTTGCAGTCTGCCCCCTACAGCCAAACTTGGGACAACATTGGGGGCATTTGGAACATATGGGGCAAAAAGACATTGACTTGCACAAAAAACACCTTTCACATCTTTTATTTTTCTCTTTGGCATACAGGGACTTATACCTTTCTTTTGCGGTGGCCCTTGGAAACAAACAGAATGAACATGATTTACAGCAAGACAAGACACACTTTGAGAAGGTAAACTTGGTGTCTGATGAAATGTCTCTGAACATGGACTGTCTATTACTTCTGAGTTTACAGTCTTGTTTACGGTCATTTTGTCCAACTTTGCAAAAACTGATATTGAGGGAGTTGGATCTAATAGGTAATTGTCATTTATAGTGCTTGTAACCTCTCGATTTAGAGAAACGGGGGTTGGAGCCACGTCCTCTGCCACGACCCCGGCCTCTATTCCGGCTAAACTGCCTCCAAGCCTGACGATCCTGATCTCCTGTACCGGTATTCCTGTCTCTGCTATCATAGGGACGGTACCTCTGTGAAGATCTCCAGCCGGTCTGTTGGGCAGCACCCGGACCGGGTCTGGGAACAGAACCGGCGGAGTGATGACTGGCAATATCCTGCTCTGCTGTACGTATAACGGCATCAGGGAATAATCCAAGCCCAAATAAAGGAGCATTACGCAGCTGGTTGTATGTATCAGGTTTGATCCCGTTCTTGACATGGTCAAGGTAAGAGTCCCGACGTAACAAAATCAAGTTGGACATTTGTACAAAGAGACTGTCCGCTAGGTGCTGGAGTGCAGTGCCCATGGCCACAGAAACATTTTGATGAAAAGCAGTAAGGTCTTTCAGGTCGGAAAGGGCAGTAGAAACCTCTTTTGGTGCTTTTCCCTTGTTAATTCTGGCATGAAGCATATTGACATGGCCGGTCATGCGTTCCTGTAATTCACTGGTGCAACGGTTAAATCCTGCTGTGTGATTTACTATGTACGAATTTTCCCTGGAGCACCTTTCCCACCGGCGCAAGTATTCCTGCGAAATAGTACGCGACGGGGGTCCTGTGGAAGGGTAAGCAGATGCCTTCACAATGCGGGGGAACTGAGAATTGACCTTGGCTTCTGAGTTATGCCAACTAAATAATGTCTTTCCCGGCCTATGCGGGCCCTCCGGTCTGATCATATGCATTTGGTACCATCTGCTTTGCGATTTCGGCACTTTCACAAACTGATCCTTCTTTAAACCAGCCGAATCTTGAGATCTGGAAGGATACCCTTCCGCCACCACTGTGTTCAACTTTTCCAACTTCTGGCAGAGCCAGTCATCCGGCGGCATGGCTACTGAGATGCGAGCAGGTCTTTTAGGTAGCTTCCCTTTCCAGGGATTATTACTCTTGTCCGGTTCACTGAGGTCACTCTCAAACGTAGGGATATGATTCCATCCCATAAAAGACCGGATGGATCTAACTGTCTCTCTGTAGTTCATATCTTCCGTCTGTTCAGGCCTGTCCAGGGTATCAGAAGATATTTCACCTTCATCAGACACTTGATCCTCGGAATAGCTGGCCTCAGAGTGAGGGGGGTCAATGTCCAGGGAATCCGGCTCCGGTGGAGCCCGGTAAGCTTCAGAAACAGTGGAATCCCCAAAGAGAGATGAACTTTGAACTACGGGTGGGGCTTGACCGGACGAACCGGGTTGAGCAAAAACTGGACCGGTTGTACCGGGAAGAAAGAGTTCTGAATGTTCCGGTTCAGAAACCACAGTAGCAAGTGGTGCAGGTTTAGGTTTCTGCTTAAGCACAACCTCCGGACCGGAGGTGGCTTGAGCCTGGACCGGTGGCTTAACAGGGACCGGAACTGATTTAGTCTGAAGGGTCCCAACATCTGGGGAAGGAGACACTTGTCTTTTCTTTGAGCGTTTATCATCTTTAGTGTCTTTACGGGACTTGCGTGACTTTTTCTGTTCCTTGACATCCCTTTGAACAGTGTTAGCATCCTGATGTTTATCAACCTCACCTTCTGCCGGGAACTCCACCGGACCGGTGAGCCGGGCAGAAGGGGGAATAAAAGGAGTGTCTGAAATGGGAGCATGGGAAGGCACATGCTGGACAGACGATTTAGGAGTAGAAAACACGTTGCCCCTGGAGAGTAATGCCTCAAACCGGGCGAATTGTTCAGCCCATTGATCCGATATTTGTTGGAGTTGATCAGAGGTAACAAAAGACGTACTAGTACTTGGATCCTCTGGTTGCGCATGCGCAGCAGACTGAGCTGCAGAAGGAGACGGCTGAAAAACGGGTTCTTTGTCTTCAATAGAAGCAATGACTGTAACTTTCTCCGGAGACACCAAAACACCAGACTTCTTGTCTTTGCGTATTTTATAAGTAGGGGTAGCAAGCATATCCTTTTGGGAATCTGTGAGCCCATCACAAATAAAGCAAGATTTCTTAGCAACACAGTCATCATCTCCAAGCCCTTTCTCACGGCATCTGGCACAGCGTTTGTGCAAATCAAAGGAGGCCATAATATGACCGCAAACGCCCCGCCTCTGTCCTTTTTTATCTCCAGGGGATGCCATGATATATGAACACAATAATTCACTACAAATTTACCAAGAATTCACTTGTATAATACATAAAAAAATTAAAATAGTTTCTCTTAAACTTCAAGCGTTTCAAATCCTCACGCGCCAAACAAAAAGAGGAAGAGCGCATGCGCACGCATGCGCAGTATACCGGCAGGTAGGCTGTACAGCCACCTGGCGAGTGAACAGGACACTACCGGTCCCGGCCAGAGCCCAGCTCAGGACGTTTTTTTCTAACGTTTGGCGTGACCGGCAGAGCGCCGGACAAATGCATCTGTCCACTAGGTAAGTTGTATTAACGCAATAAAATGTGTAGCTGCAATACTTTTGAAGATATAAGCCTTTTACTCATTATGGTTATCATTAAAAACTGACAAAGTACCTATTACTCACTTAGCTATTGAGATAGACATCCAAGTTACTCACCATGTTGTAGCTATGGAAAAAGTAGCTGAATAACATATTTTACCAAAATGCTCTAAATGCAATAGTTTTTAAGTTATAAATGATTTAGTATTGAGTAAGAACCTCAAAGTAGCTATTACTCAGCTATGCAATGAGCCACAGGTCTGAAATTTGACTATGTTATAGCTGACCCTAAAATAGGTGAATAACATCAGAAACTAAATACTCTAAATGCAATAGTTTTGAAGTTATAAGTGATTTACTCAACAGTGATAACCTAAAAGTAGCTATTACTCAGCTATGCCATGTGCTACAGGTCTGAAATTTTACTATGTTATAGCTGACCCAAAAGTAGTTGAATAACATGTTTGGTGTTCGGTGTTCGGTAGGACCGTAACGGACGCGTAATTTTAACAACATCTAAAATTGATGTAAAATACCAAATAATCTGGGCTTTTAGTCGTACTTTTTTCTATCATTACTGCTTTCCATGATATACCTTTAGTTATTTATCCTTTTAATATTGTTTTGAATGCTTTTAACTGTACAACAGTTGTCCTAGTTCATATTGCGGGTATTATCGCCCACTACCGGGAGTTACTCGGTGCTGTTTGGTTGTGTTTTATATTTTTTGAATATTCTGCTAGTGGATATTACGGGCATTACTGTCCTTTACCGGGATCTACTCAGTCATTTTTGGTTGTGGTTTGTACTTTTTTGTCCTTAATGTTTTTGCTGTCAATTTTTGCATGTTTCCATTTTGTCTGTGGTTTGTAATTCCTTATGATGCGGACTGTTACACTCCTTCTTTGTATTGTTGGCCTCTTTGTACATTACCATAAGAGTCAAAACAGAATTCAGACGAGGTGCGATGTCGGCCTGCATGGATGTAAATATGATGGACCCACTACCAAATCCATTTTGTTCATTTATGTCAGGACACATAGAGTCACTTTTTGTGAAAAGGCATCTTTCAGGCAGCTTGCTCTGGTTCTATTGTCGGGTGATGTCGCTCTAAATCCTGGGCCATTGAAGTTTGGGTTTGCTAACTGCCGGTCCATTAGGAATAAAGGTCCAATTCTCTGTGATGAAATCCAAACTGGAAATTTTGATGTTTTTGGTCTCACCGAGACCCATATCAAAGCTCTAGACACACCCTCATTTTTAAATGAGTTAACGCCTGAAGATTTTTCCCTTGTTCACACCAATAGAGAAAACAAATGTGGTGGCGGTGTTGGCTTTTTTATTAAATCTGCTCTTGATTTTAAAACCATTCATTCCCCCGAGTTCTCCTCCTTTGAAAATCACACTGTCTGTCTCACTCTTGATGGGCGTCGCTTGTTTCTTGGGGTCATTTACCGGCCCCCTGCCTCATCTGTAGTAAAATTTTTTGAAGATTTTCTGTCATATGTGGGTTTTTTGTCTTCTTTATCCCCCTCCTTTGTCATTTGTGGTGATTTTAATCTTCATGTCGACATTATGTCTCCAACAGTCTCTGAATTTAAATCAGTCATGGATTCTTGCTGTCTGTCCCAATACATCGATTTTCCAACTCACCTTCATGGTCATACCTTAGATTTGTTGATGGCTCCATCTGAGTTCTCTGCAATTTCAGATGTGAAAGGTTCAGGCTTCATTAGTGATCACAAAATTATCTCTTGTGTGGTTGACTTTCCATCTTTGGATACACCAATTCAGAAAGTTGTTACCTTCCGTCAGTACCATAAATTGAATATTGATAAATTCAGAAGTGACCTCCTGACTATTCCGTTTGTTAACTCACCATCTGATGACATAGATTTATTGCATGAACAGTACATGTCTGGTTTGTCTGGCCTTCTAGACATTCGTGCACCAGTGAAGACTAAACAGCTCATCAAACCAGCCCCAAGCTGGATAACTGATGAGTATAGAACTGCCAAGTGTATGAGAAGGCAGTTTGAGCGTGCCTGGAGAAGAGACAAATCCCCTGAAAATCGTTCCCGTCTTCGACGGCAGATAAACAGATGTAACCACATCCTAAATAGAAACAAGGGGTGCTTCTATCGTGATCTAGTCAGTGAAAATTGCGGCGATAGCAAGAGGTTATGGCATGCACTAAACAGAACATTGAGTCGGTCAAATTCTACTGTCCTCCCATCCTTTGATGATGAAAAATCTTTAGCAAACAGATTTGGTTCGTTTTTCATTGATAAAATTAAAAAGATTCGAGACACCTTTAAATACACCCGATCTCAGGTTCTTCATCCAGACAAGGAGCTGCCGACTTTCTGTTCCTTTCAAGCTGTCACTGAGACTGAAGTCCTTAAGTTTATCAAGGAATCCCCTTCTAAAACTTGCTCCCTTGATCCATGCCCCACTCACATTGTGAAACAATGTATTGACATTCTTCTCCCTTCATTGACTAAACTAGTTAACTTGTCCCTCAAAAACGGCATTTTCCCCAATCCTTTCAAACAGGCTATTGTCACTCCCCTCCTCAAAAAGTCAAAAGAATGATCATCGCTGACGGGAGGAATGCACAGTCGGCCTCGGGGCTCACTGTAACAATAAGAGTACGAATTATTTCAAAACAAAAAGCTGGTTCCCAATTGAAACCACAGAAACAACTTAGTTCTTCTTTCATTTACACAGTGGACCCATACCTCCTCTTTTTATGACACAGTGGGCCTATACACCATCATTTACTTACACAGTGGGCACCATCCTAGCCATCTACTATACACAGACTGTCCAACCTCAGTTCCTCCCTTACTTGTACAGTGGGCCCATACCTCCTCATTGTATGACACAGTGGGCATATACCCACTTGCTTACTTACACAATGGGTACCACTCTCGCCATCTACTGTACACAGACTGTCTAGCCTCATTTCCTCCCTTATTTGCAAAGTGGGCCCATACCTCCTCATTTTATGACACAGTGGGCCTATACCTCCTCATTTACTTACACAGTGAGCACCACCCTCGCCATCTACTGTTCACAGCCTGTCCAGCCTCAGTTCCTCCCTTACTTGTACAGTGGGCCCATACCTCCTCATTTTATGACACAGTGGGCCTATACCCCCTAATTTACATACACAGTGAGCACAACCCTCGCCATCTACTGTACACAGACTGTCCAGCCTCATTTCCTCCCTTATTTGCAAAGTGGGCCCATACTTCCTCATTTATGACACGTTGGGCCTATACCCCCTCATTTTCTTACACATTGGGCACCACCCTCGCCAGCTACTGTTCACAGACTGTCCAGAATCAGTTCCTCCCTTATTTGCACAGTGGGCCCATACCTCCTCATTTATGACACGGTGGGCCTATACCCCCTCATTTCCTTACACATTGGGCACCACCCTCGCTAGCTACTGTTCACAGACTGTTCAGCCTCAGTTCCTCCCTTATTTGCACAGTGGGCCCATACCTCCTTATTTATGACATGGTGGGCCTATACTCCCTCATTTTCTTACACATTGGGCACCACCCTCGCCAGCTACTGTTCACAGACTGTCCAGCCTCAGTTCCTCCCTTATTTGCACAGTGGGCCCATACCTCCTTATTTATGACATGGTGGGCCTATACTCCCTCATTTTCTTACACATTGGGCACCACCCTCGCCAGCTACTGTTCACAGACTGTCCAGCCTCAGTTCCTCCCTTATTTGCACAGTGGGCCCATACCTCCTTATTTATGACATGGTGGGCCTATACTCCCTCATTTTCTTACACATTGGGCACCACCCTCGCCAGCTACTGTTCACAGACTGTCCAGCCTCAGTTCCTCCCTTACTTGTACAGTGGGCCCATACCTCCTCCTTTTGTGACACAGTGGGCCTATACCCCCTCATTTACGTACACAGTGGGCACCACCCTCGCCATCTACTATACACAGACTGTCCAGCCTCAGTTCCTCCCTTACTTCCACAGTGGGCCCATAACTCCTCATTTTATGCAACAGTGGGCCTATACCCCCTGATTTACTTACACAGTGAGCAGTACCCTCGTCATCTACCGTACACATACTGTCCAACCTCACTTCAGTGGGCATATACCAACATTTACTTACACAGTGAGCACCATCCTCACCATCTACTGTACACAGACTGTCCAGCCTCAGTTCCTCCTTTTCTTGTAGAGTGGGCCTATATCTCCTCATTTATGACATGGTGGGCCTATACTTCCTCATTTTCTTACACATTGGGCACCACCCTCGCCATCTACTGTACACACACTGTTCAGCCTCATTTCCTCTCTTACTTGCACAGTGGGTCCATACCTCCTGATTTTATGACACAGTGGGCATGTACCCCCTCATTTACTTACACAGGATGCACCACCAAAGCCATCTACTGTACACAAACTGTCCAGCTTAATTTCCTCTCTACTGGAACAGGGAGCCGATACCTCCTCATTTTATGACACAGTGGGCCTATACCCCTTCATTTACTTACATAGTGGGCACCACCTTCGTCATCTACTGTACACAGACTCTCCAGCCTCACTTACTCCCTTACTTGCACAGTGGGCCCATACCTCCTCATTTTATGACACAGTGGGCCTACACCCTCATTTTCTTACACAGTGGGCACCATCCACGCCATCTACTGTACACAGACTGTCCAACCTCAGTTCCTCCCTTACTTGTACAGTGGGCCATACCTCCTCATTTCAGGACACAGTGGGCCTATACTCCCTCATTTACTTGCACAGTGAGTACCACCCTCACCATCTACTGTACACAGACTGTCCAACCTCAGTTCCTCCCTTACTTGTACAGTGGGCCCATACCTCCTCACTTTGTGACACAGTAGGCATATACCCACTCGTTTACTTACACAGTGGGCACCACCCTCGCCATCTACTGTACAGAATGTCCAGCCTCACTTCCTCCCTTACTTGTACAGTGAGCCCATACCTCCTCCTTTTATGACACAGTGGGCCTATACCCCCTCATTTACGTACACAGTGGGCACCACCCTCGCCATCTACTTTACACAGACTGTCCAGCCTCAGTTCCTCCCTTACTTCCACAGTGGGCCCATAACTCCTCATTTTATGCAACAGTGGGCCTATACCCCCTGATTTACTTACACAGTGAGCAGTTCCCTCGCCATCTACTGTACACATACTGTCCAACCTCACTTCCTCCCTTACTTGCACAGTAGGCCCATACCTCCTCCTTTTATGACACAGTGGGCATATACCCACTCGTTTACTTACACTGTGGGCACCACCCTCACCATCTACTGTACAGAATGTCCAACCTCACTTCCTCCCTTACTTATACAGTGGGCCCATATCTCCTCATTTTATGACACAGTGGGCCTACATCCTCATTTTCTTACACAGTGGGCACCACCCTCGCCATCTGCTGTACACAGACTGTCCAGCCTCATTTCCTCCCTTACTTGCACAGTGGGCCCATACCTCCTCATTTTATGACACAGTGGACCGATACCCCCTCATTTACTTACACAGTGAGCACCAACGTCACCATCTAATGAACACACACTGTCCAGTCTCAGTTCATCTCTTACTTGCACAGTGGGCCCATACCTCCTCATTTTAGGACACAGTGGGTCTATACCCCCTAATTTACTTACACAATGGACACCATCCCAGCCATCTACTGGACACAAACCGCCCAGTCTCAGTTTCACCATTACCTACACAGTGGGCCCATACCTTCTTATTTTATAACTTATTGACCCCACTTAACCTTCAAACTGGAATCAAAGGTCAAATTCAATTCTTGCAAATTATTAGCAGCCTATGATTTGCTATGATTGTTTTCACATTTCCAATAATAAGGAAGGTATGGGACCTTTTCAGTATGATGACCTCACCTGACCTTGAAATAAGAGTAAAAGGTTAAATTCAAGATGTGCTAAAGATTCAAAGGCTACGGTTTAGGTTGTTTTTACACTGGAGCTCTATTGAGACATAAAATACCGGTAGAATCAGATATGCAAGATCAAAGGTCAAATACAGGTCACACCATGACGTTGCACACATATAACCCTTGAACAATGTCCCTACCACATATTAACTTCCTACACCTTACGGTTTCTGATATATACCCTGGACAAGATTTTATAGGTCAAGGTCACTATAGCAAGGTCAAAGGTCAAATCAAGGTCACGCCATGACATTGCACACCTACAACCCTTGACCAATGTCCCTACCACATATCAACTATACCACATATCAACTTCCAACATATAGCCCAAAACAAAATTTTATAGATCAAGGTCACTATAGCAAGGTCAAAGGTAAAATCAAGTTTAGACCATGACGTTGCACACCTACACCTCATAACCAATGTTCCTACCAAGTATCAACTTCATACACCTTACAGTTGCCGAGATATAGCCCAGACAACTTTTTATAGGTCAAGGTCACTACGGCAAGGTCAAAGGTCAAATCAGGGTCACACCATGACGTTGCACACCTATACAACCTAACCAATGTCCCTACCAAGTATCAACTTCCAACACCTTACAGTTTTTGAGATATACTTTAGTAGCCCGGACAAGATTTTATAGGTCAAAGTCACTATGGAAAGGTCAAAGGTCAAATCAAGGTCACACCATGACATTGCACACCTACACCCCCTAACCAATGTCCGTACCAAGTATCAACTTCCAACACCTTACAGTTTTTGAGATATAGCCCGGACAAGATTTTATAAGTCAAAGTCACTATGGAAAGGTTAAAGGTCAAATCAAGGTCACAGCTTTTTCCCAACGCCCATCCGCCCGCCCATCCAGACACCATGGGTGAATAACTGCAGCATCAATGACGGTGGGGTAGGCTGTCTGAAAACAGGGGGTGAAACCAACAAGCTTCCACTTTTCAAGAGACACTTAATAACCACATTACATAATGTCCAAACACAGTGAGGTCACCTTACCATGAAGGAAAGAACTGAGACTGGACAGATTGTGTACAGTATGTGGCGAGGGTGGTGCCCACTATGTAAGTAAATGAAGGAGTATAGGCCCACTTTGTCATAACAAGAGGAGGTATAGGCCCACTCTGCAAGTAAGGGAGTAAGTGAGGCTGGACAGTCTGTGTACAGTAGATGAATAGGGTGGTGCCCACTATGTAAGTAAATGAAGGAGCATAGGCCCACTTTGTCATAACAAGAGGAGGTATAGGCCCACTCTGCAAGTAAGGGAGTAAGTGAGGCTGGACAGTCTGTGTACAGTAGATGAATAGGGTGGTGCCCACTATGTAAGTAAATGAAGGAGTATAGGCCCACTTTGTCATAACATGAGGAGGTATGGGCCCACTGTGCAAGTAAGGGAGTAAGTGAGGGTGGACAGTCTGTGTACAGTAGATGACGATGGTGGTGCCCACTGTGTAAGTAAATGAGGGGGTATAGGCCTACTGTGTCATAAAATGAGGAGGTATGGGCCCACTGTGCAAGTAAGGAAGAAATAAGGCTGGACTGTCTGTGTACAGTAGATGGCGAGGTTGGTACTCACTGTGAAAGAAAATGAGGGGGTATAGGCCCACTCTGTCATAAATGAGGAGGTATGGGCCCACTGGTGAAGTAAGGGAGGAAGTGAGGCTATACAGTTTGTGTACAGTAGATGGCGAGGGTGGTGCCCACTGGGTAAGTAAATGGAGTACAGGCCCACTGTGTCATAGAATGAGGAGGTATAGGCCCACTGTACAAGTAAGGGAAGAAGTGGGGCTGGACAGTCTGTGTACAGTAGATGGCGAGGGTGGTGCCCACTGTGTAGGAAAATGAGGAGGCATGGGCCCACTCTGCAAATAAGGGAGGAACTGAGGCTGGACAGTTTGTGTCCAGTAGATGACGAGGGTGGTGCCCACTGTGTAAGTAAATGAGGGGGTATAGGCCTACTGTGTCATAAAATGAGGAGGTATGGGCCCACTGTGCAAGTAAGGCAGGAACTGAGGCTGGGCAGTCTGTGTACAGTAGATGACAAGATTGGTGCTCACTCTGTAAGTAACTGAGGGGGTATAGGCCCACTCTGTCATAAATGAGTAGGGATGGGCCCACTGTACAAGTAAGGGAGGAACCGAGGCTGGAAAGTCTATGTACAGTAGATGGCGAGAGTAGTACTCACTCTTTAAGTAAATGAGGGGGTATAGGCCCACTGTGTCATAAATGAGGAGTGATGGACCCACTGTATAAGTAAGGGAGGAACTGAGGTTGGACAGTCTATGTACAGTAGATGGCGAGGGTGGTACTTACTCTGTAAGTAAATGAGGGGGTATAGGCCCACTGTGTCATAAATGAAGAAGTATGGGCCCACTGTGGAAGTCTGTCTGTCTGTGTACAGTAGATGGCGAGGGTGGTGCTCACTGTGTAATTAAATGAAGGGGTATAAGCCCACTGTGTCAAAAAATGGGGAGACAGAATAGATAGTGATAGTTATGCTTGCCATTTAATAATAAATTTATAATTTCATGAAAAACTGTATGCTCATTGAGCGGGTCCCACTGTGCAAAAAGCATGTCCCACTACAACACTGCACAGTGGGCCCCGAGGCCGGCTGTGTTTGCCTCTCTTCAGCGCTGAACCCCCTTCTCCAAAAAGTCCACCCTTTCAAAAGAGGATTTGAAGAACTACCGACCAGTGTCCGGTCTCAGCTTCTTGTCAAAATTGGTCGAGCGAATTCTGGCTGCCCAAATTAGATCTCATATGGATTCTCATGATCTTGGTAATACTTTCCAGTCAGCCTACAAGGTGGGGCACTCGACAGAAACTGCCTTGTTGTGCATCAAAAATGAGATTCACCTATCTCTGTCCAAGGGCATGCCTACAGCACTAGTGCTACTCGACCTGTCTGCGGCATTTGACACTATCGATCATGACACACTCCTATCCTGTCTGTCGTCTAGATTTGGTTTTGCTGGAACGGCATTAAAATGGTTTAGATCCTATTTCCAGGATCGTTTTCAGTCAGTCAAGATTGGTTCTAGTCTTTCGAATTTGTTCAAATTGAAGTTTGGAGTCCCCCAAGGTTCTGTCTTAGGTCCCCTTCTGTTTTCCCTCTACACAACACCTCTTGGTCAAGTCATCAGAAAATATACCGGAGTCCGTTACCACTTCTATGCGGACGACACTCAGTTGTTCATTCACTTATCCCCTGATGATAGTCTCAAGTCTTTTGACCGTCTTAAATCATGTTTGAATGATATTCAGGTCTGGATGTCTGAAAACAAACTCAAGCTAAATCCTGATAAAACAGAATTCATAGTCTTCGGTGCCAAAGACAGACACAAATGGCTCAGTGACTCACTACCTGTCAATATCCTGGGTAATTGCCTCTCTCCCGCAGATGTTGTACGCAATCTGGGTGTTCTGTTTGATGCAAAGTTTTGTTTCACCAATCACGTAAATTCTGTTATCAAATCCTGCTTTATCAGCCTCAGGGACCTTCATCGTATCAGGAGGTTTCTTTCTGTGGATACATCAGTGGTGATTGCAAATGCTCTGGTCAGTAGTCGTTTGGATTATTGCAACTCTCTTTTTCGCAGTTTGTCATCCCGAAATGCTACAAGGCTCCAATATGTTCAAAATGCGCTTGCACGGTTTGTCACTGGTGCTTCAAAGTACACTCACATTACATCCACCCTTAGGACACTCCATTGGCTACCCGTTAGACAACGTATTATCTTCAAAACCCTAGTTTTGGTCTATAAGTACCTCACCACTGGCCAGCCTAAGTATTTTGCACCATATCTCCCCTTGTACAAATCTGCCGTGAATACAAGACGTTCCAATCCCAAAAGTTTGTTCCTTCTGGTTCCCTCTTACTGTCCTTCCATCCATAAATCAAAGGTCCATTTTAACAATAGTTTCTCATATGATGCCCCTAAGTTATGGAATGATCTTCCATATGATATACGCAGTGCTCCAAATCTCTCCAGTTTCAAAAGTCGACTCAAAACCTACCTATTTCAGAAATCATTCCCACCATAGCTTCTTACTACCGAACACCGGACCGCCTCCCTGGCAACGACTCGGAACATGTCTAATGTCTCATGATTTATGCCTTACGGATTGGATGGTGTGCCTTAGAATCCGTTGATACGGAGATTAAGCACCTGGACAACTGATTGATTGATGTTTACACAAAATTCTCTAAATGCAATAGTTTTTACGTTACAGGTGATTTTACTCACGATGGAAGTTACTGAAAAGTCCAAAAGTAGCTATTACTCACTTAGCTATTGAGATAGACACCCAAGTTACTCACCATGTTGTAGCTATGGAAAAAGTAGCTGAATAACATATTTCAACAAAACGCTCTAAATGCAATACTTTTCAAGTTATAAATGATTTAGTGTTGAGTAAGAACCTCAAAGTAGCTATTACTCAGCTATGCAATGAGCAACAGGTCTGGGATTTGACTATGTTACAGCTGACCCTAAAATAGGTGAATAACATAAGAAACTAAATACTCTACATGCAATACTTTTCAAGTTGTAAGTGATTTACTCAACAGTGATAACCTAAAAGTAGCTATTACTCAGCTATGCCATGAGCTACAGGTCTGAAATTTTACTATGTTATAGCTGACCCAAAAGTACCTGAATAACATATTTACACAAAATTCTCTAAATGCAATAGTTTTTAAGTTACAGGTGATTTTAGTCATGATGGAAGTTACTGAAAGACCAAAAGTAGCTATTACTCACTTAGCTATTGAGATAGACACCCAAGTTACTCACCATGCTGTAGCTATGGAAAAAGTAGCTGAATAACATATTTTAACAAAATGCTCTAAATGCAATACTTTTCAAGTTATAAATGATTTAGTGTTGAGTAAGAAACTCAAAGTAGCTATTACTCAGCTATGCAATGAGCCACAGGTCTGGAATTTGACTATGTTATAGCTGACCCTAAAATAGGTGAATAACATAAGAAACTAAATACTCTACATGCAATACTTTTCAAGTTGTAAGTGATTTACTCAACAGTGATAACCTAAAAGTAGCTATTACTCAGCTATGCCATGAGCTACAGGTCTGAAATTTTACTATGTTATAGCTGACCCAAAAGTACCTGAATAACATATTTACACAAAATTCTCTAAATGCAATAGTTTTTAAGTTACAGGTGATTTTAGTCATGATGGAAGTTACTGAAAGACCAAAAGTAGCTATTACTCACTTAGCTATTGAGATAGACACCCAAGTTACTCACCATGTTGTAGCTATGGAAAAAGTAGCTGAATAACATATTTAAAAAAAATGCTCTAAATGCAATACTTTTCAAGTTATAAATGATTTAGTGTTGAGTAAGAACCTCAAAGTAGCTATTACTCAGCTATGCAATGAGCCAAAGGTCTGGAATTTGACTATGTTATAGCTGACCCTAAAATATGTGAATAACATAAGAAACTAAATACTCTACATGCAATACTTTTCAAGTTGTAAGTGATTTACTCAACAGTGATAACCTAAAAGTAGCTATTACTCAGCTATGCCATGAGCTACAGGTCTGAAATTTTACTATGTTATAGCTGACCCAAAAGTAGCTGAATAACATATTTACACAAAATTCTCTAAATGCAATAGTTTTTAAGTTACAGGAGATTTTACTCATGATGGAAGTTACTGAAAAGACCAAAAGTAGCTATTACTCACTTAGCTATTGAGATAGACACCCAAGTTACTCACCATGCTGTAGCTATGGAAAAAGTAGCTGAATAACATATTTTAACAAAATGCTCTAAATGCAATACTTTTCAAGTTATAAATGATTTAGTGTTGAGTAAGAACCTCAAAGTAGCTATTACTCATCTATGCAATGAGCCACAGGTCTGGAATTTGACTATGTTATAGCTGACCCTAAAATAGGTGAATAACATAAGAAACTAAATACTCTAAATGCAATAGTTTTGAAGTTATAAGTGATTTACTCAACAGTGATAACCTAAAAGTAGCTATTACTCAGCTATGCCATGAGCTACAGGTCTGAAATTTTACTATGTTATAGCTGACCCAAAAGTAGCTGAATAACATGTTTTCACAAAATTCTCTAAATGCAATAGTTTTTAAGTTACAGGTGATTTTACTCATGATGGAAGTTACTGAAAAGTTCAAAAGTAGCTATTACTCACTTAGCTATTGAGATAGACACCCAAGTTACTCACCATGTTGTAGCTATGGAAAAAGTAGCTGAATAACATATTTTAACAAAATGCTCTAAATGCAATACTTTTCAAGTTATAATTGATTTCGTGCATGATTTCATTAATTTTAAAGTGTTAAAAATTATTTTAAAAATTAATAAAAAAATAATTAAGAAAGATCCAGGTCTGACATTCACACAAGGGTATCTACTTATGACCTAGTACATATGTGCAAAATATCAGAGAAATCCCTGCAATAGTCACTGAGAAAATTGTGATAAAGTGTTAACATTTTCATACTTGGGGTGGGGGGTACCTCCCTTATAATGGCTCTAGCAAACAGACGAACAAACAGATCTGCATGCCTTGAACAATTTTTCATGCTAGGTAGATAAGCTATCTTTTAAAAAAAACAGCATGTCTCTGGGCCTTGTAGTTTCGTCGGAGAAGTCGCTCACGCGTACGCGTACGTACACGCCGCAGAGTGATGCCATAATGCCAGCTGACTGACAAGTCAGCTGACATAAAAACTAAGTGAACTGGAGGACCCCCTTTTTTGACATTAAGGTGACCTTAAGATTGCAGATACAGGGCTAAAACTTCAGCATGCGAAAGATTATCAAAAAGTAGCTGAATAAGTTATTCCAACAAAACGCCGAAATCCTAACCGTTTTTGAGATACAGACCAAGTAGCCATTTTAAAAAAATTTACAAAAATAAAACGCCTCCCATTCAGGTATCTATGGTGCGATTGATGAGAAAATCCTTTCTGACCTTGGAAATTTGGTCTAGAATGTACCAGATAAATTTTATAGCACAGGGGTGTGTGTTTTTTTCCGAAACGCGATGACGGGGTGTTTTGGAGTTATGCTTAAGGTTACCTTAAGTAAAGCTTAAGGTCTGCGCAAAGTATCCCAAAAATTTTTTCCGCCCCTATAGTTTTAAAGAAAAGAAGGAAAGAAAAATTTGAAAGGCTAAGAAGTTATTCAAGGGAGACCATAATCCGGCGGCAGCGGCGGTGATCAGTCAAACTTCGGTGAAAACAAATAAGCGTCCCTGACGGGCTGCTTAATTATGAAAAATAACAGAAAGGAATAGATGCACCTGTGTAGTAATAGATTCAACTGAAACATAATAGTAAGTGATTTGATTTCTTCAAACGACATATTAATAGCAACAGACTCAATATAACATATACAACTCCGATCAGTTTAAATTGCATTGATTGACTTAAAAAAATAAATAAATGTACACATCTTTTAAGTACCACTGTTGGATGATGACATCACAATACCTGGGTTTCTCTTTCCAGCTGACGTATTTGGTCTTCCCATATCATACTGTCACGGCGAGACTGTTTCAAATCATTTTCCAAATCACGTCTACGAGTCTTACATATGTCTGAACACTCTCCCCTGCAAACACAGTGAACACTGGTTCATCATATCTGACGTTATGGTACTATTAAGAAACCTCTTGGTCTTTAATATGACCGCCACTTTCTTAAAACCTATTTTAAGTAAATGCAAAGCTGCTGATCTATGATTTATTCAGGCTAACTAAATACACGTGTGGGCCTGCGTTTTATCTAGATGTACACAATTGTTAGCTAATGTCTCATCTAGGCTTACACACTTGTTGGCCTGTGTTTTATCCAGGCTTACACAACTGTTTGCCTGCGTTTTATCCAGGCGTACACACTTGTTTGCCTGCATTTTATCCAGGCTTACACACTTGTTGGCCTGTGTTTTATCCAGTCTTACACAACTGTTTGCCTATGTTTTATCCAGGCTTACACAATCCAGGCTTACACAACTGTTTGCCTTTGTGTTTATCCAGGCTTACACAACTGTTTGCCTTTGTGTTTATCCAGTCTTACACAACTGTTGGCCTGTGTTTTATCCAGTCTTACAAAACTGTTGGCCTGTGTTTTATCCAGGCTTACACAACTGTTTGCCTTTGTGTTTATCCAGGCTTACACAACTGTTTGCCTGTGTTTTATCCTGACTTACACAACTGTTTGCCGGTGTTTTATGTATGCTTAGGCTTACACAACTATTTGCCTGTGTTTTATCCAGGCTTACACAACTGTTTGCCTTTGTGTTTATCCAGGCTTACACAACTGTTTGCCTTTGTGTTTATCCAGTCTTACACAACTGTTGGCCTGTGTTTTATCCAGTCTTACAAAACTGTTTGCCTGTGTTTTATCCAGGCTTACACAACTGTTTGCCTTTGTGTTTATCCAGGCTTACACAACTGTTTGCCTGTGTTTTATCCTGACTTACACAACTGTTTGCCGGTGTTTTATGTATGCTTAGGCTTACACAACTGTTTGCCTGTGTTTTATCCAGGCTTACACAACTGTTTGCCTGTGTTTTATCCAGTCTTACAAAACTGTTGGCCTGTGTTTTATCCAGGCTTACACAACTGTTTGCCTTTGTGTTTATCCAGGCTTACACAACTGTTTGCCTGTGTTTTATCCTGACTTACAGAACTGTTTGCCGGTGTTTTATGTATGCTTAGGCTTACACAACTATTTGCCTGTGTTTTATCCAGGCTTACACACACTTTATACCCGTGTGTACAGGAAGACCTGTTAGCCTATTTTATATTTAGGCCTGCACACCTATTTGCCATGTTTTATCTGGGTGTACACACCTGTTGGCCTGTGTTATATCCAGGCTCACGCACATGTTGACATGTGTTTAATCAAGGGTAGATACCTGATGGTTTGTGTTCTCTCTGGGTTTACATACCTATTAGCCCGTGTTTTACCTAAACTTACATCCTTTTTGCCTGTGTTTTATCTAGGCTTGAACACAGGTGGTCTGTATTTTGCCTAGGCGTAGACACCTATTTGTCTCTGTTTTATCCAGACTTAAACATCTATTGACATGCGTTTCATCTGAGCTTACACACCTGTTGGCCTGTGCTTTAGCTGCCTCTTCTTTCTTGATTTTCTTTTCCTGTGCCAGCTGCTGCTCTATGAGCTGTTTGGACTTTTTCTCTTCCTGTAGCTTCTTTTCCAGGGAACACAGAGTCTGCTTATCTTGCTGTCTGCATGTTACTAAGTTATGCAATCTGAAAACATGGAGGATGCCACATAATAAATCACTCAAAATTTACCAGAAATTTTACTTAGTTACGCTTGGCAGCAACAAAGATGCATTGTAATAAACCACATGGGTTTTTTACCATAGCTAGCAACAAATTAAGAATTTTTTGGGAGTTTTTAATATAGGAAATTGGAAAGCAGCATTGTAAATCTCATTGGATATAACTGACCGATTTCCTACACATACAAAATTTTCCATTATGCACTCATCATTCATTTACTCATAACAGAATAAAATTAGCTAACTCATTTATAACAGTAAAAAATTAGCGAACTCATTTATAACAGCAGAAAACTAGATTGGGCCAACTCGGCGCCAACATATCCCCAGACAGGTCATCACTCACGCCACAGGTTTTGATCGGGAATTTTTTAAAACATAATTACCCATTATTATATGAACTTCAGCACATCAATCTACTCTGTTTATATCTCCCCAAGGAAGATGGTGTATCCCCAGACGCCGAATACATACCTCAAATTATATTTTCAATCTTCCTGCAATGATAACTCTAAACCTATTTTCAAAGTATTTAAATGATTGATGATTGAATGTCCATTCTAAATTAATAATCCCAAAAGAGCATATCTGTTTCTATATTTGTTGACAAATAAAATATTATTTTTAACTCAACTCATCATATTTTTCAATCTTCCTTCAAAGTATTTAAATGATTGATGATTCAATGTCCATTCTAAAATTCATAATCCCAAAAGCGCATATCTGTTTCTATATTTGTTCAGAAATAAAATATTATTTAAAAAAAAATTATTTATATTATTATTTTATTATATTATTTTTAGAATTTGCAAATTGTTTTCAGTTATTCATTTCCTCTATACCTATATATGTGGTCCATATATATGCAACCTAAATATGTGACACAATCTCAGTTCTGACTCCCCTTTGTGTTATATGTAATGAAGCCCACCACCTCCCACCCCCACCCCTCTCCCCTTCTCCACACCTCTCTCACTATTACACAAGATCTGCAACCCCATTGAGTTCTTTGTTTCTCATCTGATATCACTAAATACCTTTGTTTATTTAGTGTCACTCAATAGAGCTGGAGGTCCCAGAGGTGGGTGGGGGGAATACGGGTGGGGGGTGTGGGTTGAGCATAAATGGTAAACAAACAATCTATATAAAAGGGGTACTCAAATACAAAAAGAATTGAGAATTTTAAGTATGTGATTATCAACTGAAATGAGTTCATAACTGTAGGAGCTGTGCCAAAATTAACTGAGGCAAGTTGAATAAAACTGGGCTAGTTGAGGGTTAAAAATCCCCTAGTTTTACTACATAAGGATATAATTTCATTAATATTGGGACTTAAAGCTCACTTAAAGTGTCCATTTTGTCTACTTGAATATGTTTAACCAGTTTCATTTTAAAAAGTGAAAAACTCAGCAAGCAGAGGTATAACACACAAAAATAAGTTCTTAAAAGACTAAGATAGCCATAACATTATTAATATTCAAAATTTAAATAGACAGGCATTTCCTTTTAAAAATTCAAAGATTTCAGCTCTATAACCCACATAGTTTGACAGTTACTGGGCTTTAAAGTGGCATAATATCCATAAATTGGGTTTCTGTGGGCATTTTACAATTGTTAAAGAGACCTTAGCAATTAAACTACAGATCTGAAACTTTTTGGGGGACATACATAACAAACAAAAATTATATATAATATAGTTTAAGACTTGTCACACTAAGCATTTCCAAATAACAGGGCAAAATACGGAAAAAATGTCAAAAAAGGCACTTGGGCGAGTGTCTATGGCCCTCATACACAGGTTAAATGTCTACTAAAAACCTTGATTTTCGGCATATGTAAAAAGGACATAATAATGCATTCCCAGATGGGATTTCAGCTCCATCAATCACATAGTTTAACAGTTACAGGGCTTAAAGGTGGTAAAAAGTCCAAATATTGGGTCATTGTGGGCCTTTTAGAGATCTCGATGTGGCTTTCAAATTAAAGCTTCAGACTTAAAATTTGTTACATACTAAGATTACACATAGAATATGTATCTAATAAAGTTTGAAACTTCTCAGACTTACCATTTCCAAGTTACAGAGCAAAATATGTGAAAAATGTCTTAAAAGGGTCACTCAGGTGGGTGTTTAAGGTCCTCATACACAGGTTAAATGTCTACTTGAAGCCTTGATTTTTGGCACATGTAAAAAAAACATAATAATGTATTCCCAGATGAGATTTCAGCTCTATCAGTCACATAGTTTAACAGTCACAGGCCTTAAAATTGGCAAAAAGTCCAAATACTGGGTCTTTATGGGGCCTTCTAGAGACCTAAATGTGGCCTTCAAATTAAAGCTTCAGACTTAAAATTTGTCACATACTAAGATTACACATAGAATATGCATCTAATACAGTTTGAAACTTCTTAGACTTACCATTTCCAAGTTACAGGGAAAAATATGTGAAAAATGTCTAAAAATGGTCACTCGGGTGGGGATTTATGGTCCTCATACACAGGTTAAATGTCTTCTTAAAGCCTTAATTTTTGGCACATATAAAGATAACATACTAATATCTTCTCAGATAGGATTTGAGCTCTATCAGTCACATAGTTTGACAGTCACAGGGCTTAAAAGTAGCAAAAAGTCCAAATATTGGGTCTTTGGGAGCCTTTTAGAGACCTCAATTTGACCTTCAAAATTAAAGCTTCAGACTTAAAATCTGTTACATACTAAGATTACACACAGAATATATATCTAATACAGTTTGAAACTTCTCAGACTTACCATTTCCAAGTTACAGGGAAAAAGATGTGAAAAATGTCTTATAAGGGTCACTCGGGTGGGTGTTTATGGTCCTGATACACAGGTTAACTGTCTATTAAAGGCCTAAATGTTGGGGCACATATAAGAAAACACATAGATATATTCCCAGATGATATTTAACTTAGATGAGAGACATAGTTTGAAAGCTACAGTGCTTGAAAGTGGCAAAAAGTGCATAAATTGGGTCTCTGTGGGCACTTTTGAGACCTTAAGTCGACCCCTTTGGGTAAACCTACAGCCCTAAAATTTTCTACAGACAAGGATTACATATCAAAGTTATACCTAGCGCAGTTTGAGACTCATCAGAATTATCACTTCCAAATTATAGGGCAAAATATGTGTAAAGTATAGCAAAAAATCCCTAAGTGGGGGTATTTATGGGCCTCAAACACAATTTTCTCCTCAACTTAAAGTCATGATTTTCGGCACATGTACTAAGAACATATTAATGTGTTGTCAGGTAAAATTTCAGCCAGCTGAGCATCATAGTTTGTGACCTACAGGGCTCTAAGTGGCCAAAAGTGCAATTTCTGACCTTAAGGTGGCCATAAGTTCTTTTTTACTGGGAGTTTAAGGTCACCTTAAAATAGGGATCTTCCTTTGGGCACCCTTAACATGTGTACCAAGTTTGAAAAAAAAATATTAATTTGTTTTTGAGTTATCGCGTCCACAAGGAAATTTCTACGGCGGCGGCGGCGGCGGCGCGACGGACCTGAATCCAATATATCCCCGACTTTCGTCTGGGGATATAATTAGTTTACTTATAACCTGGACAAGTTGTAAACAGTCAATAAAAATCAATTCCAGTGATTTCATCAAATGCAAATTTTATCACATCATTTAATTCTACTAACAAGAGGGTCAGAGATGCCCCAAAAGGTGGGTTGTGAAGGCAGCAATAAGGTTAGCGACTGCTGTAATTAAATTTAGAAACACAAATGTTGACAGACAAACGGACAAAAACAGACAAATGAAACAGATAGAATAACACTAATTTTGAAAGCAACTTAGCTACGATGGTGAATTATTTCCCCGTCAAGTTTGAATTCGATTTGACAAAGCGTTTTTGAGTTAGAGTCCAGAAACACAAATGTTGACGGACAAGCGAATGGATGGAATTACACAAAGTTTGAAAGCAACTTAGTGATGATGGTAATCTATCTCCCTGTCAAGTTTTAATCCATTGGACAAAGCGTTTTTGAATTAGAGTCCGGAAACGGAAATGTTGATGGACAGACAAATGGACAAAAAATGGACAAATGAACAGACAGAATTACACCAATTTCCAAAGCAACTTAGCTATGAAATTGATCTATCTCCCTGTCAATTCTGAATTCGATTGGACAAAGCATGTTAGAGTTAGAGTCTGGAAACTGAAATGTTGACAGACAGACAAACGGACAAAACACAGACAAACAAACAGACGGAATTACACCAATTTCGAAAGCAACTTTGCTGTGATGGTGATCTATCTCCCTGTCAAGCTTGAATTCAATTGGAAAATGGACAAACAGACGGAATTACACCAATTTCGAAAGTAACTATGAAGGTGATCTATGTAGCTGTCAATTTTGAATTCGATTGGACAAAACGTTTTTTCAGTAGAGTCCGGAAATGGAAATGTTGACGGACAGATGGACGTCGGTTTATTTGGGGTTTTACGTCGCTTTCAACACTGTACAGGTCATATCACGACGGGTAGTTGGAAGGGCAGAGGAAACCAGTACATATAGTTCGCTAGGGTTGTGTACTGTAAACTGCCGACCAGCGGCAAGCAACTACCAGCTTTCCCACTTAAGGCCGTCACGGGGATCGAACCCCGGCCTCAGAGATGGGAGGCGAGAGTGTTACCACTCTGCCACCGTGGCCCCTCAGATGGACGTCGGACACATCCATCTAATAGGTGGGTTGGTTACACGCAACCCGCCTAATAAAGAAGGTAAAGGTGACAAATACAACTTTATATGAACCAACCCAATAATAATTTTTACTACCACAAAATAGACTTACTTATTCTGAAGATTCTCATTGTCCTGGCGTAGCTGTAGGAGCTCTTCCCGTGCAGATTTATCTTCCATACTCTGTCTGTTTATTTGAGATCTCAGTTCTTGCTCTGTGTTACGGGAACTCTGTAAGTCTGCCTTCAGCTTTTTTACGTCACTTTCCAACCTGAGAAAATAAGTACAAAAGAACACAAAATCAAATTGTAATTGAAATGCAGTGTATACAACATGTGGCAGAAACTATTTCATCAGAGAGTGACTTTGGGTGGTGGATTGGTAGAATCCTGTTTATATGGCAAAAGATACTGTACTAAATAATATACTAAAACATACCTTTCTCTGGAATCAAATCTTTATGACAAACAAAGTCACAATTCATCTCTTATTGCTCAAAACAAAAGCTCTTTTTATTTTATTACTCTGAGTTGAAATATGTACACTTTAAGTTACTCTATATATTAGACATTGAGTTATAGTGCATAACATGGTAAATTAAAACCCATCAACCAACAGAAAGACATTCATCCAGTTATATTTCACTTGTACTTAACCACAATCAGTTTTCTCACATAATCCTTATTTTAACAATACAGATATACATATTCTCTATTTTGACAAACATTTACCAAACATTACATCTACCACTAACTACAAAAATATTCACATTATTTCATTGTACTCTATACAGATTTAGCCATATGATTACAAAAACACTTCAGAAAGAACATCACTGTTGATATTTATATATCATCTACTGCTTCCCTTCATAAGTTGGCCGCAGTCATAAGTTGGCCACGGCTCATCTACAGGCTCCAGAAAGACAAATAGGTTATTGTACACCAATGAAAGGGCGGCCAACACACTGTGAAAACCCTTTTTTCTGTTTTTTTTCTGTATGTGTGGTGAAATTAGCATTTTCAGAAACTAGTTGTTTAAACCGAAACAACTTCAACACTAACAAGCCACAACTCGAATTACTGTCACTTTTGCAAGCATTATAATCTATGCATTACAATGAGTCCCTGGGGTTTAGATGACTCATGGCCATGGCTCGTATTCCTAACACTGCAACAAAATAATCTAGAGTACAAGAAATTGTATTTTTCGCAGCAAAAACAAAGCTCCTCAATGAGCATTAATGATTTCACTGAATGACTATTTTGCTCTATTTAACATATTTTTCTATTTATGCAAAAATTCAACCAGCCTGCAAAAATGGTAGGAAAAGGATCTCTTGAAAGAGTCTGCCTATATCTTGTTTGCCATAAATTTCACCGAAATTGCTCTATCTCACACCATTTCCAAGATAAATGTATATTTGCATTTTACACAGAAATTCAAGAAAGCCACCAAAAATGGTGGGAAAACAATTGTAACTGTTGACAAAAAGTGCCAGACAACTGGGAGCCAAAACTATTGCTGAAATAGCTGAATCTTGTACCATTTTTGAGATAAAATATATTTTTGCATTTTACTCAGATATTCAAGATGGCTGTTAAAAATTTCGTCCAAATCGCTATATCTTGCACATTTTTCAAGATAAATATGTTTTATGCAGAAATTAAAGATGGCCGCCAAAACTCATGGTGGAAAACAATTTTTGGCAAAGGGTGCTTGACTCTGCATATACTCTACAGGCCAAAAATTTTGTCAAAATTGCTCTATCTCGCACCATTTCTGGGATATTAAAATATTTTTCTTTTTTTTTTTCGTTAAGAAAAATAGTGGCATTTATTTAATAAGTTTGCTATTTTGTATCAGATCACTTCCAAAAGTTAACTAGACTTACGCATCAGAGAACCGATGCAAATTTGTATCCACCAGAAAGACAACTCACCAAAGTCAATGAACCATTGTTTGACCTTGGAGGGGGCCAAAGGTCAAATCTGACCACATCAAAAGATTATCAGCCCATGATTTCCTATAAGTTGGTTTCATATTGCAAACCTCTAGGATCAATAATAAGCAAGTTATAAGCACTTTTAAGTTTGGCTGTCCTCGTTTAACCTTGAAGGAGGGGCTCAAGGTCAAATCTGACCACATCAAAAGATTCCCAGCCCATGATTTCCTATCTATAAGTTGGTTTCACATTGCAAACCTCTAGGATCAATAATAAGCAATTTATAAGCACTTTTAAGTTTGGCTGTGCTCGTTTGACCTTGAAGGAGGGGCTCAAGGTCAAATCTGACCACATCAAAAGATTCCCAGCCCACGACTTTCTGTAAGCTGGTTTCACATTGCAAACCTATGAGATCAATAATAAGCGAGTTATAAGCACTTTAAAGTTTGGCTATCCTCGTTTGACCTTGATGGAGGGGTCCATGGTCAAATCTGACCATATCAGAAGATTCCCAGACCATAATTTCCTATAGGTTGGTTTCACATTGCAAACCTCTAGGACCAATAATAAGGGAGATACAGGCACTTTTAAAGTCCGTTATGTGGGGTACTTTGGCACTCCGTGGATAACCTTGAATTAAGAGCTTCAAGGTCAAATTTCTGCAAGGTTGTAGAGGACATATATATGTGTTATATATATCACCTATGAAGAGATTCAACCTTCTACCTATGAGAACCAGCCAGTAGAAAAAGGTAGATAATTTTCGAAGAAATGCCTGTGGCGGCCATCTTGTTTTTCAGAATGAGGCTAATTTCAGTCCCAGAAGCTTACCTCCCAATGAAAATATCCTGCAATTTTGGTGACCCTAGCTGGTGTAGTTTACCTCTGAGAGCATTAATACCGAAAATTTGTCTATGCGTGGCTGGGGCGGGGGCGTAGCAAATGCTGAACCAAAGTATCCACCGGATGCCTCTGGTGGACGCAATGATTTCCAGACATCTATATAACAAACCTACCTGGCAAAATTTATGAGATTGGGAGAAGCTCTTTTAACGTTATTGTCCTGACAAGCACACCCCTTTTATAAATATGTTTTTGGTCACGTGACTTCTCTGATTTGTCAAAATGTCATTATACCATACTCAGAAAAATTTCCCAGGGCTACTACAAACGTGCAAAATTTAAAGAGAATCCACCCAGTGGTTGCCGAGCTATTAGCAATAGAAAATGCGGGAGCCGGCGGTCTCTTCTGCATGAATTTCTCTTGTATAAAAACAAGCGCCCCTTGTAGGACGCTTAAAGAAGGTTTAATATAGAAAGCGGGAATAAAACACTTGTGGGAGGTTTGTAAAATTAGAAAAGTTACCATCAAATCTGTATTAAGTGCATGTCCTATTAACATTTTGAACACAAACTGCAAAAATGACCTTAAAAAAGATTTTGAAATTTACAAACTAAAACCTGTATGTATACTCACCGAACCAGGGCTTCATCCTTGTTGTTGGAGTAGACTGCTGCAGCGTTGTTATTCTTGCCTTTCTTGGCAGAGGATGAGTGAGTAGATGTAGCAGTGGTAGTGGGGGTGCTGGTAGCAGTATTAGTATCCTTGTGATTGTTCAACTTTGACACAGCAGTGGTACTACTCGAGTTTTGTTGCTGGTTCCTACCCCCACCTCCTCCATATTGCTGTTTATAAGACGTCTTGTTAGCAGTATTACGCTCGTTACGCTCCTTCTCAAGACTCTCCTCATTAAAATCGTCCATGTTTCGTTTTTTAGGGGGTGGCAGGCTGTTATAGATGTACTCCGTGTCTGCCTCTATACAGCTGTGGGGGGACACAGCCACTGAGCTTATGTTATTCTGTTTATTACTGGGTTTGTTCACTGTATGGTGGCCACTGTTACTGCTACTGTTGTTGGCTGTTGTAAGATCTTTGTCTGGATGAGAAGTGGAGCTGCTGTGATGATGATGCTGATGATGACTGTGATGATTATGAGAGGAATTGGAAGTATTGGAAGTGTTGTTTGAGTCTGTGTTGTGTTTACTGTTACTATGACTACTGTTACTACCAGTACTTCCACTTCCTGTGCTGGTGGCAGGAGAGGCTTTCTTGTCCTGTTTTGCTGAGGGCAGGGAGCCATTCTGCTGAGGGGTACTGGAGGTTGTGGCAAGGGTGTTTGAGATTGATTCCTCTGTTTTATTTGGCAATGCTAAAAAAATATATACATATATTTATTGAAGTAAATATTGTAACAAATACATGTGAAGTACCCAATCATTAATATGCAGTGTTCCCTGTTAACACACTTTGTACAGGGGTCAACTACAATTTAATAGGTCAATAGCTGGTGAACTTATAAATAGCCTAATGGTGAGAGTTTTCACAATTCATTATAAGCTATACTTACTCTGTGACTCAGTCCATACTTGTTGGAGATGTTAAAAAATGAGTCTGTCATGCCAAATGTCTTGTGAAACTTAGATTGAAATCTTTGCAATCATGTTACCCTTCAAGAGCGTCTGTGTGGGGACAGTCTTCTCTTTTAGAGTAAAGTAACCTCACTTGTGGGTAAGGCTGCATTGGTTCTTCAGTTACTCGGAAGTGAAACGATTCAGTTTAATACTCGAGTCAAGAAAAGTAAACCAGGTCTTCAAAAACAACTAAATATAGACATAAAATCTACTACAAAATTTGATTTTTCTTTAAATATATGAACATATTTATATATTTTTTCAAATACAAGGTGTTTCCATTTTTCAATTTTATAATTTTTAAGCATTTACAAACTTTAAATGTATGTGCAACAATGATTTTATAAGATGGCATTCTAATTAACATATTTTGAAGACGTCTCAAATATTGTATATCAAATAATGCCCGTACCCCATAGCCTTGGGAAATATTTTTAACACCATGAGATATAGAAGTACTGTATCAGTACAAAGTTCAGGATACTTTCAGAGCACTGTCAGTTATACAAAGGTCCAAACAATGTTTAAATAGAGAAAATACTGTCTAAGAAAAAGATAATGCATGTACTTTATCTACATCTGGCATGGCCGAATTATGGTTTAGAGGTTTTGAATATTACCATGCATACAGAAGTGGTAATACATTCAATGAATGCTTATGTGTGGTGTTGGAGCAAAATTGGTGGCTCACTTGATGGAATTCCATCTGTTACAATGGGAAGTTGTAAAAGTAAAATTCTTAATGAATTCTAATATGATTTTAACAGTGCTTAATTTGCATCAAAAGACAGACCCAATGGTGCAACAAGATTTGAAAGGTCAAGGTAACTATGACAAGGTCAAAGGTCCAATCAAGGTCACACCATGATGATGCACACCTACACCCCCTAACCAATGTCCCTAGTATCAACTTCCTACACCTCACGGTTTCCGAAATATACCCCGGACAAGATTTTATAGGTCAAGGTCACTATGGCAAGGTCAAAGGTCAAATCCTGGTTAGACCATGATGTTGCACACCTACACCTCCTAACCAATGTCCCTACCAAGTATCAACTTCCTACACCTTACGGTTTCCGAGATATAGCCCGGAAAAGATTTTATATGTCAAGGTCACTACAGCAAGGTCAAAGGTCAAATCAAGGTCACACCACGACATTGCACACCTGCACCCCCTGACCAATGTCCCTACCAAGTATCAACTTCCAACACCTTACGGTTTCTGAGATATAGCCCGGAAAAGATTTTATAGGTCAAGGTCGCTACGGCAAGGTCAAAGGTCAAATCCTGGTCAGACCATGATGTTGCACACCTACACCCCCTAACCAATGTCCCTAGTAAGTATCAACTTCCTACACCTCAAAGTTTCCAGAGATATAGCCCGGACAAGATTTTATAGGTCAAGGTCACTATGGCAAGGTCAAAGGCCAAATCCTGGTCAAATTCCTACACCTCACGGTTTCCAAGATATAGCCCGGACAAGATTTTATAGGTCAAGGTCACTACAGCAAGGTCAAAGGTCAAATCAACGTCAGACCATGACATTGCACACCTACACCCCTAACCAATGTCCCTACTAAGTACCAACTTCCTACACCTTACAGTTTCCGAGATATAGCCCGGCCATATTTTATATGTCAAGGTCACTACGGCAAGGTCAAAGGTCATATCAAGGTCACAACATGACGTTGCACACCTACACCCCCTGACCAATGTCCCTACCAAGTATCAACTTCCAACATCTTACGGTTTCTGATATATAGCCTGGACAAGATTTTATAGGTGAAGGTCACTATGGCAAGGTCAAATCCTGGTCAGACCATGATGTTGCACACCTACACCCCCTAACCAATGTCCCTAGTAAGTATCAACTTCCTACACCTTACAGTTTCCGAGATATAGCCAGGACAATATTTTATAGGTCAAGGTCAAATCAAGGTCAGACCATGACGTTGCACACCTACAACCCCTAACCAATGTCCCTACCAAGTATCAACTTCCTACACCTTACGGTTTCCGAGATATAGCCCAGACAAGATTTTCACACTCAAGGTCACTACGGCAAGGTCAAAGGTCAAATCAAGGTCAGACCATGACGTTGCACACCTACAACCCCTAACCAATGTCCCTACCAAGTATCAACTTCCTACACCTTACGGTTTCTGAGATACAGCCCGAACAACTTTTTCCCGCTGCCCGCCCATCCCGACACCATGGGTAAAACAATACCCAGACAGCCCTTAAGAGCTGTGGGGTAAAAATGGCTCAAGTTTCCTCGATTTTGCATTATAAATGTGTCTTTATTTTAAAATTCAATAAACTATCAATATTCTTTCCCGCTGTACGCATTTTATGCATTTTATAAGGTGTAATATGTCAAAATATGAGGCAGTTAATTTCATGGGTGATAATCATACAATTAACCGAGTCGGAGTTGGTTCTTCCAAAACGAATAATCGAGGCGCATTTTCGGGCTCGCTTGCAGCCTTACTTGTGGGTAAACAGGAACTCAACAAGGCATTATTGCTTTAAATATACAGACTTTTTAAAGGTTACCAGGACCTCTTAAAGATTACCAAATACCTGAACAAACAGGCAAATGGGTTTATTAATTCCTGTAGGCAACACATCGAAACTTAAATTTAATTTGGTCTCTAAGCAAATCAGACTGAACAGGATACTTAGGTCTAACAATTCAAAATGATCCAAGTGGGGGAAAAAGAAGCAAACTGGAATGAAGACCAAGCATTTCACACATGTACACACACAATTCCCTGAAACATTCTAATCATGAAATACATATAATTTTTGACACATTGAGACATTAAGTGAAATAGTACAAAGATCATGGGACTTTCACAGCAAAAAATGTCAGTTATGCAAAGGTACAAATAATATTAGCGCAGAAAATAATTAGCATTTAAATGAGAGAAAATGTCTGTAAATTATGAAGCTGCAAAATTTATTAATTGAAGTATAGTTACCAATAGAAATAGCACAATTAAGTAAAAGTGCATACAATCAAAATAGCAATCCAAATATCTTTGTCATAAGAGAATTATATCTCCATTATGCCAGTTGAACTCACACTGGCAGGGCCAAGGTTAAAGATCACACCATGACTTAGCATACTAAGCATACCCACACTTCCCAACCAATGAGCCATTCAAGAATCAACCTTCTACACCAAACAGTTTCTCAGATATGGCCCAGACAAAATATTAAAGGTCAAGGTTACTACAACAAGGTCAAATCAAGGCAACACTATGCTGTTGCTTACCTAGACCCTCTAACCAGTGTCCCTAACAAATATCAACTTCCTACACCTTATAGCTTCCGAGATATAGTCTGGACAAGATTTTCAAGTTCAAGGTCACTATGGTATGGTCAAAGGTCAAATCATTGTCACACCATTACATTGCATACCTAAATCCCCAACTATGTCCATACCAAATAACAACCTTCTACACCTTACAGAATCCAAGAGATAGTCTGGACAAGATTTTAATGATCAAGGTGACTACAGCAACATCAAAGGTCAAATGAAGGTCACACCATGATGTTGCAAACCTACACTCCCTAACCAATGTCCCCACAAAGTATCAACTTCTACACCTCACATTTCCCATACGCCCCAACCGATGTCCTTACCAAGTTTCAACTTCTAAATTTTATGGTATCCGAGATTTAGCCTGGACAAGATTTACAAACTCAAGGTCTCTATGGCAAGGTCAAAGGTCAAATCAAGGTCACACCATGATGCTGCACACCTTCACCCCCAACCAATGTCCCTAAAATTTTTTAACTTCCTATACTTTATGGTTTTTGAGATATAGCCCGGAGAAGATTTTAAAAGTAAAAGGCACTGCAGAAAGGTCAAATCAAGGTCACACCATCACGTGGCACACCTACACCCCCAACCAATGTCCCTACCAAGTTTCAACTTGCTACACCTTACTGCTTCCGAGTATCGCCCAGACATACTTTTTCCTACCGCCCTACCACCCATCCGGACACCATGGGTGAAAACCATACCCACACAGCCCTTAAAGGCATTAGGGTAAAAAGTAACAGGCATTTTTCATCTTGATATTGTAAATGCTGATTTGTGAAAAGTGCAAGATTTGTAAAGGCACACTTCTAAAAGTAACCTTTGAAACTCTTCTATACATATACTAAGCTGCCCCAGCTGCTATGTTTTAAGCAGTACTTACATGCAGTGTTAGCTTCTTTCTTACCAATAATTCAATATTCAATAGGAGACTACACATATATTTTCTAGCAGTTATTGTTGAATAGCAAAGTTGTAAACAAACAACCATGTTATGATTTAGTGTAATTTGCTTCCCTGCAAAAACACCATTCTGATAAATTTAACATATGGGATACTCTGTCTTTTGTAAAATATTTACAGTGAAGTTACAGTAGCTATTTTCTCAGTTGCTGATATTTTTAGTTTACCAAAACCAAGCAGGAACAATAAATTGGTCAGATATGTAAATACCAGAATCTAAAAATAGCGGACACCCTTAGCATGAAAATTTGCATAACAGTACTGCATACTAAATATACACCATGGAGTATGGATTCCAAATGCTGCATACTATTCATCAAATCTAGCAGCAGATGGGTATCTCTCAACATGACCCAGATCTAGAGAAAGGAACCTGTGCAGTCTTCAACTTACCCTTTTGTTTGTCTACATTCTGCAATTCTGTGGGCAGTGCCTGCTGCAGTAGCTGAATATAAAATTCATTTTCCTTTTCTACATCTTTTTGCTTTCTCTAAAAGGGATTGAAAGAAAAAGAAAAATTTGATAAAACCATAAGAACACCTACATGACCGCTTTGACTGCGTTAAGATCTAAATAATGGTTTCACGAAAGTTAAGAATCTAATTCTAACTGGACTTTTATAACACTTTTATAACACACATCTCCCCTTTCCAAAGGGAATTCTAAGGCACAACAGAACCAAAACAGCCAACCTATTTCAGTAACCAAGGACAGAAAAGAAGTCAAATACCACAGAGAATGCCAATGGATGATTGAGACTATGTATGCCTTGGTGCACAGGTAGGTTTTAAACTGCTTTGTGAAAGAGGCTAGGGAGGGGGGGCGCAAGAATTTCATAAGGAAGAGAATTCCAAATAGTGGGGGCATCAAAAGACAGCTTAGGACGGAGTTCCCAAATGCAAAATCTGATAAGGATCGCAGTAGATTATAGAAGGTTTTCGAAAAATTCAAACAGTTTAAATGCATAGGGAACATATGGGACTAGCTGAATGAAAGGATGGACGTTCCAAATTATTACGACCTCATTCCTATTCTCTCAAATATACATTTCCACAGGATTTTTTTCTTTTTACTAAAATGCCTCTTCTAATTGACAATGCATTATGCCCCTAAAATGAAACTATTCCAGGCTATTCAGACAATGGAGGCTGTACTTTATGTGCAGTCCTTCACACTCATTGTTAGTGTAAGGATTCAGTCTAAATATTCAGAATTGATTAATCAGTTAATTTTACCAATCAAACTAGAGGAATGCTTTTGCTAACAAAAGCGAAGCGTCCCTTAAAGTTTAAAATGCTTTGTGGTTTTAATAAGCATGCTGTAAAGCTAAGAATGCACAAAGCTGCACCGTATGCTTTCCCAATACCTCTTAATATATTCTGAAGCTATAAAAGCAACAATAAAGGAGATATAAGGCAAAAACTCCAAAGCAGCTATTTATGACCCCAGTTTGGCCCATAAGGGAGGGTCGGGGTGGGTGGGGGGGTGTGGGGGTGGGGGGTGTGTGTGTGTGTGGTAAAACTGACCGGCTATTTAGACTCTCCATATATGCTTTCCCAATACCTCTTAATACATTCTGAAGCTATAAAAGCAACAATAAAGGAGATATAAGGCAAAAACTCCAAAGCAGCTATTTATGACCCCAGTTTGGCAGATAAGGGGGGGGTCGGGGGGTAAAACTGACCAGCTATTTAGACTCTCCACATATGCTTTACCAATACCTCTTAATATATTCTGAAGCTATAAAAGCAACAATAAAGAAGATAAAGGCAAAAACTCAAAATCAGCTATTTTATGACCCCAGTTTGACCCATAAGGGGGGGTCGGGGGGGTAAAACTGACCGGCTATTTAGACTCTCCATATATGCTTTCCCAATACCTCTTAATACATTCTGAAGCTATAAAAGCAACAATAAAGGAGATATAAGGCAAAAACTCAAAATCAGCTATTTTATGACCCCAGTTTGACCCATAAGGGGGGGTCGTGGGGTGAAACTGACCGGCTATTTAGACTCTCCACATATGGTTTCCTATTACCTCCCAGTACATTTTATAGCCCTAAATGCAATACTTAAGAAGATAATAGGGGGGTTGGCCTAAATTTAAGGCTTTCAGATTGGAAGGTGTCAGAAAATCACTCATAAATGAGACATTTTTCAAGGGATTGCTCCCAAAATCTAATCAGCTCGCGTTTTCGATAGTATGAACAGGTGTGTCAAATTATAAGGCTCTGTAGCAAGTAGTTTTTCCTGAACTGTGATGACGGGGGGGTGTACTTCAAAAAATAGTTTTTGATCATGTGACCTTCATAAAGGTAAAAGGTCAAATTTAAGCATGCAGAAAAATTTTCCCACGCCTAAGGTATATAACTGCCAAATATGGTTTGAAACCTTCTAATAATAAGGGAGATATTCAAGGGAGACCATAATGCGGCGGCGGTGAGGAAACTGAGGCGAAAACAAATAAGCGCCTTTTCAGGGACGCTTAATTATGGATCGTAATCACTATTTTAGCTCCTTGAAATAAACAACAGAAAGACAGTCTAAAATATATATATTAAGAGTCAGCGCAAAAAGATAACTGAATAAGCAATAATATTCTGATGTTTTATAGATTTATTACTACTAGATTGCATTATTTCCACATTCTTCAAACAATATAAAGAAATGGTGAAGAGAATTCCAAGAACTCCAAATCCTGTGCATGGGCAGTATGATGATAAGCCAAGTAAAAATAGCAAACTAAATAAATCACTTAAAATGACAAAAAAGCCTGAAACCTCATAAAACTCCAGAGAAAAAAAACAACATAACACTTGGAATTTCACATCTACATTAGATTTTGAAAGTCAGTACTTTACTTTAATAAATGACTTGTTTGCATTTAAAGGGAGAAGCACCAAAACAAACACCACACAGATGTTTAAATTTTATCCAACAACAGACTAAAGCAAATTCTATCTTGTTTACATATCCTAAATTCTGCTCCATCAAAATAACTACTACTATATTGTAAAAGTAGGTCATAAAAATACATGTAGTTACTGTTTATTCTTACTGCAACTACATACTTATCTGCTATATAGCAGTTCAACTTCTGACACACATACTTTTACAAGACCATTTACTGTTATCTAAATTTCAAAAGTTACTTTACTCTTTCTATGCATTATTTTTTGTGACTTCAAGAGTGATAAAACAACATGAACTTAGGCTAAGATTAACAATGTACATCCAGGAGACTATGTATTAAGTCTGGCTACTTTGTAACAATTTTTTCAAGCTTCGTAACATTATATTTAAACTTCACTTCTTTTACAACTCTATATGATATTTTATCATTAGGTCCAATATAAGAACTGTAAACCTGGCCTAATAAAATAAGACATTTACATGACACAAAATTTTCAAGAGTGTAATCAGCAACTTAACCAGAAAATGTAAAATAACCCATTAACTTTATGCACATTTTCACTTAAAACGAGGTAAAGGGAGTGAAATATACAGTAGCTGTCAAAGTTTTTACACTGAGAGAGTTTAATTAAGTGAAAGTAAAACATAAAGAAGACTTTTTAAATTAAATATTCACCATATGCATGCAGCTTAACTTCAAAAAGAGTGTTTATTATTGTGTGAAACATCGTGGATATATCTCACAAAATTTAACTGTAAGTTTTATCAAATAGACACACTTAATTTTAAATTGTCCTATGTCCTTTCTACAATTTTCTAGCTGAAACAAATATATCAAGTTCCTTAGCTTAAATATTGTGTTACTCATTACAAAGGCCAAAAGGGCCAAGATAAACTTTCCTGTCAAAGAAACAAGCTTCATATTCCTGACTCTTTTATAATAAGAAACTAGACCAAGGATGCATCTGTGGCCAGATGCAAGATGTATCCACCAGAAAAAAGGCCAACTAACATAGTTTAGAAGATAAACAGCATTTTTCAATAATAAGCAAGTTGAAGGCACTTTTAAGTTGGGCTATCCTCATTTGACCTTGAAGCAGGGGCCCAAGGTCAAATCTGACCACATCAAAAGATGCGCAGCCCATGACTTCCTATAGGTTGGTTTCACATTGCAAACCTCTAGGACCAATAATAAGCAAGTTATAAGCACTTTTAAGTTTGGCTATCCTCATTTGACCTTGAGGGAGGGGTCCAAAGTCAAATCTGACCACATCAAAAGATTCCCAGCCCATGATTTCCCATAGGTTGGTTTACCATCCCAAACCTTTAGGACAAATAATAAGCAAGTTATAAGCACTTTTAAGTTTGGCTATCCTTGTTTGACCTTGAATAAGAGGCCTAAGGTCAAATCTGACCACACAACAAGATTCCCAGCCCATGATTTCCTCTCGGTTGGTTTACCATCCCAAATTCCTAGGACCAATAATAAGCCAGTTATAAGCACTTTTAAGTTTGCCTATCCTCATTTGACCTTAAAGGGGCGCCCAAGGTCAAATCCAACCACACCAGAAAGTTCGCAGCCCATGATTTCCTATACGTTGGTTTGACATTCCAAACCTCTAGGACCCATAATAAGTGAAATATAAGCACTTTTCCCGACAGAAAAGAAACGCCCGTGGTGGCCATCTTGTTTTTCAAAATGAGGCCAAAAATATTTTCAGTCAAGATTTTGTAATGATGAACATATCCTGCGAATTTGAGATCTCTACCTATTATATTAGTGGTGTGAACGGTAAACTGGTATACCACAATTCGTTTCATTTAGGTAGAAATGACGAAATCCGCAAAGAATATTTAAGTACCGGTCATTGAAAACGTCATTATATTAGGCTTTCCACTGGTTAATACTTCATCAAAACAATAAAGAACGTATATATTTGAGGAAACACCTTACATTTTTACTTTATATTATGGTAAATGAAGTTTACAAACTTCAAAATATCTCGCGAATCCATGTTTCCTATTGGGAATATTGCTCATGTACGCTCGTGTAAAATTTTTTACCGTATCTCTGCACATTTTCGAAATCCCGGATTTCGTTCAGTTTCAAAGCCCCGGCAACCGGTTTTAATTTTCAGAACCGGTCCGACCACTACTACCTATAATTCCCTTTGTTCTAGAGGGCCAACAAAACTCCTTGCTGAAAGTCTAAAAACGCCCGTGGCAGCCATCTTGTTTTTCAAAATGAGACCAAAAATATTCCCAGGCAAGATTTTATGGTAATGAATATAACCTGAAAATTTGAGAAGTCTACCTATAATAACTTGGGCCTCTAGAGGGGTAACGAGAAAATCTCTACACACTGCGGCAGTGTACTCACGCATAATCCATAGTATCCACCGGATGCTATCGGTGGATACAAGTAGCCAGCCTCAGCAGGTACAGCTAAATGGGCAACAACATTGAGATTTGGGAAAATCTTTAGAACAACTCCTGTTGTAAGAAGTATAGAGAACCCAAAAGATGTTCTACAAAAGATTCACAGACCATGATTTCTTACAAGTACTTTTCATATTTTGAAGCCAAAGAAACAATTATAAGGGAGATATAAGGCCTTTTTGATATGATAACCCTCCTATTTGCCATTAAAGATTGATATGGCGGCAATTTTGTTTCACAAACAAGGACACAATTACTCTCAGGCAAGCTTTCCTATCCATTTGCATTTTGTGCAAATCTTATGAAGCTAGCTGCAATATTTTAGGTTACAGAAAATATGAAAAATGTTAGAACAAACTTTAAGATTCAAAAATTTTAAAAGTGTTGCCATGGCCACAGTTGCTGCTGGATACCACCCAAAACCTAATCAGCTGAAGATCCTCTTGGGGTAAACATATATTGAAAATTTGGTGAAAATCTGTGCAGGGGTTTAGTCTGTGGAACACCTACAAAGTTTAAGACCCGAAAATCTTAAAAGTGTTGCCATGGCAACAGATATTACTGGATACCCTCTAAAATCTAATCAGCTCTAGATCCTCTTGGGGTAAACATATCCTGAAAATTTGGTGAAAATCTGTGCAGGGGTTTAGTCTGTGGAACACCCACAAACTTAAAGACCTGGAAATCTTCAAAGTGTTGCCATGGCAACAGATATTACTGGATACCCTCCAAAACCTAATCAGCCCTAGATCCTCTTGGGGTAAACATATCCTGAAAATTTGGTGAAAATCCATACATGGGTTTAGTCTGCGGAACATCCACAAACTTAAAGACCCGAAAATCTTAAAGGGGTTGCCATGGCAACAGTTCTTACCGGACACCTCCCAATACCTAATCTGCTCTAGATCCTCTTGGGGTAAACATCCCCTGGAAATTTGGTGAAAATCCCTGCAGGGGTTTGGTCTGTGGAACACCCACAAAGTTGAAGACCCGAAAATCTTAAAAGTGTTGCCATGGCAACAGTTGCTACCGGATACCCCCCAAAAACCATTAAAGATTTTAGAACAAACTTTAAGATCCGAAAATTTTAAAAGTGTTGCCATGGCCACAGTTGCTGCTGGATACAACCCAAAACCTAATCAGCTCTAGATCCTCTTGGGGTAAACATCCCCTGAAAATTTGGTGAAAATCCCTGTAGGAGTTTAGTCTGTGGAACACCCACAAAGTTTAAGACCCGAAAATCTTACAAGTGTTGCCATGGCAACAGTTGTCACCAGATACCCACCAAACCCAAATCAGCTCTAGATCCTCTTGGGGTAAACATCCCCTGAAAATTTAGTGAAAATCTGTCCAGGGGTTTAGGCTGTGGAACATCCACAAGCTTTACATGCCCCCCGCCGCCCAGAAAGCGCAGGGGACGACTATAACCCCAGCCTTTATGGGCTGGGGTTAAAAACTAAATCAGTTACTTCAGACAAAATGAATGTAAACAAGCATTCTGACGCATGCATTTATCTCCAGCCATATAAATTAGATGTACTAAAGATAACATATTTTAACAAGGTGCTCTAAATGTAATACTTTTCAAGTTATAATTGATTTATTGCATGATTTCATGAATTTTAATGCATTAAAAATTATTTAAAAAATTCACTAAAAAAATTTAGCATGTGAAAGCTCTCCAAAATGTAGGTGAACGAGTTATTTGAGAAATATTGGCTATCCGCAATACTTTTAGTGATAATAGGCAGTTACTCATTTTGAGTAGGTGAGTAATTAGCTACGGATCTGAAAATTCACTAATTGAAAGCTCTCCAAAATGTATGTGAATCAGTTATTTCAGAAATACTGGCTATCTGCAATACTTGTAGAGATAATTCACATTTACTGATTTTGAGTAGGTGAGTAATTAACTACGGGTGTGAAACTTCACCAAGTGAAAGCTCTCCCAAAAGTAGGTGAATGAGTTATTTGAAAAAAATTGGTTATCTGCAATACTTTTACAGATAATTAACATTTACTCATTTTGAGTAGTGAGTAATTAGCTACGGGTCTGGAACTTCACCATGTGAAAGCTCTCCCAAAAGCAGATGAACGAGTAATTTGATAAAAATTGGATACCCGCAATACTTTTAGAGATAATTAGCTCTTACTCATTTTGAGGAGGTGAATAATTAGCTACGGCTCTGAAAATTCACCAAGTGAAAGCTCTCCCAAAAGTAGGTGAATGAGTTATTTGATAAAAATTGGCTATCTGCAATACTTTTAGAGATAATTCACATTTACTCATTTTCAGTAGGTGAGTAATTAGCTACGGGTCTGGAATTTCACTATGTGAAAGCCCTCCCAAAAGTAGATAAATGAGTTATTTGACAAGCAATCAGTGCCCGTGAACGGGCTCTGTGTCAGCTGACTGTGTGTTTTTAGTTTCAGAGTAGAAGTGACAGAAGAAAAAGACACAAAAGTTGTGCCCTGGAAATGGTGTTCACAAGGAAAGCAAGAAGGTAACTGTTAAGGTGTAAAAAGTAAGTTAAACTACCCTGTGGGTCAAACATTCGCACAAAATAGCTCTGTCTCTCATGTTTTTCGAGATATTCACACTTTTTCATTTTCCACAAAAATCCAAGATGGCCGCCAAAAGTGGCGAAAATTGAAGTTTTTCCCCTCTGCATAGGGCACTCTTGTACCACCCCATGGTTCGAAAATTCGCTCGAAATCGCTCTATCTCTTACGGCTTTCAAGATATTCACACTTTTTCATTTTCCGCAAAAATCCAAGATGGCCGCCAAAAGTGGCGAAAATTGAAATTTTTGCCCTTTGCATGGGACACTCTTGCAATACCCTGCAGGTCGAAAATTCGCTCGAAATCGCTCTCTTACGGTTCTCGAGATATTCACACCTTTTTATTTTCCGCAAAAACCCAAGATGGCCGCCAAAAGTGGCGAAAATTGAAATTTTTCCCCTTTGCATGGGACACTCTTGCAATACCCTGCGGGTCGAAAATTCGCTCGAAATCGCTCTATCTCTTACGGTTTTTGAGATATTCACACTTTTTCATTTTCCGCAAAAACCCAAGATGGCCGCCAAAAGTGGCGAAAATTGAAATTTTTTACCTTTGCATGGGACACTCTAGCACTACCCTGTGGGTCGAAAATTCGCTCGAAATCGCTCTATCTCTTACAGTTTTCGAGATATTCACACTTTTTCATTTTCCGCAAAAATCCAAGATGGCCGCCAAAGTGGCGAAAATTGGAATTTTTCCCTTTGCATGGGACGCTCTTGCAATACCCTGTGGGTCGAAAATTCGCTCGAAATCGCTCTATCTCTTACGGTTTTCGAGATATTTGTGATTTTTCACATTTTCACTAAAAGTAGCAATAAAATAGCGATTACTCACTTGTATATTGAGTAACAGTTGTGAAAATTTAAATATATTACAGTTCACAAAAAGTAGATGAACAACATATTTGACAGAAATTGTGTAGCTGCAATACTTTTGAAGATATAAACCATTTACTCATTATGGTTATCATTAAAAATTGACAAAGTACCTATTACTCACTTAGCTATTGAGATAGACACCCAAGTTACTCACCATGTTGTAGCTATGAAAAAAGTAGCTGAATAACATATTTTAACAAAATGCTCTAAATGCAATAGTTTTTAAGTTATATAAATGATTTAGTATTGAGTAAGAACCTCAAAGTACCCATTACTGAGCTATGCAATGAGCCACAGGTCTGGAATTTGACTATGTTACAGCTGACCCTAAAATAGGTGAATAACATCAGAACTAAATATTCTAAATGCAATAGTTTTGAAGTTATAAGTGATTTACTCAACAGTGATAACCTAAAAGTAGCTATTACTCAGCTATGCCATGAGCTACAGGTCTGAAATTTTACTATGTTATAGCTGAACCAAAAGTAGCTGAATAACATATTTATACAAAATTCTCTAAATGCAATAGTTTTTAAGTTACAAGTGATTTTACTCATGATGGAAGTTACTGAAAAGTCCAAAAGTAGCTATTACTCACTTAGCTATTGAGATAGACACCCAAGTTACTCACCATGTTGTAGCTATGAAAAAAGTAGCTGAATAACATATTTTAACAAAATGCTCTAAATGCAATACTTTTCAAGTTATAAATGATTTAGTGTTGAGTAAGAACCTCAAAGTAGCCATTACTCAGCTATGCAATGAGCCACAGGTCTGGAATTTGACTATGTTATAGCTGACCCTAAAATAGGTGAATAACATAAGAAACTAAATACTCTACATGCAATACTTTTCAAGTTGTAAGTGATTTACTCAACAGTGATAACCTAAAAGTAGCTATTACTCAGCTCAATCATGAGCTACAGGTCTGAAATTTTACTATGTTATAGCTGGCCCAAAAGTAGCTGAATAACATATTTACACAAAATTCTCTAAATGCAATAGTTTTTAAGTTACAGGTGATTTTACTCATGATGGAAGTTACTGAAAAGTCCAAAAGTAGCTATTACTCACTTAGCTATTGAGATAGACACCCAAGTTACTCACCATGTTGTAGCTATGGAAAAAGTAGCTGAATAACATATTTTAACAAAATGCTCTAAATGCAATACTTTTCAAGTTATAACTGATTTAGTGTTGAGTAAGAACCTCAAAGTAGCTATTACTCAGCTATGCAATGAGCCACAGGTCTGGAATTTTACTATGTTATAGCTGACCCTAAAATAGGTGAATAACATAAGAAACTAGATACTCTACATGCAATACTTTTCAAGTTGTAAGTGATTTACTCAACAGTGATAACCTAAAAGTAGCTATTACTCAGCTATGCCATGAGCTACAGGTCTGAAATTTTACTATGTTATAGCTGACCCAAAAGTAGCTGAATAACATATTTATACAAAATTCTCTAAATGCAATAGTTTTTAAGTTACAGGTGACTTTACTCATGATGGAAGTTACTGAAAAGTCCAAAAGTAGCTATTACTCACTTAGCTATTGAGATAGACACCCAAGTTACTCACCATGTTGTAGCTATGGAAAAAGTAGCTGAATAACATATTTTAACAAAATGCTCTAAATGCAATACTTTTCAAGTTATAATTGATTTAGTGCATGATTTCATTAATTTTAAAGTATTAAAAATTATTTTAAAAATTCATAAAAAAATAATTAAGAAAGATCCAGGTCTGACACTCACACAAGGGAATCTACTTATGACCTAGTACATATGTGCAAAATATCAGACAAATCCCTGCAATAGTCACTGAGAAAATTGTGATAAAGTGTTAACATTTTCATACTTGGGGTGGGGGGTACCTCCCTTATAATGGCTCTAGCAAACAGACGAACAAACTGATCTGCATGCCTTGAACAATTTTTCATGCTAGGTAGATAAGCTATCTTTTAAAAAAAACAGCATGTCTCTGGGCCTTGTAGTTTCGGAGGAGAAGTTGCCCATGCGTACGCGTACACGTACGTACACGCCGCAGAGTGATGCCATAATGCCAGCTGACTGACAAGTCAGCTGACATAACAAAAATTGGATATCCGCAATATTTTTAGAGATAATTCACATTTAAATAAAACAAGAAGATTTTGTGTCAGTGAAAAATGAGTCAAGACTTTAAATCTCTGCCTTATATTCACAGTATAATAGTTGTGAATATTTCGATCTGATTTTGTCAGTTCTCATCAGAGGCTGTGAGAGGGGTTGGGGGGATCACCTGAAGTACAGATATGAGATCCTCTCTGATCCTGGGGATCAGATCCGGTGGCCGGCGCATCGGATCAGACTTTTTGTATCTGATTGCTGAAAATGCAAATTTGCATTAATAAATGACCAAATATCTTTAATTATGAATTTAAGTCCAAAAAATCAGTAAATAATTGTACTGTGCTCATTGTAGAGATTATTATTATAAATCTCCTATGTACGGTCCAGTAAGTAGCTGGAAACAATGGATTCAAACTTCAGATTAATTTGAATGCAGTGGTGATATGTAATAAATAATAAAACAGGATAATTTGTTTTATTTTTGTGTTTGGTGTATTATACTCATGTCCAAAGATAAAATTGTCATGAATATACACAACTGAAAACCCTTTTTCCCTGGTAGCCGGCATCAGCCACCTAGAAGTGGACAATGACACAGCTTTCAACACTCCCACTACTGGAACCCCCATTCCAGCTAGTAAGATGAGCAGTGAGACTTTGGCAATCCTACAAGAAGCTTCCAATAAGTTAAAGGAAGCTGACAAGGGACCCTCCAAAGGCACCAAGAGAAAGAGAACCGGCTCCCCTTCAACTGAGAGACAGTCTACCAGTAGGGACAGGTATCCACCTGAATCCAAGCCCCTGTACCTGAAGAGTAAAAACCTCCACAGGAAGAAATTGAGTGTAGCAACAAATATTCACTCAATCAAAGCCCACCTCAAGGAAGGCAAATTTCCAGTATCCTGTAACTTCAAGTGTACTCCACCAGTCTCAGTCAACGAGTCATTCAAGACAAAGTGGACAGAGATAGTGAACAAATGTAAGAGAGACTTGACACTTCATTTAGTGGAAGAACTAAACTCGAAGTACACTGTGATCAAAGCAGACATCCAGACCACCTATGCAGAATTGGAAAATATCACCAATAAAAGCCAGTTTAAGGAATTGAAGGATTCTTTAACTGATAAATACAAAGCTGCAGCCACCACAAGCATGCAGAGAAGGCTTCAACCAGAATCCAAACCCAGGTTCAAACCAAGAGGGAGACAGAGACAAAACCGCCAGAATCCCCCAAGCCGCCAAAGACAGACAAACAAACAGTTACAATTCTTGATTAAAGGATTGAATAAACTAGTTAGGAATTAAAATTAACCTATCAAGTTTGGAAAACCAATACCTAATAAACTGTTTATACATACATAATGTTGTTGTTTAATGTGTCCTTGGATACTTCTAAGGGATCTCAGAGGAGCAGAAATTCTGAGGTCGGGAATTACTGGGCTATCCACATTGCTTATGATGGAAGGCTATAACTATCAGGAGATCTTAAACAGAGTTAAGGAGGAGGCGAAAATAGCCCCTCCTGGGTTCCTCCAGAAAGGTAAAACTATGGAGAGCCTAATTGGTCACACAGTGATTAACTTATCTGATGAAACCCTGAGTAAAGCACAAGTAGGTGCCTTAGAAAAAGGCCTAACTTTCTGCCCCACACCAGGACCACCAAATAAGGCTCAGATTTGGCTGGACTTCAAAGAATTCCACCGTAGGCTAAGCCTTAAATATCACTTCTACTATGACAATAAACATCTTCAGGATCTTAATGAAGATGAAATGGCAATAGTAGATTTTATGGCCATGAACCTAGAAGAAAGTGAAGATCCATATAAAGATATTCACAAGAAATTTGTACATAAAAGCTCCTGGAAACCACCAAGGATACATCAATCCTTGGAAGTGTTCCAGAGAGCATTCAAAGATGGCTTGCTAAAAAGCAGACTCAAAAATAAGGGACAACCAAACCTGACCAAAGAACAGTGGACAGGCCTAAAGGAACTATCCTCAAACCCTAAAATTATCATCAAAAAAGCGGATAAGGGGTCAGCAGTTGTAGTAATGAATACAACGGACTACCTCAGGGAGGGCTACCGACAACTGAATGACACCAAATTCTATACCAAACTTGACCATGATCCCACCCAAAGTATTGGTCAAAAAATTACAGATACACTAATAAAGATGTACAATAAAGGTTTAATCAGTGAGAAAAACCTAGAACACTTAACACCAAAATCTTGCACAGAAGCAAAATTTTATATGTTACCCAAAATACATAAGAAAAATGTCCCAGGGAGACCCATTTGCAGTTCTGTGAATCACCCCACCAGCAGAATTAGCAAATTTGTTGATGAACATATAAAACAATATGTTCCTCATACAAAATCTCACATTAGGGATACACAGGATTTCATCAAGAAACTTAGGAATCTAGGTCAAATCCCAGAAGGAGCAATATTATGCACCCTTGATGTATCTAGTTTATACACTAATATCCCTAACCATGAGGGAATATTAGCTGTGGCGAATAAACTAAGGAGTGACCCTACCAAAACGCCTATCACCCAGTTCATATTAGACCTGTTAACTTTAGTCCTCCACAATATGAATTTTGAATTCAATGGTGAGCACTATCAGCAGATAGGAGGGACAGCCATGGGAACATCATTAGCACCAAATTATGCTAATTTATTTATGGATAGGTTCGAAACCAGAGCCTTAGATGGTTATCCCCTAAAACCACTAGTCTGGAAAAGGTTCATTGACGATATTTTTATGGTCTGGACACATGGGGAAGAGTCTCTCAACCACTTCATTGAGTATTTGAACTCTCTCCATGAATCAATTAAATTCACTCATGAATTTAGCTATTCTGAAATTAATTTCCTAGACACAACAGTGAAATTCAATGAACATAGGGAACTAATCACAACCCTATACAATAAACCTACAGACACCCACCTGTATTTAGAGTACAGTTCAGCCCACCCTAGCACTGTACTAGAAAAAGGACCATTTGGACAATATCTAAGGTTACGCAGAATATGCACATTGGATAAAGACTTCAAAACAAATGCCTTTAAACTGACTGGCTATTACCTTAAAAGGGGTTACCCAGCAAGTAGCCTCAAGAAGCATTTCAACAGGGCCAACCAGTTCAAACAGTCAGACCTACTGGAGGACAACCCAAGAGAAACCATAGACACACCGGTCATGGTGACTCAATTTAACCCCAGGAACCCACCCATTAAATCCCTCATCAGAGACAACTGGAACATTATCCAGAATACTGATGAACTTAAACAAATCTTCAAGGACAAACCACTCATAGGGTACAAGAGACTACCAAATCTCAAAGATCTACTTACAAGAGCAGCTATCACATTCCCACCCACTTATGAAACTAAACAGAAAATAGCTTTCAATACAGTATGTACTAGATTAGGAAAATATACATATTGTCCTAAACTGACCAAAGTGGACCAAATAACCAGTTTCCACACTAAAAAGACCTTCAAATGTATTAACCTACCACCAAGGCATAGATACACTTGTGAACTAGATTGGGCCAACTCGGCGCCAACATATCCCCAGACAGGTCATCACTCACGCCACAGGTTTTGATCGGGAATTTTTTAAAACATAATTACCCATTATTATATGAACTTCAGCACATCAATCTACTCTGTTTATATCTCCCCAAGGAAGATGGTGTATCCCCAGACGCCGAATACATAACTCAAATTATATTTTCAATCTTCCTGCAATGATAACTGTAAACCTATTTTCAAAGTATTTAAATGATTGATGATTGAATGTCCATTCTAAAATAATAATCCCAAAAGAGCATATCTGTTTCTATATTTGTTGACAAATAAAATATTATTTTTAACTCAACTCATCATATTTTTCAATCTTCCTTCAAAGTATTTAAATGATTGATGATTCAATGTCCATTCTAAAATTCATAATCCCAAAAGCGCATATCTGTTTCTATATTTGTTCACACATAAAATATTATTTAAAAAAAAATTATTTATATTATTATTTTATTATATTATTTTTAGAATTTGCAAATTGTTTTCAGTTATTCATTTCCTCTATACATATATATGCAACCTAAATATGTGACACAATCTCAGTTCTGACTCCCCTTTGTGTTATATGTAATGAAGCCCACCACCTCCCACCCCCACCCCTCTCCCCTTCTCCACACCTCTCTCACTATTACACAAGATCTGCAACCCCATTGAGTTCTTTGTTTCTCATCTGATATCATTAAATACCTTTGTTTATTTAGTGTCACTCAATATAGCTGGAGGTCCCAGAGGTGGGTGGGGGGAATCCGGGTGGGGGATGTGGGTTGAGCATAAATGGTAAACAAACAATCTATATAAAAGGGGTACTCAAATACAAAAAGAATTGAGAATTTTAAGTATGTGATTATCAACTGAAATGAGTTCATAACTGTAGGAGCTGTGCCAAAATTAACTGAGGCAAGTTGAATAAAACTGGGCTAGTTGAGGGTTAAAAATCCCCTAGTTTTACTACATAAGGATATAATTTCATTAATATTGGGACTTAAAGCTCACTTAAAGTGTCCATTTTGTCTACTTGAATATGTTTAACCAGTTTCATTTTAAAAAGTGAAAAACTCAGCAAGCAGAGGTATAACACACAAAAATAAGTTCTTAAAAGACTAAGATAGCCATAACATTATTAATATTCAAAATTTAAATAGACAGGCATTTCCTTTTAAAAATTCAAAGATTTCAGCTCTATAACCCACATAGTTTGACAGTTACTGGGCTTTAAAGTGGCATAATATCCATAAATTGGGTTTCTGTGGGCATTTTACAATTGTTAAAGAGACCTTAGCAATTAAACTACAGATCTGAAACTTTTTGGGGGACATACATAACAAACAAAAATTATATATAATACAGTTTAAGACTTGTCACACTAAGCATTTCCAAATAACAGGGCAAAATACGGAAAAAATGTCAAAAAAGGCACTTGGGCGAGTGTCTATGGCCCTCATACACAGGTTAAATGTCTACTAAAAACCTTGATTTTCGGCATATGTAAAAAGGACATAATAATGCATTCCCAGATGGGATTTCAGCTCCATCAATCACATAGTTTAACAGTAACAGGGCTTAAAGGTGGTAAAAAGTCCAAATATTGGGTCATTGTGGGCCTTTTAGAGATCTCGATGTGGCTTTCAAATTAAAGCTTCAGACTTAAAATTTGTTACATACTAAGATTACACATAGAATATGTATCTAATAAAGTTTGAAACTTCTCAGACTTACCATTTCCAAGTTACAGAGCAAAATATGTGAAAAATGTCTTAAAAGGGTCACTCAGGTGGGTGTTTAAGGTCCTCATACACAGGTTAAATGTCTACTTGAAGCCTTGATTTTTGGCACATGTAAAAAGAACATAATAATGTATTCCCAGATGAGATTTCAGCTCTATCAGTCACATAGTTTAACAGTCACAGGCCTTAAAATTGGCAAAAAATCCAAATACTGGGTCTTTATGGGGCCTTCTAGAGACCTAAATGTGGCCTTCAAATTAAAGCTTCAGACTTAAAATTTGTCACATACTAAGATTACACATAGAATATGCATCTAATACAGTTTGAAACTTCTTAGACTTACCATTTCCAAGTTACAGGGAAAAATATGTGAAAATGTCTAAAAATGGTCACTCGGGTGGGGATTTATGGTCCTCATACACAGGTTAAATGTCTTCTTAAAGCCTTAATTTTTGGCACATATAAAAATAACATACTAATATCTTCTCAGATACGATTTGAGCTCTATCAGTCACATAGTTTGACAGTCACAGGGCTTAAAAGTAGGAAAAAGTCCAAATATTGGGTCTTTGGGAGCCTTTTAGAGACCTCAATTTGACCTTCAAAATTAAAGCTTCAGACTTAAAATCTGTTACATACTAAGATTACACACAGAATATATATCTAATACAGTTTGAAACTTCTCAGACTTACCATTTCCAAGTTACAGGGAAAAAGATGTGAAAAATGTCTTATAAGGGTCACTCGGGTGGGTGTTTATGGTCCTGATACACAGGTTAACTGTCTATTAAAGGCCTAAATGTTGGGGCACATATAAGAAAACACATAGATATATTCCCAGATGATATTTAACTTAGATGAGAGACATAGTTTGAAAGCTACAGTGCTTGAAAGTGGCAAAAAGTGCATAAATTGAGTCTCTGTGGGCACTTTTGAGACCTTAAGTTGACCCCTTTGGGTAAACCTACAGCCCTAAAATTTTCTACAGACAAGGATTACATATCAAAGTTATACCTAGCGCAGTTTGAGACTCATCAGAATTATCACTTCCAAATTATAGGGCAAAATATGTGAAAAGTATAGCAAAAAATCCCTAAGTGGGGGTATTTATGGACCTCAAACACAATTTTCTCCTCAACTTAAAGTCATGATTTTCGGCACATGTACTAAGAACATATTAATGTGTTGTCAGGTAAAATTTCAGCCAGCTGAGCATCATAGTTTGTGACCTACAGGGCTCTAAGTGGCCAAAAGTGCAATTTCTGACCTTAAGGTGGCCATAAGTTCTTTTTTACTGGGAGTTTAAGGTCACCTTAAAATAGGGATCTTCCTTTGGGCACCCTTAACATGTGTACCAAGTTTGAAAAAAAAATATTAATTTGTTTTTGAGTTATCGCGTCCACAAGGAAATTTCTACGGCGGCGGCGGCGGCGGCGCGACGGACCTGAATCCAATATATCCCCGACTTTCGTCTGGGGATATAATTAAGTAATGTAATATACATTATTAATTGCACTGAATGTGGTCTCCAATATATAGGAGAGACCAAAAGACCAATTAGACAGAGAATGTATGAACACTACAGAAGTGTTCAGAAATTCAATGATCTAAATTCTACCCCTGTCTCAAGACACTTTACACAACCCAAGCATAGTGTCAGAAATATGGAGTTCAGCATTGTGCAATGGATGGGGGAGGAAAACAACCCAGATTCTTCCACTAAACGTAAAAGACAGGAACTATTCTATATCTGGGCCTTCCCCACCCTCCATCCCACGGGTATCAACATATTTGTGTGAGTTTATGCCCTCTTATTGCACCCCTAACCCAGGTGCCTACCTGTTAATTTTGTTATAATTCACATTTACTCATTTTGAGTAGGTGAATAATTAGCTACGGGTCTGAAACCTCACCAAGTAAAAGCTCTCCCAAAAGTAGGTGAATGAGTTATTTGATAAAAATTGGATATCCACAATACTTTTAGAGATAATTAGCATTTACTCATTTTGAGTAGGTGAATAATTAGCTACAGGTCTGAAACTTTACCAAGTGAAAGCTCTTCCAAAAGTAGGTGAATGAGTTACTTAACAAAAATTGGATATCCCCAATACTTTTAGGGATAATTCACATTTACTCATTTTGAGTAGATGAGTAATTAGCTACGGGTCTGAAACTTCACCATGTGAAAGCTCTCCCAAAAGTAGATGAAGCAGTTATTTGAGAAAAATTATGTCATTATTTTGCCACAAATAAGAAAATAGCTAGTACTCACTTATGGCATGCAATAGAACCCCAAACTATATGCATTTACCCTACAGTCACAATTTCAAAGTAGCTATTACTCAGCTATCCAATGTGCAATAGGTCTGAAACTTTACTATGTGATAGGTTATCAAAAACTAGATGAATAACATATTTGAAAATATTTCCCTAACTTTAATACTTTTGAAGATATTTGACATTTACTTATGTTGTTATTTTGCTACAAATAAGAAAATAGCTATTACTCACTTATGGCATGCAATACAACCCCAAAATATATACCATCTTATAGTTAAGGACAAAGTAGCTGAACAACATATTTGAAGAAAAAGCTGTAACTGTAATAGTTTTGGAGTTACAATGGATTTACTCAACAGTCACAATTTCAAAGTAGCTATTACTTAGCTATGCAATGTGCAACAGGTCTGAAACTTTACTATGTGATAGCTTACAAAAAGTAGATAAATGACATATTTGAAAAGAATTCCGTAACTTTAATACTTCTGAAGATATTTGACATTTACTTATGTCATTAATTTGCTACTAATAAGAAAATAGCTATTACTCACTTATGGCATGCAATAGAACCCCAAACTACATGCCAGCTTATAGCTAAGGACAAAGTAGCTGAACAACATATTTGAAGAAAAAGCTGTAACTGCAATAGTTTTTGAGTTACAATGGATTTACTCAACAGTCACAATTTCAAAGTAGCTATTACTTATCTATGCAATGTGCAACAGGTCTGAAACTTTACTATGTGATAGCTTACAAAAAAAGTAGATGAATGACATATTTGAAAAGAATTCCGTAACTTTAATACTTCTGAAGATATTTGACATTTACTTATGTCACTATTTTGCTACTAATAAGAAAATAGCTATTACTCACTTATGGCATGCAATAGAACCCCAAACTACATGCCAGCTTATAGCTAAGGCCAAAGTAGGTGAACAACATATTTTACGAAAATATTGTAACTGCAATAGTTTTGGAGTTACAATGGATTTACTCAACTGTAGAATTTCAAAGTAGCTATTACTCAGCTATCCAATGTGCAACAGATCTGAAACTTTACTATGTGATAGCTTATGAAAAAGTAGATGGATAACATATTGGAAAAGAATTCCCTAACTTTAATACTTTTGAAGATATTTGACATTTACTTATGTCATGATTTTGCTGCAAATAACAAAATAGCTATTACTCACTTATGGCATGCAATAGAACCCCAAACTATGTACCATCTTATAGCTAAGGACAAAGTAGCTGAACAACATATTTTAGGAAAATACTCTAACTGCAATAGTTTTGGAGTTACAATGGCTTTACTCAACAGTCAGAATTTCAAAGTAGCTATAACTCAGCTATCCAAGGTGCAACAGGTCTGAAACTTTACTATGTTATAGCTTACCAAAAAGTAGATGGACAACATATTTGAAAAGATTTGCCTAACTTTAACACTTTTGAAGATATTTGACATTTACTTCTTCTGTTATTTAGCTACAAATGAGGAAATAGCTATTACTCACTTATGGCAAGCAATAGAACCCCAAACTATGTACCATCTTATAGCTAAGAACAAAGTAGCTGAACAACATATTTTAGGAAAATACTCTAACTGCAATAGTTTTGGAGTTACAATGGCTTTACTCAACAGTCAGAATTTCAAAGTAGCTATTACACAGCTATCCAAGGTGCAACAGGTCTGAAACTTTACTATGTCATAGCTTACCAAAAAGTAGATGGACAACATATTTGAAAAGATTTCCCTAACTTTAATACTTTTGAAGATATTTGACATTTACTTCTTCTGTTATTTAGCTACAAATGAGGAAATAGCTATTACTTATGGCATGCAATAGAACCCCAAACTATGTACCATCTTATAGCTAAGAACAAAGTAGCTGAACAACATATTTTAGGAAAACACTCTAACTGCAATACTTTTTTAGTTACAATAGCTTTACTCAACAGTCAGAATTTCAAAGTAGCTATTACTCAGCTATCCAAGGTGCAACAGGTCTGAAACTTTACTATGTCATAGCTTACCAAAAAGTAGATGGACAACATATTTGAAAAGATTTCCCTAACCTTAATACTTTTGAAGATATTTGACATTTACTTCTTCTGTTATTTAGCTACAAATGAGAAAATAGCTATTACTCACTTGTGGCATGCAATGGGACCCCAAACTACGTACCATCTTATAGCTAAGGACAAAGTAGCTGAACAACATATTTGAAGAAAAAGTTGTTACTGCAATAGTTTTTGAGTTATGAGCCCTTTACTCAAAGTAGCTAAGATTGCTATTACTCACTTATCTTTAGGCCTAAGTCAATAAAACCAAAACAATTTTCAAGGGCATGAAAATTCATTGGGACAATTAATTTACAAAAAATCTGTAGCTGTAGTAGTTTTGGAGAAATCTGCGCGACTAACTAACGCACGCACGCACACACGCACGCACACATCATTTCATAATCTCCCTCCAGGGCTAAAGCCCGGCGAGAGATAATAAAAGTTATCTACAAAAGTGGAAAAGAGAAAATGTATGAACTCACCAATCTGAATCTGTAAGATATATAACTTTTAAATCCAAAGCCAAGAGTTACAACTGGATAGCCTATGCTGTAAATAGAGGACATGCATTATTTATTAGATGCAACATATTAAACATATTAGAGAATAGGTAAAATGACTATGCCAAAGATACAAAAAATATTCTGCACAACAATAATCAGATTTTCAAAAGAAATAAAACCTCCCAAAGTTCGTTCTTAAGAAAAGATATGTTATTTTCTATCTTTGTAGTGACGTTTAACTGGCAGCACCAACATTAAAATGATTACAATTTAATAAAAGAAAATGAGACAAAAAGTAGCACAACCTAGTAAGATGATATAATGTCTAGAATGGATAAATCAATTTTGAGAAAATCTTAAAACTTACCAATGAGCTGCAAACGGTCTCCCGAGGTCCATATTAAAAGGAAAGCTTTTGATGTCACGAAGGCGAATAGAAGCCTCAATATAGACAAAGAGCAACCAGAGTGATACAGTGGGAAGACATATACCTCTCTCTGAAAAATAACTCCATATTTTGAGAAATGCATACAAAATCAAACAACTGAAAGATCATTTCTTTCCTGAACTCTTAAAATATGGGCTGATCTTTTCAAGCAAAATACACAGCTGGTAATGCAGAAACTCATTTTTAGTTCTTCTTCCAGTATCTTTTCTCACATAAGAGCTCATCTTACATTTATATTAGTTGGTTGTTTCTTGATAACTTTGATAATGAAGGCTTTTTTATCAAAAAATTTATTTTTTAAAACTCCAATTTTCTTGCTACACTCTTGGACAAGTTTCTTGACTAAAAATGAATAAATTGTTTTTAGTTAAAAAAAGTGACAATATAAATCGATTCAAACCTTACAAGGATTTAACAAACAGTGGATAATCTTGTGATACACCAAAACACTAGAATGATCTTGAGCTGCAACAAAACCAAATTTAGTCTTTTGCGCACTTGTACCATTCTAAATATCTTCAATTATCACAATTACAACATGTTTATTATACAAAATTAGAACAATATGTGACAATACAGTAAATATATATTTCCACGATACTTCATCTACTGGAGCAAATCCATTTGGGTTTTTACGAGCTAGTATCATTGATTATTGTATATTAATGGGCTTTAGTACCAATTTTAAGTCATGTAACAAAGTTTTACTTTTGGAAAAGAATAAAGTAACTTCTTGTTTATATTCTCTGCATATGCAGTGAATGAAGATAGAAAGACACATTTAGGCTTTTAGATAATGACTTTTACATTTTTCATACCTCTGTTGCATGTAACTCTGCACATTGTCATAACACAGTTTATATGTCGTATCAGAAAGTCCAATCCACCAAAATTTCAAATCCTGATATTACAAACTCCAATTAGAAGTTCTGATGTCAGAACTTTCAATTCCTTGTATTGAAGTCAAAATTTTCTTGATTTTCCTTTTCTTTTTCCCAAGAAAAACAGTCCCTTTGATAACTTTTGCCGCATACTATTTTTAATCAAGTTAGTTAACAACAGGGGTGGGTCGGTCAGCCCAGTGTCTTGGTATCATGAGCATATTACTGAAATACTGTGACAAGATACCAGAACAGCCACTTGGTTTGTCAACACATAAAACTTGAACAACTAAACTAAGGACGCATCTGGATGTATCCACCGACAAAGGCCAACCAACATAGTTTAGAAGATAAACAGCATTTTTCGTTAATAAGCAAGCTGAAAGCACTTTTAAGTTTGGCTACCCTTATTTGACCCTGTAGCAGGGGCCCAAGGTGAAGTCTGACCACATCAAAAGATTCGCAGCCCATGATTTCCTATAAGTCGTTTTCACATTGCAAACCTCTAGGACCAATAATAAGCAGGAGGGGCCCAAGGTGAAATCTGACCACATGAAAAGATTTGCAGCCCATGACTTCCTATAAGTTGTTTTCATATTAATGAGTTATTTGAGAAATACTGGCTATCTGCAATAATTCTAGAGATAATTCGAATTTACTCATTTTCAGTAGGTGAGTAATTACCTACGGGTCTGGAACTTCACCATGTGAAAGCTCTACCAAAAGTAGATGAATGAGTTATTTGGTAAGAATTGGATATCTGCAATACTTTTAGAGATAATTAGCATTTACTCATTTTGAGTAGGTGAATAATTAGCTACAGGTCTGAAACTTCACCAAGTGAAAGGTCTCCCAAAAGTAGGTGAAGGAGTTATTTGACAAAAATTGGCTATCTGCAATACTTTTAGAGATAATTTGCATTTACTCATTTTCAGTAGGTGAGTAATTACCTACGGGTCTGAAACTTCACCAAGTGAAAGCTCTCCCAAAAGTAGGTGAAGGAGTTATTTGACAAAAATTGGCTATCTGCAATACTTTTAGAGATAATTTGCATTTACTCATTTTGAGTAGGTGAGTAATTACCTACAGGTCTGAAACTTCACCATGTGAAAGCTCTCCCAAAAGTAGATGAATGAGTTATTTGATAAGAATTGGATATCTGCAATACTTTTAGAGATAATTAGCATTTACTCATTTTGAGTAGGTGAATAATTAGCTACAGGTCTGAAACTTCACCAAGTGAAAGGTCTCCCAAAAGTAGGTGAAGGAGTTATTTGACAAAAATTGGCTATCTGCAATACTTTTAGAGATAATTCACATTTACTCATTTTCAGTAGGTGAGTAATTACCTACGGGTCTGAAACTTCACCAAGTGAAAGCTCTCCCAAAAGTAGGTGAATGAGTTATTTGACAAAAATTGGCTATCTGCAATACTTTTAGAGATAATTTGCATTTACTCATTTTCAGTAGGTGAGTAATTACCTACGGGTCTGAAACTTCACCAAGTAAAAGCTCTCCCAAAAGTAGGTGAAGGAGTTATTTGAAAGAAATTGGCTATCTGCAATACTTTTAGAGATAATTTGCATTTACTCATTTTGAGTAGGTGAGTAATTACCTACAGGTCTGGAACTTCAGCATGTGAAAGCTCTCCCAAAAGTAGGTGAATGAGTTATTTAAGAAAAATTTGCTATCTGCAATACTTTTAGAGAAAATGCAGAATTACTCATTTTTAGTAGGCAAGTAATTTAGCCACAGGCCTAATTTAGACATAAAGCCTACCAATAGAATACTGTGGTGCACCCTCTAATATACCTTGCAAACTTCAGAAGGCTAGCTATAATATTTTTTTTCGTTAGAGCGGTAATGGTGAAATCTCTCTACACACTGCGGCTATCCAGTGGATACAATGATTTACTCAACAGTGATAACCTGAAAGTAGATATTGGTAAGCTATGCCATGACATAGAGGTCTGCAATTTCACTCTGTTATAGCTGACCAAAAATTATGTGAATAACATATTTAAAGAAAATACTGTAAATGTAATAGTTTTCACGTTATAACTGATTTACTCAACAGTGATAACCTCAAAGTAGCTATGCAATGAGCTACATGTCTGAATTTTTTCTATGTTATAGCTGACCAAAAATTAGGTGAACAACATATTTAAGCAAAATACTGTAAATGCAATAGTTTTCAAGTTACATCTGATTTACTCAATAGTGAGAACCTGAAAATAGCTATTGCTCAGCTATGCCATGAGCTATAAGTCTGTAATTTCACGATGTTATAGCTGACCCAAAAGTAGGTGAACAACATATTTTAACAAAATACTCCAAATGCAATATTTTTCAAGTTACAAGTCATTTACTCAACAGTCAGTACCTGAAAATAGCTATTGCTCAGTTGTGCCATGAGCTACAGGTCTGTAATTTCACTATGTTATAGCTGACCCAAAAGTAGCCGAATAACATATTTACACAAATTTCTGTAAATGCAATAGTTTTCCAATTACAACTGATTTACTCAACAGTGTGAACTTCAAAGTAGCTATTACTCAGCTATGCAATGAGCCACAGGTCTGAAACTTCACTATGTTATAGCTGACTCCGAAATAGGTGAATAACATATTGAAACAAAATACTCTAAATGTAATACTTTTGAAGTTATAAGTAATTTACTCAACAGTGATAACGTAAAAGTAGCTATGACCCAAAAGTAGCTGAATAACATATTTATACAAAATTGTGTAAATGCAATAGTTTTCAAGTTACAAGTGATTTTACTCATGATGGAAGTTACTGAAAAGCCCAAAAGTAGCTATTACTCACTTAGCTACTGAGACAGACACCCAAGTTACTCACCATGTTGTAGCTATGAAAAAAGTAGCTGAATAACATATTTTAACAAAATGCTCTAAATACAACACTTTTCAAGTTATAAGTGATTTAGTGCATGATTTCATGACTTTTAATGCATTTTAGACATTTTTGTCTACCACAGGCCTAATTTAGACATAAAGCCTACCAAAAAGATAGGGTGGCGAGTCCTCTAGCATACCAAACCACCTGCCAAATATGAAAGAAATCTGGAAAGAAATGTGGACTGTAGGTCGCTAACAAGCAATATTCCACATTTTAGACATTTTTGTCTACCACAGGCCTAATTTAGACATAAAGCCTACCAAAAAGATAGGGTGGCGAGTCCTCTACCATATCAAGCCACCTGCCAAATATGAAAGAAATCCGGAAAGAAATGTGGACTGTAGGTCGCTAACAAGAAATCTCTGCGGACGCGGACGAGGGCGCGGACGACAACGATGATGAATCCATAGTATCCCCGCTTCGCGTCGGGGATACAATTAAATATTGGAAACAAACCCCAAATCTGAACAGCACACTTTTATCCTATATTTGTGTACATTTGCAGCCTTTTACATTGATTTCGTTGAGCAGAACTGCCATGTTTTGATAAATAAGTTATGACACTTTATAACTTCCATCTCACTTTTCAACACTTATAACTGAAGGAAAACCTAAAATATTGGGAACCATAAATTTGAAGAAATTGCACCCTTATATCCCATATTTATGTGCATTTGGGGACTTTTATTGTGATTTCATTGACAAGAAAATATCCATGTTTGATTAGGGTGTACTAAAATGCAGTGTCCCAAAATTGGAACTGTTTTGCATTGGCAACCTCCCAATCTACACATTTTTGACCCATCCATACTTAGCAACTATTTGTGTTGTGTTTTTCCTCAGTATCAAGGCTTAAGTACCTACTCACTATATTCTTGTAATCTTGTCAATTAGCCCATGCTACCTTTTATGTTTATGTTTTTTTTTTCTGACTAGCAAAACCCTCTTTGATAGGATTAAGTACCTACTCACTATTTTCTTTTTAATCAACTCAATAAACAGCTGTATATAAATAAAGTTAGCAATCCCTAAACAATCCATTTTATCTTTATCCATAATACATGTACTTGCAATCCCTCAATAAAAATAACAAGATTGGACTTTCTGATGGATTAGACTTTTCTGATTCAATGAAATCAGAAACTCCAATCTGTCAGAATTTAAAATTTTGATATCAGAACTTCAAATTTGTACCTCAGAGCAATTTTACAATTAGACCTATGCATCGGAGAACCGATGCAAATTTGTATCGACCGGAAAGACAACAATCTAACAACATCAGCAGATTCCAAGCCCATGATATCCAACAAGTTAGGTTTGTATTGCAAACCTCAAATTTCAACTAGAGGATCGCTCGCAAAAAAAAAAGATAATGTTTTTGCATAGCAAAAACAAAGCATCCCGAAAAGGATATAAAGGTGAGTGCTAAAGTATTAAGAAAATGCTTCGTTTCTAGCCTTATACTGTTGTGGCAACCAAAGCCAGCGCAGTCTGCTCTATCTAGCACGGTTTTCAAGATATAAGCATTTTTGTGTTTTGCAAAAAATAAAAAAATTAAAAATGTCCGCTATATTTGGCGAGACAAAAATATTTTGAAAATTGGCATGGCTACTCTGCAGAGATACCCAGCAGGTCCAAAATTTTGTTGAGTTCGCTCAATATAGCACGGTTTTCGAGATATAAGCATTTTTGTGTTTTGCAAAAACTTTGAAAATTCAAAATGGCCACCATTTTTGGGGAGACAAAAATTTTTCTCAAGACCACTGCCGCGGTGTGTATCTCCCGCCGAGCATTAAAGCAGAAGAAATAGCTTGTCCGAGATATTCACAATTTTTCATTTTCGTGTGTGAAAGCTCTTCCAAAAGTAGGTGAATGAGTTATTTGAGAAAAATTGGCTATCTGCAATACTATTAAGAGATAATTCACATTTACTCATTTTGAGTAGGTGAATAATTATCTATGGGTCTGAAACTTCACCAAGTGAAAGCTCTCCCAAAAGTAGGTGAAGGAGTTATTTGAGAAAAATTGGCTATCTGCAATACTTTTAGAGATAATTCGCATTTACTCATTTTGAGTAGGTGAGTAATTAGCTATGGGTCTGAAACTTCACCATGTGAAAGCTCTCCCACAAGTAGATGAATGAGTATTTGATAAAAATTGGGTATCCGCAATACTTTTACAGATAATTAGCATTTACTCATTTTGAGTAGGTGAATAAATAGCTATGGGTCTGAAACTTCACAGAGTGAAAGCTCTCCCAAAAGTAGGTGAATGAGTTATTTGAGAAAAATTGGCTATCTGCAATACTTTTAGAGATAATTCGCATTTACTCATTTTGAGTAGGTGAATAACTAGCTATGGGTCTGAAACTTCACCAAGTGAAAGCTCTGCCAAAAGTAGGTGAATGAGTTATTTGAGAAAAATTGGCTATCTGCAATACTTTTAGAGATAATTCGCATTTACTCATTTTGAGTAGGTGAATAACTAGCTATGGGTCTGAAACTTCACCAAGTGAAAGCTCTGCCAAAAGTAGGTGAATGAGTTATTTGAGAAAAATTGGCTATCTGCAATACTTTTAGAGATAATTCGCATTTACTCATTTTGAGTAGGTGAGTAATTAGCTATGGGTCTGAAACTTCACCAAGTGAAAGCTCTCCCAAAAGTAGGTGAATGAGTTATTTGAGAAAAATTGGCTATCTGCAATACTTTTAGAGATAATTCGCATTTACTCATTTTGAGTAGGTGAGTAATTAGCTGAAACTTCACCAAGTGAAAGCTCTCCCAAAAGTAGGTGAATGATTAATTTGAGAAAAATTGGCTATCTGCAATACTTTTAGAGATAATTCGCATTTACTCATTTTGAGTAGGTGAGTAATTAGCTATGGGTCTGAAACTTCACCAAGTGAAAGCTCTCCCAAAAGTAGGTGAATGAGTTATTTGAGAAAAATTGGCTATCTGCAATACTTTTAGAGATAATTCGCATTTAATCATTTTGAGTAGGTGAGTAATTAGCTATGGGTCTGAAACTTCACCAAGTGAAAGGTCTCCCAAAAGTAGGTGAATGATTAATTTGAGAAAAATTGGCTATCTGCAATACTTTTAGAGATAATTCGCATTTACTCATTTTGAGTAGGTGAGTAATTAGCTATGGGTCTGAAACTTCACCGAGTGAAAGCTCGCCCAAAAGTAGGTGAATGAGTTATTTGAGAAAAATTGGCTATCTGCAATACTTTTAGAGATAATTCGCATTTACTCATTTTGAGTAGGTGAGTAATTAGCTATGGGTCTGAAACTTCACAGAGTGAAAGCTCTCCCAAAAGTAGGTGAATGAGTTATTTGAGAAAAATTGGCTATCTGCAATACTTTTAGAGATAATTCGCATTTACTCATTTTGAGTAGGTGAGTAATTAGCTATGGGTCTGAAACTTCACAGAGTGAAAGCTCTCCCAAAAGTAGGTGAATGAGTTATTTGAGAAAAATTGGCTATCTGCAATACTTTTAGAGATAATTCGCATTTACTCATTTTGAGTAGGTGAGTAATTAGCTATGGGTCTGAAACTTCACCATGTGAAAGCTCTCCCACAAGTAGATGAATGAGTTATTTGATAAAAATTGGGTATCCGCAATACTTTTACAGATAATTCGCATTTACTCATTTTGAGTAGGTAAATAATTAGCTATGGGTCTGAAACTTCACCATGTGAAAGCTCTCCCAAAAGTAGGTGAATGAGTTATTTGAGAAAAATTGGCTATCTGCAATACTTTTAGAGATAATTCGCATTTACTCATTTTGAGTAGGTGAGTAATTAGCTATGGGTCTGAAACTTCACCAAGTGAAAGCTCTCCCAAAAGTAGGTGAATGAGTTATTTGAGAAAAATTGGCTATCTGCAATACTTTTAGAGATAATTCGCATTTACTCATTTTGAGTAGGTGAGTAATTAGCTATGGGTCTGAAACTTCCCCATGTGAAAGCTCTTCCAAAAGTAGGTGAATGAGTTATTTGAGAAAAATTGGCTATCTGCAATACTTTTAAGAGATAATTCGCATTTACTCATTTTGAGTAGGTGAATAATCATCTACGGGTCTGAAACTTCACCATGTGAAAGCTCTCCCAAAAGTACATGAATGAGTTATTTGATAAAAATTGGGTATCCGCAATAGTTTTTGAGATAATTAGCATTTACTCATTTTGAGTAGGTGAGTAATTAGCTACAGGTCTGAAACTTCACCAAGTGAAAGCTCTTCCAAAAGTAGGTGAAGGAGTTATTTGAGAAAAATTGGCCATCTGCAATACTTTTAGAGGTAATTCGCATTTACTCTTTTTGAGTAGGTGAGCAATTAGCTATGGGTCTGAAACTTCACCAAGTGAAAGCTCTTTGGGATAGCTGCTCTGCAGAGATACCCTGAAGATAAAAAATTTCGTCGAAATCGCTCTATGTAGCACGGTTTTCGAAATATTAGCATTTTTGTGTTTTGCAATTTTTGCGCAAAAATTCGAAAATTCAAAATGGCCGCCATTTTTGGCAAGACAAAATTTTTTTGAAAATTGGCATGGCTACTCTGCAGATATACCCTGTGGGTCAAAAATTTCGTCGAAATCGCTCTATCTAGCACGGTTTTCGAGATATATGCATTTTTGTGTTTTGCAATTTTGCGAAAAATTCGAAAATTCAAAATGGCCGCCATTTTTTGCGAGAAATTTTTTGTTTGAAAATTGGCATGGCTACTCTGCAGAGATACCCTGCGGGTCAAAAATTTCGTCGAAATCGCTCTATCTAGCAGGGTTTTCGAGATATAAGCATTTTTGTGTTTTGCAATTTTTGCGAAAATTTTGAAAATTCAAAATAGCCGCCATTTTTGGCGAGACAAAAATTTTTTGAAAATTGGGAAAAGTACTCCGCAGAGATATCCTGCGCGTCAAAAATTTTGTCGAAATTGCTCTATCTAGCACGGTTTTTGAGATATAAGCATTTTTGTGTTTTGCAATTTTTGCGAAAATTTCGAAAATTCAAAATGGCCGCCATTTTGGGCGAGACAAAAATTTTTTGAAAATTGGGAAAACTACTCCGCAGAGATACCTTGTGGGTCAAAAATTTCGTCAAAATCGCTCTATCTAGCACGGTTTTCGAGATATAAGCATTTTTGTGTTTTCCTTATTTGGAAAATTCGTAATGATTAATTAATCATTAATTACTCGGCCATTTCTTGACCAATCAATGCCAAAATCTAATGATTTCCAGATTTTAATAGAATGAATGTATTTCCCAAGTTTCAGGTGAATTAATAAAATTCCTTTCAAGTTATCATCCGGACAAGCTTCCCCATCGAAAAAAGACATTTTTGGTCATGTGACCTCTCTGATTGGTTGAAATGTCACTGCAGCATATTCAAAAAAAATTCCCCAAGGCTACTGCCTAAACCTGCCAAACTTGAAAAGAATCAGCCTAACGGTTACAGAGTTATAAGGAAAACAAAATGCGGAGCCGGCGGAGTCGGCGGAGCCTGAAGCTCTCCCATACACAAACAAGCGTCCCTTGCGGGACGCTTAATAATAAGCGAGTTATAAGCACTTTTAAGTTTGGCTGTCCTCGTTTGACCTTGAAGAGGGGCTCAAGGATTCCCAGCCCATGATTTCCTATAACTTGGTTTCATATTGCAAACCTCCAGGACCAATAATAAGCAAGTTATAAGCACTTTTGATTTTGGCTATCCTCATTTGACCTTGAATGAGGGGGCCAAGGTCAAATCTGACCACATCAAAAGATTCCCAGTCCATGATTTCCTATAACATGGTTTCACACTGCAAACCACTAGGACCAATAATAAGTGAGTTATAAGCACGTTTAAGTTTGGCTATCCTCATTTGACCTTGAAAGAGGGGCCCAAGATTAAATCTGATTACATCACAAGATTCCCAGCCAATGATTTCCTTCAGGTTGGTTTCACATCGCAAACCTCTAGGACCAATAATAAGCGAGTTATAAGCACTTTTAAGTTTGGGTATCCTCATTTGATCTTGAAGGAGGGGTCCAAGGTCAAATTTGACCACATCAGAAGATTTGTAGCACATGATTTCCTATAGGTTGGTTTCACATTGCAAACCTCTAGGACCAATAATAAGGGAGATACAGGCACTTTTAAAGTCCGCTATGTGTGGTACTTTGGCACTCTGTGGATGACCTTGAATTAAGAGCTTCAAGGTCAAATGTCTGCAAGGTTGTAGAGGACATGTATATCTGTTATACATATCACCTAAGAAGAGATTCAACCTTCTACCTATGAGAACCAGCCAGTAGAAAAAGGTTGATAATTTTCAAAGAAATGCCTGTGGCGGCTAGTGCTGTCGCGACACTCGCTACTTCCGATACTATCGTTTGCTAGGTCTATTATGAGCGATAATCGGATGCGTTTTTTCAAATCCGATTGCAAAGATATTAGCATATTTATATAATAAAGACAGAATATCTTTTAAAAGTGAAGGGTTATTCAGTATTTTGAAATATATTTTCGGTCTTTTGACAACATAGTACGTACAAATCTAGTCACATGACCTACCAGGAAAGCATTAAACCATTGCTCGAATGTAGTTTCGGAATTGCATCTTTATTTTTTTTTCATGCTTATTAAGTCAATTTAATTGATGTAAAGCTTTCAAATAATCTTTAAAAACACTGCAGTTGTATTTATTTTAGGCGTACATGATATTATAATGTTATTATGCAGCACTTTATAAAGTCGGAATTAGATAATTATTTTAATATACTGACGGTTTTCAAAGTGTTCCAACGTTTGACAATGCATAAACAACCGAAATAAAAGGACAAATATGACCCTAAAATGATGTATTCGGGTGAGTAACAATATATTATTTTACATTTTAATTAAATAGTTTCGTTTTGAGGTGAGCTTATAAAGTCGACATATGTCGGTACTCGGTTGGCCAACGTGGGCGATATTCGATGTTCATTTGCACCAGCGAGTGACAGCACTAGTGGCGGCCATCTTGCTTTTCAGAATGGGGCCAATTTCAGTCCCAGAGAAGCTTACCTCCCAATGAAGATATCCTGCAAATTTGGTGAACCTAGCTGGTGTAGTTTTCCTTTGAAAGCATTAACGCCGAAAATCTCTATACGCGCGGCGGCATAGCGAATGCTAAACCAAAGTATTCACTGGATGCCTCCAATAAAGAAAGTATAGAATTGGACTTTCTGATGGATTAGACTTTCTGATACAGTAGAATCAGAAAGTACAATCCATCAGAATTTCAAATTCTGATGTCAGAACTTCAAATTTGTACCTCAGAGCAATTTTTTGATTAAATAACAGGATAACACTTTCTGACATCAGAACTTCCAACTGGAGTTTGTGATGTCAGGATTTGAAATTATGATGGAATGGACTTTCTGATACTACAATATGTCAATGGGAAAGCTTGGTCGGCAGTTTACAGTACAGAACCTTGACCAACTGTATGTACTGGTTTCCTCTGCTCTTCCAACTACCTGTCGTGATATGACCTGTACAATGTTGAAAGCGCCGTAAAACCCCAAATAAACAAATACATTTTGTCAACTAGAGATTGCGTCTCAACGCAGAGTATCCCCGGGCAGGACATGTTGAAGCATGAATGTGTCGGGCTTGAGCCTTTTTCCTGGAGCACCAGGTCAGGATTCTCCATACTAGGGCACAAAGAGGGCCCAACTTACTCCCCCCCCCCCCCCCCCCCCCTTAAATAGGCAACCACCATGGTGTTGTCCGTAGCTATGGTAGCAATAAGGTTCCAGCAGAGGTCTTGGACTCCTTTAGGGCCAAAAGACCACCTTGGTTCGAGATACTTTATGTGTAACTTGCTTCTGGAAGGGACCAGGTTCCCCTTGCAGTGTGTTCCCCTAAGTGAGATCTCGCCCTTCTTGATGCATCTGTAAGGATTTGCAGACCTACTTAATGTGTAATGGTTGACCTTGAAGCACATTGTGATCCTACAACCACCATTTTATATGGGGTGGAGTGAACTGGGATCACCTTTTCTAGTGAGTCTGGTACCCTTCAGCTGTTCTTCAAGTGCCACTGTATCGGCCTCATGTGGAGGCGACCTAGGTGGACTTGCTTCTGTATGGGTGTCAGTAACCCACACAACCCACTGTGGAAAACACTAATAGCCATTTATGAGAACTGTGACCCCTGGTCTGATTAACAGATAAAGTTACCATTGCTTGAGTTGTGAAAATCGGTAAATGGGTTATAATCTTGAGGGGAAGGCCGAGTTTGGAAACTCAGGCCCCTGGTGTCAGCTGACACTGCTCACAGGCTGGGTAAAAGGCAAGCTGGGTGGCCAGTCTAGGAGGGTGGATCACTGTATCTCACTGGAACCCGAAAGAAAAACTTAATGAACCTGCACAGTAACTGATACAGCAGATTTCTTGCTGGCAGTAGGCTGACCAGTGCAGTTGAGTTCGGCACCTCACCGGGACCAGTAACTGGCTGGTGTGGGGTCTGATAAGATAAGGATAACAGGTAGTTGGACAAATCTTGTTGGAAAAGTCTTCTTATCTATAGTCACTTTCGACCAGCCAGGAGGTCCTGACAGTAGGCTGGCTGACTGGTCTGATAGGTTGATACAGCTAAGAGGTCCTGACAGTAGGCTGGGTGACTGGTCTGGTACACTGAGACAGTCAGGTCACTGAGACAAATGACTGGTATAATAATTTCTCTGTAACCAATTTCCTCGGGCAGTAATTGGTTGGTCTGAGACGGCCACTTGGACCCTTAAAAGTCTACTGCTGGTCTGTTAGCCAGTCCTGTGGACCTGCCCAGTACCAGGGCCTAACCGGCTGTAGGTGAAGCAATCCTGTTGGCTCCACAGTTCTGCGAAAACTCATACGAGATGGCAGAATTGAGCGAACTAGAAATAGGATGCCCTGTTGATAGTAGCCGCGACATATGAATAGAAACAGGATAGCATAGAAGAACACGCATTATCATGTGTAATGTCCACCCCATGAACCTTTTGCCAAAATTGTACAGTAGTCTTACAAGACCCTGTTTCATTTGTAAAATATATCAATGATGCTTAAATATTTATTAGTGTACATGTAAATTATTTCAGCTTCATGCCTTTTTGCATTGGTTGGGTTGAAAATTTTGATGAAGTCACTCTATCTTGCACGGATAAGAAGATAGAAGCAAATTTCTGTTTTTCTATTTTTGGCAAAAAGCCGAAAATTCAAAATGGCCAATAACCCTATTTTGCATGGTTAAGGAGATAGAAGCAAATTCGTGTTTTGCCATTTTTGGCAAAAATTCGAAAATTCAAAATGGCCGCCATATGTGGGGAGGGGAAAATTTTTTGAAAATTGCAGAGTACATTCCTTAGACACCCTGTGGGTCGAAAATTTCGACGAAATCGCTCTATCTCGCACGGTTAAGGAGATAGAAGCAATTTTGTGTTTTGCCATTTTTGGGAAAAATTCAAAAATTCAAAATGGCCACCATTTTTGGGGAGGGGAAATTTTTTTGAAAATTGCGAAGAGTGCATTTCTAAGATACCCTGTGGGTTGAAAATTTCAATGAAATCGCTCTATCTGGCACGGTTAAGGAGATAGAAGCAATTTTGTGTTTTGCCATTTTTGGCAAAAATTCAAAATGGCCGCCATTTTTGGGGAGAGGAAAATTTTTTGAAATTGCCAAGAGTACATTGCTCAGATACCCTGTGGGTTGAAAATTTCGACGAAATCGCTCTATCTAGCACGGTTAAGGAGATAGAAGAAATTTGTGTTTTGCCATTTTTGGCAAAAATTCAAAATGGCCGCCGTTTTTGAAAAGGGGAAAATTTTTTGAAAATTGCAAAGAGTACATTGCTTGGATACCCTGTGGGTCAAAAAAATTTCGACGAAATCGCTCTATCTCGCACGGTTAATGAGATAGAAGCAAATTTGTGTTTTGCCATTTTGGGGAAAAATTTAAAATGGCCGCCATTTTTGAGAAGGGGAAAATTTTTTGAAAATTGCAAAGAGCACATTCCTTAGATAGCCTGTGGGTTGAAAATTTCGACGAAATCGCTCTATCTCGCACGGTTAAGGAGATAGAAGCAAATTTGTGTTTTGCCATTTTTGGCAAAAATTTGAAAATTCAAAATGGCCGCCATTTTTGAGAAGGGGAAATTTTTTGAAAATTGCAGAGTACATTCCTTAGATACCCTGTGGGTCGAAAATTTCGACGAAATTGCTCTATCTCGCACCGTTAAGGAGATAGAAGCAAATTTGTGTTTTGCCATTTTTGGGAAAAATTCGAAAATTCAAAATGGCCACCATTTTTGGGGAGGGGAATTTTTTTTTAAAATAGCCAAGAGTATGATGCTCAGATATCCTATGGGTTGAAAATTTAGACGAAATTGCTCTATCTCGCACGGTTAAGGAGATAGAAGCAAATTTGTGTTTTGCCATTTTTGGCAAAAATTCAAAATGGCCGCCATTTTTGGGGAGGGGAAATTTTTTTTGAAAATTGCAAAGATTACATTCTTTTGATACCCTGTGGGGCGAAAATTTCGACGAAATCGCTCTATCTCGCACGGTTAAGGAGATAGAAGCAAATTTGTGTTTTGCCATTTTTGGCAAAAATTCAAAATGGCCGCCATTTTTGGGGAGGGGAATTTTTTTTTGAAAATTGCAAAGATTACATTCTTTTGATACCCTGTGGGACGAAAATTTCGACGAAATCGCTCTATCTCGCACGGTTAAGGAGATAGAAGCAAATTTGTGTTTTGCCATTTTTGGCAAAAATTCAAAATGGCTGCCATTTTTGGGGAGGGGAAATTTTTTTGAAAATTGCAAGGAGTACATCCCTTAGATACCCTGTGGGTCGAAAATTTCGACGAAATCGCTCTATCTCGCACGGTTTATAGGAGATATGAGCACATTTGCCTTTTTCAGTACTCAAAGTAGACCAAGGACGCATCTGTGGCCAGATGCTGGATGTATCCACCGACAAAGGCCAACTAACATAGTTTAGAAGATAAACAGCATTTTTCGTTAATAAGCAAGCTGAAAGCACTTTTAAGTTTGGTTACCCTTATTTGACCCTGTAGCAGGGGCCCAAGGTGAAGTCTGACCTGATCAAAAGATTCGCAGCCCATGATTTCCTATAAGTCGTTTTCACATTGCAAACCTCTAGGACCAATAATAAGCAGGAGGGACCCAAGGTCAAATCCGACCACATGAAAAGATTTGCAGCCCATGACTTCCTATAAGTTGTTTTTATATTAATGAGTTATTTGAAAAATACTGGCTATCTGCAATACTTCTAGAGATAATTCGCATTTACTCATTTTGAGTAGGTGAATAATTAGCTACGGGTCTGAAACTTCACCAAGTGAAAGCTCTCTCAAAAGTAGGCGTATGAGTTATTTGAGAAAAATTGGCTACCTACAATACTTTTAGAGATAATTTGAATTTACTCATTTTCAGTAGGTGAGTAATTACCTACGGGTCTGGAACTTCACCAAGTGAAAGGTCTCCCAAAAGTAGGTGAAGGAGTTATTTGACAAAAATTGGCTATCTGCAATACTTTTAGAGATAATTTGCATTTACTCATTTTGAGTAGGTGAATAATTAGCTATGGGTCTGAAACTTCACCATGTGAAAGCTCTCCCAAAAGTAGATGAATGAGTTATTTGATAAAAATTGGATATCTGCAATACTTTTACAGATAATTAGCATTTACTCATTTTGAGTAGGTGAATAATTAGCTACAGGTCTGAAACTTCACCAAGTGAAAGGTCTCCCAAAAGTAGGTGAAGGAGTTATTTGACAAAAATTGGCTATCTGGAATACTTTTAGAGATAATTTGCATTTACTCATTTTCAGTAGGTGAGTAATTACCTATGGGTCTGAAACTTCACCAAGTGAAAGCTCTCCCAAAAGTAGGTGAATGAGTTATTTGAGAAAAATTGGCTATCTGCAATACTTTTAGAGATAATTCACATTTACTCATTTTGAGTAGGTGAGTAATTACCTACAGGTCTGGAACTTCAGCATGTGAAAGCTCTCCCAAAAGTAGGTGAATGGGTTATTTAAGAAAAATTTGCTATCTGCAATACTTTTAGAGAAAATGCAGAATTACTCATTTTTAGTAGGCAAGTAATTTAGCCACAGGCCTAATTTAGACATAAAGCCTACCAATAGAATACTGTGGTGCACCCTCTAATATACCTTGCAAACTTGAGAAGGCTAGCTATAATATTTTTTTCGTTAGAGCGGTAATGGTGAAATCTCTCTACACACTGCGGCTATCCAGTGGATACAATGATTTACTCAACAGTGAGAACCTGAAAGTAGATATTGGTAAGCTATGCCATGACATAGAGGTCTGCAATTTCACTCTGTTATAGCTGACCAAAAATTATATGAATAACATATTTAAACAAAATACTGTAAATGTAATAGTTTTCACGTTATAACTGATTTACTCAACAGTGATAACCTCAAAGTAGTTATTACTCAGCTATGCAATGAGCTACATGTCTGAATTTTTTCTATGTTATAGCTGACCCAAAATTAGGTGAACAACATATTTAAGCAAAATACTCTAAATGCAATAGTTTTCAAGTTACAACTGATTTACTCAATAGTGAGAACCTGGAAATAGCTATTGCTCAGCTATGCCATGAGCTATAAGTCTGTAATTTCACGACGTTATAGCTGACCCAAAAGTAGGTGAACAACATATTTTAACAAAATACTCCAAATGCAATATTTTTCAAGTTATAGCTGATTTACTCAACAGTCAGTACCTGAAAATAGCTATTGCTCAGTTGTGCCATGAGCTACAGGTCTGTAATTTCACTATGTTATAGCTGACCCAAAAGTAGCTGAATAACATATTTACACAAATTTCTGTAAATGCAATAGTTTTCCAATTACAACTGATTTATTCAACAGTGTGAACTTCAAAGTAGCTATTACTCAGCTATGCAATGAGCCACAGGTCTGGAACTTCACTATGTTATAGCTGACTCCGAAATAGGTGAATAACATATTGAAACAAAATACTCTAAATGTAATACTTTTGAAGTTATAAGCAATTTACTCAACAGTGATAACCTAAAAGTAGCTATTACTCCGCTATGCCATGAGCTACAGGTCTGAAATTTTACTATGTTATAGCTGACCCAAAAGTAGCTGAATAACATATTTACACAAATTTCTGTAAATGCAATAGTTTTCCAATTACAACTGATTTACTCAACAGTGTGAACTTCAAAGTAGCTATTACTCAGCTATGCTATGAGCCACAGGTCTGGAACTTCACTATGTTATAGCTGACTCCGAAATAGGTGAATAACATATTGAAACAAAATACTCTAAATGTAATACTTTTGAAGTTATAAGCAATTTACTCAACAGTGATAACCTAAAAGTAGCTATTACTCAGCTATGCCATGAGCTACAGGTCTGAAATTTTACTATGTTATAGCTGACCCAAAAATAGCTGAATAACATATGAAACAAAATACTCTAAATGCAATAGTTTTCAAGTTACAAGTGATTTTACTCACGATGGAAGTTACTGAAAAGCCCAAAAGTAGCTATTACTCACTTAGCTATTGAGACAGACACCCAAGTTACTCACCATGTTGTAGCTATGAAAAAAGTATCTGAATAACATATTTTAACAAAATGCTCTAAATGCAACACTTTTCAAGTTACAAGTGATTTAGTGCATGATTTCATGACTTTTAATGCATTTTAGACATTTTTGTCTACCAGAGGCCTAATTTAGACATAAAGCCTACCAAAAAGATAGGGTGGCGAGTCCTCTAGCATACCAAGCCACCTGCCAAATATGAAAGAAATCTGGAAAGAAATGTGGACTGTAGGTCGCTAACAAGCAATATTCCACATTTTAGACATTTTTGTCTACCACAGGCCTAATTTAAACATAAAGCCTACCAAAAAGATAGGGTGGCGAGTCCTCTACCATATCAAGCCACCTGCCAAATATGAAAGAAATCCGGAAAGAAATGTGGACTGTAGGTCGCTAACAAGAAATCTCTGCGGACGAGGGCGCGGACGACGACGATGATGAATCCATAGTATCCCCGCTTCGCGTCGGGGATACAAATAGCCAATTACTCATTTATTTAATTAATTACTCACTGATCTATGAAGCAATTCCCCCAAAAGCAATCCCATACAAGCTATTAACCCAATGAACCTCCATACCAAATTTCAGAAAGATAGGCTTAATAGCATTCCTTAAAATGTCTGGAAACCAAAGAGATACTCAAAAGTAGCAAAGTAGCTATTACTCAGTTAACTGTAGAGCCATCATCACCAAAAGCAATCCCATACAAGCTATTAACCCAATAAACCTGCATGCCAAATTTGGTAAAGATAGGATAAGAACTGTTGCCTAAAACGTCTGGAAACCAAGTGGGACGCTGGACGCCGGAAAAAGCAAAAATAATATGTCCACCCCCCAGTGGGGTGGACATAATTAGAAAGTAAGACTACATCTCAGCAGGGGTAGGCTTATATGAAACAACTGCCTTCTTCCTGTCCATAACTGTGGAATCAGCAGATTTTCTGTAACCAGTAAGTCTGGATACTGGTACTCCATCATGTACTCAACCTCCAATGCCATTTTCAATAGTTTCCATGCAATATAGTCAGCAATAAGTGTGAAAATATCTCCAAAAAGGCCAAAAATGGCCTCGGTCAGGCACTTTGGATGACCTGTGGATGACCTTCAACGAAGAGCTTCAAGGTCAAATTTCTGCATGCTTACAGAGGAAATATATATGTATTATATATACCAGCCATAGTTCTGTATATCAGAACTGGGCCAAAATCTGAAACAAGAGGGTCAAAGATGCCCCAAAAGGCAGGTTGCACAGGCAGCAATAAGGTTAGCGACTGCTGTAATTACATTTAGAAACAAGGAAAGAAATGTTAGGTCACCCAGTTGAGGTGAATCTGTTAGACGTGCTAAGAAACGTAAAACTTGTAATCTAGGTTACATAATTGTATCTATCCTATAACAGACAAACAAAAGGACAGAATTAAACCAATTTCAAAAGCAACTTAGCTATGATGGTGATGTATCTCACTGTCAAGTTTGAATTTGATTGGACAAAGCGTTTTCTAGTTAGAGTCCGGAAACGGAAATGCTGACAAACAAACGAACGGACGGAATTACACCAATTTCGAAAGGAACCTAGCTATGATGGTGACCTATCTCCCTGTCAAGTTTGAATTTGATTGGACAGAGGATTTTCGAGTTAGAGTCCGGAAATTGAAATGTTGATGAACAGACAAATGGACAAAAAACAGACAAACAAAGAGACAGAATTACACCAATTTTGAAAGGAACCTAGCTATGATGGTGATCTATCTCCCTGTCAAGTCTGAATTCAATTGGACAAACCGTTTTCGAGTTAGAGTCCGGAAATGGAACTTTTGACGGACAGACAAAAAACGGACAAACAAACAGACTGAATTACACCAATTTCGAAAGGAACCTAGCTATGATGGTGATCTATCTCCCTGTCAAGTTTGAATTCGATTGGACAAACCGTTTTCGAGGTAGAAACAAAAAATGTGGACGGACAGACGGACGAACAAATGGACAAACGAACGGAAGGAATTACACCAATTTCGAAAGGAATCTAGCTATGATGGTGATCTGTGTCCCTATCAAGTTTGAGTTTGATTGGACAAACCGTTTTCGAGTTAAGAGTCCGGAAACGAAAATGTGGACGGACAGATGGATGGACAGACAAACGGACAAAAAACGGACAGAATTACACCAATTTCGAAAGGAACCTAGCGATGATGGTCATCTATCTCCCTGTCAAGTTTGAATTTGATTGGATAAATCATTTTCGAGTTAGAGTCCGGAAACGAAAAATGTGGACGGACGTCGGACACATCAATCTTACACGCAACCCGCCTAAAAATGGCCAAAATCTGACCTTTAAGAGGCCACCAGTGACCTTGAAATTGAAGGTCAAGGTCACAAAACAATAGTGTTCGTGGCATTGCCCATATATACCCACATATCAAATTTGAAAGGTCTAACTAAAATATTTTTTTAAGTTATCACGTCCGAAAGGAAATCTCTGCAGCGGCGGCGTGACCGTACTGAATCCTAAGTATCCCCGACTTTCGTCTGGGGATACAAACATAAAACAGTATTGGTGTAATAGGTGAAAAAAACTAAAATGATATGATGTCTTACCTGTATGCCATACATACTGCACCCAGACATAGGTACTAGCACAAAAGAAAAGCCATTGCACTGGTATAAATAAGTAACAAACGACATCTGATGTGACAGCAACGCAGACAAAGAACACAGAAAATGCCTGAAAATATACAAAATGTTGTAATACTCCGACTAGTGGTGTGAACAGTAAACCGGTATGCCGCATTTTGTTTCATTTAGGTAGAAATGACGAAATCCTCAAAGAATATTTAAGTACCGGTCATTGAAAACGTCATCATATTAGGCTTTCCACTGGTTAATACTTCATCAAAATAAAGAACGTATATATTTGAGGAAACACCTTACATTTTCGCTTTATATTCATGGTAATTGTAGTACACAAACTTCAAACTATCTAGCGAATCCATATTTCCTATTGGGAATATAACTCATGTACGCTCGCGTAAAACTTTTTATCATATATCTGTACACTTTCAAAATCCTGGATTTCGCCCGGTTTCAAAGCCCTGAAAACCGGTTTTTATTTTCATAACCGGTCCGACCACTAACTCCTACAAATGCAATTTTTCATATGAAGTCATTATTAGCCCATTATTAGCACAAGTAGAAAATTTTAAGGCTGAAATTATAACCCATACTAACCAAATGAAACAACTGCCTAGCCGGCACCAAGATTGTTGAACTGGTTAATATTATCTTATATGGGATTTTACGAAATCGTTAGCATTCTTAATGTTTGGAGTTATAACGTAAAAATGTACAAATTCAAAGCATTTCTTCTGTATATTATGTCAAAAACATTTGATTTTTATTTGCAAATTACCCAAAAATTTGCAAGATTTTTATTAGTTTTCTAGCCCCTTGTGATCTGCAATCAGTATACATTTCCCCTCTCCAAAGATATACACTGGACACAACCAGTAAGTTGTAAGTCACCAGTTAATGCAAACAGCTACACCCAATGACCAAATTATGATCATCATTTCAGCCTTAGTAAATTTTCTACATGAGCACTCCTTCAATGTAAAAAGTTTTACTCTAATACTTATTTAATTTTTAAAATTTGAAGAAATATAGGCACATGGTATCAAACAAGAAAAGATTTTTTCTTAACTTTGTACTCTGAATATTCCAGTACTTGATGCTTTAAGAGAGCTTCTTTTAATAATTATGTCAAAATGTCAACAATAAGTTTTGCTACTTGTCACTCCACAATCTGACAACCAATTGCTGATATCATAATTTTGTCTTTAGCTTCATTAAATAAATTCATGTACTCTTGTGACTATGTCCCAAGTTATTATTAGTGTCAAAGTGCCCCCTAAATATTAAGGCTGAAACACGAATACCAGATAATCATTATCCTTAGCATGTCCATAGAATAAGAATAGTAAAATGACAATTCAATTAATTGATAAAAACTACTAAAAGAAAGAAACCATCATTGATTACCATTGTTATGCCTAAACATTTCCTACTTTGATCATTTTTGTCACTGTAAAAGATCTCTGACATCTACATTGTGCCCAATTTATCCCTTATTTAACAAAAGGGTCAATAAAAATGACAAGATATTATTTATTTGTGCATACTGGATGCTGTATTAGTCAGATTTCAGGCATTGCAGGTGAGCATACATTATAACTGATTAATCGGAAAATCGTAGATTTTACAGAACAATTAATCGGATAGTTAAAATTCAAATCTCTTTCAGCCTTACTAAATATGAATAGGCAATTTGCTGTGAAAGCTTCTTACCAGTCCTTGGTATTTGAATGAGTCGTAAACACTTCGAAGCAGCAACCAAAATGGCCATAAGTATTCAAATCTGAATTCTAAAATGAAGTCTGCCATCAAAACCAGGGCCCATACCAGGAGAAACTTCACATACACAAAGGTACTGAAATTACACAAACAAAATGAGAATGTTATTTCTTCAACAAGTATCGAAAAACAAAAACAAAGTCACCTACCTGGTCTTGTGAAAAGCAATGCATGGTAAAAGTGAAAACTGCCACTTTTGGTGCAATGCCATCTTTAAGGGGATATATATACAGGTGATATGATATACAGAAGCCCCCTTATCTTGTCTCCGTGTAACTGAATCTCCAGCCTGACTTTAAAGCATGCCACCCAACCCCCACCACCACCCCCAACATTTTATATATTCTGGGAGTATAACGTCAAATCACGTGGGCGATATTCGGGTATTTTACAAAATTTCAAAGAACTTGTCATCGAAAATGTCTAGACACATCATACCTCTTTAGGCTATCTCACCTTTCATTGTTTACACAATAAAAAGACATGTTTTAGGGCGACATTTAGCATATTTCTATTGCAACACTTGCAGGGTCCATTCAATTGGTGGATTACAATTCTGGAAACCTAACAAGGTGTCATTTTATTGCCCAGAGTAGTCCATCAAAGACTCCCATGTCAGTTAATCTGAACAATAAAATCTGTATGGATTATGGTTTCATTGCTCATAGGTTTTGTATTTTTATATTTTTCTTTATTCTTTTTTTTTACATTTTTAATATCATCTCTCTCTCCTAAAAACTGGAAAATATTGTTCTCTTGTAAAAGAATTCCCTCATCTCACATCAATATCCCCTGTCAAAGTTGCATGAAAATGGTTCAGTTTGAAAACTTGACAGTTATGAACAATAAAAATTAATTTGTGAAAGTATTATCTCCCGCCGAGCATTACAGGGGAAGGAAATACCTTTTCCGAGATATTCACAATTTTTCTCTTTCCGCTAAAATCCAAGATGGCCGCCAAAAGTGGTGAAAACTGAAATTTTTCCCCTAGGCACAGAATACTGTTGTACTACCCTGTGGGTCAAAAATTCGCTCGAAATCGCTCTATCTCTTACCATTTCGAAGATATTTTCAATGTGTATTTTCTGCTAAAATCCAATATGGCCGCCAAAAGTGGCAAAAATTGAAATTTTTTCCGCTTTGCATAAGATACTCTTGAAGTTTTTCCCCTTTGCATACGACTGTTGTACTACCCAGTGGGTCAAAAATTCACGCGAAATCGCTTTATCTCATACGGTTTTTGAGATATTCACACTAGTTCATTTTCCGCTAAAATCAAAGATGTCCGCCAAAAGTGGCGAAAATTGAAATTTTCTCCCTTTGCATAGAATACTCATGTACTACCCTGCCAGTCAAAAATTCGCTCGAAATTGCTCTATCTCTTACGGTTTTCGAGATATTCACATTTTTTCATTTTCTGCTAAAATCCAAGATGGCCGCCAAAAGTGGCGAAAATTGAAATTTTCCCCCTTTGCATAGAATACTCTTGTACTACCCTGCAGGTCAAAAATGCGCTCGAAATCGCTCTATTTCATACGATTTTCGAGATATTCACACTTTTTAATTTTCCACTAAAATCCAAGATGGCCGCCAAAAGTGGCAAAAATTGAAATTTTCTCCCTTTGCATAGGACACTGCTGTACTACCCTGTGGGTCAAAAATTCGCTCTAAATCGCTCCATCTCTAACGGTTTTCGAGATATTCAAGTTTTGCCGTTAAAAGTGACTTACTGAAAGGAAAACAATCAAGTAGCTTTTACTCAGTTAGCTATGGACTATGCATGATTTCCTATATCATGGTGGTTTACCATCCCAAACCTCTAGGACCAATAATAAGAGAGTTATAAGCACTTTTTAGTTTGGCTGTCCTCATTTGACCTTGACCGTGGGGCCCAAGGTCAAATCCGACCACACCAGAAGATTCCCAGCAGATGATTTCCTATATGTTGGTTTGCCATCCCAAACCTCTAGGACCAATAATAAGCGAGTTATAAGCACTTTTAAGTTTGACTGTCCTCATTTGACCTTGAAGGAGGGGCCCAAGGTCAAATCCGACCTCACCAGAAGATTCCCAGCCCATGATTTTCTATATGTTGTTTACCATCCCAAACCTCTAGGACCAATAATAAGCAAGTTATAAGCACTTTTACCTTTGCCTATCCTCATTTGACCTTGAAGGAGGGGCCCAAGGTCAAATCCGACCACACCAGAAGATTCCCAGCCCATGATTTCCTGTATGCTGGTTTACCATCCCAAACCTCTAGGACCAATAATAAGCGAGTTATAAGCACTTTTAAGTTTGGCTGTCCTCATTTGACCTTGAATGAGGGGCCCAAGGTCAAATCCGACCTCACCAAAAGATTCCCAGCCCATGATTTTCTATATGTTGCTTTACTGTCCCAAACCTCTAGGACCAATAATAAGCGAGTTATAGGCACTTTTACCTTTGGCCATCATCGTTTGACCTTGAAGGAGGGGCCCAAGGTCAAATCCGACCTCACCAGAAGATTCCCAGCCCATGATTTTCTATATGTTGGTTTACTGTCCCAAACCTCTAGGACCAATAATAAGCGAGTTATAAGCACTTTTACCTTTGGCTATCCTCATTTGACCTTGAAGGAGGGGCCCAAGGTTAAATCCGACCACACCAAAAGATTCCCAGCCCATGATTTCCTATGGGTTGGTTTACCATCCCAAACCTCTAGGACCAATAATAAGCGAGTTATAAACACTTTTTAGTTTGGCTGTCCTCATTTGACCTTGAAGGAGGGGCCCAAGGTCAAATCCGACCACGCCAGAAGATTCCCAGCCCATGATTTCCTATATGTTGGTTTACCATCCCAAACCTCTAGGATCGATAATAAGCGAGTTATAAGCACTTATAAGTTTGGCTATCCTCGTTTGACCTTGAATGAGGGGCCCAAGGTCAAATCCGACCTCACCAAAAGATTCCCAGCCCATGATTTTCTATATGTTGCTTTACTGTCCCAAACCTCTAGGACCAATAATAAGCGAGTTATAGGCACTTTTCCTTTGGCCATCATCGTTTGACCTTGAAGGAGGGGCCCAAGGTCAAATCCGACCTCATCAGAAGATTCCCAGCCCATGATTTTCTATATGTCGGTTTACTGTCCCAAACCTCTAGGACCAATAATAAGCGAGTTATAGGCACTTTTACCTTTGGCTATCCTCGTTTGACCTTGAAGGAGGGGCCCAAGGTCAAATCCGACCACACCAAAAGATTCCCAGCCCATGATTTCCTATGGGTTGGTTTACCATCCCAAACCTCTAGGACCAATAATAAGCGAGTTATAAACACTTTTAAGTTTGGCTGTCCTCATTTGACCTTTAAGGAGGGGCCCAAGGTCAAATCCGACCACGCCAGAAGATTCCCAGCCCATGATTTCCTATATGTTGGTTTACCATCCCAAACCTCTATGATCGATAATAAGCGAGTTATAAGCACTTATAAGTTTGGCTATCCTCGTTTGACCTTGAAGGAGGGGTCCAAGGTCAAATGTGACCACATCAGAACATTCGCAGCACATGATTTCCTATAGGTTGGCTTCACATTGCAAACCTCTAGGACCAATAATAAGGGAGATATAGGCACTTTTAAAGTCCGCTATGTGGGTTACTTCGGCACTCCGTGGATGACCTTGAATTAGGAGCTTCAAGGTCAAATGTGTGCAAGGTTATAGAGGACATGTATATGTGTCATACATATCACCTATGAAGAGATTCAACCTTCTACCTATGAGGAACAGCCAGTAGAAAAATGTAGATTATTTTCAAAGAAATGCCCGTGGCGGCCATCTTGTTTTTCAGAATGAGGCTATTTTCCTTCCCAGAGAAGCTTACCCCCCAATGAAGATATCCTGCAAATTTGGTGAACCTAGCTGCTGTTGTTTTCCTCTTAGAGCGTTAACGCCGAAAATCTCTCTACGCGCGGCAGCGGCGGCATAGCGGACGCTAAACCAAAGTATCCACCGGATGCTTCCGGTGGATACAATAAGGTCACACCATGACACTGCACAATTATACCCCTAAACCAATGTCCCAAACACACATAAACTTCCTACACCTTGAAGAAAAAAAAGCCATTCACTTTGTTACATACATAAAATAGCTATAACTTATTTAGCTATTGAGGTAGATCCCTAAAACAGTAACATCTTGTAGGTACAGAGAAAGTAGCTCAACAACATATCTTTGCGAAATGCTATAAATGTAGTGATTTTGGAGTTATAGGCAAATTTACTGAGATTTGCTGCTGGACCATTTGCTCACTTAGCTATTGACTAAGATCTGCAAAAGCAGCACAGAAAAAAAATAGCATCAGAGTAGTGTTGGTATTGTTTATCGATATTTATTGAAAATGCCGTAAAATTTCAATATCGATGATTCGCGGAAATTATCAATATCAAACTCACCTTATTTGTCATAATATCATGTATCTGTATTCTATATATATTATATTCCACCAGTAATTATTGTTAAATATTTGCATAGACCTTTTATATTTCAGTACTTTTCTTAAGTACTGAAGCAAAAATCCACTTCCTGTTAGTTACAGTATATTCTCTGGTTAAGGCATACAGCAAACTTATGACGTAAATGGGAATTTGTGACGTGAATAAGTGACATGAATATGACGTGAATATTTAGTTATATGACGTGAATTCTGCAAATTTTCTTGCATTTTTAAACAGCACATGCTCTGTTAAGGGTGTTTTTTTAGAGAAATGGATAAAAGTGATGACACAGTCACATACAAGGCCTTTTGGGGGTCAGCAGGATCAGATGTATGGAAATTTTATCATTTCCAGTATGATAATGTCAAAAAGCAATACAATAATAACAAGCATTCTGACGCATGCATTTATCTCCCGCCGTATAAATTAGATGTCCTAAAGATAGTGGAATATAAATTTTCCTGCGAGATGGAGGCACATGTAGAAGTGACAAGTTTAATGTTTGATTGCAATACTTTTAAAGACAAAAGGCATTTACTCATTTTAGTAGCTATTACTTTGCCATCCAAAGAGCTACAGTTCTGCCACTTCATTATGCAGATCAACTCAAAGTAGGAAAGCACGTCTTTAGAAGAAATAGCCTATCTGTACTACTTTTAGAGATACAAGACATTTACTTATTTTAGTGGCTATTACTCTGCCATCTAAAGAGCTACAGTTCTGCAACTTCACTATGTGGTAGATCACCCAAAAGTAGGTGAATGACTTATTTAGAAGAAATTGCCCACCTGTAGTACTTTTAGAGACTAGACCAAGGATGCATCTGTGGCCAGATGCAAAATGTATCCACCGGCAAAGGCAAAAGTAGCTATTACTCAGCTATGGCACGAGCTAGAGGTCTGAAATTTTAGTATGTTATAGCTGACCCAAAAGTAGGTGAATAACATATTTGCACAAAATTCTCTAAATGCAATAGTTTTCAAGTTACAAGTGATTTTACTCATGATGGAAGTTAGTGAAAAGCCCAAAAGTAGCCATTACTCACTTAGCTATTCAGATAGACACCCAAGTTACTCACTATGTTGTTGCTATGGAAAAAGTAGGTGAATGACATATTTTAACAAAATACTCTAAATGTAATACTTTTCAAGTTATAAATGATTTAGTGTTGAGTAAGAACTTCAAAGTAGCTATTACTCCGCTATGCAATGAGCCACAGGTCTGGAATTTTACTATGTTATAGCTGCCTCAAAATAGGTGAATAACATACCGAAACTAAATAATGTAAATGCAAAAATTTTCAAGTTATAAGTGATTTACCCAACAGTGATAACCTAAAAGTAGTTATAATTGAGCTATGCCATGAGCTACAGGTCTGAAATTTTACTATGTTATAGCTGACCCAAAAGTAGCTGCATAACATATTTGCACAAAGTGCTCTAAATGCAGTACTTTTCAAGTTATAATTGATTTAGTGCATGATTTAATTAATTTTAATGTATTAAAATTTATTTAAAAAATTCATAAAAAACTTAAGCATGTGAAACTTCTCCAAAATGTAGGTGAATGAGTTATTTGAGAAATACTGGCTATCCGCAATACTTTTAGTGATAATAGGCATTTACTTATTTTGAGTAGGTGAGTAATTAGCTACAGGTCTGAAACTTCACCAAGTGAAAGCTGTCCCAAAAGTAGGTGAATGACTTATTTGAGAAAAATTGGCTATCTGCAATACTTTTAGAGATAATTAGCATTTACTCATTTTGAGTAGGTGAGTAATTACCTACGGGTCTGGAACTTCACCATGTGAAGGCTATCCGCAATACTTCTAGGGATAATTAGCATTTACTTATTTTGAGTAGGTGAGTAATTAGCTACGGGTCTGAAACTTCACCAAGTGATGGCTCTCCCAATAGTAGATGAATGAGTTATTTGAGAAAAATTGGCTATCTGCAATACTTTTAGAGATAATTAGCATTTACTCATTTTGAGCAGGTGAGTAATTAGCTATGGGGCTGAAACTTCACCATGTGAAAGCTCTCCCAAAAGTAGGTGAATGAGTTATTTGAGAAAAATTGGCTATCTGCAATACTTTTAGAGATAATTAGGATTTACTCATTTTGAGCAGGTGAGTAATTAGCTATGGGTCTGAAACTTCACCAAGTGAAAGCTCTCCTAAAAGTAGGTGAATGAGTTATTTGACAAAAAATGGCTATCTGCAATCCTTTTAGAGATAATTCGCATTTACTCATTTTGAGTAGGTGAGTAATTAGCTACAGGTCTGAAACTTCACCAAGTGAAAGCTCTCCCAAAAGTAGGTGAATGAGTTACATGAGAAAAATTGGCTATCCGCAATACTTTTAGAGATAATTAGCATTTACTCATTTTGAGTAGGTGAACAATTAGCTACGGGTCTGAAACTTCACCAAGTGAAAGCTCTCCCAATAGTAGGTGAATGAGTTATTTGAGAAAAGTTGGCTATCTGCAATACTTTTAGAGATAACTAGATTGGGCCAACTCGGCGCCAACATATCCCCAGACAGGTCATCACTCACGCCACAGGTTTTGATCGGGAATTTTTAAAAACATAATTACCCATTATTATATGAACTTCAGCACATCAATCTACTCTGTTTATATCTTCCAAGGAAGATGGTGTATCCCCAGACGCCGAATACATAACTCAAATTATATTTTCAATCTTCCTGCAATGATAACTCTAAACCTATTTTCAAAGTATTTAAATGATTGATGACTGAATGTCCATTCTAAAATAATAATCCCAAAAGAGCATATCTGTTTCTATATTTGTTGACAAATAAAATATTATTTTTAACTCAACTCATCATACTTTTCAATCTTCCTTCAAAGTATTTAAATGATTGATCATTCAATGTCCATTCTAAAATTCATAATCCCAAAAGCGCATATCTGTTTCTATATTTGTTCACAAATAAAATATTATTTAAAAAAAAATTATTTATATTATTATTTTATTATATTATTTTTAGAATTTGCAAATTGTTTTCAGTTATTCATTTCCTCTATACCTATATATGTGGTCCATATATATGCAACCTAAATATGTGACACAATCTCAGTTCTGACTCCCCTTTGTGTTATATGTAATGAAGCCCACCACCTCCCACCCCCACCCCTCTCCCCTTCTCCACACCTCTCTCACTATTACACAAGATCTGCAACCCCATTGAGGTCTTTGTTTCTCATCTGATATCATTAAATACCTTTGTTTATTTAGTGTCACTCAATATAGCTGGAGGTCCCAGAGGTGGGTGGGGGGAATCCGGGTGGGGGATGTGGGTTGGGACTTAGTTTAGTTTATTAGTTTATTATAGTGACATGTATTATGTTGACAAGGATTATACAAAAACTATTGAAGTAATACCCAGCCCTATATGGGCTTATAAGTCACTTTAAATAGAGAGTTAATAACAAACAGAGCAAACATATTTTGAGGTAAGATACAGTAAATAAAGACAGCAATTCAATACATAAAAATTAACAATATAATTTACTTTTTCTTTCTTGCCACAAATCAAAAATAAAATTAATAACCATATTGACATTCATATGAGTTAATACCCTTGATAATTGATCTATTAATACTTCAGATTTATCTATATTTAAATTTTGAAATATTTCATACGAATCAGCTCTAAAGCTGGACAAACACAAACAAAATGTATCTCATCTTCTACATCTTTTTTACACAGTTTACATGTTCTCTCAAAGAGATGGAGTGCTACAGCATAAATGGTAAACAAACAATCTATATAAAAGGGGTACTCAAATACAAAAAGAATTGAGAATTTTAAGTATGTGATTATCAACTGAAATGAGTTCATAACTGTAGGAGCTGTGTCAAAATTAACTGAGGCAAGTTGAATAAAACTGGGCTAGTTGAGGGTTAAAAATCCCCTAGTTTTACTACATACGGATATAATTTCATTAATATTGGGACTTAAAGCTCACTTAAAGTGTCCATTTTGTCTACTTGAATATGTTTAACCGGCGTTTAACCAGTTTCATTTTAAAAAGTTAAAAACTCAGCAAGCAGAGGTATAACACACAAAAATAAGTTCTTAAAAGACTAAGATAGCCATAACATTATTAATATTCAAAATTTAAATAGACAGGCATTTCCTTTTAAAAATTCAAAGATTTCAGCTCTATAACCCACATAGTTTGACAGTTACTGGGCTTTAAAGTGGCATAATGTCCATAAATTGGGTTTCTGTGGGCATTTTACAATTGTTAAAGAGACCTTAGCAATTAAACTACAGATCTGAAACTTTTTGGGGGACATACATAACAAACAAAAACTAGATTGGGCCAACTCGGCGCCAACATATCCCCAGACAGGTCATCACTCACGCCACAGGTTTTGATCGGGAATTTTTAAAAACATAATTACCCATTATTATATGAACTTCAGCACATCAATCTACTCTGTTTATATCTTCCAAGGAAGATGGTGTATCCCCAGACGCCGAATACATAACTCAAATTATATTTTCAATCTTCCTGCAATGATAACTCTAAACCTATTTTCAAAGTATTTAAATGATTGATGATTGAATGTCCATTCTAAAATAATAATCCCAAAAGAGCATATCTGTTTCTATATTTGTTGACAAATAAAATATTATTTTTAACTCAACTCATCATACTTTTCAATCTTCCTTCAAAGTATTTAAATGATTGATGATTCAATGTCCATTCTAAAATTCATAATCCCAAAAGCGCATATCTGTTTCTATATTTGTTCACAAATAAAATATTATTTAAAAAAAAATTATTTATATTATTATTTTATTATATTATTTTTAGAATTTGCAAATTGTTTTCAGTTATTCATTTCCTCTATACCTATATATGTGGTCCATATATATGCAACCTAAATATGTGACACAATCTCAGTTCTGACTCCCCTTTGTGTTATATGTAATGAAGCCCACCACCTCCCACCCCCACCCCTCTCCCCTTCTCCACACCTCTCTCACTATTACACAAGATCTGCAACCCCATTGAGGTCTTTGTTTCTCATCTGATATCATTAAATACCTTTGTTTATTTAGTGTCACTCAATATAGCTGGAGGTCCCAGAGGTGGGTGGGGGGAATCCGGGTGGGGGATGTGGGTTGGGACTTAGTTTAGTTTATTAGTTTATTATAGTGACATGTATTATGTTGACAAGGATTATACAAAAACTATTGAAGTAATACCCAGCCCAATATGGGCTTATAAGTCACTTTAAATAGAGAGTTAATAACAAACAGAGCAAACATATTTTGAGGTAAGATACAGTAAATAAAGACAGCAATTCAATACATAAAAATTACCAATATAATTTACTTTTTCTTTCTTGCCACAAATCAAAAATAAAATTAACTAGAAATAGGCCGCCCTGTTGATAGTAGATGCGAATAGAAACAGGATAGCATAGAAGAACACACATTATCATGTGTAATGTCCACCCATGAACCTTTTGCCCAAATTGTACAGTAGTCTTACAAGACCCTGTTTCATTTGTAAAATATATCAATGATGCTTAAATATTTGATAGTGTAGATGTAATTTATTTCAGCTTCATGCCTTTTTGCATTGGTTGGGTTGAAAATTTTGACGAAATCACTCTATCTTGCACGGTTAAGAAGATAGAAGCCAATTCCTGTTTTTCTATTTTTGGCAAAAATTTGAAAATTCAAAATGGCCGCCATTATTGGGAAAAGGAAATTTTTTTGAAAATTGCCAAGAGTACATTTCTTAGATACCCTATGGGTCGAAAATTTCAACAAAATAACTCTATTTTGCACGGTTAAGGCCAGTTTGTGTTTTTCCATTTTGGGCAAAAATTCGAAAATTCAAAATGGCTGCCATTTTTGGGGAGGGGAAAATTTTTTGAAAATTGCAAAGATTACATTCCTTAGATACCCTGTGGGTTGAAAATTTCGACGAAATCGCTCTATCTCGCATGGTTAAGGAGATAGAAGCAAATTTGTGTTTTGCCATTTTTGGCAAAAATTTGAAAATTCAAAATGGCCGCCATTTTAGGGGAGGGGAAAATTTTTTAGAAATTACCAAGAGTACAATGCTCAGATACCCTGTGGGTCGAAAATTTTGACGAAATCACTCTATCTGGCACGGTTAAGGAGATAGAAGCAAATTTGTGTTTTGCCATTTTTGGCAAAAATTCGAAAATTCAAAATGGCCGCCATTTTTGGGGAGGGGAAAATTTTTTGAAAATTGCAAAGCTTGCATTCCTTAGATACCCTGTGGGTCGAAAATTTCGACGAAATCGCTCTATCTCGCACGGTTAAGGAGATAGAAGCAAATTTGTGTTTTGCCATTTTTGGCAAAAATTCGAAAATTCAAAATGGCCGCCATTTTTGGGGAGGGGAAAATTTTTTGAAAATTGGAAATATTACATTCCTTAGATACCCTGTGGGTCGAAAATTTCGATGAAATCGCTCTATCTCGCACGGTTAAGGAGATAGAAGCAAATTTGTGTTTTGCCATTTTTGGCAAAAATTCGAAAATTCAAAATGGCCGCCATTTTTGGGGAGGGGAAAATTTTTGGAAAATTGCAAAGATTGCATTCCTTAGATACCCTGTGGGTCGAAAATTTCGACGAAATCGCTCTATCTCGCACGGTTAAGGAGATAGAAGCAAATTTGTGTTTTGCAATTTTTGGCAAAAATTCGAAAATTCAAAATGGCCGCCATTTTTGGGGAGGGGAAAATTTTTTGAAAATTGCAAAGATTACATTCCTTAGATACCCTGTGGGTCGAAAATTTCGACGAAATCGCTCTATCTCGCACGGTTAAGGAGATAGAAGCAAATTTGTGTTTTGCCATTTTTGGCAAAAATTCGAAAATTCAAAATGGCCGCCATTTTTGGGGAGGGGAAAATATTTTGAAAATTGCAAAGATTGCATTGCTTAGATACCCTGTGCGTCGAAAATTTTGCCGAAATCGCTCTATCTCGCACGGTTAAGGAGATAGAAGCAAATTAGTGTTTTGCCATTTTTGGCAAAAATTCGAAAATTCAAAATGGCCGCCATTTTTGGGGAGGGGAAAATTTTTGGAAAATTGCAAAGATTGCATTCCTTAGATACCCTGTGGGTCGAAAATTTCGACGAAATCGCTCTATCTCGCACGGTTAAGGAGATAGAAGCAAATTTGTGTTTTGCCATTTTTGGCAAAAATTCGAAAATTCAAAATGGCCGCCATTTTTGGGGAGGGGAAAATTTTTTGAAAATTGCAAATATTACATTCCTTAGATACCCTGTGGGTCGAAAATTTCGATGAAATCGCTCTATCTCGCACGGTTAAGGAGATAGAAGCAAATTTGTGTTTTGCCATTTTTGGCAAAAATTCAAAAATTCAAAATGGCCGCCATTTTTGGGGAGGGGAAAATATTTTGAAAATTGCAAAGATTGCATTGGTTAGATACCCTGTGTGTCGAAAATTTTGCCGAAATCGCTCTATCTCGCACGGTTAAGGAGATAGAAGCAAATTTGTGTTTTGCCATTTTTGGCAAAAATTCGAAAATTCAAAATGGCCGCCATTTTTGGGGAGGGGAAATTTTTTTGAAAATTGCAAATATTACATTCCTTAGATACCCTGTGGGTCGAAAATTTCGATGAAATCGCTCTATCTCGCACGGTTAAGGAGATAGAAGCAAATTTGTGTTTTGCCATTTTTGGCAAAAATTCGAAAATTCAAAATGGCCGCCATTTTTGGGGAGGGGAAAATTTTTGGAAAATTGCAAAGATTGCATTCCTTAGATCCCCTGTGGGTCGAAAATTTTGCCGAAATCGCTCTATCTCGCACGGTTAAGGAGATAGAAGCAAATTTGTGTTTTGCCATTTTTGGCAAAAATTCGAAAATTCAAAATGGCCGCCATTTTTGGGGAGGGGAAATTTTTTTGAAAATTGCAAATATTACATTCCTTAGATACCCTGTGGGTCGAAAATTTCGACGAAATCGCTCTATCTCGCACGGTTAAGGAGATAGAAGCAAATTTGTGTTTTGCCATTTTTGGCAAAAATTCGAAAATTCAAAATGGCCGCCATTTTTGGGGAGGGGAAAATTTTTGGAAAATTGCAAATATTACATTCCTTAGATACCCTGTGGGTCGAAAATTTCGACGAAATCGCTCTATCTCGCACGGTTAAGGAGATAGAAGCAAATTTGTGTTTTGCCATTTTTGGCAAAAATTCGAAAATTCAAAATGGCCGCCATTTTTGGGGAGGGGAAAATTTTTTGAAAATTGCAAAGAGTACACTCCTCAGATACCCTGCGGGTCGAAAATTTTGCCGAAATCGCTCTATCTCGCACGGTTAAGGAGATAGAAGCAAATTACTCAAAAGTAGTACTGAAAATACACAATGAAGTACCTAAATGGCTATTACTCATGTACTGACAAAGCTATCAGTCCCAAATGCAATACCAAGCGAGCTATGGACATAACAATCTTGTATTCAAAATTGTAGTAAAATATCTTTAATTATTTTGGCTTAAATGCACGGAAACCAATGGGTACTGAAAATAGCTGTACTTAAGTATTACTCAGTAAGCAAAAGAGGTACAACAGCCAAAAGCAATCCCAAGCAAGCTACTGACCCAATAAGCCTGCATACCAAATTTGGTGACAATAGCTCTAATACTTTTCCTTTAAATGAGCGGAAACCATGCGTGACGCCGGACATCGGACGCCGGACGCCGGACATCGGACATCGGACGGCGAAAAAAGCAAAAATAATATATCCACCCCCCAGGGGGGTGGACATAATAACCATATTGACATTCATATGAGTTAATACCCTTGATAATTGATCTATTAATAATTCAGATTTATCTATATTTAAAATTTTGAAATATTTCATACGAATCAGCTCTAAAGCTGGACAAACACAAACAAAATGTATCTCATCTTCTACATCTTTTTTACACAGTTTACATGTTCTCTCAAAGAGATGGAGTGCTACAGCATAAATGGTAAACAAACAATCTATATAAAAGGGGTACTCAAATACAAAAAGAATTGAGAATTTTAAGTATGTGATTATCAACTGAAATGAGTTCATAACTGTAGGAGCTGTGTCAAAATTAACCGAGGCAAGTTGAATAAAACTGGGCTAGTTGAGGGTTAAAAATCCCCTAGTTTTACTACATAAGGATATAATTTCATTAATATTGGGACTTAAAGCTCACTTAAAGTGTCCATTTTGTCTACTTGAATATGTTTAACCGGCGTTTAACCAGTTTCATTTTAAAAAGTTAAAAACTCAGCAAGCAGAGGTATAACACACAAAATAAGTTCTTAAAAGACTAAGATAGCCATAACATTATTAATATTCAAAATTTAAATAGACAGGCATTTCCTTTTAAAAATTCAAAGATTTCAGCTCTATAACCCACATAGTTTGACAGTTACTGGGCTTTAAAGTGGCATAATGTCCATACATTGGGTTTCTGTGGGCATTTTACAATTGTTAAAGAGACCTTAGCAATTAAACTACAGATCTGAAACTTTTTGGGGGACATACATAACAAACAAAAATTATATATAATACAGTTTAAGACTTGTCACACTAAGCATTTCCAAATAACAGGGCAAAATACGGAAAAAATGTCCAAAAAGGCACTTGGGCGAGTGTCTATGGCCCTCATACACAGGTTAAATGTCTACTAAAAACCTTGATTTTCGCCATATGTAAAAAGGACATAATAATGCATTCCCAGATGGGATTTCAGCTCCATCAATCACATAGTTTAACAGTCACAGGGCTTAAAGGTGGCAAAAAGTCCAAATATTGGGTCTCTGTGGGCCTTTTAGAGATCTCGATGTGGCTTTCAAATTAAAGCTTCAGACTTAAAATTTGTTACATACTAAGATTACACATAGAATATGTATCTAATAAAGTTTGAAACTTCTCAGACTTACCATTTCCAAGTTACAGAGCAAAATATGTGAAAAATGTCTTAAAAGGGTCACTCAGGTGGGTGTTTAAGGTCCTCATACACAGGTTAAATGTCTACTTGAAGCCATGATTTTTGGCACATGTAAAAAGAACATAATAATGTATTCCCAGATGAGATTTCAGCTCTATCAGTCACATAGTTTAACAGTCACAGGCCTTAAAATTGGCAAAAAGTCCAAATACTGGGTCTTTATGGGGCCTTCTAGAGACCTAAATGTGGCCTTCAAATTAAAGCTTCAGACTTAAAATTTGTCACATACTAAGATTACACATAGAATATGCATCTAATACAGTTTGAAACTTCTTAGACTTACCATTTCCAAGTTACAGGGAAAAATATGTGAAAAATGTCTAAAAATGGTCACTCGGGTGGGGATTTATGGTCCTCATACACAGGTTAAATGTCTTCTTAAAGCCTTAATTTTTGGCACATATATAAATAACATACTAATATCTTCCCAGATAGGATTTGAGCTCTATCAGTCACATAGTTTGACAGTCACAGGGCTTAAAAGTAGCAAAAAGTCCAAATATTGGGTCTTTGGGAGCCTTTTAGAGACCTCAATTTGACCTTCAAAATTAAAGCTTCAGACTTAAAATCTGTTACATGCTAAGATTACACACAGAATATATATCTAATACAGTTTGAAACTTCTCAGACTTACCATTTCCAAGTTACAGGGAAAAAGATGTGAAAAATGTCTTATAAGGGTCACTCGGGTGGGTGTTTATGGTCCTGATACACAGGTTAACTGTCCATTAAAGGCCTAAATGTTGGGGCACATATAAGAAAACACATAGATATATTCCCAGATGATATTTAACTTAGATGAGAGACATAGTTTGAAAGCTACAGTGCTTGAAAGTGGCAAAAAGTGCATAAATTGGGTCTCTGTGGGCACTTTTGAGACCTTAAGTCGACCCCTTTGGGTAAACCTACAGCCCTAAAATTTTCTACAGACAAGGATTACATATCAAAGTTATACCTAGCACAGTTTGAGACTCATCAGAATTACCACTTCCAAATTATAGGGCAAAATATGTGAAAAGTATAGCAAAAAATCCCTAAGTGGGGGTATTTATGGGCCTCAAGGACAATTTTCTCCTCAACTTAAAGTCGTGATTTTCGGCACATGTACTAAGAACATATTAATGTGTTGTCAGGTAAAATTTCAGCCAGCTGAGCATCATAGTTTGTGACCTACAGGGCTCTAAGTGGCCAAAAGTGCAATTTCTGACCTTAAGGTGGCCATAAGTTCTTTTTTACTGGGAGTTTAAGGTCACCTTAAAATAGGGATCTTCCTTTGGGCACCCTTAACATGTGTACCAAGTTTGAAAAAAAAATATTAATTTGTTTTTGAGTTATCGCGTCCACAAGGAAATTTCTACGGTGGCGGCGGCGGTGGCGGCGGCGGCGGCGGCGGCGGCGGCGCGACGGACCTGAATCCAATATATCCCCCACTTTCGTCTGGGGATATAATTAGCATTTACTCATTTTGAGTAGGTGAGTAATTAGCTATGGGTCTGAAATTTCACCATGTGAAAGCTCTCCCAAAAGTAGATGAATGAGTTATTTGAGAAAAGTTGTCTATCTGCAATAATTTTAGAGATAATTCGCATTTACTCATTTTGAGTAGGTGAGTAATTAGCTACGGATCTGAAACTTCACCATGTGAAAGCTCTTCCAAAAGTACCTGAAGGAGTTATTTGAGAAAAATTGGCTACCTGCAATACTTTTAGAGATAATTAGCATTTACTCATTTTCAGCAGGTGAATAATTAGCTACGGGTCTGAAACTTCACGAAGTGAAAGCTCTCTCAAAAGTAGGTGAATGAGTTATTTGAGAAAAATTGGCTATCTGCAATACTTTTAGAGATAATTAGCATTTACTCATTTTGAGTAGGTGAATAATTAGCTACAGGTCTGAAACTTCACCAAGTGAAAGCTCTCTCAAAAGTAGGTGAATGAGTTATTTGAGAAAAATTGGCTATCTGCAATACTTTTAGAGATGATTCGCATTTACTCATTTTGAGCAGGTGAGTAATTAGCTACGGGTCTGAAACTTCACCAAGTGAAAGCTCTTCCAAAAGTAGGTGAATGAGTTATTTGAGAAAAATTGGCTATCTGCAATACTTTTACAGATAATTTGCATTTACTCATTTTGAGTAGGTGAATAATTAGCTCAGGCCTGGGGTCAAGTACATGGAGCCAAGTACAAGTACAAGTACAATTACTTTGCCAAGTTGCAAGTACAAGTACAAGTACTGATCTCAAGAGTCAAGTACAAGTACAAGTACTTTTATAGCGTACGACCCCAAAACTATAATAACTAGATAATCACTATTTATTTAAAATTAATTATTTATTGATACATACAATTTAAAGCAATCATTCAATAAACACTGATGAGCTAAAATCTGCTCCATTACTTTTCTGGTTACACTTAATAAATACAGGTCTTTTAAAAATTTTGTCTGTGAGACTCACAGTGTGAGTAAACACCTGAATGCATGGAAATCCTGTCTTGCAATGCTAAAAAATCTGATTTCAAAAGATCCACTTGGACATCAGTATGCTTGTGTTGACAGATAATGAATTATTTACTTGGGGCACATAAAACATTTTAAAAGGTTTGTACCAGTCCTTTATGTAAAACTGATATTACATATGGTTGGTGGTTGGAATACATTTATTAAATAAATGAATGAACAAGTGAAATAAAACTTTATATTTAAGGGCAATTGTATAGTGTAAAAATCCAAAGCAGATATACTAAACCTTGATATTTGTTTATGAAGGGGTGTATTGAAATGAATGAGTCAACAGTTTATTTGTGTAAGGGATTAGCTTGTTTGTCTTACATAAACAAGTAATTGGCCCTCCTGTCCACTAAGCTTGGCATCAACACTCAGGCTGAGTGGATCTTTTGTGTGAAAATGAATAAGGGTAGGTATATGACAAAAGCAAAGCTATGCTGTGACTGAGTGGATCTTTTGTGTAAAAGTGAAAAAGGATAGATTAAATGCAGCACCTTTATGATTAAAACACAGCTATATTTTGAATGAGTGGGTATTTTGTTTAAAATGTAAAAAGGTGTTGATTAAATGCAGCCTTGTTATAATTAAAGAAAACTAAAGTTCTGGCTAACTAAACAGCCCTTTGTACTTTGACAAAACAACACAAACTATAATCTATCTACACTCTGCTGAAAGAAACAGTAAAAATTTACACCTAATAAGTCACTTAAAGTTATAAAACTACAAAATCAATGTACTTGGAATGTACTTGAAAGTAATTGAAAAGTACTTGAATATTTTAGCCAAGTACAAGTACAAGTACTTTTAATTTTCAACTGTCAAGTACAAGTACAAGTACTTGAAAAAGAGTAATTAAGTACAAGTACCAAGTACAAGTACTTGTACTCGCCCCAGGCCTGAATTAGCTACAGGTCTGAAACTTCACCAAGTGAAAGCTCTCTCAAAAGTAGGTGAATGAGTTATTTGAGAAAAATTGGCTATCTGCAATACTTTTAGAGATAATTCGCATTTACTCATTTTGAGTAGGTGAGTAATTAGCTACGGGTCTGAAACTTGACCAAGTGAAAGCTCTCCCAAAAGTAGGTGAATGAGTTATTTGAGAAAAATTGGCTATCTGCAATACTTTTAGAGATAATTAGCATTTACTCATTTTGAGTAATTAGCTACGGGTCTGAAACTTGACCATGTGAAAGCTCTTCCAAAAGTAGGTGAATGAGTTGAGAAAAATTGGCTATCTGCAATACTTTTAGAGATAATTCGCATTTACTCATTTTGAGTAGGTGAGTAATTAGCTAAGGGTCTGAAACTTCACCAAGTGAAAGCTCTCAATTAGCTACAAATGAGAAAATAGCTATTACTCACTTATGGCATGCAATAGAACCCCAAACTATGTACCATCTTATAGCTAAGGACAAAGTAGCTGAACAACATATTTTAGGCAAACACTCTAACTGCAATAGTTTTGGAGTTACAATGGCTTTACTCAACAATCAGAATTTCAAAGTAGCTATTACTCAGCTATCAAAGATTCAACAGGTCTGAAACTTTACTATGTGATAGCTTACCAAAAAGTAGATGGACAACATATTTGAAAAGATTTCCCTAACTTTAATACTTTTGAAGATATTTGACATTTACTTCTTTTGTTATTTAGCTACAAATGAGAAAATAGCTATTACTCACTTATGGCACGCAATAGAACCCCAAACTATGTACCATCTTATAGCTAAGGACAAAGTAGCTGAACAACATATTTTAGGAAAACACTCTAACTGCAATAGTTTTGGAGATACAATGGCTTTACTCAACAGTCGGAATTTGAAAGTAGCTATGACTCAGCTATCAAAGGTGCAACAGGTCTGAAACTTTACTATGTAATAGCTTACCAAAAAGTAGATGGACAACATATTTGAAAAGATTTCCCTAACTTTAATACTTTTGAAGATATTTGACATTTACTTCTTTTGTTATTTAGCTACAAATGAGAAAATAGCTATTACTCACTTATGGCATGCAATAGAACCCCAAACTAGTGCTGGGACGATGTTTGCAAACTTCGGTATTGTCGCTCGCTGGCTCATTGCCAATCAATGATCGGTAAACTTTAAGTACAACCGATGATTGCTAAATTAATTTCTTTGCAGCCTTCTGGTCATAAGAAAATACTAACCTTAATAATATTTTGTAAAAATCTGAAGTATTCTACAGTTAAAATCACAGAACTAGCCGTGAATGCAATAAAAATAACGTAAATAGAAATACCTTTGGGTTTTCCCACTGTTGTCAAGGTAATCATAAAATTAGCCAATCAAAAGTCAAGATACATCAAGCATGGTCTGTTAGTGAGAGAGACGTCTGTGAATGGCTTTAGGTTATATTATGGCTATATTTGTGGTACTGTGTGTGTATTTGCTGGTTTATAATTCACTATTATATTTTTCTGTCTGGTTTACACTTTCGACTCCATGATCGGAAATGTTCGAACTTTGTTTACAAATTTCCGATACGAACATCGAGAGGTAAAATCCAAGCGATCTCCCAGCACTACCCCAAACTATGTACCATCTTATAGCTAAGGACAAAGTAGCTGAACAACATATTTTAGGAAAACACTCTAACTGCAATAGTTTTGGAGTTACAATGGCTTTACTCAACCATCGGAATTTGAAAGTAGCTATTACTCAGCTATCAAAGGTTCAACAGGTCTGAAACTTTACTATGTGATAGCTTACCAAAAAGTAGATGGACAACATATTTGAAAAGATTTCACTAACTTTAATACTTTTGAAGATATTTGACATTTACTTCTTTTGTTATTTAGCTACAAATGAGAAAATAGCTATTACTCACTTATGGCATGCAATAGAACCCCAAACTATGTACCATCTTATAGCTAAGGACAAAGTAGCTGAACAACATATTTTAGGAAAACACTGTAAGTGCAATAGTTTTGGAGATACAATGGCTTTACTCAACAGTCGGAATTTGAAAGTAGCTATTACTCAGCTATCCATGGTGCAACAGGTCTGAAACTTAACTATGTGATAGCTTACCCAAAAGTAGATGAATAATATATTTGAAAAGATTTCTGTAACTCTAATACTTTTGAAGATATTTGGCATTTACTTCTTTTGTTATTTAGCTACAAATGAGAAAATAGCTATTACTCACTTATGGCATGCAATAGAACCCCAAACTATGTACCATCTTATAGCTAAGGACAAAGTAGCTGAACAACATATTTTAGGAAAACACTCTAACTGCAATAGTTTTGGAGATACAATGGCTTTACTCAACAGTCGGAATTTGAAAGTAGCTATTACTCAGCTATCCACGGTGCAACAGGTCTGAAACTTTATTATGTGATAGCTTACCCAAAAGTAGATGAATAACATATTTGAAAAGACTTCTGTAACTGTAATTCTTTTGAAGATACTTGGCATTTACTTCTTTTGTTATTTAGCTACAAATGAGAAACTAGAGGATCGCTCGCAAAAAAAAAAGATAATGTTTTTGCATAGCAAAAACAAAGCGTCCCGAAAAGGATATAAAGGTGAGTGCTAAAGTATTAAGAAAATGCTTCGTTTCTAGCCTTATACTGTTGTGGCAACCAAAGTCAGCGCAGTCTGCTCTATCTAGCACGGTTTTCAAGATATAAGCATTTTTGTGTTTTGCAAAAAATAAAAAAATTTAAAATGTCCGCTATATTTGGCGAGACAAAAATATTTTGAAAATTGGCATGGCTACTCTGCAGAGATACCCAGCAGGTCCAAAATTTTGTTGAGTTCACTCCATATAGCACGGTTTTCGAGATATAAGCATTTTTGTGTTTTGCAAAAACTTTGAAAATTCAAAATGGCCACCATTTTTGGGGAGACAAAATTTTTTGTCAAGACCACTGCCGTGGTATGTATCTCCCGCCGAGCATTAAAGCAGAAGAAATAGCTTTTCCGAGATATTCACAATTTTGCATTTTCGTGTGTGAAAGGTCTTCCAAAAGTAGGTGAATGAGTTATTTGAGAAAAATTGGCTATCTGCAATACTATTAAGAGATAATTCACATTTACTCATTTTGAGTAGGTGAATAATTATCTATGGGTCTGAAACTTCACCAAGTGAAAGCTCTCCCAAAAGTAGGTGAAGTTATTTGAGAAAAATTGGCTATCTGCAATACTTTTAGAGATAATTCGCATTTACTCATTTTGAGTAGGTGAGTAATTAGCTATGGGTCTGAAACTTCACCATGTGAAAGCTCTCCCACAAGTAGATGAATGAGTATTTGAGAAAAATTGGGTATCCGCAATACTTTTACAGATAATTAGCATTTACTCATTTTGAGTAGGTGAATAAATAGCTATGGGTCTGAAACTTCACAGAGTGAAAGCTCTCCCAAAAGTAGGTGAATGAGTTATTTGAGAAAAATTGGCTATCTACAATACTTTTAGAGATAATTCACATTTACTCATTTTGAGTAGGTGAATAATTAGCTATGGGTCTGAAACTTCACCAAGTGAAAGCTCTGCCAAAAGTAGGTGAATGAGTTATTTGAGAAAAATTGGCTATCTGCAATACTTTTAGAGATAATTCGCATTTACTCATTTTGAGTAGGTGAGTAATTTGCTATGGGTCTGAAACTTCACCAAGTGAAAGCTCTCCCAAAAGTAGGTGAATGAGTTATTTGAGAAAAATTGGCTATCTGCAATACTTTTAGAGATAATTCGCATTTACTCATTTTGAGTAAGTGAGTAATTAGCTATGGGTCTGAAACTTCACCAAGTGAAAGCTCTCCCAAAAGTAGGTGAATGAGTTATTTGAGAAAAATTGGCTATCTGCAATACTTTTAGAGATAATTCGCATTTACTCATTTTGAGTAGGTGAGTAATTAGCTATGGGTCTGAAACTTCACCAAGTGAAAGCTCTCCCAAAAGTAGGTGAATGAGTTATTTGAGAAAAATTGGCTATCTGCAATACTTTTAGAGATAATTCACATTTACTCATTTTCAGTAGGTGAGTAATTAGCTACGGGTCTGAAACTTCACCAAGTGAAAGCTCTGCCAAAAGTAGGTGAATGAGTTATTTGAGAAAAATTGGCTATCTGCAATACTTTTAGAGATAATTCGCATTTACTCATTTTGAGTAGGTGAGTAATTAGCTATGGGTCTGAAACTTCACAGAGTGAAAGCTCTCCCAAAAGTAGGTGAATGAGTTATTTGAGAAAAATTGGCTATCTGCAATACTTTTAGAGATAATTCGCATTTACTCATTTTGAGTAGGTGAGTAATTAGCTATGGGTCTGAAACTTCACCATGTGAAAGCTCTCCCAAAAGTAGGTGAATGAGTTATTTGAGAAAAATTGGCTATCTGCAATACTTTTAGAGATAATTCGCATTTACTCATTTTGAGTAGGTGAGTAATTAGCTATGGGTCTGAAACTTCACCAAGTGAAAGCTCTCCCAAAAGTAGGTGAACGATTAATTTGAGAAAAATTGGCTATCTGCAATACTTTTAGAGATAATTCGCATTTACTCATTTTGAGTAGGTGAGTAATTAGCTATGGGTCTGAAACTTCACCAAGTGAAAGCTCTCCCAAAAGTAGGTGAATGAGTTATTTGAGAAAAATTGGCTAACTGCAATACTTTTACAGATAATTCGCATTTACTCATTTTGAGTAGGTGAGTAATAAGCTATGGGTCTGAAACTTCACCAAGTGAAAGCTCTCCCAAAAGTAGGTGAATGATTAATTTGAGAAAAACTGGCTATCTGCAATACTTTTAGAGATAATTCGCATTTACTCATTTTGAGTAGGTGAGTAATTAGCTATGGGTCTGAAACTTCACCAAGTGAAAGCTCTCCCAAAAGTAGGTGAATGAGTTATTTGAGAAAAATTGGCTATCTGCAATACTTTTAGAGATAATTCGCATTTACTCATTTTGAGTAGGTGAGTAATTAGCTATGGGTCTGAAACTTCACCAAGTGAAAGCTCTCCCAAAAGTAGGTGAATGAGTTATTTGAGAAAAATTGGCTATCTGCAATACTTTTAGAGATAATTCACATTTACTCATTTTCAGTAGGTGAGTAATTAGCTATGGGTCTGAAACTTCACCAAGTGAAAGCTCTGCCAAAAGTAGGTGAATGAGTTATTTGAGAAAAATTGGCTATCTGCAATACTTTTAGAGATAATTCGCATTTACTCATTTTGAGTAGGTGAGTAATTAGCTATGGGTCTGAAACTTCACAGAGTGAAAGCTCTCCCAAAAGTAGGTGAATGAGTTATTTGAGAAAAATTGGCTATCTGCAATACTTTTAGAGATAATTCGCATTTACTCATTTTGAGTAAGTGAGTAATTAGCTATGGGTCTGAAACTTCACCAAGTGAAAGCTCTCCCAAAAGTAGGTGAATGAGTTATTTGAGAAAAATTGGCTATCTGCAATACTTTTAGAGATAATTCGCATTTACTCATTTTGAGTAGGTGAGTAATTAGCTATGGGTCTGAAACTTCACCATGTGAAAGCTCTCCCAAAAGTAGGTGAATGAGTTATTTGAGAAAAATTGGCTATCTGCAATACTTTTAGAGATAATTCGCATTTACTCATTTTGAGTAAGTGAGTAATTAGCTATGGGTCTGAAACTTCACCAAGTGAAAGCTCTCCCAAAAGTAGGTGAATGAGTTATTTGAGAAAAATTGGCTATCTGCAATACTTTTAGAGATAATTCGCATTTACTCATTTTGAGTAGGTGAGTAATTAGCTATGGGTCTGAAACTTCACCATGTGAAAGCTCTCCCAAAAGTAGGTGAATGAGTTATTTGAGAAAAATTGGCTATCTGCAATACTTTTAGAGATAATTCGCATTTACTCATTTTGAGTAGGTGAGTAATTGGCTATGGGTCTGAAACTTCACCATGTGAAAGCTCTTCCAAAAGTAGGTGAATGAGTTACTTGAGAAAAATTGGCCATCTGCAATACTTTTAGAGGTAATTCGCATTTACTCTTTTTGAGTAGGTGAGCAATTAGCTATGGGTCTGAAACTTCACCAAGTGAAAGCTCTTTGGGATAGCTGCTCTGCAGAGATGCCCTGAAGATAAAAAATTTCGTCGAAATCGCTCTATGTAGCACGGTTTTCGAAATATTAGCATTTTTGTGTTTTGCAATTTTTGCGCAAAAATTCGAAAATTCAAAATGGCCGCCATTTTTGGCAAGACAAAATTTTTTTGAAAATTGGCATGGCTACTCTCCAGAGATACCCAGTGGGTCAAAAATTTCGTCGAAATCGCTCTATCTAGCACGGTTTTCGAGATATAAGCATTTTGGTGTTTTGCAATTTTGCGAAAAATTCGAAAATTCAAAATGGCCGCCATTTTTTGCGAGAAATTTTTTGTTTGAAAATTGGCATGGCTACTCTGCAGAGATACCCTGTGGGTCAAAAATTTCGTCGAAATCGCTCTATCTAGCAGGGTTTTTGAGATATAAGCATTTTTATGTTTTGCAATTTTTGCGAAAAATTCGAAAATTCAAAATGGCCGCCATTTTTGGCGAGACAAATTTTTTTGAAAATTGGCATGGCTACTCTGCAAATATACCCTGCGGGTCAAAAATTTCGTCGAAATCGCTCTATCTAGCAGGGTTTTCGAGATATAAGCATTTTTATGTTTTGCAATTTTTGCGAAAAATTCGAAAATTCAAAATGGCCGCCATTTTTGGCGAGACAAAATTTTTTTCAAAATTGGGATAACTACTCTGCAGAGATACCCTGCGGGTCAAAAATTTCGTCGAAATTGCTCTATCTAGCACGGTTTTCGAGATATAAGCATTTTTGTGTTTTGCAATTTTTGCGAAAATTTCGAAAATTCAAAATGGCCGCCATTTTTGGCGAGACAAAAATTTTTTGAAAATTGGGAAAAGTACTCCGCAGAGATATCCTGCGGGTCAAAAATTTTGTCGAAATTGCTCTATCTAGCACGGTTTTTGAGATATAAGCATTTTTGTGTTTTGCAATTTTTGCGAAAATTTCGAAAATTCAAAATGGCCGCCATTTTGGGCGAGACAAAAATTTTTTGAAAATTGGGAAAACTACTCCGCAGAGATACCCTGCGGGTCAAAAATTTCGTCGAAATCGCTCTATCTAGCACGGTTTTCGAGATATAAGCATTTTTGTGTTTTCCTTATTTGGAAAATTCGTAATGATTAATTAATCATTAATTACTCGGCCATTTCTTGACCAATCAATGCCAAAATCTAATGATTTCCAGATTTTAATAGAATGAATGTATTTGCCAAGTTTCAGGTGAATTGATAAAATTCCTTTCAAGTTATCATCCGGACAAGCTTCCCCATCGAAAAAAGACATTTTTGGTCATGTGACCTCTCTGATTGGTTGAAATGTCACTGCAGCATATTCAAAAAAATTCCCCAAGGCTACTGCCTAAACCTGCCAAATTTGAAAAGAATCCGCCTAACGGTTACAGAGTTATAAGGAAAACAAAATGCGGAGCCGGCGGAGCCGGCGGAGCCGGCGGAGCCGCCGGAGCCGGCGGAGCCGGCGGAGCTGGAAGCTCTCCCATACACAAACAAGCGTCCCTTGCGGGACGCTTAAATAGCTATTACTCACTTATGGCATGCAATAGAAGTTATAGAACCCCAAACTATGTACCATCTTATAGCTAAGGACAAAGTAGCTGAACAACATATTTTAGGAAAACACTCTAACTGCAATAGTTTTGGAGTTACAATGGCTTTACTCAACAGTCAGAATTTCAAAGTAGCTATTACTCAGCTATCCAAGGTGCAACAGGTCTGAAACTTTACTATGTGATAGCTTACCAAAAAGTAGATGGAGAACATATTTGAAAAGATTTCTGTAACTCTAATACTTTTGAAGATATTTGACATTTACTCCTTTTGTTATTTAGCTACAAATGAGAAAATAGCTATTACTCACTTATGGCATGCAATGGGACCCCAAACTATGTACCATCTTATAGCTAAGGACAAAGTAGCTGAACAACATATTTGAAGAAAAAGTTGTAACTGCAATAGTTTTTGAGTTATGAGCCCTTTACACCAAGTAGCTAAGATAGCTATTACTCAGTTATCTTTAGGCCTAAGTCCATAAAACCAAAAAAATTTTCGAGGGCGTGAAAATTCATTGGGACAATTAATTTACAAAAAATCTGTAGCTGTAGTAGTTTTGGAGGAATCTGCGTGACTAACTAACGCACGCACACACGCACGCACGCACACACGCACGCACACACAGGCATCATTTCATAATCTCCCTCCCGGGCTAAAGCCCGGCGGGAGATAAAAAGGAAGCAATGTGTAAAATTTGTGGGATAAAAACTCCATATAGTGGGAACACAACAAACCTGTCTCTGCATCTAAACAAGTTCCATTATGCTGAAAGGTAAGCTTATTTATACAGCTCTGGTAGTCTGTTATACATACAACCAACCTGTCTCTGCATCAGAAAAAGTTCCATTATGCTGAAAGGTAAGCTTATTTATACAGCTCTGGTAGTCTGTTATACATACAACCAACCTGTCTCTGCATCAGAAAAAGTTCCATTATGCTGAAAGGTAAACTTATTTATACATCTTTGTTAGTCTGTTATATACAACCAACCTGTCTCTGCATCAGAAAAATTCCTATTATGCTGAAAGGTAAGCTTATTTATACATCTTTTGTAGTCTGTTATATACAAGCAACCTGTCTCTGCATCAGAGAAAGTCCCATAATGCTGAAAGGTAAACTTATTTATACATCTTTGGTAGTCTGTTATATACAAGTAAACTGTCTCTGCATCAGAGAAAGTTCCATTATGCTGAAAGGTAAACTTACTTATACGTCTTTGGTAGTCTGTTATATACAAGCACCCTGTCTCTGCATCAGAGAAATTTGCATTATGCTGAAAGGTAAACTTATTTATACATCTTTCATGATCTTTGGTAGTATGTTATATGCTACATAAAAAGAAAAATTAATGGGAAGCTGGATGAATCCCTGGTTGATGAACTTTGATTTTAAAGTTTAAGCAATGAAATAACTTCAACTTTTTATCATTGTTAAAATAAAAGTGAGCTAGTTTTGAAAACGCAACTTATTTTTAGGTATCCTGATCAAGTGTCTACCTCTGGTACCCCAACATCACGTCAATTTCAAGGGCCATGTGGAAAACAGAAAAGTTTACCTGAGTGTTTTGCTCCCAAAAACAAGATTGCCCTTCATTCTATCCAAGGAGAACAACTTACAAGTGCTGTAATGAAGTACATTATTCAAGATCTTAGACCTCTATCTTCAGTTGAAAATCAAGGGTTCCGTGAACTCCTTAGAGAATTTAATCCAAGGTACCAAGTACCAAGTAAAAACTACTTTCGTGATAATGTTATGCCACATTTGTATGAGAATGTTAGAGCGAAGGTCAAATTTCAACTAACCAATGGTGTTGAAAGACATGCTGTGACCACAGATGGCTGGACTAGCCAGTCAACAATTGATTACATTACACTCACAGTTCATTTTGTAACACCTGATTTTAAGCTAGAAACATTTGTATTACAAACAAGGCCTTTAGGACAGCAACATACCGCTGATAACTTAGCAGAAATGTTAAAAGCTGAAATGGCAAAAGCTGAATGGCAACTGATTGATATTTTTGGGGTCACAGATAATGCAAAAAATATAACAAAACCTTTTCAAGACATCTTGCAGTGGCCCCACCTTGGTTGTATGGGTCATACGCTAAATTTGAGTGTTGTCAAATGTTTTTCATTGCCCGTAGTTTCAAAGCTATTAGCAAAGTGTCGAAAAATTGTTGGATACTTCAAATGAAGCACAACCGCTGCAAGATGCTTGAAAGAGAAGCAAAAAACTTTAAACTTACCCTCAACACTCATAAATGATTGTGAAACACGGTGGAACTCAACTTATGACATGCCAGAGCGGCTTTTGGTTCAGGAACCAGCCATCTGTGCCACACTTATGGCCTCCTCAAGGAGGGATGATAGATCTTTGAGCTTTACTGATTCTGATATCTCTCATATGGGAGATCTGGTTAATGTGTTGGCATCTTTCAAACAAGTAACAACTAGGCTATCCTCTGAAACTGTTGCAACAGCTTCTCTCATTTTACCTACATTGCTGAAACTTTTAAATGTCATCCTTAAAGTGAATGAATCTGACAGTGCCTTTGTAAGGGATATCAAATGTACAATCAAGGATGATTTGAACACTAGGTACAGGGAATAAAAGGTAAGGCAATTTTTGCAACTTGCCGCCTTTATGGACCCTCGCTTTAAAGAACTCTCCTTTTTAGATAGCCAAACTGTAGAGGAAACCCTTAAGCTTGTCCATTCAGAGTGTATGGCTGTTGCCAAAAGGCGTTTGGTTCCCATAAAACATGAATCTGAACCCGAGATAAAGCAAGAGAATAGCTCAAGTACTACCAGTAGTAGCTTGTTTGGCACACATGATTCAAATCCTGATTCAAATGCTCTATCTTCTGATTTCCAATCATCACAAGCATCCAATCCTGAGCCTTTTGAGGTAGATTTTCAATCCAAAAGAATTAAGCTAGAGGAAAGCAATTTGACATATGATGATTTTTTTTGCTGATATTGTGGTCACAAAAGTTGAAAAACGAGAGGTTCCTCTCAACCAACAAATTAGTATAGAAATTGATAGATACAGGGAGGATGAGGTAATGGATAAAGATCCATTTGAATGGTGGAAAAAAAATGGTTTCAAGTACAAGTACCTCCTTAGAGTTGCCAAAAGGGTATTGTGTGTACCAGCCACATCGGTACCACCCGAAAGGATTTTTTCATTAGCTGGAATAATTCTAGCCAAACAGAGGGCAAGCTTGTCATCAGATAACGTGGACAAAATCATATTTTTAAACAAAAATATGTGACTAGGAGATCTTTGCTGAACAAAGTATTGACAAAGTTATAAAGACAATGAAAGACAATTTTCTGTATTTTTCTTTATTTTTTATTTTCTTTATAATTTTTTTATTAACATTCTTGAAAAATGCTGAAAATGTGTTTTCTTAACCAGAAATAAAACTAGAGGATCGCTCGCAAAAAAAAAAGATAATGTTTTTGCATAGCAAAAACAAAGCGTCCCGAAAAGGCTATAAAGGTGAGTGCTAAAGTATTAAGAAAATGCTTCGTTTCTAGCCTTATACTGTTGTGGCAACCAAAGTCAGCGCAGTCTGCTCTATCTAGCACGGTTTTCAAGATATAAGCATTTTTGTGTTTTGCAAAAAATAAAAAAATTAAAAATGTCCGCTATATTTGGTGAGACAAAAATATTTTGAAAATTGGCATGGCTACTCTGCAGAGATACCCAGCAGGTCCAAAATTTTGTTGATTTCGCTCCATATAGCACGGTTTTCGAGATATAAGCATTTTTGTGTTTTGCAAAAACTTTGAAAATTCAAAATGGCCACCATTTTTGGGGAGACAAAATTTTTTGTCAAGACCACTGCCGCGGTGTGTATCTCCCGCCGAGCATTAAAGCAGAAGAAATAGCTTTTCCGAGATATTCACAATTTTTCATTTTCGTGTGTGAAAGCTCTTCCAAAAGTAGGTGAATGAGTTATTTGAGAAAAATTGGCTATCTCCAATACTATTAAGAGATAATTCACATTTACTCATTTTGAGTAGGTGAATAATTATCTATGGGTCTGAAACTTCACCAAGTGAAAGCTCTCCCAAAAGTAGGTGAATGAGTTATTTGAGAAAAATTGGCTATCCGCAATACTTTTAGAGATAATTCGCATTTACTCATTTTGAGTAGGTGAGTAATTAGCTATGGGTCTGAAACTTCACCATGTGAAAGCTCTCCCACAAGTAGATGAATGAGTATTTGATAAAAATTGGGTATCCACAATACTTTTACAGATAATTAGCATTTACTCATTTTGAGTAGGTGAATAAATAGCTATGGGTCTGAAACTTCACAGAGTGAAAGCTCTCCCAAAAGTAGGTGAATGAGTTATTTGAGAAAAATTGGCTATCTGCAATACTTTTAGAGATAATTCGCATTTACTCATTTTGAGTAGGTGAGTAATTAGCTATGGGTCTGAAACTTCACAGAGTGAAAGCTCTCCCAAAAGTAGGTGAATGAGTTATTTGAGAAAAATTGGCTATCTGCAATACTTTTAGAGATAATTCGCATTTACTCATTTTGAGTAGGTGAGTAATTAGCTATGGGTGTGAAACTTCACCAAGTGAAAGCTCTCCCAAAAGTAGGTGAATGAGTTATTTGAGAAAAATTGGCTATCTGCAATACTTTTAGAGATAATTCGCATTTACTCATTTTGAGTAGGTGAGTAATTAGCTATGGGTGTGAAACTTCACCAAGTGAAAGCTCTCCCAAAAGTAGGTGAATGAGTTATTTGAGAAAAATTGGCTATCTGCAATACTTTTAGAGATAATTCGCATTTACTCATTTTGAGTAGGTGAGTAATTAGCTATGGGTGTGAAACTTCACCAAGTGAAAGCTCTCCCAAAAGTAGGTGAATGAGTTATTTGAGAAAAATTGGCTATCTACAATACTTTTAGAGATAATTCGCATTTACTCATTTTGAGTAGGTGAGTAATTAGCTATGGGTGTGAAACTTCACCAAGTGAAAGCTCTCCCAAAAGTAGGTGAATGAGTTATTTGAGAAAAATTGGATATCTGCAATACTTTTAGAGATAATTCGCATTTACTCATTTTGAGTAGGTGAGTAATTAGCTATGGGTGTGAAACTTCACCAAGTGAAAGCTCTCCCAAAAGTAGGTGAATGAGTTATTTGAGAAAAATTGGCTATCTGCAATACTTTTAGAGATAATTCGCATTTACTCATTTTGAGTAGGTGAGTAATTAGCTATGGGTCTGAAACTTCACCAAGTGAAAGCTCTCCCAAAAGTAGGTGAATGATTAATTTGAGAAAAATTGGCTATCTACAATACTTTTAGAGATAATTCGCATTTACTCATTTTGAGTAGGTGAGTAATTAGCTATGGGTCTGAAACTTCACCAAGTGAAAGCTCTCCCAAAAGTAGGTGAATGATTTATTTGAGAAAAATTGGCTATCTGCAATATTTTTAGAGATAATTCGCATTTACTCATTTTGAGTAGGTGAGTAATTAGCTATGGGTCTGAAACTTCACCATGTGAAAGCTCTCCCACAAGTAGATGAATGAGTTATTTGATAAAAATTGGGTATCCGCAATACTTTTACAGATAATTAGCATTTACTCATTTTGAGTAGGTAAATAATTAGCTATGGGTCTGAAACTTCACCATGTGAAAGCTCTCCCAAAAGTAGGTGAATGAGTTATTTGAGAAAAATTGGCTATCTGCAATACTTTTAGAGATAATTCGCATTTACTCATTTTCAGTAGGTGAGTAATTAGCTATGGGTCTGAAACTTCACCAAGTGAAAGCTCTCCCAAAAGTAGGTGAATGATTTATTTGAGAAAAATTGGCTATCTGCAATATTTTTAGAGATAATTCGCATTTACTCATTTTGAGTAGGTGAGTAATTAGCTATGGGTCTGAAACTTCACCATGTGAAAGCTCTCCCACAAGTAGATGAATGAGTTATTTGATAAAAATTGGGTATCCGCAATACTTTTACAGATAATTAGCATTTACTCATTTTGAGTAGGTAAATAATTAGCTATGGGTCTGAAACTTCACCATGTGAAAGCTCTCCCAAAAGTAGGTGAATGAGTTATTTGAGAAAAATTGGCTATCTGCAATACTTTTAGAGATAATTCGCATTTACTCATTTTCAGTAGGTGAGTAATTAGCTATGGGTCTGAAACTTCACAGAGTGAAAGCTCTCCCAAAAGTAGGTGAATGAGTTATTTGAGAAAAATTGGCTATCTGCAATACTTTTAGAGATAATTCGCATTTACTCATTTTGAGTAGGTGAGTAATTAGCTATGGGTCTGAAACTTCACCAAGTGAAAGCTCTCCCAAAAGTAGGCGAATGATTAATTTGACAAAAATTGGCTATCTGCAATACTTTTAGAGATAATTCGCATTTACTCATTTTGAGTAGGTGAGTAATTAGCTATGGGTCTGAAACTTCACCAAGTGAAAGCTCTCCCAAAAGTAGGTGAATGAGTTATTTGAGAAAAATTGGCTGTCTGCAATACTTTTAGAGATAATTCGCATTTACTCATTTTGAGTAGGTGAGTAAAATGGCCGCCATTTTTGGCAAGATAAAATTTTTTTGAAAATTGGCATGGCTACTCTGCAGATATACCCTGTGGATCAAAAATTTCGTCGAAATCGCTCTATCTTGCAGGGTTTTCGAGATATAAGCATTTTTATGTTTTGCAATTTTTGCGAAAAATTCGAAAATTCAAAATGGCCGCCATTTTTGGCGAGACAAAATTTTTTTCAAAATTGGGATAACTACTCTGCAGAGATACCCTGTGGGTCAAAAATTTCGTCGAAATCGCTCTATCTAGCACGGTTTTCGAGATATAAGCATTTTTGTGTTTTGCAATTTTTACGAAAATTTCGAAAATTCAAAATGGCCGCCATTTTTGGCGAGACAAAAATTTTTTGAAAATTGGGAAAAGTACTCTGCAGAGATACCCTGTGGGTCAAAAATTTTGTCGAAATTGCTCTATCTAGCACGGTTTTTGAGATATAAGCATTTTTGTGTTTTGCAATTTTTGCGAAAATTTCGAAAATTCAAAATGGCCGCCATTTTGGACGAGACAAAAATTTTTTGAAAATTGGGAAAACTACTCCGCAGAGATACCCTGTGGGTCAAAAATTTCATCGAAATCGCTCTATCTAGCACGGTTTTCGAGATATAAGCATTTTTGTGTTTTGCAATTTTTACGAAAATTTCGAAAATTCAAAATGGCCGCCATTTTTGGCGAGACAAAAATTTTTTGAAAATTGGGAAAAGTACTCCGCAGAGATACCCTGCGGGTCAAAAATTTTGTCGAAATTGCTCTATCTAGCACGGTTTTTGAGATATAAGCATTTTTGTGTTTTGCAATTTTTGCGAAAATTTCGAAAATTCAAAATGGCCGCCATTTTGGACGAGACAAAAATTTTTTGAAAATTGGGAAAACTACTCCGCAGAGATACCCTGTGGGTCAAAAATTTCGTCGAAATCGCTCTATCTAGCACGGTTTTCGAGATATAAGCATTTTTGTGTTTTCCTTATTTGGAAAATTCGTAATGATTAATTAATCATTAATTACTCGGCCATTTCTTGACCAATCAATGCCAAAATCTAATGATTTCCAGATTTTAATAGAATGAATGTATTTGCCAAGTTTCAGGTGAATTGATAAAATTGCTTTCAAGTTATCATCCGGACAAGCTTCCCCATCGAAAAAAGACATTTTTGGTCATGTGACCTCTCTGATTGGTTGAAATGTCACTGCAGCATATTCAAAAAAATTCCCCAAGGCTACTGCCTAAACCTGCCAAATTTGAAAAGAATCCGCCTAACGGTTACAGAGTTATAAGGAAAACAAAATGCGGAGCCGGCGGAGCCGGCGGAGCCGGCGGAGCCGCCGGAGCCGGCGGAGCCGGCGGAGCCTGAAGCTCTCCCATACACAAACAAGCGTCCCTTGCGGGACGCTTAATAACCTGTGACTGTTAAAGGCTTTTCAGTGTTTTCACTCAATTCTTATAGATCTACTATTGACCTGCTGCCATCACTTTGTTTTGTGCAACCTTAACTTGTTTCTGGCTTTTGGTACCCAGACTATATCAGGTGTACTGACTGTACTCATTTCCTGTTTCGTTATTGCTGATATTTACTTCTTCACTGGATACGCAATCTACTGAGGAGAAATAGATACTGAATATAAGGTGAGTTGACTTTTTAACATTGTTTTGTTTATTCGATAATTTTCAATATTGATCGATAAAACCCCTGTATATCGCTCCCAATATCGATACGGCAAATCCCGTTCGATACCAACACTACATCAGAGATGCCCGTACCCACAGCCTGGGGATATACTTTTCAACACCATGAGATATTGAAGTAGTGTAACAGTACAAAGTTCAAGATACATTCAGAGCAGTGTCAGTTATATTAACGTCCAAATAATGCTTAAGTAGAGAAAATAATATCTAGGGAAAATAAATGTATGTAAAGGTGAAGTATTAAAACAAGATAATTCAATAATAAAATGACAGCATTTATCAGTAAACCAAAAATGGCCGAATTATGGTTTGGATGTTTTGAATATTACCCATGCATACAGAAGTGGCAATACATTCAATGAATGCTTATGTGTGGTGTTGGAGAAAAGCCTGTGGCTCACTTGATGAAATTCAATCTGTTACAACGGGAACTTGCAAAAGGAAATTCTTAATGAATTCTAATATGACTTTTAACAGTGCTGAATCTGCATCAACAGACAGACCCAAAGGTGCAACAAGATTTTAAAGGTCAATACAGCAAGGTCAAAGGTCAGTGTCACACCATGACGTGGCACACCTAAAACCCTCAAGCAATGTCCCTAGCAAGTATAAACTTCCTACACCTTACAGTCTCTGAGATATAGCCCGGACAAAATTTTATAGGTCAAGTTCACTACGACAAGGTCAAATCAAGGTTACACCATGACGTTGCACACCTACTACCCCCAACCAATGTCCTCACCAAGTATCAGCTTCCTACACCTTACAGTTTCCAAAATATAGCCCGGACAAGATTTTACAGGTTAAGGTCACCACGGCAAAGGTCAAATCAAGGTCACACTATGACGTTGCACATCTACACCCCCGTAACCAATGTCCCTACCAAGTATCAACTTCCTACACCTTACAGTTGCTGAGATATAGCCCGGACAAGGTTTTATAAGTCAAGGTCACTACGACAAGGCCAAAGGTCAAATCAAGGTCAGACCATGATGTTGCACACCTACAACTCCTAACCAATGTTCCTACCAAGTATCAACTTCCTACACCTTACGGTTTCTGAGATATAGCCCGGACAAGATTTTATAGGTCAAGGTCACTACAGCAAGGTCAAAGGTCAAATCAAGGTCAGATCATGACATTGCACACCTACACCCCCTAACCAATGTCCCTACCAAGTATCAACTTCCTACACCTTACGGTTTCTGAGATATAGCCCGGACAAGATTTTAAAGGTCAAGGTCACTACGGCAAGGTCAAATCAAGGTCAGACCATGACGTTGCACACCTACAACCCCTAACTAATGTCCCAAGTATCAACTTCCTACACCTTATGGTGCTGAGATATAGCCTGAACAAGATTTTCAAACTCAAGGTCACTACGGCAAGGTCAAATCAAGGTCAGACCATGATGTTGCACACCTACACCCCCCAACCAATGTCCCTGCCAAGTATGAACTTCCTACACCTTACGGTTTCTGAGATACAGCCCGGACAAACTATTTCCCACCGCCCGCCCGCCCATCCGGACACCATGGGTAAAAACAATACCCCGACAGCCCTTAAGGGCTGTGGGGTAAAAATGGAGGTCGTGAGAAACTGAACTAATATTATTTAAGCATAGGACCCCACAGCTAGTGCTTGTATTGTTTATCGATATTAAAATATTTATCGATCCATGCTAAATATGCTGATATCGATAATGTAGGGTCCATTATCAATATCGAAAAATACTACTTAACAGGTACAACTATGGTGTTTTTCATTCAAATAAAGGACTATATTTGAAGAATATAAAGGTTTGCATATTATTTTTGTCAACTTTCACTTACTGCTAAAGCGGAAACGCCATATTTGTTTACGTTTCGGGAAACAACTAAAACTTGCGAGAGTTTGGAAGGTCTCTCCCGGAAAACATCTATGAGCCGATTCAATATCGATCGATACGAAAGGCAAAAATATGGTTTGATATCGACATACATATTATTATTCGATACCAACACTACCCACAGCCCTCTACTTAAGAGAAAACTGTGCGACACACGCAGGTACACACTCACGCATGCACACAAGAGGCATTTTATAATCTCCCGCCCGGCAGGAGGAAATGACAGGTCACATTAAGTAAACACTTCTCTTTCAAACTTGGCAGCCAAGCTAATTACTGCATGGAGACCAAATGGAGGGACTCTATGTAGTAAATGCAGCTTTTCAGTTGGGAAAGTACTAACATTATACCAACACACTGATGATACAGTGCATGCATTAAATCTCATTTAACAGATCCCTACCTAGTTGGATTGTTTTATAAACACTCCTAGAACTGTGCACATGAAACAAAAGCATGCCATACTGATGACATCACACATTATTTTATTGCAGTGGATCCACTAGAAAACAAAGGGATTTTCCAAGACTCATAGGGGGGTAGTATAGGGATTGATGCTCAATATTTCAATATCGATCGATCATCCCACAGAACTGCCGATATCGACACATACTACCAGCATTTCAATATCGAAATAACATACACCAAACAGACAAAAATTTTAAAAATGGTAATTTTACTGCTTAAACGCATATTTATTGTATAAAATCTTTAAAAGGCACATTTACAACTTAAACTAAACGGGGTCAAGTCTGGCGCCATCTTTGTTTACATTGCCAGTGACCTACTTCCTGTTTCACGGAAGAGATACAAAACCTGACAGCTAGTAGACAGGAAAGCATGAAAACTCATGTTAAATGTATGTTTTGTTCATTTTATTTAATTTTATATTGCAGAAATATATTTTTGGTGCATAAGTAGTATCTTTTGATAATTTCGTGAATTTATATGTGCACGTTTTCAAAGAACCTCTATTATCGCCCACGGCTTACGTTAACGGTCCCGATATTGAAATATCGATCGATCCACAACCCTTAATTTTCATTTGATATCGATCCTCAACATGGCTCTCGATCCCTATACTATAGGGGGGATCCATTGGTGATTCTGGACTTACCATAAAATGTAAATATACATCCCACATGACATCATAGGCAATATACTAGAAAACAAGAAATTTTTAAGATCTATGTAACTTGCAAAACACACCTGTCCTTAATCTCGTCCATACCCACATCATTCAGTATATGAAATAGCCTAGATACTTTGGTATAATACAGGGAACTTCCCTCCATATCCACACATAAAAAATAAAAAGTTGACACCTTTTCTTGCAGATACAGATGAAAATTCACTGTATTATAGGGGTGAGAAGATTACAAATAATTCGGGTTGATTGCTCGCAGATAAAACTCGACTCGACATTGAGCCCTCGCACAGTTTAGTATCTACCTCAACAGGAAACGACATCCAAATACGGCAGTTCCCGTAAAAAAAAAATATAAAGATAAAAGCTTTGAATAGCTTGAATTAGTTATTGTCAGCAAATAATATCAATAATATTATGTGTAAAATTGTGGATTATGCGATTTAATGAAAGAAAGGTGTGTCATTTATATTTTATTAACTAAAAAATGTAACAGATTCTATAGGTTATTATATATACACCAGCACTCGACCCTTAAAATTGGGATCAAATTTTCATGAAATTTGCTCGGTCGCATCCCTACTGTATTAAACCAAAATATCTGGGATATTATGGGTACGGATACACACGTGGATGCAGGTAAGGACAAGATTAAGGACAGGTGCATATCCAGCCCAATTAAGCATTCAGTCTCCTCACGTTTTCTAATTTGCATAATTTATTTTATATCAGTTCTAGGAAACCCCCACGGAATTCAGTGACCTTATGTTTTCTAATTTGCATATTTATTTCATAATATTGCTAGGAAACCCCATGGAAGTACGAGAATTTGAAGTATTTGATCTTTAACTAAACAGACGTTCTTAATTACATAACATACTCGCTCTTCAAGCAGCATTTCTATTTATTAAATATAAAATATTGTTAGAAAACCCCACGTAACTGGGTGATCTCATAGTTCTTCATTAATATTATGAGCTGCATATACAAGTATTTGATATTCAAGCAGAAATAATGTTTATACTTAAAAAATGTTTGTGTGTAAGTTGTGGGTACGAGTTGTTGGTCACGAGATGCCATGGTCATGAGTTGCATGAAAATCAAGCATTCTATGTGGGATTTTTCTCAGATATTTATTGTGTGGTTATAATAGAGCAATGTACGTTTGTAATTTAACAGTTTGAGGAATGTCAGACACGATAAGTATGTCATATTTACTTTTTTTGTAGGCATGGTTGTAAAAACATCCTTTTAATAATGGTCAATTTCATGCATCTTACAGCTCCCATATTGGCAAAATAAAGAGAAATGATCTCCCTTCTGTAATTAGCAAACCAAAACCTGGTGATAAATTATATCAAATATGGACCAACATCTAAACAAAACATATATATGGAAGATGAGATTGGCCTCACATTCCTGATGATTCTGTTTTTGCATGCAAACAGTAAGTGAAAAATACAAAGTTGGTTGCAGACTGTCAAAATAGGAGAGTAAAAAGGTTGTTTTTCCAAAAGGTTGACATCATATTGAAACACTCAAGCTCAGCAAAATTGCATTTGGGGGATTACGGCTGACTTTTCCCAGTGTACCAAATCACGTTATCAGATATATCAGAATGTAGTAACCACCTAAGAACTCGAATTGCTATTTTGAGATTTCTAGAACAGACGTTATGAGGGGGGCTATGTTGGTCAACAAAAGACTGCCATATTGAAAAGACATACCTTCCATAAATGCCTTCTGTAATTTTGTTCCTTTTTATCGGGCGACGTATTTTGCCGCAATCGGCATTTCGCCTCTTCATGTTCTCTGATTATTTTGTCTTCAGATTTTCAAAGTGATTACTTAGATAAAAGGGGAACAAGCTACTATTTCCATGCAATATTTACGTCAAGAAAATCTCAGACAGTATCTCTGACATGCGCCAAGGTGCTAACGACCAGTCGACAAAGTCGGCTTTGTACGGAAATTCACGAATCAACCGGAAAAACAAATTACGAAAAGCTGGTGCCCTGATATTTTGTTTCTGTCTTTTTTTTTTGAAGTGTCATATTTGTACTATGGTCTTCCACCTTTCTTTAGTCCTTCATAACTACACTTTGGTATCGTCCTGTATTTGCCTTAAATATAGCTGTAACATAGATCTCTTCAATTATTTTGGCTTGTTTCACTTTTGTGCTTGATGTTGTATATTAACACTATTTATTTTTCATGGTTTACGCCTGTGCTTTTATATCATTGTAGTTTTTGTTTATCATATTTCCACTATGTTTACATATAAATAAAATGGTACTATTCTAATTTTTGCTTGTATTAGTATTTCTTTCAGTAACAATAGATGTTTTATTGAAAATCGATTTTATAAAGGAGCAATCATTTATGTGCTTGACACATTGATTTTCATGTGAGAAATGTATGCTTAAACTTAATTATTGATGTTGTCCCGTGACATTTTTGTCTCTTGATAGTTATTAACTATGAAAAGCTATACTTTGATAAGAAATTTTTCAAAATGTTTAATATAGAGCACCTGCAAATGGGTTCATTAGCATATGGCATGAAAACTCCACAGTAACAAATTGTAGCTTATCAAAAATTGTATTAACAAGAAACAATATTTCTGTTTTAAGGATTTGCTGATCCAGGCTTCTGTGAAAACTTTTTACATGGCAATTTGAGTTTAACATTAAAAGCAATCAGCAGGAGACTGTATTGTGCTAGATTTTGATCGATGGTCAATAAATGAGGTATCAAATACATATACAACTATAATTCAGTAGACTTGTACTGTGTCACCAGCTTTGGTTAAAGACTAAAGTGGATGAAATTCAAAAGGACAAAAATTATGCTGGATAGACAAAAATAGTTGGCTGACTGGCAGAATTTTTGCAAATGCAGACCAACTTTGAGAAAGATTAAGCCATGGTGAGGTCCCACCTTGCAATGTTGAAAAATATAACCTAGATCCAAATTACAGATTATGACAAATATATACAGGCAGATAGAGATCTCAAGGCAAACACACAAAGTTATCACTTACCAAGTTTCGCTGGATGTCAGCAGTCAGCAGCTAGTCATATGCCCATATAAGCTAATGCATTGTGCAAGATGGGTCCTGTCTTGCCTGCCTCCTCTCTTCATGGAGCAAAGAAGGATTTACTTATATTTGTCCACCATTTTAAGGGACAACAAACAAGAGAGATCATTGTCTAATCTTGTGGAATGTAAGGTACATTCTAAAACTCGGACTTCTGTCCAACTTGGACTTTTACTTGGCTAAAGCGGCGGTGGGGGGGGGGGGGGGGAGGGGGAGCGGCAATTTACCTCTTGTTACTAACAAGCTGGATTTTCTTTGTATTACCACTTAAATTAATGAACATGTATGTATATTATGTACACTATATTATTTCAAGAATTGCAAGTAACTAACACAGACCTCTTATTTGCAAGTACTGTATCACATCCCCAAATTGCATTGCAATTATAAATATTTGTACAACTTATTCATTGCATGTAGTTTCATAGATATAAAAATATCTTCTGGCCATCGCCGCCCCACACCCCCTCCCCATTTCCAAGTTGGACAGGAAAGCCATCGCCGCATGCTACATTAATGTTATTGAGAAAACGTGAGGCTCCAAGTGGGGGTACTTTATAAATGAAATACCTCCTGGCCATTTCCCCCCCCCCCCCCCCCCCCCCCCCCTGCTATTGCTGCATTACTTGGACTGTCGCCGTCATCGCCGCTGGCCATCTACCCCTCCTTATTTCTTCTCAATTAAAATTAATGTCGCCGCTATCAGTCCAAGCGGCGATGGAATCGCCGCTTTTGTCCAACTTTTAGGAAGTGCCGGAATGTAAGGTCACTTTAACTTAAAAGTCAAGAACCCAAAAGAACCCAAAAAAATATTTATAAGTCCAAGTAACAGGGAAAAGTATTGCCATGACAACACTTGTTGCCCGGTGTTGCTGAAAAATTAATAAGCTCCAATCCATGCAGGGGTATGGAAAGCCAAGAACACATAAAATATTTATTTATAATTTCAACAAACAGAAAAAAGTGTTGCCATGGCAAAACTTGTTGCCAAGTATTGCTGAAAAGCTAATCAGCTCCAGTCCATACACCAGGATGAAATGCAAAGAACCCATAAGAATATTTATGAGTCCAACAAACAGGAAAAAGAGTTGCCATATGGCTATACTTATTGCCAAGTATCATTGAAAAGCTAATCAGCTCCAATCCATGCAGGGGTTTGGAATGCAAAGAACCCACAAAAAGATTTTTAAGTCCAAGAAACATAGGAAAGTGTTGCGATAGCAACACTTCTTACCTATTACTGCTAAAAAGCTAATCAGCCTCGGTTCCCTTAGCTTTGCAACGAACATATCCTGAAAACTTGGTTAATATCTGTGCACAGGTTTTAAATTTAAAGTACCCCAAAAAATCACAAATTCAAAAACAATACAGAAAAAGTGTAGCTGTAGCAATAGTGGTACCAAAAAGTTGCCAAAAAGCGTAATCACTACTCTTCTAGTTCCCCCCTGCAAAAAATATATCCTAAAAATATTGGTTAAAATCTTTGCATGGTTTGTGCTAAAAAGTGAGAAAAAAACAACGGGAAAAGTGTGGCTATGGCAACAGCTGTTGGCAAAAGTTGAATAAAACCAAATCACAAGTTCTTCTTGAAAAAAGCATATTCTAAAACTTTGGAATATATGTTAAATGGCCAAAAATTACAAGGCCAAGAAACAGGAAAAGTGTGGCCATGGCAATGCTAGTTGCCAGATTTTGCAAAGAAAGCAATCACATACAAACTATTATGCCATTAAACCTCCACACCAAATATAGCTGATACACGTAAAATCTGTGCCTGTAAATTAGCAGCAAGGAAGGTTGATTCAGAGGGAAAGGCCAAATAATATCAATGCCCAGCAGGATGCATATGGATATAATAATTTAAAAAGTTGTAACTTTAAACTCATTTCTTTAACTATCATGTCTTTATGGTAACATTACAATAAATATCTTGTTTTGGTCTCAATATGTGCATATACATATCCAAAAGATTTTTTATTTCAAAGACCTTCCATAACTATGAACGAGCAGTAGGGCCATCAAAAAAAATTTGTACTTAAACATATTCTGTTTGCACCCCTTAATCCTGTTTTGTAGGCCATGAGTGACTGATTGGTGAACAATTTTGAGTTTTAGTCACTTCTATTTTACCTCTGTGCTGTTGCTTTCAAACCTAGGTCATGATATCATACTATATTTAGTGAGGGTCTCTCCTTATATGAAACTCTCTCTTATAACCCAGTTTTAACCTTTGGCTCTTAACCCTGTGGAATTTAAGGCTCAAATTGGTTGTATTTATATGCTGACTTTATTGCAGTTTTGTCTCTTAATATTTGTACAGTTTTGTCTCTATTTAAAATTAATAGTAATATTTAAACTCAATGTAAAATGTACAGAGCCACATTTGTACTTAACTGCCAAGTGTTTTAACTTAAATATACAGGAGTTGGAAAAGGTACGTTTACTGTGAGGCCATAAATAACAGTAAACAGAAACATTACACCCATTATGCTTTGTGTAAATTTGGGAAACTTTTACTTCTTTAAACTTTCTTTGCAATTGTTACCTGATCTTATTTATTCATTAAAATACAGGTGAAAATTACAAAAAAGGTCCTGACCAAATTTATGGCTCAGTATCTGGATTCAGTGCAATGTGAGCCCACCTGTTGATTTATACCAATCAACAAATCTGTATACTAGTATATAAATTTGTTGCATTATGAATCAGCCAAAACAGAAATTGTAAGAACTTGCTATAAATCAGGATAGTCATCTCCATTTATTGAGATATTAGGTTAACATATAGAAAAACTAATCTTTTTAGGGAAATACTCTGGAAATTTTTTTTTTGTGAATGTTGACTCACAGTAATTCAAAAACTCAGTATATCAATAAAGAGAAAAAAAAATTAGGGTGGCACTTCTACTCTTCCATACATAATGAATGAAAATGATAATTTCTTTATTTCTACATTTCCTTTCTTGTAAAATCAAAACCATTGGGGCACCTTTGTACAGATTGTTTTCTCATTATCAGTGAAATCATAAAGAGATTCAATTTGAAAAATTCCAACTTGTTTTTTATCTACCCATTTGTATTTTTACACCTGAGTACACAATATAGGGATATATAAATGAACGGTGTATGGAGAAAAGCCCTACGGAGAAAAGCCCTATAGGAGAAAAGCCCTACACTTTTTGACGCCAGTGGAGAAAAGGACTACACCATTTTTGCAAACCGTGGAGAAAAGCCCTATACTAATTTTTTCTACCGTGGAGAAAAGCTCTACAATCCTAAAAATTTAGTCGTATAGGAAAAAGATAAAACAGCTATTGAAAAGCCCTACACTAATCTCTGAGACCGTGGAGAAAAACCCTACAACTTAAAAATTCAGTCGTATAGAAAAATGGTAAATCTCCACGGGCGTCACAAAGTGTAGGGCTTTTCTCCTATAGGGCTTTTCTCCGTAGAGCTTTTCTCCCAGATTCGAATGAATTGCTTCTTTATAAATCTACTGCAGACTGAAAGATAAAGATCAGTTTGTAAAGCACATACCCTACTGATATGTATTTGAACACCACAAACCAAATTTCACACTCACTTCTACAGCAGCACATTCAACCACTATGTAAGTCAGGCATATAAACCCTTTTAAGCTTGGGTGAGTTCTGGTGAGCCATTCTGTTGCCATATAAACATTGTAGGGAAAGTTTGAGTTATATGGCTGTTGAAAAATCTTAGGGTACAATAGTTCTGATTTCCTTCATAGGTGGCTATAGTTACTTCCAGGTGAGTGAACAATGTCCTTCCTTCTAGAGGGAAATGCTGTCATAGAATCATAGTGCACTAAGGAAGGACCTTGCACAAGGTTTAGCCATTACTGGGAGTTATAAGGTCACCTCAACATTTTTGTAGGGCATTTCTGCAACATCAGTTACATGTACCTGCAAAATAAAGATCAAATATATCATGCCATTTTTGGTATACTTTGTGGAAATATAAAAAAACTTGAGCTCAGTAATATTCAGTAATATACACATGCCTGTTTAATGCCACTTTAAAATAGGGAAAACACCTTCAGGACTACACTGTAAAACCAGGTGGTTGGATACACTTAAACTTTTTGAGTAATGCTGACTTGAGTGTCGCCTTTGGTAACCAGGGCCCATATTCACTAACATTCTTAAACTAAGAATAAGAATTTTCTGAGAGAAAATTCTAAGAACAAGCATTTTTGGTATTCACTAAATTCTTATTCTTAGAATTTTTTCTTATTCTTAGAATTTTTTCTAAGAATGATGTTCAAATCTAAGAATGATCAAGACCTTACTTAAGTTAAGAAAATGGTGACAAATTTCATGTTTTTATACCAATTGCATGCAAATAGGCATTTTTTTGTGTTACTAGACAAATCCATTGTTTGTATTTTTATCAGCATGATTTTTACAAGAGATTTAGATTTACAGTTAAAGGCTGGAGTGAGTGATTTATGCTTTCTTGTTGACTGGTTTTAAATATGGCTGCCATGTATGTTTTCCTCACTTCAAAATTGCAAATGGCTAGATTTAAGCTAAAAGTACTTAGACAACTCTCTAAAGTAGTTTTTTGTATCTTTTTAAGTGGTTAGAAGGTTCTCAACCGCAAAACATATATCCCTTTCTGATCCAAGAGTCAACAGTAAGTGGACAATGTTTACTGTGTACATCAACACATATTCTGAATACACATCAAGAGCATTTAGCTTATATGGAGTTGAATACATATGTCCACATTGATTTTATGTACATATCCCACTGTGAAAGTTTTATTTTTACTCATAAATAATAAGTGTCAATAACTTCTGTCCTTTTACTGATATTGTCAAATATCAATTTTACCTACAAATATGTATTATATGTCATTAGAAAGGTCTGTCTACAGTGCATCTATGCAGAAATGGCTGAGGTTATATTCACTATTGCCCAGGCTTTTTGACAGCCGTTTTCACATTCTCTCATTAAAGGGCCAATGCAACCAAAAACACAAATTTCAACTATTAATTCATTTATAAATTATAAATGATATAAACCAAAACAAAATGTAATGTTTATAATCTTCACCTGAAGCTTGGAAAGCAAGAGCCTGCCTCATTTGAACATTTGACCCCAGATTTGTTTATGCTATGTCATCGTATGAACCCATCTATACACATACACTGCTTTACTGTACAAAATGTGTTATCTTAGATCTCACTTTTGTTACTGTTTATACATTGCTTGTAGTATATTTCACTATTTGTATTACCAACTTCATGAAACAAGTAATAATACAAAAGTACCAGTTTCTAAAAATAATATTTAAACTAGTGGATTAGATTCAGATTTTATAAGCAGTTGAGTTCTTTTCTTTGGCAATTTTTAATTATGTAAATTGTTTATAATCAATTATTCCTGTAATGTTAAAAAGATTTCGTTTTTACTGTAAAACAGTCACAAAGTTCTTGGATAAAAATGATTTTTTAAAGAAAAAATAAGATCATTATTAGAAGATAAGGAAAATCAACTGAAAAGTTTCACAGCCACATAGAAAATGGGGATCTTTATGTAACTGGGGATAATGCAGAAAATGCAAATCAAAGCAAAAAAATTCACAACCCAACACTAGATAAGAATATCAAGTATATGCTACATTGGATATGTTTTTACCTTTTTAGTGATGTCATAAAAGCAGAATTGAAGAATTAAGTAAACCAACATTGAAATATGTGCTGTACCAAGTTAGTTCTTTTTCTCCAGATTAATTAAATGAAAATTCTTATTAAATGTGTGAGTTTTAAGATTATTTTACATCATTAGTTTAATCTATTGCAGAATATATGTGATTTTTTGTACATCTTTGAAACCTTTCAAGACAAATATCAAATGTGTGAGAAAGATATTTTAAGGCACTTTTAGATATACAGTTACATTTGAATAGAAACTGTTATCTTGAAACCTGAATTTTTTACTTCAACTTTACAAGAATCTATGTAACAGAGTTCTACTATCAAAATAAATTTCAAATTAAATGGGCTAAACATATACTAGCTAATATAAATATATTTCCTTTTTGTAACTATGTTGTTGGGGCTTTTCTGGATGTAATTTAGTGATAGTTTTCATTTTTTTCTGTCTTATAGAACTGATAGAACTGTGATATTCTTTAAGTAAAAACAACTATTTAACCACAGGTTGTCTTTATAATGATATAAAGCCTACTTGTATGATGATCTATTGAGCAATAGTAACTCAATGTTGTTGTTTTTTGTTAAATCTGTTTTATAACAACTAAAATTATTTCTAATTTTTATTTTTAATGCATAAGCTTAATATAACTCTCTAATAATGAAGTATCTTCACATCATAAACCTTTAGATTAACCATATACAAAATGAATTTAATCCACTGTTTTGTGTATAAACACTACCAATATACAACTATAATATACACACTAGAGAAAATGTGTTCATACGATGACGTAGTGTATTTCTGCTGTGACCTGACATACTTTTACAGCTTACTTGTTGAAAAGGCAGAAATTGGGGGATAAACTTGTGTATACATTTAACTATACAGACTGTGGGATGTTGTTTTCCTGTTCTTTGGGTTATATGTACACTCACTGAAATATACCCAGTGTTTAATCAGAATGTAAAATTCATTGCATTGGCCCTTTAAATATTCATATTATTTAAGCTATAAATCATACAAAATAGTGAATAATAAAAGTAAAACATCCCCCTGTAAGACAGATACAGAAACATATATATCACTCATTAGATTAACAATATAATACTCGTGCTATGCATTTGTATGATATTGTTATCTTCTTTCAGAATATATTTCTTATATATATGTTCTTAGGGAGGGTTTCCTATTGTATTTTGGATTTGGTTAAGCCTAAGAAAAGACTAAGACATTTTGTGAATCGCGCACCTAATTTTGACTCTTTTGAAAACAATAGAGGTGTAAATAAATCACATAACTGATCATGTGACATCAAAAATTATATGCATGCACATGTTTCTATTTACTTTTCTTAACTAAGAAAATTCTTATTCTTAGAAATAATTCTTAACTAAGAATTGCTTTGTGAATAAAATTCTTAGATAAGAAAATTTTCTAAGAATGAGAAAAATTCCTTTTCTTAGAATAAGAATGTTAATGAATACGGCCCCAGAACAGAAATAATTTGCCTTAAAAGTGATTAGTTATGCAAATTTAAACAAAATTTTTGAATGTACTTGAAATTTTGAGTACAGTCCACTTATACCCAGTATTTAATATTCCCGGCTACAAAATATCATACGGGTATTTATTCAGCAGAAATCACATGCAAATCCGACAAACTGAAAATGATATAAAATGTGATTCATTCAGCCACTAAGTTTTTATTTTCATATTCTATATTGAAATTTTAAAAAAGCCTGACAGATTTAGTTCAAAATGTAATATGGGGATGTATCTGATCCTAAAGGTGTGCCTCTGTATCTTTTTATTTTGAATAAAACATGGTAAAAATGGGAAATCTTGAGATATTTTGGATAAAATTTTGCCATAATTCTCTAAAAATGCAAGTTAAGCTTTAGATAGGAAAAATAGGATCCCTTGAGGTATATGTTGTAGTGATGGTGATTTTTTTCAACCCTTTTGCTGAGTTGAATTTTAAATGTTTAAATCTTAAGTATTAGCTTGTGTGGCTATACATGAGTGATAACATTGTAGTTTCTTTTCTTTATTTATTTGTTTGGGGTTTTACCTTTTCTTTCAACACTGTACAGGTCATACAACATCAGGTAGTTTTATGGGCAGAGGAAACCAGTACATACAGATATATATGGTCAAGGTTATCTACTGTAAACTACCGACCAATGGCAAGTAACTACCAGCTTTCTCACTTGAGGTTGGGCCGGGAATTGAACTCCAATCTCAGAGGTGGGAGGCGAGAGTGTTACCACTCTGCCACCGTGGCCCCTGTTGTAGTTTCCAACATTGACCAAGCACTGTTTGAATTTCACAACATTGTTACCATTCAAGAGAATTATGTAATCTGTTGTGGGCCTTGCAAACTATCAACACATGTGGTGTTAATAATGCCCTGTCTAGGAATATGGTGTCTGGCATCAAGTCAGAGTAGTCTAATTTTGTATTTTTTGTCTTTGTCACTTATTTTTCAGATACTTAATGTTAGTTTCTAACTGTGTAAAATAATTTTAAAAATAAAATATATGAAGAGGTAATCACTGAATGATTTGTTCTTTTTTATAGGATGAGATGACAATGAAAGAATTCAGAAAATCTCTATACACTGGAGAAAACAAAGGACAGTACTACATTATAACAGAGGACATAAATATTTGTTCAGTGGAAGAAAATTTGAGGTACACCTCACAATGATGGGGTGTATAATAAGGGTGTTCATCTTAGAATATCCTTTAGAACAGCGTTACTTTTTAGAGTATATACAAGAATATGAAATTGATGCAGGAAGTCAATTAAACCAAGTTCAATTTGCAAGTAAGAAACTGATGAAATACATCTCAAGTCTTGAGTAAAGTTAGACCTTAGGCTGCAGTATATGCTTTTCTTTTTTTAATGTTCGACTATATCAAAATGAGACTTTGTGTGTTAGTCGTTGGGCACTTATCAGATTAATTTCCTGCATCAATTTCAAATGGAACATAAAACCCCAACTCGACTTTGTTCTGCATGGGCACTTATTTTTTCATATAACAACTGACAATCTTTATTTGTATAATTAAGCATCCCGTCAGCGTAAAAGCTGGCAATGTAATAAGAAATTTGATCCATGTCTCTGCTGATGTTTGGGAATTTATATCATCAACATTTGAACTAACATTTCTTTCCAATATTTCAACATGTTTGTTGATTGTGTTTTATAGCAAGTAACAAGTGTTTGTATGAACAGCACATTGTTTCTGACTTTGATGTATGGTGTAAAATATATATATATATATATGTGTGTGTGTGTCGTTTACAAGTTTAAATTTTGTACAAGTTATAATTTGTACAAAATCATGTTGAAATTTTGTACTTGTACAGACTTTGGTCATCCAAAAAGCTTTACTTGTACAACTTACTTGTACAAGTTAGGCCCACGTTCTTTTTGATAGTTTATTGTGCTTCTTAAGCTTTAACTTGTTCAACCTTAGTTTGTGATCTTCTGAGAACTAAATAGTAAGTTCCAGTTGTCAACAATTTATGTTTTATTTCAAATATGCTTAAATTTTCATAAAACCCTTGGATAAAATGATATAGTATAGAGTGATATTGGAATGATATGATAGAGATAGCATTAAATTGGGCCAAGTACTAAAACATTTTAAGCTCCATGAACTCAAAAATTCTGTCTAGACCTTGTTATATATAACCAATACATATAAGTATGCACAACTCAAACTTTACACTGACTTAAACATAATGATTACAGGCAACCCCCCAAAAATAAAGTGTAATTTGATGCACCCAGCAGACTCAAATTTTTAAAGTTAAAAGAACTCCATATTTTTGCTTTGTTTCAATATTTACATTATTTTAACTCAAATATTTTTAAGTTGCTTTTACTCAAATTTTTGTTTTACTGCGACATTTTAAGTTGATATTACTTAAAAGAACAAACTACACATATATTTTAAGTTGACCTGACACAAAATGTTCAAGTAGAAACTTTTAAGTTATATGAACTTAATAATTTTGTACTACGATTCTAAAATTGTAAGTAAAACCCCTCAATTGTTTTAGTTTCAAGATACTTTATTAAAAATATTGAGTAAGAATCACTCTTATTCTTAATGCAGAATCTACTAAATTATTTTGTGCCTGCTAGGTGCATCAAATTACACTTAATTTTTTGAGTAAATTGAAGAGAAAAGATTTATAGTGTAGATACATCTACATACCAAATTTAAATTAAATCTGTCATGCAGTTTTCAGATACTCTCCAGAAATTAGAAATATTAAATTCAATATAATTATAGTTATTATTAGGAGTTTAAGGTCACCTTAAAGTAGGCCACACCTTGAAGACTGGTTACATGCACATACCAAATCTGATTTGAATCTGTTAAGCCATTTTTAAGCTCTTGCCCACAAACTGCAAAAGTTAAATTTAATATAATTGAGTAATTAGTGAGAGTTTAAGGTCATCTTACAATCGGGCACATATTGACAAATGGCAACATCCACATGCCAAAACTGAATTTCGTCCTACAAGCCATTTTGACATATCTTCCAGAAACAACATGTGACGATAATGATGGTCATATGTATGTGATCCATCACAGCTGAGTGACACCAAACTGTTACAACCTTAAACTTATAAGTTTTTAAAATATCGACAATTTATTGTAACCTTACAAAAGATATCTTTTTGCCCAGGTATATGTACATGATGAATATCAATAAAAAAGTCAATGTTAGTTTGCAACTGTGAGGGAGTTTAAGGTAATCTTTTCATGAAGGTTCTGTTCAAGGTTTGTTATATTCACAATTTAAACACATCTAGAATTGCTCAGTATTTGAAATACTGTTTAAATTTGCCAAACCTGAAGTGAATTACTTATTTATGGCCAGTTACATATACATGTAAAATTTGAATGAAATTTCTCAAATTATTTTCAGTATACTCTAAAAAATGAAGAATTTTAACCTTAACATAATTTTTATACATGGGACTTTAATGTCACCTTAAAATAGGACACACCTTGAAAACCAGATACAAGCACATGCAAAATCTAAATTGAATCCATCAACCCATTTTCAAGATACTGTCTGGAAACAAAAGACTTAAAATCAATATAAATATGCTACCACTGTGAGTTTAAGGTAACCTTAAATTAGGGTACACCTTGAGGAAAAGTTACATTCACATGCCAAATCTGAATATAATTCATCATGCCATATTTGAGATACTGTCTGGAAAGCAGGTGTAATGACAACACTGAATATGTATGTCCCCCACCATAGCTGCTAGTAACACAAAGCTAATGCAACCTTAAATTTAAAAGTTTATAAAATATCAGCAATTTACTATAACCTTATAAAAGAGACCTTTTTTGGTCTAGATATATGTACATGATATATGTCAATGAAAAAAGTCTTAATGAACATGTCAAATATCTTCCAAATACCCAAAAAAAATTGCCCTAACCTTAAACTAAAAGTTAAATTACAGCTGTGAGAGAGTTTAAGGTAATCTTTTTGTGAAGGTTCAGTTCAAGGTTTGTTGCATCCACCACTAAATTATTCCTAGAATTGCACAGTACTTGAAATACTGCTGAAATTTGCCAATCTTAAAGTGAATATAATTCTGTTATTACTGGGAGTTTAAGGTCACCTTATTGTATGGAACTTATCTATGACCAGTTACATATACATGGAAAAATTTGAATGAAGTCTTTGAAGTTATTTTCAGTATAGTCTATGGAAATATGGAAAAAAACTGAACATAGCTTTTTATACATGAGAGTTTAAGGTCATCTTAGAATAAGGCACACCTAGAAAACCAGTTACAACCACATGCCAAATCTGAATTGAATCCATGAAGCCATTTTTGAGATACTATCCAGAAACAAAACAAGATTAAACTCAATATAATTATGTTACTACTTAGAGTTTAAGGTTACTTTACAATAGGGCGACCCTTGAGGACCAGTCACATGCACATGCCAAATTTGAATTTAATCTGTCAAGCCATTTTTAAGATGCTGTCCGGAATGCAAAGTGTGACTATGACAGACACAGACGATGCCACATGAGAGAAGACAAAGTGATTCCTATATGCCATCCAGCATAAATGCTGGTGACACAAAAATATGGTGGTAATACATTTCCGAGAAATTTAATTTGATTCTACTAAAAGTCCCCAACTTAATATGCAAATTATTTTCCTGGCAATAATTAATGCTATGAAGCAGATAAGATGTATGCAAAATGACTGACTGTATGTCAGATAATACAGCAACCACATTTTACATAAAGCCTGTTTGTTTAATTTCATCTTGTATTCGATTCATATAAACTTTGAATTTAACTGTTTATTATTTCCCTTGTATGTTTATGAAATATTGTGATTTTACGAGAATTTCGAGGTAATTTTATACAACTCATGGAAACATCCGCTCTTGGTTACAACTTTCCGGGAATTTCAAGTTTGCGGTCTTCTAATTTGGCAAATTTTAGAACTGTCAAAATGGCGATGCACGTACCAAGAGCTCCCGGCTTCAATCAAATGCTCAAAGATGGTGCGAAGGTATGAAAAAAATTATGATACTGGAATTAAGTTGAACAATAAATGTAACTCATATGATTACTAAAATTTGTAGTGGTTCCAGTGTTTAATATAGTTGTTTGAAGACTTTTCTGTTCGCACATGGTCTTGCATGTTTGTCGACATGTTGAACCGAGAACATTCCAGAACCGTTTTCAGAACAAAATTAAATATTTGCAGCACTGAATTTGGGTAGTTTTTACTTACCCGTACGAGATTTGGACGATGATATAAATTCTATATTTTAACAATTTAATCTTTTTACTTTATTTCAAATACACATCCATATTATAATAGTAGAGGATATTTACCCAACGGCTGTGTACGCTAGATCAGTTTCACTGCTAGCGTACCCAACGGTTGTGTACGCAAGATCTATTTGACTGCTAGCGTACCCAACGGTTGGGTACGCAAGATTTATATCACTGCTAGCGTACCCAACGGTTGGGTACACTAACAGAGATATCAGTCTAGTGTACCCAACGGCTGTGTACCCAAGATTTATATCAGTGCTAGTGTGCCCAACGGCTGTGTATATACACTACTGGCATACCCAACTACCCTGCACCCAAGGCACTGAACCCTACGTTCCCAATGGCTGTGTACACTAGATCAGTTTCACTGCTAGTATAGCCAATGGTTGGGTACGCAAGATGTATTACACTGCTAGCATTCCCAACGGTTCTGTACGCTAGCAGGGATATCAGTCTCAGTCTAGCGTACCCAATGGTTGTGTATGTAAGATCTATTTCACTGCTAGCGTACCCAACAGTTGTGAACGCTAGCAGTGATATTGGTCTAGCATACCCAACGGTTGTGTACGCAAGATTTATATCGCAGCTAGCCTACCCAATGGCTGTATATATACACTACTGGCATACCCAACTACCCTGCACTCAAGGCAGTGAACCCTATGTTCCCAATGGTTGTGCACCCTAGGTCAATAGCTTTCTTAGCATACCCAACAGTTGTGTATGCAAGATCTATTTCACTGCTAGCATACCCAACGGCTGTGTATGTACACTAATGGCATATGTAACTCTCCTGCATCCAGTTAAAGCACTAAGTTCTGTTTTACCAATGGTTATGTACCCTAGATTAACGTCATTGATATTTTCTTTTGTTAGTGTAACCAAAAGCTGTTTAAGGTACTGGCATACCCAACTACCCTGTACCCAAGTCAGTAAACTCTGTGTTCCCAATGGTTTTGCACCCAAGATCAGTATCCTTGCTGGCATACCCAGTGGCTGTGTACACAAGATCCATATCACTGCTAGCGTACCCAGCAGTTGTGATATTGGTCTAGTGTACCCAGTGGTTGTGCACACAAGATCTATATCACTGCTAGTGTACCCAACAACTCCAAATATTTTACAGCCTGCCCAATTTCTCATTACCCAAGGTAGTATGCACTCAATGGTTGTGCACTCGATATCAGTACACTTCATAGCGTACTCAACAGGTCTGTATCCAAGGCATTGTGAAGTAATTAGTTTTTAAGGAATTTTTTGAGTAGTCAGAAATGGGCCAAGGACCACTCTCTGAATTAAACTTATTCAGCTTATTGTTACATTTTAACAAAGTTAATTTAAGGAAGAAGTGATTAAAATATGGGTACACTAGCACTGATCTTGTGTACATAGCCGTTGAGTACGCTAGCGATGATATAAATCTTGTATACACAGCTGTTGGGTACGCTAGACCAATATCACAACTAGCGTACACAGCCGTTGGGTAAATAACCACTCTGTATTATAATATTTAACCTGTTGTAGTATCGTCATCTGATGTAACTTCGATGCATTTATAACTTCGACGTAATATGCATATCGTCCTTTTTGAAATGTTTCCAAGGGTTTTTAAATTGACTGCAGATATATTTTGGACGATAATTGTATATTTTTTATGTAATTTTTGACAACTTTTCTAAGAAAACTCACGAAAATGCGGTCCAAACATGTAATGACATTTATCGTTATTACGTCGAAGTTACATCGGAACATGCTACTGTACTGCTCAGCTACCCAAGTTCGTCGCCTACCCATGTTCGTCACTGGCCTTAAAAACTGAAAAGGACAAGCAATATTGATACTGAAACAAGTGGAACAGGTGCTTATAACATTGATGTATCGCCCTACAAGGAAAGATAATTGCTAATACGTTTAAATATTGTCAATAAATGCAGATGACGAACTTGGGTAGCTGAGCAGTACAGGGCCTGTATTCACAAATATTCTTAGAATTTTTCTTAGAATTACACTTTAGTCTAAGAAAAATTCTTTGCTAAGAATTTTCTTATTCTTAGAATAATAACCTATTCACAAAGCAATTCTTACCTAAGAATAATTCTAAGAATAACGGTAAAAATAATTGTGTGCACAGGTTAGACTAAGTGTAATTCAAAGAAAAATTCTAAGAATCTTTGTGTATACAGGCCCAGAAGTCACTTTCTGTATTTGGATGCAATTCTGGTGTCAAGAATAAGAGTTTTGAGCATATAGCAATTTCATATTATTAGAAAAATTCTAAGAATAAAAGCCATTCCTAGAAAAATTCTAAGAATAAGTATGATTCTAAGAATAAGAATCTTTGTGAATAGGAAAATTCTTATTCTTAGAATCTTTCTAAGAAAAATGACAATTCTAAGAAAAATTCTAAGAATAAGACTATTTCTAAGAATAAGAATCTTTGTGAATACGGGCCCTGGTATAGTTTTGTTAGTTATCATTTATGTTACCCTCAAGTCACAAAAATAAAGATTCTATCTATGGGGGTTGGGGGCTTGATCACCGGGGGCTTGCCACTACTAACTGGTTACCTCAGCTCTACTTGCGTGTAGAGCCATGGCACGACCCCACATAGAACTGGAGATTTGCATAAAACACAAATATCATACAAATATATGTACACATAACTGTTCCCACAGCTATTTTGTTTCATTTTCATGAACAATCAATCAACATACAAACATATTTGACAAAAAATAAATGACATTTCCTGATTTTCCAGGGTTTTTGGACCATTTCTCCAAAAATTTGAAAATGTTCTTTTTATTATAAAAGCTGTGTTAAATAGCATATATTTTGTACAAGTATTGTATTGTGTCCTTGGCTTAATATCAACTGTTTCTATTTATATTAAACCATTTTCAGTCATTTTTTTCAAGTTTTGTTTAACAGAAAAATATTTTTTGCAAATCTCCAGTTCTATGTGGGGTCATGCAACGGCTCTACACGCAAGTAAAGTAGAGCTGAGGTAACCATGTCTAGCTTGCCCCCAATTATAACTCTGTTAATTAAGCGGCCCGTGAGGGACGCTTATTTGTTTTCACCGAAGGTCGACTGATCGCCGCCGCCGCAGGATTATGGTCTCCCTTGAATAACTTCTTAGCCTTTCATATTTTTCTTTCCTTGTTACCTTTCTTTAAAACTATAGGGGCGGGAAAAATTTTTGGGATACTTTGCGCAGACCTTAAGCTTTACTTAAGGTAACCTTAAGCATAACTCCAAAACACCCCGTCATCGCGTTTCGAAAAAAAGCACACACACCTGTGCTATAAAATTTATCACGTACATTCTAGACCAAATTTCCAAGGTCGGAAAGGATTTTCTCATCAGTCGGACCATAGATGCCTGAATTGGAGGCGTTTTATTTTCGTAAATTTTTTTTAAATGGGTACTTGGTCTGTATCTCAAAAACGGTGAGGATTTCGGCGTTTTGTTGGAATAACTTATTCAGCTACTTTTTGATAATCTTTCACATGCCGAAGTTTTAGCCCTGTATCTGCAATCTTAAGGTCGCCTTAATGTCAAAAAAGGGGGTTTTAGCCCTCCAGTTCACTTAGTTTTTCACTTTTTTCAGCCAAACTTGCCACATATATTAAGATTTGCCAAAGGAATATCCTGACTTTATGGTGACCTTAAACTCAAAATGTTAATGGACATATGGCCTGCTTAAAGTCATCAAATTGGAATAAAATCCTCTGGCTCCTTTTTTTTTCCATGTTTTTATATCGAAATTATCACTGGTATTAAACTAGATAAAAATAATACTTATGGTCACCTTAAACTCTCAGTATGAATGGAGTTGTAGCCACCTTAAACTGAAATAAGGAGGTTTTCAGCCTCCAAGTATCTTATTATTCGACTGACCTCAGTTAAACTTTGCACACCTATAAAGGATGGCAAACCAAAGGGTTATCCTGACTTTATGGTGACCTTAAACTGTCAATATAATTTTGACCCCCCTAAAGTCATAAAATTTGAGTAAAGCCGTCTGGCTCCTTTCTTTTTCCATATCTAACATATATTGATATTGAAGGGACGTTCTCATATTATGGTCACCTTAAAGTTGCAATATGAATGAAGTTATGGTCACCTTACAGTGAAAAAGGAAGTTTCAGCCTCCAGCTATCTAATTGTTCAACTGACCTGAGCTAAACTTTATGCTCGGTTAAATTTTCTACACTTTTAAGGATAACAATAGGGACATTCTTATTTGCTTTCCACCTTGGAGTTCCAATACAAGTACAGTCATGGCCATCTTGACGTGAAAATGAGGGTTTTCCGCCCCTAACTGATTAACTGTTCAGTAACATCAGTTTAACTTGACATTGATTATACTTAAGTAACACTTTGTATAACATTTCACTTAAAATTCCTGTACTTAAGAGGCTTTCGCCGTCTTAACACGATAAATATATACTTCTTGCTCCCTCCTCATTTATTTTAGCACTTTTTAAAACCACACCTGGCATATGTATACTTCAAAAATATTTATGCTCACTTTAACTTGACATTGATTATACTTAAGTAAGATTTTGTATAACGTTTCACTTAAAATTCCTGTACTTAAGAGCCTTTGGCCATCTTTACATGATAAATGTATACTTCTTCCTCCCTCCTCATTTATTTTAACACTTTTTAAAACCTCACCTGGCATATGTATACTTAAAAAATATTTATGCTATCTGGCAAACCTAATCTCTTAGTGTTTATGATGTTATGACATCTTCAAAGACAAAAATGAGGTATTTATGATGCACTGATGTGGTTATTAACATATTGCAACTGATCAGTGTTGGAATTGTGGGGATATAACTTTTTCTTTTTGGAAAAAAGCTTTAATTTATTCAACTTTTCTTTTGCAGAAGAAGTTGAGGATGTAGGTACTTGTTCGAAATTCACTTGTTCACATAGACTATGTAAATTGGTCAAATTTATAGACTTGACTTCTTTCAGAATATAAGATGACTGTAAAAAAAGCACTCTCTCATAAACAGTTTTTCTTGTACAGTATTATTTTATGTAGCTCCAACTAAGTGGAAATGAATGAGTTGTCTCTTTCTGCTTCCTCCTCAAACTCTGTATTTGCTTTGGTGTGATATCTATCTAGAGTTACATTCATGGAAAGTCTTTCTAACCAGAATGAACCCCCCCCCCCCCCCCCCCCAAACTCTCCTTTAGTGCACTAACATGCAGGTGAAAAAAGATTTGCCTCTATATGTGGGGGGGTGGGGGGTGGATGGAGGGAGAGTGGGTATTAGTGTGGTTTAGATGATAGAGATATAAATATATGTGTGTGTGCACTTCATGGAAACAAAAAAGTCTAGCTGTTTATGCTGTTCTTTAGAATGTGTATTGTTTTCTTTTACTTTCTTCCATTTTGTGTGACACTTGTACATTTAATAAAATTAAGCTAAGTTGGAAATGAATTTTGGAAATTCTCCTTTAGTGCACTAACATGCAAGTGAAAAAAATATTTGCCTCTATATGTGGGGGATGGGGGTGGATGGAGGGAGAGTGGGTATTAGTGTGGTTTAGAGGACCTGGTTTAGATGATAGATACAGATATAAATATATGTGTGTGTGCACTTCATGGAAACGGAAAAGTCAAGCTGTTTATGCTGTTCTTTAGAATGTGTATTCTTTTCTTTTACTTTATTCTATTTTGTGTTACACTTGTACATTTAATAAAATTAAGCTCAAGTTGGAAATGAATTTTGGAAATTTTAATGCATTAATATTCCTCAGATCATGCACTAAATCACTTATAACTTGAAAAGTCTTGTGTTTAGAGCATTTTGTTCAAATATGTTATTTTTCCATAACCTTAAGCATTTTTCATAAAAACCGGTCATCGCGTTTTGGGAAAAAGCGCACGCACCTGTGCTATAAAATTTATCACGTACATTCTACACCAAATTTAGAAGGTCGGAAAGGATTTTCTCATCAGTCGGACCATAGACATCTGAATGGTAGGCGTTTTCTTTCGTAAATTTTGTAAAAATGGGTACTTGGTCCGTATCTCAGAAATGGTAAGGTTGTCGGCGTTTTGTTGCAATAACTTATTCAGCTACTTTTGGATAATCTTTCACATGCCGAAGTTTCAGCCCTGTATCTCCAATCTTAAGGTCACCTTTATGTCAAAAAAGGGGGGTGTAGCCGTAGTAAAGTTTCAGATCTGTAGCTCCTTGCATAATTAAGTAGTTGCTGTGAAACCTAAACATACTACTGCAGTAAATAATCTTTTCCTTACATCTGCATTTTATTTCAGTGACTCTTTCTTCTATTCTCATCTGCTCCATCCCGCATTCCCCTCACTTAAATAAAAATGCATGGGACACAAGAATTGCCTCTCTGTATGGGGTATTTCTCATGGCCATGTCTTGCTTATACAGTATTTTATAGAGCTCCAGCTAATTGAAAATGAATAAGTTGCCCCTTTCCTTCTTTCTGCTACTGCACTACTCTGTATTGGCTTGTGTGTTCTATCTATCTGGGAGGGACATTCATATAAAGCCCCTCCTCCACTCACTTATGCTTCCTCTGTTACATAATGTGTCTGCTATTTTACCTCTTCCCTGGCCTCTTTTAAACAAAAGCTTATGTTTGTTTACAAGGTTTGGTTTGTGATTTTCGGTGTGCAACAAAAAGCACTCTTATCAATATCTTGAGTGTTTTATACCTTTGCTATTATGAATTGTGTGGAAACTCATTCCTTCTTTATGACACTACAGTGCTTCAAACATAACTTACAATTTGTACCCTTTTGTTTTTTTAATCCTGAAAGCCTTTGTCCTTTTCTACTTTTTATGTCGTCACTCTGCGGCGTGGGCGTCCGCGTCCGCGTGAACAACTTCTCCTCCAAAACTACAAGGCCTAGAGACGTGCTGTTTTTTTTAAAAGATACCTTATCTATCGAGGATGAAAAATTGTTCAAGGCATGCAAATCTGTCTGTTCGTCTGTTTGCTAGAGACATTACAAGGGGGGTACCCCCACCAAAAGTGTGAAAATTTCAACACTTAATCACAATTTTCTCAGTGACTATTGCAGGGATTTCTCTCATATCTTGCATATATGTACTAGGCCAGAGGTAGATTCTCTTGTGTGAGTATGAGACCTGGATCTGTCTTACTTTTTTTTAAATAAATTTTTTTAATAATTTTTAATGCATTAAAATTCATGAAATCATGCACAAAATCATTTATAACTTGAAAAGTGTTGCATTTAGAGCATTTTGTTAAAATATGTTATTCAGCTACTTTTTTCATAGCTACAATATGGTGAGTAAGTTGGGTGCCTGTCTCAATAGCTAAGTGAGTAATAGCTACTTTTGGGCTTTTCAGTAACTTCCATCATGAGTAAAATCACTTGTAACTTAAAAACTATTGCATTTAGAGAAATTCGTATAAATATGTTATTCAGCTACTTTTGGGTCAGCCATAACATAGTAAAATTTTAGACCTGTAGCTCATGGCATAGCTGAGTAATAGCTACTTTTAGGTTATCACTGTTGAGTAAATCGCTTATAACTTCAAAACTATTGCATTTAGAGAATTTCGTATAAATATGTTATTTAGCTACTTTTGGGTCAGCTATAACATAGTAAAATTTCAGACCTGTAGCTCATGGCATAGCTGAGTAATAGCTACTTTTAGGTTATCACTGTTGAGTAAATCGCTTATAACTTGGAAACTATTGCATTTACAGTATTTTGTTTCAATATGTTATTCGCCTATTTTGGGATCAGCTATAACATAGTGAAGTTTCAGATCTGTGGCTCATTGCATAGCTGAGTAATAGCTACTTTGAAGTTCTCACTATTGAGTAAATCACTTGTAACTTAAAACCTATTGCATTTAGAGAATTTCGTATAAATATGTTATTCAGCTACTTTTGGGCCAGCTATAACATAGTAAAATTTCAGACCTGTAGCTCATGGCATAGCTGAGTAATAGCTACTTTTAGGTCATCACTATTGAGTAAATCAGTTGTAACTTGAAAACTATTGCATGTACAGTATTTTGCTTAAATATGTTGTTCACCTACTTTTGGGTCAGCTATAACATAGTAAAATTTCAGACCTGTAGCTCATGGCATAGCTGAGTAATAGCTACTTTGAGGTTATCACTGTTGAGTAAATCGCTTATAACTTGGAAATTATTCCATTTAGAGTATTTTGTTTCAATATGTTATTCACCTATTTTGGGGTCAGCTATAACATAGTGAAGTTCCAGACCTGTGACTCATTGCATAGCTGAGTAATAGCTACTTTGAAGTTCTCAATGTTGAGTAAATCACTTATAATTTGAAAACTATTGCATTTACAGAATTTAGTATAAATATGTTATTCAGCTACTTTTGGGTCAGCTATAACATAGTAAAATTTCAGACCTGTAGCTCATGGCATAGCTGAGTAATAGCTACTTTTAGGTTATCACTGTTGAGTAAATCACTTATAACTTGGAAACTATTGCATTTACAGTATTTTGTTGCAATATGTTATTCACCTATTTTGGGGTCAGCTATAACATAGTGAAGTTCCAGACCTGTGGCTCATTGCATAGCTGAGTAATAGCTACTTTGAAGTTCTCACTGTTGAGTAAATCAGTTGTAATTGGAAAACTATTGCCTTTACAGAAATTTGTGCAAATATGTTATTCAGCTACTTTTGGGTCAGCTATAACATAGTGAAATTACAGACCTGTAGCTCATGGCACAACTGAGCAGTAGCTATTCTCAGGCACTGACTGTTGAGTAAATCGGCTATAACTTGAAAAATATTGCATTTGGAGTATTTTGTTAAAATATATTGTTCACCTATTTTTGGGTTAGCTATAACATAGTGAAATTACAGACCTATAGCTCATGGCATAGCGGAGCAATAGCTATTTTCAGGTTCTCACTATTGAGTAAATCAGTTGTAACTTGAAAACTATTGCATTTACAGTATTTTGCTTAAATATGTTGTTCACCTACTTTTAGGTCAGCTATAACAGAGCAAAAATTCAGACATGTAGCTCATTGCATAGCTGAGTAATAGTTACTTTGAGGTTCTCACTCTTGAGTAAATAAGTTGTAACTTGAAAACTATTACATTTAGAGTATTTTGTTAAATATGTTATTCACAGACGTTTTGGTCAGCTATAACATAGTGAAATTGCAGACCTCTATGTCATGGCATAGCTGAGCAATAGCTTCTTTCAGGTTCTCACTGTTGAGTAAATCATTGTATCCAACCTGTAGGAAATCATGGGCTGGGAATCTGTTAATATGGTCCGATTTGACCTTGGAACCCTCCTTCAAGGTCAAATGAGGATAGCCAAACATAAAAGTGCTTATAACTCGCTTATTATTGGTCCTAGAGGTTTGGAATGAAAACCAACCTACAGAAAATCATGAGCTGGGAATTTTTTGGTGTGGTCGGATTTAACCTTGGACCCCTCCTTCAAGGTCAAATGAGGATAGCCAAACTTAAAAGTGCTTATAACTCGCTTATTATTGGTCCTAGAGGTTTGGAATGAAAAACCAACCTATAGAAAATCATGGGCTGGGAATCTTTTGGTGTGGTCGGATTTCACCTTCGACCCCTCCTTCCAGGTCAAACGAAGATAGCCAAACTTAAAGTGCTTATAACTCGCGTATTATTGGTCTTGGAGGTTTGGGATGGTAAACCAACATATAGGAAATCATGGGCTGGGATTCTTTTGGTGTGGTCAGATTTGATCTGGGACCCCCCCTTCAAGGTCAATTGAGGATAGCCAAACTTACAATTGCTTATAACTCGCTTATTATTGGTCCTACAGGTTTGGGATGGTAAACAAGCTACAGGAAATCATGGGCTGGGAATTTTTTTGTGTGGTCGGATTTGACCTTAGACCCCTCCGTCAAGGTCAAACAAGGATAGCCAAACTTAAAAAGTGCCTATGTCTAAAAAACAAATTAATATTTTTTTTTCAAACTTGGTACACATGTTAAGGGTGCCCAAAGGAAGATCCCTATTTTAAGGTGACCTTAAACTCCCAGTAAAATAGAACTTATGGCCACCTTAAGGTCAGAAATTGGACTTTTGGCCACTTAGAGCCCTGTAGGTCACAAACTATGATGCTCAGCTGGCTGAAATTTTACCTGACAACACATTAATATGTTCTTAGTACATGTGCCGAAAATCACGACTTTAAGTTGAGGAGAAAATTGTGTTTGAGGCCCATAAATACCCCCACTTAGGGATTTTTTGCTATACTTTTCACATATTTTGCCCTATAAGTTGGAAGTGGTAATTCTGATGAGTCTCAAACTGCGCTAGGTATAACTTTCATATGTAATCCTTGTCTGTAGAAAATTTTAGGGCTGTAGGTTTACCCAAAGGGGTCAACTTAAGGTCTCAAAAGTGCCCACAGAGACCCAATTTATGCACTTTTTGCCACTTTCAAGCACTGTAGCTTTCAAACTATGTCTCTCATCTAAGTTAAATATCATCTGGGAATATATCTATGTGTTTTCTTATATGTGCCCCAACATTTAGGCCTTTAATAGACAGTTAACCTGTGTATCAGGACCATAAACACCGACCCGAGTGACCCTTATAAGACATTTTTCACATCTTTTTCCCTGTAACTTGGAAATGGTAAGTCTGAGAAGTTTCAAACTGTATTAGATATATATTCTGTGTGTAATCTTAGTATGTAACAGATTTTAAGTCTGAAGCTTTAATTTTGAAGGACAAATTGAGGTCTCTAAAAGGCTCCCAAAGACCCAATATTTGGACTTTTTGCTACTTTTAAGCCCTGTGACTGTCAAAATATGTGACTGATAGAGCTCAAATCCTATCTGGGAAGATATTAGTATATTATTTATATATGTGCCAAAAATTAAGGCTTTAAGAAGACATTTAACCTGTGTATGAGGACCATAAATCCCCACCCGAGTGACCATTTTTAGACATTTTTCACATATTTTTCCCTGTAACTTGGAAATGGTAAGTCTAAGAAGTTTCAAACTGTATTAGATGCATATTCTATGTGTAATCTTAGTATGTGACAAATTTTAAGTCTGAAGCTTTAATTTGAAGGCCACATTTAGGTCTCTAGAAGGCCCCATAAAGACCCAGTATTTGGACTTTTTGCCAATTTTAAGGCCTGTGACTGTTAAACTATGTGACTGATAGAGCTGAAATCTCATCTGGGAATACATTATTATGTTCTTTTTACATGTGCCAAAAATCAAGGCTTCAAGTAGACATTTAACCTGTGTATGAGGACCTTAAACACCCACCTGAGTGACCCTTTTAAGACATTTTTCACATATTTTGCTCTGTAACTTGGAAATGGTAAGTCTGAGAAGTTTCAAACTTTATTAGATACATATTCTATGTGTAATCTTAGTATGTAACAAATTTCAAGTCTGAAGCTTTAATTTGAAAGCCACATCGAGATCTCTAAAAGGCCCACAGAGACCCAATATTTGGACTTTTTACCACCTTTAAGCCCTGTGACTGTTAAACTATGTGGTTGATGGAGCTGAAATCCCATCTGAGAATGCATTATTTTGTCCTTTTTACATATGCCGAAAATCAAGGTTTTTAGTAGACATTTAACCTGTGTATGAGGGCCATAGACACTCGCCCAAGTGCCTTTTTGGACATTTTTTCCGTATTTTGCCCTGTTATTTGGAAATGCTTAGTGTGACAAGTCTTAAACTGTATTATATATAATTTTTGTTTGTTATGTATGTCCCCCAAAAAGTTTCACATCTGTAGTTTAATTGCTAAGGTCTCTTTAACAATTGTAAAATGCCCACAGAAACCCAATTTATGGACATTATGCCACTTTAAAGCCCAGTAACTGTCAAACTATGTGGGTTATAGAGCTGAAATCTTTGAATTTTTAAAAGGAAATGCCTGTCTATTTAAATTTTGAATATTAATAATGTTATGGCTATCTTAGTCTTTTAAGAACTTATTTTTGTGTGTTATACCTCTGCTTGCTGAGTTTTTAACTTTTTAAAATGAAACTGGTTAAACATATTCAAGTAGACAAAATGGACACTTTAAGTGAGCTTAAGTCCCAATATTAATGAAATTATATCCTTATGTAGTAAAACTAGGGGATTTTTAACCCTCAACTAGCCCAGTTTTATTCAACTTGCCTCAGTTAATTTTGACACAGCTCCTACAGTTATGAACTCATTATATCCCCAGACGAAAGTCGGGGATATATTGGATTCAGGTCCGTCGCGCCGCCGCCGCCGTAGAAATTTCCTTGTGGACGCGATAACTCAAAAACAAATTAATATTTTTTTTTCAAACTTGGTACACATGTTAAGGGTGCCCAAAGGAAGATCCCTATTTTAAGGTGACCTTAAACTCCCAGTAAAAAAGAACTTATGGCCACCTTAAGGTCAGAAATTGCACTTTTGGCCACTTAGAGCCCTGTAGGTCACAAACTATGATGCTCAGCTGGCTGAAATTTTACCTGACAACATATTAATATGTTCTTAGTACATGTGCCGAAAATCATGACTTTAAGTTGAGGAGAAAATTGTGTTTGAGGCCCATAAATACCCCCACTTAGGGATTTTTTGCTATACTTTACACATATTTTGCCCTATAATTTGGAAGTGATAATTCTGATGAGTCTCAAACTGCGCTAGGTATAACTTTGATATGTAATCCTTGTCTATAGAAAATTTTAGGGCTGTAGGTTTACCCAAAGGGGTCAACTTAAGGTCTCAAAAGTGCCCATAGAGACCCAATTTATGCACTTTTTGCCACTTTCAAGCACTGTAGCTTTCAAACTATGTCTCTCATCTAAGTTAAATATCATCTGGGAATATATCTATGTGTTTTCTTATATGTGCCCCAACATTTAGGCCTTTAATAGACAGTTAACCTGTGTATCAGGACCATAAACACCCACCCGAGTGACCCTTATAAGACATTTTTCACATCTTTTTCCCTGTAACTTGGAAATGGTAAGTCTGAGAAGTTTCAAACTGTATTAGATATATATTCTGTGTGTAATCTTAGTATGTAACAGATTTTAAGTCTGAAGCTTTAATTTTGAAGGTCAAATTGAGGTCTCTAAAAGGCTCCCAAAGACCCAATATTTGGACTTTTTGCTACTTTTAAGCCCTGTGACTGTCAAACTATGTGACTGATAGAGCTCAAATCCTATCTGAGAAGATATTAGTATGTTATTTTTATATGTGCCAAAAATTAAGGCTTTAAGAAGACATTTAACCTGTGTATGAGGACCATAAATCCCCACCCGAGTGACCATTTTTAGACATTTTTCACATATTTTTCCCTGTAACTTGGAAATGGTAAGTCTAAGAAGTTTCAAACTGTATTAGATGCATATTCTATGTGTAATCTTAGTATGTGACAAATTTTAAGTCTGAAGCTTTAATTTGAAGGCCACATTTAGGTCTCTAGAAGGCCCCATAAAGACCCAGTATTTGGACTTTTTGCCAATTTTAAGGCCTGTGACTGTTAAACTATGTGACTGATAGAGCTGAAATCTCATCTGGGAATACATTATTATGTTTTTTTTACATGTGCCAAAAATCAAGGCTTCAAGTAGACATTTAACCTGTGTATGAGGACCTTAAACACCCACCTGAGTGACCCTTTTAAGACATTTTTCACATATTTTGCTCTGTAACTTGGAAATGGTAAGTCTGAGAAGTTTCAAACTTTATTAGATACATATTCTATGTGTAATCTTAGTATGTAACAAATTTTAAGTCTGAAGCTTTAATTTGAAAGCCACATCGAGATCTCTAAAAGGCCCACAATGACCCAATATTTGGACTTTTTACCACCTTTAAGCCCTGTAACTGTTAAACTATGTGATTGATGGAGCTGAAATCCCATCTGGGAATGCATTATTATGTCCTTTTTACATATGCCGAAAATCAAGGTTTTCAGTAGACATTTAACCTGTGTATGAGGGCCATAGACACTCGCCCAAGTGCCTTTTTTGACATTTTTTCCATATTTTGCCCTGTTATTTGGAAATGCTTAGTGTGACAAGTCTTAAACTGTATTATATATAATTTTTGTTTGTTATGTATGTCCCCCAAAAAGTTTCAGATCTGTAGTTTAATTGCTAAGGTCTCTTTAACAATTGTAAAATGCCCACAGAAACCCAATTTATGGATATTATGCCACTTTAAAGCCCAGTAACTGTCAAACTATGTGGGTTATAGAGCTGAAATCTTTGAATTTTTAAAAGGAAATGCCTGTCTATTTAAATTTTGAATATTAATAATGTTATGGCTATCTTAGTCTTTTAAGAACTTATTTTTGTGTGTTATACCTCTGCTTGCTGAGTTTTTCACTTTTTAAAATGAAACTGGTTAAACATATTCAAGTAGACAAAATGGACACTTTAAGTGAGCTTTAAGTCCCAATATTAATGAAATTATATCCTTATGTAGTAAAACTAGGGGATTTTTAACCCTCAACTAGCCCAGTTTTATTCAACTTGCCTCAGTTAATTTTGGCACAGCTCCTACAGTTATGAACTCATTTCAGTTGATAATCACATACTTAAAATTCTCAATTCTTTTTGTATTTGAGTACCCCTTTTATATAGATTGTTTGTTTACCATTTATGCTCAACCCACATCCCCCACCCGGATTCCCCCCACCCACCTCTGGGACCTCCAGCTATATTGAGTGACACTAAATAAACAAAGGTATTTAGTGATATCAGATGAGAAACAAAGAACTCAATGGGGTTGCAGATCTTGTGTAATAGTGAGAGAGGTGTGGAGAAGGGGAGAGGGGTGGGGGTGGGAGGTGGTGGGCTTCATTACATATAATACAAAGGGGAGTCAGAACTGAGATTGTGTCACATATTTAGGTTGCATATATATGGACCACATATATAGGTATAGAGGAAATGAATAACTGAAAACAATTTGCAAATTCTAAAAATAATATAATAAAATAATAATATAAATAATTTTTTTTTAAATAATATTTTATTTCTGAACAAATATAGAAACAGATATGCGCTTTTGGGATTATGAATTTTAGAATGGACATTGAATCATCAATCATTTAAATACTTTGAAGGAAGATTGAAAAATATGATGAGTTGAGTTAAAAATAATATTTTATTTGTCAACAAATATAGAAACAGATATGCTCTTTTGGGATTATTATTTTAGAATGGACATTCAATCATCAATCATTTAAATACTTTGAAAATAGGTTTAGAGTTATCATTGCAGGAAGATTGCAAATATAATTTGAGGTATGTATTCGGCGTCTGGGGATACACCATCTTCCTTGGGGAGATATAAACAGAGTAGATTGATGTGCTGAAGTTCATATAATAATGGGTAATTATGTTTTAAAAAATTCCCGATCAAAACCTGTGGCGTGAGTGATGACCTGTCTGGGGATATGTTGGCGCCGAGTTGGCCCAATCTAGTTTCAGTTGATAATCACATACTTAAAATTCTCAATTCTTTTTGTATTTGAGTACCCCTTTTATATAGATTTTTTATTGCGTTAATACATCCTATCCAATGGACAATAGCTTATCCGGTCGGCGCAGACCGGCCCGCCAAACGTCAGAAAAAGACGTCCTGTGTCTCCACCAGCAGGTCGGTCCGGAGTACCAGTGCACTCGCCAGGTGGCGTGTCGTACTTCCTTCCTGTCTAGACAGAGTGACGTCATAGCATCTTTTTTCGTTTGGCGCGAACCAGTGCACAGTGGAAAATTTATATCTGCCAGAATTTGTGTTTTTATCAGTTTTAAGTGTGAAGAACGATCTTGGATTCTATTTTATTGTTATCTTCTGTGTTCCTACAATACTATGTCGTCTCCTGGCCAGAAGAGAGGGAGTTGTGGTCATGCAATGGCCATTTTCGATGGACATGCGTTTTGCGCACGTTGTAGGGAAAAAGGAAAAGGGGAGGAACCTTGTGTTAAGGACAAGGACTCTGTTGACTGTTCTCTGTGTAATTCCTTTACCCCGGAGCAACGTGCCCAGATCTCAACACCGTCTTATAAAATTAAGAAGGAAAAGCGGGAGGCTAAACGTGCTGACATTTCCCAACCCACGGATGAGCTTATAGACCCGTCAAGTGTTTTCGTTATTGGGGTTGTGGCTGGACCTAGTGCTGATAAGTCTCCAGTTCCTCCTGAGAAAAAGACCAAAAAGGACAAATCTTCAGTTAAACCCAAGAAAACTGCTACTACAACTCTCTCTTCTGCTTCAGACGACAAGCTCACAGCTTTAGAAGATAAGTGGTCCGACCGCTTTAACAGGTTAGAGGCGTTACTGTTAGCCAAGTCTATGGAACCTGCCTTTTCGTCGGATGTCAGAGTTGCCCCTACTCATTCTGCACCACCTAATGTGAATCGGGACTCTGAACCCTTTTTTCAACCATCTAACCCTTCAGATGACGTATCTCAGCGCACTGGCCCAGACTCTAGTGCTGCCTTGCAGCCGTCGGCCGGTAAGCTTGTCAGAGACTCTTCATTACTTGGATCTTCATCATCTGAGCGCACTGGCCCAGACAATATTGCTTCACAGCAAAAGTCGGCCGGTAAGCTTAAAGGTCAGAGCACTTCTCAAGGGCGCACTGGTCCAGACACCGCTTCTCAGAAGCATAAGTCGACCGGTAAGCCTAGTGCTGGTTGTCACCGACCCACTACAGTTACTTCTGAGATTGTCAAACAACCGACCACCGACCATCCTCCCTCCGACCGACCTCTTGGCTCCACCGGCTCTGCTTCACCGACCCTTCAGAAGGGCAGAAAGGACAGCATTTCTAGCTTAGATTCAGATACTGATAGTCAAATCTCGGATACCCCTCCGGTGGAACTTTTTGCAGAGGAAGGGGACTTTTCGGAAGATCCAGAATTTGAACAGGAACTACCGACATCAGAAGAACAAACTTACAGGGAGACCATGCGCGGCATACGATCCTTCATGGGGTGGTCGCATATCCCTGACATGGATAGCTCAAACCCATCTGACGACAACCCTTTCGCTGGGCCTAAAGCTCCCCTTCCCAGCAAAGTCTCAGTCCAGATGCCTACCGAAGATTATCTTTGTCGCAAGCTATCTAAACTCAATCTCACCATGACGGAGGGATACCCGTCCAGAACTACAGAAGCCGGCAGCCTGCCAATGGACCACTTTCTCAGACCCCCTAAGCCGCAAACAAAGTGGTATGGACTATTTTCTGATCAACAATTGGACCCGGCCACTGTCACCAGTTGGAATACAGGCCCGTCTAAATTGAACAATAGTTTTGGTCGTATAGCCAGAAGAGCAGCCTTGGCAGCCACCCCTCCGGGTTCCCGTAGAATTTCACAAGATACCCTGCGTCGTTGGGAAAGGACGGCTAGAGAAGCCTCAGTGGTGTGTAACCAGACGGCTAGCTTTAACAGGTGTTTGTTTAAAGTTCAAGGAGAAATGAATGCCCATTTGAAAGTTATAAGAAATGAAAACAAGGGCAAAGTGTCAAACAAGTTATCTGAGGCGGCCGAAGAACTTCAATTCCTTATGGAATTCAATTCCAGTATTACACAGGCGGCTGCGAAGGCCATGGAGCATTTAACAGACTTTGTTTTTCTTACCATGGGGAATATTACCTTGACCCGTAGAGACTCTTACCTTAGCCATTTAAAGAATGGAATCAAGCCCGACACCTTCGCAGCTCTCAGAACAGGCCCCTTGCACATTGCCACTCTGTTTGCAGAGCCTGTGGTTAAGAAAGCGGAAGAAGAAATTGCTCTGTATGACAGCAAGAGTCATCCCGCACCTGCTACTACTGCACGGGCTAAAAACCGTTATCACCCATATGAGAAGAATGATAGGAAGCAAGAGGGCCGGTCGGAAGGGAAACAGGACAGGCCAGCCAGGAAGAACATTAACCGCCGACAATTCAAAAGAGGCAGAGGCAAGGCCTCTAGTTTTTCATCCCGACCTGCACGTGGGCAACAGCAGTATAAATGACAGTTATTGTTCAAACAGGGTTTCCAATCAGCTGCTGACCCAGAATTTTTTCACAGATCAGACACTGAACAATTCTTTAAGTTCAAATGTAAAATATCATGTTGTACAGTATGTTCCTTCTGCACCCGGGCTTCCGCAAAGGAAAGGTTTAAGTCCCGGAGTGTCAGACTGTCACCAAACAAAATCTCAATTAAAATCTGTGAAAGGTGCTTCTTGTGTCACTCAGTTGTTGTTTGCCAATCCTGTCTCAAATGTCCCAAATGCTGTTCCCAATCTGCCTGTAGGGGCCCGACTTCAAAAATTTTGGGAAAGTTGGTTGAATCTGGGTGCCGGCCCGAAGGTAGTTCAGATCTTAAAAGAGGGCTACACCCTCCCCTTCCGGGTCCGGCCAAAACTCACAAGGTCTCCGACTGTCATAAGTTGCTATGTCAATCCCCAGAGGAACAGCTACCTACTGGAGGCATTACATCAGCTTATAGACAAAAATGCGGTAACAGGTCATGAACAAAACATCTCTGAGCTTTTTCAACAGACTTTTCCTCGTCCCAAAACCAAACAACAAGTGGCGCCCTATTCTAGACCTCAGCAATCTAAATCCATTTCTCAAGACGGAGAAATTCAAGATGGAGACACCAGAAACCATCAGGACATCCCTCCAAGGAGGGGAGTGGGTAACCTCTATAGATTTCAAAGACGCCTACTTCCACATCCCAATTCAAGAACAATCCAGGAAGTATCTGAGGTTTCATGTCCAGGGACAGACATACCAGTTCAAAGCCTTACCTTTCGGCCTGTCCACAGCACCCTTAGAGTTCACTGTAATAGCAAAGGAGGTAAAGCTGATGGCCACCTGCCAGGGTATAAGGATCCACCAATACCTAGACGATTGGTTGGTCCGGGCTGGATCCCACCAAGTCTGTCTCCGGCATACCCAACATCTAGTGAAGATATGTCAAGATTTAGGTTGGCTAGTAAATTTGGACAAGTCGGAGCTGGAACCCAAGCAAATCTTCGACTTTGTAGGTTACCAGTTCGACCTCAAAGTAGGTCGGGTCCGGCCGACTCCGGACCGGTGGCAAAGTCTTCAAGAAAAGATTCTAGAGATTTTAGACCAACCGACCTGTCCGGTCCGGCAGTTCATGTCCCTCATTGGCCTGTTAACGGCCACAGAGAAGCAAGTTCACCTAGGTCGGCTACACATGAGACCTATACAGTGGCACCTCAAGAACAGCTGGCACGTACCGGAATCACTAGAAAAAGTGATTCCCATCCCCACATCCTTGCACCCTCACCTGCGGTGGTGGTTACTGGAAGAAAACGTGCTATCCGGCCAACCTTTACACCCAATCAGACATGCTCTGCAGCTCTTTACAGACGCATCAAAAGAAGGCTGGGGCGCTCACTTAAACGACCGCACTGCAAGAGGCTCCTGGTCCTTGCCAGAAAGCAGACTACATATCAATTACTTGGAGCTAAAGGCAGTTCTTCTTGCTCTCAAAGAGTTCACAGATCTCTGTACCGGTCAAATAGTACTTGTGGCAACAGACAACACCACAGTAGTTTCCTACATAAACAAAGAAGGAGGCATGAGGTCAGGCCCCCTGTGTGCCCTTCTCTGGAGGATCCTGACCTGGTGTTCCCAGCGGCAGGTAACCCTGAAAGCCCGGCACATTCCAGGCCGGCTAAATGTAATAGCGGACAAGCTATCCCGTCTGGGTCAGACCATTCAGACAGAGTGGTCCCTCCTGCCGGAAGTTTTTCAGACTTTATGCCAAAGGTGGCACCGACCTCAGATAGACCTCTTCGCTACGAGGTTCAATCACAAGCTGCCCCAGTTTGTATCTCCAGTACCGGACTCCCTAGCGGTAGCAGTGGACGCTCTCACTCTACCATGGGAGGACCTGGATGCCTATGCCTTCCCACCAACAGCCATATTGGGCAAAGTAGTAGAGAAGTTAATACACTCCCCGTGCAAGAGAATTATTCTGATTGCCCCGGGTTGGCCCAACATGGCTTGGTTTTGGGACTTGGTGAACATGTCCAGCCAAATCCCCCTCAGCCTGCCCAACCTGCCAAACCTGTTAACTCAACCCTTCAATCAGACCCATCACAGGAATCTGACAAATCTGAATCTGCATGCATGGCTCCTAGAGCCACAGCAATTAAACAACAGGGCTTCTCTGAGGCAGTGGCAGCGAGGATTGAGGCTCCTCAAAGAAGGTCAACCAGATCAGTCTATGAGGCGAAGTGGGCCATTTTTACAAAGTGGTGCATCGCTAATCAGGTGGACTTCAGATCTCCGCCTGTAAAGTCAGTCGCTGAATTTCTGCTGTACCTCTTTGAGGACAAGAAGTTACAGCCCAGCACCATTGATGGATACAGATCTGCTATCGCTGATAAACTGGGTAGCACAACAGTCAATATCAGCAAAGATGATAATCTCACCCGTCTCCTGGAAAGTTTTCACCGAGACAGACCCAAGGGGAGGAGGGGAATCCCCTCCTGGAACCTTTCCCTGGTCCTACACCAGTTGACAAAGCCCCCTTTCGAACCTCTTAGGGACGCGTCCCTGAAACACTTAACTTTCAAGACGGTTTTCCTTTTGGCCCTGGGTTCGGGCAAAAGAAGAAGTGAGATCCATGCATGGCAGCACAAAAACATCAGACATCAAGCCGATTGGTCCAAGGTGTCTCTATATCCATCACCCAGTTTTCTCTCCAAGAACCAGCTGGCTAAGGAAGGTCCAGAGAGTATAGCCCCAGTGGTCATACCAGCCCTGGCTCCTACTCTGGACAGATACCTCAAGTCTGATAGGTCTCTTTGCCCAGTCAGAGCCTTGCGCTACTACTTGGACAGGACTTCAGACATTAGGCAGGACAAAGAATTGGTCTTTGTCTCTTTCAAGAAAGGTTTTGACAAGGACATTTCACCTGCCACTATCTCATCATGGATCAAACAGACTGTGATCCTATGCTACGAGCTCTCTGATCATCATGCCCACACCCTACATCAGGTCAAAGCTCATGATGTCAGGGCCTTTGCTGCCTCTAAGGCCTTCCAGTCAGGAGTCTCCTTGGAGCAGATCCTATCAGCTTGCCACTGGAAATCCCATAATACCTTCACTCAATTCTACTTGAAGGATGTGGCTTGGGCTGATTCAGAGCTCTTCCATCTTGGTCCAGTCGTGGCTGCCCAACAGATCCACCAACAGACTGGTACCTAGAGGAGATCAGAGCCTATGTAAATAGTTGTACATATTGTATATATATGACACATATATTTAAGCAGCACTATATAAAAAAAAAAAAAAAAAAAAAAAAAAAAAAAATCTCACGTACTTCCTCAGGGAGAATTAACTTCATGGGATTGAACTCATCCCTCTCTTCCCCTACCTCAGAGCAGGTATGATAGCAAAAGGGAAGGGGGGGGGGGGGGGGGACAAGGTCGACTGACGGTTCCACTCCGGTTAACCGGATGATGATATTCGACCATAGCCTTAAGGGTTGTGACTTCAATATCTACCCAGGCTTTAAGAAGGAATCTTCATTATCCCTAACAGGAGTTCACGCAAATCCCTAGTAACTTACCCGCCGGCCAAGCGGTAGTTATTCAGCTATTGTCCATTGGATAGGATGTATTAACGCAATAAAATTGCAAATTTAATAAGTAAATTAAATTTTTATAAGTTAATACCCTATCCAATGGACACACAAGACCCTCCCACCGACCCCGCTCTCAGTCTACTAGGGGCCTAATAAGTTTAGACAACAAAAAAAGATGCTATGACGTCACTCTGTCTAGACAGGAAGGAAGTACGACACGCCACCTGGCGAGTGCACTGGTACTCCGGACCGACCTGCTGGTGGAGACACAGGACGTCTTTTTCTGACGTTTGGCGGGCCGGTCTGCGCCGACCGGATAAGCTATTGTCCATTGGATAGGGTATTAACTTATAAAAATTTAATTTACTTATTAAATTTGCAAGTTTGTTTACCATTTATGCTCCATCTCTTTGTAGTCCCAACCCACATCCCCCACCCGGATTCCCCCCACCCACCTCTGGGACCTCCAGCTATATTGAGTGACACTAAATAAACAAAGGTATTTAATGATATCAGATGAGAAACAAAGAACTCAATGGGGTTGCAGATCTTGTGTAATAGTGAGAGAGGTGTGGAGAAGGGGTGGGGGTGGGAGGTGGTGGGCTTCATTACATATAACACAAAGGGGAGTCAGAACTGAGATTGTGTCACATATTTAGGTTGCATATATATGGACCACATATATAGGTATAGAGGAAATGAATAACTGAAAACAATTTGCAAATTCTAAAAATAATATAATTAAATAATAATATAAATAATTTTTTTTTAAATAATATTTTATTTGTGAACAAATATAGAAACAGATATGCGCTTTTGGGATTATGAATTTTAGAATGGACATTGAATCATCAATCATTTAAATACTTTGAAGGAAGATTGAAAAGTATGATGAGTTGAGTTAAAAATAATATTTTATTTGTCAACAAATATAGAAACAGATATGCTCTTTTGGGATTATTATTTTAGAATGGACATTCAATCATCAATCATTTAAATACTTTGAAAATAGGTTTAGAGTTATCATTGCAGGAAGATTGAAAATATAATTTGAGTTATGTATTCGGCGTCTGGGGATACACCATCTTCCTTGGGAAGATATAAACAGAGTAGATTGATGTGCTGAAGTTCATATAATAATGGGTAATTATGTTTTAAAAAATTCCCGATCAAAACCTGTGGCGTGAGTGATGACCTGTCTAGGGATATGTTGGCGCCGAATTGGCCCAATCTAGTTTTAACCTACTTTTTACACTTAAACAATTACCTTGTTACTTTATTTCATAATACCATTTGCAGGGCACAACTTTTTTGTCCTTTTCTTCTGTCAGCTTCGGAATATCTTTCGAACATGCTGTTCAGTTACCATTTACTGTATTTCTGTACAGCCCTTTCCCTGATAATTATGCTTTCCTCTCATTATCACCATCACAAATCAAAAACATTCAGTCAGCTGACACAGTGCCCGTTCACGGGCACTCTCCTCTTGTTCAAATAAAGGTCTTTGCCTTTAAAGGTCTTTGTCTAAAATGACTGGGTAAAGAGGGTGTTTCACTAATATATTCAACAATTTCTTCATTGGTCAAAAGGGTTATTGGTGTGCAGGTTGCAAAGAAATATACCAAGTCCCAATATAAACAGTGTGCACAGAAATCATTTTCTAGGACGCATTTTATCCGCGCATCGGACATACATTCTTTTGAGAAGTAAATTTCACACCTACAATTTCTCTTCTGCCAAGCTGTGGTCGTTCTTTCATTTGTTAAATATAGTAACATACACAATGCAATAAACTTTACATTTTCTATTCCTTATCATGCATATCTTGACATCTTTTACAGATTACTTCGCACTTTTTCATCAGGGCCGCTTCGTTTTTGTCGGCAAAAACATTTTTCTAGTGGTATATTGTAAGCTGTAAAGTAGTGGTAAAGACAGTAAACCGGATAGTTAGTTTCTATTAGTGGTGTGAACGGTAAACCGGTATACCACATTTCGTTTCGTTTAGGTAGAAATGACGAAATCCGCAAAGAATATTTAAGTACCGATTATTGAAAACGTCATTATATTAGGCTTTCTACTGGTTAATATTTTGTCAAAACAACAAAGAATATGTATATTTGAAAAAATAACTTACATTTCCGCTTTATATTCATGGTAATGAAGTTTACAAACTTCAAAATATCTTGCGAATGCATATTTCCTATTGAGGATGTAGCTCATGTACGCTCGCGTAAAACGTTTTACCATATCTCTGCACACTTTCGAAATCCCGGATTTCGTTCGGTTTCAAAGCCCCGAAAACCGGTTTTCATTTTTAGAACCAGTCCGACCACTAGTTTCTATTGGATTAATATAAAAGTAAACGAAATCCGGTGACAAAAGTCCAAGAACTGGATTCAAAAAGTATCAAATATTGCACAGAAACGCTTAAAAATATTTACTTGTGTAAATATTTTGCCAGTATACAATGAAATAATATCCAAAACATCTGATTTTATCATAAAATAAACCGCATTTTAGTAGAAGTGATTGTTCATGTACACGCTCAGACAATTTTACAGTTTGACCACAGTTTGGTGTAAATTTATTAGAACGAATCCGGTTTTCGCCGAATTTTTGTTTTCGGGACGTGGTTTTCATATTTACTTTTGATCATAATACTACTGTAAAGTATGTTGAATCATTTGATTTTCGTTTGTAAAATTCTTAATTTTTAAGTTTTACAATTTGGCCAGCAACTAATTTAAGTCACTGGCCCAGTTGCCCAGTAAAAATTTTGTTTGAGTCGTAAACATTGTTTACAGGGCTTTGTAAGTGGCTATGTTATGGGTCGTATGTTATGGGTATTATTGTGCGCCATTTTGACATCAAATTGAAACATCTAAAATACTACATTTCAAGGCATTAGATATTTTTTTGTGTTTTATAGAGTAATGTTTCTTAATGCATGGTGTTGTAAAATTCCAATTTTGTTACATTAAGTACATTAACTTAAATATTTTCAGCACTATAGTGGAGTGGAAGAAGCTGTGTTAAGAAATATAGATGCATGTAAGGAGCTTTCTAAGACCACACGATCTGCCTATGGACCAAGTGGTGAGTTGTATGTTCTTGCTGTGGGTGGCCACTGAGTGATTAACATAGATACACAAATCATGTTCATAAAGTTTTTTACCCACAGCCCTGAAGTGCTTATAACTCGCTTATTATTGGTCCTAGAGGCTTGCAATGTGAAGCCAACTTATAGGAAATCATGGGCTGGGATTCTTCTGATGTGGTCAGATTTGACCTTGGTCCCCTCCTTCAAGGTCAAACGAGGATAGCCAAACTTAAAAGTGCTTATATCTCACTTATTATTGGTCCTATTGGTTTGCAATGTGAAACCAGCTTATAGGAAATTATGGGCTGGGAATCGTTTGATGTGGTCAGATTTGACCTTGGGACCCTCCTTCAAGGTCAAATAAAGCCTGTATCTCAGAAACCATAAGGTGTAGGAAGTTGATACTCGGTAGGGACATTGGTTTGGGGGTGTAGGTATGCAACGTCATGGTGTGACCTTGATTTGACCTTTCACCTTGCCGTAGTGACCTTGAGTTTGAAAATCTTGTCCGGGCCATATCTCAGAAACCGTTAGGTGTAGGAAGTTGATGCTTGGTAGGGACATTAGTTAGGGGGTGTAGTTGTGCAATGTCATTGTGTGACCTTGATTTGACCTTTGACCTTGCCGTAGTGACCTTGACCTAAAAAATCTTGTTCGGGCTATATCTCTGAAACCGTAAGGTGTAGGAAGTTGATAATTGGTATGGACATTGATTAGGAGGTGTAGGTGTGCAACATCATGGTCTGACATTGATTTGACCTTGCCATAGTGACCTTGACCTATAAAAACTTGTCCAGGCTATATCTCGGAAACCGTATGGTGTAGGAAGTTGGAACTTGGTAAAGACATTGGTTAGGGGTTGTAGGTGTGCTACGTCATGGTGTGACCTTGATTTGACCTTTGAACTTGCTGTAGTGACCTTGAGTTTGAAAATCTTGTCCGGGCTATATCTCAGAAACCGTTAGGAGTAGGAAGTTGATAATTGGTAGGCACATTGGTTAGGAGGTGTAGGTGTGCAACATCATGGTGTGACCTTGATTTGACCTTTGACCTTGCCGTAGTGACGTTGACCTATAAAATCTTGTCTGGGATATATCTTGGAAACCGTAAGGTGTAGGAAGTTGAATCTGGGTAGGGACATTGGCTGGGGTGTGTAGATGTAAAATGTCATGGTGTGACCTTGATTTGACGTTTAACCTTGCCGTAGTGACCTTGACCTATAATGCCTCGTGTGGGCTATATTTTGGAAACCATAAGGTGTAGGAAGTTGATATTTGGTAGGGACATTGGTCGGGGGTTATATGTGTGCAACGTCATGGTGTGACCTGGATTTGACCTTTGATTTTGCATATCTGATGCTATTTTATCTCTCCACAGGGATATCTTATATCATTTTTACCCCACAGCCCTTAAGGGCTGTCGGGGTATTGTTTTCACCCATGGTGTCCGGATGGGCGGGTGGCGGGAAAAAGTTTGTCTGGGTTGTATCTCAGAAATCGTAAGGTGTAGGAAGTTGATACTTGGTAGGGACATTGGTTAGGATGTGTAGGTGTGCAACGTCATGGTCTGACCTTGATCTGACCTTTGACCTTGCCGTAGTGACATTGAGTTTGAAAATCTTGTCCGGGCTGTATCTCGGAAACTGTAAGGTGTAGGAAGTTGATACTTCATAGGAACATTGGTTAGGGGGTGCAGGTGTGCAACGTCATGGTCTGACCTTGATTTGACCTTGCTGTAGTGACCTTGACCTGTAAAATCCTATCCGGGCTATATCTCGGAAACCGTAAGGTGTAGGAAGTTGATACTTGGTAGGGACATTGATTAGGGGGTGTAAGTGTGCAACGTCCTGGTGTGACCTTGATTTGACCTTTGACCTTGCCGTAGTGACCTTGACCTATAAAATCTTGTCCGGGCTATATCTCAGAAACCGTAAGGTGTAGTAAGTTGATAATTGGTAAGGACATTGATTAGGAGGTGTAGGTGTGCAACATCATGGTCTGACTTTGATTTGACCTTGCCATAGTGACCTTGACCTATAAAAACTTGTCCAGGCTATATCTCGGAAACCGTATGGTGTAGGAAGTTGATACTTTGTAGGGACATTGGTTAGGGGGTGTAGGTGTGCAATGTCATGGTCAGACCTTGATTTGACCTTTGACCTTGCCATAGTGACCTTGACCTATAAAATCTTGTCCGGGCTATATCTTTGAAACCGTGAGGTGTAGGAAGTTGATACTTACTAGGGACATTGGTTAGGGGGTGTAGGTGTGCAACATCATGGTCTGACCTTGATTTGACCTTTGACCTTGTCGTAGTGACCTTGACCTATAAAATCTTGTCTGGGCTATATCTCGGAAACCATGAGGTGTAGGAAGTTGATACTTGGTAGGGACATTGATTAGGGGGTGTAGGTGTGCAATGTCATGGTCTGACCTTGATTTGACCTTGCTGTAGTGACCTTGACCTATAAAATCTTGTCCGGGCTATATCTCGGAAACCATAAGGTGTAGGAAGTTGATACTTGGTAGGGACATTGGTTAGGGGTTGTAGGTGTGCAGCATCATGGTGTAACCTTAATTTGACCTTTGACCTTGTCGTAGTGACCTTGACCTTTAAAAACCTTCTTGCACCTTTGAATCTGTCTTTTGATGCAGATTAAGCACTATTAAAGTCATATTAGAATTTCATTAAGACTTTTACTTTTACAACTTCCCATTGTATCAGGTGGAATTTCATCAAGTGGGAAACAGATTTTGCTCCAACACCACACATAAGCATTCATTGAATGTATTACCACTTCTGTATGCATAGTAATATTCAAAACATCCAAACCATAATTCGGCCATGCCAGGTGTAGATAAAGAATGTTGTAATGTTTAGTTTACTGATTAATGCTGTCATGTTGTTATTGAATTGTCTTGTTTTAATACTTCATCTTTACATGTATTATCTTTCTCTTAGACATTATTTTCTCTATTTAAACATTGTTTGGACCTTTATATAACTGACAGTGCTCTGAAAGTATCCTGAACTTTGTATTGATACAGTACTGTATATCTCATGGTGTTAAAAATATTTCCCTAGGCTGTGGGGTACGGGCATCTCTGATGCTATTTTATCTCTATTATATCTCCTATCTTTTTACTTGAATCTTGGTTGTTGTACCTTTGGGTGTCTTTTGATGTAGATTAAGCACTGTTAAAGTCATATTAGAATTCATTAACTGTTTTACTTTTGCAACTTCCCATTGTAACAGATGGTATTGCATCAAGTGAGCCACCAGTTTTGCCCCAACTCCACATAAAAGCATGTATTGCCACATCTGTATGTATGGGTAATATTCAAAACATTCCAACCATAATTCGACCATACAAATGAATATCAAAATGGGAGAAGTCTTAAAAGCTTCATAATTTTAGTTAACTGAATTGTTCTGTTTTAATACTTAATCTTTACATGCAGTTCCTTTCTCTTAGATGTTATTTCCTCTACTTAAACATTATTTGGACACTGACACTGCTCTGAAAGTATCTCAATCTCTGCACTGTTTCACTACTTCTATATCTCATGGTGTTGAAAACTATTTCCCCAGGCTGTGGGGTACGGGCATCTCTGATGCCTATTTCACGAAATGGGCAATTTCATAGATTGGGCGTAACATATATACTTGGTATTTTTTAGGCGGGTTGCGTGTAACCAACCCGCCTATTAGATTGATACGTCTGTCTGTCCGTCCACTTTTTTGTTTCCGGACTCTAACTCGAAAATGGTATGTCTAATCGAATTCAAACCTGACAGGGAGATAGATTACCATTCAGAGTTGCTTCTAGGATGCGTTTTCCGTGGGATCGCGCATTAATTCGCGTACAAACATGGATTTTCTTGGAATCTGCGATGACCAAATTATATGAGAATGCGTAGTACACAAGGCGATGCGGGAAATACATGAAGCGAAAAGACGAGAGATCTAGAAAATCAAAACACTGTATGGATCGAGAGTTTGTCGAGGTTTTGATTTTTCCCTCCAAACGTGCTTCGAATAATGCATGTTGACGATCTGCTTTTGTGGTGCCGACCCTACAGTACGTATCTGGGGGGTTTCCCAGCAATGTATATGTAGAAAATATTTTACTTGAAGATCAAAATTAACTGACAACTCATTAATATTAATGAGGTCACAGATTTTCATAGTGGTTTCTTAACAATATTTTCTGCTTTAAGATCAAATACTAGATGGACTACAGAGCTCATGAATACTTATATATGCGTAGAAAATATTTGACAATTCCATTGGATTTTTTAACAATATTTTACTCGAAGAATTTGTGGACTACTCATTAATATTCATGAGGTCACGGTATTCTGTGCAGTTTTCCAACATATTTATACAAATTGATGGTATAATGACTTAATTTGAGATGCCATGACTTTAGATGAAAACTGAAAACCATGATGCCGTGACATGAGCCACTTTGATGTAAATAACCATTTTCAGTATTTTTATCTCCCGCCGGGCGGAGATTATGAAATGATGCCTGTGCGTGCGTTAGTTAGTTAGTCACGCAGATTTCTCCAAAACTACTACAGCTACAGATTTTTTGTAAATTAATTGTCCCAATGAATTTTCACGCCCTTGAAAATTTTTTTGGTTTTATGGACTTAGGCCTAAAGATAAGTGAGTAATAGCAATCTTAGCTACTTCAAATCTAAAGGACTCATAACTCAAAAACTATTGCAGTTACAACTTTTTCTTCAAATATGTTGTTCAGCTACTTTGTCCTTAGCTATAAGATGGTACATAGTTTGGGGTCCCATTGCATGTCATAAGTGAGTAATAGCTATTTTCTTATTTGTAGCAAAATAATGACATAAGTAAATGTCAAATATCTTCAAAAGTATTAAAGTTAGGGAATTCTTTTCAAATATGTTGTTCATTTACTTTTTGATAAGCTATCACATAGTAAAGTTTCAGATCTGTTGCACATTGGATAGCTGAGTAATAGCTACTTTGAAATTCTACAGTTGAGTAAATCCATTGTAACTCCAAAACTAGTGCAGAGTATTTTCCTAAAATATGTTGTTCAGCTACTTTGTCCTTAACTATAAGATGGTATATAGTTTGGGGTTTTATTGCATGCCATAAGTGAGTAATAGCTATTTTGTTATTTGTAGCAAAATAATGACATCAGTAAATGTCAAATATCTTCAAAAGTATTAAAGTTAGGAAATTCTTTTCAAATATGTTATTTATCTACTTTTTGATAAGCTATCACATAGTAAAGTTTCAGACCTGTTGCTCATTGGATAGCTGAGTAATAGCTACTTTGAAATTGTGACTGTTGAGTAAATCCATTGTAACTCCAAAACTATTGCAGTTAGAGTATTTTCCTAAAGTATGTTATTCAGCTACTTTTTCCTTAACTATAAGATGGCATATCGTTTGGGGTTCCATTGCATGTCATAAGTGAGCAATAGCTATTTTCTTATTTGTAGCAAAATTATGATGGAAATAAATGTCAAATACCTTCACGAGTACTAAAGTTAGGCCAATCTTTTCATTTGTTATTCATCTAGTTTTTGATAAGCTTACTTTCCTGTGTCCTTTATATTTTTGTTGCTTTTGCAGATGTAGGTCACAATATCTAAGTGAGTAGATAGCTGAGCAAGAGCTACTAAAATGAGTAAATGTCTTTTATCTCTAAAAGTATTACAGGTAGGCAATGTCTTCTAAATAAGTCATTCACCTACTTTTGGGTGATCTACCGCATAGTGAAGTTGCAGAACTGTAGCTCTTTGGATAGCCGAGTAATAGCTACTAAAATGAGTAAATGTCTTTTATCTCTAAAAGTAATATAGGTAGCCAATTTCTTCTAAATAAGTCATTCACCTACTTTTGTGTGATCTACCACATAGTGAAGTTGCAGAACTGTAGCTCTTTGGATAGCTGAGTAATAGCTACTAAAATGAGTAAATGGCTTTTATCTCTAAAAGTATTACAGGTAGGCAATTTCTTCTAAATAAGTCATTCACCTACTTTTGGGTGATCTACCACATAGTGAAGTTGCAGAACTGTAGCTCTTTGGATAGCGGAGTAATAGCTACTGAAATGAGTAAATGTCTTTTATCTCTAAAAGTATTACAGGTAGGCAATTTCTTCTAAATAAGTCATTCACCTACTTTTGTGTGATCTACCACATAGTGAAGTTGCAGAACTGTAGCTCTTTGGATGGCAGAGTAATAGCCACTAAAATAAATAAATGTCTTTTATCTCTAAAAGTGTTACAGATAGGCAATTTCTTCTAAATACGTCCTTACCTACTTTGGGTTGATCTACTGCATAATAAAGTTGCAGAACTGTAGCTCTTTGGATGGCAGAGTAATAGCTACTAAAATGAGTAAATGCCTTTTGTGTTTAAAAGTATTGCAATCAAACATTAAACTTGTTGTCACTTCTACATGTGCCTCCATCTCACAAGAAAATTTATATTCCACTATCTTCAGTACATCTAATTTATACGGCGGGAGATAAATGCATGCATCAGAATGCTTGTTTTTTTTTTTAATTCTATCACTAGGCTTGAAGTTTATTTTTATTGGGCAAGACAATAAAAATTGATCACGAATTAATAGAAGTCCACTGTTAAAAATGTCTAAATAAACTGAAAAAGTACTTTTCATTAGTTTAAACTTTATCATAAAGTCGTCCCCCAGAATTTTTAGCCCCTCCCCCACATTTTGTGCAGTGGTGGGGGATCGCCCCCACTTTTTGAAATTCCTAGAATCAACACTGCCATCATAAGTAGGTTCCTTTCAAAATTGGTGTAATTCCGTCCGTTCGTTTGTCTATTTTTTGTCCATCCGGCTGTCCGTCAAAATTCCGTTTCCAGACTCTAACTCGTGTCCAATCGAATTCAAACTTGACAGGGAGATAGATCACCATCATACCTTTCGGAATTGGTGTAATTCTGTCCATTCGTTTGTCTATTTTTTGTCCGTTTGTCTGTCCGTCTGTCGGTGTAATTCGTTTGTCCGTTTATAGCATAGATACAATTATGTAACCTAGATAACAAGTTTTATGTTTCTTAGCATGTCTAACACATTCACCTTAACTGGGTGACCTAACATTTCTTTCCTTGTTTCTAAATGTAATTACAGTAGTCGCTAACCTTATTGCTGCCTGCGCAACCCGCCTTTTGGGGCATCTTTGACCCTCTTGTTCTTCTTGTTGTTCAGGTCAAAACAAGATGGTCATTAACCATCTGGAGAAGCTGTTTGTGACCAATGATGCTGCCACAATCCTGCGGGAACTGGAAGTGCAGCATCCAGCCGCTAAAATGCTTGTGATGGCCTCCCACCAACAGGAGGAGGAGTGTGGAGATGGTACCAACTTTGTTATCATCTTTGCTGGAGAGCTGTTGGCACAGGCAGAAGATCTAATCAGAATGGTGAGCTGACATAAAATGTAAACTTGTAGATCTGTGATGTTAGCAAGTTTGAACAGGAGTGTAAAGATCCTTCTGACCTGTTCAGAGTAAGTTAAATTGTGGTATGATAATGCAAGAATGATAAAATAAAAGAGGCATCTTAGTTTAAAACATTAAGGAAATGCAAATATGGCAGAATGAAAATGAGTTCATAATATTGAACATATGGATATAATGTCACTGTGGATTAATTTGTCTAGTATTATAGTTGGCTGGATGGGTTACACAGTATGCATTATGATTATATATACCTTGTGTACTTTCTGAAAATCTCATAAAAAAAAGAAAGAAATATTAAAAGCCAAATTGTACCATTGAAGATTCTGCAGCATTTTGGCATAAATATTATTTCAAATGATTGGAAATTATAGTTATGGATACATTTTTCATTCAGGTACTTTCTTATTCTAAATTGATATTGGTCTTAAGCCAAATTACACAAGCTTAAAACTTTCAAAACAAGGATCAACTGATTAGTTGCCCATGTTGAGTTGTACTTGTGTTTAATAATGAAAAATATTTTCTGTTTTAACTAATAATGCTTGTATTAAAATAAGATATATGTTGGTTGCTTTATCCATGTTTTTATAAACAATTTTTAAGCAGCCTGAAGACTTAAAAGTAATTAATATAAGAATATTAGAATTAGATTTATTAGGACTTTATTAGGAGATTTATTTAACAAAAATAGTTTTCATACATTAATTAGGCAGGTTGCGTGTAACCAACCCGCCTATTAGATTGATGTGTCCGACGTCCGTCTGTCTGTCCACATTTTTCGTTTCCGGACTCTAACTCGAAAACAGTTTGTTTGAATTCAAACTTGACAGCGATATAGATCACCATCATAGCTAAGTTCCTTTCGAAATTGGTGTAATTCCGTCTGTTCGTTTGTCCGTTTTTTGTCTTTTTGTCTGTCCATCCGTCTGTCCGTCCACATTTTCGTTTCCGGACTCGAACTCAAAAATGGAAGTCCAATCGAATTCATACTTGACAGGGACATAGGTCACCATCATAGCTAGGTTCCTTTCAAAATTGGTGTAATTCCGTCCGTTCATTTGTTTGTTAACATTTCTGTTTCCGGACTCTAACTCGAAAACGCTTTGTCCAATCGAATTCAAACTTGACAGGGAGATACATCACCATCATAGCTAGGTTACTTTCGAAATTGGTGTAATTCCGTTGTTTTGTTTGTCCATTTATAGCATAGATACAATTATGTAACCTAGATTACAAGTTTTACGTTTCTTAGCACGTCAACGCATTCACCTTAACTGGGTAACCTCACATTTCTTTCCTTGTTTCTAAATGTAATTACAACAGTTGCTAACCTTATTGCTGCCTGCGCAACCCGCCTTTTGGGGCATCTTTGACCCTCTTGTTTATTTCATATGTGTATTTGTTGGTTACTTCAGGGTCTTTCTGTCACAGAAATTCAAGAGGGATATGAACTTGCTTGTAATAAAGCTCTTGAATTTTTACCAAGTAAGTCAATAACCATAGATACTTAAAAGGACTTTGGTCTTTCATTTGATGCATATTATGCAACAAAGTTCTTTGCCTTGTTTGTATGATCATAAATTTGCAAATATTGATGAAAAATTTAGTTCAAGTTAGGATCAGGTAAAACTTATTTGAGACTTATTTTCAGATTTAAGTCAAGTTGCTGGAATATTTTCACAATAAATATTTGCTATTGTTCCACTTCATGTACTTTTTCTTATTGATAACTCACAATTAAGTGTCATTTTGAAAAATTGGCAATTGCAGAAGAAATATCAATATAGTTAGTGTGTGGCCTTCAATACAGGGTTAGAAATGTTTTGTGCTTTTTCAGGCATTGAATGTAGCAAAGTGGATGACTTGAAACATAATGAAAATGTTGCAAAAGCCCTGAGAACTTCCATAATGAGCAAACAATATGGAAATGAAGATTTCCTTTCAGAGCTTATAACAAATGCATGTAGTAAGTGACTTTAGACATGTCTTATTAAAAGTACATCTTGCATGGTAAAGTGTATAATCACCATTATAACTAGGATTCAGCATGTGTATGTACAATTCACTATTATAAAGTTCTTGCAGATAAATACTGATGATTATAAAAGTTTGCATAAGCTTAAGAATCTTCTACATATATTTGATGTATCACATTTTAGTAAACCATTCTTACATATATTTGAGGTATCACATTTTCGTAAACCTCCATACTTGATTTACGATTAGTACAGAAAATTGAATATTTAATTGAAAAATCGTTTGTTCCTCCTAAAGGCTATGATATTCAAATGTCAAGTCATTATATGAAATATAATACATTGCATATTTTGATTTTGGTTTCAGTTTCCATTGTACCCAGTCATCAGAAGTCATTCAATGTTGATAACATCAGAGTTAGCAAAATTTTGGTAAGTATGTCAAATCTTTCATTTTGCTTTTATAGCATCTATACAATCTTTCGTTTTGTATTTATTGAGGTGTTGTACTGGGATACTCTTTCACTATTACTCTGTAATGTGATGATAGCAACAAAATGTTGAAAAAAAAAGTGAAATTGTCCAGCTTATGATTTTTATGTCAGCTGACTTGCTGACATTATGTCATCACTCTGCGGCGTGGGTGTCCGCGTGAACAACTTCTCCTAAACTACAAGACCCAGAGACATGTTTTATTTTTTTAAACATACCTTAACTATCGAGGATGAAAAATCCTTCAAGGCATGCAGATCTGTTTGTCTGCAAGTCAGTTACCCCCACCCAAATTGTGAAAATTTCAACACTTTATCACAATTTTCTCATTGACTATTGCAGGGATTTTACTCCTATCTTGCATATATGTACTAGGCCACTAGTAGATTACCTTGTGTGACGTTTAGACCTGGATCTATCTTAATTTTTTTTTTTTTTTTTATTAATTTTTAAAATAATTTTTAATGCATTAAAATTCATGAAATTATGCACTAAATCACTTGTTTTCTGATTGACTATTGCAGGGATTTGTTTCTTAGATTGCATATATGTACTAGGCCACTAGTAGATAACCTTGTGTGAGTATCAGGACTGGATCTTTCTTAATTATTTTTTATGAATTTTTAAAATAATTTTTAGTGTATTAAATTCATGAAATCATGCACTAAATTACTAATAACTTGAAAAATACCACTTTTATTACGCTACAATAGCTTACCATGTGGGACTTAATGCTGTTCTCGGGTTGCCACACCCGGGGCCAACGTCTTAGAAAAAAAGACCGTTCTTGTTAGCCACCGGATATACTGGTAGTTGTCGTCACGTGATAACTTCTGACCAATTGCCCTACTTTCTCGTTTGCCACGATTGACTGGTAGCAGTTTGTAAATATACAGACATTTTCATTTATTTCTCAGACTTTTCTTATTGTTGGAGGCTAATATTTGGATATTTCTTTTAATATATATCATAGATCATTCTGTAAAATTCTTATTTTCACAGGATAAGTATATTTCTTGCTTTTGCGTGTTTTGAGTTTTCCTCGGTACAGGCAATTTATATTGTTTGCCTTTATTGCGTTAAAATGTCTCTCCACCAAACGAATAAAGACAAACCGAGAGCTCAGAAATTCCGCCACTTTTGTTTTAGTTTCGACCTACACAACTACTGCCCTACCTGTAGGGAGGCTGGCAAGGGAGATGACCCCTGTGTCACCTTCGAAACTCCCTGTGATATCTGTACATCTTTCACAGATGAACAGATGAAGAAAATTCAGCACAGGAAACGTTATCTTAAAAAACAAAAGGCGGAAACTAGTTCCAAAATTGATGAACTAGATCTTTTAGGTGAAGGCGATGGGGATTCCTTCACTGGCTCAAATGCAGACCTCGAGAGTGCTGCTGACAATCTTTTTACCTCACCCCCCTGTCCTCAGCCACTTGCCTTCAGTTCTTTATCTTTAAAACACCAGCCAAGTCTGTTCCACCCACCCCAGGTACAGCTTTACAAAACAAAATTCAGAAAAATATTGAAAAATCCCTGGGTGATTCCTTAAATATCCATTTACAGCAACAAATGGGTTCCTTCCAGGCATCCATGTTGGAAGCTTTCCAGTCACTTCGAGAGGAGTTGACTACTAAAAAGACAACCGAGGTAGAATCCTCGTTTCCTGCTTCCAAACCTGGTACATCCAGTGATAATGCTGTCAATCTGGACCTACCCCCTCCGAGATCTAGTACTAATATGCATACCGAGGCAATGGATGTGTACTACGGTCCAGCACTCCCTCCTCGTCTAGTACTCAACCAAGATACCTCGGATCAGTACGTTGTTTCCTTTGTAGTACCACCGAAAGAGGTCTCGTACTCTCACAAAAAGCATAGCCATAGGCAGCCAGTTGATCCGGGATCTGCCTCGGACCAACTAGATGAGGATTCCGACGAACCTTGGATCCCTTCTTCCAGATCTAAAAAGCACTCTGATAAGAGTAAACACAAGTCAAGGTCCAGATATGTGTCATCTTCTTAAGGGGAAGATCAGTCCCCTGCAGCCAGACACAGGTCTTCTAAACCCTCTAGGGCTCAGCCCTCAGGGGCTGCTTCTGATCAAGACCTTCCACAACATGATCCAGACCCCCCTTATTATAGGGAAGTAGCTCTGTCTGACATGCCCTCACAATACGCTGAAGAAGTCGACACCTTCAGGCGTATTCTTTCACTCCCTGACCCCAGGGAATCTATGCCTAGGTCTTCAACTTCAGTGTTGGGTCTGGACGATGAAAAAGGCCGTCAAGAGCTCAGACCTAGAGGTCCTTCCTCTATTCTACCCCTTAGCTCAGTTATCAAGGACGCCTTTGATAAATTTCAACATGACTTTAAGGCTGCCAATTTATCTGAGGGCAAATATGTCAAGCCTCCTCCTTCCACTTCTAAGTGGTACAGGGTGGGACAGCCCTGTTTTCAGGATAAAATTCAGGAGTTGAATACGGACTTTGCCAAGATCTGTATTACTCCTAAACCCTCTGGGGCCCCTGTAGCCAAAGTTCCCCTGCCAGTTCTCAAGGAGCTGGAACATCAGGGTAGACAAAATATCTCAACTCTCAATTTTACCGCTGCCTTTGCAAAAACTTCGTCTTCTTGCAATGCTTCCCTGGAGAAGTGTCAACATAGCATCAAGTCAACTGTCAAGAAGATCAAGTCTCAGATTCAGAAAGGTGCCAATCCTGAGAAAGCAGCAAAGCGCGGATATGAGGAAGTCGCTGAGTACATGGATTTCTGGAATAAGACAGTCCTTATTCAACACAGGGCCCTCACCTGTCTCAGCAAATCTCTAGCCCATATTCTCCAGAGGGAGTTATACTCTATGGCTAATACTCAGGCGCGAAGCCGAAATGACTCTCTTACATCCACAATCAGGGGAAACGAGACGTCAAGAACTTAGGAACTCGTCCTTTTGGGACCCATCCTTGTTCGAGTCTCAACTTGTGAAGGAAGGTGAAGACTTCCTTCTACAAAAAGGCACCTCGAAAGACTCTCAGGGTTTCGCACCCTACCAGAATAAGCCCTTTCGTGGTCCCCACAAGAAAAGAGGCTCGTACAGGAAACGCCCCTATGGAGGCAATTCCTCTCAAAGCAGTAACCAATCGTTTTCCTCAGGAAGGGGAAAACCCAACTTCAGAGGCTCCAGGGGTCGTTTTCGACCCCACAATAGGGGAAGGGGGCGTGGAAACCCCCCTTCCCAATGACTCCTCCAAAGCCTCACTCAGTCCACCAGTAGGAGGTCGCCTCCGTTCTTTCAGGAGAGACTGGCTAACAAACAAATGTTCTCAAAACGTGTTAAACATTATCACCAATGGCTACGTACTGCCATTCCTTTCAAAGCCAAATTTGGTCAGATTTCCTCTTGATTCTGTCAGAGTACAAGGCCCAGCAAAAAGACCAAGCCTTGGCCACTTGTATCCAGTCTCCTGTCAAAGAACGCAATCGAAAGGGTGGAAAATGTAAAATCTCTCGGGTTTTACAGTCGCCTGTTCCTAGTGCCCAAGCCTCACCAAAGGTGGAGGCCAGTCATAGACCTCAGCAGGCTCAACACTTTTCTACACGTAGAAAAGTTCAAAATGGAAACTCCAGAGTCCATCAGGACCTCCCTGATTCCAGGGGAGTGGGTATCGTCGATAGATCTGTCGGACGCTTACCTACACATCCCCATCCACCCAAACTCAAGGAAATACCTAAGGTTTTGCTACAAGGCTCAGGTGTTCCAGTTCACCTCCCTCCCATTCGGACTAGCTACAGCCCCCCAGGTCTTTACAATGATTGTAAAGGAGGTGAAACTAATGGCCCTCTCAAGAGGACTCAGAATTCACCAATACCTGGACGACTGGCTGATCAGGTCCCAGTCTCAGGAGTAAGCCCAAGTGAACACTCAGGCGGTGGTAGACCTAACCCAGTCCTTGGGGTGGATAATAAATCAGGAAAAATCAGAACTGAAACCTACTCAGGTGTTTTCGTTCGTGGGCTACGAGTACCATCTAAATTCAGCCCTTGTAAAACCCACTCAAGAGAGATGGCTCAAACTCCAGGATTTGATCCTACTCCTCAAGTCAAAACGTGTTTTGACTGCAAGATGTTTGATGTCGCTAATTGGGTTGCTAGCCTCAATGGAGAAAATGGTCCCGGAGGGACGCCTTCACATGAGGCCCTTTCAGTTTCATCTCAAGGAGCACTGGAGATATCCTCAGTCGCTGGACAACCTCCTTCCTTGGACAGAAGCCATTGCAGCCCACCTAGATTGGTGGCAAAATCCCTCAAATGTGATGAAAGGTGCAGACCTTCATCCCAAAGACCACAGTATCCAACTGTTTACTGACGCCTCAAACGAAGGTTGGGGCGCTCACTTAGACCAAAATTCTACAAGGGGTCTGTGGTCAGATCGGGAAAAAAGGCTACACATAAATGTCCTAGAATTGAAGGCGGTCTCCCTGGCCCTTCGAGACTTCAAGGACCAGTGCCAGAACCAAACAGTGTTAGTTGCGACAGACAACTCAACAGTGGTAGCCTACATCAACAAACAAGGAGGAACTCACTCAGCAGAGATGTGTGCTCTCCTGTGGAAGATCATGACCTGGTGCCATCACTACCACATAACGTTAAAAGCCGGGCACATTCCAGGGTGCCTGAATGTGATGGCCGACCTACTGTCCAGGTCCAACCAAGTGCAGTCAACAGAATGGTCTCTGCACCCGCAGGTGTTCAAACAGATCTGCCAGAAGTGGTTCAGACCTCATGTAGACTTATTTGCCACTCACCTGAACCACAAACTTCCACTGTACGTATCTCCTGTCCCAGACCCAAAGGCTTGGGACCTAGATGCTCTAAACATAAACTGGACCAACCTCACGGCCTATGCTTACCCTCCTACGGCTCTCCTTCACAAGGTGATCCAAAAGATCAAGCAATGTCATTGCCTGATAATCGTGATAGCCCTCAGGCTGGCCAGGGATGCCCTGGTTTTGGGACCTAGTGCAGCTCTCAACAGAGATCCCACTACAACTCCCAGTGTCAACGACCCTACTCAAACAGTCCCACAAGTATGTGTTCCACAACAACCCACAACAGCTGAACCTCCACGCCTGGTGTCTAGGAGCGGACAACTCCAAGAACAAGGCTTCTCTGTGGAGGTGGCAGAGAGAATTGCTCCTCCTCAGCGGTCATCAACAAGGACCATCTACAAGTCAAAGTGGGCCCTATTTGAAAAATGGTGCAGATAAAATTCGGTGGATTTCTCCACTCCATCTGTGAAACAAATCTCAGATTTTTTCATGTACCAAGACCTAAACAGGCGCCCCTCGACCATTGATGGTTACAGGACTGCAATCGTTGACACTTTGGGCCCAACGGCCCACCATATTGCACATAATGCAGACCTTCATAGGTTACTCTCCAGTTTTCACAGGGATCGTTCCAAAAGTTCCAGAAATTTACCTAAGTGGAACCTTTCTGTTGTCCTCAACGAGCTCACAAAAGCACCATTTGAGCCCATGAAAGACGCAGACCTCAAACATCTTACTCTCAAAACTGCTTTCTTGCTAGCTTTGGCCTCCGGCAAACGCCGTAGCGAAATCCATGCCTGGGTCGCAAACAAAGTATCTAATCTAGGCCAATGGGAAAAGGTTGCCTTGTTCCCTTCTTCTGATTTCATAGCCAAAAACCAACTAGCAAGAGAAGGTTCTCAAAGTGTGTCTCCGGTGACTATTCCTGCTTTGACTACCATTGTAGATAGACAATTTAAAGAAGACAGGACCCTGTGTCCGGTACGGGCCCTGAGGTATTATCTGGACCGAACCAAAGACCTGAGAGGGTCTCGTTCCCTCCTTTTTATCTCCTTCAAGAAAGGACATACCTCAGACATCAGACCCGCTATTCTCTCTTCCTGGTTGAAACAAACCATCCTACTTTGTTACAAACAAGCAGACCAACAAGCCTTGGACTTGGTCCAAGTTAAAGCGCATGACATCCGGGCCTTCGCGGCCTCTAAGGCCTTTTACGGTGGGGTATCGGTGGACCAAATCATGCAAGCCTGTCACTGGAAAGCTCACAACACATTTACAAATTTTTAACTAAAAGACCTTACTTGGTCGGACACCGACAACAATATGTATCTGGGACCCGTAGTGGTGGCACAACAAGTCCTAGATCCTTCCCCTCAGACCAGTTGTCCTCGGAAAGAAAAAAGGGGGGGTGGGGGGGGTGGCACATCCGCTGCAACCAAGTCTTCAGGAGTCTCTCCCAGGATCTAGGTATTCCTTTACCTTCAAGATGTTACGGGTAAGGTCATTTTGTTTTTTAGTTATCAAGTAATTTGTATTAAGGACTTATTAAGTTGTCATTAATCTCATATTCAAGTGGCAAAAATTTATGAGATGTCCAACCATTGGGTTGGTCAGTCACTCGTGAAGGGCCCTCAGGGACCCTTAGACCTCAAATGAGCACTGCTGCACTTCCGTCCGACAATCAAACATGTAGACAGTTTTCAGCACTGTCCCTCATTTTACTTAGGTTTTTGGCTCGTTACAGGCCCGGTCTTCGGGATCGGGGCACTGTAAATGGGACTCAGACTGGTATTTCTGGCACTATTCTTAATCTTTACATATTAATTCAAAATCTTAGAAAAAATGACATATCTTCCAGTCTCAGCTGTAATCCCGCCACCGGGCGGTTGAATTCAGCATTAAGTCCCACATGGTAAGCTATTGTAGCGTAATAAAATTGAAAATTTTAATTACTTAAATGTAGCTTTTATAAGCTACAAGCTTACCGTGTGGGACTTAGAAGAGTCCCACCCTGCCTCCCCGCTGTTTAAAGCTGAGGGGTAGGTTTTAGAAAATTTCAACGAGAAAGTAGGGCGATTCGTCAGAAGTTATCACGTGACGACAACTACCAGTATATCCGGTGGCTAACAAGAACTGTCTTTTTTTCTAAGACGTTGGCCCCGGGTGTGGCAACCCGAGAACAGCATTAAGTCCCACATGGTAAGCTTGTAGCTTATACAAGCTACATTTAAGTAATTAAAATTTTCAAATTTAGAGCATTTTGTTAAAATATGTTATTCAGCTACTTTTTCCATAGCTACAACATGGTGAGTAAATTGAGTGTCTATCCCAATAGCTAAGTGAGTAATAGCTACTTTTTGACTTTTCAGTACCTCCCACAATGAGTAAAATCACCTATAACTTGAAAACTATTGCATATACAGAATTTTGTGTAAATATGTTATTAAGCTACTTTTCAGTCAGCTGCAACATAGTGAAATTTCAGACCTGTAGCTCATTGCAAAGCTGAGTAATAGCTACTTTGAGGTTATCACTGTTGAGTAAATCAGTTGTAACTTGAAAACTATTGCATTTAGAGTAGTTTATTTACATATGTTATTCACCTAATTTTTGGTCAGCTATAACATAGTGAAATTGCAGACCTGTAGCTCATTACATAGCTGAGCAATAGCTATTTTCAGGTTCTCACTGTTGAGTAAATCATTTTGTAACTTGAAAGCTAATTCATTTACAGTATTTTGTTTAAATATGTTGTTCACCTACTTTTGGGTTAGCTATGAGATAGTGGCATTACAGACATGTAGCTCATGGCATAGCTGAGCAATAGCTATTTTTAGGTTCTCACAGTTGAGTAAATCAGTTGTAACTCGAAAACTATTGCATTTAGAATATTTTGTTTAAATATGTTGTTCACCTACTTTTGGCTCAGCTATAACATGGAGAAATTACAGACCTATAGCTCATGGCATAGCTGAGCAACAGCTATTTTCAGGTCACTGTTGAGTAAATCAGTTGTAATTTGAAAACTATTTCATTTACAGTATCTTGTTTAAATATGTTGTTCACCTACTTTTGGATCAGCTATACCATAGTGAAATTGCAGACCTGTAGCTCATTACATAGCTGTGTAATAGCTACTTTGAGGTTATCACTGTTGAGTAAATCAGTTGTAACTTGAAAACTATTGCATTTAGAGTATTTCGTTTAAATATGTTGTTCCCCTACTTTTGGGTCAGCTATAACATAGTGCAATTACAGACCTACAGCTCATGGCATAGCTGAGCAATAGCTATTTTTAGGTTCTCACTGTTGAGTAAATCAGTTTTAACTTGAAAACTATTGCATTTAGAGTATTTTGTTTAAATATATCGTTCACCTACTTTTGGGTAAGCTATAACATAGTAAAATTTCAGACCTGTAGCTCATTACATAGCTGTGTAATAGCTACTTTGAGGTTATCACTGTTGAGTAAATCAGTTGTACCATGATAACTATTGCATTTACAATATTTTCTTTAAATGTGTTATTAACCTACTTTTAAGTCAGCTATACCACAGTAAAATTGCAGCCCTTTAACTCATTGCATAGCTGAGCAATAGCTACTTTGAGATTCTCTCTGTTGAGTAAATCAGTTGTAACTCGAAACTTCTTTCACTTCTACTCTGAAACTCAAAACACACAGTCAGCTGACACAGAGCCCGTTCACGGGCACTGATTGGTTGTTCTTTTTGTATTTTGTAAAAATATTGTATTTAAGTGTCCAAGCAATCCAGTACAATCCAGCCCAGTATTTATCATATAATATGCTCAATTTTTTCGTTATGCATCATGTTAAATTATTAATAGAGTTTGAAGTGTACCCTTGATGAGGATTTCATGAAGTACCAATGCAAATGAAAACTCTTTAGGTGAAGCCAATTTTAAGTTTCCTATTTTGTTGTATGTTGTCATATTTCCGGTTATATTTATTGTCAAAATCACAAACATATTCTGATCATATGAGGACAATTGTATGTTTTCCAGGGACAGGGAATCTACGGTTCATCCTTAATTCAAGGTATGGTGTTTAAAAGGCAAGTAGAAGGTGATGTGAAGAAGGCTAATAACTGTAAAGTGGCTGTCTACTCCTGTCCGTTGGACCTCATGCAGACAGAAACTAAGGTCAGTTCTTGTTTATCTGAAAAAGATAAACTTCAGCCTTTGTATGACTTGGGTTTGCAAAATGTGGACTGGTTTGCTGGATCCATGTGACCCATACAGAAAGGTCATTAACTCTGTCTGACAAATATCTCAAAAAGTTATTGACAGATGGTGATTAAACTTTCAAGAAATGTCAACAATGATGCGAGGTTACCATCTGAATTCAGGAATTTTGAAAGGATTTTTACATCCACCAAGGGGGTATTATTTCATGACCGTTTGTTGGCAAGATTACGCTAATACCACTGGTTGGAACTTAATGGAAAAAAAAAAATAATCGGAAGATGGGTCTTGGTCCAACTTAGATCCCATTAAATTGAGAGTGATCTGGATCACCGTCTAGATAAAAAAATAAACATTCTTGATTTTACTATTAATGTAATTAAGCGTCCCTTACGGGACGCTTTTTTGTATATGGGAGAAAATCAGGCTCCACCGGCTCCGCGTTTCATTTTCCTTATAACTCTGTGACAGTTGGGCGGATTCTTTTCAAATTTGGCAGGTGTATGCAGTAGTAGTGCTGGGAGATCGCCATGATATTACGTGTCGATGTTCGTATCGGAAATTCGTGAACAAACTTCGAACATTTCCGATTATGGAGTCAAAAGTGTAAACCAGACAGAAAAATCAAATATTAAATAACAACAAGCAAAAAACACACAAATTATCACAAATATAACAAAAATATAACCTAAAAGCCATTCACAGACGTCTTCCTCACTAACAGACCATGCTGGATGTATCTTCACTTGTGATTGGCTCATCTTATGATTACCTTGACAACAGTGGGAAAACCCCAAAGTGTTTCTATTTACGTTATTTTTATTGCATTCACAGCTACTTTTGACATTTTAAGTAATAAATATTTCAAATTTTTACAAAATATTATTCCGGCTAGTGTTTTATTGTGACCAAAAGGCTACAAAGAAATGAGTTTAGCAAATATCGGTTGTACTTAAAGTTTACCGGTCATTGATCGGCAATGAGCCAGCGAGCGATAATACCGAAGTTTGCAAACATCGTCCCAGCACTATGCAGTAGCCTTGTGGAACTTTTTTGAATATGCTGCAGTGACATTTCGACCAATAAGAGATGTCACTCGACCAAAAATGTCTTTTTTTTTGATGGGTAAACTTGTCTGGATGATAACTTGAAAGGGATTTTATCAATTCACCTGAAAGTTGGCTAATACATTCATTCTATTAAAATTTGGAAATCATTAGATTTTGGCATTGATTGGTTAAGAAATGGCCGAGTAATTAATCATTACGAATTTTCCAAATAAGGAAAACACAAAATGCTTATATCTCGAAAACTGTGTGAGATAGAGCGATTTCGACGGAATTTTTGGCCCACAGGGTAACACTGCAGAGTAGCCATCCCAATTTTCAAAAAAATTTTGTTTCACCCAAAATGGCAGCCATTTTGAATTTTTGAATTTTTCACAAAAATTGCAAAACACGAAAATGCTTATATCTTGAAAACCGTGCTAGATAGATCGATTTTGACCAAATTTTTGACCCACAGGGTAACTGCAGAGTAGCCATCCCGATTTCAAAAAAAAATTTGTCCCCAAAACGGCAGCCATTTTGAATTTTTCGCAAAAATTGCAAAACACAAAAATGCTTTTATATCTTTAAAACTGTGCTAGATAGAGGGATTTCAACGAAATTTTTTACCCTGAGGGTATCTCTGCAAAGTAGCCATCCCAGTTTTCAAAAAAATTTTGTCTCGCCAAAAATGGCGGCCATTTTGAATTTTCTAATTTTTCGCAAAAAATGCAAAACACAAAAATGCTTATATCTCGAAAACACTTGCTAGATAGAGCAAACTACGCAGACTTTAGTTGCCACAACAGTATAAGGCTAGAAGCAGAGCACTTTAGCACTCACTGTTATATGCAAGCGATCCTCTAGTTGTTTATCGTTTCATTCATAAGCAATATTGGAGGTGTTTGCATCTTGCCAGAGGTATGTACTCTCTCAGTCTCCCTGTTTGAATAAGTACTGATATCACACATTGATATTTTAACAGCCATATTAGAAGTGTCAGTTTCAGTATTGTTTCCAAGAAAAATTTGTGGGATGTGATGTATATTTTCTGATAAGGTTCTCAATTTTATGTAATATAGAAGTTATTTTTGCTACCTGAACTGTACACCCCTTCATTCTAATTGGCCCAAATTTTATATTGTGCACATGACTTCCCTTCTTTTGTTCAACAACAAATCACTGTATTTTGATATTGTACTTTGTCAGTCATTGATATTTCACCAAATGTATTCTACTTTACTTGCAGGGAATTATCAAGATCAATACAGCAAAGGAACTTCTGGACTTCAGTAAAGGGGAGGAAAACCAAGTTGAAGCAGTAGGTATTTAAAGGTGAACTTACAAGCTAGACGAAGTCATGGTTTTAATAAACATGTTATCTTTCAAAGAAGCATCACAAAAATATCCAATTTATATCAACATCAGAATTCTGCCATTAAAAATACAAAAGAAACAATTATTGTTTTCGCCCATGGTGTCCGGGTGGGCGGTCGGGCGGGGGGTGAGGAGAAGTTTGTCCGGCCTGTATCTTGGAAACCGTAAGGTGTAGGAAGTTGATACCTGGTGGGGACATTGGTTGGGGGTGTAGGTGTGCAACGTCATGGTGTGACCTTGATTAGACCTTTGACCTTGCCGTAGTGACCTTGAGTTTGAAAATCCTGTCCGGGCTATATCTCGGAAACCGTAAGGTGTAGGAAGTTGATACTTTTTAGGGACATTGGTTAGGGGTTGTAGGTGGGCAACGTCATGGTGTGACCTTGATTTGACCTTTGATCTTCCATATCTGATGCTATTTTATCTCTCTACGGGGATATCTGATACTATTTTATCTCTCTTATATCTTTTTACTTGAATTTTGGTTTTCATTGCGTTAATACATCTTACCTACCAGACGATAGCTATAGCCCGGCGCTAGCCGGTCCCGCCAAACGAAAGAAAAAGACGTCCCGGGTTTCACCCCCGGCAGGACCGGCACACTACAATCCACTCGCCAGGTGGCCTAGTTCCTGCCTCACTCGCCAGAGGGACGTGACGTCATAGCATCTTTTTCGTTTGGCGCGATATTTAAAGTTGTGGATTTTATCTGTGAACTCTTTAGTTTTTATATTTGTGTTATATCTGTTTAATTTGTGTCGGAAGTGTTGCCATTAGTTATCTGTTCTATCATGGCATCTCCAGGACAGAAAAAGGGTGCGTGTGGCCATATTATGGCTTCATTTGACAAACATAGTAGGTGTGCGCGTTGTCGCGAAAAAGGACAGGGTGATGACCCTTGTGTTCAAAATCTGCAGTGTGACTTTTGCAGTGTCCTTACCCCGGAGCAAGTGCTCAAGTTAAGTACTCCTACCTATAAACTCAGAAAGGAAAAGGCTAAAGCAAAGGAAGTGTTAGTCGATCCGTCTTCTGTGGTAGTACTTGATACCCAGCCAGAACAAGAACCTGCTGTATCTGTTTCTTCTGCTCCGGATTTGTCCCTTCCTGTGCCTCAGTTTAAGAAAGATCTTCAGGAACTGGACGAAAAGTGGGCCACTCGTATGGCCAGGCTTGAGGCTCTTATCACTTTAGGACATCGCTCCTCACCTTCTGTACAAAATCCAACATTTTCTCCGGTCAAAGTACCGGTCTCTCATGCTGCTCCAGCAGGTGCTCTTTCCCAGACACCCTTTTTTGTCTCTACTTCGGCTTCTTCCGGCCCAGCCGGTCCGGCTGTTGGCCCGGATGAGCCTAGAGATCAGGATTTTTCATTTGCTGACAGACAATCTCCACTTCAAAACCTCTACCCGGAAGCAGAACCTATGTTTAAACACCCTGCTCCGGTGGCTACTGTGTCGTCAGCTGCTATGTCTGCTTCCTCTCAACCTGCATTTCAACAACCTTCTTCCGGCTCCGGGCCGGTCACCTTCCGCGATGTCAATCCTCAGGAAACATTTGAAGAGGGTGAGTTATCTGACGCAGAGGAATCCCCAGACTTAGAAACCTCAGACCCGGACCGGGTCCTCAGTGAAGATCAAAATTACCGCGAGACTGTGAGAGGCGTCCGCGCGTTCATGGGATGGACACACATTCCTGACCTGGAGTTTTCTCCTCAATCCCGCACTGATAATCCTTGGGCAGGTCACCGTTCTCAGCCTGTGGGCAAGATTTCTGTGGATCTTCCTCCGGAAGATTGGTTGTGCCGAAAACTAGAAACTCTAAACCTTGTACTGATAGAAGGATATCCTTCAAAATCTAGTGATCCAGGTGGCCTGCATGTGGACCAATTCCTCAGACCCCCCAAATCCCAGAGCAGATGGTATGGGATACACCCGGCGGAGCCTACAGATCCAACTAGGCCGGGTAAATCAGTGAATTCTTGGCCAAATGATGCGGCGAAGATCAATAGTTCATTCCCCAGGATTTCAACCATATCTTCTGCATCTCCTCAGCCTCCATCCCGCCCACTATCACAAGACACTATGTGTAAGTGGGAGAAAGCAGCAAAAGAGTCTTCATATATTTGCAACCAGTCAGCGGGGTTTAATCGCTGTATTACCAAAATACAGGATGCCTTCCAAGAACAATTGCATATTTTACAAAGTGAACTTAAGAAAGGCAAGTCTTCTGTCAAAGCTCAAGGTGCATTGGATGAACTTTTGTATTTATCTTCATTTAACCAGAATGTCAGTTTCGCCATGGGTAAATCTCTACAACATTTGGCAGACTTTACATTTGTGCAGATGGCAAATTTGACCCTACTCCGTAGGGATTCATACTTGGAAGTTGTGAAACCGGGGATTAAACCAGATACTTTCAATTCCTTGAGAAATTGCCCCCTGAATGGATATGGGTTATTTCCAGATGCTGCTATTAGAAAAGCTGAGGATGAAATAAACCAATTAGAAGCTTCCCGACGTACTTCCCAGCCCGGCCCGGGCCGCGGGGGGTTCGCCGGTAGAGGCAGGAAACAGAGATACCAACCCTACAGTACTGGTTGGAAACCTCAAGACACTGCTAAAACAACTTCTCAAGCCGGAAAGGAACTACCAGCTTGGAAAGCGTTTGGTTCCCGCAATAGAGGCCGGGGCAGAGGCCGGGGTGGTCAACCCGGACGTGGTACCAAGATGGCTCATGAGAAGACACAGTATAAATGACAATTACTGCAAGTCAAGTCCGGTGCCGGTGGCCCGGCCAGTCAGTTCTGTGAAAAGTGTAGTAACAAGAAACTCTTTTGTATCTGTTCCAACAAATGTTTCTTATCATGTTGTATGTCGTGTACCTACTGTAACAAGGTGGCAGTCACAAAAGAAAGACGTAAGGCCAAAATCAAAGATCAAAAGTCAAATAAAGTGTGTGAAAAGTGCTTCTTTTGTCGGTCACTTTGTTTCTGCTCCAAATGTTCCAAATGTCCCCAATGTTGCAAGTGTCCAACCAGTGGGGGGACGTCTTCAGAGTTTTTGGGAAATATGGGCTCACAAGGGTGCAAACCCAAAAGTAGTGTCCATATTAAAGGAGGGTTATGTTCTTCCCTTCAAAGTAAGACCTCCCTTAGTAAGGGATCCCCTGATAGTAAGTGGCTATGCAAACCCCATCAGAGACTCCCACTTGCAAGCAGCTGTACAAGCTCTGATCGAGAAAAAGGCAGTAGAGAGGGTCAGGGTTCAAACCTCACTAGCCTTTTTCAACAGACTGTTCATTGTCCCAAAGCCGAACCACAAGTGGCGGCCAATCTTGGATCTCAGTACTCTAAATCAGTTTTTATGCGTAAAAACATTCAAAATGGAGACTCCAGAGACAATCCGGACCTCTCTACAACAAGAGGAGTGGGTGACATCGCTAGACTTCAGCGACGCCTACTTCCACATCCCAATTCACTACACATCCCGAAAATTCCTCAGGTTCCACTTTCAGAACCAGTCGTACCAGTTTCGGGCACTTCCCTTTGGCCTGTCAACAGCTCCCATGGAGTTCACTGGTGTGGTCAAAGAGGTCAAGTTAATGGCTCAGTCACAGGGTATAAGAATCCACCAGTACCTAGACGACTGGTTGATTCGAGCCCCTACCAAAGAATCTTGCCACCAGGGAACCCAGTCCCTCCTAGCCCTTTGCCAGGAGTTGGGCTGGATGGTAAACATGCAAAAATCAGAACTGGAACCCCAACAAGTCTTCGACTTCGTAGGCTACCAGTACGACCTACTCAACGGAGTAGTCAGGCCTACTCAAAATCGTTGGGAAGCCCTTCAACAAAAAATAACAGTGCTTTTACAGAACAGATCTTGCCGAGTGAGAACTTTCATGTCTCTTATAGGTCTTCTCACTGCGACAGAAAAACAGGTGACCCTAGGCAGACTGCACATGAGACCTATTCAGTGGCACCTCAAGAAACACTGGAGAGTCCCAGAATCTCTGGAAAAGGAGATCCCAATTCCGAGGTCTCTCCATCAGTACCTGCAGTGGTGGACCCAAGAGGAAAATGTCCTAAAGGGTCAGCCCTTACACCCCCTGCGACACGCAGTTCAAATCTTTACAGACGCCTCAAAAGAAGGCTGGGGTGCTCACTTAGGCGACTTCACAGCAAGCGGTACTTGGTCAGTGCCCGAAAGCAAGTTGCACATAAACTTCTTAGAACTAAAAGCCGTGTTGTTAGCACTAAAAAGATTCCAACATTTAGTGCAAGGAAAGGTCGTCCTGATTGCCACAGACAACACTACGGTTGTGGCATACATCAACAAGGAAGGAGGTATGAGGTCAGGCTCACTCTGTGCCCTTCTTTGGCGGCTCCTATGTTGGTGCAGCCTCAATCAAATAGTACTGAAGGCCAGACACATTCCAGGCCGTCTGAATGTAATTGCAGACAAATTGTCTCGCCAAAGGCAGGTCATTCAGACGGAGTGGTCCCTCCATCAAGAGACCTTCGACCTCCTTTGTCAAACCTGGCATTATCCCCGAGTGGACATGTTTGCAACAAGGTACAACTGCAAGCTAGTTCAATTTGTGTCCCCAATTCCAGACCCAAAGGCCTGGTCAGTGGATGCTCTGACATTATCCTGGGAGGACCTGGACATGTACCTCTTCCCCCCAGTGTCTCTGATGGGGAAGGTGGTCAGCAAGCTGTCAGATCACTGGTATCGCAGAGCAATCCTGATTGCCCCGGGATGGCCCAACATGCCTTGGTTTTGGGACCTAGTGGAACTATCTGCGAGGGTTCCTCTTTGTCTTCCACACCACCCAGATCTAGTGACCCAACCTTTCAACAAGGCACGTCACAGGGATCTGACAAACCTAAATCTCCATGCCTGGCTCCTAGAGCCCAGACAATCAAGGAGCAGGGGTTCTCTAGCCCAGTGGCGTCAAGAATTGAGGCGCCTCAAAGACGTTCAACCAGAACAGTCTACGAAGCGAAGTGGGCCGTTTTTGTCAGATGGTGTGAAACAAGTCAGGTGGACTTCAGGAACCCATCTATAAAACAAATAGCAGATTTCCTCCTGCACCTTTTCCAGGAGAAGAATCTCCAGCCCAGCACTAATGATGGTTACAGGTCAGCCATTGCAGACAAACTGGGAAATACCTCGGTTAATGTCGGCAAGGATGAAAATTTGACTAGACTGTTAGACAGTTTTCACAGAGATAGACCCAAAGGGCGCCGGGGGGTTCCTGCTTGGAACCTCTCCCTGGTTTTACACCAGCTTACAAAAGCGCCTTTTGAACCACTCAGAAAGGCTTCTCTGAAGCACCTTACTTTCAAAACTGTTTTTCTCCTAGCCCTGGCTTCAGGAAAACGCAGGAGTGAGATTCACGCTTGGTTAAACAAAAATATCAGACACCAAGCTGACTGGTCCAAAGTTTCCCTCTACCCTTCACCAAGCTTCTTGGCGAAAAATCACTTGGCAAAAGAGGGACCAGAGTGCGTGGCCCCTGTGGTTATTCCAGCCTTAGCCCCCACTCTGGATAAGTCTTTAAAGGAAGACAGATCCCTTTGCCCCGTTCGGGCTCTTCGCTACTACCTGGACAAAACGCAGGACCTAAGAACGGGAAAGGAGTTAGTTTTTGTTTCATTCAAACAAGGTTTTAACAAGGACATCTCTCCTGCCACTATCTCGTCCTGGATCAAACAAACAGTAGTGTTGTGTTATGATCTCTCTGACCAAGATTCCTTGACCTTACATCAGGTTAAGGCCCATGATGTTAGGGCCTTTGCGGCCTCCAAAGCCTTTCAAGGTGGCATATCTCTGGACCAGATTCTAGCAGCATGCCACTGGAAGTCCCACAACACCTTTACACAGTTTTACCTTAAGGATGTTGCCTGGGCAGATAAGGAGCTTTTTCACTTGGGTCCTGTGGTGGCTGCCCAGCAAATCCACCACTAGTTCCCTAAGCTTCTTTGTATATAATTATATATAGTGTACATACTAGTTAGTTTTAGGTGTAGGCTCACTTTTAGCCTAGGCCTTGGCTTCTCAAAGTCTTTTACTTCAGAGTAATCCTCTGGGTATAGGACTTTCCCTACTCTTCCAGGTTAACCGTGGGAATCATTGACTTGAACTCTTACTCTCTTCCTCCCCTCAGAGCAGTCAAAGGGGGGGGGGGGGGGGCAGGTGGGTCTAGTTACCCTTGAGACTAACATGTCTCCTCAAAGGACTAGAACCTCACACCTAGGTATAATATAAGAGTTTTCTCCAATCCTCAGAAGGCTGCCCTCCTTCCACTGGGTAGTTATTCTAGCTATCGTCTGGTAGGTAAGATGTATTAACGCAATGAAATTGCAAATTTTAATTAGTAAATTAAATTTTTATTAGTTAATACCTTACCTACCAGACGGGAAATTCCCACCCGGCCTTCCCCGCTTCCAGCCTTCATCATTCAATCTTAGGGACGAAAAAGATGCTATGACGTCACGTCCCTCTGGCGAGTGAGGCAGGAACTAGGCCACCTGGCGAGTGGATTGTAGTGTGCCGGTCCTGCCGGGGGTGAAACCCGGGACGTCTTTTTCTTTCGTTTGGCGGGACCGGCTGGCGCCGGGCTATAGCTATCATCTGGTAGGTAAGGTATTAACTAATAAAAATTTAATTTACTAATTAAAATTTGCAATTTTGCACCTTTGGGTGTCTTTTGATGTAGATTAAGCACTGTTAAAGTCATATTAGAATTCATTAACCATTTTACTTTTTGCAACTTCCCATTGTAACAGATGGTATTGCATCAAGTGAGCCACAGTTTTTGCCCCAACTCCACATAAAAGCATGTATTACGACATCTGTTTGTATGGGTAATATTCAAAACATTCCAACCATAATTCGACCATACAAATGAATATCAAAATGGCAAAAGTCTTAAAGCTTCATAAGTTTTAGTTAACTGAAAACTGTCTTGTTTTAATACTTACTCTTTACATACAGTTTCTTTTTCTTAGATGTTATTTTCTCTACTTAAACATTATTTGGACACTGCTCTGAAGGTATCCCAATCTGTGTACTGTTTCATTACTTCTATATCTCATGGGGTTGGAAAACTATTTCACCAGGCTATGGGGTACGGGCATCTCTGATGCTAGTTTTTGTTTGCTTAGAATGGTACTAAGTTAATGATTAAAAACACACCCCCACCCCCACCCCAAAAAAAAAAAAAAAAAACTAGTCGTGCATTATTTTTTTTATCTCCTTGGCGTGGATAAATTTAGCAGATTTTTTTTTTTTTAATTTCATAAACTTGAATTTACAAATAGATATTCTAAAGCAATGTACTACCTCTGAGGCCGTTGTTCGGTTCACTGTTCTACCTCAAGTGGGAAAGCTGGTAGTTGCTTGCCATTGGTCGACAGTTTACAGTACAGAACCCTAACGAACTGTATGTACTGGTTTCCTCTGCCCTTCCAACTAGCCGTCGTGATATGACTTGTAAACAGTGTTGAAAGTGACGTAAAACCCCAAATAAATAAATAAAGCAATGTAGTATGTTTATCACTAACTTTCACTCTACTGCTGAATGGTCCTCCAATGTTGTATGTATATTTTTTCAGCATGTAAAAGCCATTGCTGAAACTGGGTGCACAGTGATAGTTGCTGGTGGTAAAGTTGGGGAGCTCTACCTACACTACTGTAATAAGTTCAACATCATGGTAGTAAGACTGCTGTCAAAGTTTGATCTCAGAAGACTCTGCAAAGCAATCAATGCTACACCACTGCCCAGAATTGTAAGTCAAGAGAATGGAATGTTTAATAATATTTACAAGATTCAAGTGTGTTGAAATTAAGTAAAAGGAGTCAAATGACAGTGTAGTCTTGCAAAATGTGAAATATATAATATTATATAAACAGTGCCATAGTGTTTTGGGTGAATGCAAATTTAAGAACCAGTTACCGAAAGCGGTCTCAAGACTTTCCAAAGCCTAAAGATTAATGGGTTGAACTTACTGACTGTTCATGGTTTGATATTGATTTTGACATTTTTCCAATCCTCCCCTGGTTGTTATTTTGAAATGTGTCCAGAAGTATTCAAAGAAAAATATCCCATACACTTAAAACTTGTTGATACTGTTTGATTGTTTCTGTGTTTATAGACACCTCCCACAGCTGAGGAGGCTGGTCATGTGGACCAAGTGAGAGTGGATGAGATCGGAGACAATACTGTAATTGTCTTTAAGCAAGGTGAGAAAAGACCGAGTGTCCTGGGTGTCATTCCACTACTTCTGATGTTATCATAAGATCTTTTATATTTAATATACTATAATTTTGTGTAACCTGTGTGAAAAACATTTCCTTATGCTTCACTTTATTAATCCGATGAAAAGTATATAAAATCAGATCTTTAGACATCATTTTACAAACTCATACAGTATTCTGTTTTATAAAGCATATATTATGTCAGCTGACTTGACAGTCAACCGATATTATTATATTGACAAAATCTTAGCCTCCAAGTTTTGATTAAAAATACCATACAAGTGATGGTTGTATATCATTTTCCTCACTGCATTTGTTGTCATGTGTAGAAAAGGAGGAGAGTGCCATCTGTACAATTGTTATCCGGGGTTCATCTGATAACATCATGGATGATATTGAGCGTGCAGTGGATGATGGTGTGAACACTTACAAGGCTCTCACAAAGGACAGGAGGCTTGTTCCTGGAGGAGGTGCAACTGAGATGGAATTGGCCAAACATGTCCGAGAATATGGAGAGGTGTGTAGTAACTACAGTGCATACTGTAGACTATCAGATTCTTCAGTCTGTCCCAGAAAGATCATAGGCGGGTGTGGTTTTGCGACGACCACACCATTTGACTGTAACAAGCTGCAGCTTAATGTCAGATCCCAACAGACCATTTTGAGTTTTGGGAGCCAACTCAAGGCTTGCCTGTATGGACTAACCTACCCACCACTTTAGTCAACCTACCCTGGTTTCACTTAATGGGTTACGACTCTTCCTCGATTTTCAGACTGTCCTTTTTGGATTCCATAACATTTAGAGGATCCTCATCAGTTTTGCGCTATACAAATATTTTGTTGTTATTATTGTTCAGCTATGTGTGTTCAGTAAGTGTTAATTAAGCATCCCTGAAAGGGCGCTTTTTTGTTTTCGCCTCAGTTTCCTCGCCGCCGCCACATTATGGTCTCCCTTGAATATGTCCCTTATTATTAGAAGGTTTCAAACCATATTTGGCAGTTATATACCTTAGGCGTGGGAAAATGTTTCTGCATGCTTAAATTTGACCTTTATGAAGGTCACATGATCAAAAACAATTTTTTTAAGTACACACCCGAGTACACAAAGCATTCCTCTAGTTCAGTTGTCAGTTTGGCATTAATGCCTTGAAGTAATATAATAAAGGACAGAAAGGTAATTCCCTTGATGGGAGCCACTGAAATGCAATTGACTTGGGAGCAAGTCAGTGGAGTTTAGGGAGATGAAGAAATGGGATGTGGATCGTATTTCAGGATATATGAAGCATGTATAGGTGTATGACTGTATGGTAGTGTGTGTGAAAGTAGATGTAAAGCTAGTCCTTTATGAAGGTTGCAATATTTGGTGGGTAATACACTTGTCTCCCGATTTTCAGATCATGCGTTCATATCCAGCTTTCACCTGAAGTGGGAAAGCCGAAACTTGCTTCCTGGTGCCAGATGGTTTTTAGTGCAGAATCTTGACCAAATTGTATTCACAACTTTCCTCCATTCACTCACCTACTGCATGTGCTATGACCTACAGACTGTATGGTGTTAAATGTGGTGTTAAACCTAAATCAAATAAGATTACAAGACTTAAAAGAGAGGGGCGACGGTAGCGCAGTGGTAACACTGGCTTTCTACCTCCTATCAGAGTTGGAATCTGACCCAACCTCGAATGGAAAAGCCTGTAGGAAAAGCAATGCAGTTGGTCAGCAGTCACAATATGCCAATAACTGAATAAACTAAAGACTAAAATACTGCAAAGATTAAAGGGTGATCAGTTATATAGTTAACTGTTGGTTTTAAGTGTACGCCATTTGCAAAATATATTGGTACTTCTAAGCAATGTCAAAAATTTGTTTTATAACTTAATTTATTTTGTTTAGACATGTCCAGGGTTGGAGCAGTATGCCATCCAAAGGTTTGCCCAGGCCTTCCATACATTGCCAAAAGCTTTAGCAGAAAACACGGGTGTCAAGGTATGTACAAATTGCATCATTATTCAATAAATTCCAGGGATTAAGATATTTTATTGGAGCAAGTGTAACTGAAGAGTAGCAGAGAGTATGAACTGCAGTGATAAAATTGATGGGAGTTTCATCATTTAAGTGAAATGTGTGACTTCATATTATGTGTTTGAATGCAGAATAAAACCTCATACGAATTTCCACAGTGAAGACAATTACTTTGAGTGGCACGATTACAGATATAATGTGACACTTGTATCGGTATTGGTGTATTTTTCAGAGCAATGAAGTGATATCAAAACTCCAAGCTGCTCATAATGACAAACAGCAACACATGGGTTATGACATTGAGGTGAGTCACATTTTATGCATCAAAATAAACCATTACCAGTGTAAAAACTCGGCATGCAGTTTGTTGGGAGTAGTGTTGTGTTCCATTTTACACCCAGTTTAGCATCTTCAAATTAAGTGTCACAGCCAGTGGCAGATTGCCAGTGCTAGAGATAGTAATTCTTTCATAATTGTCTAAAAATGTTGTTTCGTGTTTTTGATCTCCTGTTAATTCAGGGCAGAAGTAACAAATCATACTGTAAAGTTCAAATCTCATACCTGGCCTTCAGTGGGACATATGAGTGTTTCTTGCCAATATCTGATAGGTTAACATGATACATCTTGACTAATTCGTATTTGCTTCTTTCATACAACTGCAAGTCATGTCTGCTATTTTATTATATAGAGTTTGATCCTTAACCTATCTTGTTCTTTGTGGCCTAGTGGGTTAGCAGGTTTGGCATCTATAATCACAGGCTGTCACCTCTGTGTGAGTTCAACTCCCACAAATGAGAAAGCTGAGGACCTGTCCAAATATGACCCAGACTGGTGAATGGGATGTAAACCCCCAGCTTTTGACTTTGAAGTATGACTGAACAACTCAGCTGGGAACTGACATAATCAATTCCTTAACACGATATGGGTTGAAATAGACCCAGGTTTTTAGCGGTTAAAAAGTCTATTTCTTTGTAGGCTGAGGCAGCAGCCATCACAGATGTGGTGAAGAAGGGGATCCTAGATCTGTACCTCACTAAGTATTGGGGAATCAAGTTTGCAACACAAGCTGCATGCACTGTACTCCGAGTGGACCAGGTAATGTATAATTAAATTACCAGAAACTTCAGAAGACACAACGCTGTTGATAGGTTTGCTGATTAAATCACACTCTTACGTCTGGTGAGGGCCAAAATGATCAGCATAATATGTTAACTGTGTCCATTGTTTAGCATGTTATAGGAAATACCGAAAAGGACACATGGACATGTGTCCCAGATATAAACAAACAATATTGCAGATCTCTATATACTAAAATATTACAGGCAAGTGTTACACATTTTAATTTTTAACTTATGTCGATATGCTAGAAAAGAAGAAAATTCACCCAAATCATTGGATATTTTGCCACTAATGTCATATTTTCAATATAAAATACAGATAAAATACCTTTATTTGATATCTTAATGTGTTGTGACGTCAGATATTACGGATACTCATGATTGCACTAAGTTCTACAAAGACAGTTAACAGGTCCATCATTTTTGGTATCAGCTAGTGCTTTGATAATCTCGTATTCGGTTCTAAATCCAGTGTATGGCAACAAGTAGGATGCACGGAGAGCCTGTGCTGACTTCCTTACATTTGACTTCTTAAGTTATTTAAATGTTATTTGACAAAAAATAAACTTTTATTGCGTTAATACATCCTATCCAATGGACAATAGCTTAACCGGTCGGCGCAGACCGGCCCGCCAAAAGCCAGAAAAAGACGTCCTGTGTTACCACCGGCTGGCCGGTCCGTAGTACTGTGCACTCCCCAGATGGCGCCTCGTACTTCCTTCCTGTCTAGACAACCCGACGTCATAGCATCTTTTTCGTTTGGCACGTGTACTGTGCAGACGTGTTTTCAACATCTCCAGAGTTTTAAAAGAAAAGTGTGCATTATGGCGGATTTTCGACCTTATTTGGGAATATTTTAGTGTAGAAATGTTATCTTCATATCAAGCACGGATATACCTTAAGAAATCTGCTGGAAACGCTCCCTAGCTGACTCAATTTAGTGTTGATGATAGGGCAGTAATCGACGAGATATATGAAGGCAGCCATTTTTTTTTCTAGTTTCCTCCCATTCAACCATGGTGTTGTTAGGGGCAGATCGACAATATTAAGGAAATAACAGGCTACTTACAGGTATTTTTATCCGTGTCTTTTGTTGAATGTCCCTTCTGTAACTTCCCAGTTCAATCACCATAGAAACGTCTTTTCTAGTACTACGAAGAGAAATCACGGACAACTTCAATCTACGTAGTTTTGAACACTGCAAATAGAAGGAATTCCCCAAGAGGTGCATTCTTCAGAGCGCACTGGTACCGACTTCTCTGCTGTAAAGCATCAGTCACACCAGCCTAGCTCGAGTATTTAGTGTTTTTTCATCAGAAGCAAGAGATGAATTCTTCAGATTTCTTCAGAGCGCACTGGTCCAGACATCTTTGCTTTAAAGCATTAGTCGACCGGTAAGCTTATATATATATGTACATCAGCAGCAAGAGATGAATTCTTCAGATTTCTTCAGAGCGCACTGGTCCAGACATCTTTGCTGTAAAGCATTAGTCGACCGGCAAGCTCATGTTCAGCCGACCTCACCTAGTATTTACATAGAAGGAACTTCATCTTTGATCACTCTCAGTCCCTCCCTTGTGGACCCGGCACTTGTGTCGGTAGTAAGGGAGGTGGATGGCCAGGAAACTGGTTTGAGTGTACAGCCGGCTGAGAAGAAGAACCGACTTCAGACCGGCCAGGAATTTCATCTACAGAGCGCACTGGCCCAGGCTTCTCTGCTTTAAAAGCATCAGCCGACCGGCCAGCTCAAAAGAACGCAACCTCTGACGTCATATCCAGTCAGCCAATCGCGTGTCCTTCCGACTAATCACGAAGCAGGTCACGTGTTTTCACCGAACACGGAGGTCGGAAGAGCGTTCTTTCAGAACTCACGTCTACTGTCATTCCAGTCCCTGCTTTGCAGACCCGGCCTGGTTGTCGGTAGTGGGGTTTTGTGGACTGTAAAGTTGCCGGCAAAGCATCACACAAAAGAACGCGAATACTGACATCATCTCCAGTCAGCCAATCGCGTGTCTTTCCGACCAATCACGAAGCAGGTCACGTGTTTTCACCGACCAGGAAGGTCGGAAGTGCGTTCTTCAGAACTCACGTCTACTGTGATGCCAGTCCCTGCCTTGCAGACCCGGCTTCGTTGTCGGTAGTGGGGTTTGTGGATGATCAGAATACTGCGCATTTGCATGTTTAAGTGTCACAAAGAACGCCACAACTGACGAGCTCCAATCAGCCAATGGCGTGTCTTTCCGACCAGCAAGCTGGTCACGTGACACACCGAACACCAAGTGTTTCTAAATATAGCTCACAAGGGCTTTCCCAGCAACTGTCAAATCTACAAATAAGACGTGCGATTTAAGAAATACTTTAATTAATGGAGGAAACCTACAGCAAGCTGAATTCAACACAAAAGATAGTTGTAAAATTGCTTTAGCAATTGGTTACAGAGTGTACCGACCAGTATACCGGCTACACAGCCTTGTACACTTGCTTCAACAAGTGGTTACAGAGTGTACCGGCTGGTACTGGCTACACAGCCTTGTACACTTACTTCAACAACTGTTTACAGAGTGTACCGACTGGTACTGGGCTACACAGCCTTGTACACTTGCTTCAACAACTGGTTACAAAGTGTACCGGCTGGTACTGGCTACACAGCCTTGTACACTTGCTTCAACCTACTGGTTGCAAAGTCTACTAACAGGGTGCTGGCTACACAGTCCTTACTGTACAGTGCTTCACCCAACTGGTTACATATAGACCAGTAGCTGTCTAAATTCATGGGTGACTCCAGCCTGCCAGTTTTGCCAGTTACAGAGATTTACTGGTTACAGGAAATTACCGGTTACAGAGACCTGGTACCTGACAGCGTTGCCCAAGGTCAGCCCTTTTTTCAAATAACAATTACTGTGTGAATGCTGCACCTTGCAGGCAGCTGGTCTAGGGCAAGAGTGTAAAATGTGAAGAGTTGACCGGACCACAACAAGAACAGAGAGACTGTTAACTTGGATCATTGTCACCAGACCGGACTAGTGTCCAGAGGGACCGGAAATGTTTGTCAGACTTCCAGTTCCAAATGTGGAACACAATCTGCCTGTAGGATCTAGACTAAATCCCTTTCGGGAACCTTGGAAGCCTTGGGGGCTGTACCCAAGACCAACTTGACAAGGTCACCAAAAATCCATCAGCTTATGGACAAGATACAGTCGAGCCAGTTCAAAATCCCTGGGCTTCTTCAGCTGACCTTTCTTGGTTCCAAAACTACACAGCTGTTGAGACCTATTCTAGGTCTGGTTAAACCAAGCCTTTCGGAGACCATCAGGACCTCCCTCCAACAAGGGGAGTGGGTTACCTCAGTAGATTTCAAGGACGCCTACTTCCATATACCTATACAGGAACAATCCAGGAAATACCTGAGATTTCACATCCAAGGTCGGGCATACCAGTTCAGGGCCCTGCCATTGCGGTTTGTCCACAGCATCCTTGGCGTTCGCCGTGATCCCAAAGGAGGTGAAACTGATGGCCATACACAAGGTTTTTAAAAATCCTCCAGTACCTAGACAACTGGTTGGTGAGAACCAGATCCTACCAGACTTGTCTCCAACATACACAGGAACTAGTAAATTAAGTGTCAGCAACTGGGTTGACTGATGAACTTAGAGAAATCAGAGCTGGAGCCCAAACAAGACTTCAATTTTGTAGGCTACCAGTTCGACTTCAGGTCTGATCGGTTCCGACCGACTCTGGACCGGTGGCAGAACCTTCAAGAGACTATGTTTAAACTGCTATCCCTACCGGCTTGCCCGGTCCGGGAATTCATGTCCTTGATAGGTTACTAACAGCTACAGAAAAGCAAGTTCATCTAGGCCGACTTCATATGAGACCCATACAGTGGCAGCTCAAAAAAAAAAAAAAAAAAAAAAAAACTGGAGGGTACCAGAATCACTAGAAAAGGTGATCCAAGTCCCCAGGTCCCTGCACCCCCATTTACAATGGTGGCTGAAGGAAGACAATGTACTTACAGGCCAACCATTACACCCATTAAAGCATACTCTGCAAATATTTACAGACGCATCAATAGCAGGGTGGGGCGCTCACTTAAACGAGCACACTGCAGGAGGAACCGGGTCCCTTCCGGGAAGAAGCTGCACATAACTATCTAGAACTTAAAGCAGTCTTTCTGGCTTTAAAAGAGTTCCAAGACCTTTGCTCAAACAAGATAGTACTTGTAGCAACCGACAACACCACAGTAGTGTCATACATAAACAAGGAAGGAGGCATGAGGTCGGGCCCACTTGTGCCCTACTATGGAGAATCTTGACCTGGTGTACCAGGAAACAAGTGACTCTAAGCCTGACACATTCCAGGCTGGCTGAATGTGGTAGCGGACAAGCTATCCAGGCTAGGCCAGACCATCCAAACAGAGTGGTTTCTCCTTCCAGAGGTCTTCCACTCAATCTGCAGCAGGTGGCACCAGCTCAAATAGACTTATTTGCCATGAGGTTCAACAACAAGTTGCCTCTGTTTGTGTCACTGGTACCGGATCCCCTGCCCACAGCAGTAGATACGCTCAGTCGGCCATGGTAGGATCTGGAAGCATACACCTTCCAACCATCAACCATAGTGGGCAAAGTGGTGGAGGAGTTGCAGGACTCCCCATGCAAGAGAATCATTCTGATTGCTCCGGGGTGGCCCAACATGCCTTGGCTTTGGGATCTAGTGGCCATGTCCAGTCAAATCCCACTGAGCCTGCCCAATTGGCCCAACCTGTTGACAGCCATTCAATCAGATCCCTCACAGAAATCTGACAAATCCTAATCTTCATGCAGGGCTCCTAGAGCCTCAGCAATCGAGGAGCAGGGCTTGTCCGAGGCAGTGGCAGCAAGAATTGAGGCTCCTCAAAGGGGATCACTCAGATCAGTCTATGAGGCAAGTTGGCCTTTTTACAAGTGATGTATCACTCCTCAGGTGGACTTCGGGGCCCCCCCCCCTGAAAAGTCAGTTGCTGACTTCCTTATGTACCTGTTCCAGGACAGGAAGTTGCAGCCCAGCACCATTGATGGTTACAGGTCAGCCATTACTGATAGACTGGGAAATTCGCCCATCAAGATCAGTAAGGATGAAAATCTCACTCGTCTCCTGGATAGTTTCCACTGAGACAGACCCAAAGGCCGGAAGGGAATCCTCTCCTGGAACCTCTCCCTGGTTTTTGCACCAGCTGACAAGGGTCATTTTGAACCAATTAAAGAGGCCTCCTTGAAGCATTTGACCTTCAAGACGGTATTCCTCTTGGCCCTTGGGTTGGGCAAGTGCAGAAGTGAGATTCATGCTTGGCAAACTGATATATTGGACACCAATCCGATTGGTCAAGGTGTCCCTGTATCCATCGCCCAGCTTTCTATCCTAGAATCAGCTGGCCATAGAGGGTCCAGACAGTGTGGCCCCTGGGGTTATAACAGCCCTGGCCCCAACTCTGGATAGATCCCTCAAGTTTGACAGGTCCCTCTGTCCGGTCAGAGCATTGTGCTACTATTTGGACAGGACCTCAGACATCAGGCAGAATAAGGAGGTGGGTTTTTGTCCCCTTTCAGAAAGGTTTCAACAAAGACATCTCACCTGCCACTATCTCCTCTTGGATCAAGCAGACTGTGATCCTATGTTATGAGCTCTCTGACCAGGAGGCCCACACTTGACATCAGGTTAAAGCCCATGATGTCAGGGCCTTTGCTGCTTCTAAGGTCTTCCAGTCGGGAGTCTCCTTTGATACAATCTTGTCAGCCTGCCATTGAAGTCACAATACCTTCACACAGCTCTATATGAAGGGCTGGGCTTGGGCTGATTCAGAGCTTTACCAATTGGGCTCGGTAGTGGCTGCTCAGCAGATCCACAAGTGGCCCTTAGATTGAGGAGATTTGTATATGCGCATAACAGTTCTTCATGTACATAAGAATTAAGAGTGGCGTGCTTCCTTCGGGAGGTTTATTGGCATTCTGGGACTGAACTCATCCCTCTCCTCCCCTACCTCAGAGCAGGTCTGCAAAAGGGGGGGGGGGGGCGACGGCCGTATAGCCCCGGGTAACCGGCTGCTGGCAACCGACCATGGCCTTACAGGGTTTCCTGACCTTAAAGTCAACCCAGGCCTGGACCTATAGGTCTCCTGACGAAGTCAGCCTAGGCCGTAGGTTAAAATTTGCTATTACTTGTGAGTTCACATAAGTCCCTAGTAACTTACCCGCCGACCAAGCGGTAGTTATTCAGCTATTGTCCATTGGATAGGATGTATTAACGCAATAAAATTGCAAATTTAATAAGTAAATTAAATTTTTATAAGTTAATACCCTATCCAATGGACACACAAGACCCTCCCACCGACCCCGCTATCAGCTTACTAGGGGCCTAATAGGTTTAGACAACGAAAAAGATGCTATGACGTCGGGTTGTCTAGACAGGAAGGAAGTACGAGGCACCATCTGGGGAGTGCACAGTACTACGGACCGGCCAGCCGGTGGTAACACAGGACGTCTTTTTCTGGCGTTTGGCGGGCCGGTCTGCGCCGACCGGTTAAGCTATTGTCCATTGGATAGGGTATTAACTTATAAAAATTTAATTTACTTATTAAATTTGCAAATTTGTCTGTTATAACATCACATCTCTCCATTCCTTGTCTTGTCATAGTGACTGAAACATTAGTTAATTGCCAAGTTGATGCGACAACTTTCAATGTGTTGCTGTTTTCAAAGAGAAAGTTAAAAAGTACAGACACGTTTGAATGTTTAAGAATATTAATGGTTAAATACTTGTAACAATACTTGCACTGTATTAACAAATGGTTATTTTGATGAATTTCAGATCATTATGGCCAAACAAGCGGGCGGACCGAAGCCTAAAGAGAACAAAGATTGGGATGAGGACTAGTACACAGTCTTGTGTTAGGATCTTTTCTATTTGTCTAGTTGTGTGTGTAACCAGGTGTTGCTCTGTCGTTGACTATTCTTTATTTATATGAAATGTAAACCAAGGGCACATTTATTTTTGCTGTGGAAATTTGGAGAAGAATATTAAAAAATACATTTAAAATTAGTATACCAAATTTTATTTTGTTGGGAGTTATTTCAAGACAATTGTAAAAAGTCCATTTAAATCTTACTTTATTTTATTTATTGTACTAACACCAAGAAGTAACAAATTTGGACACCAAGTGAATTGCATTGGTTTACACTACACTTTCACTCTTGTCCTGTGAATCATGGATTGGTATGTGCATTGCCATTTTCCTTTTGCAGTATGGAGAAAATATATAGTGCTATGGTTCATTAAAAGTATTTTCTTCTTCATATTTGCAGGATTATGACTAATTCTGCAGGTCAAAATCAAAATGATATAAATTATTGGGTATTGAGTTGCTGTAAGATTTTTAAAGTGGTGGATTTTACTTTTTTCTGGTCTGTAAAGTCTTCCAAAATGTGTTCTTTTCACTATTTAAGAGATTAATAATGTGTAAGTAAATTTTGACTTTTGTATCACTTTTTAAGGACTATTAAAATAGACATTTCAATGATTTGTGGAGTAAATGCCTGTTAATTCATGAGTTAGAAGAATTCTTTCAAAGTTCCATCAGAATTATTATCATGAGGAACAGCGTCAATTTGCCTATATTTTCAGATTGTATTTTTGGTACCAATAAATAATTACATATTTATTACTGCGATCTACTTTAAATGTTAATGATTTTTTGTGCACTCATTTTTTACTGTTCATTTTTTGTACATCAGTTCAAATATAAAGTAAATGTGATGCATTCATAATAAACAATCTTGTATTGAAAAAACTTTTCTTTTCACACACCTTTAATGGGCCTTCTTCAGAATTGATAAATTCTTTAATATTTAGACTTGGGACATCACAGCCACCCTGTCTTTTTCAATAGGTTCACTAGTTTGGGTAGGGCTTTACAATTGGTTATCTGGTTTTACGCCAGAAAAAGATGTCCTGTGCAGCACACCGGCAGGACCTGCCATATGGTGTGTGGTTGCCAGGTGGCATGCCTTACTTCCTTTCTGTCTAGACAATATGACATCATAGCATCTTTTTTGTTTGGCGCAAGTGCAATTAGTCGTCTTTTTGAAGTGGCATATTTTTTTTTTGTAAAATACTCTGTTAAGAGACTTTATTTTGAATCTTGCACTCCATATGCACACATTGCTTTGAGAAGGGGTCAGGTACGGATCCTTGTGTGTTGAAGAAAGATTGTGAACTCACTGACTTCTGCTCAAAAGTCACAATTGGCTACCCAAACTTTGTAAAGAGAAAGGAAAGAAAACAGTCAGTCCCCAGCTTGTTGAGCCAGGTTCTGTTAAGATCCTAGGGGAAGTAGATACTAGTGATGCTGTTAGGCAGAAATCTTCAACTGCTGCCAGTATCTCCGATAAGAGGAAGGCAAAGCCTGGGAAGAGCAAAGAATCCACCAAGAAGAAAGCGAAGTCCAGTACGTCTTCTCTTGAGGAGATCCAACAACTGGATTCTGAGTGGTCAGAATGCTTTTCTTGAGGCCATGCTGTTGGCAAGAAGCTTTCAACCTACCGGTCAGCCGACCTTTCACAACATTACAATGCCAGTATCACCAATGAAAGGGGGTACACTTCCTTCAGATAGACCTTTTATACAGCCCGGACTGGTCAGTCAGACCTCAAGCGAGCTAGTTGCCAGTTCTGGTGAGGTGACTTCTACCACCCAGGCCCCTGCCAGTGTTCAGCAGGAGGTTCGACCTGTTACATCGGCTTCTGTTAATGACTCAGTCTACCGGACCGTTGATCCAGTTCACTGCCAGCCAGGCCCCTGCTGGTACCTACCACGAGGGTCGACTTCTCACATCAGTTTCTGTTGAAGAAATGTCTGTTAATCAACCTACTAGACAAGTCGGCCAGTCTACTACTAGCCAGGTCCCTGCTGATAATTTGCAAGAGGGTCGACCTGCTACTGTAACCAGTGAGATGCCAGTGCCTAAGCCTGTTAGACTGGCCAGTTGACTACTGCTCCACAACCGGTCACCGTTATTCATGACAAGCCTCTGTCTTCTACTTCATCTGAAGTCTGTCCAACTGCCAGCTGAAGACTGACTTTGCTGCAAATTAGAGATATTGAACTTGACACAAAGAATAACAAGCCGACAAAACAACAGAGCTTTCACCAGAATTGCTCAACCTAACCAGAGAACATAAGGACTTCTTGCAGAAGGGTGAATGGATAACATCCATAGATTCCATGGATTACATTACTTGTACCAATAAATCATAGTCCACGAAATGCCTGCGTTTTCATGTTTAGGGTCGGCCCTACCAATTCAAAGCATTACCATTTGGTCTGTCCACTACTACAATGGAATTCACAACAGTAGTCAAGGAAGTCAAACTGATGGCTCAAAATAAGGGTATAAGAATCTATCAGTACCTAGACGATTGGTTGGTCAGAGCCACATCCCACCAAACTTGTTTCCAGCATACCCATACCTTCGTAGCTCTGTGCTAGGAATTAGGAAACCAAGCAGATCTTCGAGACTGTAGGCTACCAGTATGACCTCAGAGAGGGCAAAGACAGACCCACATTGGAACAGTGGCAGACCTTAAAACTTCAGGATCTTCTCGACACCTTCCTGTCGGGTCATGTATGCGGTTAGGTATCACTCAGGCGTGTTAACAGCAACAGAGAAGCAAGTTCACCTGTGCAGAAGGGGAAACCTGTTCCAGATATTTTCTCAGTTTGGAAAAGCAAAGGCAGCAAAGTAACAACATTCAATGTGTTGGTACTGAAAAAGGCTTTGTAAAACAAGACAACAAATTACTTGACGAATTAGTTAAATAGTATGAAAACCTCTATAAACAAGCAGATATATCTAGTGAAAACATCAGAGGCTATTTGTAGAATGTTACATTCTGTAAATCTTTAGATGAGAAAGATGGGCAACTCTGTGACAAAATTATATCGAAGAAAGACTAAAAACAAGTAGTTCAAAATTTGAAAAAGAATAAGGCACCAGGCTTACATGGCCTCTCAAATGAATTCTACCAAACATTTTGGGAACGGCTTGAGGATTTATACTAAAATATGTTGCAAGAATCTTTTCAAACAAGTATATTGCCAATTCGTTTTAATATTTATATCCCCAGACGAAAGTTGGGGATATATTGGATTCAGGTCCGTCGCGCCACCGTAGAAATTTCCTTGTGTACGCAATAACTCAAAAACGGATCAGTATTTTTTTTCAAACTTGGTACACATGTTAAGGGTGCCAAAGGAAGATCCCTATTTTAAGGTGACCTTAAACTCCCAATAATAAAAAACTTATGGCCACCTTAAGATCAGAAATTTGACTTTTGGCCACTTAGAGCCCTCTAGGTCACAAACTATGAGGCTCATCTGGCCAAAATTTTACCTGAGAACACATTAGTATATTCTTAGTGCATGTGCCGAAAATCAAGACTTTAAGTTAAAGAGAAAATTGTGTTTGAGGCCCATAAAGACCCCACTTAGGGACTTTTTCCAGCATTTTTCACATATTTTGCCCTATAATTTGGAAGTGGTAATTCTGATGAGTCTCAAACTGCACTAGGTATAACTTTTATATGTAATCCTTGTCTATGAAAAATTTAAGGGCAGTAGGTTTACCTGTAAGGTCGACTTAAGGTCTCAAAATTGCCCACTGAGACCCAATTTATGGACTTCTTGTCATTTTCAAGCACTGCAGCTTTCAAACTATGTCTCGCATCTAAGTGAAATATCATCTGGGAATGTATCGATATGTTTTTCTTATATGTGCTCCAAAATTTAGGCCTTTAAGTAGACATTTAACCAGTGTATGAGGACCATAGACACCCACCCGAGTGACTCTTTAAGACATTTTTCACATATTTTGCCCTGTAACTTGGAAATGGTAAGTCTGAGAAGTTTCAAACTGTATTAGGTATACATTCTGCGTGTAATCTTTGATTGTGAAAGATTGTAAGTCTGAAGCTTTAATTTGAAGGTCACATTGAGGTCTCTAAAAGGCCCACAGAGACCCAATATTTGGACTTTTTGCCACTTTTAAGCCCTGTGACTGTTGAACTATGTGAGTGATAGAGCTGAAATCCCATCTGGGAATATATTATTATGTTATTTGTACATGTGCCAAAAATAAAGGATTTAAGTAGACATTTAATCTGTGTATGAGAACCATAGACTCTCACCAAGTGACCTTTTTGACATTTTTTTCTGTATTTTGCCCTGTAATTTGGAAATGCTAAGTGTGACAAGCCTCAAACTGTATTATATATAATTATATCCCCAGACGAAAGTCGGGGATATATTGGATTCAGGTCCGTCGCGCCGCCGCCGTAGAAATTTCCTTGTGGACGCGATAACTCAAAAACAAATTAATATTTTTTTTTCAAACTTGGTACACATGTTAAGGGTGTCCAAAGGAAGATCCCTATTTTAAGGTGACCTTAAACTCCCAATAAAAGAGAACTTATGGCCACCTTAAGGTCAGAAATTGCACTTTTGGCCACTAAGAGCCCTCTAGGTCACAAACTATGATGCTCAGCTGGCTGAAATTTCACCTGAGAACACATTAATATGTTCTTAGTACATGTGCCGAAAATCACGACTTTAAGTTGAGGAGAAAATTGTGTTTGAGGCCCATAAAGACCCCCACTTAGGGATTTTTTGCTATATTTTTCACATATTTTGCCCTATAATTTGGAAGTGGTAACTCTGATGAGTCTCAAACTGCACTAGGTATAACTTTGATATGTAATCCTTGTCTGTAGAAAATTTTAGGGCTGTAGGTTTACCCAAAGGGGTCGACTTAAGGTCTCAAAAGTGCCCACAGAGACCCAATTTATGCACTTTTTGCCACTTTCGAGCACTGTAGCTTTCAAACTATGTCTCTCATCTAAGTTAAATATCATCTGAGAATATATCTATGTGTTTTCTTATATCTGCCCCAAAATTTAGGCCTTTAATAGACATTTAACCTGTGTGTGAGGACCATAAACACCCACCCGAGTGACCCTTATAAGACATTTTTCACATATTTTTCCCTGTAACTTGGAAAGGGTAAGTCTGAGAAGTTTCAAACTGTATTAGATATACATTCTATGTGTAACCTTTGAATGTGAAAGATTTTTAGTCTGAAGCTTTGATTTGAAGGTCACATTGAGGTCTCTAAAAGGCCCACAGAGACCCGATATTTTGCCTTTTTGCCACTTTTAAGCCCTGTGACTGTTAAACTATGTTACTGATAGAGCTGAAATCTCACCTGGGAATATATCATTATGTCATTTTTACATGTGCCAGAAATAAAGGCTTTAAGTAGACATTTAACCTGTGTGTGAGGACCATAACACCCACCCGAGTGACCCTTTTTAGACATTTTTCACATATTTTTCCCTGTAACTTGGAAATGGTAAGTCTTGAGAAGTTTCAAACTGTATTAGATATACATTCTATGTGTAACCTTTGATTGTGAAAGATTTTAAATCTGAAGCTTTGATTTAAAGTTCACATTGAGGTCTCTAAAAGGCCCACAGAGACCCAATATTTGGACTTTTTGCCACTTTTAAGCCCTGTGACTGTTAAACTATGTGACTGATAGAGCTGAAATCTCATCTGGGAATATATTATTATGTTCTTTTTACATGTGCTGAACATCAAGGCCTTTAGTAGATATTTAACCTGTGTATGACGACCATAGATACTCACCCGAGTGACCCTTTTTAGACATTTTTTACATATTTTGCCTTGTAACTTGGAATGGTAAGTCTGAGAAGTTTCAAACTATATTAGATATACATTCTATGTATAATCTCTGATTGTGAAAGATTTTAAGTCTGAAGCTTCAATTTGAAGGTCACATTGAGGTCTCTAAAAGGCCCACAGAGACCCAATATTTGGACTTTTTGCCACTTTTCAGCCCTGTGACTGTTAAACTATGTGACTGACAGGGCTGAAATCTCAACTAGGAATACATTATTAAGCGTCTTCTTTTTCCATGTACCGAACATCAAGGCCTGTAGTAGACATTGAACCTGTGTATGACGACCATAGACACTCATCCAAGTGACCTTTTTTGACATTTTCTACTGTATTTTGCCCTGTAATTTGGAAATGCTTAGTGTGACAAGTCTTAAACTGTATTATATCTAATTTTTGTTTGTTATGTATGTCCCCCAAAAAGTTTCAGATCTGTAGTTTAATTGCTAAGGTCTCTTTAACAATTGTAAAATGCCCACAGAAACCCAATTTATGGACATTATGCCACTTTAAAGCCCTGTAACTGTCAAACTATGTGGGTCATAGAGCTGAAATCTTTGAATTTTTAAAAGGAAGTGCCTGTCTCTTTAAATTTTGAATATTAATGATGTTATGGCTATCTTAGTCTTTTAAGAACTTATTTTTGTGTGTTGTACCTCTGCTTGCTGAGTTTTTAACTCTTTAAAATGAAACTGGTTAAACATATTCAAGTAGGCAAAATGGACACTGTTATTTTCTGGTGAGCTTTAAGTCCCAATATTAATAAAAATATATCCTTATGTAGTAAAACTAGGGGATTTTTAACCCTCAACTAGCCCAGTTTTATTCAACTTGCCTCAGTTAATTTTGACACAGCTCCTACAGTTATGAACTCATTTCAGTTGATAATCACATACTTAAAATTCTCAATTCTTTTTGTATTTGATTACCTCTTTGATATATATCAGATTGTTTGTTTACCATTTATGCTGTAGTCCCAACCCACATCCCCCACCCACCTCTGGGACCTCCAGCTATATTGAGTGACACTAAATAAACAAAGGTATTTAGTGATATCAAATGAGAAACAAAGAACTCAATGGGGTTGCAGATCTTGTGTAATAGTGAGAGAGGTGTGGAGAAGGGGAGAGGGGTGGGGTAGGAGGTGGTGGGCTTCATCATATAACACAAAGGGGAGTCAGAACTGAGATTGTGTCACATATTTAGGTTGCATATATATGGACCACATATATAGGAATAGAGGAAATGAATAACTGAAAACAATTTACAAATTCTATAAATAATATAATAAAATAATAATATAAATAATTTTTTTTTAAATAATATTTTATTTGTGAACAAATATAGAAACAGATATGCGCTTTTGGGATTATGAATTTTAGAATGGACATTCAATCATCAATCATTTAAATACTTTGAAATTAGGTTAAGAGTTATCATTGCAGGAAGATTGAAAAGTATGATGTTGAGTTAAAAATAATATTTTATTTGTCAACAAATATAGAAAGAGATATGCTCTTTTGGGATTATTATTTTAGAATGGACATTCAATCATCAATCATTTATTAATAAATACTTTGAAAATAGGTTTAGAGTTATCATTGCAGGAAGATTGAAAACATAATTTGAGTTATGTATTCGGCGTCTGGGGATACACCATCTTCTTGGGAAGATACAAACAGAGTAGATTGATGTGCTGAAGTTCATATAATAATGGGTAATTATGCTTTAAAAAATTCCCGATCAAAACCTGTGGCGTGAGTGATGACCTGTCTGGGGATATGTTGGCGCCGAGTTGGCCCAATCTAGTTTTTAAGTTATTTATATGGACAGACAGACAAACAAATATTATTATATTGCATATAAGCATAACATATACATGTATTTAGGAAAGCCTCATTGTATCCCCGAAAAGCGGGGATACTGTGGATCATGCACAGTCATTGTCTGTGTCCTTATACGCGTAAACAATTGCGTGTGTGCAGAGATTTTTTGTGTTCAGCCTACAAGACACATTTCTGTTGGGATTTCTTTTAAACTTGGCAAGTGGATTGCTATAGCAGAGATCTAGCCATCCTATTCTTTGGAAGCCCAGGAGTCAAAATTATGCTCTGGGGAGTCAAGAACATCAAAAATTTTGACTTGTAACTTGAAAACTATTGCATTTAGAGAATTTTGTTTAAATATGTTATTCAGCTACTTTTGGGTCAGCTATAACATAGTAAAATTGAAGACCTGTAGCTCATTGCATAGCCAAGTAATAGCCACTTTGAGGTTCTCAATGTTGAGTAAATCAGTTGTAACTTGAAAACTATTGCAAAAGTGCTTATAACTCCTTTATTATTGGTCCTAGAGGTTTGCAATGTGAAACCAACCTATAAGAAATCATGGGTTAGGAATCTTCTGATGTGGTCAGATTTGACCTTGGGCCCCTCCTTCAAGATCAAACAGGGATAGCCAAATTCAAAAGTGCTTATAACTTGCTTATTATTGGTCCTAGATGTTTGCGATGTGAAAACAACCTGTAGGAAATCATAGGTTAGGAATCTTCTGATGTGGTCAGATTTGACCTTGGGCCCCTCCTTCAAGGTCAAACGAGGATAGCCAAACTTAAAAGTGCTTACAACTCACTAATTATTGGTCCTAGAGGTTTGGGATGTGAAACCAACCTATAGAAAATCATAGGCTAGGAATCTTCTGATGTGGTCAGATTTGACCTTGGGTCCTTCCTTCAAGGTCAAATGAGGAAGCCAAAGTTAAAAGTGCTTATAACTCACTTATTATTGGTCCTAGAGGTTTGCAATGTGAAACCAACCTATAGGAAATCATGGACTGGGAATCTTCTGCCTCAATCCCTTTTACGGGGATACACTGCTGGCTCGCAATAGAGCAAGCGGCATAAATCTAGTTTTTGTTTGTTATCTATGTCCCCCAAAAGTTTGAGATCTGTAGTTTAATTGCTAACGTCACTTTAATGATTCTAAAATGCCCACAGAGACCCAATTTATGGACACTGTGCCACTTTAAAGCCATGTAGCTTTCGAACTATGTGGCTCATAGAGCTGAAATCTTTGAATTTTTCAAAGGAAGTGCCTGTCTATGTACATTTTGAATATTAATGATGTTATGGCTATCTTAGGCTTTTAAGAACTTATTTTTGTGTTTTTATCCCTCTGCTTGCTGAGTTTTTAACTTTTAAAAATGAAACTGGTTATACATATTCAAGTAGGGCAAATGGACACTATTATTTTCTTATGAGCTTTGAGTCTCAATATTAATGAAATTATAGCCTTATGCAGTAAAAATAGGGGATTTTTTACCCTTAACTAGCCCAGTATTATTCAACTTGCCTCAGTTAATTTTGACACAGCTCCTGCAGTTATGAACTTATTTCAGTTGATGATCACACATTTACAATTCTGAATTATTATTATAAATCTGTTCTTGTGCTTTAATAATTTATATTTAAATGTGGAGGTATAATTTTCCTGTTGTACATTCCTTATTTATATATTTGATTTTTTTTTAAATAGATAGACTGGACCATTTATGATTTCTGAGTATTTTATTACTCCTTTTATATATATCAGAGTGTTAGATCTTCAGTAAGAGTGTTTGATGTTTAATTAGATGATCATCATACATCAGTCAGATTTATACTGTATCTTCTTTTTTTTTGTTCTATACAGATGAAAAAAGCACTCATCCTCTTTGTTTAAGCAGTATGGTGGTATAAAATCTGGCATATGTAGCACTATATTAACTAAAACTTCATTGTTTGCAAGGAACTGAGAGGTGATATTGTCAGATTTTACTGTTTCTTCTTATTATAAATGAAATTGTGAAACCAGCTTTAATTTACTTTGTAAAAGCTTGGAAGGATACATGTCAAATTATGAAGAAAAAAAAACAAAATCTAATTGCATATTTGTTTTATAATTATTTATATTTCATCTATCCACTAACATATTAAAACGTAGAAACAGATAAACTTGTGTGTGGACCTTTGCCCACAAGGACTCTTGCCCACAGAACCATTGCCCACAAAGTACTTTGCCTATCACATTTTTACAAAAGAGGAATTTTGCAGAAAATAATCTTAAGATGGGCCGACTCTTAAGTTGGGCTCCAACAATGATATGAAATAATATCCACAAAATTAGCTTTTTAGTGTTTTATTGAAGTATAACTGTACGATATCTGCCATATTAAAGGTTAGCTTCTTGAATTATAAGTATCTAATGTTTACAATATAATAATATTCTTAATGACTGTTGGACTTTCTTGAAACCTTTTTAGTATACATGTATTCTTCACTGCAAAGGTTTTGGCCACCTCTTGTATTTTTATACTCTGTAAATCAACACTGCATTAAATGCTAATGAAATAAACTTACATACTTTGTATAGTGCAACTTAGGAAGCTCGGTTAATGTTTATCTCTTTCAACACTATATATCCTTAGTAGTTATCTAAATGGTGTATTGATTGACTGACTGATTGATTGATTGGTAAAAATGAAAATGTCTATGTGGTAAGAAAAATTTGTATTGTGGGTGAACACCCTACCCTTTAAAGATTGTTGTGGAAAAGTTCCTTGTGGCCAAAGCTCCTGTGGATAGAGTTCGCATTGGGCAAAGTTCTTGAGGGCAAAGTTCCTGGGTTCGCATCTGTCTTCTGGGGGATATTGTAGATTGAATTACTCAAGTTCTTAAAGAAGTGGTTGATTATGTTTTCCCTCAAAATTATATCACACAGAAGGGGTCCCATGGAAAAGACCCAGTCAAAACATGTTGAGTGAGTGATGACCTGTCTGGGGATATGTTGGCGCCAAGTTGGCCCAATCTGGTTAATTTTAATAGTTAAACATGGTGAAAGTCAGTGCTTAAAAATTATAGAGTGATCAGCCTCACAAACTGTGATTATAAAAATCTTGCCTTTGTTGTTGCTAAAAGATTGAAAAAAGTAATTTCAAAATTAATTTCAGATCATCAAAGTGGCTATGTAAAATCTAAATATATTGGTATTAATGCACAATTGATAATGGATATCATTGAGAATTGTGGAAAAAAGTAATACTGCAGGAGCCATATTATGCTCAGACTATGAAAAAGCATTTTGAATCTTTAAACTGGAACTCTATGCTTGCATCACTTAATAAATATGGCTTTGGACCCAATTTCATTAAATTGGTTAAATACCTTATAACTCTCCCAACTTTTTGTATAAAAATAATGACTGAATCTCCAAGGAAGGAATAATGAAAAGAGGTTAGGACAAGGATGTCCTGTGTCAGTGCTTCTGTTTATTCTACCAATTGAATTTATGTCTATTGATATGAAGTCAAACAAAGAAATATCAGGGATAAAAATAAAAAATTAGTGAGTGCAAAATTTTGCAATATGCTGATGATACTATTCTCACACTAGGAAACACGATGTCAGTAACAAATTCTTTAAAAGTATTTTCATCAGTCTCAGATTTAAAATTAAATATTGGTAAATGTCAAGGTTTGCTGCTTGGAGAATGTAAAACAAACCCCACAAGTTTTGAAGGTATTCAGTTTGTTACATGCCCAATTAAATGTCTGGGAATATACATTAGAACAGAGTTTAAAGAATGTGAAAAACAAAATTGGAACAAGAAAATAACATCTATTGAGGAAATGCTTATGAAATGGAGCAGTCGAACACCAACAATATGTAGAAAAGTTACAGTAATAAATTGCCTAGAGATTCCAAAACTAATATATAACATGTCATTACTCCCAATGCCTCAATATGTTCTAGATAAATTGAAAAAATAATATTTCAATATCTGTGGGGAAAATCACAAAGTCAGGAACACTTGGGGAAATTAATATTTCACACATAAAGGCAGAACATTGTATTATAAACATTGCATAACAAGTGCCTCTATTTTTGTCAAAGATCTGTTTGATGAAAGTGGATCACTGTTGACTGAAAGGTAAATATTACAGAAACTACAAGTATCTTGGACAGCAAAATTTTCAATAATAAAGAAAGTTTTACGATGTGTTACCAATAAAGTACACACAAAAGTACAGTCAATCACTGAAGATTAGAACGCCCGAAACTAAGAACGTGGCCCCCTCAAATGGCCTTACTAATTTTTACCAAAAATAAGAACATGGGCCAAAATGGGCCTTCTATTTCTTACCAAAAATAAGAACGTCAAAATACCCCCGCCCCCTCCATTTCAAAGAACTTGTAAGAACAAAAACACTGACAGGTCACTTAATTTTTTTATTATTTTCAGAATACTTTCAAGAAAAGTGTAAGGAATAATATTCTAATTTTGAAATATAACAAGGAAAAGCACCCCCTCAATGACAAGAAATTTACTTTTGAAGTAGTATACTGCGCGAGTATGGCGCAACGACAATTCCACAATCAACGGGAGTAGATATCGAGCTGTTGTCACTCGCTATAATTTTCTACTGGAATAGTCAAGACACAGACACTATTCTACAGTCATTGATAAAAATAATGGCAACCCCAAGGCTCTGTGGAACACTTTGAAAAAATCTTGCATGAATCCTCAACTATCATCTGACCTGATCACATTAGTCCCACTAATTTAGCCAACACCTTTGGACATTTTTTTCAGTGAGAAAATAATGAAAATCAGAGTTGCACTACAGTCATCAGTGCCTGTTTCCCTTACATGACCAAGAATCAGCCAGTATCTGAGGGCAACATCCTCAAAATCCTTAATTCTTCCCCAACCAAATCATGTGATCTGGACCTGATACCAACTTCACTAGTTAAAGAGTGTGCGGACATTCTAGTCATTCCAAGTACCAATATTATAAATTACTTGCTCAAAGAAGGGAGCTTCCCTAACTGCTTCAAAACCACATATGTCACCCCTCTCTCGAAAACTAATCTAGACAGAAATCTTAAATCGAAAAAATGTGGCTAAACAGTTAAATAGTTATATTGATGAGGTGTTCTCCAATGTTAAGCCATCGGCTTGTAGGAGATTGCATTCTACAGAAACGACACTCCTAAAAATCCAAAATGATATTGCTGCTTCAATGACTCTGGTAAGGCTGTTGCACTCACTTTGCTAGACCTCTCAGCAGCATTCAACACTATCGACCAAAACATTCTTTTTAATTGCCTCAGGGATTGGTTTGGGGTTGATGGCACTGTGTTGAGGTGGATCAAATCCTATGTTTCAAACTGCAAACAGAAGGTTAAACTAGGTAATAGCTTTTCAGATGCCTTTTCACTCCCTTATGGAATACCTTGGGGCTCTGTCCTGGGTCCCCTCCTTTTTTCAAGTTTCAATGTCACCCACCATCTATATGCTGATGACACCCAAATATATCTAGCACTTGAATATAGGGACTTTGATTCCAGTTTTCCTGAGCTCATTGAGCGTCTTACCTGTGTTCAAAAGTGGATGGGTGGTGTGAAACTGAAACTCAATGTAGAGAAATCTGAATTCATTATTATTAGTGATAGACAAGCCAGAGAGTCACTCATCCAAAAAATTTTTACATTACTTCTTGGAAATTCTATCTCCCCCTACCAATATAGTCAAGAACCTAGGTGTTACTTTTGACTCACATTCCCCAGTGTGGAGACTGCAGCCTTGCTTGCAAACTCAATCATCAGCAGTCGACTTGACTACTGTAGCTCCCTACTCTATTGTGTAAGCAAATATAATGTCGCTAAACTCCAAAAGATTCAAAATGCCCTTTGTAGAATTGTTTTTACACTTGATAGAACAATCCATCTCAGTCCCTTTTCTTCAAAAACTACACTGGCTCACTACTTTAAAGGCCATCAAATTCTCCCAACTTACATACCATACTTATCATCCTTGATTAAAACCAGTAGCCTCACTCTTGGAAATTGGCTATCTCTTTCCTCAGTTTGTTCTAGAAAGGCCATTGGTAGGTGAGGTTTTGCAATGGCTTCGGCCACTGAATGGAACAGACTCCCACAATCGGTCTGATCACAGCACACAATAACAGGTTCCCAAGCCAGCTAAAAACCAGTTTGTTTAGACTAGCATATCCTCCACCGTAGTATATCTCCCCAGTGGGCACTAATTTGGATCTCGACCTGATACATCCCTGGACTTTTCCTTTTTGATCACCAGCACATAAGAAGATGTTGTATCAATTTTGCGCTGTATAAATGTTTCTGTTTTCTATTCTATAAACTAACTACTGCTTAAAATGGTCTTCTTGGCCATAAAAGAGTTCTAAGACCTCTGTTCAAACAAGATTGTGCTCATAGCAACACTACAGTGGTTGCCTTTTTCAACAACAAAGGAGGCATGAGGTCGGGCCCACTGTGTGCCCTACTGTGGAGAATCCTGGCCCGGTGCTTCAGGAAACAAGTGACTCAAGGCCCAACACATTCCAAGCCGGCTGATAGTGGTAGAAGACGCGCTATCTAGGCTTGGCCAGATCATTCAGACAGAATGGTTGCTCCGACCAGAGGTTTTCCAGTGGCACTAACCCCAAATAGGCCTTTTTGCAACAAGGATCGAGAACAAGGTGCCCCAGTTTGTGTTAACAGTTCCAGACTCCCTAGTCTGGTTAGTAGATGCACTCAGTCTACCTTGGGAAGCCCTTGACCCATATCCCTTCCCACCAGTAGCCATTCTGGGAAAGGTGGTGGCGAAGATAAGAGACTACCCGTGCAGGAGAATCATTCTCATTGCACTGGGATGGCCCATCATGCCATGGTTCTGTGATCTAGTAGCCATGGCAAGCCAGATCCCCCTGTGCCTGCTCAATCTGCTAACTCAGCCATTCAATCTCCATACGTGGATCCTAGAGCCTCAGCAATCAAGGAGCAACGGTTTGCTGTGGCTGTTGCAGCATGAATTGAGGCTCCTCAAAGAATATCATCCAGATCAGTCTACGAAGTAAAGTGAATGATTTTTACAGAGCTGCCACAGTAATCAGGTGGACTTTAAGGCATCGCCTTTAAAATCCATAGCTGACTTCCTCCTGTATTTGTCCAAGTACAGTAGATGGCTACAGGTTAGTTTCCTACTGGATAGTGTCCATAGAGACAGACCTAAGGGTTGCAGAGGCATTCTCTCTTGGAACCTTTCCTTGATCCTTCACCCAACTGACAAAGGCTCCCTTTGAACCCCTTAAAGAGGGCTCCCTGAAGAATCTGACCTTTATAAGACTATTCCTATTAGCTCTGGGTTCATGAAAACGCAGGAGTGAGATCCATATGCTTGGTTACATAAGAACATCAGACACCAGACATATTGGTCAAAGTTGTCTCTCTACCACTCACTTGGCTTCCTCTCAAAGAATCAGCTGGCTCCAGAGGCTCCAGACAGTGTGGCCCAGTGGTTATTTCAGCCCTTTTCTTCCTTGAAAAGTCACGTAAGAGTGATAGGTCACTATGCCCAGTGAGAGCCCTGTATTATTATCTGGACAGGACTCCAGACCTCAGCCAGAGCAAAGAACTGATCTTTGTCTCCTTTAATAAAGGTTTCAACAAAGATATATCTCCTGCTACTATCTGTTCATGGATCAAGCAAACTGCTACGAGCTCTTAGATCAAGAATCACTGACCCTACATCAGGTTAAGGTGATGTTAGGGTCTTTGCTGCTTCTAAGGCCTTCCAGCCAGGAGTCTCCTTAGAACAGTTATTATCAGCCTGTAACTGGAAATTCTGCAATACCTTCACACAGTTTTACTTGAAGAATGTGGCTTGGGCTGATTCAAAGCTCTTTCATCTGGACCTAGTGGTGGTTGCCCAGCAGATGCACTACTAGCCTATACATAAGTAAGCAGCCTGCCTCGTTACCCAAGGGTCTTAAAGGTGACAGTGGCCTGTTCCAGACCAGCAACAAGTTACCTCTTCCTTCTGAAGAGGGCCTCGCCAGGGACTGAACTCATACCTCCCTTCCCCCACCTCAGAGGAGGTCCGTTAAAAATTGGGGGAGCAAGGTCGGTTGGATTTGGCAACTTGTTAACTGACATCCAACCAGTGGCACCAGCTAATGTCCCTCAGAGTCTGTTAATGTCTCGTTTGAGTTCAATTTTACTGTCTCCTAAGGTACCCACTGACAAAGTGGTAGTTATTCTAGCTCATTGGGCATTGAGGAAGCTGTATTGACTCAATGAAATTAGAAATTTAACAAGTAATTTAATTTTTTTAAGTTAATACCTTACCCAGTGGACAAGAGAGGTCCTCCCAACTGACCCCACTGTCAGCTTACTTGGGGTTTAACAAGGTTTAGGTAAAGCAAAGGTCCTATGACATCGCGTCTAGACCACTGCTGGTCCTGCCGTTGCACTGCACAGGACGTCTTTTTCTAGTGTTTGGTGCGACCGGTATAGCTAATTGTCCATTGGGTAAGGTATTAACTTATAAAAAAATGAGTTTACTTATTAAATTTGCAATTCGCTCTATTTTATGAGCCTTTCTTGTGAACAAAATCTTTCTCTTACATTGTGTTTGGATTTTAGAGGTTCTGCAGTTTATTATCCATCATGAAGCATATTTGACCGCAATACCCAGGATATATAGACGGAGTATTTATATCACTACATGAAAATCTATGATATAATGGTTTGCCCATGTCATACTGCTGCCACAGCCATATGTTTTGACTTGTGTGCGCAATAGCTCAAAATCTCCGCTGATTTTATTCAAACCTGGCATATGCATATATTTGAGCCAGGAAAGGGGTCATAGAACTTGCATTAATAAAGAACTTCTATATCTCATGCTGTTGAAAACTATTTCCCCAGGTTGTGTAGTATGGGTATCCCCGATGCTATTTTATGAACTTAAGAGAGTGAATGTATTGAATGTTTCCTATTTTTTTCCTCTTGTTTATAATTCCCAAATTAATAGAAACTGAGGTTTTCTCACAAAATAAGTTGATAGGCTTTTTATGTAAATCATGATCAAATCTAAGCTATACTTGTTGAGTACTTGGATATTTAAATGAGCAAATGACCTGTGTAGAACAGAGTAAAGTTGCCGACTGGTTGCTCAATGCATGAATGAGAAAAAAGCGACTCGCTTGTTGGCAGTTGAGAACATGTCATCTTTGTTATCAATCCTTTGAGATCTGGGATTTGAAGAACACTTATGGGAAATGTGGCTTGCATATTTTGGTGGATCGGATTCAACTTTTAACCCTTCAAGGACAAATGGGGTTGCTAATATTCAATGCCCTGTATATCCTTTATCATTGACCCTACTTTAGAATGTGAAGACAGCTTATGGGAAATCGAGTGCCCTTAATCTTTTGGTGGGTCTGATTTGACCTTTAACCCTTCCTTTAAGGTCAAATGGGGGTCATTGATACTTTTATTACCCTTTATCTCCTTTATTATAGGTGTAAAGGTTCGGGATGTGAATACAATTGTTTTGAAATCATGTGCTCCTTGTTACTTTTAATCCCTTTTCTTTATCGTTACTGCTGGAAATTTTGTGCATGAAGAAGAGCTATTAAAAGTGACGTCTCCTATCTAGTGTTAAAATTGTATCACCTTTTCATAATTTTTCTGTGAATGTTGGAGATTTGTGAGTTATTTTGTAAATATGTAAGAGGTCAGAGGTAGATTACTTTGTGTTGGTATTAGCTCTACATCTGTACTCACCATGCACCTACCTTATGGACTCTCTACCTTTATATAAGAACCAGGTCCTCAGTTGCTCCTTAGGAAGCACTTTAACAATTAACTTTGTACTTTACTGCTGAATACCATTTGCTTTGCGCAACTTTTGTGTCCTTTTCTACTCTGAAACTATTCTCACTTGTACACTTGAAACTTGAAACACAGAGTCAGTTGACACAGACCCCATTGACCGGCACTGTTTGCTTGTTTTCTACATTGACTGGCGTCCCTTACGTGGATACTTCGTGTTACAAATGTTTGTAACCATTTTATTAGTTATGTAAACTACAAGTACGCTACATTCATCATTCACTATATTCTACAGAGCTCCTGCTTATTTTTGTTGCATGAAAACCTATGTAGCTATGGCATAAAGTTAAAAACTGAAATTTTTCACTGGTTCCCTGCAACTATGGATATGTCTGGCATCTATTTTTTGCATTATGTAAATGTGGACTTCTTTTACTTATTATTGAAGGAAAGAGAGAATAATAAAAAAAGCAAAACAACCATTTTTAGACATAGATGAATAAAGTCACATCCGAAGATGAACAAATATCCCTGCTATACATTCTTATATTGCTTTGCCATCTTCATTTGTGTTAAGTTTTTTCTCATACATCATTCAAGAAGTTTCCCGTTATACACCACTCGTGACAGTCCTCGTTTAGGCAGGAGTAAGTATTCTTTCCCCTTAACATAGAATGTTTACTAATGGCCAGTGGTTCATAGGCCTGCTAAGTCCATCTGTTACAAGAAATATGATAATCATAAAGTTTAGATAAAGCACAAGCTATCTTACCCATGCATACCAGGACAGAAAGGTTGTGTTTTGGGATAATGAAACCATTTAGGTCTCTTGGTATGAAGCCAAAGGGAAATGCATATACTTAAGCAAAAAGAAATGCAAAATATATTGTAATTGTATCCATCTGGTGCATACTTTGGTTCAGCGTTCACTACACCTCCACTGCCGCCCCTGTCGCTGCCTCTGCCCATAGAGATTTTTTATGTTAACACTCTCAGCAGGAAACTACACCAGCCAGCTTTATCCAAATTTGCAGGATATCTTCATTGGGAGGTAAGCTTCTCTTGAACTGAAATTAGCCTCATTCTAAAAAAACGAGGTCAAACGCAGATAGCCAAACTTAAAAGTGATTAAAACTCGCTTATTGTTTGTCCTAGAGGTTTACAATGTGAAACCAACTTATAGGAAATCATGGGCTGGGGATATTCTGATGTGATCAGATTTGACCTTGGGCCCCTCTTTCAAGGTCAAATGACGATAGCTAAACTTCAAAGTGCTTATAACTCACTTATTATTGGTCCTAGAGGTTTGCAATGTGAAACCAACTTATAGGAAATCATGGGCTGGGAATTTTCCGATGTGGGCAGATTTGGCCCAGGGTCCCTTCTTCAAGGTCAAACAATGCTTCACTGGGTTTGGTGAGCTGTCTTTTCGGTGGTTACAAATTTGCATTGGTACTCCGATGCAGTAGGTCTAGTTTATTCTTCATACAGCTTGCATTTCTTTTAGTTAAGTATACACTAGAGTTAAAAGGGACATATATATAAAAGTGAATAGGTCGAATAATAAAGGTTCTGTACGCAAAAGTGAAAAGAAATGCACAGAGTGGTATTGCAATAATTTATTGGTAAACAACATTAACAAAACACGATAACTAAAAACCTGCAGAACACAGTAGTTTTTCCTCCACATTGAAACAAAAAATAAGTACGAAAGACATTGTGACCTAGTTGAGGATACCAGGATATGATTAAGCTTGAAAGTATATTTACCCAAAAGATACAAATCATTGTCTTCGGCACAGTACACAATTTTTACTAATTTATGGACAAAACTATTTAATCATTTGACCTTTAACTGGACAAGGTTAAAATAATTTGAAATTTATAAAGTAAGAGATGAAAAATGTTTGAAACTTGAGACATATTGCCATACGATAACTTGTGTTTAGCTTGTAGTCAGTAGTGTCAGATTCTAATTGTCACAACAAGAGTTTTATCTGCGAAATTAAACAATACTTTCAACCACCCCCCTTCCCCTTGCAGCAGAAGCCTACTACTGGCTAACAGGATTACAAGTTTTAACGGGATTAATCTAATATGGACTTTTACAGCACTTAATCTCTACCAACTGACTGACTCTAAGGTGCAGTTAACCATAAACAAATTGAATAGTAGTGGCCTTTTGTTCTGGACTTTTATATGCACCAGGAAACATTTTGCGATGTTAGGCACACTCTGGTCATACTAAAAATATAAGTAAACATTTTAAAGAAACTTACTAGAAGTTAGCCAGTAGGGCATGGCTATATAATGGTCATGCTTTATCCTGGCCATTGTATTTGGGTATTAAAACAACAGAGCAATATCTTGTACAAAGTGTACAATAATGTGCCTTTTGTCACGCTTTACACGTCAGATTGGTCCAGTACAGAACTTATTCAATTGAATTGGGCTAAGAATTGTTTTCCTTTTCAGAAGTTCAGGAGCGTGGTGAAATACATTTCTTTGGAATGTTTAATAAATGAAACCATCAATACCCATGTCCCATTGACAATCTTTAATGGTGACAGGCCGCTTGATCCACCCTTTGTGGTCAGTTGCTATCCATTTTGAGGAGGGGAGGGGGTATACAGATAGTGACCAGCCTCTATCAACATATCACAGAAATATCCAAACTATTTATTCCTGCCACTTGGCCCATGACCAGCTGGATTGCCTCTACAGTCTGATACTTCAAAAATCCAGTCTTAAGGGACACTTTAAGGTGAGTTCCCAGCAACTTGGAAAGATCTTTAATGCGATTGTGGCGATCTAACATCATTTCTGCCTATCATTAGTGATCATAATCCCTGTAACACTGCTGACGTAAATTATATTCAGTTTTCCTTACAGATACATTCCAATGTGGGTGAGTGAAAGGCCAGAATATAAGTAAAAATGAGATTTTTGCAGTTTCTGTAAGTAGTGACCTTGTCCACAACAACATACATTATTTTATTGTGACCAAAAGTGAATTACAACAGTTCAGACATTCGTTCAGTGTGGGATTGTCTTGCCAGCTGTATAAGCTGTTGATTTGTCAATACATCTAGTCACCTGTGGCATGTGGCCAGTCACCTTTTTGGGTTGTTAAGTCAGGGGATAAAACACTCGACCCCAAAGACTGGTAGCAAGCTCAATCTTCATAGATCTTATGACTCTGTGGCTTTTTGTGTATATTTGCATTACCAGTCACAGATTAACAAAAAAAATTGGGCTATGACATTCTTGGCAACTAGCTTAAAAAGGCCACCAAACATTGTTAATGGATCATGGGTATAAGAGTACATTCTAACAATATTTTACATATAGGTTATTACCAGAACCTCATTCAAGTGTATCTCAATTATAAGCCCTGTAAATGCACATGGGTATCATAGTTTATCTTACAATATTTGTCACAACTTCAATGATAGCTGAAGGGTTAACCTGAAGCTTTTTTTTCCAACATATCCAACAACAAAAAAAAAAAGAAAAATTCACATTTCTGTCAATTTACTTCCAGTATATAAATCAGGTATCAGCAATTTGTTTCATTTCTTCCTCGAAAGTTTAATCAGGTTTTATTAAATTACTGATCATCTAAGGATGTTACATGTAATTAGGTAATTTTCTAAAATAATGATTTGAAAGGAACCATGAAAAAATAATCATGGAACAAGTCAAAAAATCTTAAAAGAAATTCTTGATCAAATTGAAGTTTGACTGGTTTGATTATTCAATTATCCCTGTTTTACATCACATCTTCATCAAGTATTTATACTTTGGTAAAGCCCGAACAAGGTTAACTTGACAATAAAAATTTACCATACATAGACAAGTAACATATGTGACAATCCACAGGCTTTTAAACCTTGAGGTCTTGGTGAAATAACTCTTCATAACACCCTCCAAGTTGTGAGTTAGGACAATGCTGGATCATTAAAAAGTAAGAGCATCATTTAGCAGTAGAAGTGTCATCAAAAGACTGGTATGTAAAGTCAGGCTTAATACTGCACTGTAAACAGAAAACACAGAGAAGTGATACAATTGATTTCAACTACTTAACATACTACAGTGAGTGTATAAATGTCTTTCAAATATTTGGTACATCGATTGATGGCCATATGATGTTTCAAAAGAAGATTTATAGAATTAAACGAAGATTAATAGAATCAAATATGAATTGTTTACACATTTATTTGTAGCATAGTGATTAGACTCGGTACTATCTTGGTTAGTTGCATATTGTAATCCACGACCACAGAGCTGAATCCCAAGTGATCAATGGCCAGTCCTGTTGGCCACTCTACGACTGAGACCTGTAACTAGTATCAGTATCATAAGTAGAATCAGAGTGAGCTGAATGTAAATATTAGTGGAACCCCAAATCCGGTACAGCTGCTATGTTGGTGAGAGTGGAAGGTGGCCATATCAGCCACATCCTGTGGATGTTGAAGAATCTAGCTATAGAGTTTTCTGTAGCAGAATCACTCACTGACAATTTTTAAGTACTTCAAAGATGTTTCAATAAATATATGTATATATACATTTTTTACTTACCTTCTGAGCTATTATAAACACGACTAGAACCAATATGCAAGCCCCAGACATGATGTAAAATGTGAGAGGGGCGCCAATAGTACCAATGAGAGTTCCTCCAATCAGATGACCTGTACCATTGCCAAGGCCAAAGTAGACTCCATGGAGAATTCCCTGTACTGTAGCCAATGAGAAGGTGGGAACGGAAATGGCAGAGTATGCAGTGAGGGAGACCCATATCATGGAGAATGTCATTCCTGTAAATGGAATAAAATGTAGAAATGTGAGGACTTTTTACTGTTCTCTAGATAAACAATTTATTCTCTGAATGGGGCGTGTCAAAAGTGATCTCAGAATGGATTATTTTGACTAGTTTAAGTTGGAATGTCACAAATGAACTTTTCCCAAGTTAAAATCACAGCAGACACATGGCCCAACCAGTAAGAGGAAATTAAAAGCATATTTTTCTTGTTTAGTTGTTTTAGTCTTTTTATAAGGTCTGCCAAGTTTTGAAGAAGAAGCCAATATCTGTAAGACAGAACTTACCTTGTAATAATTCTACAGGTAGTACCCACCAGGGATTGATTAGAGCACCATAGACCGCAAACCTCACTGAATACATGAAGAGACCAATATACATCACACCCATGTGACCTATCAGCCTGAAAGGATGGACAAACCAGGGGCGGATTTCACAAAGGGTCTTAGACTTAGCCAAGTTAGTCAGGGACTTAAATCTGAGACTTTGGTCTTAGCTAGGTCTGGGTACATAAAGGGGTTTCACAAAGGGTGACAGCTAAGTCCAAGCTTATCAAATAACCACAGTGGTTTTGATGCATTTTATCTAAGGATAAGTGCTGTTTTTGAAATAGGAAACCTAGTTACATCATATAAACTTCCGAAAGACTACTTCAGTAAGGTGTTCTGTATAATTATACTTTACTTACGGCCATTTCAAAGTTTGAAGTGGAGAAAAGTTTATGGCGGTCATATTTAAGTCCTCTTTACAAAATTTAAGCCCACTACCTCCCAGACTTAAAGTTAAGTCCACTGACTTAGCAATTTTATGGACTTAGCTGCTTTGTGGAATCCGCTAAGTCTAAGACCACAGACTTAACATTCTGTTGACAAAATTCAAGACAAAAGTCTTAAATTTAAGTGTATAAATCTGGACTTAAGTCCCTTTGTGAAATCGGCCCCTGATTGTAAACTGCTTACCCAGTAAGTCAAATACTCACAAATGTAAGGATAATTAAGGTTGTCCATGAATACTCAACAAACAACACATATAAAATATATAGTTAAATAACTATTGTCTAAATTCTGACTGTATAAGTATGTATTTTGTTGGTAAGTAATGTATTTTCTATTGTTGTAGATGTGATATTTTATTCAATCACACGTAAACTTTGTAATGCCAATGAAGCTATAATTGTCTTTCGTACAATAATTTATTGATAAGAAAAAAAGGGGTGGAGGAATCTAACTTAACTGGGACAATGAGAAGAGAAAAACTGAATAAAATAAGTAATTAAATGATTGCTTAAATGTGATATTTACTTCAATACTTAATTAATCTGCTAATATCAAACAGTGTCAGTCTTTTTTTAAATTTTGGTGACAATTATTTGTGATACCAAATTGGATGGTCAAATTTTGGCCCTGAACATAATTGACAAGAAAGAAAAGTTGCTGATGAAAATATTAGGAATTATAACTGTTGGATGAATGTATAATTATATGTTGAAATGACAACTTATGTCTACTTACTTGACAAGTGGTGCAACAAAAAAGAACATCAGAAACTCAGACAGTGCACACACAAGACTGGCAACACCAATCAGCAACTGATCAGCACCTTTAATACAACAGGTCATTATATATGGTAATCTAAAACAAAACCCAGTGGATTAATTAACTGTCGTGCACCTATAATACAACAGTGCTTTATGTATGTTAATCTCAAACAAAACTCCGAGGATTAATTAAATGATGTGTATCTGTAACATAACAGTGCATTATGTACGTTAATCTCGAACAAAACTCAGTGGATTCATTAAATGATGTGTACCTGTAATACAACAGTGCATTATGTATACTAATCTTAAAAAAACTCAGGGGGCCATGGTGGCAGAGTGGTGACACTCTCGCCTCCCACCTCTGAGGACGGGGTTCGGTTCACGGCTCTACCTCAAGGGGAAAACTGGTAGTTGCTTGCCGTTGGTTGGCAGTTTACAGTACAGAATCTTGACCGACTGTATATGTACTGGTTTCTTCTGCCCTTCCAACTACCCCTCATGATATGACCTGTACAGTGTTGAAAACAATGTAAAACCCCAAATAAATAAATACATTAACACATAAAACTCAGTGGATTAATTAAATGATGTGCACTTGTAATACAACAGTGCATTGTGTGTGCTATCTCAAATAAAACTCAGTGGATTAATTAAATGATGTCCACCTGTAATACAACAGTGCATTATGTACACTATTCTAAAAAAACTCGGTGGGTTAATTTAATCTCATATGCACCTCTAATACAACAGTGCATGTTGTATACCAATCTATAACCAACCAAAAAAGGGTTATTCTAGCGCTGATCCGTGGTTGCTGTTTGTGTCTAAAATGTACTCTTTTAACATTTCCACTGAACCAATACATTGCCACCAATAAATTATCTAAACATCTAATTAACCCCCTAAAGCTGAACTTAAGCTTGCATACAAAAAAACTAACATAAGTACACTACCTAAATTGTCCAGGTGCCAATACAAGAATCCCCAGATGATGCCATTGCAGATACCCACAAAGAAGGCAGTGGTGAGCCAGGAACCATAGTGGACATTGAGAAAGAGCTTGATGACAGCCACTGTACTGTGGGAGTTTTTGTCCTCATTGTTGTCACCAGATGGTACTTTTAGTTCTAACTTCTCATCCTTTCCGTTTGCATCCTACAGCGTACAGACGTAAACAAAACTTTAAGTATAAAGGAAACAACCCCAAGTTAACCAAATAGGAACATATGCAGGGACTTTTTTGTGATAGGCATTCCTATTAAATGGATACAAAAGCAAAAATTCACAGAAACTGGTCAAATAAGCCCTGTTTAGACCTGTCATTTCAGACTAGTCTATCATTTCCTTACTCCCCCCCCCCCCTTTATTAGTAGTCTGATAGTATTACACTTTCCCTTTAAGGAAAGCATATTTCAAGAGATTTCCATTCATTTGGTGTTTTACCAAACTTCTTTAGTCACTATGTACAGTTGGAAAGTGCAGCTGGTGTACCACTAGCATCATAATAGACACGATAACAACATGAACATTCAATTTTGAAGATTCGTTTTAGGATTGAGATAATATTCATTTTATTTAAGCCACAAGGTCTTTCATACAGGAATTATCAAAAGTAATAACATCATATATGCAAAATTAATGAAAAACGTATTGATTGTATATATTAACACAAAACTAATTTTTTCAGGGATTGTGTATAATTAGTGATTTGATCAATAAGGCCTCTGTCATTATTATACAACCTAAGATAGACTTCTGATGCTGCAAGATCCTGGTAGAATATGATGTTTATTATTTACCTGGAATTGTATCCTGGTGGCAGCGAGAAATGCCACAGCCATGAAGGCCAGGAAGACATAGACAAAGTGGAAGTAGTTGCTGAAGTAAAGCTTTACTCCACACACATCCACTGGTCTTCTGGTGGCTGACACTAGTGCTCCCACTGATACAGAACTGAAAAATAATACAGATAACTCATTACCATCAGACCACACTACAGTCCCCTAATGAAAAAGAGTCAACTGTAAATCATCACACCAACACTAGAGTTCACATATGGAAAGGGTCAAAAGTGTACCAATCACACTAACACTACAGTTCCCATATGGCAAAGCATCAAAAGTACACCATTACAGTCCCCATATAGTAAAGCGTGGAAAGTAAACTATCACACTAACACTACGGTTCCCATATGGTGAACCATAAAAAGTACACCATCATACTAACACCACAGTCTCCATATGGCAAAGTGTCAAAAGTACATTATTACACTAACATTACAGTTTGGAAAAAGGTCAGAAGTACACCATCACACCAATACTACCGTCTCCATATGATAAAATGTCAAAAGTACAAGATGATACTAACACTCCCCACGTGGTAAAACATCAAAAGTATACTATCACACTAACACTACAGTCTCCATGAGACAAATGGTCAAAAGTACACCATCACACTGACACTACAGTCTCCATATGATAAAAGGTCAAAAGTACAACATTACACTGACACTGCAGTCCCCATATGGCAAAGTGTCAAAAGTACATAATAACACCAACACAACAGTCAAAAATAAAAGCTAAAAGTTTGGGATTTATATCAGTTATTATATCATTTATATCAGTAATATCATAATTTTAAGCCTTATTAACAAAGGAAATTGTAAAACTGTAAGATTTTACAGCCTCTTAAGCCTGAGTATTTTAAATTTATTCAAATCTGATCCTTCTGGGTACCTAATCTAGCACTAGGATCGACCAAGTAATATTTTCTAGAACTGTAGCATTGTTTTTCTTCACTGCAAGAAACTCGTTTTCATACACAAGGGGTCTCAAAGCATAAACTAACAAACTTTCTGCGACACTTTCTACTGCACCTGGGGGGATATCAAGATATCATTTGGGCATGCTTTTACATTATTTAATGTTTATCTTCCTCAGAAGGTGAAAGTTTTAAAAGTAATTTGGTGATTCACTGACCGCAAACCTTCATACAACAAGTTTTGAAAGTTATCAGAAATTCCCCACTATGATGTGTAATATTCCCACTACATAAAACTGTGACAATTAACTGTCCTACAAAGCCCACCATGCATGTTACAAGTTACAATATGTACTAAAGAAAATAACACCACTGAAACCTGAAACACCAGCATTATAAGCAGGTTTTGCTCATTTAGAACTAATCAACTGTTGGATAAAAAGTGTCTGCGTGATAAAATGAATTAATACTGTCATCATGGCATATACTTATCATTTTTCTTGCAATTGTCCATGAACTTGGATATTTGGCCACAGCTTTGCATGTTATATTTATAGCACCAAAAGATCCTCACACAATGATAGGCAAAATTAATATTTATAGTTTCATTTTTTAAAAATACTCATCAAATATACAAGCCATGGCCCTTCGATTTAACATTGTACTAACCCAAAGTTATTTTTCTCCCTGCTGACAGGAACTCCGTATTTCCGACATATCATCAAGTACTGGGTTCAAACTCGCAACCACATTGGTGAGAACCAAATGACCATTTGCTAAGCCCAGGGCCACTCATGCTACCCTGTACAGTTCTATTTGGTATCACACTTCATCTTTTAATACCAGTGCTTTAAGGCACTAACATCTTAGCCTTGTATGGGATGAATACGTTAATTCTGCAGCATGCAATTATACTACTTTAATACTGTTTCAAACACACTGCTTGGATCTTGTGAATGGACTTATTTTGCCAATAAATGATGGACTAAGCAAAATCTAGTTGGAATAGTTTGTCAAGTAGAGTTCAGGCAAATAAATGACTGACACCTAGCTAGTCCACTAGACAAAGGGTGCAATTACATAATCATATTATATCAAGGGTGATAACTACTTTCGTGATATTCAGCAAAAGTGCAAATAACATGTATCAAAGACTTTTGGATGCTGTAATTAATACCTTTTATCCTCTGTCCTTGACTCACTTATTTGTGTTAGATATGTCATTTGTTTAATATATTCTCTTATAGAGTACACTAATTTTCAGGGGGGGGGGCAATTTGACTCAGATATTTTCCTTGTGGGCCGATTTGACTATGGTATTTTATTTTGGGGACCGATTTGATAGGGGCCGACTTAACAAAGGGCCGAATTGTCCAGCTCCCCACTGGATCACCCTTGTTGATGTATCTATTCTTATTAAGTCTTTATTTTAGAGCTGTTTTTTTTTCAGAATGAAACTTAATTGGCATGTATACACTAAAATATCACAATATATTCCTCCCTGTTGTTTATGTATTTGCCTGAACAGAAAAGACGAAGAGCTTTACCACTGAGAAGAATCTATCTTTATTAGTGTGTTTTGGTACCTTAGTTGCAGGAGGAGAATAAGACAAGAAAAAAGAAACTTTAAATATCTATAATCATTATTATTTGGAGTTTATTGTAAACGTTACATGTTAAGGTATTAGTTGAACACAATTAGCTTTGTTACAAAACACACAATGTTAAACTACCACAGTTATCTGTGAGTTACTGTAAGAGTTATATATTACCAGAAGATTTGAACCCTACACCCTAGCCCATTAAGCATAATATATGCAGACCAGTAAAGTTATCTGAATAAATTTAAACAACTTGATTGAGGGTTTACAAACGTTACTTCCACCAATTAATCTAGTTAAGCAACCCAAGATAACTATAACTTCAATGTTAGACTTTTTACAATATATGCATAAGCTGATAGCTTATGACATAGAGTTTAAAATGTTAAAGTTGTCAGAAAATATAGCCTAAAATACTAATAAATGGTTTTAATACATTGTTTGAATGCGACCAAAGTAAGTAGGTAATAGATACAATAATATTTTATATCTGCCATAATTGTACCTGTCACTTTCAGATGGGAGACGTGGGTGGGAGCAATTGTTTGACCACCTTTGGCATTTAACCCCCCAACTGGTTTGATGCATTCAAACGCACATCTTTAAAAACAAATTTGGTGGAACCGTCTGGTTTTCAGATCAACTCAATGGTCACATAGACTTGTTCCAAGTCTTTGTATTTCTGCTCCACCAAGTCTGACATACATGGAATCATTATGAATCCATCATATGGGTGGGGATATTACTGATGAAATTCTTGAGAAAAAGTAATTCAGTCCTTCAGTCCTCATATAATACCTTATGTGGGTGTTCCACCACACGACTAACGCTCCCGATTAAGGGTTTGGGGGGGTCGGTTTGAAATATTTGCTTAGTCCCAGACCTTCTGTAAGGGTCGGTTGTTGCCGGTTGGGGCCGTGTGAAAAATCAAACATATTTGATATTTTTCATGACTACAACCGATTCATATTTCCCACCCTCAACAAAATGTCCAGTCCCAGGCGTCCTCAGGCCTCCTCAGACCCAAATTTACAGTCGTGTGTTGTCCCAGGCCGCCTGCGACCCTTAGTCCCAGACCTCCCTAGCTTAGTCCCAGGAGGCCGGTTGTTAATCCCAGATTCAAATATGATGCGTATGAATTTCATGCGTCTGAAAGTGAGTCGGTTGCATTAGTCCCCGGAAGCCTCAGACCGTCTGCGGTGTCCTGGGACCCAAAAATCAAGGTCTGGGACTAAGCCCCGACTAAGGGTAACCGACCCTAACCAATCCAAGCCGGTGTCCTCAGGACGCCTGGGACAGCTCAAATTTAGTCTGTGACGGTCTGAGGACGCCCCAGGAGGCCTGGGACTAACAACCGATTAAGAACCGACTGTTTTCCGCACGTCGGAAATTAAAACAAGGCAATGAGCAGGTCTGGGACTATATAAGCGACTGCGCACACTTTGTCATTGTTACTGACTGTTTGGCTACTGAGAGACGTGTGTCATTGATTTGTAGGGGTTTTCAGTTTTTATTTTATATATATTATACTTGAGCTTAAGCTCAATGTTAGGAGACACATTTTACTATTTTTTCATTATTTTGTCAACTGGATTATGAGGAAAGAGAAAGGAGGGAAGAGAGGAAGGAAAAAGATGGATGACAGGGAGAAGGAAAGTGAAGTAGAGGAAAGAGTTGACAGTCAGGAAATTTCCATTGTGGAATTTGTAAAGCAGCACCCAGAACTGTATGACAAGGAACATCCACGTTTCCACGACAGGACCAGAAGAGAGGCTCTCTGGGCAGAAATATCTGCAGAACTCAAGCTCCAGCCCTTTGATGTGAGACATTGGTTCGAGTCCCAGCAAACGCGTTATGGAAAGCTGTCTAAGCTCCAATCTGGCCAAGCCCCGAGGGAGATGACCAAGAGACAGTCCTGGGTCTACAAAACAGATGGGTTTTCTTAAAACCCACATCAGAAGAAAGGGGGCCAACAGAAGTTCAGGTTTTGAGGCCAGTCCAAATACCAGCAGGCAGGATGAATCACGTGGGTCAACTACTGACACAGAACACCTTGAGTCCAGTGTCTTGAGGGAGAGGAGTCAGTCAGAAGTCAAACAGGCAGCCCTTCTTTGACTACGTGGCATCAGAGGCTAAAAAGATGACTCAAGAAGAATTAGAAGAATTAAAGGGCAAGATATTTAGAGACATTGAAACTATTAAGAGCAACCGTAGACGTCAGCCATTGCCCAGAAGATCAGCCACTGTTACCACGGAGTCGCAGAGGGTCGGGATACTGCCAACAACCACTCCACAGGCATCTAGTTCCACTCAAGCAGCAGCTGGCAGCAGTTTTGTGTACTATACACCAAGCCCCATTGGCTTCAGCAACCCTACATCTGTCCTAACTGTACAGGACGAAGGGAGCAGACACAACCTGAGTGGAATATTAAGCCAGCTACCTGATCTGACATCAACACAGATCGTCAAGCAGCCACAGCAACCACAGCAGCAGCTCTTTACTATCACCACTTCAGCACCGCCTCAACAGCAGCAGCAACCTCCTCAGTAGCCATCCAGTCAGGGCGGGTCTTTGACTTGCCAGGCCCTTTTCATTGCCACCAATTCTTCCAAAAACAATTATTCAGCTGCAAGTTAATCCAATTCCCCTCCAAAAACAAATACTTATCACAAGAAAAAAAAATTAAAGTCCAACACCCACACCACCCCAAACATGAAATAAATAACCCATGGTACCACACATAACCAAAAAGGCCACATAAAAAAAATTTAAAAAAACTCCCAATATGGCCATTAATCAGCCCATTTTTGGATTAAAATCCATGGGATAGTTTAAAATCTGTAATTGAAAAGTCCAACACTTACACCTTCCCTAGAGTTAAAAGGCATTATCACATACTTACCAACCCACAAACAGACAAACCCAATACCAAATATAACCCCCAACTAACAAACCCACTACCAAACCTAACCCAACTACCAAAAACAAACCCAACACCAGTAACCACTAACCAAGAAACACACAAACCCAAAAGTAAATAGAACCCATGCCAACGAACTGACAAACTATTTTGCAAACACGATCCCCCATTATTGAAAACAAAACTAGCTCCATGGTTATATTTTCCACATATTTGTGAATAGAAGTGAAGATTTAAAATTGAAGATTTCCATGAAAACATTTCTGCTACAAATAATTTTCCACCCATGAACAAAAAAAATTGGTGAAATTAGGATGTGGATTTCAAAATATATACAAAAATAATTCCATTTAGGATATTATGTGTGGCTTCGTGCCTGGCTTTTGTTTAACACTGGGTTTGTCTGTTTGTTGGGTGGGTAACTTGTGCTTGTCTGTTTGTCAGTCTGTGTAACTTATGTTTGGCATGGGGTTTGTCTGTTTGTCCGTCTGAACAGGTTATGTTTGGCATGGGGTTTGTCTGTTTGTCCGTGTGTACAAGTTATGTTTGGCATGGGGTTTGTCTGTTTGTCCGTCTGAACAAGTTATGTTTGGCACGGGGTTTGTCTGTTTGTCCGTGTGTACAAGTTATGTTTGGCAGGTGGTTTGTCTGTTTGTCCGTCTGTACAAGTTATGTTTGGCATGGGGTTTGTAGGTCTGTAGCAAGCATAGCTGATTAATTGTTTTTGGAATATTTGGTAGTCCTGAAAAGGACTTTTTGTTAGTCCTGACAAGGACTGTTATAGTTAGTCCTGAAAAGGACTGTTTACTGCAACAGGACTTGTATTCTGCCATCTTGCCAGGCCACTGCTCCCTCATTATTGAAGTAGTCCTTGAGGTAATCCCTCTGTCTTTTGGCTTCTCTAGCAGGGTTTCTGTCTTGGCCACCACCAGCAGCACCACCAATCAATCCACAATCACCAGGCACATCATCATCATCATCCTCCCCAGGCTGCTGACCAGCAGGTTGACCTTAATACTGGCTTCTGAGTATGTTGTGCAGAACCAAACAGGTCATGACCACTTCTCTAACTGTTTCTGGGGGTAGTTCAATGGTGGTCCTCATTACTCTGAATCTTGAAACCAGGATGCCAAAAGCGTTCTCCACAACTCTCCTGCCCCTTGATATTCTATAGTTGGCAATCCTTTCCTCTCTTGTTAACATCCTTCTGTCATAGGGTTTCATGAGCCAGGTCTTCAGGGCAAAGGCATCGTCTGCCAGAATGAAGTAGGGGACATCTCTACCACCCTGGGTTATAGGAGCTGGGTCAGGGAAGCCTATCCTGCCATCTTCAATCCTCTTCAGCTGAGAGGCATTAAATATCTGGGCATCTGAGCAAGATCCAGCTGTACCCACATCCACCCATCTGAACTTGTACTGTCCATCTACCAGGGCCAACATCACAATGGAAAAGAACCCCTTGTAGTTGTGGTACAGGGCTCCAGTGTTCTTGGGTTTCTTCAGGGCCACATGCTTCCCATCCAGTGCTCCCAGGGCATGTGGAACATTCCACCTGATCCTGAATTCCCTCTCCAGTTCTTTCCACTCATCTGGAGTAGTAGGACATTTGAGGTACTCTCTGGTGAACTCATCCTGGATGGCCCTGCAGACCTCTGGTAGAAACTTGAAAATGGTGGATCTGCCAACCCTGAACTGACAGGATAATGATGTGTATGACTCTCCAGTGGCCAGATATCTGATGGTGAGGGCTAACTTCTCCCCAACACTGATTGGTGCTCTGTAGTTGGTGGCCTGCCTGGCTAGATGTGGTTCCAGTCTGGTCTTTATCATTTCAAAAAATTCAGGGGTCATCCTCATGTAGTTGGTGAATCCTGGAATGTCTGTGGCATACAGATCAGCCATAATGTTGTGGTAGCCCCCCCCCCCCTCCTCTCTCTGCAGTAGCCATGGCCTGACCCACATGTTGTGCCTTCTTCTAGGTCTCTGTATGGGTGCTGGTGGTGGTGGTTGCTGTGCTTGGCGTAAAAAATGGAAATACATGATTATTTGTAACTGAATAAAAACTAAAAAAGCCCTAAGTTGTTGTTGAATCTGTCTTCCATTAAAAGGTGGCATCCTGCTGTGTTCCTAGAAAAGCAATGGTGATTAGATCGCGGAATTTATATATATACCCAGAAAATCCAGCAACTTTGCAAAACAAGAATCGGCGATCCTGGTCTGGGGAAGACTGAGGAGGCCTGAAGACGCCGGGACTTAATCGTGGGTTAGTCGGCTCTTAGTTGGTTTGTGTACAACAGGATCGTGGTTGAAACCGACCAGGAAAATGGCTTAGTCGGTTCTTAGTCCCAGATCAGTCGGGGACTGTCTGCGGCCGCCTGAGGCTTCCTGAGGCCGATCTGTACTTAATCCCAGACTTCAATACCGACTCAGTATTCCCGCCCATTTTTGTTTTTTTTCCACCGACTGTCCACGATTAAGGGTCCCAGACAGGATTGGGACGTAATCCTTTGGTGGAACAAAGACACAAGATTAAAGGACTTGGGGGAAGTCTAGTGGTCACACGACCCTTTGATATAATTAGCATATTAAATTATAGTTTTCAGATTATAATTAAGTACAGAAAAAGCTTTATTCCCACACTCTCAACACCCAGCTCCCCTTCAACTGGTCCTGTCTGCTACCTTATCCACATTCCACACATGGGCTTGTGATAAGGTATTTAAATAATTTGTATAATATCTGATGCTGAGGAATGTATTTAAATGTTTCCGTAGAATAGGTAGTCATAAATATGCTCTACTAGGTACTCTGAAATTGATCTTTTCAGCTAGTATCTCATACAGACATTGTCAGACTTGACTTTCACCAAATCATTTTGTCTTTATGTAATATATGAGTACTGTATGACTTTTGGAGAAACAGCAAGCCCTGACACGTTTTCAGAGACCGCCCCCTCACTCCAGAATGATTGTGGTATAATGAACTCCTGTAAGTTTCCAATTTAAATTTAACTGTTCAGGTTACTGATGGATACAAATACAAAGACTTTTGGCAAGTCTATTGTGAGACTTAATGCAAGTCCATCGTTAAGGGTAAAATGCTTTAAAGGGATGTCTACCCTATGTAGAAGATTGTTTAATAGCACTAAGTTTTGTCTGTTACTGCTGTTGTAAATAGACAAATGCATGCATTTATTTCTTTGTGAACCCAATAAAGTCAGCCCCCAATAATTTCTTTGAAACAAAAACTCTCTGAATTATTGTCAACGAAAGAACACCTTTGTTGGCATAAAAGTGGAGGTCTCGCACTTGGACAGATGACTTTTCGTCTTGAGGGTTGCAGTGTCAGAAAAAGGATGTGAGGACTAATGGCTGTCTTCTGTTGCAATGATGAACCTAATTAGGTTTTACTCACCACCAGAGTGGAACAAATTGCCTGCTGATGTTACGATGGCGTGACTAGTTGCTGGATATATTACACTGACATATTGGACTATTATCTCACATGAAATTCTTAGAGAAAAAGCCTAAGACTCAATGTGAATTGTGATAAATCAGTAAATCATTACATTAAACGTAACTTTACTATTAGAAGTAGATAAAGTTTATTAGGGAAATGAGAGAATATTGTTTGCATGAAATGAAACTGTACAAAATTTTCTCCACAGTATGTAGACTTTCCTCAAGTCCTCTTGTCTTAGGCATTATTTGGGGACTTGAAGACATTTTTCCAGAATTTGGTGCTGACAAATGTATTTCAGCAGACAGAAGGTTTTTCACTGTGTATTCATAATGCTTCTATGTGTATCAGATTTGGTGGAATGAGAAACAAAAAGACTTGGAGCAAGTTTACACAATATGAGATCGTACAGAAAAAACACAGATGGCAGAGTTTGTCATACACCTACTCACACATGTCTGCCAGTCAGCTACACTACAGAGGAATGGACACACTGACGATGGTCCCATACAATGTGATGTGATGGGAACTACCAGGACACAGTTTGTCTGTAAGCACTACAAATCCATATAAAAGGACTTTTAATTTCAAGAAATCTTTAACTGTTACGTCGGCAGGTATTGTCAGTACACATCAAAGAACTTCAACTGAAATAATCAGAGAACCAAAAACCACCAGACTTTTTGTCTGTTCTTTAAAAAAAACTTGTTCCCCATCTAGTTCACTGTACTGAAGGTATATCTGTTGCATCGGTGTGGTGGTGCTTATTGGCCTTTAATTCTGTGCTGAGCCTAAGGTCTGCAAGTATTTGTTACTGCTTGTCAGTGTAAATTGGTACAATTGGAATATAAATTATTTATTTGTATTCATGTTTTGTGATTTAGTGCGAAATTACTTCCCATAAAATATAAAAACTTCATAAATTATAAATTGTCACAAGGGAAAGATGAACTCTATATTTTAAGGAAGATACCATTGCTTTCAGAGAACTTCTTAAAGGGTGATCATGCAATATTTTACTTGATATCAACACTCCAAGTTAGCACATGCTATTAATTTACAAATTACAAGGTTTATACCAGTGATCCTGTTGACCAAGTTTAACTCCATTGTTCAGTGTTTGTGTCAAAGATGTGTAGTAAAGTACTGAGGCTTTGGGAGACACTAAAGTCATTTTTAAATGATTGAAACTCGTGTTGTACAAACCTAGCCTTGCTTAAGACTCAAATTTACATGATATCTTTTCAAACATGCACACAGATATTTGGTATTCATAAAGCACTCCTACATGTTAAGAGATAGAACTGTAGTCTCTTAGCTGTATGCTGCTGTAAAAGTCAGTACATATATGAGTACATTATAGAAACTGAAATTCCATTATCTGAACTAAAACTTTCCCTAACAGCAAAGAAACTTGAGACTTCAGCCAGGCTAGTACAGACCAAGAACCAAGTCATTTTTACTTGTCCAAATACAAGTCGGATTTCATCATTTTTCTCGGGGGGGGGGGGGGGGGGGGGGGTGGCAGAGTGGTCGCCTCCCACCTCTGGGGCCAGGGTTCGGGTCACGGCTCTACCCCAAGTGGGAAAGCTGGTAGTTGCTTGCCGTTGGTCAGCAGTTTACAGTACAGAACCTTGACCAACTGTATGTACTGGTTACCTCTGTCCTTCCAACTACCCATCGTGATATCTGCCCTTCCAACTACCCTTCGAGATATGACCTGTATAGTGTTGAAAGTGACGTAAAACCCAAATAAATAAATAAATCATCATTTTTCTCAATGTAGCTTAGGGTTACGTCACACCGCCATGTCAGCTATGTTTTAAGTGTGTTATGATACTTTGTATCATAATAACTACATAGAACTATGAGCTCTTTTTTTTTCCTTTTTGTCTTATTTTTTTTCAAATTACTACTTAAAATATGAAGAACTCGAAGAGCACATACTTTTCACCGCTATTGTCCTGGTTCCAATATTGAGTGTGGATCATCAATCAGTTCTATATTAAACCAACACTCGGCTACTGTGAAAATCTGATGGAAATTTGTACAGTAGTTTTTTCGTGATCTTACAAACAGAATCTAACGATGACATATTTTCTTCCCTTTTTTTCAGATGTGTTCATCTTTCTTTACAACTATGTATACAACTGAAACTGTTCAATTGAACAAGTTTGTAGGGGTGCTAGGGTTTATTTAGAACAATGTGTACAATTTGCTTTACTTTCTCTCTTACGTACCTTCACTGAAATCAATAGATTACAATTTTCATAAAAGAATAACAATCACAAATTTACACAATATTTTATTTAATGTTAATTATGTTCAAAGTAAGAGAAGCAGTATATATTGTTCACAGTGGACATTGAGATTGCCTTGTAAATTCTTATCCCAGTTCAAATAAAGTAGATTTTATACACAGGAAAATCGTTTATGACCTATTGTCTTCTTCAGTGACAAAGTTGTGACGTCATACCTGAAGTATCAAAACAATTTGTATTTTATATTACAGATACCCTTGTCTTAGAGCCAGTCAAGTCCACACGTACTGTACTATGTGAAATAACTTCCAGAGTTGCTATTCATGGCAGAAACTCTTCTCCAGAAGTCACATATTTTTTACACTCACATATCTATGATTGTTTTGTAATGAGAGAAAATGCCAGTGGAAACTGTTTTTTCACCAAATGTTATATATAGATAAAAATTGATTCATTGAATTGTAATTATCCTGTACTTTGGACAAATTTTAAAGATATATTCTTGAAATATGGGTACTCAAATTCTTTAGTCTGTTCTGGTTCATTTTACTTACAGCCTCTTAAAACGTATCTGGGTAGACTTGCTCAAGTCTCAACTTCTGCATGTTTTTAAGCACTGAATAAGAAATCACGGAGGAACAGAAATCATGCATGTGTACATAACCACAATTTTTCCTTACAATCTACAGATGGCAGCACTAGTTTTATTTGGTCACTTTTATCTCTGATCTCCTCTAAAAGTTTCATTCAGCCAGACAATTCCCCCTTCAAAATCATAATGTACTGATACAGAAATGTGGAATGAAAGGATGTTGCACAAGGTTTAGTATCTGGGTGAACGGGTCTCCATTTAAATAGGGAAGGGATGGGAGGTGAACGGGTCTCCATTTAAATAGGGAGGGGATGGGAAATGAGAGAAAAATGATTGAAAGTGGAGGGATATACTTCAATTCTAACTCACATCCATCTGTCACTCTAGAATTTCATGAGATTCCACTAACTGGCTTCACTTTACATTCTGTACGTAGCTCTCACGTTATACTGAGTGTTCAACATGATAGTCACCTCTCCGGAACAAAAATAACTTCATTTTGGGTTTGCGGATTAATAGCATTATTCATGCCAAAGTGATGGAACTGGTTTCTTGAAACTGAATCCGAAAAAAAACCACTTTCATATTTTCTCCATGTTTAGGGACAAATAGACATGTTTATGACATGTCTCCAAACAGACGGATAACAGGATGCTGGATCCGTGCAGTGAGGCACTGTCTTAAAAACATACCTGCTATATCATGTGTAAATGTTTGTTTATTCACAAGCAGTCTTAACTGCCGGAGATGTTTTTGTGGGTATATTTTAAAAAGAGAACATCCAGTTCTTTGTAACGAGAGGATAAACAAATTTACAAATTGCAGAAACACTGTCTTACTATTGAACAGACATTTCAGAAGTGTGACAATACTGTGAACTCTAATTATAGCCTTTGACAAACTCAACGCCCCAAAGCCTGGATGTCAAACACTCCACAGAGTGTGCATTCTAAAAATAAAACTCCTACATTTGTTAGCCATGACGACTGTTCCTTAGCCTTGAGATAAGGCCTAAATTTGTAACGAAAGCCTTTCCTTCTATTGATACAAAATGTTGTTTTTATAAAGCTCGAGCCTCAAGGAAGGCTAATTGTATCTGTTTGGTAAGTTGAAGACAGATAAGTCAAACAAGTGTCTAATTTGCTTCTCAAGGAGCTGAGGCGTAATGAGAAATATGGGGTGTTACAACAATCTACATACTATTTACCAGTATTATGAGGACTTTCAACTCTGCTCCCGATTGGCAGTTGTTTTACTGATGAGTCTAAATAAACCTCAAGATTCAAATAAGATGAGTCTCAGTAGTATTAATAATTAGAGTTGCTTTTTTAAAGAAAATACTAATTTTTTTTGTTTATTTTTCAATTTCCCACCTCATCAATGATTTTCTTTGTCTTTTTTGGTTCCTGGAAATGGAAGCATTTCTCCTAACTCAAAGCAGCTCACAAGGTGTTGTTTCATTGTTTTTTTAGCAAATTCTATAGTCCTCTGTGTGAAGTCTATGGCACACTGGTCTATGGCCATACCCCTGGGGCTTCCTTGGACCAGTTACTATAATTAATAAAGTTTGTGTGAAAGGACAACACTAACATAAGAGAAAATTAATCTTATTTAGAGGGGACAGTCATTGTAAAAACCCAATTAACTTAATGGCAATCAAAGCTTTTTAATATATATACAAATTCATGAAAGGCTGGCAATCTGTAGATATAGATTAATACATTTCTGCCTAGTTGCAAATTTACATCTAACAGACTGTACAAAATAGAATACCAAATGATGTGATTAATATTATTAATGCCAAAAAAAGCTCAACAAGACACTTTTTGAATGAAAGTTGATACCATAATAATTTTGTTTACCAAGCAGGCAGGCACATCAATTCAACATAATAAATAAATAGAATGCACTTTTCATTCAAGCTAATGCCCCACATCAATACTGAAAAAGTATGCAAGTGTTTTGCTTCAAGTTAATCCGCCATACAGTAGTGATCACCAATCTGGGGGGGGGGGGGGGGGGGGGGGGGTGGGGGGTGGGGGGGGGGGGGGGGTGGGGGGGGGGGGGGTGCAAAATCTCGCAATGGGGCTTAAAATATTTCAACTGCCATTGCTATATTTTACCCCCTAGTGACAAATATAGGGGAGTCATAATCTCGCGCTACACCAGACACACAGAGATATTCGTAAAATGCCTCCAGATAAGAGATGAGCATGGTTGTTATATTCTCTTTATAAAGCTTAATCTTTGCATCAGCAGGTTCTAAGGTAAAGCACCAAATTCACACTTTAGAATTTATAAAGTCATTGGATGCATGTGTCTTAAACTAGAGATGTTGGAAAACCCACTGAAAAATGGTGGAAAACCCCAGCCAAGTACTGGATTGCTCTCACTCTGGATTTTGTTTAAATATACTTTTGATTGTCATAGTTTATTTGCCCTTTATTAAAGTGGTATAGACACCTACAAAAATGCTTAATAATATGCATAGCAAAATAATTATTACATGAACATACCACACTGATAAAAGTATGTGGGTGGATGTTGACATATAAATAGTTGATTGTTGATGTTCTATATTATTTAATTATGATAACACTTGATTCAGACTTCACGGCAATTTTTTTTTTTCGTTTGACATATCTGGATAGATTGATAACTACTACTTAATACTGTTAACATCCAGATGTTATGATCTTGTACCTTAAAATGAAACATATTTTATAATTCTGGACCTTACTATGTATTATTTATATGATTGTAACTCTGTAAAACATTTATGTGGCAAAGCTATAATATACGATCATTGTAAGGGTCGTGTCAATACTTATGGCACAGCGTAGGTCTAGACATGGGTTTAAGGTTGCTTGTTATACCAAAATGTGTAAATTGTGAATAATTGCTTTGAATGTCTAAAATAATATTTTATTAAATACCTAGCAACTATATGTTGATAAAAATGCAACTACAAAGTTTAAGTGTTTATGGTAGGAATAGTAATGTATATCTTCATTGAAGATGGAAGGCCATAACAAGTGATAGAGCCCTCTCACTTGTTATAGCCCTGTTATATCTTTTTATATTAGGGTGTATGTGTTCAGATTTTAGCCTACAAATTGACATATTAAGCAATAAGTAAGAATAATGATGATTATCAAGCTCAAGATCTGAATGATCATAGGATGTGAAAGTTGGTTATTTTATTGTGAGAAGATTGTGGAACTATACAGCGAGTAAATGGTTAATGTCACTTTCTATCTTAATTTATTTAAAACACTGGTCCTCTGAAATTAGTAAACTTTATTTTAGGTTGTATGAGTAAAGACATTTTTCTTGCGAAAAGGTAAAGCTTCCAATACTCATTACTCAGGTCAGTTACATTACCATCAGATGGTTAATAAAATGTTTCACACGAGCTTATTATAAATGAAAATTTCAAGTAATACAAAGCTTCGCATGAGCTTACTATAAATGAAGACTACAAATAATACAAATCACCAAGTGTGCTTGTCATAAACGAACATTACTGTCTCAGGTTAGTAAGTAACAGCTAGTTCCATCAGAAAAGCAAGACAGAAATCTAACTGGCAATTTGTGCATTAGAAACAAACTAGGTTTGTTGAGTTTATTGGGAGTTACCAATGAAGACAAATAGGGAGGTTGCCTGCAACTGTTAGGCTTAACTATGAGTGGGGTGTAATGATGGTATCGAGAGAAAGCCATGATTATGTATCAATAGACTTCTCATTGGTTCTAGCTATCATTTCTTTTACATTTATTAATACCAAATTCAGCCCCTGCGTCCACTATGGTATGGTCTGGCTATGTTACTGAACTTACTATTATTCACCTTGTTTATGGTTTGCTGTGCCTTAGAGTCTGTCATCTGATGAAGATTAAGCGTCATAAAACTCCACATTAGATTGCATTAGAAAGGACAGACAGCAACAAGCAACAAGAAGAAGAACAAGGTTTATTACACCAAGTGATGAACAGAGAGACCAGCAGAGATGACCGTGGTGATGAGCAGCAGTAGATGACACCATGAAAGTGTTTGTGCAGCAGCCAGCATTTAGCTTTTAGCTGAATATTTTAGGACCTTTTCAGGGCCGCCAATTCTTCCAAAAACAATTTATCAAATGCTTGTCCAAATGAAATAAAATAAAAACCAATTCCCAAAACACACAGAAAAAATCCTCAAAATACTTTTCAAAATGCCAATAAACACAGTTAAACCCATCCAACACTTTAGTTTTCCCCCCAAATAAATAAATAAATAAACTGAAGGTTCAAACCCCTCCCCCATAATACTTAGACAAAGTGTTGAGCCACAAGACCTAACACTTTATTTGGCTTAGAGGGGGAAAGCATCATCACCAACAATGAAGTACTCCACTTGAGGCCTGTAGTCCAACAGTGATTCTGCCTGAGGGAAGTCAATGGTGTTATCCTCGATCTTTCACCTCAGGTCACTGTAGAGGAAAATATGGCTGGCAGAAATTGACCCAGGGGTGGCAATGTCAAACCAGATGAACTTCCACTTCTGCGTCCGCCAGAGCTAGCAGGACCATGTAGTGGAAGCCCTTATAGTTGAAGTAATTGATCCTCTCTCACCTGGGACACCTTATGGGGATCTGTTTCCCATCTATGGTACCAAGATCATGGGGTAGGTTCCACCGCTTCCTGAAGCCCTGCTCTATCTCAAACCAGTCCTCAGGGCCGGTAGGACCAGCGATAACCTCATCATGGTAGCATCTGATTATGGCATCACACACCTCAATATCAAAGTAGTTAACTGTTGATCACCACACCCTGAAGGTGAATCGAATCTGTATCCAGATGTTTCAGTGTAATAACTAACTTCAGGCCTGGGCTTAGTGGCTCTCACAGGAAGGTGGTCTGCTTCTGGAGGTCTGGTTTTAACTGACACTCAATTTCAGTAAATAGCTCAGGAGACATCCACATGAAGTTGATGAAAGCAGGCCAATCTTCTTCTTGAGCTCTTCAACGAGGTTATGGTATTGACCCCTGTCCTACCATCTCATTAGCTACTGTCCGACTCAAGTGACTGGGGCCCTCTTCCTTCTCCTCTGTTGAAGAAATTTTCTCCTGAATTGCATTATTATGTCATCTAAGTCCATCATCTCCCTGAAGTATTGCAGAAATAAAACCATAATATGTAGCACTTCAGTTATTGAATTTGACCTTTCCATTGACCCCTATATGTGATGAATTGGGCAAATCACCGGGGGATTGACAAAATGTAATTAGAAAACTTTTCAATCTTTTGCATTGTATACCCAATCTTTTACATTGTCAACCCCATGGGGACTATCGTAAACCAGTAGTGTCTGTGGTATCACTATCGTAGAGATTGTATGGCTATTGTATAGATTTTTGCCAGTTCAAAATCACATCGCAAATCTCATCAGGGAGAAATCCATGGATAACTTAAACCTCTTAGTGTCGAATCGCAGGAAATTTTCCCCATTATCACATTTACGGAATCGGAAGCAAGGTTTATGATATATTGAAGAAATGGAACAGCCCCATAACAGAATCTTGTCATGTTTTGAATATATAGTACATGAAGTTACACAAACAAACCATGATTTCCTTTGCGTGACCACATTGCCTGTTTCTCATACTGATAGCTGAACACATTTATTTTGTCTTTTGATCTTTTAATGTGATACAGCATTGCAGAAAAGCAGTTAGAGCGGTGTACAATGTAACAAATTGCTGACTTGATGTCATAAAAATAGCAATTTGCCGCAGGATGTGGAGTTATTCCTGCTATTTTAGACTAGACAATATGATGGAAAGCAATCCACAAAAATAGACTGTGTCTGTCAGTTACTGTTAACAATGTAATATCTAATTTATTGGAAAACTTGGGTGGTAATTTTACAACATCTTCAGTTAGAGCTGGTTGATGAAATAAAATAATCAATATATTATATAGAATTGATTCAACCTTTAATGAGGGCGCCTGCTGTGTGATATCATAAGCAATTATAGCCGCGAAAAAAAAACAGATGAAAGGATGATATAATTCTTGCTCACACATATCATAATCAAAGCCCTGTAACATATCCATTATTTTATGCATGCGTTACAAAAAAGGATGTTATTACTGCACAATTTACAGAAATTATTTTATTATTCACTCAATGCCATATTTTATTGTCATACAAGGCAGTACAGACCAGGGTTTGAGTTTTCACACGTGACAGTGACCCATATTCTGTGTTTGGGTAAAACTGACTTCCAAAACATTGAATACAATAAGTAAATAAGTAGACAATAAAAGTATAACATCCCTCATTAAGCATATATGGAAAGAAATATATCACTCATGAAGATTGTCATATGCTTTTTTCAACTATGTCATGTATGAAATTTTTACCACGGTTGTGAAAACACTATAGTGTGTCCAGTTTGATAAACGTTTGGCGTTAAATTAGGATATTTCACCCCAGAATGAAAAATTGTCACTGTTTGAAAAATAAATGAAATATTTATATATAAAAAAAGTTGTATTTTTACTTGTGTAAAACACTTCACACTTTGGTTGCATTGTATGAGATCTGAACACAAATTGTTTGCAGAAAAAAACCCCTCAAACTCCTCTATTTTAGTCAAATTATCATGTTGGTTAGCTGTCCTCAACATTTTGTCCTATTGCACTGTATTCTAGCAAGACTTGCAGGGTTCAGTAATCTATACACAGTGCAGATGACACTGTCACACGTTTAACTCTGTGGGGATCCTATGTACATGACAAGATGCTTAAGTACAGGAACATATTTATAGTACTCAGCATCTTATGTCCCAGGGCCCCAGTGGGGTGCAAAAAGCTTAATGTAATCTCCAGAAAAACCCTCATCTTACATGTCATTTTAGTTGCAAAATCTGTTCAATAAAAAAATCTCCACTTCCATCATATCTTTATATCGCAAGATTTGAAGAATGTTAAACAGAAAGAAGCCTAAGGTTGACACGTTTGCTATTTAAACATTTGTCTGATCTGTGGCCATCAGGAAAAAAAGACCATCCAACTAAAATAAAAGATTTTTAAGGTCGCTGTTATTATAAAGGGTTAGTAATTCAAGTAAATCTATGTTGAGTGATATTGTGTGTATGCTGTCTTGTAAATATTAACACCATTTAATATGAAATATGTTCTGCTTTCAATAATAATTCCAAAGTTAGGCTGGGGTATCTTTGCTTTCTTACTCATCTTATATATTATATTTGTATCAACTATATCACTGAATTTCATAAGATTTTCATGTTGCAACTTTGATAAGTTTTATTCTATTCAGCTACAACTCATTCGCAGACAACCCATTCCAATTCCAATTCAACTTTTATAGCACTTAATCTCTGCCAAAGTGACAGACTCTAAGGCGCAACATCATAAGCATAGTCACAAAAATCATTGTCCTTATCCATAGCAATGGTCGACATCACGGAGAACGCCATATGAGGTGGAAAATACTAAGGAGGATAAGCTTGGCAGAATAGGTATGCCTTAAGTTTTTTTCTGAAGGAAGCAATAGAAGTGGCAGATCGTACATCATCCGGGAGTTCATTCCATATTTTGGGAGCATCATATGCAAAGCTTAGACCAAACTGCTTTGTGGATTTGTAAATAGATGGTTGGTATTGAGGAACATGTAGAATTATACCATCAGATTGACTCAACCGAGTATTATAGGCACATTGTCTAACTTTGAGGAATGGGCTGAAATATTTTGGACAGTTAGTATGTGGGTATTTGTATACCAGCAAGGCAGTCTTGAAGATGCAACAGTGCCTTATGGGTAGCCAATGAAGGGCTTTTCTTAGTGGAGTGGTATGAGAAAGACAAGTGGCTCTACAAACAATTCTGGCCAGACTGTTTTGAATGCATTGTAGCTTGCGTAGGTTAGAAACAGATAGACCCCTAAACAAGGAGTTACAGTAGTCAAGTCTACTCCCCACAAGTGCATTTGCAGCCATAAGAGCAGCATCACGAGTCAAGTACTGTCGAATTTGTCTAAGATCCCTCATCTGGATGAAACAAAGTTTACATACATTTTTAACATGTTTGGTGAAGGAAAAGTCTGAGTCAAACCAGACACCCAAATTCTTAACGGCATCTGAAGGTATCAGTGATTCACCCAATATGTTTACTGGAAAGAATGGGTTTAACTTTTCTTGTTGAGACTTGGAGCTAAATATAACAAAGTCGGTCTTATCGGCATTCAGCTTAAGTTTATTTGCACACAACCACAGTTTGACATCTTCGAGACACTTTCCTAGCCGATCGAAGGCAATTTTTGCATGTTATGTACTGCTTGAAATCATAACTTGGCACACACCTGAAGTTGGCAAAAACCTAATGCAGAATAACAATTGACAGTTGGAAGTCATTGGCTAACCCTTTGGAAATAAACACTCGGAGAACGCAGACTTAAGCTATGTAATAATAAAACCCAGACGGGCGATCCTTCTATTGTCTTTGTTTTATCTCTGTAGTTACATTCACTATAATGTGAGAGCTATGTAGAAATTTAAGTATATCCCTCCACTTTCAATCACTTCTCTCTCAATGACTTCCCTGTTTTCCCAACACTGCCCTTTTAAGGTAGAGATATTTTAACAACAGACCCATTCACCCAGATATGTATGAAGAGGCTGTTAGTAAAATGAACTAGAACAGATAAAACAATTTGAGTACCTATATTTGAATAACATATTTTCTAACATTTGTCCAAAGTATACTACCAGGATTCAGTGAATCAATTATTATCAATATATAACATTTACTCAGGGAAAAAAACAGTTGGCAGTGGCCTTTTCTCTCATTGCAAAACAATCATAGACATACTCGTTTGCAGTGTTCAGGCACTGCAGGGGCCAGTCCTCGATGCCCCTCAGAGGGTGTGTTATATATTACCATTGGGGTTGGGTACCAGACTAGGGTCCCAAACCTTAGCAAACTTAATATCACACTTATTAGGGGGGTTTCCTTAGCTACCATTGTATGGCTTCTTTCTATTGAGTGTTTCGAAATTTGGTGGGCTTTTGCTACATTACAGGGAAGGACTCTTCACTTTGAAGCCAGAGTTTGAACTGTTAACATGAAAGAAATTTTTGCACTCTGAACTAATGTGATGTAATATGTGCAACTCTGGCAGTTATGAAATGGATTTTAAAACTTTGTTTTAGTGTTTTAACTTGACTTTCATGCTATGGGACACAGTGTGACGAGATTCTGGCAGCACAGAGAGCTCTCTTTATGACAACCTTTTATGCTTGATTCCAGCGCCTAACAGGGATGGTCTAAACTTATCTGCAGGGGGCTTGGGTTGAGAAGCTTTAATTTCATTTGCATTTTAGAATCAAGCAACTAGATTGTCACGAACAGAGCACTGTGGGCCTGTGTTTTATATTTTGCAGATTTGGAACTTTGACTATAAAAATTAAACACTGTATATAAAATGCCAAATAAAAAGTTGTGCCACAAGTGTGGACTGAGACATCTTCCCCCCACAGGAAATAAATGCCAAAAGCATCTGGATGAAGCTACCGATACTAAAGCTAGGAACTGAAAAACAAGTCATTAAAAGTACCAGAAAACCCAGGAACATCGATCCTAGTAACCATACTGATGAATCATCGACTACTTCCTCAGCTGATGAAGAGGAAACAGTGCAGCAACAGATCCTACAGCAGCTGAAGCGAGTCAACGCCCGTCTCGACGCAGTCGAAGATCAAGTAGCAAGTACTTCAGGATCAAGACAGAAGCCACATGGACTTTCAAAGTAAAGTAGTGGTTCTCACAAATTGAAAAGTAAATCTAGTTCAGTAAAACGTCATAGTATTTCCAGTGAGAGTGATTCTGATAGTGGTACAAATTTGCCCAAATTGTCTGCCCTTAGAAGTTCTGTTAGTTTACAAAGGCAAGTTGACACCCGTCTAAGAGACCTAGAATCATCCCAAGATGAAGCAGGTATGCCAAAAAGTAAGAAAATTAAGTCCCAAAGGGGTGGCCCCATAGATGTGTTGGTAAAGCACAAAATAGCATGGCCTCATGAAGCCATATTAGGTGGGGTAAATAGATCATGACTCACGTATGACCAGCTATCTATGTCACAGTGGGTCCAAGGGTTTTGTAAAAACATTTTGGATGAAACTTGTGAGCAAAAACGTGAGAGTATGATCACATATATGGCTGACCTGATGGAGGATGCCACCGACTTCTCCTGGCAGGGAGCCAAGGCTGCTCATGCACTTCTTTGCTGTGAGTTGGAAAGGGGGACAGTCACCTGGGACGATATGGTAAGGATAGACAGGATCAGGCGGGCTCATGCCCAGAAGCATGTCAGTAGTGCCAAAAACTGGACCAAAGGTAATGCTAGTAACAAACCATGGTACTGTAAGTTCTTCCTAATTGGTTCATGTCACTACAGTAAAGATCATGAAGTCGGTAGCAAACTCCACAGGCATATATGTGCATCCTGTTTACAACAAGGTAAGATCATGACACATGCTGAGAAAGATTGTACTGCTGTTAAGAAAAGCTCATCAAAAAACTTATCACAAGCTGTCCATTAAGTGTAATGGGCAGCATAGTTCAAAAGTCGTGTAACAACTCTAACATTTGCAAAGGAAATAAAGTCATTGAAAAACAAACTGATGACACTGTTCCCCATAAGGGGGAGTTTCACTATTCTCCTAGATATGTGTACAACAAAAATTGTAACCCCAACTTGGTGGAAAACCTAATGGTTCGTCCCCTTAGTGAATCATTAAGGGTTTATAGGTCTTCATTCACTAACAGCAAAAGGTCGTATGCCAGTGTTGTTAATACTGGTCTAAATATAGTGTCAAACCAATTATCTAGTGTCAGTGCACATAGCAGAACATTCTGTCGTTCTACAAAAGGTAGAAATGTTAACCATGCGTCACTTGATAACAATATCAACACCAGCACAAGTATTGGTGAATGCAATAAAGTCAAGGAATCTGACAAAAGTATTAAGCTCAACACTATCGACAGTCTTGTCGAAATCAATAAAGGAAAAATTCATGACACTGTGGTTCACAAGGTCGGCAGGTCCCCAGTAGGTGTATTACACTCTCATGACTCGTCTGCCACTGTAGATTCTGACGTGTTGAAGCCTTTGTTTGATATTAATGAGGCAGATGACAAGTTTCTTCACTCTGTGTTGTTCAATACTCGTGGCAATAGATTTGTCACCCCAACTAATTGCAAAACCTATGACATGTACAAAAATCAGACTGACTTTCAATTCGGATTCATACCACTTTCTGATCCATTATTGCCTGAATCTGATGTGGTGAATACAATGGTTTATGATTCTGTGGCCAACATTCATTACAAAGTGGAAGAATTTAATTTACCCAATTTCTTAGGTGCTCGCATCCCTGTCAAAAATCAACTCAATGTTGATAAATGGAAAGAATTACTACAAGGTTATTGGGACACACAATTGCTTCACTTTATACAATTCAGCTTCCCTATTGGTTTTAACAGAAATTGCCCTCTTCAAAATCACCATGAAAATCATAAATCAGCAAAGGAATTCCCGTCTGATGTAGAAGTCTATTTAAATGAAGAAGTCAGCCAAGAAGCCATAGCTGGCCCTTTCAAAACACATCCAATTATCAATTGCCATACTTCACCATTTATGACTAGGCCAAAAGCAAACGCAGATAATAGGCGTGTCATTATGGGCCTGAGTTGGCCCTAGGGCTATTCAGTAAATGATGGGGTTGACAAGAATATGTACATGGGATCCGAATTTAAACTAGTTTTCCCAACTATTGATGACTTGACATCACAGTTAGTCAAAATTGGTCGAGGTGCCCATATATACAAAATTGACGTCAGCAGGGCGTTTCGTCATCTTGCCATTGACCCCATAGACTATGATCTGTTAGGTTTACAGTGGAATGACGCCTATATTGACACCCGGCTTCCATTTGGCGCACGTCACGGAAGCCAGTTCTTTCAGAGGGCCAGTCACGCCGTCAGATACGTCATGCATCAACGTCAATTCCCTATCATAAATTATATAGATGATTTTCTGGGATTCGGCACCTCGACGTCTGCGCAACACTCATATGACGCTCTATATGACGTCATGCGTCAACTCGGTCTCACCATTAGCAAGAGCAAGTTAGTCGCTCCATGTACTCGTGCTGTATGTCTTGGTATAGTCATTGATACAGTTGACGCTACGTTGTCCATACCTGAAGAAAAATTAAACCAAGTCAAAAATGCAGTTCATGAATGGTCACACAAAGAATTTTGTACTAAAAGGCAGCTTCAAGCCTTGCTTAGACTGCTATTATATATTCACAAATGCATCAAACCTGCAAGGTGTTTCTTGAATCGCATGTTAGAAGTCCTACGTCAAGCTACGAACCCATCAAGAATCCGACTCACAGACGCATTCAGGCGAGATTTAGTTTGGTTTCAAAAATTCCTAGTACATTATAATGGAGTGTCCATGTATGACTACAAGCACGTTGACGCAACTATTGAACTCGACGCCTGCCTCACAGGCCTTGGGGGGTGCTGGAAAAATTTTGTTTACAATTTGCCAATCCCTCTAGGTTACAGGAATATGAATATTGTGCATTTGGAAATGCTGAACATCTTTCTGGCTTTAAATCTGTTCAAAAATCATTGGAGACATAAAAAAGTACTGGTAAAATGTGACAATGAAGCTGTGGTCACTGTCCTCAATTCTGGACGCACCAGGGACCCTTTTCTGGGGGCTTGTGCTCGAAACCTATGGTATGTGGCTGCTGTGGCCGAGATAGACCTCCAGTATACTCACATAAGGGGGGTTCATAACAGAACAGCTGATCTTTTATCCAGATGGGTCGGGTCTCAGGCTAATTTTTGTGAACTAAATTTATTGGTCCCAGGCCACATATGGCTACCTGTTGATTTAGGCATGATTGACATTGATTGGTCATTATAATCAATTTGCAAATATTCATGCAGATGCTATGCTTTGTGTTGCAGAAGCAGTCCAGTGCAAAGACCTCAGAACTAAAGCCACCACCAGATTGCTGTCTGCCTTCAGGCCAAAAACCAGGCAGTGTTATTCAAGGTTATTCAGAGTATTCATTAGCTTCTGCATCTGTATCAATGTGTCATTGTGTCAGTTGTCAATTACTACTGTTGTGTCATTCTTGGAATATTTAGTGTCAAATGGCACCTCTGTGCACATGGTGTCCAACTATGTATCAGCTTTAAAAGCAATGTCAGTCATCTACAATTTGCAGTTCCAAATTTTTGACCATCCACAGGTCCAGTACTTCATAAAATCCCTTAAAATTAACAGGCCGCTTACAGTCTCCACAAAAAATATCGTGGATGTCAAAGCTCTGTCCCAGTTGATCGAATCCTGCACAGGTTTCACCAATGCTATTACTTTTAAAGCAATTTTTCGAACTGCATTCTTCGGTTTTTTTTAGACTCTCCAATCTAGCACCACATGCTATTTCAGAATTCGATCCTTCAAGGCATTTTACAGTAGCTGATCTGATTTTTGAAAAAAATCAAGTAACCCTTCTGTTAAAATGGTCAAAAACCATTCAAACTCGCGATCAAGTCAGATTAATCACTCTTCCCCAGTTAAAGTCACCCTAGCTTATAAAGCCCATGTTCCTATACAAGGTATCAAGGACCATGGCACCTGGACGTCGGACTGCGTCTGGAGATATATCCAGTCTGATGAATCCAGACCCTCCCAAGTGGCCCAGGCCTTTAGAGATTTGCTGTTGTAAATGTTTCTATGCTTCCCTATGTCCCTACTGTTTGGGTTTGGGCACTTTGTATTTGTATGGCATTCGTTTATTTTATATTTTAGAGGTGTATCTTGTGTAATTTTGTGTATTTCTATGTTACTTTTAAATCCCCTCTGTGGGTTACTATTCAGTTACTCAGTTAAATAACTTGCTAGACTAGTCATGTGACCTTGGTGTTATTGAACAGTAAATTGCTAAGGTCACCTTAAAGTATGTTTTAGTACACATCTTAACCTTTCATAGTGATATACAGGCCTTAAGGCCACCTTAACTTGTGTTATCAGATATGTACTATATGTGGCCTATATATTTAAGGCCACTTTATTATTGCAGCCAGTATTTGTATACAATCATTGAAATGTACATATTTCAGTAGTTTAGATGTATCTTATTGTATTGTATTTTACTGTAATTTACATAATGTTATTGTATTAATAAATCAATATACCCTCTGTGTGTACATTATTGTCTCGGGGATCTTGGGGACTGTCGTTTGCAGTGTTCAGGCACTGCAGGGGTCAGTCCTCGATGCTCCTCAGATGGTGTGTTATATATTACCATTGGGGTTGGGTACCAGACTAGGGTCCCAAACCTTAGCAAACTTAATATCACACTTATTAGGGGGGGTTTCCTTAGCTACCATTGTATGGCTTCTTTGTATTGGGTGTTTCGAAATTTGGTGGGCTTTTGCTACATTACAGGGAAGGACTCTTCACTTTGAAGCCAGAGTTTGAACTGTTAACATGAAAGAAATTTTTGCACTCCCACCCTCCCACCCCTTTGGTCTAGACAAAGGACCTCTTGGCACCTTTAAGTACTATGGTTAGGTTGTTGGCATCAGGCGCCCTCACTCAGGGGTATTGAGCAGGCCTCTGTTTGTCAGGCACTACTGCTGGTTGTTATTGTGATTGTTGAACTTTCCATACTAGAACAGTACTTTGGCCTGCCTGTATGCCAGTTTCATTTAATTGTAGAATTATTTTTGTGCCATGGTCCAATTGTGTGTACTTGACCCTACTGTCAAGGTCATTTGTGTTGGTGCATGATGTCGCAGGGGCACTTTGTATTTGTATGGCATTCGTTTATTTTATATTTTAGAGGTGTATCTTGTGTAATTTTGTGTATTTCTATGTTACTTTTAAATCCCCTCTGTGGGTTACTATTCAGTTACTCAGTTAAATAACTTGCTAGACTAGTCATGTGACCTTGGTGTTATTGAACAGTAAATTGCTAAGGTCACCTTAAAGTATGTTTTAGTACACATCTTAACCTTTCATAGTGATATTCAGGCCTTAAGGCCACCTTAACTTGTGTTATCAGATATGTACTATATGTGGCCTATATATTTAAGGCCACTTTATTATTGCAGCCAGTATTTGTATACAATCATTGAAATGTACATATTTCAGTAGTTTAGATGTATCTTATTGTATTGTATTTTACTGTGATTTACATAATGTTATTGTATTAATAAATCAATATACCCTCTGTGTGTACATTATTGTCTCGGGGATCTTGGGGACTGTAATATGCAAGTGTAAAAAATATGTGTGACTTCTGGAGAAGAGTTTCTCCCATGAATAGCAACTCTGGAAGTTATTTCACATAGTGCAGTACGTGTGTAGTTGACTGGCTCTAAGACAAGGATATCTATATAATAAAACCCAGACGGGCGATCCTTCCATTGTTTCAACAAAATAATGCAAAAATAATGGAGAGTTAACACTACATTATTTTCTAACAGTGGATTGTGGTTTAGTTCAATGGCCAGTCTACCAAGAACAAAAGGGTACTTAGTATTTGCCAGTCATCCTCAGCATTGTGCATTCAATATTGAAATATTTTCACAACTTCTTTCATCTTAATTAGTTCACTGGGTACATTTGCAAAGTCTTTTCAAATTTGAATGACATTCAGAGTTCGTAGAAAAATACCTCATGGAAAAATGCTACCTTGATAAAATACCTCCTGACAAATACAAAACAAGCAATTTAATTTATAAAGTTGGATATTTTTTAATTCTTCGCATTTGTTTACAATCTGACTTTCAATAATCTTCAGTGAACTTAAGCAAAGGAGCAGCTAACTTTCAAACAAACTCACTGTGAAAATCTAGCCCAGCATACTATATTAAAAGGAGTGTTTTTAGTTGCTCAAAATTTACTCAAGTAAAATGAGATAAAAACGTAGTGCAAAAATGCAGTCCTGAAATGCATTACTGGCTTTAAATTTGATTTAAATTTTCAATGTTTTTACAGTTTGTTATATACTTCTAAAATAATACACTGTTTGTCGTTGAAATGAATTTTGTTCTTAATGTTGTGAATTAATTTTCATAGGAGGTATTACTGAAATACAAAATGTGGAGTAGGCATTCTTTCTATGAGGCTTTTGTCCAGGAGACAATCTTTTCAGGAGGCATTTTTCCTTGATTCTAAATTAAGAGACAAAGAAGCACACAAAATAAAAATCTTGAGAAACCCAAAAATGTTAAAATAAAACAAGTAATTCTCCAGTTTCTAGTACTTTCAATGCCTGAAACACAAAAATAATAGCTTACTGTTTTAAAATAAGCACAGATTAATAAAGTAACATGAAACACTCACCACAACAAATTATCCACAGCATTGTTAAATAAGCAGTCAAATTTTTTCTGGAAAGTGCTTTCTGTAAGTCACAGATCCATATTTTATTAATTATCATTATCCATGGTTAACTTTTGTGGCAGTCATATTATATTAAAACTTTTCAAGCGTTATCCAAAATTATATTTTTCCATAAAGGAAAACCAGTGGTACACATGGTGAAACAATGTTGATTGTGTATTGAAATAAAAAAACAACCATAGAACTAATTTAGTGAAAGCTCCATATGGTATGCACACCAAAGGAAACATTGCAAAGGTTGTCTAGGTTGATCATTTGGTACAAGGTGTTAAATTATTGAATTAATAAATTGGTTTTAATTTACAGGGTTTTATAATAGATAATTGCCTCGTGGCGCTTCCATTATGTAAACCTAATGACCCTTCGGCCCTTTCAGGGCCTCAGGCCATTAAGTTTACATAATGGAGCGCCACTTGGCCATTATCTATATAATAAGTAAATGGGAAAATCCTGATTATTTTTTTTATAAACAGATGGTGATCCAGATCAGTCTCAAAAATTTAACGGGATCTAAGTTGGACCAACTCCCATCTTCTGAGTTCCAGCCGGTAATATTTACATAATGCTAACAGACAAACAAACAGACAAAAGGTCATGAAAATCTTTGAATTGTGACCAGGAGTGTGTCAAAAACTGACATAATCTTATTTCAACTCATTCTCAGGCGGGTATTAGCGAAAACAAACCCTAACATTTACCAAGGTCAGTGTTTCACAAGTGCAATATAACTTTATCATTACCATAATATAATCACTGAATTGTCAATTAAACTTACTTCCTCCATTTTAGTACAGAGTGTTCAACAAATTTACAACCGTTGTTACATTTCATTATTGAATGTATCATCAAGTAACTGAAATCTAGCATGGGACAAGTTGTGTTTTTAAGCAAACGGTTGCATTTATTTTGATATAATACTCTAGCATAGAATGCCTTATTTTTCATGGAACAGAAAGAAATAAGGTTGCCAAGGTAAGGAGGACAAGACGATGTCGCATGGATTGATTTAATTTAACTCAACATCAGACTCAAACTTTTGACACAAATTTCATTTGACTGGCAATGGTTTTCACTGAAGTGTGAGTGCATTTGAAAACAAAAACTGCTCACTAAAACAATTAAAGCGAGATTAATTACTGTTGAAAGGATCAAATGGCATTGCATAGAAGTGGTAAATGAATAAAAGTCTTTTACTGTTCAATTGCCACAACTGGGACAAAATATTTTTATTTGTTCTTATTTTGTGAAATGTAATGTAGATGTCGTTTGATGAAAAAATATGTATATGCACAAGTTCATCTCGATGATTTAATTGACGATAATGCAAATTCTTATCGAAATGAGGGCCTTAAATTAAAATGTGACCAATCACCATACAGCTTACAAATTGATGTTTTATATCAACAATTCTTATTGGCTAGAGATGGCGTCATCGTTAACTTTTGTGCCACTTTTAGCAGTGTGACAATTTAAAAGCCAAGCAATATCTCCTTCACAAGCTGCATAAGAGCTGAAAATATTCAGCTCATTGTGGCTTGTTGAGATATGTTTCGTATTTAAGTCTTATCCATTAGATGCAATAAATCTGGATTCATATTTAGTCAGGATGAACACAACAAAGATAAGAAAACTTTTGTTTATGTAACAGGTTCAAAACTAGGCCAAAATGGCTTTCTGTCTACTAGTGTGAGCCGCAAAGCTATCAAAGACACGAGTAGTGCACTGAAGTGGTCACCTATTCCAGTACTAATGTAGCCCATTGCTGCTTAACTTCAGTGAAGAGACAGGCACTCATCACGCTACGCCACAATTCATGATAGTCTGGAGACAAAAAAAAGACGAAAACAAAAGTGATCTCTAGAAGCTTGAGCCCTGCTAGTGCTTACACTTGAAAATGTTGGAAAAACTTTTCATAAGCTCTTACGTGCAAAACTAATATGTGCACGCCAGAGGAGTGAAGAGTGGGCTGAATGGCTATACACAGTGGCTTGTTTTTATGCGTGCACTACCCAAATACATGAGGTCCATTTACCTGGCAATAAGGGAAAGGTCGTGAATTCGTGAATTCTGATATGTGTTCATACAACCACACAGATAGTAGTGAATAGGCCTTTAATTGTAACAAATAGTGAAAAGAAAACAATGTCAACCTTGTTTTGATATTAAATGAGTTGTTAACTACTAAAAAAATATGGCAGAATGATTTTCAACGTGGGTAGGACTCTCCAATGATAACCTTTTTTGACCTGATTAACACAGTTTTTAACATATTTAAAATTCAGTTGTAGCTGTACTAAGATGACAATGCAGCAAAATAAGAGTTCTTATAGAGCAGAGAATGAGAGTAAAGATGATCTATCAGTCGCCAACATTGGCATTGGTATGGGAAGGCTGGTTATTTGGAGTAACATGGGGAAATTTTTTTTATGACATTCCATTAGAATGCTTGACAGAGACTCTGACAAATTAAGGGTAAGAGACGAAGATGTGACAAAGTGTTGTAGATCTGTTACCCAGGTCAGACAGTCGCAATTTTTGAAGGCTAACAACCTGCTGTTAAAAACTGTTGTGTGTATTCTTTACATTTAGTGTTTGCCATGACAGTCCACAATAATGGGTATCTCATTCTTTAATGTCATAAGTTCTCAGACAGAATGGTCGCTAACATGTTGCACTTGTTTCTTTCTCTCAGTAAAATAGGAATGGTCCTTCTTAATCTTACATACCCATAGATCAACAAACATCTTAACCAGTTCCCTGATTGTTTTCATTATAGCTTTGCTTTGTTGAGGTTCATCTCAGCATACTTGAAGAAAATCAAAGAACATTGTAGAAATCTGTAATTTTGATCATTTGACCCCAGTTTCACACCTCGCTGGCATGACTGTTGACTACATTTAAGTCATCATTGATTTTTCAATTATTTGCTAATTTTATCGCAGTACCCTCTCCAGTGTGTGAGCTAGACATATGGTATTGCCTGAATATTACGATATTCGCAAATTTGCTATCAATGTCGGATAATGCTGAAAAGCTTGAAGACTTGTCTGCCACAAAGTATGATGGAGTGGAGACATACAACAAACAAGGAAGATATAACAAGGGATACACTGAGAATACAAACAATTCACTGACATTTTGCTGAGAAATAGTTTCAAAAGAGACTATGCACATGTTGGAAATTATTCTGCCCTATTACATTACCCCAGGCCAGGGATGGAGTTCATAACAAGCAATCAAGGTCCCTGGTTAATGCTCACGGCAAACATCAAAAGGGGAGAATTCTCCTGGTAAGTTTGAAGAACAGACTGTTATCTCAGCAGGGGGACAATGAATCAATAGCAGTGGACATCAGCCAAGATTGACCAATATATTACCAACAACTTCCTGGAATTCAATGACTGCAACTCTTTACCTTAAACGTCGTCACTTTCTGACCTGGGCTCTACATGTAGGGATGGAGTTATCCATTCGTGTTATGGGTGATATTGGGAAACGTAAAAGTGTGACTTAGGTTTAAGGGCCAGAGAGAAAAACACAAACATTGGATAACATATTAGCTCCTTGGTTAAGGTTGACAAACTGGCTGAATATATCACAAATCCATGTGCTCTTCACTTGGTCGTGCAGCTATCTAATTAAGTGGAATTTGTTCCTATGCACTCTCTGTCTGGGTATTCATTAGCTGATAAAACAGCCAGCAATTTTGTAAAGGTCAGGTGGTAAAATGAGGCTATAAGAGAAGACAAATAACGTCCCAAGTGAGGTCACCTAATCACTTCTACTGGGGCTTGTTAGTAGCAGTGGAAATGATAGATTCCATGTATCTTCTTACAACAAGCATTACACTGTAACCTGCCTAAATTTGCCTAGAACACACAAAATAAATACAATGTCATTTTACATAATATTATAATTCTATTATTGTGACATTAATGATATCCATGCATTGAATGGATTATGTTAGGATTTGGCTATAGATTTTTGAGAGAGAACATCTAGAGGTTTTGGGTACTCTAACCTGTGTCAGTGAGTTGTGGCAAACATCTTGAGAATTCCTGAAAAATTATACCAGTCTGTTATGTAAATCATTATAAATAAGCATCCCATTTAAGTATGTTTGTCTGCATATCTATCTGTCTGTCTGTTGGTAAGATAATGTAAATGTATTGAACCTAATTTGATGGAATTACAAATAGATGTGTAAAACTTTTGGACAAGGAGAAATACAACTTTGAAATAAAAAAGGATTGTTGTTAGTAATACCCCTTTCTCACTACATGCGGTAATTCTCGTGGTTATAAGTTTTACTCAGCAGCTGAACCGCCTCCCGGGTCACCCCATTTCATCCGAGTTGTTCACACTACAGATGGTGTAATTCGTGGTTATAGGTGTTTGATGAAATGACCTTGTCCTTCAGCTACTATCCAAGGTTTCGTATGTAACCTTGTGACAAAGTGGTGAAATGTCCATTTACCTCCACTGGCCTTATGTCTCAGTATCACACCAAAAGGCGACCAAATCACTACCTTATGTACATATTGGACCCCCCCCCCTCGGTTACCGTATTTAAAAATTAATAAATTCAGAGGCGGAAATTTTAAACATTTTAAAGTTTCCATAGGATGCACAAGGCAATGGACGGTTCGCGACTGACTTGCAAGTTTGCTAATGGATGTCAGGTGGTGATCCAAGGACAGGGAATGTTTTACAAAACGCCGCCTACCATGGGGATACTGCCTGTATTGTGTAAGGGGTATTAGGGTATGGTTGTGATTTAGTGTGAAATTCCCCTGTTTTGTTTGCCCTTGATTAAAGTTCAGACAATAATATTCCAGCATACAAGTACAACAATTTGATTGGCCCAATTTATATGAAATACAGTATGAATGATCCTATAATATTACAACAATTTATTAAGCTGAAGCAACAACCATACATGACTTTTTGGGTTTTGGGTTTGCGTTGAAAAAATTATGTAGTTAATGTCCATTCTTTGTAACTTATAACGGTGTTTTATATTTATACATTCATGTGATTACAAAAACATAAGCACAATTGCAATATGATGTGCAATTGGAATTAAAATTACTTGAGTTCCATATTCAACACAGATATGTTCAAATGACTATAACATCAAGCTTCATTGCAGTTCTTATGTCTGGTCACAGTATCACCTTAAATATAATCATAATTTTAAACTTTGTGTACTAGCAAAATAAACAGTCCAAATTTCCATGTAAATATGAGCACTTCTGTCAGATTTCCCAAAAATTTCTCTGTCCAAAAATCTCGTTTTAAAGCGCAATATATTGTTTAAGTATTTGAATAATTGAATGCTTAAAATATGATTCTTTGTTTACATTACAACCAAAGTCATTAAATCCCTTTCCTGGTGAATTTTCTGCTATTTGTTTCCAGGGTGTAATTGGTCATTAGCAGGGAAGGGAAAATTGCATAAATAATATAAGATGTGAAATGGATTCAATGACCTTTTCCTGTTACTGCATATCAGCAAGTTGTCACATGAATATCTCATACACCCTGACATAAAAAAGCAAGAGACTGACATAACTATTTTTAAAAAGAATATCAGATGATACCCTTGCGTCAAGACATGTTATTATGGTTCATTTCAGTCCCAGTGCATTGCACAGAAATAAAACATTACTGAAACTTTAAGACTATTGGCTCAAGGAAAACAGTTAAAATAGTTAAGATTCTCAAAGGGATTATTATTATTAACACTTTTACAGCACTTATTCCAAGATACCTAGGATTCTAAGGTGCCAGGGCTACAAGTCTGAACGGGTGTGAGTCGGCAACAAAAAGTATTCCATGTCAGTGACAAAGGTAATTTGTGGAGAAGCATCCAGAAAAAAGTGTGCATTGAGTCGACTTCCCAAGGATGATATTGTGGAAGCCTTCCTAATGTTTAGTGCAAGGTTGTCCCAAATGTTGGGAACATCATTAGGGAAACAGGCATCAAATTGAACCTTGGACTTATGTACAAGGGAATTACATGCTGGAACCATAAGGTGTCTGATCTGGGCATCAAATGCATGTAAAGTGTCACACGTATAAAACTTCCTCGAAAGAAATTTTGCTCTTTTATTGGGATTGTTTATTGTTTTGACATTGAATATGACCTAGAAAATGACAGTTAACTCACACTTAATGCAAAATAACAGAGATTCAAATGAAAACTAAAAGAAAGAGAACACACCTACTCATTCATTTCAAATGTTGTTGTATTCCAAAGGTTATTATGAGAAATAAGTATAGCTTTGTACCAAAATGTGTCAAAATAGGTACATAGAAAAATTGGAGGAAATGAAGTCATCAATGTTGATGCCCACAACTGCAGTCTGAAGCCTCTAATTTAATTTCCCAGTTTGATTTCTATTAGGTCAGGGCTGGCTTATATCATCCTAAGCATAGTCTTACAAAAGGCTCCAGTTTCTTTGTCAATTGAAAAACCGCTTGTACGTCTGCATATTAACTTATTTACATGAGGATACTATTATGAAAAATGGTGCAACCTAGTATCTCTGAACACACAACAGGGGCCAGTTTCACAAAAGGACTTCCCTGGACTTATTCTTAAAGCTAAGACTTTTGTCTTAACTCTTTCACCGCGAGTTTCACGTAGTAAAATTCGTATAAAATGCGGCAGTCGCCTTTCGTCGACATTTCTATGAAGCGCGAAAGTCGACAATAATCGCCGTGACGTATAAAATTGTTTACTGTGATAATGACGTGGTGAATACGTCATTTCTTTGTGTAAATAGACTGTAAATAAGCTGTAAATATTTCGTTTGCATCACAAAATTATTTAAAATGCCTAAAAGACATTATTCTGCAAAAGAAACAATGAATTAGTACTATTTTCTCATTTGGCAATGAACCTATACATGCTTACGTAAATTATTCCTTATTTCCAGCAGAGAGCCTGTCAATCAACAAATACTCAAATTCTATTAGATAGCCGTCGGCCAATCAAAAAGCAAAGAAAATATAATACTTTCATTGGTCAAGGACTCAACCAATGAAAAAATTCCTGTTTTCTCATTCGCTACTTGCGAAAAACAAAGCCGCGTTGAACAGATCAAAACTTATGTTAGCATCGCGCTTGTTATATATGTCGACGGAAGTCGCCAATCGTGCTGAAAGAGTTAAACTTGGTCTAAATGCACTCTAAACTTTGGCCAAGCCTAGGGCTCAAACCTACATGGGATGGCCTTAACTTTTGTAAACAAAGACTGAAATATGGCAACCACAAATTTTTGTTCAAAACACATTTTAAAATGGCTGTAAATAAAGTATAAATATACAGAACGACCCCTTAAAGGCAGTCTGGGAATTTTGGGAATTGGTCAAAAAACTACAAATTGTTTTTCTTCCGCAGCGGCCACAGGAGGGGTTTTGTGCTATCACAGACACTGCTTGTTGAAAAGGCTTTGGTTAAAAACGGGAGACTGAAAAAGGCTACTCAAAACAGATAATAAAATCATTTCTGGGATTACCCTTTCTTAAGACTAAAATTTGTATCGAAATCATCACAATTCGCACAAAGGTTTGATATCCTGTAAGCACTCATACATCATGAGGTGATAAGAGCTAACCAGAGAGAAAATCAGGCTGAAATAAAAGAGTATATATGGGGACACATTATGCAAATGAATTTTTTTTATACAAATTGGCGTGTCTCCATTAGGGAAGTAACGTTTTTTGAAAGTTGGTTGCCGTTAATCCAAGGGCTCGTTATACTCACTCTACGTCTGCCTTGGTGCTGTTGTTGAAGGAATGAATAAAGTAACCTCTTTTATCTCCCCCTTTTGACATAATTATTTGATAATTACATATGCAAACTGCCCATTTTATCGTTTGATCCCCTTTTATCCCTCACATTCCCTGTTATCGGGGACCATCACTCTCACAATTCACACTCACTAACCAATCTAATCCCCAAATTTTATGCCAAGTTTCTAACTTTTAACCCCACCAAGATCTATGATATTCCTGTATTTTTTACTGGCAATCCAACCAGTCATTGTTGCATATCGGCACCTCAGTAACTCAAGCATTCAGTGTCCTGATGTTGTCAGTTTGTGCCCCTTCAACCCCCCCCCCCCCACCACTACCACTTTTTGCCTACATTTTATCATCAAATCCTCAATGTCAATTCCACCAGCCCTACCACCTTTCTGTCTTTTTATCCTACTCTTGCTTGCTGGTGACATAAGCCCGGGACCACTCGGGTGTCCAAAGGTCACCTACGCAAATATTAGGTCAATACACAACAAATATCCTGCCATTGCAAAATTTATTTCTGATAATGACACTGATCTCTTCGCCATGTCTGAGACTTGGATTAGACCTGACACCACAAGTGCAAATCTGTCTGTAATCACCCCACAGGCTACAATCTCTATCAACAGCCATGAGAGGTCCGTCGCAGTGGAGGATTGGGCTTTTTCTTCAAAGATGGATTGGATCCTTCCATTGTTCCAACAAAGACCTGCACCACCTTAGAAAATTTCCTCCTCAAGATATCCCTTCACAAAGAATCCTTTTACTTTCTGAATATATATAGACCACCGTCCTCCAGTACCACAGCCTTTTCTGAACAGTTTCAGTCACTTCTGGAGGATATTCATCATACCATGGAAAATCTGGTGATCATCGGCGACTTCAATTTTCACCTTGAAACAACATGTTCAAATTCAAAAACCTTTCATTCATTCATTGAGTGATTCATTTGATTTAATTCAGAAAATTAACTTCCCAACTCACATTCATGGACATACACTTGACCTGGTTTTAACCAAATCCAATAATGACAATATTTCCAATGTCCATACCACTGATGCCTTTTCTGACCATTTTTCAATTAGTTTTACCCTAAGTCTCTCAATCCCCATATCCCAAACTAATGCTACTGTTACCTTTTGTAAATACCATAAAATTGATAAAGAGAAATTGAAAACAGATCTCCTCACTTCTGAACTACTTAATAATCCATCCAAGGAAGCCGACACTCTCTATGAACAATATCACACTACCTTGTCTACCCTTATCGACAAACATGCACCACCACATACCAAACATACCAAGGTGAAGTACATCCCAGGATGGGTTAACGAAATGGTAATAGCAGCAAAAGAGACCAAGCGTTTATTTGAACGTATTTGGCGCCGAAATAAATCTACCTTCAATAGATCCCAATACATGCAGAAAGTCCACCAGTACAATAAAATCTGAATGCAGGCCAAATCTGAATTCCTTAAAACTAAAATTCGGGACAATCACCACAACCCACAAAAATTATGGTGAGTCCTGGGTGATGTGTTAAACAGAATCCCAGCAAAGATCCTCCCATTAATAAATCCCCCTCAGCTTTTGGCTGACAGATTTGTGGAGTTCTTTACAGAAAAAATTGAAAAAATACACTTAACTTTCTCTACTTCACTGAATTTCCAACACATCACCCCAGACTCTCCTCCACCCATGTTTACCTCTTCCTCTACTGTAACTGAAGATCAAGTTACCAAAATCATTATAGACTCTCCAGCTAAGTCGTGTTCCCTTGACCCTTGGCCCACTTTTCTTGTTCTTGAATATCTGGATATTCTCATCACCCCCATCACTTCAATAATCAACGCGTCTCTTGAACAAGGTAAGCCTCCTAATTTTTTTAAGTAGGTCCATGTAACCCCAATCCTAAAAACTTCATCCTTAGACAAACTTTATTTCAAAGATACTTGAAAGGGTAGTAGCAGCCCAGCTACAAACTCACCTTGATGAAGGCGGCCTGATGACTGCCTTCCAATCGGCTTACAGAAAACACCATTCTACTGAAAGTGCCCTCCTTAATATTCACAATGATATTCTTCTCAATATGGCCAAAGGGTCTGTTACAGCCCTTACCCTTCTAAATCTCTCCGCCGCGTTTGATACCATTGACCACACCATTCTCCTGGACAGACTTAATGGTTACTATGGAATCAGTGAACTGGCACTCAGCTGGTTCAAATCATACCTGTCAGGAAGGGCACACTCGGCCAATTCTTTTTTCTCTCCACACTAACCCAATCAGCTCAATCATTCACTCTCACAGTAGTATTAATTACCATTTCTACGCCGATGACACCGAGTTATACATTGCACTCTCTCCAGCAAATTTCTCTCACTCTATACAAAAACTAAAGAATTGCCTAAACGACATTCAAAATTTCACTTTCACAAATAAATTAAAACTCAACCCTGACAAAGCCAAGTTCATTTTAATAGGTTCGAAAAATAACCGTAAACAACTCCTTCCTCACTTTCCCATCAATATTCTTGGTAATCTGGTCTCACCAGCACAAAGTGTCAAGAACCTTGGAGTGGTGTTTGATTCCAATTTCACCTTTTCTGACCATGTGTCATAGGTCATAAAGTCCATTAGAGCTTATGCGAGAGACCTCTACAGAATTCACCCCCTTCTAGACCTTAAAACATCTGTTTTTCTAGCAAATGCTTTGGTGAGCAGCAGATTGGACTACTGCAATTCCCTGTTCTTGTCACTCAATGATTTTGAGTTAAAGAGATTGCAGCTAGTGCAGGGTTGTCACCCATTCCTCAAAATTTTCTCACATCACCTCTCAACTCCATTGGCTTCCAGTCAGGTAGAGGGTACAATTCAAAATTGGCCTCATTACATATAAAATCCTCAACCAAGGTCAACCTGTTTACCTAAAAGAATTAATTCACCCCTACACTTCCTCCAGAAATACTAGGTGCAGTATCCCTAAACTCAAGTTCCTTCATACCCCCACTTTTGACCGTAGAGTTCATAAATCAATTAAACACTTCTCTAATTCTTTTAGTCACTACGCACCAGTTCATTGGAACTCTTTTCCCTTCCAAATAAGAAATAGTCCCTCTGCTGCATCTTTCAGGAAACACCTCAAAACCCACCTCTTCAATTCTAGTTTCCCAACTTAGTCTCCTTCCCCTTCGGTCTCACCCACAACTCTGGAATATTGACTGTGAACGCCCCTCGACTCTCCTTATTAAAAATGATTTTTGTTAACTAGTGCACTGAGTTCCCCTTAGTGGGGAAGATATTGCGCCTGCAAAGCAGTAGATTAGATTAGAAATTGAAAGCTTTATCTTAATTTCAAAGAAACTCTAGCCTTAGTAAAGGCTATTGTGGGGTTTTCGGCCTATCTGAGTGAAAACGCTAAATCTCTGCCTTACTCTACCATTGTAATTCCCTGAATATCTTTCCATTTGGAATGTTACATTAATGTTTGAATTTATCCCTAAATTTCGCAAAAAAGTCTCCAGACCTGTCTGACAATGTGTCATGATTCAGAACAAACTTTTCATGGTCAAAACAACAATTTATGACCGGATGTTGTTGGAAGTACCATGACAGATTAATTTCCTCTCTGAAATTGAAAGAATTTGAAGAACTTTTTTTATATTGACCCTATTTAAAGCTACTCTAGTGCCAATTCTCACAAGGTATCAATATACCTAAAAATGATCAAATCCATGATGAAAATTATATTGTGTAATAACGAGATACCTTGTATTTAAAAAAACACCACCATAATTTTGTAATTACTAGTATTTGAATTATTGTATTTCTATTTAATTGTTTTGTGATAATGCTATCCCCCATAAATGTCCAATAAATATCCATTGTGCATTTAAAGTATAACAAGTAAGTACCTGATTACTTTGTCATTGAAATGAGAAAAAAATCTTGCAAAAATTAAATGAGTAATAATAAGAGACAAAGAAGGAAACGTCAAGTATATATATAAATGTTATGATGCAAATCACTGAATGTACATTAACTTTAACAAATACATATACCTGACTGCAAAGTAGGCATTTAACAACCCATGTTTGCCAGATTTGCAATCAGGCTACAAGTTTTGGCTGAGACTTACATATGCCAAATTTGGCAGTACATTTGCTGATAGCTGATATGTCGCAGTATGCAAATCTTCATCACTTGTTCAAGATCAATATATTAAGTAACATTGTGTTACAACAATGGTCGACTTCAACACAGCAGTCATTTCTAATGCTCTAGTAAGCAGTCGACTGTACTACTGCAATTACTTATTTGTTTTACTCAAAGATTATGAGGTCAGGAGAATGCAGCATGTTACAAATTCACTGTACTGTGTAGTGACTTGATCATCAAGTTTTTCCCAGATTTCTCCACAATTGAAAAAGCTCCACTGGTTCAGACAAAAATGCAGGGTACAATTACAATAACGGTTGCTCACATATAAAGTTCTGAGACATGGCCAGTCAGTATATATCAATGTAATACTCCACCTGTATACCTCATTTGGAATAACCAGGTCCAATTGTCAAAATTGTAGTCACCTCTTTCAACAAAATACTTTTTATTCTCATTTTTCTTTCAGACATTATGCATTTATATTCTGGAACTCCCTCCCTCTTTATTTTAGAACAAGCCATTCTTTAGAAAGCATCTCAAGACTTACCTATTCAAATCAAGTTTTACTTCTTGTACTTCCTCTTCCACAAAAACAACCTGGGGTTATTCGGGCTTTTTTGTGCAAAATGGACCACATGCTAAAGAAACTCCTTAAAATTTATATTGGAGATAAATTTTATCCAAATATAGATTTGTCACCCCAAAACACTTCCTAAGCTGGTCACCTGAACATATCCCTAACTTTATTTTAGAGTCAAAGTCTCACCCAGTACATTGAATTATGGAAGTTACTAAACAAGGTTATGATAGCAATGGTGTTAAAATACTTTTATTGGACTTAATCTCTGTCAAAATGAAACATTGCAAAAGAACATCTATCTGTCTGTCTGTTGGTAAGATAATGTAAATGTATTGAACCTAATTTGATGGAATTACAAATAGATGTGTAAAACTTTTGGACAAGGAGAAATACAACTTTGAAATAAAAAAAGATTGTTGTTAGTAATACCCCTTTCTCACTACATGCGGTAATTCTCGTGGTTATAAGTTTTACTCAGCAGCTGAACCGCCTCCCGGGTCACCCCATTTCATTCGAGTTGTTCACACTACAGATGGTGTAATTCGTGGTTATAGGTGTTTGATGAAATGACCTTGTCCTTCAGCTACTATCCAAGGTTTCGTATGTAACCTTGTGACAAAGTGGTGAAATGTCCATTTACCTCCACTGGCCTTATGTCTCCGTATCACACCAAAAGGCGAACAAATCACTACCTTATGTACATATTGGACCACACCTTCGGTTACCGTATTTAAAAATTAATAAATTCAGAGGCGGAAATTTTAAACATTTTAAAGTTTCCATAGGATGCACAAGGCAATGGACGGTTCGCGACTGACTTGCAAGTTTGCTAATAGACGTCAGGTGGTGATCCGACGACAGGGAATGTTTTACAAAACGCCGCCTACCATGGGGATACTGCCTGTATTGTGTAAGGGGTATTAGGGTATGGTTGTGATTTAGTGTGAAATTCCCCTGTTTTGTTTGCCCTTGATTAAAGTTCAGACAATAATATTCCAGCATACAAGTACAACAATTTGATTGGCCCAATTTATATGAAATACAGTATGAATGATCCTATAATATTACAACAATTTATTAAGCTGAAGCAACAACCATATATGACTTTTTGGGTTTTGGGTTTGCGTTGAAAAAATTATGTAGTTAATGTCCATTCTTTGTAACTTATAACGGTGTTTTACATTTATACATTCATGTGATTACAAAAACATAAGCACAATTGCAATATGATGTGCAATTGGAATTAAAATTACTTGAGTTCCATATTCAACACAGATATGTTCAAATGACTATAACATCAAGCTTCATTGCAGTTCTTATGTCTGGTCACAGTATCACCTTAAATATAATCATAATTTTAAACTTTGTGTACTAGCAAAATAAACAGTCCAAATTTCCATGTAAATATGAGCACTTCTGTCAGATTTCCCAAAAATTTCTCCGTCCAAAAATCTCGTTTTGAAGTGCAATATATTGTTTAAGTATTTGAATAATTGAATGCTTAAAATATGATTCTTTGTTTACATTACAACCAAAGTCATTAAATCCCTTTTCTGGTGAATTTTCTGCTATTTGTTTCCAGGGTGTAATTGGTCATTAGCAGGGAAGGAAAAATTGCATAAATAATATAAGATGTGAAATGGATTCAATGACCTTTTCCTGTTACTGCATATCAGCAAGTTGTCACATGAATATCTCATACACCCTGACATAAAAAAGCAAGAGACTGACATAACTATTTTTAAAAAGAATATCAGATGATACCCTTGCGTCAAGACACGTTATTATGGTTCATTTCAGTCCCAGTGCATTGCACAGAAATAAAACATTACTGAAACTTTAAGACTATTGGCTCAAGGAAAACAGTTAAAATAGTTAAGATTCTCAAAGGGATTATTATTATTATTATTATTAACACTTTTACAGCACTTATTCCAAGATACCTAGGATTCTAAGGTGCCAGGGCTACAAGTCTGAACGGGTGTGAGTCGGCAACAAAAAGTATTCCATGTCAGTGACAAAGGTAATTTGTGGAGAAGCATCCAGAAAAAAGTGTGCATTGAGTCGACTTCCCAAGGATGATATTGTGGAAGCCTTCCTAATGTTTAGTGCAAGGTTGTTCCAAATGTTGGGAACATCATTAGGGAAACAGGCATCAAATTGAACCTTGGACTTATGTACAAGGGAATTACATGCTGGAACCATAAGGTGTCTGATCTGGGCATCAAATGCATGTAAAGTGTCACACGTATAAAACTTCCTCGAAAGAAATTTTGCTCTTTTATTGGGATTGTTTATTGTTTTGACATTGAATATGACCTAGAAAATGACAGTTAACTCACACTTAATGCAAAATAACAGAGATTCAAATGAAAACTAAAAGAAAGAGAACACACCTACTCATTCATTTCAAATGTTGTTGTATTCCAAAGGTTATTATGAGAAATAAGTATAGCTTTGTACCAAAATGTGTCAAAATAGGTACATAGAAAAATTGGAGGAAATGAAGTCATCAATGTTGATGCCCACAACTGCAGTCTGAAGCCTCTAATTTAATTTCCCAGTTTGATTTCTATTAGGACAGGGCTGGCTTATATCATCCTAAGCATAGCCTTACAAAAGGCTCCAGTTTCTTTGTCAATTGAAAAACCGCTTGTACGTCTGCATATTAACTTATTTACATGAGGATACTATTATGAAAAATGGCGCAACCTAGTATCTCTGAACACACAACAGGGGCCAGTTTCACAAAAGGACTTCCCTGGACTTATTCTTAAAGCTAAGACTTTTGTCTTAAACTTGGTCTAAGTGCACTCTAAACTTTGGCTAAGGCTAGGGCTCAAACCTACATGGGGTGGTCTTAACTTTTGTAAACAAAGACTGAAATATGGCAACCACAAATTTTTGTTCAAAACACATTTTAAAATGGCTGTAAATAAAGTATAAATATACAGAACGACCCCTTAAAGGCAGTCTGGGAATTTTGGGAATTGGTCAAAAAACTACAAATTGTTTTTCTTCCGCAGCGGCCACAGGAGGGGTTTTGTGCTATCACAGACACTGCTTGTTGAAAAGGCTTTGGGTAAAAACGGGAGACTGAAAAAGGCTACTCAAAACAGATAATAAAATTATTTCTGGGATTACCCTTTCTTAAGACTAAAATTTGTACCGAAATCATCACAATTCGCACAAAGGTTTGATATCCTTTAAGCACTCATACATCAAAAGGTGATAAGAGCTAACCAGAGAGAAAATCAGGCTGAAATAAAAGAGTATATATGGGGACACATTATGCAAATGAATTTTTTTTATACAAATTGGCGTGTCTCCATTAGGGAAGTAATGTTTTTTGAAAGTTGGTTGCCGTTAATCCAAGGGTTCGTTATACTCACTCTACGTCTGCCTTTGTGCTGTTGTTGAAGGAATGAATAAAGTAACCTCTTTTATCTCCCCCTTTTGACATAATTATTTGATAATTACATATGCAAACTGCCCATTTTATCATTTGATCCCCTTTTATCCCTCACATTCCCTGTTATCGGGGACCATCACTCTCACAATTCACACTCACTAACCAATCTAATCCCCAAATTTTATGCCGAGTTTCTAACTTTTAACCCCACCAAGATCTATGATATTCCTGTATTTTTTACTGGCAATCCAACCAGTCATTGTTGCATATCGGCACCTCAGTAACTCAAGCATTCAGTGTCCTGATGTTGTCAGTTTGTGCCCCTTCAACCCCCCCACCACTACCACTTTTTGCCTACATTTTATCATCAAATCCTCAATGTCAATTCCACCAGCCCTACCACCTTTCTGTCTTTTTATCCTACTCTTGCTTGCTGGTGACATAAGCCCGGGACCACTCGGGTGTCCAAAGGTCACCTACGCAAATATTAGGTCAATACACAACAAATATCCTGCCATTGCAAAATTTATTTCTGATAATGACACTGATCTCTTCGCCATGTCCGAGACTTGGATTAGACCTGACACCACAAGTGCAAATCTGTCTGTAATCACCCCACAGGCTACAATCTCTATCAACAGCCACGAGAGGTCCGTCGCAGTGGAGGATTGGGCTTTTTCTTCAAAGATGGATTGGATCCTTCCATTGTTCCAACAAAGACCTGCACCACCTTAGAAAATTTCCTCCTCAAGATATCCCTTCACAAAGAATCCGTTTACTTTCTGAATATATATAGACCACCGTCCTCCAGTACCACAGCCTTTTCTGAACAGTTTCAGTCACTTCTGGAGGATATTCATCATACCATGGAAAATCTGGTGATCATCGGCGACTTCAATTTTCACCTTGAAACAACATGTTCAAATTCAAAAACCTTTCATTCATTCATTGAGTGATTCATTTGATTTAATTCAGAAAATTAACTTCCCAACTCACATTCATGGACATACACTTGACCTGGTTTTAACCAAATCCAATAATGACAATATTTCCAATGTCCATACCACTGATGCCTTTTCTGACCATTTTTCAATTAGTTTTACCCTAAGTCTCTCAATCCCCATATCCCAAACTAATGCTACTGTTACCTTTCGTAAATACCATAAAATTGATAAAGAGAAATTGAAAACAGATCTCCTCACTTCTGAACTACTTAATAATCCATCCAAGGAAGCCGACACTCTCTATGAACAATATCACACTACCTTGTCTACCCTTATCGACAAACATGCACCACCACATACCAAACATACCAAGGTGAAGTACATCCCAGGATGGGTTAACGAAACGGTAATAGCAGCAAAAGAGACCAAGTGTTTATTTGAACGTATTTGGCGCCGAAATAAATCTACCTTCAATAGATCCCAATACATGTAGAAAGTCCACCAGTACAATAAAATCTGAATGCAGGCCAAATCTGAATTCCTTAAAACTAAAATTCGGGACAATCACCACAACCCACAAAAATTATGGTGAGTCCTGGGTGATGTGTTAAACAGAACCCCAGCAAAGATCCTCCCATTAATAAATCCCCCTCAGCTTTTGGCTGACAGATTTGTGGAGTTCTTTACAGAAAAAATTGAAAAAATACACTTAACTTTCTCTACTTCACTGAATTTCCAACACATCACCCCAGACTCTCCTCCACCCATATTTACCTCTTCCTCTACTGTAACTGAAGATCAAGTTACCAAAATCATTATAGACTCTCCAGCTAAGTCATGTTCCCTTGACCCTTGGCCCACTTTTCTTGTTCTTGAATATCTGGATATTCTCATCACCCCCATCACTTCAATAATCAACGCGTCTCTTGAACAAGGTAAGCCTCCTAATTTTTTAAGCAGGTCCATGTAACCCCAATCCTAAAAACTTCATCCTTAGACAAACTTTATTTCAAAGATACTTGAAAGGGTAGTAGCAGCCCAGCTACAAACTCACCTTGATGAAGCCAGCCTGATGACTGCCTTCCAATCGGCTTACAGAAAACACCATTCTACTGAAAGTGCCCTCCTTAATATTCACAATGATATTCTTCTCAATATGGCCAAAGGGTCTGTTACAGCCCTTACCCTTCTAAATCTCTCCGCCGCGTTTGATACCATTGACCACACCATTCTCCTGGACAGACTTAATGGTTACTATGGAATCAGTGAACTGGCACTCGGCTGGTTCAAATCATACCTGTCAGGAAGGGCACACTCGGCCAATTTTTTTTTCTCTCCACACTAACCTAATCAGCTCAATCATTCACTCTCACAGTAGTATTAATTACCATTTCTACGCCGATGACACCGAGTTATACATTGCACGAGTTATACATTGCACTCTCTCCAGCAAATTTCTCTCACTCTATACAAAAACTAAAGAATTGCCTAAATGACATTCAAAATTTCACTTTCACAAATAAATTAAAACTCAACCCTGACAAAGCTAAGTTCATTTTAATAGGTTCGAAAAATAACCGTAAACAACTCCTTCCTCACTTTCCAATCAATATTCTTGGTAATCTGGTCTCACCAGCACAAAGTGTCAAGAACCTTGGAGTGGTGTTTGATTCCAATTTCACCTTTTCTGACCATGTGTCATAGGTCATAAAGTCCATTAGAGCTTATGCGAGAGACCTCTACAGAATTCGCCCCCTTCTAGACCTTAAAACATCCGTTTTTCTAGCAAATGCTTTGGTGAGCAGCAGATTGGACTACTGCAATTCCCTGTTCTTATCACTCAATGATTTTGAGTTAAAGAGATTGCAGCTAGTGCAGGGTTGTCACCCGTTCCTCAAAATTTTCTCACATCACCTCTCAACTCCATTGGCTTCCAGTCAGGTAGAGGGTACAATTCAAAATTGGCCTCATTACATATAAAATCCTCAACCAAGGTCAACCTGTTTACCTAAAAGAATTAATTCACCCCTACACTTCTTCCAGAAATACTAGGCGCAGTACCCCTAAACTCAAATTCCTTCATACCCCCACTTTTGACCGTAGAGTTCATAAATCAATTAAACACTTCTCTAATTCTTTTAGTCACTACGCCCCAGTTCATTGGAACTCTTTTCCCTTCCAAATAAGAAATAGTCCCTCTGCCGCATCTTTCAGGAAACACCTCAAAACCCACCTCTTCAATTCTAGTTTCCCAACTTAGTCTCCTTCCCCTTCGGTCTCACCCACAACTCTGGAATATTGACTGTGAACGCCCCTCGACTCTCCTTATTAAAAATGATTTTTGTTAACTAGTGCACTGAGTTCCCCTTAGTGGGGAAGATATTGCGCCTGCAAAGCAGTAGATTAGATTAGAAATTGAAAGCTTTATCTTAATTTCAAAGAAACTCTAGCCTTAGTAAAGGCTATTGTGGGGTTTTCGGCCTATCTGAGTGAAAACGCTAAATCTCTGCCTTACTCTACCATTGTAATTCCCTGAATATCTTTGCATTTGGAATGTTATATTAATGTTTGAATTTATCCCTAAATTTCGCAAAAAAAAGTCTCCAGACCTGTCTGACAATGTGTCATGATTCAGAACAAACTTTTCATGGTCAAAACAACAATTTATGACCGGATGTTGTTGGAAGTACCATGACAGATTAATTTCCTCTCTGAAATTGAAAGAATTTGAAGAACTTTTTTTATATTGACCCTATTTAAAGCTACTCTAGTGCCAATTCTCACAAGGTATCAATATACCTAAAAATGATCAAATCCATGATGAAAATTATATTGTGTAATAACGAGATACCTTGTATTTAAAAAAACACCACCATAATTTTGTAATTACTAGTATTTGAATTATTGTATTTCTATTTAATTGTTTTGTGATAATGTTATCCCCCATAAATGTCCAATAAATATCCATTGTGCATTTAAAGTATAACAAGTAAGTACCTGATTACTTTGTCGTTGAAATGAGAAAAAAATCTTGCAAAAATTAAATGAGTAATAATAAGAGACAAAGAAGGAAACGTCAAGTATATATATAAATGTTATGATGCAAATCGCTGAATGTACATTAACTTTAACAAATACATATACCTGACTGCAAAGTAGGCATTTAACAACCCATGTTTTCCAGATTTGCAATCAGGCTATAAGTTTTGGCTGAGACTTACATATGCCAAATTTGGCAGTACATTTGCTGATAGCTGATATGTCGCAGTATGCAAATCTTCATCACTTGTTCAAGATCAATATATTAAGTAACATTGTGTTACAACAATGGTCGACTTCAACACAGCAGTCATTTCTAATGCTCTAGTAAGCAGTCGACTGTACTACTGCAATTACTTATTTGTTTTACTCAAAGATTATGAGGTCAGGAGAATGCAGCATGTTACAAATTCACTGTACTGTGTAGTGACTTGATCATCAAGTTTTTCCCAGATTTCTCCACAATTGAAAAAGCTCCACTGGTTCAGACAAAAATGCAGGGTACAATTACAATAACGGTTGCTCACATATAAAGTTCTGAGACATGGCCAGTCAGTATATATCAATGTAATACTCCACCTGTATACCTCATTTTGAATAACCAGGTCCAATTGTCAAAATTGTAGTCCCCTCTTTCGACAAAATACTTTTTATTCTCATTTTTCTTTCAGACATTATGCATTTATATTCTGGAACTCCCTCCCTCTTTATTTTAGAACAAGCCATTCTTTAGAAAGCATCTCAAGACTTACCTATTCAAATCAAGTTTTACTTCTTGTACTTCCTCTTCCACAAAAACAACCTGGGGTTATTCAGGCTTTTTTGTGCAAAATGGACCACATGCTAAAGAAAGTCCTTAAAATTTATATTGGAGATAAGTTTTATCCAAATATAGATTTGTCACCCCAAAACACTTCCTAAGCTGGTCACTTGAACATATCCATAACTTTATTTTAGAGTCAAAGTCTCACCCAGTGTATTGAATTATTGAAGTTACTAAACAAGGTTATGATAGCAATGGTGTTAAAATACTTCTATGGGACTTAATCTCTGCCAAAATGAAACATTGCAAAAGAATCATGAGGTTCCTTAGCAATTGGTCAATATTCTCTAAACTTGAGGGTCAAGAACAAGTTTTGTCTGTTTTTCTTTCACTTAGAATCACTTTGCCATCCAAGACAGCTGTGGCACACAATTAAATTTTACAGTTAATGTCAGCAAGCTTAGAAAATCAAAAGGCATTAAAGGTCAAGGGACAAAAAGATGATCCTGATTTAACCCTATGATAATGACAAAGGTAAATGAATGTCGACAGAAACATAGTGTTGTTAAAGGATGGCTTGACATGCACTGATTTTTCACACGTCAATTCTATTTATAGACCAAAAAATGATCATTCAAAAAGCATTGATTTTTCAAATGTTAGACCATAAAAAAATGACCATTCAAAATGTCAAAGCCCTTGTTGATTCAGGAATCCATTAATGTTGCATTATCAGCCGCCCCCTCCCAGGTATTGGGAAAGAAATTGTTACATTCTGCATAAAGTTGCTTCAAATGGAGTATGCAATATAGAATCTGCCACAGTGTGAGAAGTGACAAAGTAGTCTGTAGTCACAAAACTCACAAATATGTGAAGAATGTCACACAGGCCAAGGCCATAGAAGTGGCGGGGGAGGGGGGGGGGGGGGTCCTCACTGGTGAAATTCACATACTATGTGGAATTTTCCATTTTTACTCCAAATACAATTGCACCTAGTGTTACTTATATGCTTCACTGTAATTGTCCTTGTACTCATTTATCCTCTCAGAGTCAGAATAAAAACAGCAAACCCCATATTTACATAACGTCTAGAAAACAATAAAAACAGTCTCTGTAATTACATACTGCACTCTGTTTACAAAGAGATACTCGCATTGTGAGTTGTGTATTTGTCACCAATTTTCCTCCTCATTTGTCTAGGCAATGTCACATCAAGTCAACTATCAAATGAATCCTGGTCCTCTATGAGTTTTTCCAATCATATTACTGCTTTTGCAGTCCTTGAAGTACATCTAATGGTCTTTAGTCAGATTCACACACATTCCTTATCTATTAGAGCTTTAAAGGATTTTTTCATTATGTTAAAGATATTTTTCTTAATTTTATTTATTATTTTTTTCTTTTTTTGTTTCTTTTTGGGGGGGGGGGGGCTAAATTCTACAATACGGTATTTTGGCTTTACATCTCAAAATAATAATTTGAAAGTGACAGGTATTTGCACTAAAACAAAGAAAGAAAAGTCATATATTTTATTATTTAAAATGATTTCTTTCAAGGTGTCAACAAATTCATGCTAAGAATTATTGTTTACAGTAAAAACGTGCGTGAAACAAAGGGGGTGATGTTCCAAAAAATATAACGTCTAAAGTATAATTCTTTGAATAATTCTTAATGTAAAGCTAAGAATAAATAATCTGTGTGAAATTTACCTCTGGCCTCACATATTGGTGTTCAGAGCATATGTTATCTTATGTGGTAATGAGTGACTGATAGCTTGAAATTAGCCACAAAACAACAGAAATGGGTTCTACTTACTTTCAGTGCTAGTGATTTCAAACAATGCATACAATTTTGCATCCAAACATAATGCCCAATGCGGAGACAGGTTTGTCTGTAATCAAATATTAGCAGTAATGTAAAACCCATAATTTTATGGCAGATCAAAATCATCCAACAATCTTTGTGCATAGATATTAATTCTGTTGAGCACGTGAAATGCCTGGTTGCACAGATTGCCTGTGACATATATACCTCTCTCCAGTGTGGAAGTTTGTACAAGGTAATTCTGATTAGACTTTTATGGCACTTAATCTGCCCTATTCAAGGGAACTACCAATTTCAGTATCTAGGGACAGAAAAAAAGACCAAGCAATACAGAGAACACCAATGGGGAGAGTAAGACTAAGGTGGGTATGCCTTGGTGTACAAGTACGTTTTGAGCTGCTTTCAGAAAGAGGATAGGAAGGGGGGTGCACGAATCTCATCAGGAAGAGCATTCCAAAGATTGGGGGCATCAAAAGCAAAATTATAACCAAACTGCTTGACAGATTTATGGATAGAGATAGGTAATAAATAGATAGGTAATAATCTGACCCCTGAAAACACCCTGAATTACCATTTGTTGACAATTTTAAAAAATATTTGGAAAAATGTACACTGCAGCAACATTAATGGCTAGGTACGAACAAACCTGAAATTACGAAATTATTATGTAAGAAATTCATCCTTTTAGCACCAGCTCGCTGAAATCAGGCCTGGCTATTAGGTCATAACGGGATGTATATCTACTGCCTACTCAATATTATTGTTTTTAAAGCTCTAGCTTTAGCCAGGCATGTGCTTCAAGGAATCACATTTTTTTGTCTCCAGGCCTTCTGACTTTTACGAATTGTGGTGTAGCATGATGTGTGCTGGTCTTATCACTGAAGTTAAGCAGCAATGTGTTATTTTAGTACCTGGACAGGTGACTTCTCTGAGTTCTAGGCCAGGTATGGGATGTATCTGACTCGTTTGTTTTTGCCACCAGAATTACATAAATTCTAGTGCACTACTCATGTCTCTGATGGCTTTGCAGCTCGCACATGTAGATCAAAAGACTTTTCAGGCTTGTGTTAACAATAAGCTACACTCCAGTCATCTTGTGCCTACCAGGAATAGGTCAAAAAGTTACATCAAATTCCAGCAAATTTTATTTTGTTTGTTTATGATTCCACCGCAAACTGTGCATTTACATATTTATTGGACATATTTTTAGTTACTGTTGTCAGCAATCAAATAAATCTCTTTTCTTTTAATGTGTAGTATCGTTATGCAGGTATAAGAATTAGTATATACAAAAATAATTTGTTGTACAAACACATTTTAATTTTCCCAAATACTAGTATATGGCATATTTAGTTATACATCTTCTTTGAATCTCTGTGGGACGTCATCTTTTATGCAAGCTTACATTTGGGACTTTTAAAGCTTTACAAAATGTTTTGCCTCTTTTCAGTCAGAACATTCTTTCTCGGACAAATGAAAACGTTAAAAATAATTTACTGAAACTGTCAAATAAAGGTGTAGAACATATTTGATGTATTGTAATGTATTATAATTTTATTTCTGATATCTAGACGTAGCACAATATATCTTTCACTACAGCACTATTAAATCCTCTCCCAGCAACACAGGTATGGCCATTGCTGTAGTGACTGACATTCCATTAACTGAACACAGAGTCTTGGGGAAGAATTTTTTATCAATGTCCCAGTGGTTCTTTGTCCTGCCGCTGGAGATAGGACCCATTGACAAAGGACTGCCAAGTCTCTCTGTGTCTGGCTGTACTTGGCATCAAACCCAGGTCCTCTGTATTCCTAGACATCTGTGTTACCCACTAGGTCACAGTGGAAGATAAAGTAACATACCAGAAAAGATGTATTGTCATGTGTGGGAATGTTTGAAACTGCGCGTATAAAATTAAAGGAAACAAGTTAATCAACGAAAAAAACCTGTCAAGAGAATCCCAGTAAAATTTCAAAACTCATTTCCGTTTTTCATTCCCCTGGAGACGGAAACTATAACATCAGAGCAGTTCTATTTAAAAACACACTGCCTGGTAAAATTTTAGCATTGACATTTGAGCTGTGCTTTCAATCATATTCAGCCTCAATACACAATTAGCTTTGACAAAACCTTCCTTTTCCTATCCTTGTTACTTCGTTGTTTACAAAGACCTTTCATTTCCAATATGTATGAACGATTTCTGCAGCTTAGTGTCATTAAAATTCCTTAATCAATATTTCCAGTGACAACCTGTAAAGTACTGCGACTGGACAGAGCCCTCAGTAGCCTTGTGGCGGTCAAGTTTGTCAAATGATCACTTACCTCTTATCACTATGGTAATGGGTTTTCAATCGAAATTAGGACAACATGGGGTAATGTGAAAACCAAAGTTTGCTTAAAATCTAAGAAAAGACAAGCCCCTTGAAAGGTGGAACATTAGGCGGGGTTTTGGCAAGAAATTGCATTTGTAAATGCAGTTTAAAACATATTTTATTCTTTATATTATCTTATATCCAAATGGTGAAATATCAGCTGTACCAGTATAATTAAGACTGTGGCTACAACTAATCTGACTTATCCACTGAATGAACCAAATTGGTCTAACGAATATTTCACTAGCACATTACAATATGTCCTTTGTACAATGTGAATTACAGTGTTGTTAATGAAGACACACATGACAGTTGCTAGCACATCTTGCACCAATTCAAACAAGCAAAATATCAAATATTTTTAGATTGTTTGGATATTTAAAAATAGCTTTGGTCTTAATTTAATCTTTCTTTTGGGACATCTTTGTGGTGTATTTTGTCTTGCATTGAATCTAGTTCAGCGCATCACTCATATACACTAAGCTGTTACCTTAATGGCAGTATAACATCCACACTAAACTGACAGGGTTTTCTTCATTACTAGAAGCCCTGCTAAAATCCCTTTGGTAATTTGGGAAGCCAGACAATGCTTATTACAGGGGTATAACTATGAGCTTACAGTCTTATCTGCAAGTGTTATATTCTAAAGCTTTTTACAGAAATAGTACAGATAGTAAAATCATACTTTGGGCTGTTGTTTTTTCATCATTCAATGGTGGCATTCATTCCATCTCGACGATATCTAAGAAAAGTTTGAGCAGTGTTTACATTTTGTTGGTTTGCATGCCAATGATCTGACCTTGGTTTATAACCTATCACTTTTCCACAGATTCATTGGGCACACTGAAAACAATCCCCTTCCATAAGGACCATCACCTTTATAGATTTTATTCTGGAATGGGCAATGTAGAGTAACCACATCATATTCAGTATATATATAGGTGATGAGATGAAGAATAAATGGTCTAACCATGACTTGACCCTTGGCTTGGTGGTGCTAGTCTTAACATTAATACCATTTAGTGATTTTATACACAATATTAAGTACCACATTGCACATATATTTTGTTAAAAATTGTAGGCTATCATATTTGGCTGATATGCTAAAAAAGGTGAAAAGAGTTGTTAAAACGAATCTTGCTGCAGTGTTTTTTTCAAAGATGTCAACTTGTCAGGGACCTTGTAAAGGCTAGTCAAATAATGAAAATTCATTTGACAAATCCTTTTCCCAATATGCCATTTACCCATGGCATTTTCTGTCCAATTTAGAAATCATGTGTTTGTGAGGACTTATTTTCTCTGAAGGGGATATAGTTGACATTTTTATTTCACGAGAAAACAAAGTTTAAACGTCAGTAGTAAGACTTATTATTAACTGAACCTGAAAGCTTAGAGCGCCGCACTTTTAACATGTTCCATCACTTCGCCTCCAGGCATGAGTGATATTGAAGAAGTTTCCCTTGTACATGCATGTATGCATAATATATCAATGTCAGCTATTTGAAAATATTCAACCTTACATATGTTCCTATATGTACAGTACAATTGCTATTCAGAACTGATGCTTTGTTATCATAAACCTAACAAAGGACTTTTTCCAGGGAAATGGCACCTCAGAAGTCTGTTCAGTTCCATATGGTTATGTGTGTCTTTAAAATGTGAAAAGAATGAAACTGAGCTATTTCCATTGAACCTATTGAAGACACGTCTTCTTATATCATCTCCCTCAGTGTGTTTATTATTGATCAGCAATTGAGTATTGTACATCATCAATAAATATGACTAGAACTGCAAGGCTTCTTCTGATGTATACATTTCCATCGGGGACATAATCATCAAGGATTCTTTTGAAATGTAATAGGTTATGTTTCCAAACTTATTTTTCATTGATTTCTGCAGCATCTGCCGCTATGGGTAACACACTTGCCATGAAAACAGAGGACGTAGGATCTAACCCATTTAAAGGCAGAGATATAGTGGCTCGGATGACCACATAAACTGTGAGGTAGTCCTCTGTCATTGGAACCTATCCCACTGGTAGGCTAAAGAATCTCAGTAATGCTGATAAATTCTTGTCCTGAACTTGTTGTTTAGTTAGGGTAATACCAGTCTCTTGAGAGCTTTGACTATATTTGTGCAGTTAGGAAGGATCAAATAGCATTGAGGTCTGTAGCATATGGAAATAGAGTATAAATAAATGTGCACTACAATATATTACTAAAACCAAAATACCAAACCAACTTGCATCAACCAACAAGTTGTTATTCATTGATTCAGTAGATGTCTACAGAAATGTTACTGGGAATCAAACTGGTGACACTCTACTTAGGGAACAGCACCTTCAAGCACCTTCAAGTTGGTCCAAAACAAGGCAAAGTTTCCACACCAGATGTTTAAATAAACCTTACGTTAAGCCAGAATACAGAATTTTACACACACGTAAAACAACTTTATATCTGCTGGCAATGCGGCAATAGGGTAAAACTTGCAACTCATATATGATATTTTTCTATAACCTTTCTCAAAGGGGTAATCAAGAATAAGCAAACTAGGTGACACTAACATAAAGCATTAGAGATGTTAGAAAAAGTTTACACCCTACTATTAGCAGGACTATAAATGGTATGGTCAAAGAGTATACAAACCAAACCATGTGCAACCAACTTAACAGTCATACAATATCAGCACACAATCCCACATGGCTGTTTAGAGCTGTCAGTGGAATTTAAAGAAAAGTGATAAATTATATATGTTAATTCAGAAGTAATGAACACAAAACAAAACAAAATATGTGGAAGGTGCTAGATCCCTGTTCCAACATGATTGATGATGCAAAAGGATGTAACATCCTCACACAGATCTATAACTTACCTTACTGCCCAGCCTACTGGTCCCCACGCCCTCTGGCTGCCATAGTAATCCAGGTTCTCAATACCCAGGGTCTGTATGGTTCCAGCATCGGAGAGAGCTGTAGTGGGAGACTGGAAAAACTCGCCAAGTAGTATGAGAACCAGGATGATGATAAAGACTTTCTCCAGAGAAGCAGCCTCATACATCCACCCGATGCTTTCCTTCAGAATGGAGTATTCCTGGTCTGTAAGATCTTCAGTTCCATTTGTGACCTGTACCGTATGCATCCCCCTCACTTGATGCTTTATCCTGATAACATCTCGATGAGGGTGAAGGTCAGTTGGGCATTCATCCAGTTTCTCAGGAGGTGGAACAAAAGCCAGGGCCACATAGACTCCTACCCATGATAAGATGGAAAACAAGAGCATGATCCTACGGATGTTGTACTTATCTGCAATTGCCCCCCAAAGCGGGCCACTCAGAAATCCTATGATTGGTCTTAAGCCAGAGATCAAACCAATTTGCTGAGGACTTAGTCCCATTTGTTTAAAGTAGATGGACAAGAAAGGCAACACGCTTCCCAGACCACCAATGAATGCAAAATAGAACACCTTGATGAAGAACAAAGGCAGAGTGATCGGAAAGCAAAAAACACGCAAAAGCAGTTTAGTACAGCTTTCACCATTGTTTTTGTCAGTGTTTGGTGTGGACTTTCCACTTAGGGCTGGGTGGTCTGAAGTATCTACCAATGCAGTCTTTTCTGTTTTTTTGTCTGGAGTAGTCTGAGGTTGTTGGTCATTTGTGCTGTTCACACCTTCTCCGTTCTCATCCATATTTCCTAGTTTTCTTCACAGACAACCTTTTATTTAAAAAGTCAATGATTTTCTAAAGAAAACTTACAATTCCATTTATTTTCAAGTGTATCAGCCTTCTCTTGTCAATACTTGAAGTATATCTTATTCTGCTCTCATCATTTCGATTATTGCACCTCTATCCATTTCAGTAGGAGTAACAGTCTATATATTTTAAAAGAATTCCTTTCCAATATAGACAACTTCTCCAAATTTCTGGTTTATAGTTTTGCTGTTTTTCTATCCGTCTTTCAGTTCTTTTTGTTCACATCCCTAACAAAACAAATGAAAAAAATATATATATTCTAATCTCTCCAATTGCAGAGTATTTTAATATCAAACCAATAAACAATAGATACCAGTGTTAAAAACCTCTGGTGACTTTCAGAAAAGCACCCACACTTATATCATCTGTCTCACCTTTCACATAAGTTTAGATGACTGAGTGTTTGTCTTTGCCATATGGCACACACGAGTAATTAAGGTTCCTATTCACAGCTCTCTATTCTCTGGCTGGACAATTTATGGCAGCACAGACAGCTTTACACACGAATTTCCTAATGCTGGCTGTTTGCTTTCATTTGCTCTGTGCACAAAGACAGTCACAAGATGCTGCCACTACATAAACTCACGTACTGCACTCACTTCATTGCACTTGTATATATTCTAGCCACACATCAAGTTAGTCACAAAAAAGATAGGTCAAATTTCAAACCAAAGTTTCCATATGTTCCCTTCCGAAATTATTAGGTGAATTTGAAACAGAAGAGATTTGAAGCATACAAACGACAACAATTTGCTACGTTACATTAATCAAGAGGTATATTTTATAGTACAAACGAAATAGCTATTGAAAAAAAGCATATATTTATATTGATTTGCATTGATATTTACTTTCAAACAAATGTCATTTAAGGAAAAAGATATAAGTGTATCCTATCGATTTAAAGGCAATAAATGTTCCACTAACAAAAATATGGGCGGCGAGTTATTTTCAATGATGGTTGATGATGCTGGTGCATATTTTGGACAAAAAGAAGACATGAAAAGGTGTAAACATTTTACATACAATTAAACTAAACAGGCTATTATATATTTATATACATATTTCTGAATATATAGAAACATATGGCATTAAAATGCCAGCCAGAGAGCTTCTGCATTCAGTAAAGGTATAATGGTTCACGACACAATATGTATGGCATCATTTCTGTTGTGAAGTAATTTTATTCTGCATTGAATACAGAAAATCCGATTGGCATTGACTGATATTTTGTTGTGTAATCATATGCTAAATTATCGCAAGAGCATCTTAGACTAGAACGTTTTCAAAACCAGTACAGGCCACTTACACTGTCTGAATGTTATTTACAAAAAAAATGGCATTCTAAATTGTTGTATCTGACAGATCGTGGTGGCTATTACATATGTTGAATTTGCAGGACGTTGAGTAATTTTGTCATATATCAATACAGAGTTTTTGGGGCCACGAAAATAATCATTTGATTGATGCCCAATTTCCAACGCTTCCTCACCCAGGTGGCCTGTTTAATATCTCTAAAGCACCAAGTAACGTTGTAACTCCAATTTAAATTACTATATCACTTACAAACCACAGTAGGGGACACGGTGACACAATGGTAACACACTCACCTTCCACCTCTGAGATTAGAGTTTGAATCCTGGCCTGATTTTATGTGGGAAAGCTGGTAGTTGCTTCATGTTGGTCGGCAGTTTACAGTACAGAACCTTGACCAACTGTATGTACTGGTTTCCTCTGCCCGCCTAACTACCCGTCACAGTATAACCAATAAGGTAAACGACGTGATGTAAAACACTGAATAAATAAATAGAATAAATAAATACAAACCGAAGTACCAGCAACATAGCCAAGTCAAACCTACACAGCTAATAGCAAATACATGAAATAATGTGTGTTGCTTACAAAATGGCACGGTAAATACAATGTAAATAATTTGTATAATTTGAGTTGATGTTGGTTCCATAAGTATGTTGTTATTGCTCTGGCACACAGCTTTGTCAGGAGCTGTTTGGACTACTGTGACCAATGCTGATTATTAAATGAGTAATGTCAACAGTTGTACTATATATTTAACAAAACACAGCTCATGTATTAAGCTAAAAAGGCTGCTCTTGTTGTTTGCCTCGGTAAATGACACATGCCTTAGCTTAACAAAAAATCAATGCAAACAATAAATTCAATATCTAGCCAATAGGGATTACAGAATCACTGATACAAAAATAAAGCTTTGTATGCTGTATGTTAATTGGACGTATGTCAATCTGAGGCGCAGATTCACTGTAGGAGTTACATTATCGCCCATGAAGATGTCCGTGAAAGTTAATAAACTGAATTATTGCAGTGTCTTTTGTAGAACTTACATTTGTGTAATTTGGCATTTTAATAAAATAATTCACATGATCACAAATACAATGTGCCAGATTATGCCGAGGAGCTGTAGTCTTCTAACCGATGGCGCTTCCAAGTGAAGTGTACAAAGCCCATTTAATGGAAAGTATCAAAAAGTTTTATGTATACCATTTATAAAATGTTTAATTACAAACGTTAGAAAAAAGGTTACAAATGAACATTGCAACATTGCATTGTCATAAATATTACTTCTGGCTTGCTTACCAACATTAACCTTTTTGGGGTCAGAGGTCAAATTAAACCTGTTTAGATTGGTCACCTATGATAAATTATTATTTTTATTTTTAAAATTGTAAGATATTGGCTTAAAACTGTGCCCTGAAGTACGGACCAGCTGTTAAAGCTTCGCACCTGTGGTAGCTTTGTTGTAGCTTTGCATCCACACATATGAAAAATGAGTAGGGGCTAACACAAGGACACAGTGAGAGAGAGGTTAAGTGTCCTACCTTAGCAGTGCCTGTCATCATTCTTAAACCCTGGTAGCTAATATGACAGGTGCTTATGTAAGTGTTAGGCAAAGTGATTCCTTCCACAATAACTTTTCTTGCATCTATGACTCAGATTTTACCATCTTTATTACATTGCTAATTTGGTTAATGCATGTAGACAATATTTGCATCAATAAGTGAGATTAATGCTTGCAAGGCAACAATGTAAGCAATGTAAGGAACTTAATTTCCCGTCTGTCTGAATTACATGACGTATTTTAGTCACTTCTAGTCTCATTGACGAAACCACATATGTTGAAATAACATAACAGATATATGGCGATTTAGATATAATTGCATTGTAAGAAATGTTACTTTGTAAATTATTTAATTAGTCTGTACTTGATAGAAGTATTGTCATTTTTTTAAATTTCTGCTCTTAGGATTGTGGTTTGATCCATTTTTTAAAGTTTTGTATAAGCGTCGTATTAACTGCTGAAGTGTTTATGATTACAAGTCTTGGCCTAAGTTCAAATCTACAGACATTTGAAGCACTAAAACGAAAGATTACAGCAACATTTGATCTCAAAGGTTTCTTGATTTAAATTTGCACTGACCAGATCTTATCCCTCTGTGGAACAATTGATAGGGCATATAATTGTTTTAAGAAAGTAAATATAAAACAAATGGATTGTAACGTAAAAATCCACCAACAGGAAATGATTTGTAAGTTAGTCATATTTTAACTTATAGGGCTATTCTACTATGCCAGCCAACATGTCAATAGGTTCATGATCCTGAAAAATGTAATTTTGACAGGCCATTCAGATTATGAAGGATTCAGAACATTTGGGAGTGAATTGTGTGTCTCCTGGAGTAGTTCACACTGTTTGAAATTATCATAAACTGTAACCCTTCCTTATCATATTTCGCATTAAAGAATTAATCGCAAAGCTACCTCAAAGCTTTCTTAACATTTGTATAGTAATCTTTTTTATCTTTACTTGAGGGATTATGAACATTTTGGGGAACTAACTGTACATATTTGAGACCCGCGTCAAACATCAGTTGAAAAGCTATGGGAAAATTATTGTAAATTCTGCCAAAGGATCTTGCATCGTTTTATATATTTGAATTGGGTTCTCGGCTCACAATCCAATCAGCATAATACAAATACTGCTCCTTTAGAATTTCTTATCACACCTTTAATAAAATATATTTATGCATCATCCTCTGTTTCATTTATCTGTATCTGAAATGATGTCAGTTCCTTCTTGAAAATAAATGTACAATGGCTCTTTATACACCTCTCAAAAATATAACAACACTTTGTCTGTTAAAACTTGTAAAGCTCGTTCCTTTTTGAATGTAGAATACCATGATATAGTAGAAACATGGGGAAACGTTTTCACAGTTTTTTAGTAGGTATATAACAATTAAAATGCAGTTTATTGTATCTAAAGAAATGCCATCTGGCCTTTTGTTTAAACCAATTAATACTGAAATGGGGTGCAGACAAAGTGACCCCATAGGGCATACCTTTTAATATTTGTTTTGAGAAATAACGTTTTAATCATATCTTATCTAAGCCATCAATCCCCAGTAATTAAAATTGGGTCAACCCTCTCTGAAATACCTGAGCTCATGTATGGTGTTCCATAAGGCTCAGTCATGTTCTTGCTATATACCACTCGTTTGAGTAAGGTTATTGGAAGGCACTCGGACATTAAATTCCAGTTTTACACCAACAACACAGTTGTTTGTTAAAAATTTAATTCTTGTCTTCAGGATGTTTAAGAATGAATGTCGTCAAGTATGCTTAAATTAAACCTTGATAAAATGGACTTCATTATCTTTTTTTGGGTCTCATGTTCAGGTCAAGAAATTAGATTCTCACCTTCCTGTCAGGAAATTTGGTAATTTCATGCATCCAGCAATTGTTGTAAAGAATGTCAGAGTCTGGTTTGATATAATGTTTCCTTTGCTGGTCTTGTCTGTCGTGTTAGGAAGCCTTGTTTCTTTCAAATGTGTGATCTCAGGCAGGTTAGACAGTATCTGACAGAGGCTGCTATCCTGGCAGTAAATGCATTGATGAATACTTTATTCAGAAGTCTGTCCAATTTCAACATATGCAAACTGCAGTGTATCCAGAACAAACTTGCTAGGATTGTCACAAATTGTAATTGATACACACAGCCATCTCCTATTCTCAAACAACTCCACTAGCTCCCATTTGGTTTATAAGTTTCTTCACAGTGGTTATCGTAGCTATTTTGTTCCTCTTTTGTCTATTTGCTGTGGAAGATATGGCACAAGATACAACCATCCAGATAAATGAATTTCTGGAGGTTCTTCATTTCTTCCCACCTTTACATAAATAAAAATACACTTTGGCCAGAGCTTTGCTTTTGATACTCCCACAGTTTGGAATGATTAACCTGATGATGTTTGGCCTGTCCTAACTCTTGCCTGTTTCAGCAAAAAGCTAAAATTTTACCTCATCAAAAAGGCTTTTCTCACCATAAGTGTATAAGCTGCCGGCGAGTCTGTGGTATCAACCTAGCTATGTCTACTGAATTGGTTTCTGGTGCTGCACCTTAGAGTCAGCCTTGGCGGATATTAAGCACTATAAATGTCCAGAAAAGAATAGAATATAGCGCATTAATTAATGTTGGGCAAAATCTAATAAAACTGTCACAATTTGCAGATGACACTATCATTTTATTAGATGGAAGTGAAAAATTGTTGCAGGCTGCAAGTTGTACATAGTTACATAGTACAAAATTGCTGATTAAGTTAAATATAAACCAAGAAAGGAGTTGGGTGGAAGTAAAATCAGTGTTTTAGGGTTATAGTTTTCAATTGCATCCCTCATATAGACTTTGACATGGCTACAGTAAAGGTAAAACTGAGTTAAAATTATAAAAGTATTTATATAAAGTATTTATATAAAGTATTTCCCCAATTTGGAAAAAATGTTCTGAAGACATAAATTTAACCAAAACATATATCCAATAATAATATCTACAGTAGTGTTATTTGGTTTAACAAATACCTCAATACAAAGGGTATTAGTTTCTCAAATTGGTTAAAAAAATTAATTTCGCAAATGATATAATAACGGCAATGTATGGCCCTCACAAAATTTGAAAGAAAATCATTACTTGACAACTACTTTTATTTTTTTTTTGCATTGGTTTGCTATACAGTGTTTAATTTTAAAGTCATTGCTAAATAGAAAAAAGGAGATACCTTTGGAATTATGAATATATGCTTTTTTATTTGAAGACAGCTGAAAAGTTACGACAAAGTAAACCAGCAATATATCAATCTCTGTGTAAATGTAATGATATTAAGTCATTAAATGGTACAAAATGAAATGCCGATTTTAGAGCTAGAATATGATAAGGCAATATGGCCAAGTATTTATAAAGGATGTTTCTATATCATAAAAGACAGCAGATATGCATTGTTATGATACACAATTATAGGAAAGATATGACTGCAGCACACTGCACATTTCTAATGCCCTGATTAGACTGCAGGCGGTGTCAGCCACATTTATAGGCATTTTTATACAACTCTCAATTCCTTCATATACTGCCAGACTTGTCTCAGTAAGGTTTACAAACTGTTATTTTTTTATCTGATATCTAGTGATGCCTACCATAGGTGATTTATAGGTCACTAGCAAAAACTCAATGCAATGACAGGGTCTTCTTATCATTTCTGTAGTTCTTCTGCCACCTTCTACAACAGTGTATGTCATTCTCTGTTTTTGTGTGTCCACAGTTAAGTTGTATGTGTACCGTAATATAACTGTCTCTTTACAGTATCTTTTCTGTGTTAAACTGTGGCCATTATCCTCCTTAATTCTGTTTCTCTTCTGCAGCAAAGGTGTAACTAGAAATGTATATCAGGGTTTCACAGGTGGTTCAGCCTTCGGCCTTTGATTTTCCTGTAATCTGTAGTCACTGGATATACAGCCTGTATTGTGATTGACTCTCTTGTAGACTTCTGTGATCCTGTAACCGTTAAATCTGACAGAACACACCTCTATCACAGAAAAACCTTGTGTCCCTGGGATGTGCTCTTCATTATGCCCCTATCACAGTGCGGTATTTTTGTCTATAATTTATACACTTTGTATGACATGCTGCCACACCTCCGTCAGTAACTTTGCATACTGTGCCATTCAGCACTTTTAAATTTCTATGTGTGCCTTTATAGCGGTTTTCACTGGCGGCTTACATGATTTTGGTCGCCTGCAAGCATAGACAATGTCTCCTGTAGTCTGATAATGGTATAAGGGAAGTGTCTAGAAACAGGCTTGTTTCTGTTTGAATTTAGTTACCATGATGGATTTCTATGCTATTAGATTTTTTCTGAAAATGATTGTTTAATAAGCTTCTCCTGCATTATACAGTTGTCTTTGTCACATCTGGTACATGTCATTACATACTAGAAACTTATAATTGACCTACCTTTCAAATGGACTGTTAAATTTGTTTTATCCATGTGACAAAATACACACACAGAACTGCTATGCAAATATAGATGTTCACAGTTGATTATCCTGTGATGTATATAAACGCTTTCCACGTGTGTAATTACAGTCACAGCTGCATGGTTCATAATACATATAGAATTTCAATTACAGAAATCACCAAAGTGATAATAAATACACACACATTAGACAGATTACGTACACTAGAACTGGGTGTTTCAAATCACACCAGTAAGTAAAGTATCAAGTAGTGAACAGTTTGCTGAAGTAATAGTCTGTCATATTATCCTATGTGATACAGTTCTATGATTTGAAGCACTTGAACTTTGTCAAAACCTCTCATAAATGGCTATATCTATCAATCAATTATAAAGAGATTGCACATATACAGAAAGCACTTCTAGAGATCACTCTTTCCTTTCTTTTTTTTATTTGTCTCCAGATTTTTATGAATTGTGGTGAAATGTGATGAGTACCTATATCTTTGCTGAAGTGAAGCAGCTATGGGCTGCATTAGGACTTGGAGAGGTGACCATCTGAGTTCCAGCCAGGTATGGGATGTATCTGACTCGTTTGTTTTTGTCACCAGGCTTTGAAAATTCTAGTGCAATACTCGTGTCTCTGATGGCTTTGCGGCTCGTGCATGTACTGTAGACTGAAACACATTTCGGCCTTGTTTAACTATGTTCATATCTCTATGGTGGTGTGTTGTAATCCAACTTATGGCAACATGTGAGATATACTGAAAGCATGTCCTAATATGATCTTAGCTTCTGAAAGGGAACTTGAATTCAAGGGCCGTATAAATGAAAGGTTGAAGCCAAATCTTAGGCTAAAATTGGCTATGTTTTTGTATACAAGACTTGGCTGAGACCATTCGTGAATACAACCCCAGAAATCCCAATTTTAACCCTTTTCTCTCATGACAGGAGATTGATACTGCATGGATGAATGTGACATGGATGAATGTGAAATCCCAATTTTAACCCTTTTCTCTCATGACAGGAGATTGATACTGCATGGATGAAACTGCTCTTTGAACCACCCACCTTCAGCAATTCAGACATGTTGGCAAGTACACATTAATTTATAGGTATGAAATGTCATATCTGGATTAAGAATAACTAAGAGTTTACCCTTGATACAATAGCATCATAAATCATGGAATTTATCTTTATATTCTATGTTTTTAAATTAATTCATTTTAACATATTTTTTTCTAACTGATTGGAAATTTAAGAATGAAGAAATAAAATATTAAAAATGAAAAAACATCAGTCATTTATTATTGTTATCTTAATCTTCGGTAAGTTTAGTATTCAAAATGTCAAGAAAGCCCTTTTGGACTCTGTCAAGATTGAGTGGGAATAGGTGGATGACATATTCTCTATTGAAACAGATGACGTCATATCGTGACGTCATCCTGTACACATCTGTATTTAGGTACATAAAAGATCATTTAACTTTGACCAGGACTCAAGATAACAATTATTCCGACAACAAGAATATCTAATGAGGTTATTCTCCGTCCACACATACAAAGATACTCACAGTGTTATGACTGTATGCAGAATGTACACATTCAGGATCTTTCAAATTGTCAATTGTTGTGCCTCGTTAACAGAAACTAGTCATGTTACTGAAAAGCCAGGACATTATTGAAATAAGATACTTTGCTGTAATTAGCTTGTGCTAAAAATTGAAGTAATATTCTTTTTGTAATTACTTGGTGTAATAAAATATTGAATAACACATTCATTGTAATGTATCAGTAAAATAATTTATTGTCCTTAGTTTGTGTGATAAAGTATTAAAGTAAGAAATTCCTTGTAATTATTTCAGTCCAGTAACATATTGAAACGGTAGATTTATTTGTAATGAGTTGATACACTATAATATTGAATGGTGAATTGAATTATAATTACTTGATGTTTTAGATATTAAAGGAATAAATTGTGTAGTGGTAATTTATAAAAACATTCAACTTAGTCTAGTGTACAGTTTAATGCCAATGATCTGTGAAATCCACAAATGGGATGTGAAAAATCTGTGTGGCTACTATACGTGGATGAATTGTTGACGCCATTTCAACATGATAACTGGCTTAATTTTACCAGTAATAAGTACAAATACTCTTCATTTTAAATGATTATTTACAACTAACTGATCACTACATTAAAAAATCACCTACTGTGTGAAATGATGTACAGATAATGTGAAATTACCTCTGATTACAATAACAAAACTTCCCGAATGACATATACTGAAAAAATATATCACGAATGAAGATAACAATATTATACGAGTGCGCAGCACAATTATTATATTGTTAATCTTCACGCGTGATATTTTTTCCTGTATATGTCTAATGAGGGATGTTTTACTTTTATTATCCACCATTTTGGCAACAGTGAATACAAAAACTTCAATCTTTAACTTAAGGTAGCTCCTTTATTTCTGAATGGATTTTTATGCAACACAAACGAACAGAAGCGCTGGGGCCGGTTTCATGAACAGACTTAAGCCTTGAGTCAGACTCAAAAGTTGAGACTTTGTCTCAAATTTTGGAAATATTTTGCTGAGTCTGTGAACTCAGACTCAATGCATTTCACAAACAAGCTCAACTTGAGACCTGGCTCAGTCACAGGCTCAAATTTGAGCCCATGAAGGAGGTGTCTCAAATTTGAGTCCAAGCTTTGATGCCAAAAAACACATACATAAAGCGATACAATTTGTTCCAAAATGAAATTGATAAATTTTGAAATCTTCTATTTTCATTTTATTTTGTAATTACAGCCACATATTCAATATTTACTAATAACAAAAGTCAATAGAATTGACATGCTTTATAGGCTATTATCAAGTGACAGGCCTCAAGGGTGGACTCAAAGCCAGACTCAACCTCAGTTGAGTCTCAATCTTATGGATCACTTAGAATAATATATTATCATATAATTTCTTTGTATTATGAGTACTAAAGATATTTAAAATGATAATAATCATGAAATATAACTTTTTAAACTAAAAATATGCCCACTAAATATATGAAATGAGATTAAAAAGTTGAGACCATAACTTGAGACTGGTCTCAGCTGATCCACCCTTTGTGAAATCCATTTGAGCCAAAAACTCAGCCGAGACAAAAGTCTCAGATTTGAGACCCTGACTCAGCCTTGAGTCTGGCTCAGTTTGAGACTTTTCATGAAACCGGCCCCTGGAAAATGACCTTTCTAATATATACCTTTCTATATACATAATACATATTTCTAGGTTACATAGTTTCCGAGATATTAGTGAAAATTGGAAGTTATTGAGTTATTGATTCTAGTTATCCATGCTACGGAGGGGTCGTTGTATACAAAAAAAAAATACATCCCGGTCTGTATTTCCCCGTATTTAGGACAAATACGTTGCGTGGTGTGTAATAAATGGGCGTGCTTCTCTTTATACAAGGAGACAATATATCGAGTTTGCAATATTGCCCATCATATGACTATGTAGCATAGGATATGATTTTTTATTTGGGGTTTTACGTCGCTTTCAACACTGTACAGGTCATATCATGATGGGTAGTTGGAAGGGCAGAGGAAACCAGTACATACAGTTGATCAAGGTTCTGTACTGTAAACTGCCGACCAATGGCAAGCAACTACCAGCTTTCCCACTTGAGGTAGAGCCGGGAACTGAACCCCAACCTCAGAGGTGGGAGGCGAGAGTGTTACCACTCTTCCACTGTGGCCCCTGACATGATATGAAGTCATGTGTATATTATTTGTAATTACTGTAGGCTAGAATTTTAATATAAACATCCCCTATAGCAGTAGGGTCATCCTAAAATATTAAAAATAAGTTTTGGCTAGAAACTTTTGAGAACTGGAAATTATTTTACAGAAATTTAAATGCATCATGTAATTACGATATAACACAATCATGTCTTTGGTATAATAGTCATATTTCAAAAGAAATCTTATATTTTCCTAAGTGGTTTAAAAAGGGTATATACCTTGTTGGGGACCTTATTGACTGAAATGGTCGAGTTATAAGCTTAGAGAACTTGAAAGAAATCTACAGACTTAATCCAAATATACTGGAATATTATAGAATCAAAGCACTTGTCAAAACCTTTATAGAAACTAATCAAATTGGACAATTTTTTCCCTATTCAAGACCTCCTCTCCCATTCCACATGCAGTTTTTGCTAAAAGCAAACAAAGGATGTCAAAATTTTTACAAAACACTTGGAATGAACTGCAATAAATTGCCAAAATGTACACTAAAATGGTCTGAAATATTAGGCATCCATATTGAGGATGCCAAAGTGTTCTGGGCTAAAGTGTTTAAAGCCTGTTTTAAATCGGTTGTAGACAATCAAATAGTTTGGTTTCAATACAAAATTATCCATGATATTTTAGACACCAAACATTACCTATATAAGGTAAAATTGATAACTGATAACATGTGTTCATTCTGCAATATGCATCCTGAGACTACGTTACATCTTTTATCTGAATGTTCATACGTTGTTGATTTGTGGACAAATATTGAAAACTGGATTAGAAGAAAACTGAATATAGATATCAAACTGGATGTCACTATGAAAATTATAGGATATTACAATTTTGACGAATGCTATTGGCCACTAAATTTTATACTTCTATTTAGCAAATATTACATCTATCAAAGCTCAAAGAGAGGAAAGAGCTTGAATATTTTTAGTTTGCAAAATATCATCAAAGATAGATTTCTTGAACAAAAGTATATTTCAGGAATAAACTCTACATTAAAAGTATTTGAAAAACGATGGCAATTCTGGCAACATTTGTTCACAGATTTATAAGCGCTAATCCTAGTTTATACTATTTTTATACTTTACATATATTTGTCTTTTCTTTGTTCTTTTTTTTTTCTTGTGTTTTTTCAGTTAGCAGAGTGGTGTAGCCTTTTTTGAGTAAAAAAGTCTATTTTTATTTACTGACATTAGACAGAGTTTCTATAACTTTACCCTTCTTTGTGACATGTCACAGAAATTCTGTAACAATGCTTCTGTTTTTCTGTTGATGTTTTTAGATAAGTGTAAACTTTTGATAGAATACCAGTGTGTAACTGAATCTCTTGTTTATAAATGTTCCATAGAAACCAAAAAAGAAATAAAAATATAAAAAAAAAATATTTTCCTCTGGCTGTTGACTTAGTATCTCGATAAGTCAAAATAGAATCTCCATGGCCCGTATTCACGAAAGGTTTTAGCCAGGGCTTAGGCTTAAAATTGAAACTTTTGTCTCAAGTTTCTGCCCAAAAACTGCTAAGACTTTTGTCTTAGGCTTAGTGGTATTCACAAAGAATTTAAGACCGGTCTTAGGCTTAGCCAAGGGCTCAACTTTAAGACTGGTTGGTAGTGGGCTTAAATTTTGTAAAGAGGACTTAAATATGGCCACCAAAATTTGAAATGGCTGTAAATAAAGTATAATAATACAGAACACCTCACTAAAGCAGTCTTTGGGAAGTTTATATGTGGTAACAAGATTTTCCATTTCAAAACAGCACTTGTCCTTAGATAAAATGCATTAAATGAAGGATATATGCCACCAATAGTATAGTTTGGATAGAAAAGAAAGGTCACATGCCACAGAAAACCACTGTGGTTATTTGATAATCTTGGACTTAGCTAAGTCACCCTTTGTGAATATGGTTTTAAGACAAAACTTAGCTGAGACAAAAGTCTTAACTTTAAGACTGGATATAACCCTAAGACCTGGCTAAGTCTAAGACCCTTCGTGAATACCAGCCCATAACTGTCTCTATTTATCAACTTTGAAGTTGACAAAAAATGTTTTTTCAAAGATATTTTGATTTATTAACTCAGTAAATCGCGATGTTATCTCGATTCGTCGAGTTTATGACTAAAATAAAAAAATTAGGGTGGCCCCACTTCTCTTCCATAATATGGAATATAAAATATACTTTAAAAATGGACCATCAAATCATGCTTGCGAATTCTGCATAATATACTCATAAACAATTTTCAAATACATGTACTACTCAATGTACTGTTGAATACTTTTAGCACAATAAATAGTTCTGTAATGTGGTAACGTTGGTCATTTGTACAAATTCGGTGTTTTGCGTTACACTAATATTCAGCCTGTTACTTTTGCCAGTGGTGCAGGATAAGTTTTTTATAAGAGGTATAATAACTAACATGGCAATACTCACATAGTCATAACACTGACAGGCGTGAAAACAATTTGTCCACCAAAGAGCTGTGAGCGTGTTTTTTATCCCACAAAATAATTTTCCCATATATCAAATGAGAAAAATCAATGGCCACGACACTGATGATTGTTTTCACTACAGGAGCAAATGAAAAGATAATATTTTTGCAAGAGACTTTTGTGACAATATTTGTTGACTATTTATTCAAAAATTAGAGGGTACTACTTTCCTACATCCCCTCAACTACCAATCATTATGTGACCCTGAATGTGTACTTTATGAAACAAATACGAACCCAAAGTACAATGAATGAGAACATAATAATTGTAGATTTACTATATTTCTGTTTGGATTTATGAGTTGCTATTTTCTCACTTTTGATACATACAAATTGTATACATGCAATGAGCACCCGCGAATCAGCTCTGTGTCAGATGACTTTTTTAAGCTTCAGAATACAAGTGAAAGTAAAGGAAATGGATCAAAGTAGCAAGGACTAATTTGACCTCGAAGGGAGGGTTAAATGTCAAATCTGAACCCACAGAAAGATTTGGAGCAATAATTTGCTAGAAGTTGTCTTCATATCACAAACCTCTAAGACCCCAGTTACACATCCAAGGATGGCCCGCCGGATCTCACCAGGTTTCCTAATATGGAAAATGTTAAGTGATTTACGGATCATATTTTGTGTCCGTAAGGTCATCCGTAACATCCCTAATGTCCTTGTGAGATCTGAAGTGGCATACTGTGATATGTAGTGACATGCCAAGGATCAGATAAGATCCCTAGTATGTCACGTAAAATCAAAACTGTTTGATTTTTAGGTAAAGTCAGTACAGACCTTAGTTTATCCGTAGCTCTTCCATATCTCATCCGTAGCTCATCCATGAGTCTCTTTATTGTCCCTAGACCCATCCTGGATGTCCTTGTGGCATCCCTTTCATCCTTGACATTTCCGCACCAATAAATATCTGTAAAAACATTGCTGGATCTAACCAGATCTGCTATGGACTGACACAGAAAGTGTTTACGGATTAAAAAACAGTCACAAGACTAACCCTTGGTGCAGTCTTTTCATCTGCAAACCTGTCCGTGGTGTTCCGTAGCAGATCCGTGGCAGTTCCGTAAATCTTTTACACGACTCACCCTCATCCCTTGTACATCCCAGTCAGTTACCATACATGGAACCATGGGCTACATCCGTGGAGCATCCGACTATGTGTAACTGCCACCTTATTAGAGCAATAATAAAGCAGATACAGGGTATTTAAAGTATCAATGACCCCCCATTTGACCATAAGGGACCCCTGCTATGTCCCTGGCGTAATGATTATGGATCTCTGCCCTTTGGTATTTCTGGTATTATGAGCCTTAAAGTCTGTCCTTAGATAGAGATTAAGCACCATAAAAGTGTATGTATCTTTTAAAACAAACAACATGTCTCTGGGCTTTGTACTTTTGGAGAAGTTGTTCACGTGGATACGTATGTGTACGCAGACACAGCAGAGTTATGCCATAATGTCAGCTGACATTAAAAACTATGCCAAATGTATCCTTTCAAATTTACAATCAGTATTCGGAGCTAGCCTTTATTGGGGAATCAAATAGTGATTATTTAATCAAATTCAAAACAAAGCAATCCACATGTTTATCAAATGGCTGAAATATTAAAATGTGGTTTATATGTAACACCTACGTTTGAGTTGTGTTATTGCACTTTATTACACATCTGTGTGGTTATTTCAAGCATGGTTAGATACAACAAATAATTCACAGAAATGACTTGTAATCAGAAATAAGTAAATGTGAGGAGTGGCAAAGACGGTGGAAAAAAGGATTAGTGTGAACAGATAATTGTTTCTTTTGGACCTAGGTCTCAGCTAAAACCAAATACCTGACTAAATAAGAGTATGCCTGCAAATGAGATGGCCAGTATTAACAAATGTTGGAGCCCAACTTAGGAGTCAGCCCATCTTAAGATGGGCTATAGCCCAACTTAGGATCCTAAGTTGGGTAGCCCATCTTAAGATGGGCTAGAACATATCAGCCCAACTTGAGATAATAAAATTCAAAAATTATTTTTATGCGGAATATAAAATTTACTATTTACAAGGGAATTATTTTTCATGAAAAAAATGATATTAACATTGATAAGTTTAACTGACCGTTGTACAGATGTATTTTGCACTTCTTTTTTTATTTTATATCAATATGTTTAACATATCTAACCTCAACAAAAAGTGTTTAATTGCAGAAACTAAAATGAATTTTGTTTCCTGAGCCTTGAAAGCATTAAAATATTCCTTTGATGTTGATTCAATTGTCTATCATTGGAATGATTTCCTAATTGGATTTGTGCCTATTGTTTCAACATTCTATTGATGTTGATTTGTTTCACTTGGGGTGGGTGAAGTACACAATAGGAAATACCCCAAATCATAAAGTGAAACAAAAATCAACATCAAAGTAATCTCTCAATATAATGAGGCTTAATTCTATCAAACCAATAAGGGGGAAAGCCAAATATAGTGGGTGATTTTATGGGTGAGCCTGGTTATATATTTTAAGTTTAACAACAAATTAATAAAATTACTTTTTTATATTATTAAATAGCAATTAAACAGCATTTGTAAAGCGCTTTATCTTTAGAGCTCAGTTACATTAATTAACTTGAAAATGTAATTAAAGCCAAACAAGTTAATTTGATTAATTTAGTCAAACAACACACTGATGCATAAAATTGATAAAGATGATAAAATACACATTGTATATAAAATTGGTGTTTTCTGTTAGGTTATATGGGTAAATGTCCATTTAAGATTTAACATTAAGCATTTGAAAATTATGATTAAATCAATTAGTTTGTTTACAAACATGTTAAATACCACCCCAAGTACCTTAAATGAGTCTTACAACAATGCCCAATTAATCCTGTTAGCTAGTCACTCAACCAGAGGTGAAAGAAATCAAGTACAAAAGAATGCTAGAACAAAAGGCAAATCTAAAACTAATCCAGTTTCCCAAGTCATAGGCATAGTCAAACAAATCAACTTGAAAGGAATGCTGAAACAAAAGATACATCACAATATAATCCAGTTGCCTAATCACTCCCCACAAATGAAACAAATCAAGTTGAAAGCAGTGGTTCAACAATAGACACTTTATGACCCAATGATCCTCCTATTGTCAAATTAACTGACACAGAGTCTTGGAACAATAAGGGGATTAAGATTAATCCTATAAATGCATTATGATGTAAATAAAAGAAGTAACATTTAAGTAGAAAAATAAGTAACTAATATCATTTCATTTCAAAAATAAAGACTATGTGTGCAGATTATAAGTTGGGCTAATAACTGTAACCAAATCTTAAGATGAGATAAGCACAAAAAATCTAAAATTTAAGTATAAGTATTTAAATAAACTAGCACAGTTATATTCAATTTCATAATTAAAACTACCAATGGAGTATGACATAACAAATTAATATTAAACTAGCTGGTTAATAGTAAATTTTAGCTTAAATCAGTCCTGAGTTTAGTTATCCTAAGTTGGGCTAATATGTTCTAGCCCATCTTAAGATGGGCTTAGCCCATCTTAAGATAGGCTACCCAACTTAGGATCCTAAGTTGGGCTATAGCCCATCTTAAGATGGGCTGACTCCTAAGTTGGGCTCCAACATTAATATGATACGGTTATATTGAAAAAAATGATTGGATATTCTTCATGCGACCACCGTTTATAGAATATCTGGATAGTTCAAAGAAATAAGTGATATTGGGTGCCATAGGTAGCACCTTCATGCTAAAATGTGAGCTGATTATAACTCATCTTTCACTTATTCTCCTTGTGAATAGGACTGGTAACTGTAGCACCTGTAGTAATGGACCCTATAAGCAGATGATAGGATGTGGGATACTCTCAGCCTGCCCTAATATGACATGGGTAATTAAAAGAATTGTAAAATCCCAACTTTGACCTTGATCTATCAATCTTTGGAGGATATGTCAATGTACCCGGATACACTATAGTTTCTCCTTGGCCAGACAGTTATACTCCCCGAGTGTTTTTTTTTTATCAAGAGATCTTACTTCTCATTTTTAAATATAAATTAGTTGTTGTACAACATCAAATGAAAAAGGCTGGGAATAAAAATTGTAATGAGGTAGGCTTATAACCAAAGCATTTAATAAAATAACAGTAACAGCTGTTGCTTTATTCAGGGAAAAGATAAAACGTCAACATCCTATTCTAGCTATGCTTCTTAATCATGTGAATATGTACTATTGCTCGAAAAGTAGTCTTACGGACAGTAATTTTTAAAGGACTGATATTGCCTTACATTTTAGGCTAGAAAATAGGGTTTTATCTCAGACTTTGGTCTCAAAAATACCTGAACATAAAGAGATGTAACAAGAACAAAATTCTAACATGCAAGAGTTTCTGACATGTCACTTGAACACAGGCACGCCTACAATCATTGCCAATCATGCATCACACACTTCTGTCCAATATATGGAACATTTATATGTTATCTTAGAAAATCTTTTGTTTCAGTATTTATCGATTTTATTTCTTTCATACAGTGACCAAAGGTGAGCTTTAAACTGTTGATCCATGTTCTGTTTCCAAGATCCATTTTCTTTTTCAAGTATTACTTCACTGGTAAATCTATACCTTCTGTATATTTCATGTGTATTTATTTTGTCTTTAAAATAAATAATTAACCAAATACATATCACACATAAGTATACAGTTTACAAATATGATATTTATATAACACATATCTAGAAATAGAACGACCTGGGTTTTTTGTTTACTACAGTTAAACCACCTCAAGCAACTACCTCCAAAGAACAACCACATTTGAAACTGTGACTCTTTACATTTAATATTAAGCTAAACTTGTGCAAAGAAACCACTTGCAATCAGCAACCACATTTTTATGTCTCAAGAGAGTCCTGAACTATGTGAAAAGCGACCAACCTTTGTTCCAAAACAAAATGTAAATATGTCTTCAAGTGCTAATACAGCCTTTTTCATTTGATGTTGTGCATATATTAACGCCAACTTTTTTAAAACGTGTAACATATAAGGGTACTGTACCAGAGCATTGTTGTGAGTGCAGAGTTCCTTTTACCATATAAGGGCACTGAGTTATTGATTTTTCCTGTATTCAGCATAAGGGGGCCACGGTGGCAGAGTGGCAACACTCTCACCTCCACCTCTGAGGCTGGGGTTCGGGTTCCGGCACGGCCTCAAGTGGGAAAGCTGGTAGTTGCTTGCCGTTGGTCGGCAAGTTTACAGTACAGAACCCTGAACTACCCGTCATGATATGACCTGTACAGTGTTGAATGCGATGTAAAATCCAAAATAAAAATAAATAAATAAATGTATTCAGCATAAGAGGCCTAGTTATTACTTCCCTTTCTTGTATTCTACTGGAGTGCTGTATTTGTACATTTAGGGAAGACATTACATCCAGAACTTTCTATGTTTTTTCTGGAAATGCATTGCTGTTTATATTTCTTTCTGGAAGTCTTCTACAATTTCTTGCTATATATATAAAGGGTAGAAAGCCAGACCACAGTTTAGTTTGTGTTAAACTGGTGTGGAATATGGAAAATAGTCTTTGAAACTGCTATATTTTGGACTAATTCATCTATGTGTTAAGTGGATCAAACTGTTTGCTATATGCGTTTTGTGGTTAACTCTTATTGGGGTGAACTGGATATAATGTCTGGATCTACAGGAGTGGATTGCTCTATATGGATATTGTTCACATCTTGGAGGAAACACCAGGGTGGGGAAACAGATGTTTTATGCTAGTGAACACTGGACTGATCTCTGGGCAGATCGCTGTACAGAGTGTTCAAACTTGTTTTAACTGTTAGGCAGATAGAATTGTCGTCAGGTCAGATTTTATGAACTCTTCAGAGTATCTCAGTTGACTGTAATTATTGTTTAATTGTTAAATAAACTTGTTAAGTAAACCTTTGTCTCTTCCTGTTCCAACTTGAAAGCAGTCGGTAATTGCCACCGCCCTAGCCCCGTGGACCGTCACAAATGGTAAGATGTAATATTGACACTAATTTAACTCATTATTGTCATAATTATTATTCTTTTAAAATATAATACTTTAATAACATACATACATACATTTATACAATTTTATTTCTAAAGAGGTTTTTTCAAATTCACTTGTGTGGTTTTGTGTATAAAATACATTAGAGAGTCTATATTTGACAAACCACTCCCGACTTCAGTCCATAGCATAGCATAGCAATGTGTAATCAAGGATTAATTTAAAGCTCTCGAAGGGAATTACTACCTCTTTTGTTGAAATGGTACTTCTAATTTCATTTCTGAAAAGTTAAGAGACTTTTGGTGTTCTCACATATCCATCCTAATAAACCATACATACTTTGGCCCACAACATTCACCCCCATTGAAAAGCAACTATTGTTACAACTTCCCCTGGGCGGTTGCTCTTCGCAGGTTCAACTGTATTTTATGGTGGTAATAATGTCCCCCTTAATTACCTACACATTGTTTTACTCTCTTTGACTCAAGTCTCAAATTACACTCACTATTTTCTCAGACAATGTACGACTCAAATTTCATCATGCAATTGTTATGTTTTGCACATATGTTTTCATATTATTAAATTCATATTATTAAAGCGAGCCAAAGACCCATGGAAAGCTTTCTGAATACATCCTCAGGGTTACTTGTTTAGTACATATATCTCCTCTTTTTGCATAATTTCAGAAAACACATTCTCTTCCATAATACTATCAGAACAGTGGCCTAGTAACCTGCTAATTAACAGTTATTACCAGCCAAACAAAGAGATGGACAACTTGTATCACTTTATTACAGTTATTTCATAGTTCAATGCTCTGGGTTAATATAAAAAACGAAAAAAAAAAATCACAGAAGTTAATCATCAGATTACATCCACAATGGGCTTTGTATTACATCTGCAATTACAACGATTGCTCAAATTGCCGATTATTGTGATTGTGATTTTGATTTCTATAAATGTAAAATGACCCAACAAATTGATATTTTTAGATTTTCTATGAATTTGAAGCGACATGAATCACCACTAGTTTAAATATTGGCAATATTTTGATTACAAAAATACCATCCACAGTGATAACATCTATCTGTTATTTTATTTATTCTGTTGCAACTTTGTATTTGTGTACATACAGGAAACCTTTTTTTTCACTATATCTGCTCACTAGACTGGATGTTACCTTTGCTGACACATCACTGCCTTCTTTGAAATTTACAACAATCAATAAACTATTTTAGTTTTGACTGTGCAACTTATAATGGACAACACAAAATTAAAATATTTCAGTTGCAATTCCAAGCAAGATAGTGCTTACTCGCAGGGGATTTTGCAATAGTAAATAACTGTCATACTTGTATAAAGGAATTGTCCAATACATGATGAAAGCTGCAGTAAGGATATGGCTTTGTGCTCTGGTTACTCTTCAGGGAATGGGTTTGTATTCAATGTTTTTTCCACAATATGTAACGATATTATAATGAGAAGCTTATCATTTGAAGCTTATGAAATACAGCTGCACTTAACCATTTTGTAATCATATGTTATGGCATAACTTGTGCACAATTATTGATTCAAAGTCACATGAAAACAAAAGAAAGGAATGAAAATAGTGGAACCAATACCTTTTTTTGTTAAAAAAAAGACTTATTACTTTCCGAGTTAAAAGGTTTGAAACATTTGTGAAGTTATGGACTGAACAACTTTTGACAAAAATTAATATTGAATGATTGCATTAATAAGCTGAAAGAAAACTCTGTCAAATCAGATGCAATAGTTTTGTATTATATTGGTGTTTGAATTACCCTAAAGATAGACCTTAAAGTACACAAATAATGAAGACTCCTATAAATGCTCATTTAATGTTTCATTCATTTTCAGTATCTGTTATGGTGACACTCTTACTGCATGAAAGTGACATTGAAACCTTGTAGCAGAATGTGCAGTATATTTGTAATTATGTTATATAACTTTAACCGATAATCTTTTAACCTTGGGTAAGTTAAAAAAGTAAAGCCATTCTTAGGTTCTTGTAAGTTAATATAGTCAGTACCTACTTCGTTTTTTCTCTGTCATGAAGCAAATGCAAAGCATGCAAATCTGTTATATGTTTACCTCCTTACGACTGTTACTAGTTCCTTATATAGACCTTTCTTTTTTGGTACTTTTCTCAGTTTTGGCCTAATATGAAGTCAGTTATGGCTGAAACCTGTTCAGACAGTTTTTATCTTGATTATGATAAAAAGACATCTGAAAATTATTTTGGTTGTATCTCCCTCAATTTTCATAGACGATACAAGGTAATGGTACCAGGGAATTCAGAAGCTGCCAGGAAACACCCAGCTGCCAAGTACAATATGGTTACCACTGGGCCACTGTAACATAAACCCAATAAGTAGTTTAGTATAAATACATTTGCTATTAGTCTGATATTGTAGGCTCTCCAGTCAACTCCATTACTGATGAGGTAGATGCCTTTGGTGATGAAGTCAAACTCTTGCACACGTTAATGCATAGATACAACAGTGCTGTCCGCCCTGTTGACAAAGCCTCGAGTATCATCACTGTGAAACTGAATTTTACTCTGACCCAAATCCTGGATATGGTATGTGTCTGGAGTACTGGTTCCATTATTGCATATGAAAAAGACTGAAAATAACTGATCTGTAATTCACCCCTTACAACAATAGAAGGCAATGCTGTGAACATGAAGTAGTATAATGGCTATGAATTGGTTCACCTTTGCAAATATAGAATTTTACAACCATGTGAAATTAGAACTAATATGCACTTTAGTCCACATGATAAAAACTAAACGTTTCCTCTTAATATTATGAAAAATTAACTGGCATTTGCTGCCGTGGACGGAGAGGTCAGATGCAAATAATAAACAAGAACTTAAAGCATCTCGGTCTCCATGATATGCCCTACAGTAAGTCAAATTCTTACAAGCTGTAATACCTCTGTTCAAGTGTTCTGAAAACCAGCCCCTGGCAATATACATGAAGTCTTGAAACCCTTTACCATATCAAGAAATCTGATACCAAATGAACTTAAAGTCAAACTCCAAAATATGGCCATTGTGTTTTACCAAATGCAGATTTAGCACTATGGTATAACTTATACTTCACCTTTATTCCTGTATCTTCTAAATGAATCTCCCAAAAAATTCAACGATGTATTTTCTCTGCTGTTACAAATTCATTCAGATACTAGTAATACATGTAATTTGTTTACTTCTCCAAAAACAAAGTCTGTTACCAGCTTCTGGTGTGAAGCTTTATATTGTACAGGACGAAAAGAACCAGATTCTGACTACCAATGTGTGGCTGTCACATGAATGGAGAGATGAGATGTTGACCTGGGATCCTGCTAGATATAACGGCTTAGAGAGACTCAGGCTGTCACCGGATCTTATCTGGAAACCTGACATAGTACTCTACAACGGGTAAGTAAGCAAAGATACTTGGCATGGTGCTTTAAAATTGGTAAGATAAGGTACCTGACATACTACTTTATAATGGGTAAGTAATGGAAGGTACCTGACATAGTACTTTACAATGGGTAAGTAAGGGAAGGTACCTGACATAGGATTTTACAATGGGTAAGTAAGGGAAGGTACCTGACATAGTACTTTACAATGGGTTAGTAAGGCAAGGTGCCTGACATGGTACTTTACAATGGGTAAGTAAGGGAAGGTACCTGACATAGTACTTTACAATGGGAAAGTAAGGGAAGGTACCTGACATAGTACTTTACAATGGGAAAGTAAGGGAAGGTACCTGACATAGTACTTTATAATGGGTAAGTAATGGAAGGTACCTGACATAGTACTTTACAATGGGTAAGTAAGGGAAGGTACCTGACATAGTACTTTACAATGGGAAAGTAAGGGAAGGTACCTGGCATAGTACTTTACAATGGGAAAGTAAGGGAAGGTACCTGACATAGTACTTTACAATAGGAAAGTAAGGGAAGTTACCTGACATGGGTCTTTACAATAAGTAAGTAAGGAAAGATACAAAAAGTTATGCTTTTTAATGGGTAGATAAGGTATGATAACTAAAATATTGTCTTGCAATGGGCAAATATTGGTACCTGATACAGTGCTTTATAATGGGTGAGTAAGTAGAAGTACCTGATATTATATTTTTAAATAGGTAACGGAGGGCATGGCGCTTTACAGTGAGTATACACGTAAGGGCATGACTTGAAGAAACACAAAATGAAATCGAATTGACAATTTGAAGTTGTGTTGATGAAACATAGTCTCAGTTGTTGGAACAGTGTTTAATCAGGATCACTAGTTAACAGAGATTCTGAAACAGATTTATTTTTAGAATCACATAGTAATTCCTTATTTTTTACCTTTTGTTATAATCCCTTAAAACAACCAGGTAAACATGTTTGTTTTGCATCCAATGCAGTGACGATGTAATGCTCTTTTGTTGAGGGTGATTTTGGTTAAAATTATTCCAATTTATCAAAGACAGAGCTTTAATTACATAATATCATCATTCTAGTTTCAATTTAATGAAATTCATATAAAACTTTAACTTAAAATGTTAAATACGAAGAATTTTTATTTATTTTATGATCTTTCAATAGGGGGCTGAAACCCATACAAATATAGCATTTTAGAGTTTAGATTTACTACAAAAGATCTATCATAACCCACTTTGGTTGACATAAATTTTATCAAAGCTTAAATGTCAATTGTCTTTTCAACCGACATGAATATCAATTTTACCACAAATAAAATTGTTAATTATGAGATCGAATTCCTGTTAAATAGCTGTTTTATATCTTTTGATTTTCATGTATTAAATGCACATGTAGTCATATGTGATTATGGCCATCTGTTACAATATTCACAAAAATGTACTCTTTGGCTTCCTGTTTTTAGGGTGCTTATTTTAGTTGAACCAGCAGTTGTATTTTAACATAAACAAAGTTTGTTGCATTATTTCCAGACTTTACAGCTATTACAGGAAATCTATTACTATCACTATTACATTTGTAAATTTTCAATCTATTACATATTATATTTCTAGATTTTAAATCTATTACTTCTGCATCTGTTATTCTTATTACATTCTATTATAATCTTGAATGAACTTGAATGAACTGTTGCCTCTGAAAAGCCTCAGTTTGAATATCCCCACACATTTGAAAACCTACTTATACTGCAGTCAACCAATTCAAGGTTAGAGAAATAAACCTCCTAGCAAAGATCTTGATAAATTACAGGGGAAAATGAAAATATTAGAAGAAAAACATTTATCTGAAACTAAAAAACGATTGTACCACAATAACGCAAGCTGAATAATCCAAAAGTAATAAATTAAAGTAATAAGACTTACAGAATATAAATATTGGTTGTATAAGACTTAGTCATACATAAAATATCAAACAAAATAATGGCACATTGGAGTAGAACAAAAAACAAGTATCTGTATCCTAGAACCGGAGTCACGATTGAGCAAACGTAAACCCTACTATGGTCCAACCCACTCCAAAAGCTCAAGCATCCAGTGTAGAATCTCACACACAAATTACTCTTTATCTAACTTATTTGTCAGCAAAAACTGGATCTTATTCACATCAGCAGCATTGTAAGAATAATGATATCTTATGTGAGGCATAATGATGACTCCCAAGGCCTTTCAAACTTGCTGGTGACCTGACGTAAAGGCGTACACTACAGGCCGTATTGCTATGCCACAGTAGTTTTCATCCTTACAACTGAACTTTTGAAGTGGCAGACTGTGAAGATGATCCAGTGGGTGACTTCAATCCTGCAATAGATGTTTGTGACTATGGGACCCCTGCCCCTCTCAAAATTCTCGACAAATTTCTGCAAAGAGCAGGTTGTGTGTCCAGTCACTACTTAAGTCTCCCAGTGGCACACGTGTATTATTCACACTTGCCCGAGCTCATCACTAGTAAATGTGTACACACCTAGCCAACTCTGTTGTCAGAAGATTGTAGGTTGTTGCAACTGTAGAATTTAGCTCACCATAGTGCTTGGTCTTTTAATAAGTGAAATTGTACAACATACTTTGGTCTGTAAATTTGTTACCGTGGCATGAAATCCTGTGAAATTAGCCATCCATACCTTCCAAAGCCAGTGACTTTCATGAAACTCTAACATACTTTAACTGAAAGGAGTTAATAATGCCAATTAAAACTAATGCTACTGTGGCCTAGTGAGTAACACAATCGCCTGTGAACATAGGGTAATCGGGTTCAGTACCAGATACAGGCAGACTCAGTAATTTGGATGACCTTTAAAATGACAGTCCTCTGTCATGGGGTTTTATTCCCAGTGGCAAACTAAAGAACCCAAGTGATGTAGATAAACGGCCATCCCAGAGATGTTTTTGTTTTAGTTTGGGGAATGTCAGTCAATAGAGAGCTTGGACTGTGCATATGCAGTCAGGAAGGGGCTGATAACTCTTTGAGTGCTGTAATAAAGGAGATTTTATGCTGAGTAACAATTTAGTGGAATAAATCATTGTTTCTTGACAGAGTTGATGATGTCACTGACCATGCGTATTCCCACTGTTTGGCTATGGTCCATCATGATGGCAAAGTTTTCTGGGGACCAAACCTCAACCTTAGAAGTTCTTGCAAGTTTAATCTGACATTCTTCCCATTTGATGATCAGGTGATTCAAGATTAGAGTTTTGGTGCTTTGCTTGGTAATATTGCACCTCCTGAAGAAGTAATCATTATTTCTTATTGTTGTAATTCATAATACCTCATGCAAGTACTGGTAAAATTTTAAAAGAGAATTATCTACAAATAGTTGTGTCTGAGCTAATGTAGTATTCAAATGAACGTCAACTTCAGATATATACAGCCTTCAATTAAAGTGCAGTTTTTAAGCTTACTATAGTTCCTGTTTCTTTTATCTCGCTTTCCTTGGTTTAATAAAATGTGTGTTGCTTCCACTTAGGTGTGCAAACTGAAGTTTGGTTCCTGGACTTATGATAAATCCCAGGTTGATTTAATCAATTCTTCCTCTGAGCTGTCACTGGACCAGTACACTGTTCATGGTGGTTGGGATCTGCTTAAAACCAAGGTCTCTACTGTTTAGTTTATAGTTAATCAACATATGCCTAAATGCAAATATAAAGTGAATTGTTTTGCTATCTGAATCTTATATATTATTATTGATACATCTAATTTAAAAATACAGTAATTGTAATTGAAATCATGTGGCTTTCAGTCAATAGAAACACAGCTGAAGGAATATTTCAAATACATGTACAAGTGACATTTTAGCCAGCAGGAAACACAACTTCATCCGATTGAATATCTTATACCCCAGTTCCACTGTTTCAAATTTACCTCCCAATCCTCATAACTTTAAACCAAACGCACCTTTATTGGTTGTTTGATTTGTCTTTTAATTGTATGGAGGTTGTGATTGTAATTGCAATAATCTTTGCCAGTGAGCATTTCTGTACTGATATTTTCAGTCATACATCATTGAAGACTTATCTTCAGGCTGCTATGACTTATCTTCAAGATGCTATGACTTATCTTTCCGTTACTCTAACTAATTTCGCACACTGTTGTTTTAAAATGGAAAGTTCTCTCCTTTAAAGTGAAGATTTGTCATGTGATTCTCTGAATACTGTACTAAAGCTATCAGAGCTTATTATAACAAGATATATTTGTCCTGCTCTATATTTTTGTACATATGCTTGTCTTTTTACTCTCAAATCATGTGGGGTTTTTTGGGGTTTTTTTTCTTTTAATTTACAACAGATTATAAAACAGAGCCCTGCGCAGTTGACGAATATGCGTCTCTGTGAGAGTACTTAATAAAGAAACAAATGTCCGCTGTTCCAATCGACGAACATGGATGTAGGATCTAATCTCAAAAATAAATTTTAAAGGGGTTAAAACTACCAATAAACAGAAAACTTTGTGGAAAAACATAATCAGCGTTTTATAATAGAAATAAACTACTTTTGCTTGGACTTTATTGGCGATTCAATCACAAAAATAACCTCAAGAGCTGAATCGCCAATAAAGTCTGTGTATACGTAGTTTATTTCTACAATAAGGCATAGCAGCCTCCCCAGTTTTAAATTGGGAAACTGTTATGATAGCTCACGAAACATACAACTGGAGTATACATATGATACATTCAATCAATAGTGAGTACATGCAGTTTAATTTCACAGGTAGAGAGGAATGTTGTGTTGTACCCTTGCTGTAGTGAATTCTTTCCCGATGTGACTTTTAGTATGTACATGCGCAGACGTACATTATTCCATGTAAACAATGTGATTCTACCTTGCCTACTTCTGTCTGTGCTGTCTTTATTAGGTAAGTTATTTTTTATTTATTTTGGGTTTTACATCGCTTTCAACACTGTACAGGTCATATCACGGTTGAGAGTTGGGAGGGCAGAGGAAACCAGTAATACATTTGGTCAAGGTGCTGTACTGTAAACTGCCGACCAATGGCAAGCAACTACCAGCTTTCCCACTTGAGTGGGCCGGGAACCAAACCCCGACCTCAGAGGTGGGATACAAGATATTAGGTAAGTTTAACCAGCAGAAGCCTACTACTTCGTTTGACAAGAAGATAAAGTTATGTAAACCTAAGTGTATCTCTGCCCTGCTCCAAAAAACTTATGAGCTGTAAGACGGAAGATAAACTGTTATCCATCACATCACTGGTTTTTTTTTTGGTTTTTTTTTTTGTTGTTGAAATATTGCAATTGAAATAAACATTTACAGAAGAGGGGGTTAATTTATCAAATAAATAAATAGTCAAATAAATAAATACACAAGTAAAATTTATAATTATGAGTCACATCATGTCTTAATATGACATGGGTCAGTATTTTTCAAAAACCTTGCTGATAATGGTGTATTAATAGTTATTTTATGTTTGCTTGGCAATCAATCTGAAACCAACTAAAACACTATTCAATATTCAAAGATTCTTTATTTGGGAAATGTCTTTTCAACACCTAGACCATGTATTTCAGGTTTTTGGCTGCCTGTCAGTAGCAGTGAGAAGGTGACCATGGGTCTCACTGTCCTCTTGGCTTTCTTTGTCCTGGGTCTGAGTATAGCCAACAGAATCCCAGAGACATCTGAGTACATCCCACTCATTGGTAAGATACACTGGCAGATATTCGTCTGAAATACTGATTAGAATATATTCATAGGATTGGTGAAATATATTAGACCCCATTTCTGGATCAAATGCATAAGTAACACAAAAAGTATTGGTCTTCCACATCTGATCTACCTGACTAATGCATTTATATTTAATGTACATATAGCCTGGTTGGTAGAATGTCTTGATATACCCCCACCAATAAAGTTCAAATGAGAAGACAACACCTATAATTGATTAGGCAATAGAGAATTTAGGAACAAAACATATGAAAGACAATGTTCATTAACTTGAAAGATGAACAACACTGGCAGGTGAGATATCTTCTTTTACACAGATAAGAGACCTTTCAATATTTACTGCTCTGATTGAAAAGGTTTTGTAAAATAATGTGCTTAAGTATCATACATTTCAGATATATTTTGACAAAGAAAATAAAAGTAACTATGTAACCATACATACACCTTTGAATTCAACATGTTTCAACATCTGTCTCCATAGCCTCCCTGTTATCTCTGTGTCTTCTTTTGGTTTGGCCTGGCTATAGAATTTGGACTGACGATCATTCACCTTGTTTATGTTTAGCTCTGCCTTAGAGTCTGTCAGTACATGTATATAGAGATGTTACAGCAAATGTGCGAAATCTACTGAAATTTTCAGTAAATGTGTGTATTTACTGATTTGATCAATAAATATGCGTATTCCCTGAAAAATTTACTGTTTTTGGGGGGTCCAGTAAATAAGCGTATTTACTGAAATCATCATGAAGACTTTATATCTTACATAGTTGGGTGTTCTCTGCTATGTTTTCATATTGACAGTTATTTAAAAATTTAAATGTTTGATAGTTGTTTACAATCCAGCACTGGGATAACTATTTAACATCACTTTATAATTTCAAAAGCAGTTGCATGTGATATGTGATAAAAACTTTTTAAAATATTTTTTTTTCATTTAACATAAATTGTAATATAAATAGACAAGTTAATAAATTTAAATATCCACATATTTATCAAATTATGATACTTTATGCATAAGGAACAACAAGCAAGGTAATATGATTAAGATATATTTCTTGTTCAAGAACTGAATCTCGCTGTTGTTTTAACAATGTATTTTAACAACGTATTTCTTTTCCAAAGGTCACCAATACAATTTAGATCTGTAAATAGATGAACAAAATCTCCCTTTAATGTTGTCCCTTTAATAGAGAAAGCCACACCTTTACCATAGATGCCTTAAAAGAGATTAAGTCCCTCTGAAAGACTATAATGAAATCCAGTTAGGGGCTAGCTGGCTTTTTCATTGTTTCTAACAACAATTCTTTGATCAAGTAGCCAAGACCTACATTAAAGTCACAAGTCTACCAGAAAATGGCAAAATACTAAGCCTTGATTGAAATAAAATAAAGAAACCACTTACTAATAATCTCTGTTTAACAATAGATTCTTGACGAATGCATACAGATTTGTTTGGGTGTAAATCCTGTTGTCTTAAATGATAAGATCAAATTTCTGCTGAATGAAAGTATAATTAAAATATGTTAAAATTTTGAAACTATAATTTAAATTGATTTCTTAAACTTTTATTCATTTCCAATAAAAAAGGCTTTTTAAAGTATCAGTCACATAAAAATAGTGAAAAGTTAGATAATCTTTTATCATTTGTAGGGATGAGATAGGCCCTTAGTAGCTGTGGGATTGAAAATAATATAAGCTTAAATGAAATATCTACAAAAAGCACATATTTAAAGTTTTTAACAATAATTATTTAAAGGCCCAATGCTATTTTTTTCAACATATTTACATAAAAATTGTAAATTTATGTATATGTTACAGTAAATATGTGAAATCAGTAAATATGCGTATTTACTGAAACTTTCAGGGAATAGACGAATTTACTGACCAAATCAGTAAATACGCGTATTTACTGATTTCACATATTTACTGTAACATAGAGATTAATTGCCATAAAAGTTCACATTAGATTAGATCTGTATATAAAAGCATAGCAATGACTACATGTCATTGATAACCCACATGATAACCATTGAAACTTGTCGTTTTCGCCAAGGGAAATACAGCTGTAAGATCGGTATGTTATTACAGAATACATAAAATGTAAACAATAGACAAGCACAATGGAATATATAGTGTTGATTACAAGGAATAGAAGACAGATGTTTAAGTAATCATTCCAATCATTTAGAGTACCCTTTGGATTACTGAAACCATGGTCAGAAAGAGGTCATTGGATATTTTCATTGCTTATACAGAATGAGAAAACAACACTTTTTCTAAAATAATTTGCATTAGTATCATACATTTGGGATATATTTTGACAAAGGATAATTCAGCCTATTGCACCTATAACATGACGTTATATCTCACCAGTCTTATTCGTTTTGCAACAATTTCTTGCAAAGTTAACATAATGGTTTAACCTGTTCAATATTCAAAACATGGTGTCTTTTGGGAGTAGAACGCACACATATATAGCAGCCTGTGATTAGGTGTTAAACTTGGTTACCCATTCGTCCACTGAGGGCCCCAGACATTTGTAGTAATATTGGCGACTTTTGGAGAGAAACTTCAGGAGAAACCCACTTTTGTCAGCTCCGATTCACACACACACACAAAAGCTTTTATCACAGGCATAGATCCTGTGAATAAGTGGCCTTCAAGTCTCTCACTAGCGGATCCAGGGGGCGGGGGTTCAAGGGGTTCGACCCCCCCCCCCCCCTCCTTGAAAAATAAAGTAAAGGGGTTCAACTCAAAGTACAAAATTATTTCTTGACAGTGGTGTTAAATTTACAGGAAATGCACTCTATTTTTACCAAAAATTAATTTTTTTCCAGGGGGGCATGCCCCCCGACCCCCTTAGTTATAATATGTCTGATGTGAACCCCCACCTTACTCAATGTGAAGCCCCCACCTTACTCGATGTGAACCCCCACCTTACTCGATGTGAACCCCCACCTTACATAAAAGCTGGATCCGCCCCTGTCTCTACATCTTGTATGGATAAAAAAAAAATAGTAATCATAATGCTGTGAGAAATAAGAAGGTGATAAAAATAAAAGTCATCTTCATAAAAGTCAAGAACGGGTTACATGTGGTGGTGAAGCCAAATAGCTCTAATTGTAAAATATGTTGATATGTAATAGAATTGTATTTTATCTGTTAAAGCAAAATCATTATAACCTCTCTTAATGACACAATATACAGTTTCATATTTTTTGTAACGAATGCATCTGCTACCTTGATCTGGTATAATGAACCATGTTTACACTGATCCAATCGATAGGATATACTGACCATTAAACAATTTGCCAAAAGTCATGTCATATCCAAAGAAGTCCAATCAAAACCTAGTCTTCTATGTTAATGGCATGTATAAACCAAACATGATCTTAGTCCAGAACTGGGTCCTGGCCAAGGTTCAATACCTCCCATTAGATATATCTGCCACTTAAGGGTACTCGTATCATAATTAATCTGCTAATTAGTTTCCCTGATGCCATAAGAAATGGAAAATATAGAGGGGGAAGCACTTTGAGTGAATTGTTACCTGACAGAGTGGTCCCTTGCGGTAAAGATTCTTGTGAATTAGGCCATGTGGTATGATTCAATACCTATTGACTGATTTGTTGATCTATCTCTCTGCCCACCAAAAGTAAAAAACACTCCCCATTCCTCAGTGGAATGTTGCATGACACTCTTTTTTATAAAAAACATAGCTACAATAATGTAATATAAATATATATAATATAAATATATATATAATATAAAGTAATATTATAAATGTCAAATATAAGTTAGATTTGGTTCATATCTAGATTCTAGGGTGAAAGAAAGAATATCTAAGATGTACTATTTTTAAATGACCTATCTATCAACCGTTCCCTCTTTATGACAAAAAAGTTACATTATACGCTTCTTTGCTCTTCGTTCAGCCTGGGTTCAAGGTCAAAGTTAGAATTTTAATATTCTATATAACAGCTAACAATAAGAAGCCTGGGGCTAAACACAGTCAGTCTTTAGCTAAGTCAGGGACTTGTCTTAGTTAGTTCTGGGGCTTAAAGGATTTCACAAGGGGTGATTTAGCTATGATTAAGATTAGACTGATTCATCAAATTACCACCGTGGCTTTCTGTGTCATGTGATCCTTTATTTCTTCTCAAAATATACTACAATTAAATTGAAAGACTACTTCAGCCAGATGTTTTATATATTTAAACTGAAACATTTCAAATTTTGAAGGGGAGAAAATTCTATAACGGCCATATATGTAAGCGTTTGTTTACAAAAGTTAAGCTCACTCCCGATTGGACTTTGCCAAAGATTAAAACACAAAATTAAAACAAAAGACTGATCTTTCAATCCAAGCTAAGTTTTTGTGAAACCGGCTGGAAGACACAAGACTTATATTCCCTCAAACGTAGTTAATTTAAATAGAGCCATAAAAATCAGGGACCCTTGTTCAAAGTTCTGTAAAACATTATACTTTATACAGGTGTAACTGTCATCTCTCTTGTTCTGTGACACCTGTTTGAATCACACAAATGCATGTGACAAGAAATAAAGCAAAAACTAATAGCTGCAAAGGAAAAATGTTATATTATTTCATGTTACTCAGCCTGTATATGAAATCGCACCTGATGAAGGTATGTAAAGATGGAATCATGTAATAACACACCATTTTAGTTTGAAAAATGGACCATTAGAATTGGGTAGCAACAAATCACTTGATCTATGGTCTGGTAACCTAGTCTTTCAGATGAAAGTGGTATAAATACCAAAGTCTTTACTGAAGTCAATACTAAATTGTTGTGAGTAAAACAGGAGTTGTTAATACAGTTTGGATGCGTTATTGCCCACCAAAATCTACATAATCTGCAGGTTTCCTTTAATCTGTCTCTAGATTGGCATGCGATATTCCTGGAATCCAACCCCTTACCGTCTTTTTGTCAAGTTATTCAGGACATTATTTCATTTCAAAATTTATGTCAAGGAGAGTTAATCTAGTTACCTAACTCAATATGTAGCTCCTTTCTATTTCATGACTTAATACCATAAATGAATACTTTTTTGACTTTTAGATAACGGCATTCAAATTAATGTGGAGGGAGGGGGGCTGACCGAACATTGATCACAGCTTTTATATTTTAGACATACTGGTTGTTTTATTAACACAAGAAGATCTATGCAATGTATCCATGAAACTAGAAGGTGGGCTAAAATTAGAAGAAATTAGTGGTGCTTTAAAACAAATGAAAAACAATAAATGTCCTAGTGTCCATGGATTTCCCACAGAATTCTTTAAACTTTTCTGTCATAAACTAAAAAACTTTGTTGTGTGAGCCTTAAATTTTGTTTTTATACAAGAGAATTGTCTCTCTCCTTCAGAACATGTACAATAAGCTGGTAATAAACCAAAAGGTGATAAACCCCTTAAATGTTTACCCTTTTTAAAAGAACTGCCAGCCCATCTTCACTTTCATCTGTCCTGTACAAAACAGCTTCCACTACAAATGTGTGCCACTTCTTCCTGTAATTTTTAGCAACATGCCTAAAGAGACACTTCCCCATCTTTTTACAAAATGTTCTGTTGTAACTTTCAGTATGTATAAATACTGTACCTTGAACTCAATCCACAGTTGATTATATTTGGTGTTCTGGAGAATGATTTAGATTATTTCGCCAAAAATTGTATTATTCTTTCTGTAAAAAATATATTTTTGACAGTGAAAAAATTCAAAAATATTGAATTTAATTAGACTTAGAGCCCACTTTAAAAATATATTTAGTGGCCAGGAATATATTGTCAAAAGTAACAGTAACACAAAAAAATTCCAGACAAGTTGGTCTTTATTTAACAGATTGCATAATAATTGAACATAATTCAGTACACATTGCTTTGTATTTTGTATTTACGTAATTCTATTGTGAGTACTTCTGTCTATGTGCTTATTGATTTTATTATCTATTTGGTGACCAATATATGTGCCAGTTATGCAATTCATGTATGCCTTTTTGTTTGTACATATGTTACTTAAAAAGAGAAATAAAAAAGAACATCACTTGATAGGTACCAGCTATGATGTAAAGTTATTTTAAAAGAATTACAACTAGAATAACAATTTAACTTGGAGGTTTCTCAGGTACTTATTTACTACCAATAGTTTGAGTGGCATTTTTCTTCTATGCTATTGCATATTTAAATTTATTAGTATTTATACATCAGACAGATGTTTTTTATAATTACTTCATGGATCATAATAACAATTAATGAAACTTATCTATAGAATATTAACCACATAAAATGTTAACAACTTTAGAAAAGCACTTGCTGTACTACGTTGTCACAATAGTTTGAAAAAAAAACTAACAATAAACTTCAAAGTTTTTGCAACAAAGAAGACACAGCAGTCAACAGGAAAATATCACAATCAAAACAATAGATGGTATAAACGGTCATACAGTAAACGTCGAACTATTTGTAAAACTGGAGGCAAATCTTGGCAATATTGCATAGAGTAAGGTTTCCTTTTTCCTTTCAGAACTGCTATTTACAGGTTCTGTTACACTAATTATCTCTCCTTGTAGTCACTTTGCCTTCTTTACAGGGTAGATGGATGAAAGACAATCTGGCTGTTTAAGTTCGTGACTGCCCTCTTATAATACCTAGTAAACATTAGAGGCGTTTCTTGAAAGATTTCAATGTTTACAAAATGCTTTTAACCCTATTTCTAGGGTTACTAAATGTTTCCAAGCGTTTTGTTTACACTACAGTGTTTAAAAACATTTGCTAAATATTCTCTATTGAAATATTTTTTGAAAACTTTTATTAAACGTTTACATAATAACTCAAGAAACCGAGGAAAACATTTTAAAACTTTTATGAAACAGCTCAAGAAATGAAAGTTATGCTGGAAATGTTTTTCAAACATTCTTCATTAAATGTGTAATAAACAGTATGCATAAAAGGTTTAAACAACATTTGTTAAAAGTGTTTTGTACATGTTTGTTCTGCAAATGTTTTACTAACATTCCACAGCAACTGGTTTTCATATCCATCATTTTAAAATGTGTGTTGACAACATTCGATCACAAATAGCCTTTTACCCGTATTTTCAGAATGCTTGTAAAACATTTACCTTCAAATATTTGCAAACAAAGATAGTGGTGAACAATAACAGGGGGTTTTAGATAACTTTGTCAAAACTGCCCCACAAGAAAAACCTAACCGTAAGAACTGAATGGGGCACAATTTTTAAACTACTATCTTACATTTTTGAATATAAAAATAACATTTTCATTTGCCCCAAACAGGATTTATTTGACCCCTGACACCAATTAAGGTTAACATTGGTCAGCAAAACTAGATAGTATTTCTGAGACATTGTATTGTTCATTAGTAACATTTTTCTAACATTTGTCTTTAAACCTTTAATGGTATACATAAAACTTTTGATCACCTTCTATTATAAATGGGGTTTTGTACTCATCATTTTTAAACCTTGACAAAACGTTTCCCTTGAAATGTTTGGAAAAATTAAAAAGGTAATCTGGCCGATATTTGGTTTCCTAGAAATCATTTACCTTGTTCTAGTGTGTAGTGTTTCATCTTGTTGCTTCAATAAACATTAAGACCTCTTAATTTGACAGTTTAAGAAATATGACTAATAATATTTTTCATAGATTGCCTAATTATAACTGTTTCACACTGTGTGGGTTTAGTGACAAAAACATCTGGTGTCTGTTAAATATTTATAATTAGTTAAAATAGTCTAGTGAAGAAGCCTGCAGGCTTCCAATATGTGAACTATTTATTCTTGCAGAGAGAAAACTTCCTCATTACTATAAATACTTCAAAAAACAAAGTCAGTAACTCAAACAGTCTGTGTAAAGTAAATTTAGCTCATTAACACAACTTCAAAGGTGTAGGTTTAGTGTGGATTACTATTCTTTACAAACAAAGCTTTGGGTTATATTCTTCCCAACCACTAGACTTCCTGTGAATTTTGCTTCTCCTATATTGGGCTCCAACACTTCATACTATTTTGAGAACTAGACATTTGTGGTTATTAACTGTTTTGTATTATCTTTAAACCAAGAAAGGTATTAGAAAATAAATGTCTTTATAAAGGTTTTATATCCTCTTAAATATAAATCTTCAAATCTTGGTGGACATTTTCGATGGAAAATCCAATTGGTGTTTGATGTAAATGCCATGACAGGTAGTCTTATCTAAATAGATATGAAACTTTGTCAAGCACAAGCTCTAAGTTTCTGTTACAACTTTCGATTACTGAAGTATGATTCTTGTTTTCAATCTCTTTTTGTTAGGTATCTACCTGAATTGTATCATGATTCTGACTACCATTTCGGTCATCATGTGTGTCTTCATCATCCACATCCACAACCGCTGTCCTTTCAAACCAGCCAATACACTAATCACCTGGTTCTACAAGTTCACCATAACATACCTGAACAGGACACCATTCACTTGTTCCAAGAAATGCGACCACTCCCAGTTTCTGCGACATCAGGCAAAAGTCTCCAGTGCAAGCCCAGATGAAGATATGTCACCACTCAATTTGCAGAAGAAGGCAAGTGATAGGCAATTATTCAGACTTGTGCAAACCAAAAACAAAGGCAACTATATTTTATGCCTTCAGGAAGCTGACCTTGGCAAAGGAATGTCAAATGGGGAACAGGCGCGTCGTAAAAAGTTTATTGCTCCTCGGAGCAAGAAAGAAGATCGCAGTTTGCAATGGCAGAGAGTGGCAGAGATTTGGGATAAGATTTTCTTCTGGATAGAGCTGGGGGCTGTCTCTGTTTGCACAGTGGTGATATTACTGGTTATACCTGCCTGCAAAAAGTCAGCACCCATGATGTGATGGGAAATGACTATTGTGTTAAAGAAATATTTTTATCGCAATCAGCATGGAAGTTGCATTGTCTTGTATGTTGAAGACCACCTGTCTCTTAAATTTAGTTCCAGTTATTGTGGTTCCAACATCGAGACTGTTGTTTATGAGGTAACTGCATAGTTAAAAGACTTTTGCACTGTTTTGTTGCTAAAGACCACCTAGGGTCACTACCTAACTGGCAAGTTACTTTATTTCTAATTTCCAGCATATGCTAGACTTAATATACAAAAATAAAAACATGATTATTTGTTCATTTTTGTTCAGTATAAATATGTGTGTAGACCAAAATGGCAACAATCCATGTAGTGCACTGACAGAAAATTTCAAAAATTTAGCAAGCCAAAACACCTTATATCAAATTACATGTGCCTAAATTCTTCTCACCCTCTTTTGCACATTAGTTTGACTCAATAATAACTGTTACTGATTATGAAATATAACATTTATAATACTCCACCATCTATGGTTAACTATTTGCTAATCAGCCTATATTTTACAATGTATATTGTTATGTATATGACTTAAAATGATCTTGGTAGAATAAATATTATATAATGCCAGCTATGGTATTGTCTTGGGGGCCCTGGGGCATGTAATAACTGGTTCTCCTGGTAGTGTAATGGTGCATAGAGTGGTCAAACCTATTGGATATCCATATTACAACAAGATTTTCTGGTGTATATATGTAAACTTGTCATTACAACAGTGGAGATTTCACTAATCTTAATAAAGACTTAGAACAAGTGCAGTGGTGTTCTTTTAGGACTCAGATAGATGACTCACACACACAGTATATGTCACCCTCTTTCAAATATTTGCTTGATTTAATACAATTAATTACCAATTCAACTGGTATGGTAATGAAACATGAGGTGGATCTAAAAAGTACTGATCCATGTCACAATATGAATTTCCGTGAAACATCTGCTAGGCACTATAAATTAATTTTTACTCAAGAAATGTTCGGCACCAGATCGTCTACTAAATCAAAATTTATTGAATCTAATTGTTTCCAAAATTTGTCTTGAATTTAAATATTTTGACAACATTATACCCAGTTATATTTTCACTGCTTTAGTAATTTATTATTGCTACAATTATTTTATTCATATCTACAATACATTTACATGTTACCACCAAAAGTTCAACATTGATATGTATTTTTTGGTTAAAGAGGTATAAACATCAACTGTATGTGGATAATATTGCCTTTTTTTGTATTTTTACATAATTAGAGCTAAGTAGAGAATTGGCTATGAAAAATGAAAAATGTAGTAACAAAAGCCAATATTGTGTAACCTAAATGAACAGTCAATCACATACTGTTTTTTTCATTCATTACCTTCTTGTTTCAGTACCTTTTTCTTCTTTTTATTTTTCTTACCCTTCTTTTTAAACATCTTTACACAAGTACTCTTTGACCAAGCTGCCTTCAGGTCATTTCTGAAATTATTATTCACCACACTGTAGAGCAAAGGATTAATGCTATTGTTTAGATAAAACAGATGGTTTAATATTTGGAATAAGAAGGATCCAGACAAACTTTGCAGAGTCCAGATGTTTGGGTCTGACAGGGTTTTAACGCGTAAGATCCAAAAAGGAAGCCATGTCACAAAGAACACAACTGTAACAATAGAAAGCATCTTGGCAGCTTTAAGTCCAGGACATATCACACTGCGACCTGACCTGACAACATTTTTATCAGGGTCTTCCTGGATAGCTTCATTGACAGCAATTTCTACTACGTGTGACTCCTCATCAAAAGTGACAGTTTTGTTGGCTGAGTTTCCAAGGCTGCACTGATCTCGGAGTAAAGACTTTTTATGGGTAATCACTGGGACAATGGGGCAGTAGAAATGTTGACCGATAGGACAAGTACTGTAAATATCAAATGCCGAAGTTTTAGCATTGCTTTGTTTTACTTCTGGTCCATTATCAATACTGGAACGCCTTGGTGAGCTTTGTTCCAGTTCAGTAATCACATCCTCTTGTTTTTGCAATATCAAAGGATCCATCTTCACAGCAGGGTGATCTTTGACAGCTCCATCACTATTACGGCCTGAGGTCTGTCCTTTAATGCAATCTATCGTGGTATTTGAGGACAGAGTTTGATTTTCTCTATGGACTTTTACTGTCAGCACCTCTGGAACATCATCAGATTCAGCTTGGTGGGAACCATTTAGCATTAGGATTTCCTGCTGCGTGTGACATATTTCCACTTCATTAGGTACCGAGTTGTGAGAAAGGTTACATGTGACCCCAACCTGGACTTCTTTCATTATCAACGATTTTACACTTGTTGCAGCACTTTCCGCTGTTGTAGATTTGGTTGCTGTATCTTTCTGTTTGTCAGCTTTGTTGTCTGCCAAGTGGTCTTGCAAAATCGGCTTGCCTTTTTTGGCACTGCTAATGGTGTTTGGTTCTAAATCTCTAGCTGGAAACACAACCCGATTTTTCTTACACACTTCAGCTATGACCATGACATAGAGTACTATCATAGATACTGTCATACCTATCATTAATATGACTGTAAAGCCCATAAATATGCTGGCTGCAAGACTCCCATCGTATGTGTCATTGTAGTGGCACACCCTGCCGTACACGATACCTTCATCTCCAAGATCCAAAGTCACCGTTTTGTCACCATAGAAAAGCAGAAGAGGCAAGCTGATCGCTGTACCACAGATGACTGATCCAATCACCATTACCACTGCTCTATTGTAATAGTAAATAAATCGCAGTGGTTTGCAAACCGCATAATACCGGTCCACAGCCACAGAGACCAATATTGCTATCTGCACTGCCAGCATGCTGTGGATAAGGTATTCAAGTATTTTACAAACTACCACATTGGCTGTGTAGAAGGTAAAGTACTTGTAGATAATGTAAGGGTGTATTATGAGACATGCACAGAAATCCACCCAGGCCAGACTTAGCATGAAATGGTTGGCTATGGACTTACTCTTCTTGTAATTGTAGACCCAGATCACTATACCGTTTCCAGGAATTCCTAGAACCATCAGGCAAATCATGAAGGCAACCAGCGGCCAGGACTGTTCTCTGTATAGTGCATTTAATTCAAACAGCAGAGTTCTGTTAAGAGACAAGTAGTTCTCAGTGACAGCTGTTAGAGTGGAACAGTTTCCAGATGACAAGTTCTGGGCATCGACACGACTACAAATTTCTGAAGCCAGATCTGCAGCCATTTCTTTTTTTTCAGATAAAATATATTTGAATTGAATTGTTCTAAAAACATTGACATCCAAATTGCCAGTTTAGTGTTTCGATTTTACTTCTTTTGGATACACTGTTAAAACATTGCATTTCAATGGCCAGTTTAGAGTTTCAGATGTCCTTCTTTCAGATACACTATGAAAACATTGACATCCAAATTGCCAGTTTAGTGTTTCATTTGTCCATCCTTTCCCAAGTTAAAGTGTCCCCCGGTATCTGTCTGATATTTCTAGTTCTGACCATTTATTTCACAAAAACACCATGAGAAATATATAGTTGAATAAGTGGAATGCATTTCCATTTGATGAAATGGATAAAATACAATATAAAAAGAAAATTTCCAGCAAAGTCAAAAGCAACACAAATGATCTCTGTACTGATCTATCCATGTCACATTCTCCACTTTGTAATGAACAAATATTATAATTCAAAATTCTATGATGTATGATTCCAATAAGTATAACACTTCTTCCCGTGCACACAATCGTGTTATTCACCTGAACAAACATATCCAAACCATCTTTGTTGTTTACAATGTCTTAGTTTCTTGTGGTGTAAATTAAAGAACAAAAACAAAACAAATTTATCTTCTGCGTGACAATAAAAAACTGGGACTGTTATAGGCAGCAGTTGAGAAGAATGAAACAGCTCTTGGGAGTGACATATCTCCAATTGACTCTGTAATTCCCAACACTTGCCGCATGCTACAAGTGTGTGTATGTGTGTGTGTGGACCTGTGTTCCAGGAAGGGGGGGGGGTATATGAGTAGGTAACAACCACCACAGCTCTTGTCATGGCTGACACACCCTCTAATGATACATGTTTATCTTGCAATGGGTATTAGGGTAATTAGCTTTACCAGGACACATTCACTGCCCAGATATAATATATCTTTCAACAGAAAAAAATACATGTGTGGATTCTATTAAATGACTTGTATTGCCCTAAAGAGTAGAATAAACGATAGCCATTAGTTTGTGTTCAAAACAGTGATGAGTTTGGATTGTAGTTTTATTCAGTTAAGTTTAACTTAATGTCTAACTTGGGTTACTTGTACTGTTAAAACACTCTTTTATGTCCTTCTCACTTTCCCAAGTGATGGTCACAAAGCCTTAAAAAGTAGCCAAGCAGTAAAAATTGGCACAACTGGTTTAAATCATAAAATAGATTGAAACCATTAACATAGCGACAGTACCAAGTTGGCATGTTCAGGACTGATTGTATGTCATTCTCTAACAGACTTAAATAAAACTCATGAATGCATCCAATGATTTCCACTAGTTCATGGTTTAGTTTAGTTTCAACCATGCTTTTAGTCCATCATGTGATAATTTATTATCAATGTATGCTTATTACCTCCACCAAGTGGGTATTTTTTTGATAGTGTTGGTTTGCTTGTCTGTTTGTTTACAACATAACTGTTATGGTTGGATCTGATGAAATTTCAGGGAAATGTTAATGACACAGGGAACAGATGATTCGAATATTGGTGGTGATCTGGATCACTGTCTGGATCCAGGAATTCTTTGAAGGATCTTTTATATTTACAAATAAGGTCCATTCTCCATACATGTGTATATACCTCCATAGATAAGTGCCAGATTGCTTGGCCCAGAAATACATGACACTCCACCCATAGTGTCTGTAATGTACATAAGTTTGAACCTAATCCTAGCAAAATTCCAGATACTACGATCCAAAGCGAGAAAGAATAGCAATGGAAATGTTCTTCTTGGCAGATGTCTGTGCTCTCCAAGCGATTTTCTAGTGTCATCAAAAGGTATTTTATTGTAACCCCCATGTAACCCTTTATAAACATTAAACATGGAATTAAAATTTGCTGGGTATTGTTTGTTCGAGCATTTGTAATTTTTTTCGCACTTGCAAATACCTGTCAGAGTTAAAATTTTCAATATTTTACAGATATTCTTTCGAAAAAAAACCACATGTTTTTGGTTTGTGTTTTAATTTGTACTTTTCGTAAGTCTATACCATGGCATATGTATCTAAGGATAATACCCATAAAATGATAAATCCAAACCACGTACACAAGTCATAAACAGCAAATGGCAATATTGGTATCATCACCATATATTACTGGGCGTTTACACTTACATAATTAGCACCTAGACAACGTCATGCATAGGTGGGTTTAACCGGAAAATCTGTTATCTTGTTATACTTTGTTCTTAATGGCGTAAGCAGTTTGTGCGCTGTTTATATCAGTTGAAACTGATGGCCTGAAAGCTACCCTCACAGTAGATCATTTATTGCACCCTGTGGATCATTATTTTAACACTACCATCTCTCTTTCAAGCAGAAAAAACCCTTACGTCAAACTTAAGTTGTCAAAATGGTAATCCTAAACGAAACCCTGAATATTAGCTCTAGTGTCATTAGCTCTTTCCTATTTTTATTGTAACAGAAGCAGAAACTTTTAAGCATTTAAACTGTGAATTTTTCAAACACACTTTTGAAATGTGAGCTCTAACAAGACTTGCACTTCCAGGGATCACGGTTTTTTTACCAGTAATGTAGCAGCTCATAATAAAGGATGCCTGACGAGTTGTTTACAGATCTTTGGACAATCTGATCCATTTTAAATTGTTTGCTGGTGGATGGAGCATATGTAAACAAGGCTGCCAAAAAAGAACATATCTTACTTTCTTATCCAGTCCTACATCCATGAGAACCAGATATGCTCATTTTGAGCAACCACAATCTCTGTGCATGTTTTTCACTATTATCCCTCTTCTGTGTAAGAGTGGTTTAAGTTGCTGCTTACACTAAATGTTTGCAGTAGTACTGCCTACCAGCAAAAATAAATACACTGTGGTCTGTTGTCACCCTAGTAGAAGGTAATCTCCCCATACACTCTTTCTCTGACTTTATGAAATGAATACAAGTAACTGATTTATCAACATTAGCTGTGGAACAATACTGTACATTACAGAAACCTTTTATAGTTTTCTTTTTTGTGTGAACATTTAAAGCTATGTTTTTGTGCATACTGCATTGTATGTTGTGGATACAATTTTGAAGCGTTTTCAATTTTTTTTAATTACCAAACTATGAAAATGAAAAACTTAAGGCCATGTTCCTCTGTGACGATCGACCCCCCCCCCCCCTCATGTTCAGGAAAGACCTGAGACTGGCCTTCAAACTACTCCAACCTTTTTTGAACAGTTTCAGTCACTTTTGGAGGATATTCATCACACCACAGAAAATTTGGTTATCATCGGCGACTTCAATTTTTACCTTGAAACAACATGCTCAAATTCAAAAACTTTTCACTCACTGATCAATTCATTTGACTTAATTCAGAAAGTTAACTCATATTCATGGACACACTCTTGACCTGGTTTTAACCATATCCAACAATGATAATATTTCCAATGTCCATACCACTGATGCTTTTTCCGACCATTTTTCAGTTAGTTTCACCTTAAATTTTTAACCCCTAGATCCCAGAATAATACTACTATCTCCTTTCGAAAATACCATAAAATTGATAGAGTTAATGAAAGCAGATCTCCTTGCTTCGAACTGATTAATAATCCATCCAAAGAACCTGACACTCTACAAACAATATTACACCACCTTGTCGACCCTTATCAACAAACATGCTCCACTACACACCAAACACACCAAGGCGAAGTACATCCCGGGATGGGTTAACGAAACCATAATTGCGGCAAAAGAGACCAAGCGTTTATTTGAACGCATTTGGTGAAGAAATAAATCCACCTTCAATAGATCCCAGTACATGCAGAAAGTCTACCAGTACAACAGAATCTGCATGCAGGCCAAATCTCAATTCCTTAAAGCAAAAATTCAGGATAATCACCACAACCCACAAAAATTATGACATGTCCTGGGTGATGTGTTACACAGACTTCCAGCCAAGACCCTCCCATCGATAAATCCACCTTGGCTTTTGGCTGACAGATTTGTGGAGTTCACCGAATCACCGAATAAATTGAAAAAATACACTCAACATTCTCTGCTTCCGTTAATTCGCAACACATCACCCCTGACTCTCCTCCCCCTATGTTTTCCACTTTTTCTACTGTAACAAAAGGTCAAGTTACCAAAATTATTACCAACTCTCCTAGTAAATCATGTTCCCTCGACCCCTTGCTCACTTTCCTTGTTCTTGATTATTTGGATATTCTCATCACCCCTATCACTTCAATAATCAACGCTTTTCTTTAGCAATGTAAGTGCCCAAACTTTTTCAAGCAGGCCCGTGTTACCCCAATTCTCAAAAAAATTATCATTAGACAAAGAAGTTTTCAAAAACTAATGGCCCTAATTTAAACTTTATCTCAAAGATACTTGAAAGGGTAGTAGCCATCCAGCTACAAAGTCACCTTGATGAAGCCGGCCTTATGACTGCGTTCCAATCGGCTTATAGAAAATACCATTCTATTGAAAGTGCCCTTCTGGATCTTTCTGCCGTTTTTGATACCATTGACCACACCATTCTCCTTAATGACTTAATGTTTATTATGGAATCAGTAAGCTAGCACTTGGCTGGTTCAAATCATACCTGTCGGGAAGGACACACTTGGTCAAGGTACCCTCTCACATCCTGCTGCGCTCCAGTATAGAGTTCCCCAGGGCTCCATGGTTCAATTCTGTTCTTTCTCTACACTAACCCAATCAGCTCAATCATTTACTCCCATAGTAGCGTCAACTACCACATCTACGCCGATGGCATGCAGTTATACATAACACTCTCACCAGCAAATTTCTCTCACTCTATACAAAAAGTAAAGAACTGCCTAAACGACATTCAAAATTTTATGTTTTCAAATAAATTAAAACTTAATCCAGACAAAACTGAGTTTATTCTCATAGGCTCCCAAAAAATCGGAAACAACTCCTCCCTCATTTCCCTATCAATATTCTGAGTAATCAGGTCTCGCCAGCACAAAGTGTCAGGAACCTCGGAGTGGTGTTCAACTCCAATTTCAAATTCTCAAACCATGTGTCACAGATCATAAAGTCCCCTAGAGTTCATGCAAGAGACCTCTACAGAAACCTACCTATATCAGAAATCATTTCCACCATAGCTTCTAACTACCGAACACCGGATCGCCTCCCTGGGTACGACTTGGAACATGTCTAATGTCTTGATGATTTATGCCTTACGAACTGGATGGTGTGCCTTAGAATCCGTAGATACGGAGATTAAGCACTTAGACAACTGATTGATTGATTGTCCCCTTCTAGACCTAGTGCTGTTAGCGAATGCTTTGGTGAGCAGCAGATTGGATTATTGCTAGTCAGTTTTCCTATCGCTCAGTTATTTTGAGTTAAGGAGATTGCAGCTAGTCCAAAACTCACTCTGCAGGGTTGTCACCTGTTCCTCTCAATTCTCTCACATTACCCCCCAACTAAAAAAAAACTCCATTGGCTACTAGTCAGATACAGGGTACAATTTAAAATTGGCCTTATTACATACAAAATTCTCAACCAAGGTCAACCAGTTTACCTAAGAGAATTAATCCACCCCTATATCTCTTTCAGAAATACAAGGCGAAGCACTCCAAAACTCAAGTTCCTTCAAACCCCCACTTTCGACCATAGAGTACACAAATCAACCTCCTGGTCACACCCACAATCCTGGATTACTGACTTTGAATGCCCCTCAACTCTCCCTATGATAATAATTTTGTTTAATTAGCACACTGAGTACCCCTTTGTGGGGAAGATATTGCGCTTGCAAAGCAGTAGATTAGATTAGAAACTTTGGAAGCATTCAGGAGTGAATAGGGTGTGTTCCTGATTAATTCAAACTGTCTAAATTTTAAAAAAAAATGTTTGATATTCAATGATGCATATTAGATGTACCATTCAGGAACTCAATCTGAAAGCAAGCTCTGTGTTCTTAAAGTAATTCTTTAGATCCATTATAAGTCAATCTTTATGATTGTCTAGAAACCTTCGTAAAAGAGATGGGTCAGTAGGCCCGGTGTCTCGGTATTAAGAGCATTTACTGAAATACCATGATGGGATTTTAGAACCACCACTTTGCTAACCAGTTAACCAACACATATAATGGAAAGAAGACTTAAAAAACTTAAAATATACCCAGAATCTGAAGAATTTAAAAGCTATTATGCTATATTTTTGTGCATTTGCAGACTTTTATAGCAATACATTGAGCAGAACTGCATGTTTTAGTTATGAGACTTTGTAACTTCAATCTCGCTTGTTAACACATAAAATGGAAGAAAAACTTAAAATATTGGAAATAAATCAGATCTGAAAAAATTATATATATTCTTCGCATATTTGGTGCATTTGTGGACTTTCATTGCGATGTCATTAAGATGAAACGTCCACATTTTGTTGGGGTGTACTAAAACGTAGTCTCGAAATCGGCGAGGTTTCCCATTGGGGACCTCTTGATGTACACATTTCTGGTACCGACCCATATCTACTTCGTAAGGTTTGTAGCCAAGCCAAGATTTGTGTGTAGGAGAAATCACGAGAAAGTATGGATTTGTGAATCAGAAAATACGAGGCCGAAGGCCAAGTAATTTTCTGATTCACGAATTCACACTTTTGAGTGGTTTCTCTGGCTTAAACCATTAAAAAACCCATGTAAAATCAAAGTTTGCATATATTCGGCCTAAATGTCTAATTACATTGAATGTGGTGACCTGAAAATTCAATAAAAAGTGTTGATTCTGAAACTGTTCAATTGATTTAATTAAATCTTTTCTGTTCTGCTGGTACATTTATTTCTAGCATTTATGGTGTCAAATTTGTATCTTTGCAACCATGTCCAGTGATAGTACATGACAAAGCCTATTTGTTATACAATATATATATATATAAATATCAGTGATTATAGGTTGAAAGGATTTGGGAAAAATACATTAAGGAAATAGACCATGCACAGTGATGTCAAAAGGTAAGGTATTTCACTTTTTGCTATATTTCATTACATTTTATTGTGTTCTGTGTACATTTTATTAAATCTTAAATTAAATGTCAAAAATATCAATCTAAATGTTGACATTGAAACTAATAACTGCCCTATCAAATGACAAAACAAAATTCTGTACTAGTTTCTCAGACAAACACCATCATCAACTACTGTTCGCATAATTGATTAAGCATCAAATAATATTTCATTGTATTTTTATCTAAACTTCTTTTCAAACTTGCTGGATTTCATTCACTGCTTCACTTTGGATGGAGGATTTTCCTGCTGAGGATTTGCATGATATCATCTCAATTCAGATACACCTACAGCAACATGGAAATGATTTTAAATGGATGTGGGTCACACATGGTGTTTCTTTACAAAATGTTTTGCATTGTTGGATAAAGAAAAATTGTGCTTCAGTCATATATGATACCCTAAGAAGCTTGTTCAATGAAGCTTTATAATCCTCCATCTTACATTTGGATATTTTTCCGACAAGAGACTTGCCACTTGCAGCACATCACCAAATACACCAGGGATTGTAAAATTGCTCATAAATGTTGAAAGTGATTTTTTTCCAAATATTAAGATTGCTTGTTTCAAAGTCAGTGTCAAGTTTCAAATATTTTCTTTTGTGAATTGCTTTTTATTTTGATACAAAGTGAAGTGCTTCATTTGCATGTATTTGTACTACTGTGGTTTATGTGTATAAGCTGTTAAAATGATGGCATTTAAAATTATCTGACTATGTTTACCTGATTACATTGTCATCAGGACCAATAAATTCGACAATTTCAAAAGTGTGAATTTTTAATCTAAAAGGTGTGGATTCTTTACCTAAAAAGTGTGAATTCCAAAGCTTAAAAGTGTGGATTCTGAAGCTGAAAATGTGGATTCTGAAGCTACCAAAAGTGTGGTTTAAATAATGGGAAAACCTATACTTGCAACTGCTCCTGAAGAAGGAATCAAAGCTGCTTGATTTGGTAACTTATCACAGGTTGAAGTCAAAATCCTTATTAATGCTGGTCATTTATAAATCAGGGTGGGTTGGTTTTATAGAAACATGTATTGTAACAAGCACAATATATACCTGTACTGTAACAGATTTTTTTACTGATAAACCTTTCCCAGGCATTTTAAGGGGATAACAGAAATCTTTCTTAAAATCAATATCCCAAATTTGCAGATGACCAATCATCGTACAGCTAACATCAGTTTTCCACTTCTAAGACTCATCATAGGACCTCCCAGACTTACAACTTGGAGAGGCTGTTATGGCTGGTCCTTGGAAAACTAGTAAAACACATAATTTGTCCAGTATGAAAAGATCAGTCATATAGATAGGTCTCAGGTGTTATGATTCATGAAGAGAATTCATGTTACCAAGTTCAGACCACTCTTGTAAGGTATTTCGGTAACTACAATGACTCATCCTGTCTTTTGAAAAGATTGCTTTGCTCCATTTTTATAAAAGAGTGTACAATAGAAAACTTCCTGAATGAGATATACAGAAAAAAATCACAAATAAAGATAATATTGTACTAGTGCGTAGTGTGAGTATTGTATTGTTAATATTCATGAGTGATATATTTTTGGTATATGTTTAATGGGTCATGTTTTACTTTTATTATCCACCATTTTGTAGGATTTACAAGTTAAAATAGCCATATTTAAAGAGAGAATGTGACAAAGACTGTTATATATACAGGGGCACCAGTGAATATAAAAAGGTCGATATTTAACTTGCGATTTCTCAGCCATTCTGCATGGATTTTAAAGGATTTGCCCATTGACTTCAGTTGACCTTTTACTCTCTCCAAGGTCACAGTGAATTGCTTGACCTATGGTTTACCATTTTGACCTTTCATTTTGGCTATTATTAGTGAGATGGTGCAAGTTTGGAATTCTATTCTTGGTCAGATTACAAATAATTTCCTTGTCAAATATAAATCAGAAAGAAATTGTGATTAGAATAGAAAATTTTAAACACATTTTGAAGTTTTATTTGGATTACTTGTGGTCACTTGTTGATCCTTATTCTCCATGGTAATGAGGTGTCCTTGTTTATAAAATATATAAACCTGTATATAGTGCAGCACGCTTTGGGAAATAGGAGTAGCAGCTACATTTAGATAACTTTTAGCGACCATAAGATACGTAAGTCACAATTCCTTTCTATTGAAAAGATCAGTTATGACCACTCAAGACAAAATTCTCACTTGTACATGTTTTAATCATGATTAAAAATAAACAGATCATCAATGATTGCCCAGGTTGGGCTACCGACCTCCCCATGTGAAAGGATCAGGTCACATGACCTCCATGATTTGACTCCTGACAGGGGTGTTTGAGAGGCAAATTCATTACAGTGGAACAGGTCTTTTAGAAATCATATTTTTTTACATTTACCTAATTGGAAGGATTTTGGAATTCCCAAGTCAAGCAGTATCGTATTAGCACCTATGTGTTATTGATATAATACCCGCTGGGAGTGGTTAACAGTGTATCATGCATTGTAACATGAAGCAAAACAACAACACGTATAATATATATATATACATTGTATATATATATATAATGGTAAAGCCACAAAAAACTTGTTAGTTCCGTGTTGTCAGCAATCCCTTATGACCACATCATGCAAACCCTAGGCTTATTACCACCTGCTTTTTCACCAGCCAGCTATAATCCACGGCGACATAAGGTGATAATAAGCCCACATTGATTTGTCACAACAAACTTACACATGGTAATTAACAACCATTTCCCCTGCTTTACATAGTTTATTGTAAGATATTTACCTGTATATTAGCTTTTCAATAGTGGTGTTCAGACATCACGCCTGTCAGTCCTCCCCACCCCAAGAATTCTGTGGAACAACCTTAAGACTCTCACTGTCTGTGTCTGTGCTTAAGTAACTAGGGTTGGCATTCTCAACCAGAGGGAGTTTTGTTACAAACATTCTCATTGGCTGACCTCTGAGGTCATAACCCCTAAAGCTTGGGGTCCTCTGTTTTGAATCTGAGAGCAAAGGGACTGGACTGAAATAAATTTTGCCATCAACTATGATATTTAAATTGATCTTATGTGTTTTATATCTGTTTTTAACATTGATTTTACAAGTACTGTTCATCTGCAAGTTGTGTACTAGCTATTTATGAACTGACAATAACTGGAAAGTTGTGGTATAGGCCTGAATTGATAGCACTCTTATGGCTACTTCACACTCCTCTGGCAGAGTGGTAACACTCTCGCCTCCCACCTCTGAGGCCGGGGTTCGGTTCCCGGCACGGCCTCAAGTGGGAAAGCTGGTAGTTGCTTGCCGTTGGTCGGCAGTTTACAGTACAGAACCCTGACAAACTGTATGTACTGGTTTCCTCTGCCCTTCCAACTACCCGTCGTGATATGACCTGCACAGTGTTGAAAGCAACATAAAATCCCAAATAAATAAATTCACACTCCTCTGGATGCTGGTTTTAGACATCATATCATCATTTGGCTGAACACTGAGAGACGGTCTACCCTAGTTTCTTTATGTTCCTTGTGGCAGTGAATTTAGCCAAATTGTGTCTTATTTGTCTGGGCAGCATACCCAGGACAGTTCGCTGTGTATTTTATAGTGAATAACTTAACTGTGATATAATAATGGGGAAGCACAAGGCCTGGTGCAGTAAATGTAATAGGAGACACTTTCCCCCAACAGGAAAAAAAATGACAGGAAGTAATAAACGAACAGTCAATTGCTGATGAAACAATGATGAAACCCAAGAAGAAAGGCAGTAAGATTGACGGTCAGGACTCTCAGCTGAGTAAAAGTAGGCTAGTCAGCCATCAGTCGGAGGCAGTGCGTCACTACAACTGAAGATCTTGGGCGAACTGAGAAAGTCTCCAGCACATTAGACATTGTGGAACAACAAGTAGCAGATGGTGGCTAGCGATGACGTCAGGAGGGAAGGAAGGACTTGCATAAGTTAAGTAAAGGGTGTGACAGGAAATATTGTGATAGCAAATATAGTAACAGTAAAAGTAGCTTAGTTAAGCATAAAAAATATGACAGTCCAAGTGATTCAAGTGAATCTGATGATGATTGTGATATCCCAATTCTAAACACCTTGAGAACTTCAAAAGCCATCCAAAAACACGGCAGTAGCGGATTTGGAAAGGTCTCAGGCAATAAAAGGTAAAGACCAAGTCATAAAATCAAAAAGGGGGGCCCTGTTGACGTTGTAGTGGCTAACAAGGTTACATGGCCTCATGAATACATACTGGGAGGTCTGAATAGACGAGTCACATTTGATCAGTTAAATCGCACCCAGTATGTCAATGGTTTTGTCAAAGGGGTCTTAGATGAAAGGGATGAAGGTGTCAGGGAAAAATGCTTTATTACCTGACTTGATGGAAGACACTAACGACTTCTCGTTGGCAAGTGCTAAGGCCTCACCTTTGTCTTACTTTGTGAGATGGAAAGGGGCACAGTCGATTGGTCTAACACTCCTCTCATCAACAGAATCCACAGGACTCATGCTCAATGCCACACTAGTGGTAACAAACAAAATTAGGTTCGAAACCAAGACCTCCAGTGTAAACCATGGTTCTGTAAGGCCTATCAAACTGGCTCGTGTCAGTATGCGGCAGATCATGACCTAAATGGTAAGACCCATAAACACATTTGTGCATTCTGCCTAACACAGGGCCGTCACATGACCCATCCTGAGAAGGATTGCTACTTTGCCAAAAAACAAAAAAGTTGAAAAAACGAGCAGTAAATGGTAAACTGGGCAGCAACACAACAAAGGTGAGTAGGGCTTCTGCCCACATTGCTCAACCCATAAAAGCTGTTAATTCTAAGGATCTCTGTACCGGGGAAGAGTACACTAGGATTTTGTATAACTCCAACTATTCAAGATGAAATGTGATTCATTCACCCCCAAAAAACAACAAAAGGGCGGATTCTCACAGGTATGTGCATAATAAGGTAAGTGACACAATAGGTAACACAGGAAAGTATGGACTCACTAGTAAGATACAGTGTCAAAAAGTTGAAGACGGGGCAGGCACAGCAGTAACAAGACAATGGTGACATGCACAAATACAAAGGTGGGTCCAAAAACTCAAGGTTCAAATAATTCTGTTGTACGCAATGCAAACACCAATGCCACAAATATAAAGGTGTCAAATACTTTGTGTAAATCTAACAACCGAATTACATTGTCTGGCAACTATTATGAATCCGGCGTGGGGTATGGAGATACAATTGTTCCCACTGCTGTGTCTGAAGCCTTAAATGATGAGGTATTGTTCAAAAACCATTGTCCTGATAAATCGAAGTGTGAAGTAATCACTGATCATGACAAAAGCGAAAACAAGTCTGTCTTGTTGTTTGATATTAATCACAGTGGTGACATGGGTAAATGGTTGAATGTAGCCATTCCAAAACGTATTCAGGCTTTGTTAGATGGTGACAAAGCGTTTGATTGTGTATTGTTTTCTCAGTGGAGGGATCAAAGTGAATTTGATTTTGGTTTTATTCCACTTTCTGACTTTAGAGTTCCTCCTAGCAAAAAGACAAACAATCCTTGTTTACCCTCTTTTGAAGCACATAAACAAATCAAACACAGTGGCTTGCCTAACTTCATGCATTGCAGTATACGTCTCAAATCCCAACTTTGTATTGATGAATGGCAGACAGTTCTCAAAGGTTATTGGGAGACCCAGTTAATCGATCTGTTGAGGTTTGGGTTCCCCCTTGATTTCGATAGAAACAGCACTCTAACATGTGACAACAAAAATCATTCTTCAGCAACCGACTTTTCCCTTGATGTTGAAGCGTATCTGAAAGAGGAAACAAATTTTGGAGCCATTCTAGGTCCTTTTGTGAATGACCCAATCTCTGAATGCCACAAAATCCCATTCATGACTAGGGAAAACCCAATTCATTACATAGACACGTCATTGTGGACTTGTCATGGCCTAAGGGTGCCTCAGTAAATATTGGCATCAATAAGGACTCTTAGTTGTGTACAGATGTTGCCTTATCATTACCTTCTATTGACCATATCACATCACACGTCAAGGCGTTGGGCCCTGGTGCCCAAATATACAAAATTGACATAAGCAGGGCGTTTCGCCATGTCAAAATTGATCCAGGTGACCTAGATCTTTTAGGCCTGTTGTGGGTTGACGCAACATACATCGATATGTGCCTAGTTGCCCCCTGTACTAAGGTTACATGTTTGGGCATCGAAGTTGACATGCCTTGACGCATAGTCTCTATCCCAAACAAAAAATTGCAAAACATAACAGAAATGGTTGACACATGGGTGTCAAACATGTTTGTACAAAATGTGAACTTCAATCCTTGCTGGGTAATTTGCTATACATCCACAAGTGTGTACATCCAGCAAGGATTTTCTTAAACAGAATGTTAGAGCTGTTAAGAAGTAATTGTGATGTCAATTTGATTAGTATAACTGAAGATTTCAGAAGAGACTTAAGATGGCTTAGCACATTCTTAAAGAAATATAATGGTGCATCATTTTATGATCATGTCAAAACACAGCATCTTGTGGAGTTGGATGCATGCTTATCAGGTCTGGGGGGACGTTGGGAGAACCTGGTCTACCACCTCCCCTTACCTCATCACCTGGGCATAGCCCAACTGGAAATGGTAAACATCTTGGTAGCCATACACATTTTTGCGTCACTTTGGCATAGGATGTCCATTCTTATAAAGTGTGATAATGCTGCAGCAGTCTGTGTCTTGAATACAGGAAAAGTCAGGGACCCATTTTGGCAGCTGTGGCCAGGAACATCTGGATGGAACTAGCAAAGCAACATATCCAGGCTGTATATAGGCATATACCAGGCAAGGTGAACCAGGTCGCAGACCTCTTGTCTAGATGAAAAAATACCCCAGCTCAAAATATCAAGTTGCAAACTTTGGTAGCGAATCCAGTGTGGTTAACAGCTCACATGGGATTGCTGGAATTGAATAATGGCATATAAGTTTATAACATTTAGAATAACATTGAAGGTGTGTGATATTATGTTAATATTAACAGATGTTTCACTTTGTTTCAGATCCTTCGTGACTGGCAAGGTTGAATAGAGAGGCTACAGCAACTCTCATCACTGCACTAAGACCAATGACCAGAAAATGTTACCACATGCTCTTTAAGAACTTTCTGGCTTTTTGCCATTGTGCCAAAATTCCACTATCAAATATCAGTCATATTATGGCGTATTTGCAGTATCTGGTAGAGAATGGTGTCTCTGTTAAGTTAAACATGATTGCAAACAACGTTTCAGCTCTTAGAGCTAGCTTTATTATTTACCAAATAGATCATGCAGTGTTTGAAAATCCACAACATCATGACAAACATCATGACCTTGGACCATTTGAGGTCATTAGCGAACCTGTGTGACACCATACATTGTGGTCAGGTTTTTAAAGCAGCTTTTTATTGGCGTTCGTTGCCTATTTGCGTATATCCAACATTGCTCCACATGCTTCAGCAGCTATTGATGCATTAAAGTTTCTAAAAGGTCATGAATGTCTCCAATAAATGGTCTAAAACTTTGCAAACCAGAGACAAAATACATGTGGTTACAGTCCCCAAATTGGCATGTCCCCTCTTATGTCCAGTTAAAGCTCTCCAGCAAGCCATTGCACTGTATAACCCAGCCCCTCATGACCCTCTGTTCCAGAGTAAGACTTCTAAAGGTTGGGTAGTACTAATAGACTCTAGAATCAGGAAAGTACTTGCAAAATTGAATGTTAAAATGGGTCTTCCTCCCTCTCATTTTACTTTCCACACTTTCCGGTGTCCAGAGGCCTCCTTTACTTACATTTCCAGCTCCCCCCCCCAAGACAATAAGAAATAATATGGGTTATAAAATTTTATTATTATAAATACATAATGTTATGATATTGTACATTTCATTGTAATACAAAATATTATATAACACTGATAATGATATTATGAAGTCTGAATAACAAACAGGCAAACAATAGTTAACATAACATCCACCCCAAAAATTCACAACCCCTTAAACACCGAAAGTTACTGGGCTCAATCGGGTGAACAAGAGTATGCTAACCCGGGAGGCAAACATTTTGACCTAAAAATTTTTCCTAAGAAAAATATGACCAACAGGCCATAACCTAATGATAATCACAGCATGTTCAGTATATACGAGGACATTATGAACTTCTGCATATAAATATGCAAGTTAAAACCAAGGGGAATGGGAAGTGCATAAACTTTATTCCCAAAGGCTGCTCCAAAGCTAGTTAGACATGCATCAAGATAAACGATATGATCTGGTTCTTTATAATCAAAGAATATAACGCCATTAAACTGAAGCAAGAAAGTGTTGAACCAGTTAGGGTCCCTATGGAAAGCACGATTTAAAAGAATAATAGACTTGGATGTATGATCTCTCAACAACTGAAGCATTCTGTTGAGGAAGAACCTTGCTGGTTTAACGCATTTAGTAATGTAAAGCAAGGAGCCCAATAAGGACTGGAACTGATTTTTGTAACCTTACTCTTAGAAGCAAATTTTTTATAAAAATTTTGAATGTCCAGTAATTTTTCAGCAGGTATTTTTAGTGTACGGCTACTGTTATCAATTTGAATTCCCAAACATACTGCAGTACTTGTAGGGGGTACCAGCTTGGACTGGCTAATTTCCAGGCCTAATTCTTGTAAGAGAGCAATAAGAGTATTGTACGACCTATATATATCATGGGGAAGACCTGTATAGATTAGATCGTCAATATAGTTGTAGAGATAAGGAAAATTGAAGTTATTTTTCATGATATACCGTACTGCATCCGTACATCTCTGAAAGAATACCGAACCATGATGAAATCCGAACGGCAGTGTGCAATCGATAAACAGTTGTTCATGCTTAAGTCCTAAGAGATCTAGATCCCCAGGATCAATCCTAATGTGTCTGAAAGCACGACTGATATCAATTTTGTACAGAAGTGCCTCAGTGCCTAACATTTTAAGACGGTCAACGACGGCATCTACAGAAGGATAATTCAATTCAAAATATGTATTAAGGTATATGTCTCTCTGGACTCCATCATTGACTGAATTACCTTGAGGGAAATTTAAGTCAAGTATAACCCTTCTATTGTTGGAGTTAGGCTTATCTCTAGTTAAGAAGGGGGAAACGTGGGATTGAAAAGGAAACTCAGTAAAAGGGCCTAAAATGGCTCCATATTTCTTCTCAGTTTCAATATAATTTTGTACATGATGTGGAAATTTTAAAGCCGAAGAGTGATTAAGGTAAGTACTTTGCAACTGTCTCGACCTATCAAAATCTAAAGGAAAGCCATATTGCAAGAGATCTACAATTTGATTGTCCCAATATCGGACAAGATGAGATTTCCAAGCATTAATATTTAACTGGCTAGACACAGGGATTCTAGCCCCCATGAAATTTGGCTTAGCCGAATTTCTAACAATATTATGGGCTTCAACAATGGAAGGAATTTTTGTCCATGTAATTTCATCACCTGTATAAACCATCAGGTTGTTCAAATGTAAGAAACTGAAATGCTTACCGTTCTGTTGTACACAGTTAACATAATCCTGAGATTGGAATTTACCCTGATAAATATAATCAGGTATGTTACGTTTACACCTAACAGGGGAAGTAGAGACATCATAAAGGTAGACATAATTGTCATCATGCTTTTCCTCCACGCATGCTAACTCATGACTTGTGGAGATGTCTTGTATGTCTTGGCCTTGTACCAAGTCATTATGTGTCAAAGCCCTTTGAGATTGATTCTCAGTACAAGACTGATCATAATTAGCACTTTGATGCAGCACCTGACCCAATTTAGCCCTAGGTCCGTTTTTATTGCCCCTAGAATCAGTAATTTGGTGCATGGCCTGATCTATAGGATCTAACCGTAAAACCTCCTGTGTAACTTGTCCCAATTTGTTCCCAGTTTTGTTTTTATTGCCCCTGGAAGTTATAGAATCAGTAACATCAGGAGTATACTTATCACATGGATTTGCCTTCCAAAGATATATCCGAATGAATACCATGTTGATGAGACAAGTGCTGTGACTCGCTATGTCCGATAGATTGTAACACTTCATATCTATTCTGCAATGGCAAAGGTAACTCTTGCATATAGGGCTTCCCCTTTGAAACAACATTGCGTTCGTGATGTGAAACCTTGCAGCCAGTCTTGAGTTTGTGAAGATTGCGTTCAGCAGGAACACATTTTGTATGAACGCAATGTACATTGCTGTGTGCATTGTCCGAAGCAACAGGCGAAGTTGCCTTATTTAATTTACTATTATGAAATTTTTTCTGACTTGTAGCTGAATGTTTTTCACAATAATTTTGTACAACTTCAGCATATGATCTATGGTTAACAGAAGTATTAAAAGATCTGTTAACCATAAACCATCTGGACCATGTGTCACGTGTTGTCAGCAACTGATTGTTAATCTGAGTGGCATTGTTATTCTTATTTACAAAAATTCTATCTTTATGGGTGAACACCCGCTTGTGATCACCCAAATCTAATCGTTTTTTGCCTGACCTTTGTGCTTATTTTTACATTCAATCTCAGCATGTGGAAAGGTTTTCCCTGCTGAGGCAAAACAAGAAGCACAGATATGTTTATAAAGGACCCCCCTGGTCTCATGAGAATTTTTCTGCAAACATGTGCCTTGATTGAAATATGTGCAAGGCATGGATTTTGTAGTTTTACCAAACTTTTTAGAAAAAAGTGGATTTTGAGATGAACTAGTCACTGAATTAGTCACATGTTTTTGTGCATTAGCTCTCCTAATCCAATCAATTGCCAAAACATTAGAATATGATTTGATTTCACCCTGTTCCATGCGACATAATAAGACTGTGTGGCTGGCTTTGGCCAAAATCCACAAAAAGTCATTAGCATCATCCATGAGGGAGATCATGTAATCAAGCATGTATTGTCTAACTTCCGGATCCGACTCCTCCCTCATGGTACAGCCAAAGCCAGCCACCCACTGAGTAACCGAAAGTTGGTCATATGAAACTCTCTCTTTGTTAAGACCGGATAAGACATATTCATGGGGCCATTTGACCCTATTTTTTACCAATACCTCAACCGGGCCTCCTCTTTGCGATTTCAATTTTTGAATCGTATCTGTCTTAGCCAATTCTGAGAGTTCTTGCAACCTTTGTTCCACCTTAGACTGAATCATGGAATCATCTCTAAGCGAGTCAAAGGTAGGCAGTTTGGTAACATGTCTTTCAGCTTTTGAATCCGACTTTGAATCCGACTTTGTCGAAACCAGTTTCTTTGATTTTGAAACACCTTTAACCCCTTTAATTTTTGTTTTATCCGATGTCTTTTTACAATCGACCTTTTCAATGTTATCAAGTCTTTTCCCAATTTTCTGCAATTGTTCTAAAATTTGTGAATTTATCACCGACTGAACCTTGAACTGTGAACTAATATCCATATTATCCAAAGATGGAGTATCAGAACTTTTCTTGTTCGTTTTGTCTGAGGTAGATGGTGCTTCATTATCCGAATCCTGAATCAAGGCATCATAATCCACCTCACTATCCGAACTTTCATGCACAGAATCCGACATATTTGTGCTATCATTAAGAAAAGATGAGTTTTGATTTAATAAATCAGTTAAAAATTGCTCATCATCCCTTACTTGAATCTGCACAGGGAATTGAATTGTATCTTTTTTATTAGACCTCAAATTGTACATAACGAATCACACGAATAAAATCCTAATATGAGTCAGTATGTCATACAATAATGACAACAATATCATTGGAACAATCACAGTATATCACAACAAGGACAAATAAAGTTATAAATACATATAATATAAAATACTAAAATAAAGTAAGATATAAAAAGAAAACCATACAGTCGATGAATCACCATGTGTAATATTGCACAGCATATAACTCTGATCTAGAAAATTGTAGTGTGTCCTCGTTACTTTCCAATGACAGAATGGAGGATTGAGAGCTGTAAAACAGAGAGGTCCCACGCTGGTCAGTCTTGACCAATAGCAATTATGTATGCAAATTAGCAGCCATACTAAAGGCAAGGACAGGGCGTGAAATTGTATTATATATATTAAATGTCATGTAAATCTGGCTCACCTTCAGGGGTCAACTTAACAGTTTGGAGTGGCTCACTTCACCTTGAACTCAGCTGACTCTGTTTTGATCTTTGACCTCGACCTGACCCAGGTGGTGATGCTCACTTCACTGTGACCTCGCTTGCCATGATTTGACCTTTAACTTTGAGTTGACCCCAATGACCTCTAACTTGTATTTTAATTGTCATCTTAGTATATTATTTAATTTATGTATTTATTAGTGATCTCAACGGGTACCCGGATATCCGGGTACCCGAACCCTGAATACTTACCCGAATCCGAAATCTCATACCCGAGTACCCGAATCTAAGCTTATTTCTGTCAATATCGCCCACGTTGGCTGACCAAGTACAGACGTATCTGGACTTCATTAATTCATTTAAAAATGAAACTATTCAATTAAAATGCACAATAATATTGTTTTCTCACCCTTGTACACCGTTTATAGTATTTTATTTGTCTTTTATTTTGATTGTTTATACATTGTCAAATACCGGAACCCTTTGAAAATCGTCAGTATATTAACACAGTTAGTTAATTCCGAGTCCATAAAACGCTGTATATTGGCTATATAGTGACATGCCTTCCTTAAATAAATAAGAGTAAAATATTTTCACACAGTAGTTAATAATTTTACGTTAAAAAATTCAATTATCAACCCGATATAAAAATGAAGTTTCAATTCCGAAACTACATTCGAGCAGTAGTTAATGCTTTTGTGATAGGTCATGTGACTCCATTTTTACATAAACAACCGTGTTTTGAATGTACAGAAGTATTTTTTACTTCCGTACAATATTGTTTTGAATGCAAAAACGTGGCCAACAAGAAATAAAGCAACTGGTTGGATCCCATTATTTCTGTAGGTTGTAAGTCTGTAAATATGGAGATATTTGTAGTTTCAGCTATTATCGCCCATCGGCGCGGGTACCCGGGTACCCGCCCGCTGAAACCACTGCATACCCGGTCCTACTAAAAAGGGTTTATTGAGAACACTAGTATTTATGTTATGGTAACCTTAATTCATATACGCTATAATCATTCAAAGTGCTTTTTACATATCTATACATTAACTTTGATATACTGTGTATTTATTAGTATTTTAATTGTAACCTGTGTATCAACAATGAACTGTACATAAAATATAGTTAGAGAATCACTGTAATAAACTTAATTCTCCGCATGCCTGTTGTTTTCTTGGGGTGAGGGGGACTGTGATAGATAAGGCTAAATATGCATATGTCTATTATACTGACGTTATGTTAGACAAGTATGATAAATATCTCAAAGTGCAAAATTTATAATTGTGGAATGAAATGTAATAACAATAATAACTCAAAGCCTGAAACATATGATTCTTCTGTCGCAGCTTTTTGGCATCCAGCCCAGTAGCCAAAAATGATAAAGTAGCAATATTTTTCACTGATTTGTGTTCTTTATAAATTCTCCTGTGGTTCTGGATAGAGAACTTTTTCCCCACCACAGAACTGGGCACATTGCTAATTACATTGTTGTCTCTGCTGTCCCCTTTCACCCTCTGTGGAACTAGTTGATAAATGATAAGCTGTCTGGGAATGATATCAGCTTGAAGGGGATGTCACAGCTTTCCAACAACAGTTGATTTGAAGCTTCAGGACACTCACTTGCTGTAGCAACCACATCCCTAGTCCCCCTCTGTGTTTTCTCCAGATCTGTAGGAAAGATGAAATTAACCTTTCTGGAACCTCCACAATCTTTTTTTCTGTGTTTTGCCTTTTTTGTGGTCCCATTTCCAATGGAAAGTATAAGATGCAGATAAAATCAAGGTTCTAAATCTTTTTTAACAAAATACAAAAGCAAGTATTTGTAGCAGTCCTCGAGTTATTATGATGCCTCGCATCGGAAAAGCAAATGTTGAAATAATGAAGTGACATAGAAACTATGGCTACATGTAAAGTGACTCCAGGTCAGATGGCAAGATTTACATACAACTGGCCACAAGTGAGTAAATCATAGGCTGAATTGGAAAATACCAGGGCTTTTTGATCACCTTTGTGACCAAAATTTTGAACTTAGTGAATTTGAAGGTCATTCAGTGGGTCATAAACTCAGTCATAGAAATGAACCAAGCCACCCTTAGGAAAAGATTGCGATAAGCCACACAGGGTAAGTCATACAGCCAGTCACCAATAAAATTCACCAATGGTGCCTGAATATTAGGGTGCTACAACTGTTATCCAAAAACGTGCACTCCTCAGTACATTTTGTCCCATAATTAGTCATCCAGTCCACAAATTAATATTCTCTGCTACCCTGGATTGTTTGTATGAATCACAGCAATATGCAACAGTTCCGGACAACAATCATATTTTGTCAGCTTTCCAGCCTCCTGAGTTATAAATGAACTAGATCTGACAGTAAAATGTGAAAGTGGAACAGCAGTATTATTACTTAACAAGGCAAAAAGGGGTTTTGGTCTATTAGCTCGAGCTTCAAAGCCATCAGAGACACGAGTAGTGCACTGAGGATGTAACCCATCCCAGTACTAATGCAGCCCATTGCTGCTTAACTTCAGTGAAGAGACAGATGCTCATCATGCTATGCCCCAATTCACGAAAGTCCAAAAACAAAACCAAAAAAAGTGATCTCTAGAAGCAAGAGCCTCGCTGGGGCTCGAGCTTAAAAAGGAGACAAGGAGGTTAAAAGTGAAACAGTAGCATGTCATAGAATTTAAAGGATTAATGTGTATGATTTTAAAACCATGCAATTTATACATTTAAAAGAAACTACACATTTAAAAAAGATAATCAATGGTATGCTGTACAGTTACAAGAATTGCTGTCATTTCTGATGGTTTTAAGGACATGCATTACACCTCCCGCTGCATGAACACTGAATCACTAAGTGATTAGTGAGAAAAAAGAGTTGTAAACTTAAACCCAATTAGACACAAACCATAATGTATGTAATAATTAGACAAAATCAATGGTATGATATAGAATTTCACCTGTTGTCACTTATTTCCATGGTCACACAAATGCAACACCAAAACATGTATTGTTAAAACTGCAAGAGCTCAAACAAGTGACTTAAACCCACTTTTTTGAAAAGTTTTAAAATTTAACTTAGTCCCAAAAGATTTACAGTGATAAAGTAATTGTCTCATTAGAAAGCTTACCATATAGAACAATAATTAACATAGTCTGAATAATTTTAAATATTATTTGTGTACATAAATTCTTTTAACTTAATTAAGAAAATATGACCCAATATGTTCATATAACCAATATTCTACCTTAGAGCTAAGACATTTCCCCAAGACATTTTCCTATGCAATATTTTGGTGCAGAAAAGTAAGGGGATGAGTCACCTTGATTATCTACTTTATTGCTAAGTTTGAACATCTGTCAACATATTGAACAGTTGGGTGTTTATCAGAATGGACAGGCAGAAGAACTTCAAATGTATTCTGGTATTTTTATCAATCTCCTTCATTTGTGTCACACATGTTTCAGCCGAAGGTATGTACAACATAGCTTACTTTTCTTTGTTCAGTGGTGTTATTTAACAGGTATAAGCCTTGTCTCTGAAAACATGGCATTGTGGTATAGTGATAACTCACCTCCTACCCTCGAGGATGTGTGTCTCAGACCAAACCTCAAACAGAGACGTTGGCTGTTGTAACCAGTGTTTCACAGGATAGAACCTTGTCCAATTGATGTGCTTGGCATTCCCTAATTTTTCAATGACCAATTGTGACTTAAACATGCGTGTTTGCTGAAAGAGACATCAACACTAAATGAATTAAATCCAGTGCCCCGATGCCATGGCATAGTTTAAATATATCCAATGCTTAAACCATGCATATACACTATTTATTGTGTTACTTTTTACTGTTTTCAATTTTATATATTCCTACACAGTCATTGGCTGAATGTATGATGACTGAAAAAAAAATAATTAAGTAGGGTCAATACCTATTTGAATGAATTTTGTAATGGGCAGATATAATGATTTATTAAACGAATATATTTGATACACAAAAAATATGAAAGTCATAAATAGATTGAGTTTAGTGCCTGATTTATACACCATTCAAGGTAAGAAAACATTTGATAACCAGACTGTGTGACCAGATCAGTAAAATAATGGTTATCCAATAAAAATAGGAGCATATAACGGGCTTTACTTCAATTAAGGAAAGAAGTAGAAAGGGTTCACTTCAACGGTTTCATGTTTTTCCTTGTACCAAATTACAAACGTAAACGCTTTATCCAGTCTTTGTCAGTGCATATACCTGACTTACTTTGACAATAAAACTTGGTGATCAAACAATGTATTAATATTGATCTTGATTCAAACTGAAATACAGTGCTGAGTGTGGTAGTTGTCTTTGCAGTGCGTTCTGGCAGATGCTAATAGGTCTCTTGGTTTCAGGATATTAACCTCCACTAAGTCGCGTTCCCCATTTCCACTGCGGCAACTTGTCACTTAAATTATATATTGAAAGTGACATGAAATCTACCGACAGCACATTTGTGAGGCACTCAATTACGTGTTAGACAATCTGCCAGGAATAACATGTGATCAAAATGGCTGTTAATAATTATTGTGCATATTATATCGATTCAATTATTTTATGCATCATAACTCTGTTACAACATATTTATGGCATAAGATATAGGTGTGTCATGACACTGACTTGAAATATTCCTGTGGCTCAAGACTTACCTGAGTGAGTCTATATATTTGAATCAATTACCAGTGCGTATATATAGGGAGAGACGTTATTTGTAAATAGTGAAGACATAGGAGACAGATGTTTGGAATTAATGAGCTGATTCAGAACTCTGTCGATCTTCTGTTAAGAAGAAGTGAGAAGAAGTGGCATGGAGTGGCATGAAGCACCTGGTATTAAAATTAAGGGTGAGATCTTCAACAATAACTTGGTGCCTGATACAATTAGTTTGAAGGTATGTGGGGAGGGTGTTGTCTGGTTGCTGACCACTTTGTGTTAAAGTAGAGTGATGCCCCGTCAAGGTGTTGTCCGTTGACCTGAGTTTTGTCGTGGTAGCAGGTCGGTTGCGATGTTGTTCAGGTCAGTGTTTTGGTTGACAGTTATATGAGTCATATGTTTCTGATGGAAGAAGCCAAATATTGGTCCTTGCCTGTCGCTACCACTTGAACCACGACTATGTCATCACAAAATATTTTTACATTAGAATGTGACCAAATTTGGCTCCATATTTGAGTGCTATCACAAATGTTAGGCATTTGTAAATGAACGATCAACTCTGTTACACTGTATCTCCCAATCCTGTGAGAGAAGCATCTGAAGAGTATTACTGGAAGGTATTGATTCCTTTGTCAATGTATATGACCCCATTGATTTCAGGGAGGAAGGTCAAAAACCAAGCTAATTCTGAGGTCAAAGGTATTTTTCCCGTGGTTATTTTGTCTGATAAATGTTACATCCAATGAAAGAAGGTCCTGACTGGTTTAACAAATGTGTGAGTATATAATAATAATATATATAATCCCTAACAGGGATTGGAAGGCTTTCTTTGAGAGGAATGTTTTGGTTTTGGACTCTGACGCATTCTTGATATATGCCACCTCAGATATTGCGCTGAGTGTAAATACAAATACAATACAACATACAACACCTAAGTTTCTCTTGTTCAATAATTAGGGTATTGTTTTCAAGGTTGACCCAAATACCCAAGCATGTAAGGGCTTGACAGGGTGGATTAAGTTTGCTTTTACTGAAGGGCAAGTTATGTAGTATTTGAAACAGATCGTGAAAGGTTTGTTGAAATCAGTGAAGAAACACTGTGTGTTGACAGGTGGCCATTATATGGGTGAACACGATGCGACCATCCCAGCCAGATACCACACTTATGTCTAGATAAAACTTTTCTTGCCACTTGATGCCAAATTTGAGGCTATTGACTGTATCCACTTGTAAGCTTCTGAATGCACATGCCTAATTGAGTTTAGCTAATATAGCTTCTCATTTAAAAGATGTTGTCTGTCGGACTATTCCAGCAATGATTGGAAATCTCAATAAATAAAGCATTCCTTGTCAACCTGGTCACTGCGGGAGTGGCAATATGGGTATAAGAGATTTTAAAAAGCCTTGGTTTAGTGAAATCATTTTGCCTGATAAGAAGAGGTAAGAATGAAGGTTATGTAAGGAGGTAAAGTTCATGTTCCCTGAAATGGTTCCCAGAGCTTTTTCTTTGTCTAAGTGGCATTGAACTGCTTCAGGATATTAAAAGGACGAGAAATGGTTCAAAATATCAGTGTTGGTGACTATATCTTGGGTGCTGACTGAGAGCTGAAATCCGAACTTGATACAATGAAATAGTCGTTTGTTTGGGTAGTCTTTAAGATAATGCCCTCAAGCCTCGAGGTTCAAACCTGACTTCATAAGTATGTTTGCCATTCAACAGTGAGGGAGATCTGTTTCTCTTACGATTTACTTTTCTACTTTAAGGTGTTGGTCACTTGTATTGATCCCCTACACACACCTATCAGGGCTTGTAAACTGAAACTGTATTACCGTAAGAAAGAGTGGCACTAATGACAACAGGGGCTGTGTGTGAATAATACAAAATTATTTCCCTTTCCGGGAGGTGTGTGAATACAGGATGTGTGCAATTACCAGTTAGATTTATGTGCAAATTGGCAATTAGTGAAATCTATTTTGTACCAACTGAAGTTTGCATTTTGATATTTCCTCTACGTTGATCAGTGCCAGCCACTTGATGACCTTCTTTATGCCTTGGTTGCACTTGTAGGATACTTTCATCATTAAAATCGTCAAAAGTTGTTGCTAGCAGGGTTCACAAGATTACCCACAGTGTCACCACTTTCCGTGTTAGCTGCTACATCTCCAACTGAATCTTCTCTTACATCCCATTGTACGTGTATACACGCGTAATTGTGCTGCAAATATTGTTGAAAATAATCACCGTAGCCTGGTAGTGGGGTAGCAGAGATTTCCATGTGCAAACAAGGTATATTTTCACAGCAAGAGTGTCTATACTTGAACATCAAAGAACAGACTGTGACGAGCTACAGACCCCACAGTGGGTTAATGTGTATGCAAGGTACACGTGAGTGAATTATACGGCACATGCAAACCCTACAAGTGAATGGGGGAAATCTTGCAACACTAGCAAAGAGAACGCATGTGTGCAAGTCTCTTGTAAGTTACCCTTGAGACATAGATGCGTTTATAGCCATGCTGCGTGCACGCAGAAAAAAATGTGCATGCCAATTTTCATTGCAAGGTTTGTGTGACCTTGATATTCTGTTATAAAATCGCAAGTGTACCTTAAGTGTCATTTGCAAATCAGCCATTTTCTCTGTAACCAGGACATACGTGAACATACAATGGGATGTAAGAGAGGTTTGAGAGTAATGTACAAAAGTTATGACAAAATATGGGGTCATAGCATCCTCAATCGTCTATTTCATTACCCATGTAGTTGGATCGCTCTGAACAAATATATGAAAAGTTGCCATATGCTATTATAGATGATACAAATTAATATTCCTCCTAACATTATTTACATTTATTTTAGAGCTATATGATTTATAAACTATCTGATTATAAATTATCAATCCTTCTGGCATCATTAGCACAATCTTGCTTGCCTTCAGACTTACTGTCAGTACAACTTTCAAAACAGCTTTTACTTAACACTCATCATTACCTGCTGTTTTTTTTTTGTTAGAGTCAAAGTTCGCCCTCTCCTTATCTTACGAAACTGGCATTTCTGACTTGAAAATTTGTTACATTCAGGTGTTAGCTTGTGTCCCTAGTTGTTGTTATTGTAATTTTGTCTATTTGCCCCTCTAGATTTAAATCAGCATCTGACCTCTGGATGTCAACCGCTTCTACCTTGTTTGGTACAAAAACTGCATGCATGTAGGTAGTTGCCATGGTTCCCACCATGGGAACAAAACCTTCATTATAATAACGACAGCGTTTCTTTGCTTCTGAGGGTGATTGTGGATTGGTCATGGTGAGTTTAGAAGCAATCAACCTGTTCAGCATTGCATTGGACCATTCTGGTGTCTCTTCCTTTATTTCCTGTAGAGAGGCAGCCCAGGCGTTTGTGACTGTATTTCATGATGACCTGTAGTAGGGCATGTTTAACCAGAGTGGGGTCTTGCATATTGTAATGACGTATTTTATATTTGTCCATTTTCTCCCGTGACCCTGACACCTTTTGGTTAGACCAACCAAGCTGTGAAGGTACAGTTACAATATCAACTGTGTTATACCTGCCAGACCTTCTGAAAGTGTTCTTATCTTTTATGGAGTCATGATAATTCTGTTTCTCAGATAGGACGTTATTTACAGTTTCTTAGACTGTATGGTTGCATCTAGGGACATCAACATTGGGTAGAATAGTATGTAGTCTGTTTATATCTGCGTGGGATGTTGAATGTGTTTCTGACACCTCTGTAGCCAATACATTTGAACACAACGCTGTATGAGAATGAGTGGGTAAAACAGTGTGTACAAGGCTATTCAAGTGAATATTTACATCGACATTGATTTCAATATCTTAAAATCTGAATAAAGAGGTACGTGACCCTGCGCTGTGGTATTCTAGTATGGTTAAGGAAGCCGTTGCAGCAGTGACCTAGAAGTTACAGGGGTTGAATTTAGCTAGTTTTATTCTGTCCATTGGGTTACCAAGGAGCCCTATTTAAATTGATTCTTGAAGACGAAGCAGAAGAGCAGTCCCATTAGACGAATATGAACCTGACGTGTCTGACTTATCTTAATTAGCAGTACTTAATGCTGTGATAATTGCAGATCATGCGCATATGAACCATTGGTTTCTGCTGTAACATTTTTCTTTGTCCTTTAGGTCAAAACTGTAAGCGAGCAGATGCTGTGACCTTTTCCCTTGTATTTGTAATGGATGATTTTTTCTTTTGTACTTGTACAACCTGTACTTGGAACAATATTTTTACAATAAAATCTTTTGTAAAATGTTTGTAAAACACAACCTTAAGATATTCTTCAGATGTTTCAAGTGTGGCTGCCGCTTTGACAGTCACCCAAATGTGTCGAGCTAATGAGACATGTCCTTTGATTCAATCGGTTTAGGCCTGAGAATCAAACTGAGGCTTGAACCAGTGTACCTAAAATCTTTACACAGTTACAACTGTCTCAACAGGTTCAAATCAGGGTCGTACTAGTCAAATCAGACCTTATACATTGTTTTAATTCTGTTGCTTTAGGATCAGAAATGAAGGAATGTAGAGGTTCTGTAGCAGTTTCCCAGATTCAAACCCCAAGCTAATCTATAGATATCCACTTCGGTCTGAAGTGTCAATCAAACAAGGTCAGGCCAAGGTCAAAGTAGGTTAGATAGCAACGAACAGTTTGGAAAAAATTATTTACATGTTAACTATTAGTGTAAAGATTTTTCTAACTAAAGAGACTGTGGGATACGTTGAGCAAAGGTAGAGGGAATGATGGAAGGGTTTACAGAGGTATTCTGGAGGTAAGACCATACAGAAGAGCTCCTCCAGAGGCCATGTACCATAATGTTTTTGTTTTGAAACATTATTGTGAAATGCAAAGGTAGCACCAGATCTACGAAATGTGTGGAAACCACTGCCAGTAGTAGGAATGTTTCTACTCCCTAGGACCGTCCTAAGAGCATCTCTGATATGCAGATAAATGACTTGACTAAAAGGAGGGTACTTGCTAGCAAAAAGGGGGGCGGGGCTGTTGGGTGGAGGGGTCTAGATCTAAGCAATGCCTGCAGGCCCCTAACTGGACAATAAAAGATTGTCTATAAAGGGAAGTTGGACCACATGATAACACTTGTAGTCTTAGTCTTGTAATCTTGTAGGGTTTTGGTCCAGTTGATTATCAAGTGTACACTGGGAGGATGGAAAATAGCATTCTGTCTCAAAAATGCTTGGGGCGCAATTTAACATACGCAGGAAGCCATAAAAGGAAGTAAGGAAAATTGCTCTGAAAAGATGGGGATCAGATAATTGGGCACAGGCCAAGGGAATATGGTAGGGTAGAGATGCCAAAAAGCTCCCTAGGGGTAGGGCGAAAGGTGGAATTGATCTGTATGCTCCTAAGATACCTATATATGGCCTGGTGAGGCAGATCCTGATGATCCAGGCCAAATTGTTTTGCCATTGTTGACAAAGAGGATACATAATTCCTAATAACTTTTGGTGATAGTGCCTTTTGATAAAGATATTCCAGAAATGCCAAAATATTGTGTAAATTAAATGAAATGAGAAGGCCACAACAAAAGAAAGGAAGGTCTGAAAATGAAGCCTATGAGCTCTACTGGTGGAAGGTTTGTGTGAGTTGACAATCCTGGACCAGGCTGTGGCAGTCAGTCGGGAAAAGGCCAGAGTCGAACTTACAATTACAAGTCAAGATCCAATTTAAAGCCGCTATAAGGGACTTTGTCCCAAATATAATGATCCTGTAATTTGTATAAAAGGTTAAGATACACCAATTTGTCAGAAAAGAGCCTAGACAACAGGTCTGTAATCACATTTTTCTTACCTATGATATGTTACATCTTAAGGTCTACAGCCAAAACTGCAGAAAGTAGGAAACTGTTTCTGCTACAAGGCCCTAGAAACGCGTCCTTAGTTTCACCTGTAGTGACCACAGCCAGATTGTCCGAAAAATATCAATAGGGGAGTGCAAACAATATTTCCCCAATAATCTCAAAGCTATTAGAATGTTCATCATCTCCAAATGCACAATTGTTAAGACCTCACCCTATATTAGGTAGATGGGTGTGGCATATACTCTATTCTGCCAAACTCACCCCAGGCCTGTAAGAGAGGCATCTATATGGAGGATATATGAACTATCCAGGGAGGATTTCTTATACAGAGCAATACCATTAAAAGCAGGTAAAAATTTCTGAAACCAAAGTAAGAATTCTGAGGTAAGTTTGATTTTCTTCTTATCATGGTTCAGTCTAACAATGCCAAAATCCTATTTATAAAAATACAGGCTGGGCGAACACGTTTATGTATGTAAAGAAGCTTGCCCAACAGTAACTGATAGGCCTTCCTACTTAAGTATTTCTTATTACTGATACAGGTGCACTCCTCATGAATTTGCGTTAACTTATCTTGGTCTATGCTAATGATTTTATTCCTGGTATCTACTGAGATACCTAAGCATGTTAACTTCTCACAAGGGGGTAGAGCTTGTCTAAATTCAATGGCACACGAAGTTTGTGAAGAACATCAACCAGACTGTCAGAAGCTTACTTGGAATCTCCAAGTTCATTAACCAATATGTAGACGTCGATAAAGGCAAACATGTGGTAGCCTCTCTTGGCCATGACAAAGACAATGGTGTCACTTAGCAACTGAAATGTGGCAGATCCGTGGATCAGTTATTAGTTACCCTTCCATTTAATGCCAAGTTTCAAAGTGTCGGGTGGATCGTCGGCTGGATCCACTCTGAGATTCCTGAAAGCGTGTGCAACATCCACTTCAAAGAGCCTAACCTCAACTTTCACATCATTGATTCTATCTGCGATATCGTCAATAGGTGGAAATTTAAGCATAAAATCAGATCCATCAAATTTGAGCTTATCAACTCTATCATTCACTGATTGGCCATCCAGATATGACAAGTCCAAGATAACCCTACGTTTATTCCCGTCCTTTGGACGGGTAAGCAAAGGGGAACAGTGATAATGATCTGAGGGGATACTGTCAAACTGACTTAGCATAGCCAAGATATAGATATGAGTTCTCATGTGGCTTCAGTTTGTAAAGTCTGCTACCACCGCTTGAGATCAAAATGGAAAATTCACCAGTTTCTCACCAAAGAGGCTACAAAAAACTTTGGTTCATGCAACAGTTATTCAAAGTTGGATTACTGCAACTCATTACTATATGGAATAAATCAGTACCTCATAGCAAAGCTTCATAGAGTTCAAAATGAAGCTGCTAGATTGATTATGCGAGGTCATAGAACAACACACACTTCGCCAATTCTGAAAGAACTGCACTGGTTACCAATAAAGGACAGGATCATTTTTAGTGTGGTAGTCAATGTTTTTAAAGCTCTTCATGGCCAATCACCTCAATATATTAGAAACTTGTTTTGTTATGAAGGAAAAACAAGATTCACTTGTTCCAGTGGAAAGAGTCTGTTGAAAATACCAAAATGGAACAACAAAACATGTGGCAGAAGAAGTTTTTCAGTTGCAGGACCATATGAATGGAACAGACTCCCACTTTACTTAAGGCAAAAAGACACACTTAAAGATTTTAAAAAGGACCTTAAAACCTACCTATTCAGAAAATCCTATCAATGATGTATATACCAATTCATATATGTATATATTATCAGCCTAGTATTCATTCTATATTGTACGGGGCCACGGTGGGAGAGTGGTAACACTCTCGCCTCCCACCTCTGAGGTCGGGGTTCGATCCCAGTCACGGCCTGAAGTGGGAAAGCTGGTAGTTGCTTGCCGTTGGTTGGCAGTTTACAGTACAGAACCCTAACGAACAGTATGTACTGGTTTCCTCTGCCCTTCCAACTACCCGTCGTGATATGACCTGTACAGTGTTGAAAGCGACGTAAAACCCCAAATAAAAAAATCATTCTATATTGTAAAGCGCATAGAGCATACTGTTTATGGTTTTGCACTATAGAGGTATTCTAACATAACATAATATAGCTCCAAGGGCAATTTCTTTGGCAATATACTGTTGGACTGCCTGAGAATGTTGCATACCAGAATAATGGTTTTTGACTGAAGTGTTATGCAGCCCTTGGGAACTAACCAGAGAGGGGAAAGCCTAACTTAATGTATTGAAGGAGACATTTATCAGGGTATTCTTGAAGATATTTTTCCCAAGCTGGTACCTTCAAGCCCAATTTAATTGGGATCCGGGCCCCCTTATAATTGGGCAATCCAGATTTCGTAATAATTTCTGCAGCTGTCAAATACCGGGAGCTATCAAATTAATTAAGAGGGAAACTGCCACAGCAGGCATCCTACAGAGTCGTGCTCTTCAAACCAAACAGTTTTCATATTCTCATATATGCATTGACTCTGTTACTTATGTTTTAGAAAAAATGCATGCACAGGTTTTATGGAGTCAAATATTTGATACACTGCTTTAGCTATAAGTAATATAGTTTTATGTACAGACCCTATAGAATCAAATACTTCAGCCAGTGCATTGACTCAATAGCAGTAGGTTAAAGCAATTAAGTTCGTGTTCAGGTTCTGTAAATAGTGCATTGTCTCTGTTGCTTTCAAGTTGTAAACACGATTATTGTTCTTTCTTTATGAAATTATAAAAAAGTGCGACCATATAACAAAACACAAGTCAATGCAGAATTTAAAATTTCAGATTTTGCATTCACATAGTTCATCCAGTTTCAAGCAGTAAATTTATGTATAGGCCCAGACCAGATGGGAAGAGAGTTTGTGTTGAGTTTCTGGTATGTGGACGATGGCACTCCAGAACAAACAGGTGCTCATATGTCTCCAACTCTCTACATCTCTACCATTGTGAATCAGCTGGTGATTGTTAACATATCCACCCCACTACTGTCTGCCACAGACCAGGCATATGTCCAGGTAAGGCCCAGAGTCAGATTGTACTTTTTGATGCTTGAACGTTGATGATCCCCTTTCTTGTATTTTATTGAATAGAAAGGCAGTGAATATGTTTCAGAAAGGCCCATGGTTGAACAGGACAGAAATTGGTTAAGACAGTTGGAGATAGTGTCATATCGTTTTTAACAATATGGAAATTCACAATTGTTTATGAAGCCCCAACTTGAAAAAGTATCACTCCATAGTAAATATATGTGCAATAAGCCCAAAGGCTTTGTCAAAGTTTGTGGTTGTGGCCCCTTTAAGAGCTACGAGTTATATTAGGCCTATATCAAATTCCACATGTTGCTATAGGTGCTGGGTTTAAACCCTCCAACACATTAGTATGATTAATTTATTCATTTCTAAATGCGACTGATCATTCAGTCATCAGGCCTTTTAAAGTGGGACTGAAAATGAATTCCAATCTCTGTGAAGACTGGACCCTGTTGTTCCAGCCAGTCGGAGATATATGATGCCCACTTTATGAAGGGTGAATCATTATGGTAAATGTTTTGAAGGTAACAAATATAGAAAACTAGAGTTTGCACATTGCTTTTGAAAGAAATGTGTCATAAGTAGTTTTCAAAGGGAGGATATGTTACGCAAACGCGAATTTAAATGTTAAACTGAACATGTAGGTTTAAAATTATTACTTAGAGGGTCTATCTCCATCTGTAGTTGCGTCTAATGTTGAAAGCCAAAACAGTATTGAGGAAATATCACATTTATTTATATAAATAATGAAATCATATGTGTAAGATCAATAATATACGATTTTTCATCCCCTGGACCTAGATGTTAAAAGACATCAACTTTGACCTTATTATAATATGGAATGTTATAAAACACACTTTTCTGTTTATATTTGTAGAGAAGTGTTTCTCTGAGGAGAGGCACCTATGCAAAGACAGATCTTCCAATGCAACTTCGCACTGATAAAACCACTAGCATATATGACAGAACACTATTGGTCCAGTCTTCAGAAGAGGTGTCTATTCAGGTAAGTGTATACTTAAAAGCCAAAGCAGTGATCCGAATAAATAAAAATGTGTTAAGGTGAAAGTCATATAAAGTTAAAACGTTATAAATGAACATATTAATGTTTGAATAAAAATGGGGTCAGAGGTCAAATTCAATATCTTTTTAAGGTTCCTCACTTATGAAAATATTATTTTATGTCTAAAATTGAAAGATAGTGACTTTAAAATTGTGCCCCTGTTCAATTCTTACTTTGAGAGATTGCACGTGGGGCAATTTTTGACAAGCTCCTCTAAAATCCCCTATTACTGCTCACCGCCATCTTTGTTTGGGCATGTTTGAAGGTGAAATAAGCATTCTGAAAATATGGGTTTAAAAAACGTTTTTGATAGAATGTTTTTAAAACATTTGATCAACAATGTTTTTAAAACATTTAATCAAGAATGTTTTTAAACATGTTATGTGTACTGTTTATATAAACCATTTCTTGATGAAAGAGAAATTTTGATATTGCACTTAGCAACACTTTGCATCAATTGTACATGAAAATTTCATCAATATTGCTGTGTTTAATTTAAGCTGCATGGCAATGGTTTAACCCCAAGTGTTGCTAAGTACAGTATAAAAATTGTTCTTGCATCTGGATATCATATTACCGATAGTCCATTTATATTTCAGCATTTGTAACTAAATAATTATTGCTAAGGACTCTGCACTAAGGAGGCGCGTAGAACAAGACGCTGTCATTTTCAGCAATACCCAAAGTTTTACACGCATACATAAAAATATGCTACAGGCACAATGACTGAATATTTCAGTCATTTGGCGTAATGCCTAAACAGTTCAGGCATTTTACGAAAAACCTAGGCATTTTGTGTAATGACTGGGAGTGAGCTCTAGGCATAGTGGCACAATATGCCTCAAAGCTGTTTTTCTCTATCATTTTTGAAGATGATTCATAAATTATTTTAATATTTTATAGTATTATCCTTGCTTGTATAGTTTACAGAATATATTTTACGTCATTTGATGAATAATAATAATGAAAATGATTTTATGGTAAAACTATTGTCACTTTTATTAAAATTGTTTTGTTATCACCATTGATACATTAAACATAAAAATACATACAAATACTAAAGTATGCAGATGTTACACAATACAAATTGACATGTCTTGTACCAGATCCAATCACTTCAACATTTCTAATACTGTTTCATTATTTTGACATGATTAGGCTATGAATATGGAGGATTTTAATGGTGATGGTTTTACTGCTTACCCAACTGATGCCCTGGGAAATACTTACTATCTGGTAACAGCTGACAACTACGCAGCTTTCCTTATAACAGCCACAGGGAATGGAACCACAACGGTGGACATCACTGTTGAAGGAAAATTCATACTGTACAACAGAGTTTACAGAAAGGGAGAGGTACTCAGTGTGACACTGCAGCAATATCAGGTAGAGAGTGTAGTTTGTAAACACTTAATGTCTACACACATCTTGGACTTATCGATGGGCCACCACATTTTGACGAAATCAGTATTAACCTGGTACCTAAGCACCAATGTTAATTTGTGGAGTTAATTTTTAACATATATACACTAGATGGTGTGCAAGCTAAAGACAGTCTCTGAATATACCGTATGAAATGTAAGATTCACTTGAGAATGTTGCTTTAAGAGACCTATTTTGTTCCCTTCTAAATACTTGCTACTTAGTTTTTACAGTATATTGTGTTATATACATATATTGTGTTATAATATATGATACTACACATGGGGCAGTTAGCAAGACAAAAAATAATAATTTTAGTGTTCTAAAGTGTATAACATTATATTGTAAGTTAATAGTGATGTGTTTGCAGGTTTTCAGTTTTATGGACAGTTCTGGGAATGGGGGAGATTTTTCTGCTACTAAGATTCATTCAGACAACCCTGTCGTTGTTATTACAGGTAAATCAATATGCTTGATGATTTTGAAGCCTACTACATGTATCGTTTAATATTAAACAAGGCCAAACGGTGTTTTGGTCCCCTAGTGCGAGTGCAAAGCCATCAGAGACACGAGTAGTGCACTAGAATTTACGAAAGTATGGGGACACAAAGAAATTCCAACAAGCCACATCCCACAACTGCTCTAGAACTCAGGCGGTCACCCATCCAAGTACTAATGTAGCCCATTTCCCATTGAGCTGACAAATACTCATCACGCTGCGCCACAATTGATAAAAGTCCGGAGACAAAAATAGTGATCTGTAGAAGCACAATTATAAAGATAATTATTTAACCAAATGAGTTGCACTCCCTTACCTCAAAATTTCCAAAAGGAGAGATTCGAACCTGAACAAGCAAAAGGTTGGATAAAGGTAAAATTTCCATGTAACCATGCATGAGCGATATTGAAATATTTTTTAGGATTTTTTTGAAGATGATTGATGTAAACTTTACACTGATCATGTTGTAATCTCTTAATCGGGAATTTCATATCATAATAGAAAATACATGAATTAATTTTTATACATAAGTCTAATTTTATGAATAATTAATTTAACTCTGACATATTTTTCAAATACGAAATTCTTGAAGCCAGATAACAGCCAAATGTTAATGTGAAAACATCTGGAGTATTTTTAATAAAATTTTGTATAATCGTAAAAATTTAAAATGTCGCCAGTTGGGAATTGCATATTTATTTTCCATGCAGAAAAAAAAATCCCTTTAACTTACCGATATGTGTGGTATTGTATGTGCAACAATACAGACATATACTTTGTGCTGTATCTATGGTTTGAGATACCCAAATGGTGTGAGTTGAACAACTTTGGTTGTGAATACTTCAATTTACATCTTATTAAACAGAGATATGGACAGTAGAAACACTTAAAAGTTATGTCCATTTATAGATTGTTTTAATTTTTACACTAGTTTCGCTTGAGCTAAATCCCAGTTAAATAGAAATGGTAGTATTTCATCCCAATAAACATAATATTTTATATATCGCTAATATTAAGCATTTTTTGTAAGCTATTAGTATGTATAATTCTTCAATAACAATCATTTAACAACTAGGAAAACATTCGTAATTTCTATCTGTTTTAACATCTTTTTGAAAAACTTACCTCACAAGCAGGGTTGGGGTCAAGTACATTGAAATGTACTTAAGTACAAAAACAAGTACTTTGTTAATTTTCAAGTACAAATACAAGTCCATTTTTCATCAAAGCACTTAAGTACAAGTATTTTTCAAAGTACTTAAGTACAAGAACAAATACTTTTCATCCGTGAATGACAAAGTGAATTTAAAAAAAAACATGCCACCAAGTTTATTCAAACATTTATACAAAATTTACAATTATACACTAATTGGTTGTTATTCCCTTATTACTATCTTAATAACATTAAAAGGCCCACTATTATTATTGTTTACTCTATTTTAGTGACAGATATTTCACAAAACAAAAGGTACAAGAAATTAAAAAAAATACCCAGCCTGCTATTGGGCTTGTAAGTCACTTTAAGTTAGAAATTAATTAAGTGTTGTGATGATGGAAAATTCTACAGAACATGATATTTACTAACTGGCAAAAAAGTAAATACATGTAACCAGTTAACCTAATACAATAATACTATGTATAAGTTTTATGTTAACTAGTCTTTCTAAATTGAAGTATTAGAGAGAAAACAGAAAGCTAGCTGTTTATTCATTCTCCTTTATTAAATATGTGTCTTTCTTTGGAATACAATGTTGTCACCCAAAATTTCTGTTCAATAAAAGTGACAAGTAAACAATGAACTAATCCTCACCTTCAAATGTATGACAGAATTTGAAGTGACTTTTGTGCTGCCTGCTTTAACCTGAGTACAATTCCAATTCCAATTCAACTTTTATAGCGCTTAATCTCTGCCAAAGTGACAGACTCTAAGGCGCAACATCATAAGCATAGTCACAAAAAATCATTGTCCTTATCCATAGCAATGGTCGAAATCACGGAGAATGCCATATGGGGTGGAAAATACTAAGGATGATAAGCTTGGCAGAATAGGTATGCCTTAAGTTTTTTTCTGAAGGAAGCAATAGAAGTGGCAGATCGTACATCGTACATTCATTCCATATTTTGGGAGCATCATATGCAAAGCTTAGACCAAACTGCTATGTGGATTTGTAAATAGATGGTTGGTATTAAGGAACATGTAGAATTATACCATCAGATTGACTCAACCGAGTATTATAGGTACATTGTCTAACTTTGAGGAATGGGCTGAAATATTTTGGACAGTTAGTATGTGGGTATTTGTATACCAGCAAGGCAGTCTTGAAGATGCAACAGTGCCTTATGGGTAGCCAATGAAGGGCTTTTCTTAGTGGAGTGGTATGAGAAAGACAAGTGGCTCTACAAACAATTCTGGCCAGACTGTTTTGAATGCATTGTAGCTTGCGTAGGTTAGAAACAGATAGACCCCTAAACAAGGAGTTACAGTAGTCAAGTCTACTCCCCACAAGTGCATTTGCAGCCATAGGAGCAGCATCACGAGTCAAGTACTGTCGAATTTGTCTAAGATCCCTCATCTGGATGAAACAAAGTTTACATACACTTTTAACATGTTTGGTGAAGGAAAAGTCTGAGTCAAACCAGACAGCCAAATTCTTAACGGCATCTGAAGGTATCAGTGATTCACCCAATATGTTTACTGGAAAAAATGGGTTTAACTTATCTTGTTGAGACTTGGAGCCAAATATAATGAAGTCGGTCTTATCGGCATTCAGCTTTAGTTTATTTGCACACAACCACAGTTTGAGATCTTCGAGACACTTTCCTAGCCGATCGAAGGCAATTTTTGCATTTTTGTGTGCCAGGTGAATAAACAGCTGGGTGTCACCAGCATAGAAGTGAAATTTGACATCTGGATGTTTAGAGATTACTTTGCTCAAAGGTGTGGTATACAACGAAAAAAGAAAAGGACCAAGAACTGAACCTTGAGGAACCCCAAACTTAAGCTTACTAGTCTCAGAGAGAACAGAGCCAATCTTGATGCATTGGGTATGATCAGAAAGGTATGACTTGAACCAATCAAGGCATCTACCCCCGACACCAAACCATTTTCTTAAGCAAACAAGGAGTTTGTCATGATCAATCGTGTCAAAAGCTGCAGATTGATCAAGCAGCACCACAGCTGTTGCCTCACCTCTGGCTAGAGATAGGTGAATCTGATTCTTTATAGACAAAAGAGCTGTTTCAGTTGAATGGCCACGTCTATAGGCAGATTGAGTCTCATTTTCCAACCCATGGAGAGAGACATGTCTACTCAGTTGTGAGGCAACTACACGTGTGGAATGGCCACGTCTATAGGCAGATTGATTCTCATTTTCCAATCCATGGAGAGAGACATGTCTACTCAGTTGTGAGGCAACTACACGTTCAGCCCAGACACAGGGCGATAGTTCTTTAAATCGTCTTTTGATAAAGAAGATTTCTTTATCAGTGGAGTGACAACAGCACTTTTGCAGCCATCTGGGACAGCACCTTCCGACAAAGAACAATTCACAAGTTTTGTGATAGAAGGAAGCATTATATCAAGGCAATCCTTAACTAGGAAAGTAGGGCAAGGATCCAGGAGACAGGATTTTGTAGGTGAATTTTTGATTACCTTCGCAATATCATCAGGTGAGGCATCATCAAATTTGACGAGTCCTGGCGGATTCACAGGAGATGGCAAGGAAAAGGATGAAGAACTGGAAAAAGACTCTCGGATTTTAGCAATCTTGTTGGTGAAAAAAGCGGCAAACTGATCAGCCAATTTTTTGTGTGAACTATTTGATGGAAGAACCTTGTCAGGGATACGGTGTAAGGTAGAACGCAGAACTTGCCACAGTTTTTTAGGATCGTCACCATTTTCATTTACAAGAGCTCTGTAATATGTGGCTTTGTCTTTATTGGCAAGTGAATTACACCTGTCAATTTCTTTGCGCAGCCTGGCATGGTTGAGAGGAGTTTTCTTTTTACGCCAGATGCGTTCAAACTGTCGTCGGATGGATTTGGCATTTTTGTAGGTATCTGATAGCCACTTTGCTGGCTCCTTGGCAAAACAGTGAGTAACCTCTGGAGCATGTTTGTCCAGTAGGTTGGAAAGATCATTAGTGTATTGATCATACAGATTTCCGCAGTGTCACCCGGACAAGCAACAAAGGAACAATTGCTCAAGTCATTGCGTAGAGTGTCCATGTTTATTTTATGATATCTCCTGTAAGTCACTCTGTTAGTTTGTGAGTTAGGAGTTATTGAAGTTTCAACTTGGCATTTGATCATTGCATGGTCGGAGATGTAGTCACTTACAACCACATTTGAAACCAGAGAACTATCCGAAGTAAGGCTGAGATCTAGGGTATGGCCATAAAGATGGGTAGCAGAATGAACATGTTGAGTAATATTGCAGGAGTCAAGAATATTAAGGAAATTAACACTCTCCCTGGATGTTGTGTCAATATGAATATTAAAGTCGCCACAAATGATGAAGGATGAATTCATAGATGAGAGGAACTCAATCAGCGTATAAAACTCATCATAAAAAGGATTGGAACATGAACCTGGAGGACAATAAACACAAGCAACCAATGTAGAATGAGCATTCGATCCAATGCTGACTACCAGACATTCAAAGTTGGTGAAAGTGGGATGATCCACAATTCTGTGAGACAGGCTGCTGTTTATGAGAAAGCCAACTCCACCACCCAAGCCATGTGCACGAGGTCTTTGACACAGTTTATAAAATGGTGGTGTGATGGATTGAAGCAGACAATCGGTATCAGTCGGGCAAATATGAGTTTCGACCAGTGATAATATGTCCAGTGAGTGACTGAACACAACATCAGAAATCATTGGACCCTTGTTTCTTACAGACCGACAGTTAGCTACCCCCATCACAATAGGTCCAGGATTTAGGGATGTATCCCCACATAAAAGCAAGAGAACACAGAGGGATCGTGACTTCACTGATGAGGGAAAGCATCTTGCATATGTACCAAAACTAGCCAGTCTGAAATGTTTACACTTTGCTGTGACACTTCCTTCAGTATTAGCTGGAATCTCAAAATGCTTTAAAACAACAGCCATTATGGTAACACAATGTGAATACCATAAAAGTGAGTGGCTTGTCAATCCCCCCTGTCCTAATCTTCTGACCTCTATTCATGTGTTGAAAAAAACTCATTCCTGAGTAATTTCATCACAGAGACTGTGTTTGGTCCTTGTGATTTACTTGGACCTATTGAAAGATCTTAAAGGCGCAGGTGCAATTTACAAAGAATACTCAAACCTGGGTAGATATTATTAACTGAAATCAGGTAAGTTCAAAGTAGACAGTTACAAGAGGATTAAAGAGGGGGATCAATAAGCAATCTTGGAACAACTGTCCCTCTTTTTAAGATATGATTGACTCATTGAATTGAAACTTAAATAATTTGATTAATTTTATTATCAATTATACTAAACTTTTTAAAAGAAACACTATTATCAAAATGAAAAGGTAACTCAGTGAAACTTTTATGAAAATTCTTAATGAATTTTTATCAATAAAGATATGGAAAAAGCTTAATTCAGTTGTTATGATCATCATATAACACACAAACTTTTGAAAAATTAGTAAAGATTTACTAAATACTAAAAGTACTTAAAAAGGACTTAAATGAACTTGTAAGTAAATCAAATTTAAAATGTACTTAAGTACAATTAAAGTACATGCACTTAAAATGTTAAAATGTACTTAAGTACATTTTAGTACTTTGAAAATGTACTTCAGTACAAATGTACTTAAGTACACAGTACTTTAACCCCAACCCTGCTCACAAGGAACTTATTTCATGCTATTAGAATCACTTGTACAACTACAGTTAAATTACATTACAAGGGACAAGGTGTATATCATCTTCTGACAGCACACTACTCTTTTCTTTGTAAAATCGGTATTCAGCTGAGAATATTTCTTCTGAAGGTTTTTTAAGCGTGAGCCTTGAAAGAGCTCGTGCTTCTACAGATCACTTTTTTTTTGTTTGTCTCCGGAATTTTATTAATTTACCTCTGTTTTCTGAATTTAATCTCTTGTTTTCCAATAGCTACAAGGACACATGTCCTTTTCGTTTTTGCCCATACATATGTCCTTTTGTCTCCAGACTTTGATGACACTGACAACACTGCAATAGCTAAAAGGACACATGTCCTTTCAGCTTTTGCCGATATATATGTCCTTTTGTCTCTGGACTTTGATGACATTTCCAACAACTGTGCATTCTGAAGTTACATCTCTTGCTCTCCAATAGCTAAAATGACACGTGTCCTTTGCATTTTTCCCCTTCTTACATCGGACTTTCATGAATTGTGGCACAGAGTGATGACTGTTTCTCTGCTCACGGAAGTTAAGGAGGGATGGGCTATGTTAGTACTTGGATGGGCGACCGTCTCAGTTCGGGACCAGCTGTGGGATGTATCTAAGTTGGAATTTCTTTGTTTCACAAGACTTTTGTAAATTCTAGTGCACTACTCGTGTCTCTGATGGCTTTGCACTCATGCTAGGGTACCAAAACACCTTTTGGCCTTGTTGATTGTAGCAGTTACTTTTGATTGATTTGCGTCAGCTCCATTCATATCTATTCACATGCATCACCAGATAGGTAACATACCCTACAACGTCACTCACAGCTTCATTGACTCATGACGTCACTGGAAATCACTGGGGACCTATCCTCACAAGACCTTAGTTACATCCACCTTTGGCCTTGCACAAAAATAATTTGTTATCTTCATGTTGTTTTTAGGTAACCTTAGAGCTGCTGTGGGAAGTGGCGGTCAAACTGTGGACACCATCATGGCTCAATGTCTACCTTTGACAAATTGGGGTGATACTTATGTACTCAGCCCCACACCCCAAAGGACAGTGGGGGAGGTTTACAAGATTGTCTCCTTCCTTGATGGAACAGTGGTGGAGTTAACTGATACAGCCAGCTTCACCCTGGACAAAGACGCCATGAGAGAGATAGAGTTCAATACAGGAAACCAGTTCAAGATCCTCAGATCAACCAACCCTGTGCTTGGTAAGTGGTGTGCTGCCCCCTTTGTCCAGTAACAGTGAACTGAAATGCATGGAGTCAAAAGAAGTCATTTAATAAGTCACTGCCTTAATGTAAAGCACCACCATATGTGGATGAAGTATCAACATGATTATTTTGAGCAGCTGTTCCTGATAGGGTTTGGTTTTGCATATCTAGTCTTTGACAGTCTTCAATACATCATTATATTATGAGCTTTATGAGACTTAAATATCAATCTAATATAATATAATGTTAACTTTTATAGCACTCCATCTCCATTAATTGGCAGACTCTAAGGCTCAACTAAACATACACAAAGGGAAAGATCATGAGTCCAAATGACATAGCCAAGTCATATCAAAGAAGACTGGGGGTGATTGGAATTCTATGGTGGTACCAATGCTCCGGCCTTGAACATTCAGCACTGATTAACAAGCAGGCAGTGGAGTTACTTGAGGATTGATTTGACATCAGCATACTTTCTGTGCTTTGTGACAATACCTGCAAGAGTATCCTTAATACATTGCAGCTTTTGTTGATTAAAACATGACAAACCTCTGAACAGAGAGATACAATAGTCTAAGTTGCACCTTAGAGTCTGCCTAGCAGAGATTAAGCGCTATAAAAGTACAGAATATAATAAAAATATGAAGAAGGTCACTAAAACTGGATGAAGCAGGCTTCAAAAGTCTTCCAAACGTGTTCTGACAAAGTGAAGTATGCATCAAACCACACACCAAGGTTTCTGATAAAGTCGGCGGGCATCAAAGGCTTCAAACTTTCTAAAAATAGAAATAGGTGTTTTTTTATTATTACTGGTACTGTTTTAATTATTCTGACACCAAGTTTTGGATCTATATTCTCACACGTGATCTGAATAAAATATTGGGTAACTTATTTTTGACTAAATTTTTATTCATTACATTTCTCATTCGTTTCCTTTGTATATATAATACTTATGTGTAAATAATATACAATTACAGTGTACAAGATGTCTCCCAGCTTAGATAACCGCCCTGGATCTGTTGACAAAGGAGATCCAGCTCTGAGTTATATGCCCGCCCTGCCTCAGTGGTCCAACCAGTATGCATTCAGCACCATGGAAGGTCATCCTGCAGACCATGGAGAGTACAACCCCCTCACATGCTTCATGACCATTGTCATAGCTTCTCAACACAAAAACGGTCTGAGGTGGAATGGAGAGCCATTACTAGGTATAAGTAACCTTTGCATTATTTTAAGACCCAGTGTCAGGTGGATCTACACGTTGCCAATAGTAGGACATTATTTTTTATCATATTGTCAGGGTCATGATCAAGAGAAAATAAGTCATGATCACCAGATGATATTGTGCTCTATTAATGAGGGTTTTTGTTATGTGCACGGCATAATACCTTATGCTCAAAGAAAATTACTTGACATCATGTAAAATGTGTTTTACTTACTATCTTCTTAAAGATGAAAATGCGCCTTTGAAGAGTGCATACCTCCGCCAAGGTCCAACACCTCTAATACTGCTATGAGTGTAATGATAATAATTCTTCAAAATATTCTTGGACCCAGGTGGTGATCTGGATGACCACTGAAATCTAATAGTCTGTTGCTTATGTCATTGTCAGCATTTCCTGAAATTTTCTTCATACTGCTTTGCAGGGGCAATATCTTCCCCACAAAGGGGAACTCAGTGCGCTGAGTTAACAAAAATCATTATCATAAGGAGAGTCGAGGGGCATTCAAGGTCAGAAATCCGATATTGTTGGTGTGACTAAGAGGGAAGGAAACCAAGTTGGGAAACTGGAATTAAACAGGTGGGTTTTGAAGTGTTTCCTGAAAGATGCTACAGAGGGACTATTTCTTATTTGGAAGGGGAAAGAGTTCCAAAGAACCGGGCATTTTGAGTTGTTTTCCATGCAAACAGACGATTGTTCACCACCAATTGCATAACCACGTTGGAGAAGCTAATAAAAATCATGATATCCTAATACAGACTTCATAGATATGTGTACAGCATAGAAAATCATTCTACTACAATGCATCAGTAGTAACATCAACACAAACAAGGCCGGAAAGACTACATGCGTGAGCTGCAAAGCCATCAGAGACACGAGTAGTGCACAAGAATTTATGAAACTGTGGCGACAAAAAAAAAATTTCAGTCAGATACATCCCTTACCTGGCCCAGAACTTGTGCAGTCACCCATCCAAGTACTAACATAAGCCAATAACTTCAATGATGAGGCTGGTATTTGTACCACACAATTCATGAAAGTCTGGCGACAGAAAAAAAATGAAAAAATAGCGATCTCTAGAAGTGCAAGTATCACCAGAGTTCTGACTTAAAAGTCATTGGAGAAAAAGTGTATTGATTACCCTCATAATAAAACAGAGTATACAAATGGAGAGCCTTTACTACATATGTGGTTTTTGATAAATTGGTTGATGCTTCAGGAAAAGGTGCCAAACAGTGAATGTTTACATTGTAGTTGGTGTGGAGAACTCTACTCCAAGTATGTCCATTGGCATTAACAGCAAAATAAGAAGTGACGAAAAATAACTTTATGACTGTTGTTACAGTAACAGAGTTTAAGGGTGATCTGGGGTAGAATGGGGGGGGGTCATTACCAGGTACTTATTACTGATATGTATTTTGTTTTATTGAAAGATGTCGGGAAAAACACACAAGTGTACACCAGTACCACCATAGGGTGATTAAGAACTGGAGGTGATTGAACATAAACTTTACTTTGGCATTTACGTCATAGCTTATTACTTCAGTGTTTAATGTTATATTTATATGTCGTGACAGAATTTTAAATCCTCCTGTTTCATTAGTTTGCAGGGATTTTAAGCTCTGTCTACAGACTTCAATAACTTATCAACAAATCCCATTGATGAAAATGTGGGTTTTGCCCCAAGGTCCAGATTTTAGGGTTATTTCGAAGAAATATATTTTTTTTTATTTTGCCTTACTCATTTCTTTTAACCAAGTCCGCCATGGAAATTAAACTAGCATACCTTGTATTTATAAGTTTCCCTCATTTTCCTGAGTATCAAGTACTCCTTTAATAGGATTAAATGCCTACTCACCTTTTTGTAATTTTTTTAATTAAACCACTGCACTACTTGTACCTAGCTCCATCTCATGACCTCTTTTGCCTCAACAATCAATCTCTTTTTGTAAACATAACCTACCTTGCAAATTAACTTAAAAGGAATCAGCATTTGAAATTGCAATATTACACTGTGACGTGACAACTCACAATCATGTAATTACAAGGATTATTTACAGATCTTTTTTGGGGGGGGCTTTGACATACCATGCTGTTAATGTCACTTGGTAGAACAGGTAATGCCTTCCTTTTTACAACAGCTCCTGTTTTTCATACAACTGCTCATACACAAAAATAGCTTTCTTTCTGTGAACACAAGGTGAAATCAAAGTTAGTGAGAATACTGTCATTTTTGAAGTTTTGTAGTGACATACATATCAGACTTTACTCCATGCAAGTAGAGAACACGCTTATACAATACTGATGGATTTAGGTTCATATTTTTCTTTACGCATTATTGACCTACCTATTTGTAATGGTTTATTTAAGTCTCTCTTAGGTCATATGTTTAAGTGTGAAACTTGAAATTGCACTAAATGTATGGATGCTACAAAGAATTACTTTTCCTAAGAAGCTATAAAAGACCCAGTTGAAGTCATGCAAAGTAATCATAATGCCTTCGTTTTTTCATAAATTATCCCATGAAAGGTGAACATTCAGTACATATTTAATAATACACTTTCTTCTTCAGAATCCTTGGAATGGATAGCGTTACCAAACGAGCCTGTTAGCTTGGATCTGGTCGGTATCCACATTCAGCTGGTCAGCGGTGCTCATGATCTGTATCACACTGACCCACTGGTCACATTTCTGGTCCACACTGTAGGCTTGGGAAACTACTTATCCTACACCGCATTGGCTGGGAGCAGAGCAGCCATCATCAATGATGTAAGTTCCTGCTAAATGCAGTTAAATCTCACCTTGATTAAGTAGAAATCCCTGGTAAATAGAAGTGAGTTTGGAGAATCCCTTGAAGGCTTCTGTTGTAGTAATTTATTGTTATCTACAAAATGTGACAATGTATTTCTCAGGAAAGGTTGTGATTTTATTGTCCCTCTCGATGTATCTCTAAAACTATAGGATTGATTGTGAGAGGAAAAGAAGCAGAAAAGAGCTCAGTAAATGCGTCTGGTAGTTGAAATTAAGAAACTGATAGTAAAGAAGCTCATGAGGGTGTTCCACTGCAAGGGGCTGTCTTGTCAGTAACGATGGATTTTTTGAGGTCCGGAGCAATGTGTATAGAGTCGGTTAGGATCGGTTGTGATTTCCTGGCTTGTTGTTGTGGGTTGCTATCAAGACCTGACTTGGTTGCTAACTGGCAAGACATGAAGTCTCCATCTCTTTGCATGCAGAGTTGATCTCACCACAGCCGGACAAGCCGGGAACACAACAGGACAAGAGGTAAGAGGAAACCAACAAGGTTTTTACAGCAACAGACAAAGCGGGAAGTGTATTGGACAAGTCTGTTTCATTTCAACTACTCACAGCTTATCGGTTATGGCATCTATGCCCAGTCGGCTGGTCCTGCATTTAAATGTCTCCATTTTTGTGTGCAAATCAGAGTAGAAGTGTAAATATTTAACTCAATAAAAACAACAGGGCCTTAAGCTTCTGTAGAAAGTCTCTCTGGTGTGTAGCTGGCATCTTTACGGTGATAAATCATGAGTTACAGCAGCTCCAATGGGTTGTTTGATCCCAACTCATGTTCCCAACTCCAGAAATTCATCGGTCTAGTCGGGACTGTCGGGTGGATCAGGACACTGCTCAAGTCTTGTCTGTTTGTCATGACAGCTTGTCCTGGCCTGATACGGCTTGTCGGTTAGGGGTTTTCGGCTTGTCCTGGTAATTTCCCTAGTCATGGAGAAAAGCACCCCAATCCCAAGTAAGGTCAGAAGGTTGATCCAGTCAAGCCGAGATTCCTGTTGGGAAGTGAAACTGATCCAAATTCTTTCCATGCGTTTTTTCTGGATTTTTATTCCCAGTCCCCAACTCTGTTAACTGACCCTAAAGTCACAGAGTTACTTATAGGGTCGGCCCCAGTGGAACACCCCCCATTTTACTAACCTTTTTTCACATTACATTTTTAGACTGGTGCATGCTTGTATAAAATATCACAGGTACAGTTGAATCACTCAAGATAATCATTATTTAATACGCTATATATTTATACCCCGACATTTACTCTTTTTTATAACCTTATGTATAAAAGCCAAATTAAATAAGTTTTGACTTTTACAGCAAAAGTAAAAATATTTTTAACTCACACTATCCTTGATTCATAGCTTGTCCCGTATGTCTGGGTAACTGTGTTGGACTTGATTTAATCATAAATCACTCGTAGTCAATTTATTTATTTATTTGGGGTTTTATGTTACTTTCAACACTGTACAGGTCATATCACGACAGGTAGTTGGAAGGGCAGAGGAAACCAGTACACACAATTCATCAGGGTTCTGTACTGTAAACTGCCGACCAACAGCAAGTAACTGTCAGCTTTCCCACTTGAGGCCATGCCGGAAACCAAACCCCTACCTCAGAGGTGGGAGGCGAGAGTGTTACCACGTACCTCCCACCGTGGCCCCCCCACTTGTAGTCAAAAGGAAAGGACTATTTAGTACCACAAAAAACTGAAAAAGTATGTAAGTATGTGTTAACTCTGACAAGGGCTGTCTATACTTTAAAACTTTATGAAGTTAAATATTAAGAGCCAGAAAAAAAAATACTTGATTTCCAAATAGTAGGGTACATTACTGTAAAAGAAGCCCATAAAGGACTGGGAATTTCCTTCTGTTCAAGAGGGGATTCTAGTGGATTTCACTTAGTACGTACAATGACATACACTGTGAAAAAGATATTTCTAATACAAAGTATCAAGCCTGAAAATAGTCAAATAATTATTTGAATATTGGCCTCGGTTTCAAAAACTCTGCACATTTTTTCCTACACCAGAAAATTTAAAAAGATATGCATTTATGTCCAAAGGAATTCAGCTTCACTTCTTCAGGTTTGCACTTTAACACATAAGTACAAGAAAGATAGCTATTATGTATTATTAAACCCCTTTGAATTGAAACCAATTTATTAATTCAATAATTTAACACATTTTACCAAATGGTCAACTTTGACAATCTTTACAAGGTTTGCTTTGGGGTGAATATCATCGGTGGCTTTCACTAAATTAGTTTTATCAGGGCTTTTCAATTTCAATACACAATCAATAGTGTTTCATCATGTGTACACTGGTTTTCCTCTTTCGAAAATCCTAATTTTGGATAAAGTTTGAAATGTGTGAATATAATCTGACTGCCACAAAGTTTAACCATGGATAATAATAATGGACAGCATATGGATCGGTGACTTACAGAAAGCACTTTCCATAAAAATTTAGATTGAATAAAAAAAAATGCCTCCTGGAAAGATTGTCTCTTGGAAAAAAGGCCCCATAGAAAAATGCCTACTCTATACTTTGTATTCCAGAAATACGTCCTAAGAAAATTAATCTGCAACATTTAAAAATAAATTTCATTTCAACTACAAATAGTGTATCATGTTAAAAATACATAGTAAATTGTAATAGGGTATATTAATATCTATGTTTTGAACTTAAAAACATTTAAAATTTTAAATCAAATTTAAATCCAGCACTAGTGCATTTCAGCACTACATTTCAGCAATATGTTTTGTTTTTCTCACTTTACTTGAATAAAAAAAATCATAATTGCCATAATTTCGTTTGTACATTAATAACAAATTTGAAGTACAGTCTAAGCCACTAAACACTCCGTTTAATATAGTATGCTGGATTAGATTTTAACAATGAGTATGTTTGAAAGGCAGCTGTTCCTTTGCATAAGTACACAGAAGATTATTGTAAAGTCATTGTAAAGAAAATGCATTAGCATTATAAATCAAATTGCTTGTATTCTTTGTTTTTACATGGAAAATGCATTAGCATTATAAATCAAATTGCTTGTTTTCTTTGTTTTTCTTTTGTCATAAGATATTTTTCCATGTAGTATTTTTCCCTGAGGCATTTTTTCAGGCACTCTGAGTGTCATGCAGGATTAAAAAGACTATGCAAATGTATCCACTGAACTAATTAATATGAAAAAAGTTGTGAAAACTATTAACCTATTTAAATTACACCCATTCCTTAATTTTTAATTTTAAAGATGTTTTAAAGATGATTTAATTTTAAGTTAACATCCTTGCTTTTCATTCCTATATTTCTGCTTTGTATTTTTGTTTTTTTTTTATGATAATTTCAGTTGAAGTAAATGAAGAAGGGTTTCTTTGGAAATGTGTAAAAAAGGTGTCTATATATAGCCAAAGAGCAGAACAACTGCCCATTGGTGAAATTAAACCTTTTAACAAAAGAAAATTTCTCAGGTGTAATTTGAACTGAACTAAACCACATTCCACTGTTAAAAGAAAATAATGTGTCCTAACTCTCCATTAGGCCAAAATGATGGAGAGTTGATACAATGGAAGGGTCACCTGTCTGTGTTTAATATAGTAATGATCACATGCATGGCTGTGATTAAATTTATATTTTTTCTCCTGTCCAGCCTGAGTGTATTTCTACTACACCTGAAGAGGCTGACATTGTAGACAACGATTGTGATGGTAGGGTGGACGAAGAAAAGGCCAATGGAATAGGTAATAAGAATACAATACCTAAAACATCTATACAGCTAAAAGTGAATATAAAATAGCCACATTACGGATGTAAAAAGGGTTATCGAGATGACAAAGTTCATTTACTAACCTACTTCTGACCTATGTAGCCAAAGTTGGGGTTTTACGTCCCGTTCAACAGCCAGGGTCATATTGGGACAAGTCCTCAGAATTGCCACTTGTGGGACTCGAACCCACAGAGGTGACAGCCTATGATTAGATGCCAAACTTGCTAACCACTAGGCCACTGAGGACCCTCTGACCTATGTAGCAAACTGACCTTAATATTAATCTATTTTTGTAATGTTGACACATCATTATGTCAAAGTTTGAACAGCCTTTTAGTTATGGAGACCGAGAAATGGGGTTATTTTAACACCATCCATTATTATTTCAGATGATGATGAAGATGGATTGATTGATGAAGACATCACTTACAAACTCAGAGGTTAGAAATTATTTCCTTTATGAGTGTAAACTTATCCATTTTCCCCCAGAATCAGTAGAATATTGAAAGTATTGTCATGCAAAATAAAAATACTAAAACTGATCAACACACGAAAATTTAGTTCAATGATATACAGCTTAAGCAAAAAAGTATTAAAAAAATTCTTGATGAAAGGACAGGTTTGGAAACCAACCAGCCTGAAAAACACCAAAACACAAAAGCATGACCTTCTTTATACAATTATCAAAAGCCATGGTCTTTTTTGAGTTAAAGTTAGTGTTACTTAATTAGATCTATTCCCTTCTTTGTATCCACAACATAAAGCCTAGCCTTCAACATCTACTCTGCCACCAGACTCTTAGCAATATTCACTGCAAGAAATATTCTCTATTTTCCCATCCAAAGTGTCTCCAGCCATGCTCTACAATTTTTATTTGATTTTCAGGACTTGGTCAACTGATATGAAATACATTTATACACAAAGTAATTTCTGTTATCTATTCATGGATCTCCTCAGTTCATTATTTTTTTCAGTTGATGGCAACTGGGGCGAGTGGTCAGAGTACTGCAACACAGATGTCTGCAGGTTCTATCGCCAGAGATCTTGTAACAACCCAGAACCTGAAGGTTACGGAGCCCCATGTGAGGGAGCAGACTCTGAGGACACTGGGGTCACCTGTAACTGTATTAGTAATTCGGGTAAGTCCCATCCTGGCAAATGTTCTGTCAGAAATACTGGTGTAGAATTCTCTCCAAAGGTGAAAATTTTAAAGCCCCGTCACAGTATAGGGATTAACTGTATAAGGTAAGTCACGTGGGTCAGATATAGAGTTTTGCAACATACCCTAACGGGTGTTAAGAGCCACAAGTAAAGTGTGTTGGGGATAGAGATATTGCATTTTATCGCAGGGGTGAATTTTAAGTTGGCTTTTTACGCTGTACATAACATGTATATAATGGTAAAGGTAAGTCACAAGTAGAGATGGTGTACAGAAAGTCATTTTCACCCAAGGTGGGGATTTTAAATGACGTACATAAGTGATACATATAATGGATCGTCACACCTGAAGAAATTGTCTGGGAATGAGATTACTGGAATAAGTTTAAAGGACAACATTGATGAAAAACATTCTGAAGAGATGCTCGTATCCAGTTGAATATTCAAAGAAACTTTATCACCATGAAAATATCTAGCCAGGCAACAATCTGATTAGATATGCAATTGCAGTCAGATGATAGAGGAAAGTCAGTTTGAAAGGTGGGGTCACACTTTATACTTTTGTGAATATGTCTAACCTATGGTTCTTTGGATTTATGCTTTGAAAGATCTTAAATATTTGAACTGAGCGTAGAAAAAGTAATTGCATAAAGTGTATAAATCCTTAGATCTACTCCGGCTCAAGGTAATATTTTTCTTTTGATTATTTAAACTGACACACACATAAAGGTTCCTTTAATCTCAACAAGGGGTGAGAGATTGACATTAGGATTTCCATGAAAAACACAACCTACATGTACTTGTAATTATTAATTTCTGCCCTCAACAAAATTGGAAGGGGGATACAGGAATAGTCCACGTCCATCTGTCTGTCCTTACATCTGTCCATCCTTTCATCCTAAATCAATGTCATATCACATTCACAATACTTGACAGATCCTAACTAAAATTTCACAAAATTTCACTGCAAATGTTCTTTGCCAAACTTTGTCAAAAAATGTTGCCACATTAACCATTTTTCTTTTTTTTTTTTGGCAATTTTAACTGTTTTCAGGACTTGAAAGCTTGGCCATACTCCTGGCATCAAACATGAAGCTTCATTTCTTCAGCATCACACTTTCAAAATATGTTCAAAATTTGACAAAAGTTGCTGTCATGGTAACCCCTTTTATTTGAATTTTTCAGTTTTCTGTTCATTTTCAAGTTTTTAAACTTCACTACAAACCAAACAGCTTCACATATTCTTATAAAGCTTTTCATTGTGTTGATCCTCTATAAAAGATCTTTAAAAGGTCAAGTGGGTCAACATACTGAAAAGGTCATATAATCATAGCCTGTGAACCTTTTGCAAATGTCAAATTTGACCTTTGACCCGTTTCAATGTCAAGTGGGGTTATCATACTAAAGAATTTTTTTTAGTGTGGAATTTGATGTTTGACCCCTGCTTCTAGAGTCAGTTGGACCATCATATTGAAAAGTCCTTTTATCTCCTTTATTATTGCATCTTTGCTTTGAACACTGTTTCATGATCAGACAACCTCCAATTTTGCTTAATTCCCGGCGGGAGATAAACACCGTGGCAAAGGTCTTGTTTATACATTCTTTATTTTTATCTTTCACAGTTTTCCTTGCCAACTATTTATACCAACTATTTACTGGAATATGTCAGCCCCCTTGCTTTCATTATTTGGGTTTTTAAGATAAGTTGATATATAATATCTCAATTTCTTTGAATTGGTTGGTTTTGGTATACATAAAATGTAACTTTAAGTATGTATATGTATCTTTTTCCTGTGAAATGTAAAGTTTTTTGGTTGAAAGTTGTGTAGCATAAATTCTGTTCCAAAACCAGCAGAATACTGATCCGTTTGATGTTTTACCATTCTATAATGTCGTTGGGACTGTCATAAACAGTATGCAATAAGTTATAATTCTTCGTTCTCAATCACAAGGCGTGTTCATTTGTTCATTAAAATTCTGAGTTTCACTGACCTGACAAAAGTTTTAGAGGGCACATGGTTTGGCAATATAAGAAGAGAAATCTCAGGAATAAAATTCTCCTAAATTCACTGATTGAAATTTATATTCCGTTTAGAACACATATGGACTCGAGACCTGGTTTATTGAGGTCATACCAGGTGATTATACTTGGATAATTGCTAAACATGGAAGCCTGTGGATTTAATATATATAGCAACTCACGGGTTAATTAGCCATATAATGCATTCTGTAAAATCATGTAATATTAAAACTTCTATAAATATTACAGAACCACAAAAAAACATGACATAGAACAATAGTCAATTGGTCTTGCAAATCACAAGAATAATCATGACATTTTGAATGGATTCTAAAATATTTTGGAAAATATTTTTTTCATATTCTAACCATACACAATTTTTTAACATTTAGATCTAATAAATTTATAACTGTTAAAAGTACTTTTACTGAAGTATTTTTTTTTTTGGAAAAAAGTATTTGTACTTGCACTAATGATGTAAAGAAGTACTTGTACTTTAGTATTTTACAATGTCCTTGACCCAAACCCCACTTCAGACTAAAGTTAAGAGAGGCTAGCACTACAGTAATTGGTGTATTGGTGTGGGTAGATGAACTGTGTATGAAGAAACCTCTTGAGGAATGAGCACCAATGTGGATTTTATGATTTCTATAACAGAATGAATACTGACTCAGATTCCCATCGATTTCAGGTCCTGGTCTGATCACATCAAAGCCAGATCCACCTGAATCTCCTGAATCTACTACTGAGACAATCCAGTCTACAGAGAATGCAAAACTTATTGTCACCACAAGCCAAGAAGCCATTATATCTACTCAACATCAAGCATTTACCACTCCTACAATACCTTCTCTTAGCACACTGTCTGACATTACTGTCATGGACATGACTTCAAAAGAAATGTCAACTTTAGAGCTACAACCTCCACCAAGCAGAGAGATTTCCACTGAAGACAATATTATGTCAACATTATCTCATGATTTAATGTCCAATAGTGCTGCAACCATTGTAACTACAACTGGCTTGGATCAGATTAGTGATATAACCACCACAGGTTATGTAGACATGTCATTTACAGATACACAACCCCCAACCCAAGTTCATAAAAGCATGGTTACAGATGAGCATTCCACAGAACCAATAAGTGGAAAAATCACAAACTTTGACAGAACCACAACAGGTGAAATTATAACCACCTCAGAAACACTGGCAACAGAAGATATACTTTTTACAACAAATCGAGTACAAGAGGTCACAACTGAAATGTATGCTACATCAGAATTACAGGATGCATCATCAACCAAAATGAACACTCATGATTCATCAGAACCAGTGTCAACAATACTTGATAAAACTACGGAATCACTGATTGCAAGTGGGGTTTCTTCCAAATCAGAATCATCACTGTTAGTCTCTACAACAGGCACACTAGAAACAACACATGCCAAGTCAACGCATGGAGAATCTACTTCAAATGGTGATGTCGCATTTTCATCAGCTGAATCAACATCAGAGATCTGGACTAAATCTTTCACTGCTGAATCCATATCCAGAATTTTCACAAACACTCCAAAGAATGAACAGCACCAGGAAACAGAGGTTAATGATGATGAAGGAAATGATCTAGGAGTTACAGTCGGTGTTCCCATGGCCCTTTTGTTAGCAGTTACCGGTGCTTCAATTATCATACTTGCTGCAATACTGAAGAGAAAGAAGAAACAAAATAAAATAGAAGATTCAACTGTGAGCTTGCAGAGAAATGCTGACTCAGACATCAGTATTGCTGATCCAGACATGACTGCTGTTGAGATTTAAGTCTGGTGTTGCCACAGATATATGTGTGACTTGATACAAGTGATGGAATTTTCAAATTTGAGTAAAAGTGTAATAACATTTGAAAACTAAAACAAAAATGCTATTTTCATTATTTATAACACAATAACAATGGGATTTACGTGAACTACACAACATACTTTTAATTATTATTTTCAGCTGTGTATTTGCACTGGTTTAACTTTATATTAGAGCTTTTTAAGATAAGTTGATAATGTTTCAGTTTCTTTGGTCTGTCTTGGTATACAAAGAAAAAATGCAACAAAGTTTTACATTTATACGTAAGTTAATGTATCTGTTTTTCCATAAAATAAAGTTTTTTGCTGGACCTCATGTACCATACATTCTGTCTTGTAAAACCATCCAGACTACTGACCTGTTTGATATTTGCAATTCTATAATTTCACGGAGACTGTCACAAATAGTATAAATTATAATTATTCTGGGCTGGTTTTCAATAAAATTGATCAGTGAAGATCAGATCAAATTTGAGCACTAATGATTAATTTATGATCAGATTTTTTGATAAGCTCAAATTGGTAATTATGAAACATTTGATCTGATTTTTCAAATTTTGGATTATCTTTGATCCATGTGCTCTGATGGATTAGCTTATGGATCAAAAATAGCTGATAGAAGATTTCATAGGGAAGAAGATAAATGTTTTAATCAGCCATTACAGAGGTAGGGGATACTTCATGATTGAATAAACCCTATAAATTTCCAAAGTGTTTGAGAACTGTTTTCAAAATTGTGAGAAGCAACTAAAAAATAGCATCAGAGATGCCCGTACCCCACAGCCTGGGGAAATAGTTTTGAAAACCATGAGATATAGAAGTAGTGAAACTGTACAAGATTTTTACCCCACAGCCCTTAAGGGCTGTCAGGGTATTGTTTTCACCCATGGTGTCCGGATGGGTGGGTGGGCGGGCGGCGGGAAATAGTTTGTCCGGGCTGTATCTCAGAAACCCTAAGGTGTAGGAAGTTCATACTTGGCAGGGACATTGGTTGGGAGTGTAGGTGTGCAACGTCATGGTCTGACCTTGATTTGACCTTTGACCTTGCCGTAGTGACCTTGAGTTTGAAAATCTTGTCCAGGCTATATCTCAGCAACCATAAGGTGTAGGAAGTTGATACTTGGCAGGGACATTAGTTAGGGGTTGTAGGTGTGCAACGTTATGGTCTGACCTTGATTTGACCTTGCTGTAGTGACCTTGACCTATAAAATCTTGTCCGGGCTATATCTCGGAAACCGTAAGGTGTAGGAAGTTGATACTTGGTAGGGACATTGGTTAGGGGGTGTAGGTGTGCAACGTCATGGTCTGACCTTGATTTGACTTTTGACCTTACCGTAGTGACCTTGTCCTATAAAATCTTGTCCGGGCTATATTTTGGAAACTGTAAGGTGTAGGAAGCTGATACTTGGTGAGGACATTGATTGGGGGTAGTAGGTGTGCAACGTCATGGTGTGACCTTGATTTGACTTTTGACCTTGCTGTAGTGAATTTGACCTATAAAACCTGTTCCGGGCTATATCTTGGAAACCGTAAGGTGTAGGAAGTTGATACTTGGTAGGGACATTGGTTAGGGGGTAGGTGTGCTACGTCATAGTGTGACCTTGATTTGACCTTTGACCTTGCTGTAGTGACCTTGACCTATAAAATCTTGTCCGGGCTATATTTCGGAAACTGTAAGGTGTAGGAAGCTGATACTTGGTGAGGACATTGATTGGGGGTAGTAGGTGTGCAACGTCATGGTGTGACCTTGATTTGACTTTTGACCTTGCTGTAGTGAATTTGACCTATAAAACCTGTTCCGGGCTATATCTTGGAAACCGTAAGGTGTAGGAAGTTGATACTTGGTAGGGACATTGGTTAGGGGGTAGGTGTGCCACGTCATGGTGTGACACTGATTGACCTTTGACCTTACTGTATTGACCTTTAAAATCTTGTTGCACCTTTGGGTCTGTCTGTTGATGCTGATTAAGCACTCTTAAAGTCATATTAGAATTCATTAGAATTTCCTTCTGCAAGTTCCCATTGTAACAGATGGAATTTCATCAACTGAGCCACAGGCTTTTCTCCAACACCACACATAAGCATTCACTGAATGTATTGCCACTTCTGTATGCATGGGTAATATTCAAAACATCCAAACCATAATTCGGCCATTTTTGGTCTACTGATAAGTGCTGTCATTTTATGATTGAATTGTTTTGTTTTAATACTTCATCTTTACATACCTTTCTTTTCCTTATATCTTATTTTCTCTACTTAAGCATTATTTGGACCTTAATATAACCGACACTGCTCTGAAAGTATCTTGAACTTTGTACTGTTATACTACTTCTATATCTCATGGTGTTGAAAAATATTTCCCCAGGCTGTGGGGTATGGGCATCTCTGATGCTATTTTTCAGAAATATTGCCCTGACAAAATTTAAAAATTCAAGGTCACTATGGCAAGGTCAAAGGTCATATCAAGTTCACAACACGACATTGCACACCAACAACCCCAACCAATGTCCCTACAAACCATCAACTTCCTACACCTTACGGTTGCCAAGATATAGCCGGACAAAACATTATAGGCCAAGGTAACTATGGCAAGGTCACAGGTCAAATCAAGCTGACATCATGTTGCACACCCAGAAACCCTAACCAATTTCCCTACCAAGTATCAACTTCCTCCACCTTACAGTTTCCGAGATATAGCTCAAACAAGATTTTTATAGGTCAAATCAAGGTCACACCATCAATCTGCACACCTACTCCCGCTAACCAATGTCCCTACCAAGTTTCCACTTCCTACACTTAACAATTTCCGAGATACATCCCGCACAAACTTTTTCCTGCCAAATGACCACCCAGACACCATGATCCATCGTTTGCTAACAGCTATTCTAATTTTGATCTGATCTTGACCTGATCTTAATTCATGTTAGTGAATACCACCCATTTTCAACCACCACATATGATGACTTGCTCATTCTCATATTCTAATAATAGAGTTTCATAGATCTGACAAAGTTTAACAGAACATATGGTTTGGCATTATAAGGGGAGAAAATCACAAGTAAAATTCTTCCAATTCTCTGATTAAAATTCATGTTCAATTTTTTTTTAAAAAGATGAACTGGAAACATGGTCAATTGAGGCAATATATATGATTATACTTAGATAATTTCTTAACATGTGCAGTCTGTTAAATTTGTAAATATTCATAGAAACTGAGGAGTTAGATAGTCCTATAATATCCAATATTAATGCTAGTTTGATTCGCATTTTGGGACAGTAAAACATAAAATGGATCAATAGTCAATTGGTCCCATGGATCTTAATTTACAGTTCCCAAGCCACTTTGAATGGTTTTAAAATATTTTGGGATAATAAATGAATTCTTACCATAAAAAACTAGATATTGCGTCTTGATGCAGTGTATCCCTGGACGGGACATGGTTGAAGCATGACATACAGAGTATTATGTTAACACACATGATTTCCTACAAGTTGTCTTCACAACTGAAAAAGCTATGACCTATTATAAGTGAGACACCGGTCACTATACATATCAGGGACTAAATGCGACTTACAAGAAGGGGTCAAATCTCAAATCTGACCCCACCACAAGAATTGGGGCACATGGTTTCCTGTAAGTTGTCTTGACATCCCAAACCTTTATGCCAAATTATAAGTTGCGACCAATAATAAGGGACATATAAGTCATTATAAGTATCAAGGACCATGTTCAACCTTAAAATAGGGGGGTCGAAGGTGAAATCTGAACCAACCCAAAAATTTGGGGCACATGATTTCGTATAAGTCCTCTTCACATCCAAACCTCTACAACCAAACAATAAGGGAGATATACACCATTCTAGGTATCAAGGACCACATCCGACCTTCAAAGGAGGGCTCCAAGGTCAAATCTGACATCACCAAAAGATTTGGGGCACATGATTTCCTATAAGTTGTCTTCATATCCAAAACCTCCACGAGTAAAAGTAAGGTAGATATAGGCCATTAGAGGTATCAAGGACCACATTCGACCTTGAAGAAGGGGCCCAAGGTCAAATGTGACCCCACAATAAGATTCAGGGCAGATGATTTCCCATAAATCATCTTTGCCACCACCACTATGACCAATAATAAGGGAGATAAAGGCCATTATAAGTATGAAGGCCCACATTCCACCTTGAAGGAGGGATCTAAGGTCTAATCTGACCCCACCAAAAGATTTGGGGCACATGATTTCCTATAAGTTGTCTTCACATCCAAAACCTCTATGACCAATAATAGGGGAGATATAGTCCATCATAGGTATCAAGTAGCACATTCGACCTTCAAGGAGGAGGGATCCAAGGTCAAATCTGACCCAACCAAAAGATTCGGGGCACATGATTTCCTATAAGTTGTCTTCACATCTAAAACCTCTATAACAAACAATAAGGGAGATATAGACCATTAGAGGTATCAAAGACCACATTCGACCTTGAAGGAGGGATCTAAGGTCAAATCTGAAACCAGCAAAAGATTCTGGGTGCATGATTTCCTATAAGTTGTCTTCACATCCAAAACTCTATGACCAATAATAAAGGAGATATAGGCTCCTTTAAGTTTGGTCACCTCAGATTTTCAAATTCGTTGCCATAGCAACCAACCCAGTTGAACAAACTGGACCGAAATGTTAGCCAGACAAGATTTCATAGCAGGGAAGATATCCTCAACCTTGGTAAGGATTTGTCATAATATGTATGAAGAACCACATTTGACCTTGAAGGAGAGGTCCAAGGTCAAGTATGAAACCAGCAAAAGATTCGGGGCACATGATTTCCTATAAGTTGTCTTCACATCCAAAACCTCTACGACCAATAATAAGGGAGATATAGGCTCCTTTAAGTTTGGTCACCTCAGATTTTCAAATTTGTTGCCATAGCAACCAACCAAATTGACCAAACTGGACCAAATGTTAGCCAGGCAAGATTTCATAGCAGGGAAGATATCTTGAAACCTTGGTAAGGATAGGTGCAACAGATTTCCAGCTATAAGTGATTTACTCAATGGTGAACTATCAAGGTAGATATTACTCAGTTAGCTATGGACCTACAGCTCTGAAAATTTGCCATGACACTTTGCATCAAAAATAGCCAGCCTCGGCAGGCAAGAACCCAGCCAGCAGGTACAGCTAAATGGCCAACAACATTGAGACTTGGGAAAATCTTAGGAACAATTTCTGTTGTAAGAAGTATAGAGAATCCATGAGATATTCTACAAACGATTCACAGGCCATGATTTCTTAAAAGTAGTTTTCATATTTTGAAGCTCAAGAAACAATTATAAGGCAGATATAAGGCCTTTTTGATATGATGACCCTCCTATTTGGCATTAAAGATGTGTTATGGTGGCCATTTTGTTTCTAACATAAGGACACAAATGCTCTCTGGCAAGCTTTCCTATCCATTAACATTCTGTGCAAATCTGATGAAGCTAGCTGCAATATTTTAGGTTACAGAAAACATTAAACATTTTAGAACTAACTTAAAGACCCGAAAATTTGAAAGTGTTGCCATGGCAACAGTTGCTGCTGGATACCCCCCAAAACCTAAGCTGTAGATCCTCTTGGGGTAAACATATCCTGAAAATTTGGTGAAAATCCATGCAGCGGTTTTGGAGAAAATAGCTGAGCAACATATTTTACCAAAATGCAGTCATTTTTGAGTTATAAGCACTTTACTCAAAGTAGCTACAAGTACTATTACTCACTTAGCTATGGATCTATGCCATACATAATCTCCTGTCCAGCAGGCCATCTAGAGATAATCAACATTAGCCAGTAAGTTATACAGCCAATAATAAAGGAGGTATATGGCCTCACAGTCTTATATAGGCATATATATGCAGTAAAAGGTACCATTTGAATCATTTTAGCAGGTCTAAGGTGACCTTGAAAACAATAGCCAAGGTCAACAAACTGGATGCTGGTACTCCATTATGTACTGAACCTCCAAAGCCATTTCCAATAGTTTCCATGCAATATAGTCAGCATTAAGTCTAAAAATATCTCCAAAAAGGCCAAAAATGGCCTCGGTCAGGTACTTTGGCAGTTTGTGGATGACCTTCAGTGAACAGCTTCAAAGTCAAATTTCTGCATGCTTACAGAGGACATATATATGTATTATATGTACCAGCCATAGGATGATCTAACTTTCTGTATATGAGAACTGGGCCAAAATGTGAAAAAGTGGCCAAAATCTGACCTTTAAGAGGCCACCAGTGACCTTGAAATTGAAGGTCAAAGTCACAAAACAATAGCATTCATAGCATTGCCCATATATACCCACATACCAAATTTGAAAGGTCTAACTAAAATATTTTTTAAGTTATCGCGTCCGAAAGGAAGTCTCTCCGCTGGCTGCAGCGTGACCGTACTGAATCCTAAGTATCCCCGACTTTCGTCTGGGGATACATTTATATATCATTTAATAAATTTATAACTGTCAAAGTACTTGTAGTTAAATATTTTATGGAAAAAGTATTTGTGCTTACACTTATGACTTTGAAGATTACTTGTATTTTTAAGTACTTCACAAAGTACTTGACCCCAAACCCGACTTGAGACAAAGTTAATATTGCCTAAAAAATGAAGATGTGAATCAATAGAGTAGGTGCGTATGAATAAACATCTGAGGAATGAGCACCAATTTTGATTTTATGATTTCTATAACAGTATCAATACTGTTCTCATTAATTTCAGGGATTGTTTTGATCACACCAAAGCCAGATCCACCTGAATCTACTGCTGAAACAATCCAATCTACAGAGAATGCAAAAATTATTGTTACCACAAGCCAAGAAGTCATTATATCTTCTCAAAATCAAGCATTTACCACACCTACAATAATTTGGCCTAGAACGCTGTCTGACATTGCAGTCATGGACATTATGACTTCGAGGGAAATAATGTCAATTTCTGAACTACAAACTCCACCAAGTGAAGAGATTTCCACTGGAGGCAATATGATGTCAACACTGTCTCATGATAAAATTTCCAAAAGTCCTGCAACCATTGTAACTACAACTGACTTGAACGAGGTTAGTGAGAAAACTACTACACAGTATGTGGACTTCTCGTCTGCAGACACACAACTCCCAACACATGATCACAGTGGCATGGTTACAAATGAGTACAGCACAGATTCAACAGGAGGAACAATCACAAACCTCGACAGAACCACAACACCTGTAGGAGAAATTTTAACTGCCTCAAAAACAGAAGAAACAGAGGATATACTTATTTCAACAAACCGAGCACAAGAGGTCACATCTAAAATATATGCTACATCAGAATTACAGGATGTATCATCGGCCAAAATAAATACTCCTGATTCATCAGAACCAATGTCAGTAATACTTGATAAAACTACTGAATCACTGATTGCAAATGGGGTCTCATCCAAATCAGAATCATCACACTCTGAGTCAACCCATGCAGAATCTACCTCAAATGGTGGGGTCAAGTTTTCATCAACTGAATCAACATCAGAGATCTGGACTGAATCTTTCACTGGTGAATCCTTATCCAGCATTTTGACAAACACTGCAAAGAATGAACAGCACCAAGAAACAGAGGTTAATGATGATGAAGGAAATGATCTAGGAGTTACAGTCGGTGTTCCCATGGCCCTTTTGTTAGCAGCTACCGGTGCTTCAATTATCATACTTGCTGCAATACTGAAGAGAAAGAAGAAACAAAATAAAATAGAAGATTCAACTGTCAGCTTGCAGAGAGATGCTGACTCAGACACCAGTATTGCTGATCCAGACATGACTGCTGTTGAGATTTAATTTTGGTGTTACTACAGATATATTTATGTGACTTCATAAGAGTACTGGAACTTTTAAATTTAAGTACAAGTGTTATGTACATTGGGAAACTAATAAGAAAATGCAATTTTTTCATTATTCATAAATATATGACCCAATATTATTGTGAATGTTTACACATTTTATGGTCCTCTAGCAATAAAGGATGAGGTTTGAGTACTGTATCGGTGAATAAATCACAAACTTCTGGACAGAATAATAGGCTTCGCAGTGTCGATTCTAGAAATTTTGAAATGTGTTGGCAGTTCCACTGCATCTCCGAAAAATGTGAGGGCTTGGTCAATAAACATGGGAACTTGTACCTCCGCCAAAGAGGGATTAATTACACAAATGCTACTGTATGGATCTTTGTGAAAAAAATAGAAGTTGGAACCTGATCCAACTTAGATCCCATTTGTTACTTATCTGCTTTGATAAAAAAATTTCAAAGACCTGGGGCCGTATTCTATAACAATACTTTTCCAGCAATATTTTTTAAAAATATATTTTATTTAAATATATTTTTGAAGCGCCTCGATGAAAGATCAAATGCTTTAAACTCGGGAATTCATGGCCGTAGCACCCAAGTCATTAATATTCATGAGAAGGCATAGATTTCCATTGGGGTTATCTAGCAATATTTTATAAAATGGAAGCCTCAACGAAGATATAACACTTTAAACTCAACAACACACAGCCATAGCACCCAACTCATTAATATTCATGAGAAGATATGAGGTAACAGACATACTGTATGAACTGGTTCAACAGTATTGTTGTTAGTATCTTATGTTTGCATCATCCACTTTCAAACTGTAGTATCCGTTTTGTTTTCATATGAAATAACATTTTTCACTGAAAAAACGACCAAATATAGCCTTCATGATGATAAAATTAAAGGATTCTCGTGAATCGATCAGTGCCCCTCCATTTTGTAAACATGCGGGATTGCGTCTTCTACCGAACGCGCCGGATATACCGAATTGCGGGTTAGTACTAAAACTCGCGGGATATCACGTATCCCGCGCTCTAGAAGCATCACTGGGCTTCGTCCATTATTCTGCCCGGAAATTTGTGATTTATTCACTGATACAGTACTCAAACCAAGTCCTTTATTGCTGTTATAAAGACCAGTATGATTTTAACACCAAGACTTCTATTTATTCAGTCAATAAATGTACTTGTTGTAGGAATTATATCTTTGCTGAATTACAGCCATTTCGACTACTTTTACAATATCATATCCCTCGCATTATAATGTACGCTAGTAACGATGTGCAGCAACGAGTTTTCATTTACTGCGCATTTCCGGTCTTTCTAATGTTTAACATTTTTTTCCTAGAGATTAAAGAGGAAAGCAGCATCTGGTATAATATAGATAGATGTAGATTTCAGTCAAGTGTGTCAACAATCCTTCCATTATGGTCTGATAAAAACTGAACGTACGACTTAAAATTAATTCAAACGTGAAAATAACAAGATTCCCTGGGTAACTTCATGGTATATGTATATATGCAAATGTGCACCAGCTGTGGGTGTAGGTTTTGCACACATTTTTCACGTTTTTGATGTAACTTAATGTAGATATGGCAATTTCATCCTCATTCCACAACTTCCTAGTTGGCTGTTCAATTCTAAAATGTCTTCACCATTGTGGTCAGTTCAGAGAGACAAATTGATTTTGATATCAAGAAACACAAAATATCTGCTAAAATATATGTACAAGGCCTGCATGCAGAAATCGTTACTGATCAAAAATTCACAGAAATCATACATGAATGTGATTGTGATGTACAGTAAAAGACTAATTTCTTTAGTGTTTGATCATTTACTGCAAACTGTATTTTACATCGGAACATTTGGATGTAGACTAATCTGAATAACCTGAATGAGCAAGAACAAATCAAAGAATATTTGTCCACAATCTGATTCCTCCACATGGAAAAAACAGAATTAAGTCACACGAGTTGATCAGAGCCATATCTTTTGAAACTAGTTACACATATTTACAAAACTACACACAACAAAACTTAGACAGCAAACAGGTTCCAACTACTGGTTCCATAAAGAAAAGAAATCTACACAAAAACACAGGGAAAATAAACTTTGCTGGAAAGACGACTCAGCACATACACCAAACTACTAGTTCAGGCTTTTGCAGCCAGATTAAGTTTCACCCTGGGACTGCAATAATTGCCTTTATTCTTACTAGTTTTCCTACATGCAATATCTGTTAATGCACAAAACTGACTCATTATCTATGTGATGGGTCACACAGGAGGCTTTCAAACATGTAAAATACAGAGCCAAAAAGAGGGTACATGGTTTGATTTAGACCTGGACTCGATCTGACATATAGGTACTTTTACAACAGGAAATGTCACAGCAGTAAAAGGGATAATAATTGTCTTTATAAAAGTATGAAGAAAATAATGCAAGATAGTAAAGAAAATACAAAGTATAGAGTAAGAAATCTAAAATTCACCAGGAATCTAAAATTCGCCACCTCTAAAACCTTAGTTAATTTTATAAAGAAAATGATTTTTTTGTGTTAAAATTGGTATTTTTAAATTTAGAAAGCTTTAATTTACTATACATCTCTCAGTCTCATCTCAATTCATTTATTTTATTAGTATTTCCACATGTGGCGAATTTCAGATATGTGGCGAATTTTAGATTTCTTACTCTAACTTGTCATCAGTAACATAATCTTTGTAGGAATAGTCAACAACACTTTACGATCTACAGTTAACACAATGTGACCCATTCTTACTTCTATAAATAATGCTTACAAATATTTTAATATAATTAAAACTTACAAACTTACGACAGGAACCTCCTCAATTTAAAGAAACTGACATTCTTTTGATCTGCTGTCAGTGATATTGCCAATAAACCTTAATGCTTTTAAACATTTTCCATTATATATCTGTAATAATATATGTATTGACTAGAACATAATTAGAGTGATATACACTTCTGTAATATCATTGATTTCAGATTCTACAGTGCTGTAACCTATCAAAAATAAATTTTGTTGATAGTAAAGAAGTCTTTGTTTGACCGATGAAATCTACCCTCAGTGCTTGTTACTCTGCCTTCTTTTCTTGTGGTGGCTTTTCATACATTGTGCTTTTCTTTTCACACTTTGCATGGTCATCTAATAAAACAGGGAACATTCCATTAAAATCTCAGATACTGAGCTGGTGCAGCAAACATTGACTACATTAACTTATAAGCACTAAATTTTTCCCAATTATAAGTTGTTTTTCTTATTACATGCATGTACACATTAACATTACAAACAGCTTCTTTACTCCAGATATTTTGATCAAAACAGCTGAAATTAAGCCAATCTGGGCTATATAATAAGATTACTAAATTTATCAACCTACTTGAGGCAAATATTCAACATGACTAATTATTTTCCTTTCTAGACTGTCTGCATATGATTTCCTATGACCTACCAATACATTCAAAACTTCTAAAAGCAACTAGAGATTGCGTCTCGACGCAGTGTATCCCCGGACGGGACATAGTTAAGGCGTGAATATGTCGGTCTTGAGCCTGTTTCCTGGAGCACCAGGTCAGGATTCTCCATAGTACCAGATTAATCCCAAAAGCTAATCACTAGTTCTTTCACTTATATCTGTCTTTAAAAATTACATTTCATGGATCCAGAAGATCCATATAGTGATCCGGATCACTTCCAAAATTCAATCATTTAATCCTTTTACCTTTTCAGACATATTCTAAAAATTTCATCAAAATCCATCCATAAGTTTTTTAGTTATCTTGTACACAAACACATCTGGCAGCCTGGATCCACATGATCCAGACAGTGATCCAGATTACTCCCAAAAACTAATCACTTGTTCTTTGTCCCATTTAAGACATTTCCTGAAAATTTCATAAAAATCCATCCATGACTTTTTGAGCTATTTGTCTTTAAAAATTACATTTCTTGGATCCAGAAGATCCAGATAGTGGTCCAGATCACTCGCAAAATTGAATCATTTCTTCCTTTTACCACTTCTTCCTTTTACCATTTGTAACATATCCTAAAAATATCAAAGTCCATCCCAAGATTATGTGGCAGCCTGGATCCAGATGATCCAGATCACTCCAAAAATTTAATCACTTGTTCCTTGTACCATTTAGGCCATTTGTTGAAACAATCCATCCATAACTTTTTCCGGTATCTGTCTTGAAAAATTACATTTCATGGATCCAGAAGATCCATATAGTGATCCGGATCACTTCCAAAATTCAATCATTTCATCCTTTTCAGACATATCCTGAAAATTTCATCAAAATCTGTCCATAACTGTTTGATTTATCTTGTACATAAACACATCTGGCAGCCTGGATCCAGATGATCCAGATCATTCCCAAAATCTGATCACTTGTTCCTTGTCCCATTTAGGACATTTCCTGAAAATTTCATCAAAATCCACCCATGACTTTTTGAGCTATTTGTCTTTAAAATTATATTTCATGGATCCAGAAGATCCAGATAGTGGTCCAGATCACTCGCAAAATTGAATCATTTCTTCCTTTTACCACTTCTTCCTTTTACCATTTCTAACATATCCTAAAAATATCATCAAAATTCATCCTAAAATTCTGTTGCAGCCTGGATCCAGATGATCCAGATCACTCCAAAAATGTAATCACTTGTTCCTTGTACCATTTAGGTCATTTGTTGAAAATGTCATCACAATCCATCCATAACTTTTTGAGGTATCTGTCTTAAAAAATTACATTTCATGGATCCAGAAGATCCATATAGTGATCCGGATCACTTCCAAAATTCAGCCACTTAATCCTTTTACCTTTTCAGACGTATCCCGAAAATTTCATCAAAATCCGTCCATAAGTTTTTCAGCTACATTGTACACAAACACATCTGGCAGCCTGGATCCAGATGATCCAGACAGTGATCCAGATCACTCCCAAAATCTAATCACTTGTTCCTCGCACCATTTAGGTCATTTGCTGAAAATGTCATCACAATCCATCCATAACTTTTTGAGGTATCTGTCTTTAAAAATTAAATTTCATGGATCCAGAAGATCCAGACAGTGATCCGGATCACTCCCAAAATTTAATCATATCTTCCTTTTACCATTTTGGACATGTCCTGAAAATTTTATCAAAATCCATCTGTCAGTTTTTGAGTTATCTTGTTCACAAACAAACAAACAAATAGAGGGCCAAAAATGACCCTCGGTCAGGTACTTTGGCGGTCAGTGGATGACCTTCAATGAAGAGCTTCAAGGTCAAATTTCTGCATGCTTACAGAGGACATATAGATGTATTATATATACCAGCCATAGGATGATCTGACTTTCTGTATACGAGAACTGGGCCAAAAAGTGAAAAAATGGCCAAAATCTGACCTTTAAGAGGACACCAGTGACCTTGAGATTGAAGGTCAAGGTCACAAAACAATAGCGTTTGTGGCATTGCCCATATATACCCACATACCAAATTTGAAAGTTCTAACTAAAATACTTTTTAAGTTATCGTGTCCAAAAGGAAATCTCTGCGGCGGCGTGACCGTACTGAATCCGAAGTATCCCCGACTTTCGTCCAGGGATACAATAATGAAACAGATATAAGCCAAAACCTTAAAATCTGATATTGTATGACCCCAGTTTGACCGATGGGGGGTGGGGGTAGGGGGTAAATCCGAGCGTTTTTTTAGACTCTCTGCATATGGCTTCCTCCCAATACATTCCATGGTTCTAAATGCAACAGATAAGGAGATACTAGAGGGGTTCTGATGAATTTAAGCTTTCTGAATACTAGCCGGTATAAAAATGCTCCTAAAATGGTCAATTATACTCCAATCACTCCCAAAATCTAATCAGCTCGTGATTTTGATAGTACTGACATATACTTAAAACAAGAGCACTCAGAGAGCACAGACCTCCGCCAAAGGAGCACATATCCTGAAAATTTCATCAAAATCCATCCACAACTTTTTGAGTTATCGGTCTTTAAAACTTAAATTTCATGGATCCAGAAGATCCAGATAGTGACCTGGATCACTCCCAAAATTGAATCATTTCTTCCTTTTACCTTTTCAGACATATCCTGAAAATTTCATCAAACTCCGTCCATAAGTTTTTGAGTTATCTTGTTCACAAACAAACTCACAAACCCACAAACAAACCCAGGCAAAAACATAACTTCCTTGGCGGAGGTAATAGCATCTTCCTACAGTAAGTAGTTTTGGCTGAGCAGCGATGACAGGCAGGTGTACCCCAAAAAAAACACTTATTTTTTATCATGTGACCTTGATCAGGTCAAACGTAAATTATAAGCATGTGGAAAAATTTTCCAACATATAAGGTATGTAAGTGCAAAAAAATTGTTACAATCTGCCCACTAATGAGGGAGATATTCAAGGAAGGCAATAATGGGGCGGTGAAACTGCGCATGAAAACAAATAAGGGATGCATAATTATGTAGTTCCGATGATGGCCTGATTATTTAAAACATATACTGCAACTCAACACATATTTCTAGATAACTGATAAATTTGATTGAAAATTGGGTTAATAAGGTTATGAGGATCATTCATTCACCACCACTTGAAAATGAATTATAATAATTTACAATATACCCCTTAAGGCTTTCGCTTCACGAGTCTTGACTTGCAGATATACAATGAAACGACAGCCAAGTAGTAGTCCAAAGACTAAAGCTGGAGTCATCTTCTCCATGCCATCTTTCAGTGCCCAGTGTGTGTAAACTGCCCCACACATCAGCACAAACAACACCATGTTAGCCACCTGTTTCAGACGTCCTAAAATGTAATACACAATAACAGTCAAGAATAGGTCCCTTAAAAGAGGGATGGCTCATTGGAGAACACTCTATTGAACCAATATTACCAATTTACCATGACCCAATGTTCTGCATGTAAGTGGGATGAAAATCTTGACACCAACTTATCAAATATATGAAATTCTGTGACCACAGAAAAGTGAGAATATTAGGAGTGAAACTAAATCTTCTAAAACTAAATTGGCATTCCGCTTAAGCTAGCCTGGAATTATGGCTGCATTTGCATAAAAGGCACTTGGAGTAAAATGTAAAAAATATAAATTAAGAAAATAAGCAATTCTCACCTGGAATGAAAGCAAGGATACAACCAGTAACGACTTCCACTGTTCCAATAACTTTTCTGTACATATGTGCATTGGGTGACCAACCAGTGATTGACACAAATGGAAAAACTTTGGCACTTCGAATGAACACTTTCCTCTGAAACACATATTAAAATGACACACAGAGAAACACGACTAATATCACTTACCAGTTCTTAATGTAAACATGTATGCTTATAATATAGAGAACAGAAGTTTCAGACTAAAAACTTAAAGGACTTGGCCAAAAAATAAACTTGGGCTGCAACATCAAATAATTTTTTTATTATTAGTTGCACTTAAATGAACACAGAATACATAGCACACAGTTTTTCTTGCATTACCATTGCCCACAGTATTAACTTCAGTCTTCTGATAAGGAACAGGAATTTATTTATTGATGCAACACAAATTGGTCCTAGCAAAGATTTGGGCAAAAAGAATTATACCACTACAATTCGGAATTGTCATTACTCCCTGACAATCCAAGAGTTTTTGTCATGTGCTACAAAATTCAAATGACATCAAACCAAGAATATCATTCACACTGTTGTTCAGGTTAGCCATCACAGAGGACTAGAGGAACCAGTTGCTGAGAAGGTAAGGGCATACTTCAAACCCCAATTAAAAACATCTGTTTCAGATTAGAAAAATAGCATTAGAGATGCCAGTACCCCACAGCATGGGGAAATAGTTTTCAATACCATGAGATATAGAAGTAGTGAAACAGTACAAAGATTGGGATACTTTCAGAGCAGTGTCAGTTATATAAAGGTCCAAATAGTGTTTAAGTGGAGAAAATAGCGTATAAGAACATGAAAATGTATGTAAAATAAAGTATTATAACAAGATAATTCATCAGCAAGATGACAGAATTAATCACTAAACTAAAAATACGAAGCTGTAAAACTTATTAATTGGAGTACAACTGTGAACGGAAATAGCACAATTATGTAAAAGTACACATCTTTGTCATAAGAGAAACATGTCAAATATGGAAGGTGAACAGACTTTGGAAGAGCAAAGTTAAAGGTCACACCATGATGATGCACACTTACAAACTGTAACCAATGTCCCTACCAAGTGTCAACCTACACCTTACGGAATCCAATAAATGACCTGGACAAGATTTTCAAACTCATGGTCACTACAACAAGGTTAAAGGTCAAATCAGGATCACATGATGATGTTGCAAAAACTAAAACCCCTAAGGAATGTCCCTACCAAGCACCAACTTCCTACACCTTACAATTTCTGAGATATAGTCCGGACAAGATTTTATAGGTCACGGTCACCATGGCAAGCTCAAATCAAGGTCACACCATGACAATGCACACCTACAAACCCCAATGACCCTACCACGTATCAACTTACTACACCTTACGGTGTCGAGATATAGCCCAAACAATATTTTATGGGTCAAGGTCATAAGATTTTATAAGTCAAAGTCACCACCATGCCGTTGCACACCTACACCCCTTAACCAATGTCCCTACCAAGTATCAACTTCCTACACCTTACGGTTTCCAAGATATAGCCCGGACAAGATTTTATAGGTCAAGGTCATAAACAAATCCAAGCTGAAATCAAGGTCACACCATGACTTTATACACCTACAATTCCCAACTAATATCCCTATCCATAAGTATCAACTTCCTACATCTTACGGTTTCCAAGATATAGCCCAGACAAGATTTTCACACTCAAGGTCACTCTGGGAATGTCAAATGTCAAATTCAAGGTCACAGCATGACACTGCACACCTACACCCCCTAACCAATTTCCCTACCAAGTATCAACTCCCTAAACTTTACGGTTTCTGAAATACAGGTCGGACAAACTTTTCCCCCTACCCGTCCGCCCATCCGGACATGATGGGTGATGAACTTGGGTAGCTGTGTGAGCAGTATAGCATGCAAAAATGCACTAGTATTTTCAATGATAACCACATGTTAATAAATAAGTGCCATGGTAAGCGCCAAATTAAGAGTAACTAATAATAGGCTTTAATAGCAACAATAACAAATTAATCAGTAGTACACAGGTGGACACAAAAGATGAACAGACATGAAGATAATAGCATCAGAGATGCCCGTACCCCACAGCCTGGGGAAATAGTTTTCAACACCATGACATACAGAAGTAGTGAAACAGTACAAAGTCCGGGATACTTTTAGTCACTTATATAAAGGTCCAAATAATGTTTAATAGATAAAACAACATCTAAGAGGAAGAAAATGTATGTAAAGTACTAAAACATGACAATTCAATAGCAAGATGACAGCATTAATTGACAATTGACAGCATTGACAATTGACCGCATTAAAAACTAAAAAATATGAAGCTGTAAAATTTATTAATTGGAGAAAAGCTGTCAATGGAAATAGCATAATGATGTAAAAGTGCATATAATAATCAATTGCAGCAATCCATATATCTTTGTCATAAGAGAAAGATGTCTCAAATATGACGGCTGAGCACAATTTGGCAGAGCAAAAAGGTCACCCCATGATGCACACATACATTTACATACACCCCCTAACCAAAGTCCCTACCAAGCATCAACTTCCTACACCTTACGGTTTCCAAGATATAGCCTGGACAAGATTTTAAAGGTCAAGGTCACTACGGTGTGGTAAAACGTCAAATCAAGGTCACACCATGACGTTGCACACCTACAATCCTAAACCAATGTCCGTACCAAGTATCAACTTCTTGTACATTACAGTTTCCGAGATATCGTCAGGAGAAGATTTTATAGGTCAAGGTCACTATGGTAAGGTCAAAGGTCAAATCAAGGTCAGACCATGACATTGCACACCTACGCCCCTAACCAATGTCCCTACCAAGTATCAACTTCCAGTACGGTTTCTGAGATACATCCCATACAAACTTTTTTCCTAACATATTTCTTTGATCTATGATTCCGCCATTTTATAAACAAAGCACACTCACAGCATTTCTATTCACCTTTCTGATTGGTTTAAAATGGAGGCGTGTCATGACGACAGCCAGTAAAAAGCTAACATACAATCTAGTAAGGGATTAATGCCATTTCTTTTCTGGCATTTCATTGGTTAAAATAGTAAAATCTCATTTTGAATGTAAGGAAACAAAAGTCTTTTTATTTGAAATTTCTTCCATGACTAGTGTTTTTTTGAATGTAAATATCAGAGGTACAAATCGCTTCATTAGAGCATGAGACCCAACTCCACAGTAACGCTGTTTATTTGCTCCTTCTTTTGTAATATTTTTCTCTTCAAAATATGATTAAAAATTTAAGAAAAAAAAATCTGTTCTGCAGGATATAAATAAATATAAATTTCCATGCATTAAAACAAATTCAGATTGAAAGTTTATTTGTTATAAAGTTTTCAGCAATCGGAAATTTTAGTAACATGAAAACCCCATGGATCATCATACCTGGAATTATGTTTTGAATGTAAGGAGATGTAAGTCCTTTTAATTTAAACATCTTCTGTATTCCAGCATTTTGAACGTATGGAAGGTGCTTTTTTATTCATATATTGTTGGTTACTTATACATTGTAACATGCATTATGTTATAAAAATATTTTTAAAAATCGGTGACATAGATGACAATGTTTTTTCATTCATTTAGTATTGGTAACTAATAAATTCATACACAGTGGAATACACATTATAAAAATATATTAAAAATTGGTGACATTGATAGGTATGTTTTTTTCCATTTATTATTGGTAACTGGTATGAACTCTAGCGCACAACTTGTGTTTCTTTGCAGCTCCCGCATGTAGATCAAAACACTTTGTGGCCTTTTTTTTCTTCTTTTCACTGTCAATGATACTCTCAACAAGCTAGCCTAAAATTTGCAAATTTAATAAGTAAATTAAATTTTTATAAGTTAATACCCTATCCAATGGACAATTGCTAATCCGGTCGGCGTAGACCGGCCCGCCAAACAACAGAAAAAGCCGTTCTATATGAGTGCATAATGCACACACAAGCTGGTTGGTCCAACTGCGTTCTCGCAAGGTGACGTGTCGTACTTCCTTGTTTCCTAGACAACGTGACGTCATATCATCTTTTTCGTTGTCTAATCCTATGAAGGACCCCTTAGTAACTGATAGCGGGGCCAGAAGGGAGGGTCTTGTGTGTCCATTGGATAGGGTATTAACTTATAAAAATTTAATTTACTTATTAAATTTGCAATTTTATTGCGTTAATACATCCTATCCAATGGACAATTGCTGAATAACTACCGCTTGGACAGCGGGTAAGTTACTAGGGACTAAAGTGAACTCATAAACCAACTAACCAAAAAATTTCTGCCAGCCTGGGTCGACCTTGAGGTCAGGAAACCCTTAAGGCCATAGTCGGTAATGGAGGACCGGGTAACCGGTCTATACCAACTTGTCCCCCCCCCCCCTCCTGCTCTGAGATAGGGGAAGAGAGGGATGAGTTCAGTCCCATAAGAAGAAAATAAACCTCCCAAAGGAAGCACGTCAGAGTTTTTTTTGTTTTTTTTTATTTGCGTCTTAAATATATATACATTATTTACATATGTACAGAATCTCCTCTATTTCTAGGCTACTTGTGGATCTGCTGAGCAGCCACTACAGGTCCCAGGCGGTAGAGCTCTGAATCAGCCCAAGCCACATCTTTCAAATAAAATTGTGTGAAGGTATTATGTGATTTCCAGTGGCAGGCTGATAGGATCTGTGCTAAGGAGACTCCCGATTGGAAGGCTTTAGAAGCAGCAAAGGCCCTGACATCATGAACTTTGACCTGATGTAAGGTATGGGCCTCTTGATCAGAGAGCTCATAGCATAGGATCACAGTCTGTTTGATCCATGAGGAGATAGTGGCAGGTGAGATGTCTTTGTCAAAACCTTTCTTGAAGGAGACAAAAACCAACTCCTTATTCTGCCTGAGGTCTGAGGTCCTGTCCAAATAGTAGCGCAATGCCCTGACTGGACAAAGAGACCTGTCAGACTTGAGGGATCTATCCAGAGTTGGAGCCAGGGCTGGTATAACCACTGGGGCCACACTGCCCGGACCCTCTTTGGCCAGTTGATTCTTTGAAAGAAAACTGGGAGATGGGTACAGGGACACCTTCGACCAGTCAGATTGGTGTCTAATATTTTTGTTCTGCCAAGCATGAATCTCACTTCTACGCTTGCCCGACCCAACGGCTAAGAGGAAAACTGTTTGAAGGTCAAATGCTTCAGAGATGTCTCTTTAATAGGCTCAAAAGGAGCCTTTGTCAGCTGGTGCAAGACCAGGGATAGGTTCCAGGAGGGGATTCCCCTCCGACCTTTGGGTCTGTCTCTGTGGAAACTATCCAGGAGACGTGTGAGATTTTCGTTCTTGCTGATATTAATGGATGAATTTCCTAGTTTATTAGCAATAGCTGACATGTAACCATCAATGGTACTGGGCTGTAACTTCCTATCCTGAAAAAGGTACATAAGGAAGTCAGCTACTGATTTTACAGGGGGTGCCCTGAAGTCCACCTTATGAGAGATACACCACTTTGTAAAAATGGTCCACTTTGCCTCATAGACTGATCTGGTTGATCTCCTCTGAGGAGCCTCAATTCTTACTGCCACTGCCTCAGAGAACCCCTGCTCTTTGATTGCTGAGGCTCTAGGAGCCATGCATGGAGATTTAGGTTGGTCAGATTCCTGTGAGGCGTCTGCTTGAACGGCTGTGTCAGCAGATTGGGAAGATTGGGCAGACTCAGTGGAATTTGACTGGACATGGTCACTAGATCCCAGAACCAGGACATGTTTGGCCACCCTGGAGCAATCAGAATGAGCCTCCTGCATGGTTCGTTTTGTAGCTTTTCCACCACTTTGCCCAAGATGGCTGTCGGTGGGAAGGCATATGGGTCCAGATTTTCCCAGGACAGGCTGAGTGCATCTACTGCCCAAGCCTGAGGATCTGGCACTGGTGATACAAACTGTGTTAATTTGTTGTATCTTGTTGCAAACAGATCTATCTGGGGTCGGTGCCACCTGTTGCAAATTGTCTGAAAAATTTGTGGATGGAGAGACCATTCTGTTTGAATTATTTGGCCCAATCTGGAAAGTTTGTCTGCTACCACATTCAGGCGACCTGGGATGTGGCGAGCTCTGAGGGTGGCCTGATTTTTGGTACACCAGGTCATAATCCTCCAAAGAAGGGCACACAGAGGTCCTGATCTCATGCCTCCTTCCTTGTTTACATAGGCCACCACTGTGGTGTTGTCTGTGGCTATCAGAACGACATTGTTTTGACAAAGACTTTGAAATTTTCTTAAGGCTAAAAATACCGCCTTTAGCTCCAAAATATTTATGTGTAACTTCCTTTCTGGGGGCGACCAATCCCCTCTTGCAGTGTGTTCGTCGTTTAAGTGAGCACCCCAGCCTTCTTTTGAGGCGTCTGTAAACAGCTGAAGAGCATGTTTTAGTGGGTGTAATGGTTGACCTCTGAGCACATTGCTCTCCTCCAGCCACCATTTTAGATGAGGGTGGACGGATTTGGGGATTGGGATAACTATTTCCATTGATTCTGGAACCCTCCAGTTGTTCTTGAGATGCCACTGAATGGGTCGCATATGTAGGCGGCCTAGATGGACCTGCTTTTCTGTAGCTGTTAACAGACCAATAAGGGACATCAGTTTCCGGACCGGACAGGTCGGATCAGATAGTAACTCTGTGATCTTGGCTGTCAAAGTTTGCCACCTGTCTAAGGTGGCTCTGACCTTTCCCTCTATCAGATCGAACTGGTAACCTACAAAGTCGAACACCTGTTTGGGTTCCAGTTCTGACTTGTCCATGTTTTCTATCCATCCCAATTTTTGACACAAAACCACTAGGACTTTGGTGTGTTGGAGGCAAAGTTGGCCCGGACCAACCAGTCGTCTAGGTACTGGTGGATCCTTATACCCTGCTGTAGTGCCATGAGTTTGACCTCTTTGGTTACGACAGTGAACTCTAAGGGGCTGTTGATAGACCAAAGGGTAGGGCTTTGAACTGATAGGTTTGGCCCTGGACATGAAACCTCAAGTATTTCCTGGACTGATTGTGAATGGGTATATGGAAATAGGCGTCCTTGAAGTCTATGGGCGTAACCCACTTTCCTGCTTGTAGTGAGGTTCGTATTGTTTCCGGGTTTTCCATTTTGAATTTTTCTGCCTTGAGGAATAGATTGAGAGAGCTCAGGTCCAGTATAGGTCTCCATTTGTTGTTTGGTTTTGGGACTAAAAATAGTCTGTTGTAAAACCCCAGAGATGTGTGATTTTGGACTAGTTCTACTGCCTTTTTCTTTGTAAGCTGATGCAATGCCTCCAACAGGTCGAGATTCCTGTGGGGATGTGCATAACAGCTTACAATTGTTGGAGACCTGGTCAAATTTGGTCTTGTCTGGAAAGGTAGGGTGTAGCCCTCTTTCAACATTTGAAGGACTTTGGGACCAGCTCCTAGGTCTGCCCAAACCTCCCAAAAATGGGTTAGCCTGGCCCCTACAGGAAGATTTTGTACAACAGGTCCGACATTTGGTACAGAATTTACAGAACACAAAGGATCTACACAAGAAGCATTGTTCACAGGCTTTAATGACTGAACTTTGTTTTGTTTTACAATGACTGGACTTATGCCTTTCTTTTGTGGCAGCCCTGTTGCAATAGGTACATGAAAAACAGCATTTAAATTTACAGAGTCTACCAGTCTTTGAACACAATTTACAGTCTGTCCGGATCCTGGTCCGGTTTGAAAAATTTGCCCACTGTCCTGTCTCCTGGTCAGATTCTCTGGAGACTGAGGAATTATGCATTGATTGTCATTTAAATGAAGCTTGACCCCGGGCTTGTCACGAGGAATATTTATTTGTTTGAAATCTGGTCTTTTTCTTCTGTAAATGACCAATATTTTTCCAGGAAGGCCTAGCAGGCTTGTTGTCTTGATAAGGCTTATCCGACCTCTTGTAAGGGTGGAAACGAGTATCCTTGTGGTTAGAAGAACTAGTGTGTGACCGACCCCTATCCTCAAACTTGGAGATGTCTTCTTCCGCCTTTCTTAAAACAGTGTCTGGAAACAAGGTATCCTGCTTAATGCCAGTTTTAACATGGGCAAGGTATGAGTCCGTGTCAGTGTGAAGTTATACATGCTTACAAAGGCAAAGTCTGACAAATGCTCCATCGTTTTCGGCTTTTCGCCATACACTGAGAGATGGAGGAGTTGAAATGCAAGAGGTATTGTAACTCTTCCGTAGCACTACCGACTTTGTCCGCAGATTTTCCTTTACTGTGTTCTGCTTGAATAATTTTGAGTTGAGAAGATAAGTCCTGCTGAACTTTACTCAAGCATCTACTAAACCCTACAGCCTGGTTACACATATATATTGCTTCACGAGCACTTCTCTCCCACTTCCTGAGGGTATCCTGGGAGATATAACGAGAGGGTGGGGCTGGGGTAGTGAGCCCTGAAGATCTGGCGATTCTACTATAAGTACTGTTCAGTTTGGCAGTGTCACAATGCCAGAAAGAGACGGAACCGGTGGGTTTATTCTGGTTAGGATGCAAACCGTACCATTTCCCTTGTGACTTGGATGCTTTTATAAACTGGTCACGTTGAAGTCCACCAGCATCAGACCCTTTAGAAGGGTATCCTTGAGTCAAGGTTAAGTTCAATCTATCCATTTTACGATACAGCCAGTCGTCTGTAGGTAACTGAACACTGATCTTTCCTGCTGGTTGTTGTTTCGGGGCTGCAAACGGATTATCCTCAGAATTAGCCAGTGCTGAATCTACATCCGGTACGTGCGACCACCCCATGTACAACCTGATGCCGCGCATAGACTCCCTGTAATTTTGTTCTTCAGACAAAGCCTGGTCGGCATCAGTGAGTGAAATATCCTGATCCAGGTCAGAGAGTTCACCCTCCTCACACTTATCAGCTATATCCGGTAGTGAATCAGAATCTGAAGCAATGTCAGTGTCCATTTCCGGATCCGACTGCTGTTGGGTGGGTAAAATACTTGAAGATCTGAGTGTTGGGTCGGTAGTGATTTGATCCATAGTTACATGCTGAGGTCAGTCTGAGGCATTCTTTTGAGATGGAGCAAAAAAGGGTTCAGCCTTCTCAGTCGCACCAGCTGGTGGAGGTCTGGCTGGAGTAACTTTAACCAGCTGAAAAGACGGTTCCGGTTGAGATAAAGTCTTTGAAAGCAACATAGCTTCCAGCCTGCTGAAACACTCCGACCACTTAAGGTCCAAAGCCTCTAATTTACAGTCCGTAGTTCCTTTGGTAGATTTGGTCGGTGAAGACTGACGTTTCTTAGGTTTATCTTTGGCCACTGAGGAAGCAGGGGACTTGATCTTCTTAGTTTTCACGTTCGAAACGTTACTCACTTTTTCCAAGCTCTCAGCACTCTTCTTGGCTTTCGCTACCACAGGGGTGCTACTCGCCTCTTCTGAGCTTTTATCCCCGTCAGTAGAAACACCAATCACAGACACCAAGGAGGGGTCAACAAGGGTGCATTCTTCTGCAGCTTTAGATTCCCGCTTTTCCTTCTTAGTCTGATAAACGGGAGGTGGCCAAACGAAGTTTCTGTTCTTCAGTCAAAATATTACAAGATGGACAAACGTTTCCTTTAATACAGGGATCAGTTCCTTTCTTTTTATCCCGATAACGGGCACAATGAGCATGCTTATCAAAGCCCGCCATAGCATGGCCACAAACGCCTCTTCTTTGTCCAGGAGAAGCCATGTTCGTCCACAATATACACAAAATCCAATAACAATAAAATGAAGTTCTTTCCCTGATGAATATTCACCACATAAATCACTTGCGAGAATTACACAAAAGTATGTGTACACAGTCACGCGCCAAACGAAAAAGATGATATGATGTCACGTTGTCTAGGAAACAAGGAAGTATGACACGCCACCTTGCGAGAACTCAGTCGGACAGACCAGCTTGTGTGTGCATTATGCACTCATATAGAACGGCTTTTTCTGTTGTTTGGCAGGCCGGTCTGCGTCGACCGGATTAGCAATTGTCCATTGGATAGGATGTATTAACGCAATAAAAATGTAGATGTAAACCTTGTAAAGGCATTTAAAGTATTTTCGAAAAAAGAAGGGCTGCTTAATATTTGTAAGGGCCACTTAAGTCTAAAAGTTACTACCTGCTGGCCACCAATATTTTCGCATGAGTCTGTGACCCTGCATTTGTTACAAGGCTTGTCCAATTTTGTTGTTTATACTAGTTTCTTTCTACCAGTAAATGTCCACCCACCAGTGAACACCCGCCTTATATTTCTTTGTTAGATGTCAAGGACAAATGCTTCTATATATCTACAAAATAGGCATTCACTGGAATTTCCGGTTTGCAGTAAAAATGGCTAATAATAGAGATAAAATGTTGAAATACAAAGCTTTAAAACAAAAATGAAACAAAATGTACCTAACATATTAATTTTAATTATCTTCATTTAACAATCTGGCGGTACTGCTCAGCTACCCAAGTTTGTTGCCTACCCAAGTTTGTCACTTACATTTTTTGACAATATAATAGACTCTTCATAATTATCTATCCCTGTACAGTTGTATATTATCATTATTAGTATGTATTCCATTTGTTTTGGTATAAATATTGCTTATCCTTAACAATTTTAAGGTGTGTGACGAACTTGGGTACTGCTTCTAGGCATAACTTGGCCGTAGGCATAACTTGACCGCCACTAATTTGAATGTGTCATACAGACAAAGGTGTGGTTGCACAGGGTTTAAAAGTGGTACTTATCATTAAGGCTGCGACCGGGTGGTCGGTATTCGTGAGTGGAGTCGATTTGGGAAGATCTCGAGTGCTTTCTGGTCCAGCCGATCATCGTTAACTACTATAATATATTATATTGTCGCCCACTTTATCACGTTTTTTAGGACGATAAAGAATGACAACACTGCAAAATGGCAGAATTCTTTCTATATTGGGAAATTTTATATAATACTCCTCATTTTATAACAATATAATAAGTTTTGATAACCTTTCACCACTATTTTAATGCTAAGACATTGTTTCCGGAAACCACCGTTTTGTTTATGGAGAGGAAAAAACATGCATATTAAAACATGCGAATACCGAACTGCAAGACGAATTTGCGTAGCATGGGTACCGGGATGGATTTTAACCACTCATCACAGCCTTACTTATCATAAATCTTATTATAATAGACCATTCAAGAATGATACAGGCCTTTACATTTATAGATATTTCAAAATATGATGATGGAAGCCAAGTTATGCCTAGAAGCAGTACTGCCTTGCTGCCATTTATCGCCGGGGACCAATTATCGCCAGGCAAAATTACAATACACAGAACTTGGAAAATAGTCACATCTGAAACTTGTTCTTAAGGTAGAACTGTTTCCAAACTGCATCCGGCAAATACGCACCAAAGGACATGAAGACATGCAGCAATTACAGAAATATGAACATTTTATTGACAAGTGGCGGTAATTGGTACCCGGCGATAATTGTCACAAGCAGTAGCTGAGCAGTAGAATAAATTATACAGCTGTCAATATAATTCAAATTCAAAATACTAATTTCAGCATGGGGTTAGACCGAGTTTCTGTCCCGTCGTGCATTGCTGTTGATATTTTTGACGGTACGCAATGGCGAGGGACAGAGTTCCCATGTACCTGTTTTCTGTGTAAATCTGGAACTATGGGGAATTATTGTATTCACTTTCAAAACTCCTTGTTATGTCTATTGTAGCTGTATCCAGTTTACAATACATATGCCATTAAATTAAACTGCTTTTGGAAGCCAGGAATTTATTTTGTAGATAACTATGTTATGTTGAAGGTTTGTTTACATTTTGAAAATTGGTTGAAATATATACATGCCAGTTTGATTGGCATAAAATATAAGTGAACGGCACATATACAGACCTTAAAAAAACCAAATAACACTTTATACTTGTTGTAATATGTGTACAAATATGCTGTTCAAAATTTACACAGAAAACAAGTACATGTGAGCTGTCCCTCGCCATTGTGTCCGTCAGTATATCAATAGCAAGTGGCGACGGGACAGAAACTCGGTCTACTGCTTCTAGGCATAAGTTGGCCGCGGTCATAAGTTGGCCACCATCACGAAATCTTGAAATTGTTACAAATTTAAAAGCTGATTGCAATCGTAAATGGTCCATTATTATTACATTTATGCTTTTTATTCGTTTTAAACACTGTACAAAGACTTATTTGTCTGTTTGGCCCAATTAAATTAGTGGCGGCCAACTTATGCCTAGAAGCAGTAGCATGGGGTTTACTGCTAGACCTCCACTAAGATATGCTAATCTATGAAGACTGTTTTTCTTCGTGTGCAGTTTATCTATGTGTCCACCCTGTAGTTCCTGAACTATTCAGTCATTGCTGAAGTTCTGAACTACTGCTTCCCTGCATAAGTTGGCTGCCTTCACCACAACTTCACAGGACTTTACCATGAGTGGCCTACTACACTCTGAAACCATGTATTATTGTTAAACTTATTATATGCAACAGTTTTCATTGGTGTACAATAACCTATTTGTCTTTCTGGAGCCTGTAGATAAGCCGCGGCCAACTTATGCAGGGTAGCAGTAGACGCCAAGCAGGGACCCCAAAGCAGTATAAATGGGCGATAATGCATGATGAATCAAATTATACACTCACCAATTCTCTGTAAACCTCTTCATTCAAAATTGGTGATAACTTCAATGTTCCCATTAAGATAAAGAAGAAGCCGATTGTGAGAGACAACACAGTAAGAACTAAATTGGCCATAATGCTAATTTGGAAAATCTTCTAAATAAATAGACGCCTAATGTCATCGACAAATGATAGCAGCTGTCGTAAGTTTCGGGTTCAGCAAAGAAAAGAGCAGAAAGCATGGGGCCCATTTAAGTAACGTGGCATTAAAGAGGCTATCCGACTCAGGCAATGAAAAATCTATTAACCAAAACCTAAAGCTTAAGGAGTTGGGATATTGGTAAGTCGGACACATCCTGATGAAAGTGCAGACAGTTATATTCCTGTATTTGATGGCCTAGTCGAAAGATGGAGAATTTGAAGAGGAAATGTTGTGCAATCAGCTGGATATTGGGATCCAAGGTAAAAAAACATATACACATGAGAAACATTGATATTAGATTCTGAATTCACACTAAAACAGCTGGAGAAAAAATATTCTGAAGGAGTATGTCAATAGACAGCCCCTAGACCTGATGTGAGAGAATTCCTCTGAAGCAGAGAGTATGAGTAATGTAGACAGGCGTAAAAACGGAGCCAGAAAATGTTGAAGTCCCCAAGTCAGAGAAACAGTTGGCAACAAAAAAGGAGTAAATGTGGTCATTGCAGAAGAATACATGGAAAGAATTGCCCAGCAAAGAATACAACCTGCCTAAAGTGTATTAAACTATGGCAATTCATTGCAGTTTGTCATACTAAAAGTGTCTGTGAAATTGAACAAGAACAAGACGGGGAAACGACCTACTACAACAAAAGCATTCCTATTGGAAGCACATGGAAACAAACAAGCATTCAATACATGGAATACCGAAATTCCAGTTAAAAACAAAAAGTTAAATTCAAGGTCAATACTGGAGCAGATGTTACCTCAATCTCAAAAAGGATCCACAATGCACTCAGAAAGCCAAAGCTAGAGAAACCATTGAAGATATTATATGTTGCAGGACATTATCAATTAAACATCATTGGATAATTCACAAAAATATTAAGCAAAGGAGATAAGTCAGGTCCACAGAAGAATTTTTTTCTGAAGAACATGCATTGTGCTTTTTAAGCAGACCAGCTTTAGAGGCATTGGACTTGTTGAAAATTTGCAGGATGTTGACTCAAAAAAATATATATAAAAAGAGCTCATGGAAAAATTTTCTAAGATATTCCAGGGGCTGGGATAGAGTGCCACATGTGAACATCACAGAGTTGAAGGACGAGGCATAGCCATATTCCACGAAAAAAACCCAGATGAGTGCCAGTTCTATTGCTCCCAAAGGTCAAAGAGAAATTATAAGAAGGAGAGGACACCAGGATAATTTCCAAAGTTAGAGAGGCCAAAGATTGGTGCTCAGTTCTGGTGGTCATCCCAAAACCAAAAAGGGATATAATCCTTTATGTTGATCTCCATCACCTGAACAGGACTGTCAAAAGACCTTGGTTGCACTTTTTATCCGTGGATAATACACAAGTATATATAAAAAGTGTAGGACTGTTCACCAGACTGGATGGCAATGTCGAATGTCAGAATCTTCCAGAAATCTGACTTTATTCATATCACCTTTTGGCTGGTGTGGTTTTAACAGACAGCCATTCGGAATATCATCTGGTCCTGACTTTTTTGGATAGGATTATAGAGATATTTAAAGGACTTGAAGGAGTGGAATGTCAAATGGATGACTTCTTGAATTTTACAGATGTGATGGACGGTATTATTAAGAAGCACAATGAACTGGTACAAGCTGTCTTACATCACTTGGAAAGGGTGGGGAAGACACTTAATCCAAAGAAATGCAAATTCACACAGACCTCTGTGACATTTGTGGCCATAAACTAAATAACAAGAAGTTGTCCCTGAAGACAGAGAAAGTAAAAATAGTTACAGAAATGTCAGAACCAAAGAGTATCACAGATGTTAGAAGATTTTGGGGAATTGCAACACAGCTTGGGGGATTTTGCCCTCTATTGGCTTCTTATACAAAACCCCTCAGGGAACTGCTAAGCAAAAACAATGCATGGTTATGGTCAGATGAACACCAACTGAAGTAGTCTTTAACAAAATAAAGGAGCTGTTGTCATTGCTTGAAGTGTTAGTGTTATATGACCCTTCCAGCAAGACAAAAGTTTCGTCAGGTAGTTCCTCATTTAGAATCAGAGCAGTCCTTCTAAAGAAACACCATGGCTCTTAGATTTAACCCAATACCAAAATTTAAAATAAGTAGGTTCAGGATGGGCTACCATCTGCATATGAGTAATCCCAAGCTAAGATAAAATCTGGGCTAAGACAGAAGTCTAAAATTTAGAACTGGTCTTAGGACAAAATTTGTCTATGATTTAAAACTGATCTTGAATCCCTGCCCTCGATTGATTCTTCCCAATTACCCAAGTACAACCCAAGCTCTCAAGTGACTGACATCTGATCAACGCTTCTACAAGTATATCGTGCCTGAATCACTTCAAAGAAGCTGACAAAGCATTGTTTTTAAATATTTGCAATGTTATAATTTGTTGGTACTATTTGGAGTAGGCTGGTTTAGGGATCCCAGAAGGCTATGATATCTATATAAGAATCCAAACTCAATAATTTTGGTTTTTGCATGAAAAGGCTACATTTGTGTCACACAAAAGTAAAGGGTACTTTGAAAGCCCAATAAACAACCACAATATTATTGTGAGGACTAAATACACTTACTATGTACATTAACACATAGTAATTCTAGCCACAACTGCAGGTCCTCCTGGTGGCCTAGTGGTTAGCAAGTATGCCATCTCATCACAGGCTATCACTTATCGACTCCCACAAGTGACAATGCTGAGGACCTGTCCCAATATGACCCTGACTGTTGAACGGGACATAAAACCCTTACTAACCAATCTAGCCACAACTGCAAATCAAAAATATTGCTATTTTCATGATATTAAACTGGTTTCGGTTCATAAATTAAATTATTTTACATTTAGATTCACAAGGATTTTAATGTTTTGATATGACAAGAATTTTGATGTGGCAGAGGGGAAACACTCTCGGTGAACAGTAAATCATAGATTTTCATTGAATAACCTATGCAGACTGAATAAAACTAGTCCCGTGGTAATATAAATCTGCAAGTTATTTGACCTTGACCTGGCTTTGAGTATAACTTAACTGTGTCGCCTCAGATTTTGAAGCTGTTTATTGATATATTTTATTGATTTCTCAAACTCTACTATTTTATAGCTACTATAGTTCTCTAGTAATTTTCACTGACGATAACATTTGAATGATACTAATAGGAAGTTGTAGTTCTTGCTTTAGAATTCATTGCAGGGTCTGGCATGCACCAGTATAAATACTGGATACTGTTTTTTGGGTAAAGTTTATTATTCTTAGTAGCATGAAAAAGAACACTTATAATTATTTTTATTATAATTATTACACATTGATTATTTCACAAACTGAAAGTGAATGTTTCCCCCATTGCCATTTATTTACCTTCATCCAAGAAAATAATGCAAGCCCTCTGTGTTCTCATCTCGAAATACACTATCTGTGCATGCAAAAGATTTATCCTCATTGCACTCAACATATGAGACCAGACTCGCTCAAGATATCACATGTAAATAAATTAATTTTGGTTACAGTATATCATTCTGATTTTTCTCTCATTTAAGTTGGTTATCTTCAACCTCCAGAAGCCAGCTATGTGAGTGGGGAATATACAGCAAGACTGAAACTCAAATCTATATGCCAGTGACCTCATTCCTGAGCATGCCTGGGGTAATGGTAATGTGTAATGCCCTGTAACGCATTACATTTTCAAAAGTAATGTAAATTGTAATACATTACTTTTAAATAACATTGTCATTACTTCTTTTATGAATAGTTTAACTTGTCTAGTATATTCTTTTTGTATGAAGCTAAAGTTATCGTCTTTACTGTCAGTATCTCTTACCATCAGTTCCTATACTTGTCACACTACATGGGAAAAAATCTTTAAGAATATATTTAAATGTATATTACTTATTCATATTTAAATATGGCCATTTGTTGTTATAAGTGCATAATTAATCAATTCTATTCAAATAAGTGATTATAATGGTATACAATCTCTCTAATGGTACACAATCTGTATTGGTGGGCCATTGGGTTGCAGGTGTCAATTGCACTTGGGATCTGGTTAATGTACAAGAAACTATGGTCAATAGAATATAAAAAAACAATACAGCTACTCTTTTTGATGCAAATTACAAACAAGTTAATAATCTCCCTGAGTAGACATATCTGCTCAGACTGCCCTTTCATATTAATTCTACTCAGGAACTGTGAGTAAAAATGAAAGGCCATCAATTGGGTATAAAAGCTGAATTCATATGTCACTTGTCATTCGAATATTCTCATTTGTTTAAAGGGGATAGGCAATGAAATTTGACTTTTCTCCAACTTTTACAGAAATACACTGGTAATCTCACTATAAACACACACACAACTCATTTTGCTGCAAAAAAGACATCCATCCCCATTTTATTAGCATTTTATTATCCTCCTTGGAAATTTGTTTACACTCTGCAAGAAAAGCATGTGCACTAGTGAAAAACGTCACTATTGCCAAACAAACCACAGCAGTATATAGGGATTGGATTGGGTTTACAGAGCATGTGTACACTTTATCTGCATTTATTGTTTGTTGTTTGACCATACTTAACTTGAAAACAATACTTTCTATTTGGTACACCTAGGATATAAATCTATATATATACATATGCAATGTATACACATTTACACACACATGTATAGATAAGTAGATGTTTTCACTGAGAGATAACAAAATATGGCTGCAAATTGTGATTCTTGTAATGATGAATATACACAAGATGAATTTGAGGGAGTTTTAAAACCATATTCATTTGAACCAAAAAGACAGGATAGGGAAATAAATGTTGACACCAGTGAGTCCACCTCTCACAGCAGTGATAATGAAGAAATGGCTGTAAATGAGATATGGTTAGTTTCTTTTTCTTTGAGGTTTATTTTATAGTAAAACCAGTAAAAAGATAACAAATACTAAATTGGTGTTTACTCTAGAATTTATGTACCAAATGTTTATAAATTCACAAGCATTTTGTTTAATCATGGCATTTCTGTAGTGCAATATACTTAAACCTTAAAACATTTAAAAATTACATCATTTTTGTGCCTTTTTCCTAATATTTAAAAAAATCAACTATTTAAGTCAAAGAGAGTATATTTAACTGTCATTTATAGGTGTACTTGTAATGAGTGTACTGAAGTAGATGGGCAGGTCAACAAATGCTGTCAGGATTATGTGAATATATCATCACGTCTCCAAGGAACAATGTTTAAGTGTATAACAGAACATCCTGGATTTTTGTCCAATTGTTTGGATATTTATGTGCTTGAGGCATCATTTTATGAATTTTGTCAGCAAGAAGGGCCTCCAGGTGATGATGAACTTCTTCATGAAACATTAAGATATCTAGCATACAGACGATTTATAAGATGGATATTTAAAAGCAAGTGCGTAAAGTAATTCCTTGCTGTGCTGTCCTAAAAATCAGATATGCCTTTCCAGCAGATAGTGGACAATACACAGGTTTCAAGTTTCCATTTGTCTAACTACTTTAGCTTATTTGGAAACCTAGTGATATGATTTACAACAAGTGACTCTTTGCTTTGTTTTTCTACCTCAGATGCCAGTGAAGGAGGATTGCCAATTATGCATAGTTCTTTTAAAACTTTAGCACTCTTATATGTTGGATAACTTTTTCTCAGTTGCTGTAACACTTTATTCAATTTCTGCACATATTCAAAGGTGACTGATACTTTAACTTCCTTCACAGTGGCTCCTTCCTTATACTTTGGGTAAGAGACACTCCATAGAAGTTTACCAGATTTTGATCTTGCTTGAGCTCTGTCTGAATTTTCATTATAATGTAGACAAGCTAGTAACAGCCTTGCCTTCATTGCTGGAAAAAAGAAGTGAACCATTTTAGGAGCAAAGAAAAGTAAAACACTATGATAAGCTTCTAGAGATGATGTTTGTCCAGAAGGTGACAGTTTTGCAATATCCTTTAAAAATATCTTGTTGTTGACTAGTAGTTGAAGACCTTTGTGTGCACGCGATCCTGACACAAGCCATGCACTGTCATCTATTGTGCCATGTAAACATTTTGGATACCTTTCACTGTGTCCATGGTGAATGTTTGCCACATGATTTGAAATTGACTGCCACTTTTGCCTGACCAGTTCCCCATCACCCTGACTTGATGCTGCACACCAATAGAGGTGGTTTGAAATAGAATGGGCCCACTCTTTAATCGGACCACATCCTGCTTTTTGGCAAGTGCTAGTAATTTTCTATATATTGATTTAGCCATGTGCCAAACATCATAAAAATGTCTAATTAATGGTCTCTGCTCCCTCATGTATTTCTGGACTCCCCGGTGCCTGTCAGAAGTTAAGCTTTCTATTTCAATGTTACTGTTATCTAGCATGTTCAAGCACCGTTTTAAACCTTCTAGTTCCATAGCATTGGAGCTAGTAACTTCATTTGATTGTATCAACTGTATATCTAACACTTTACTATGCTCCAAGTCAATCACTGAGTAACTTCCATATTTGGCACTATGACCAGGTGAATCACACCTTCCATCACCCCCAAGAATAACCTTTTCACCAGATATTCTTAAATTTTCAAATATAAGTTGTTGTTCTGAGTTCCATACATGAAATACTGCTGGGATCAAATAATGACTCTGAATAAGATTAAATGTTCTGTATGCTATGGTCAATATATTAATATGCTTTAACATATTGATAACTTTTATTGGACTAGAGCCTGAAAATAATATTCCGGCTGCTAGCCGTAAGTTTCCCTGAGGCAGTGTTCCATGTAAGGGTTGACTTGACCATGTTCGTGAGTGCCCTTTATCACATATTTGTTGCACAACAATAAATGATCCTTTCACATATTTTAACAGCACTTTACAAGGACGTGTACAAATAAGACACACTGAAAGAAGGGCCAGAAGACAGCTTTCAAAAATTATGAATTTTCTCTCCTCATCGGCTGGTAAATTACTCCTGAGTTCTTCATCTACCTCTTCTAACTCATTATCCATTTCAAGGGATGTTTCATTGTCTGATTCCTCAGAGTCTGACTGCATTTCAGGTGTCCATTCTACATCACTATCCTCACTCATTTCCTGTTCACTATCCCTACCTATTGGATCCTCCTGCACAAATTGATTCCCAGGTGTTAAAATATTGCACTGGCACCCGACTTCTTTCTTCTGTGTCTCTACCTGAATAGCCTTGGATAGTGACTTTGGTCTCATCATTACATACTTATTTTCTGTTGGAGGTTTTAGTAAACACTGAGAGGACTTTTCTTGAGTTATTTCTCCAACTATTTCCATTGTGCTTTCATTATCTTCAACTTGACATTCCTCTGTTTGTAAATTGCAGTCCATAAACTGTAAAACAAATTGTTTACAATGGCTCAATAGGTAATATGATTTTTGCAATTGTCCTCTAGATGATTCTATTTTGGACTGTGGTCTTTTTTCCCTAGCAGGTTTGATGTAAATAAGCTCATATTTTTGTACCTTTACAGATTATGGTTGTGGAAACAAAAGTAAATCAATAGTAGTCAATTGCCTGTAGAATAAAATAAATGATACTTGTATAATTGAAAGTGAAATTAGCAATAAAATTGTAACAAATATATTTTTTTCTTTTCTTTTTTTAAACAAAACTACAAATGAAAGGTTTTGGTAAAATAAAAGTGTATACAGGTATTTCTATATAAAGCTTACAAAAATCTATTTGAGAATATGAAATAATTTAATCAAAAATACTTACACTAAGATTTTGTCGCTTTTCAAAAGCAAGACTTTTTCTTTTCCTGCCACTTGCAGTCGGAACTTCTGATGTACTGGGTTTTGAAGTTAAATTCACTGCTACTCTTGTGAATAGTTTTGGGTCTGGCACAGCATCTGGTTTTAAAATCAACCTGCATCCTATTTCTCTGGCCAGCTGGGGTATCTTCTGAAATGATTCTGGTTCAAAGTGATCTTCACAAAGACGTGGATTTTTAGCACTTTCAATATCTTCCTTTTTCCTGTTACATGCTGCAATCCATCTCTTTCTCAGAGACCTTTTTAAAGGGGTGTTTGGTGGGAAAGCAAAGGTAGACTTTCCTGATGAACTCCCATTGGTACAGTTATAGGCAAAACAATATACCATTTTATTTGCATTTATTCCAAATGTCTAGTGAAAAAAACAACCTTCTTGTGAAATCAAGAAATTCCAGTGTTCAAGTTAGCACAATATTCAGACATAGATGTCAAGAAACTTGGTTATATATAGGCCAAACAATCCACTATTTTTCTTACATTTATTCCAAGTTTTTAGTAAAGTAAAATAAACAAGCTAGAAGTTCCAATGTTCTAGGACAACAGAATATTTATATATACATAAATGCATACACTATTAACAAAAACAAATTAAGAGCACACACAGAATATTTAGAAAAATAATTACACAAAAGCAAATTGAGAGCACACACAGAAAAAGCTTCTCCACAGCATGCACAAAAAACTTCATTGTTCACTCTGACATGTACACACATCCACACTCATTTTGGCAGGATTTCAAAATACTGTGGTAAAAAAAACAGATATTAGAGCAGTGGGACTTCAAGGATGTGTGTGTTTTCACTTGTGATGTTCTTTATAGACAATCCACTTAACAATATTTCAAAATGAATTTCTTTGCCTATCCCCTTTAAGTAAAACTAAGCATCACTTGTCAGTCTTTTGAAATAGCAAATGTTAAAACAGGGCAAAGTGTATGTGATCATTTTCACTTGCCAGCAGAAACTGATAGTAAATTTAAACTCGATGCAAGCATTGTTGTTCAGAAATTTCTGGTTCAAAGAAAATAAATTCAAACTTCCTTACAAACGTAAGACATAGCTTTTTATTAACATTTTTAGTGAGTCTCTGAAGATTGTAAAATTTATGGATGTAAAAAGGTAGATATTGTGTACATATAGAGAAAATTTAGGAAACAATCTTAACATCTTAGTTCAAGATTTTTGAATCCTTTCTGTAGGTTTTAAATTATGTTAAAAATTACATTGGACTAATTGAAAGAAAGCTGAAAGAAAAATCCGCTATACATCATATCTGAATCAAAGAAAATGGCATAACTGAGCAATAGCTACTTTCGTAATTTACACGGATGGGTAAATCAGTTGTAACTTGAAAACTATCGCATTTACAGTATTTTGTTTCACCTACTTTTTACACTGTAACAGTTTGTACTTTACTTCTGAATACATTTGCAGGGTACAACTGTCTTTTTTTGCGTTCACTTTGTTACGGTCACGGGCAAGCACGGTAGCAATTACCGGTTGTCTTTAAGTTGTAACAGAAAAAGCAAAAAGTTAAACTTAACAAATTTATTTAATAGTCAACAATAATGATTACAGTCAACTGGTGTGCTCTTAACCAAACACACTAATACAATAATAAGATCTAGCTGACCTGACCACTGAGATTAAGAGTTAAGTTTATCCGCCGTATCCAGCAATCTGTTCCGTAATCCGTCCTGTAGTATATTCTGTGGTCTATCCAATGTCCTGTGGTCTGTCCTGTGATCTGTCCAATGTTCACTCACACACGGATATCTATATCTTGTGACCTGTCTCACACTCAACAACACAAAAGGTTCTTGTCCTGCTATTCTTTATATATCTAGTCACACAGAATGTCTGTCTGGAGATATTTAGAGAGTTAACACAACTGTACTGTCTGCTCCAAGATGTGGACAATGTCCAAAATGCAGTAAATTCACTCTCTGTTATATGAATGTACAATATCCAAAATATCCACAGTACAATAAATCTGTCCAGATGATGTATCCAGTTCACTCCAGTAAAAGTTCACAGCAACACAAGTTATATTATATTCCAAAACACAATAGCTCTCCTTATAGCCCGCGAATACAAAGTTCTTTTGTGGTCAGATGTACATTCCTTATATACATCCACAGATTTCTCTGGAATTGTACAGAACCAACTCAGAAAAGCTTGAACCATCTAGGCTAAAGGAGGAAGTTCTAGAAACTACTGGCAATTGGGTTTCCCCAAATCTATCATAACCACTGAGGGGGGGATTTCCCCCAGTCTGTGAACAAATCAATAAACACTAAAACACGAAAATCAATAACTCCCTTACTTTAAATGTTAACACACAAAAAGAACCAACAACACAATTATCTTTTATGGTAATGTATAAACATAAAGCTTAAATTAAACAATGCACTAATATAGTGCCTAATATATGTAATATACAATGTACTAATATAGTGTCCAATATATGTAACACCTCCCCCCTTAAAGAAAAATTTTGGAAACCAAGGGGTTACAAAATTTTACAAGAGATTTTCACCAGGTATATACACACAGGTAATACAAAACATATTTATCTGAATACAAAAGTAAAATTGATACCATGTATAACTTTTATAAACTTACTAATTACAGGTATATAAATCACACATTAAATACAGCTTCTGGACAGGGCGTATCCATGCGGACGCCATATGTTACTTTTTCAAAGTCCTGTTTATACACTGAATTCCTATCTTTAACAGTGTTTCTATTAATAGCCATCATAAGCTATGTTATACCTCTTTCGAAGTATGGCTTTACCATAGTTATTGCCCACATTTGGTTTGAATGTCTGTTATCACAGCTTTTAATGGTCTTTTGGAGAGTTTCTACTCTCCTTGCTACTGGGTATGACCCTAGATCTCTGGCCTGTAGTTTATTCATTTGGCCAGGTGATGACACTGAAGCCTTGCCTCCAGGATTGAAGATACGATTTTGTAATTTCTTATCATAAAGCATCTTCATTTTTGACAGAGAAGTTTTCAAATTTTGTTGCACCAGCTCACAAGCCTTCTTCAACTTATCTCTGAACTTCGAGACATAGTCTAACAGATTTAGGCTCTCGGTGTTCTCAGATAACCAATTTTCTTTCAACAGCTTGAGAGGACCACGGACTGAATGGCCAAAGACCAACTCAAAGGGACTAAAGCCTAAAGACTCTTGAACAGACTCTCTAACTGCAAACAATAATAAGCTGATGCCTTCATCCCAGTCTTTTTCATTGTCTAAACAATATGTCCTAATCATATTCTTCAAAGTGGAATGGAACCTTTCAAGTGCACCTTGGGATTCTGGGTGATAAGCACTAGATTTGATCTGTTTGGCACCTAACTGAAATACAACCTGTTGAAATAGTCCTGACATGAAATTTGACCCTTGATCTGACTGGATCTCTTTTGGTAAGCCAACTAGAGTAAAGAAATTAACCAGAGCTTTTGAGATTTTGGGAGCTGTTATGTTGGTCAATGGTATGGCTTCGGGAAATCTGGTTGAGGCGCACATAATGGTCAAAAGATATTGGTTTCTGGATTTAGTTTTTGGTAAGGGACCTACACAGTCAATTATCACTTTGCTAAATGGTTCCTCAAATGCTGGAATGGGTTTGAGAGGAGCTACAGGAATTTTTTGGTTTGGCTTTCCTACCATTTGACAAATGTGACAAGTCTTGCAAAATTCTGCCACACAGTGCCGAATTTGAGGCCAATAGAAATGTTTGGTTATCTTGTTGTAAGTTTTGTTGATGCCTAAATGGCCACCCATTGGAGATTCATGAGCCAATTTTAATATCTCACTTTGGTACACTTTTGGCACAACAATCTGGTGTACTACTGACCATTCTTCAGATGCAGGGACATTTGGTGGCCTCCACTTTCGCATAAGTACACCATTTCTGACATAATAGCCTACAGGGACCTTATCTAGCTCTACTGGTGGCAAGACCAACTTGAATAAAGGAGCTAATTCAGGGTCATTTTCCTGCTCTGAAATCAATTTTGATTTTGAAAGCGATACATCTTTGCAGTCAATTGGGTCTTGTTTTTCAGAATCTACCCTATCCTTGGGATTAGTATCACTAAAATTCTGCACATCATGGTCATAGTTGTTCAAGAATGTATCTGACAAATCAACTAAGACATCTGTAGATTGTTTACAATCTTTTGGTTCTTCTTGGGCCTTTTTGGCCATAGCTCGAGTCACAGCACAGGAGGGAAAAATACCAGGAATAACCTCTTCTAATTTCTCAGTGCTAACCAAAGTGATCGGCTTAGAAGTAACCTTAGGATCAGCAACTACCTTTCCACCTGCAAGATCATTTCCCAACAACAAAGATACCCCTTTAATGGGTAAAGTGGGCCTGGTACCCACAACAACAGAACCAGTAACTAAGTCTGATACTAACTTGACCTTATGCAAGGGAACGTTCACACAGCCTCCTTCAATACCTTGAGCAATGACGCTTTCACCAGTAGATGTGCTTACACTCAATGGCAATACACCTTCTAAAAGTAAGGACTGAGTAGCTCTAGTGTCTCTTAATATCTTAATGGGGATCTGACTGGAACTACTTTCCAAGGATACAAAACCCTCAGACACAAAAGGTTTGAACTCTTCCCTAATAATCTCAGACTTGTCTAAACCAATACTAGACTCTGCTCTATTGGGATTTGAACGCCAGTTAGACTTGCTAGACACAAAGGCGTTGGGCGTTGCCTCCTTTTCTCTTCTCTTCTTTAAGAGCCAACAGTCAGACATAACATGCCCAGGTTTCTTACAATAATGGCACACAGGAGCAAAGGATCTGGGCTTCCTATCCTTACTCATAGTCTGATTTGAAGTTTGACCCTTATCTGAACTATTTTCTGGAGCTACATTTTCAGATTTCTTTCCTATTTCTGGATAAGACTTTTTAGCAGGACCAAAGGACTTATTCTTGTTGAAAGTGGACTTGTGAGTTAGCGCATAATCATCAGCATAAGCTGCTGCTTTTGCCAAATTTTCAACTTTCTGTTCATCTAGATAGGTTTTAATGTCATCACGAACACACCTTTTGAACTCTTCAATCAAAATAACTTGCCTAAGTTTTTCAAAGTCTGTACCTACTTCCCTAGAATTACACCATCTGTCAAAGTACACTTCTTTCTCATGGGCAAATTCAACATGAGTTTGACTTTCTTGTTTACGATAATTTCTGAATTTTTGACGATATGCTTCTGGTACCAACTCATATGCTTTCAAAATAGCATTTTTGACAGAGTTATAGTCCACACATTCAGAAATTGGCAAAGCCGTGTATGCCTCCTGGGCCTTTCCCCTCAAAACACTTTGCAGCAATAAAGGCCACTGGTCTATAGGCCATTTCAAATTTTGAGCTACTCTTTCAAAGTGTTGAAAGTACTTATCAACCTCGGACTCATTAAAAGGTGGTACCAGTCACACATTTTTACCCAAATCAAATTTGGTAGCAATGGACTCTTCATGGGCAATTCTACGGGCATTGAGTTCTAAAGCTCTCATTTCTCTTTCATGTTTAAGCGCTCGCTCTTCCTTTTGAGCTTGAGCTTCAAGCTCTTCTTTTCGCTGTTGAGCTTCAAGCTCTTCTTTTCGTTGTTGAGCTTCAAGCTCTTCTTTTCGTTGTTGAGCTTGAGTTTCAAGCTCTTTAAGTCTTAACTCTCTTTCAATTTCTAATCGCCTGATCTCATATTGCCCAGAAGGTTCCATTGGTAGAGGCTTATACACTTCTAAACAACTATCAGGTAAAACATCTTCATCAACTAACTGTTCAACAATAAGCCTTTTAAGTTCATGTTTACGTGTTGACCTTTTCACCTCTAACTGTAACTCTTGTGCTATCTGCATTAACATATCTTTTTTAAAAGTTTCTAGAACTTCCATAGATGGTGACTGTACAAACTCTTTAGCACTAGCCATTTTGAGCACTGTTGACTGTAACCAATTACTAAATCAAATGGACTTTCAAAATGTTAATTGAACGGTTGATCAAATAGTTGTAATCAAATGGTTGGATCCCGGACGAGCCCCCAATTTTCCTGTTACGGTCACGGGCAAGCACGGTAGCAATTACCGGTTGTCTTTAAGTTGTAACAGAAAAAGCAAAAAGTTAAACTTAACAAATTTATTTAATAGTCAACAATAATGATTACAGTCAACTGGTGTGCTCTTAACCAAACACACTAATACAATAATAAGATCTAGCTGACCTGACCACTGAGATTAAGAGTTAAGTTTATCCGCCGTATCCAGCAATCTGTTCCGTAATCCGTCCTGTAGTATATTCTGTGGTCTATCCAATGTCCTGTGGTCTGTCCTGTGATCTGTCCAATGTTCACTCACACACGGATATCTATATCTTGTGACCTGTCTCACACTCAACAACACAAAAGGTTCTTGTCCTGCTATTCTTTATATATCTAGTCACACAGAATGTCTGTCTGGAGATATTTAGAGAGTTAACACAACTGTACTGTCTGCTCCAAGATGTGGACAATGTCCAAAATGCAGTAAATTCACTCTCTGTTATATGAATGTACAATATCCAAAATATCCACAGTACAATAAATCTGTCCAGATGATGTATCCAGTTCACTCCAGTAAAAGTTCACAGCAACACAAGTTATATTATATTCCAAAACACAATAGCTCTCCTTATAGCCCGCGAATACAAAGTTCTTTTGTGGTCAGATGTACATTCCTTATATACATCCACAGATTTCTCTGGAATTGTACAGAACCAACTCAGAAAAGCTTGAACCATCTAGGCTAAAGGAGGAAGTTCTAGAAACTACTGGCAATTGGGTTTCCCCAAATCTATCATAACCACTGAGGGGGGGGGGATTTCCCCCAGTCTGTGAACAAATCAATAAACACTAAAACACGAAAATCAATAACTCCCTTACTTTAAATGTTAACACACAAAAAGAACCAACAACACAATTATCTTTTATGGCAATGTATAAACATAAAGCTTAAATTAAACAATGCACTAATATAGTGCCTAATATATGTAATATACAATGTACTAATATAGTGTCCAATATATGTAACAACTTCTACTCAGATCCCATTCACGGGCACTGAGTGCTTGTTTTATCTTGTCACCATGAGATAGCAAGTCATTCCCATGAGATAGTAAGTCATTCCCACAAGAAAGTAAGTTGTTCTTACAAGATAGTATGTCATTCCCAAAGGATGGTTAGTTGTTACCAAGAGTTGTCAGGTTGTTACCACAAGATACAAAGTCATTCCCATGAGTTACTAAGTCATGCTTGAATGCCAATGTACAGGCAATTTCTTTGTTTTAATACCTAACTTATCTTGAAGGAATAGCATAATATCTTGTGCTAACAACTTTTTAACAGGTGGGAATGACTTAATAAGCTGTGGGAATGAGTTTGTAAGTGGTGGGAACAAGTTACTAAGTTGTGGGAACGAATTAATGAGTGGGGGGAATGAGTTAGTAAGTGATGGGAATGACTTAATAAGTGGTGGGAATGAGTTAGTAACTGGTGGGAATGAGTTGGTAAGTGGTGAGAATGAGTTAGTAAGGGGTGAGTATGAATGAAAACACAAGGATATACTGTCTTGTAATAACAACTTAATTAGTATCTTGTTCCCACAAGTAACTATCTCATTCCAAAGACTTAGCATCTCATTCCCACAACTTAGTATCTCATTTTCACAGTTTAATATCTCATTATCACAACTTACTAAGTTGTGAGAATGACATAGTATCTTGTGGAAATGACTTGCTAACTCGTGGGTATAACTGAGTATCTTTGTGGTAATGAATTGTTAACTTGTGGTAATGAGATAAAAAACGGATTATGAAACAGTTTGATGTCCCTTCCTGGGCTTTGTAAATATGTCAGCGTTTTTATTTAATATATATTGGTCTATACACAATTTAAAAATAAAGAGGGGATTAGATTAGCAGATTTTTATGTATGACCATAAACCATTTTCTGATGCTCTGGATGGCAAACACCTCTGCGGCCAGGGTTCGAACCCCGTAATGGCCGTAAGTGGGAAAGCTGGTAGTTGCTTGCTGTTGGTCGGCAGTTTACAGTACACAACCCTAGCGAACTCTATGTACTGGTTTCCTCTGCCCTTCCAACTACCCGTCGTGATATGACCTGTACAGTGTTGAAAGCGACGTAAAATCCCAAATATAGTGGATGGCAAAATCCAAAAATATTGCTCATCGCAGTATGAATTTGAAAAAGTAAGGATCATGAAGGTCATGGTTTGTCATGCAAAATCAATAAAAATGTAATATTTTCATTTTTAGAGAAGTATACCATTTATTTTATTAACAATGTTGTCATGTCATTATTTCCTATGTAAAATTGCAGTCAATCTTCACCAAAACATCAATTTTTAATAGAAAGAAAATAAGGGAATCAAAATTTATAAAATTATAGTCTAATTTTCAGACAAGCTCACAAAACATTAATCATGAAAACACAATTGTCTCAAAAATGCTACAGATAATTAGGTTTACCCTTATGAACACATACTTCTGGTGTTGAAATGCAGTTTACTAAAATAATAGTATAAAAATTGCTCTAGCTTTACTTTCAAAATAAAACTTACAGCACTAAATATAACAACGTGTAAGCCAAAAATATGCAAGATAATCATGAACTGTAAATACATTTCAGTGACCAAATTGTAGAACATAACTTTTGTTTTCTATTTACATACACACTATTAATGAATCTCAGTTACTGGGGGCTATCCTCCCCACAGCTTCTTAAAGGGTCATTTATTTATAATGCCCACTTTTAAAATCAAAGGTAACTATGAAAATGTGAGGGCAGATAGTCACCAGTCAAAGCCTTTTAACAATTAGCCTCTGAATGGTTCTGACAAAGCAGTTATAAATGACAGCTTAGGTACTTAATTGGGGTTCTTTGATAATGCATGGTACTTTAAAAATTTGTTGCATATTTGACAAGCAAAATTTTACCAGGGTACTTTGCTATTTAGACCAAAAAATTACAATAGTAGGTTCAGCACTGATAGAACAGAAAATATTATGTACGTAGTGGGATGCCTACAGCCACAGATCCTACATCATTTCTGCTTTTAGACTGGTAACCATGTGGTAAAAACGTAATTTCTTAAATTCATACTCAAGTTTTAGCTCCAACATTTAACTGTGACTGTTAAGGACCAGAATCCCACTGCAATTTGATGATTTCTGAAAGGAAATGAAATGTGTATCCCACTATGATCACATTAAAAAGGTGAATATTCAAACTCTCACACTGTGTCCCATTTTACAAATGAGAAGCTCTGCCTATCCCACTGTGTACACAGTACACACAGGGGCGAAGAAGGGGTGACCTATTCCACTGTGCACACTTTTGAGGCTGAGCATCCCACTATGGCCACTTTACAAACTAGACCTATCACATCGGAGAACCGATGCAAATTGTATCCACCAGAAGAAAACTCACCAAAGCCATTCTAACATCACTTAACCTTGAAGGAGAAGCCCAAGGTGAAATCTGACCATATCAAAAGATTCTTAGCCCATGATTTCCTATAGGTTGGTGTGACACTGCAAACCTCTAGGAATACGAATAAGCAAGATATAAACACTAATTTTGGCAATCCTCATTTGACCTTGAAAGAAGGGCCAAAGGTCAAATCTGATCATCACTAAAAGATTCCCAGCCCATGATTTCCTAGATTTTGGTTTACCATTCCAAAGCTCTAGGACCAATAATAAGCAAGTTATAAGCACTTTTAAGTTTTGCTATCCTCGTTTGACCTTGATGGAGGATCCAAGGTCAAATCCGACCACAGCAATAGATTCCCAGCACATGATTTTGTGTACTATCCTCGTTTGACCTTGAAGGAGGGGTCCAAGGTCAAATCCGACCACAGCAATAGATTCCCAGCCCATGATTTCCTATAGGTTGGTTTACCATCTCAAACCTCTAGGACCAATAATAAGGAAGTTATAAGCACTTTTAAGTTTGGCTATCCTCATTTAACCTTGAAGGAGGAGTCCAACGCTAAATCCAACTACACCAAAAGACTCCCAGCCCATGATTTCCTGTAGGTTGGTTTACCATCCCAAACCTCTAGGACCGAAAATAAGCGAGTTATAAGCACTTGTAAATTTGGCTATGCTCATTTGACCTTGAAGGAGGGGTCCAAGGTAAAATCCGACAACACCAAAAGATTCCCAGCCCATGAATTCCTATAGGTTGGTTTACCATCCCAAACCTCTAGGACCAATAATAAGCGAGTTATAAGCATTTTTAAGTTTGGCTATCCTCGTTTGACCTTGAAGGAGGGGTCCAAGGTCAAATCTGACCACACCAAAAGATTCCCAGGCCATGATTTCCAATAGGTTGGTTTACCATCCCAAACCTCTAGGACCAATAATAAGCGAGTTATAAGCATTTTTAAGTTTGGCTATCCTCGTTTGACCTTGAAGGAGGGGTCCAAGGTCAAATCTGACCACACCAAAAGATTCCCAGGCCATGATTTCCTATAGGTTGGTTTACCATCCCAAACCTCTAGGACCAATAATAAGCGAGTTATAAGCACTTTTAAGTTTGGCTATGCTCGTTTGACCTTGAAGGAGGGGTCCAAGGTCAAATCCGACCACACCAAAAGATTCCCAGCCCATGATTTCCTATAGGTTGGTTTACCATCCCAAACCTCTAGGACCAATAATAAGCGAGTTATAACCACTTTTAAGTTTGGCTATCCTCATTTGACCTTGAAGGAGGGGTCTAAGGTCAAATCCGACCACACCAAAAGATTCCCAGCCCATGATTTCCTATAGGTTGGTTTACCATCTCAAACCTCTAGGACCAATAATAAGGAAGTTATAAGCACTTTTAAGTTTGGCTATCCTCATTTAACCTTGAAGGAGGAGTCCAACGCTAAATCCAACTACACCAAAAGACTAATATTTTTTTCGTTAGAGCAGTAACGGTGAAATCTCTCTACACACTGCGGCGACGGCGTAGGCGTAACGAAGTCAAATCCATAGTATCCACCGGATGCTATCCGGTGGATACAATGAGAAGAGATGCCTATCCCACTGTGTACACACAAGGTCGAGGAAGGTCTGACCTATCCCACTGTGCACACTTTTGAGGTTGAGCATCCCACTGTGGCCACTTTATAAGTCAGAAGAGCTGCCTATCCTACTGTGTACACACAACTTCGAGGAATGGCTGACCTATCCCACTGTGCACACTTTTGAGGCTGAGAATCCCACTGTGGTCATTTTACAAATGAGAAGAGATGCCTATCCCACTGTGTAAGCACAAGGTCGAGGAAGGGCTGACCTATCCCTCTGTGCACACTTGGCTTTACTGTGGGGTTCAATTCCTCCAGCCAGTCAAGGCTACATAATAGGGTATGAATCAGAGACTTAATCCTGGCTAGTATACTTAAATGCAGAGGGGTGCATGTTTACTGGTTGCTATGGTACGGTTTAAAGTTATTGGCTAAGGTCATTTCCTTGCTGGCTTGAGAGGGAAATGCTGCCATTGTTGAAAAATGTGTTGAAAAGATAACATGTTTTTCCCACCCTCCCTCCATGTTATTAGCAATTGTACATGTTCTTACTAGTGTGATGTAGTTTCAGAGGTAGTGGAATGGGAGTTGGATCAGTGACTGCGAGGTCTCCTAGCTTCGTCCTTCCTGGCCTGCCATCACATCAAGCTGGTTTCTATTCCTAGAGGTGGAGCTGGTGGTTAGTGGCAGCTGCTTCCATCTTTCTAAGAGCTGCAGTTGGTCTGTTGCAGTTAGGATGCATAGACAGTGTTTGGCCCTTCCTCTGGGTCTCCTCATGTTAAACTGTTGCTTATATGTACATTAGAGACATAGTCTTGGAAACCGTTATTCTAAGTGTAATACTGATTTCATAGACTGATGCTCATGGTTTGGTATAAATCAATTTTATCGTAACGCTTGATTTGATGGCATATAACAGAAAGAGATTATGATGTTTTATAATGTATTTTATTTTGTGGCATTGGCAACTGCCTTTGCAGATTTGTTAATTGCATTTAAGTACTGACTGTTGTACTCAGTATCTTAAGCAATGATTAGAAATTGGCATTTATACAATTCACCCGTTTTAGTATATTTTATTGTTTTAATAGTGGGGTCTTTCCTGCTTTTACATCATTTACATTTTTACATTTGTTTCTGTGTTTACTAACTTCATACTTGATCTGGATAATGATGATTATATACTAATATCACGAGATCATATCATGTAAATATTGATCTGTATACATTTCATTCTGATGTTAATTCTTGCTTGATCTAGATAATTGTGATTCCATGCTAATATCACAACATAATTATGTAAATACTGACCGGTAGAAATTTTGGTCTTACGATGTTAATGATATAAAACATATGATTGACTTTCAGTAACGTTTGAAGTAATAGATCATGAACTAATCTTATATGTGGTTAAATGATTAACATTTCACTAACCTCATTGAATTAATGAATGTGTTCTAGAGGTTAGTTAGTTGTCAGTTCTATGTTGTACCAGGGTGACCTTTCACTGTAATGCAATAAGTTTCTAACTAGATTAATTAGCAGTCACCCTTTATATTGTATACAGGGGGGACAGCGATTCGCCCATAAAAACAGCAAAATGCAGTTTCCTGAGAACAAATATGCAGTGTGGTTTTATAAAAGTTATCAAAATGAAAAGAGGTTCCTCAAACTGTAAAATGATAGCAGCATCATAAAATATATTTTGAGATTAGTACACATACACCCATAGAACTTGTCCCATGGCAATAAGATTAGGGCTGTTGGAAAGTGGACAGCATTTCGCCGATTATTTTATACTGTTCCCAAAAAAGTTACAAAGACTGTTAAACAATTTGCAAACCATAATTAAAACTAAAGATCAATTCTTCTTATTGTATTCTAGCACTTAATAAAGTTATAAATTGTATTTATATTGACCCCAGACACAGTTTAGAGAAGATGCAGCCCTTTGCATCAGTCAGTTGCAGTTTGTTAGACATATTTTTCACTAATATATAAACTTTTTTATTCATCTTTATAATCCTGCATGCTGTCGATTCTAAAATCTTAGAAAAGTATCAAGACATGTTGCACACTTTTCTACACTATAAGGCACCTTCAGTATCAACACAGATGTTAGTTTTAAATGAGGTACAATAGAAATTGGCGAATCGCTGTCCCCTGCGAATTGCTGTCCCCCCCTGTATAGGTGATGTGAAGTATTGTAGTAAATAACTAGAAATAAATGTTAATGTATCCCTCAACCCTTGTGTCTCTGGCATTGGGGAACTGTTGACGCTGAGCATCCCACACTGACCACTTCACAAATGAGAAAACATGCCTATCCCACTGTGTACACATAAGGGCAAGGAAGAAATGACCTATCCCACTGTGCACACTTTTAACTCTCACCATCCCACTGTGGCCATTTTACGAATGAGAAGAGCTGCCTATCCCACTGTGTCCACAAAAGGGCGAGGAAATGAAGGGATGACCTACTATCCCACTGTGTACACTTTTAAGTCTCCCCATCCCTGTGACCATTTTACAAAGGGAAAGAGCTGCCTATCCCACTGTTGATACATTAAAGTAAGGAAGGTGTGCAAGTGGTTGACAGGCCACGAATTGTACATGGTGTTTAAATATTTTGCAGCCCTAGGACCAACTAGAAAAATGTTTTTACTTACAAAAATAAAGCATCCAAGGTTAGATTCAATATTGTATAAAAGTAGAAAAAAGTTTTTGAAAAGAGAAAGCAACAGCACTGAGAGAAGAAGTGAAATTATGACAGTGTGGAGATTTATGCATTAACACAAATGAAAAATGTAAGCTTTATTTTGTTTTATATGGTCATAAATTGTAAAAAATTTATTTGATAAATGCTACAATTTGTAAAAAGAGTTATTTTAGGTGTAAAATATGGCTACTAAAAGAATACTTATGTTCATATTATAAACCCCCAGTTTGCAAAAGTAATAATAAAGGAGATATATGGCAAAAAGACAAAATATCCGATTATATAACCCCAGTTTGACACATAAGGGGGTCAGGGGGAAATCTGACCAGCTATATAGTCTTTCCACAAGTTGTTTCCCAGTACCTCTTAATACATTCTAAAGCAGTAAAAGCAATAACAAAGGAGATATAAGGCAAAATGTCCAAATCCGCTATTTTATGACACAAGTCTGACCCCTACAGGGAGATCGTGGGAACAATTAAACTTGTTCTCTAAACTCTCCACATATGGTTTCCTACTACCTCCCAATACATTTTATTGCTCTAAATGCACTTCTTAAGAAGATAATAGGGGGGTTCACAAGTCTCTGTGGTTAGTAGATTTTGCTGAGCAGCTGTGATGGGCAGGTGTAACCCCCAAAATATTTTTTGATCATTTGACCTTGATAAAGATCAAAGGTCAGATTGAAGAATGTGGAAAAATTTTCCCACGCCTAAGGCCAAATATGGTTTAAAAGCTTTTAATAATGAAGGAGATATTCAAGGGAGACCATAATTCATCGGGAGAAAGGAAAGTGAAATGAAAACAAAGGGAGACCATAATGCAGTGGGAGAAAGGAAACTGAAGTGAAAACAAATAAGTGCCCTTTCAGGGACATTTAATTATAAGGGAGATATAAGGCCATTTTACCCCAAAGCCGATAAGTGTTGTCAGGGTATTGTTTTCACCCATGGTGTGCTAGGCATTTGGGCATTCGGCTGGGTGGGCAGACGGGTGGGACGGCGGGCTGCAGGAAAAGTTTCTCCCGGCTGTATCTCAGAAACTTTAAGGTATAGGAAGTTGATACTTGGTAGGGACATTCGTTAGGGTTTGTAGGTGTGCAACATGATGGAGTGACCTTGATTCACCTTTGAGCTTGCTGTAGTGATTTTGGACATTAAAATCTTTGTCCAGACTATATCTCAGAATCTGTAAGGTGTAAAAGGTTGATATTTGGGGTTTGGGTTTGCATTTGGGTGTTAGGCATGACCTTGATTTGACCTTGACCGTCTAGGCAGTCAACTTGAACGTAAAAATCTTGTCTGGGTCATATCTCAGAAATTGTAAAAACAGAAAGTTGTAGAAAGGTGTAGAAAGTTGATTCTTAGATGGGTCATTGGTTGGGGATGCAGGTATACTAATTCATGGTGTGATCTTTAACCTTGGGTTAGCCAAAGTGTGTTCACCTGCCATAATTGAGACACGTTTCTTTTATGACAAAGATATATGGATTACTGTAACTGATTATTATTTGTACTTTTACATAATTGTGCCTTTTCCATTGACAGTTCAATTGTGCCATTTCTATTGGTAGCTATACTTCAATTTATCAATTTTACAGCTTCATACGGACATTTTCTCTCTGAAGCACTATGTTCTCTACTAACATTATTTGGAACTTTACATAAATGACACCATTTGCTGTGAAAGTCTGCTGATCTTTGTACCGTTTCATTTCTTCTATATCTCAATATGTCAAAAATTATTTCCCCGGGCTGTGGGGTATGGGCATTGGTGAAAACAATGCCCAAAAAGGGAAGCCAACCTCAGAAGTTACTACATCACCCTTATTATTGGTCTGAGGAGTATGGGCCAGCTCTTGTCCGTTTTAAAATTTCCACAGTGGGATGCAGAGCCTCAAAAGTGGCCACAGTGGCATAGGTCGGCCCTTCCTCGCCCTTGCATGTACACAGTGGGATAGGCAGCTCTTCTTATTTGTAAAATGGCCACCATGGAATGCTCAGCCTCAAAGTTGTGCAGTGGGATAGGTCAGCCCTTCCTTGCCCTTGCGTATACACAGTGGAATAGTCAGCTCTTGTCATTTGTAACATACCCACAGTGGGATGCTCAGGCTCAAAAGTGTGCACAGTGGGATAGGTCAGCCATTCCTCGCCCTTGTGTATACACAGTGGGATAGGTATCTCTTCTCATTTGTAAAATGGCCACTGTGGAATGTGCAGCCTCAAAAGTGTGCACAGTGGGATAGGTCAAGCCTTCCTCACCCTTGTGTGTACACAGTGGGATAGGCAGTTCTTCTCATTTGTAAAACGGCAACTGTGGGATGCTCAGCCTCAAAAGTGTGCACAGTGGGATAGGTCAAGCCTTCCTCACCCTTGTGTGTACACAGTGGGATAGGCAGCTCTTCTCATTTGTAAAACGGCAACTGTGGGATGCTCAGCCTCAAAAGTGTGCACAGTGGGATAGGTCAGCCCTTTCTTGCCCTTGTGTGTACACAGTGGGAGAGGCAGCTCTTCTCATTTGTAAAATGGCCACTGTGGAATGCGCAGCCTCAAAAGTGTGTACAGTGGGATAGATCAGCCCTTCCTTGCCCTTGCGTGTCCAAAGTAGGATAGGCATCTCTTCTCATTTGTAAAATGGTCACACTGGGATGTTCAGCATCAAAAGTGTGCACAGTGGGATAGGTCAGCCCTTCCTCGCCCTTGCGTCTACACAGATAAGCTTTCATTCATGGCCCATGTTTTATAATAACCTGCACATCACCAGTAGACTTTAGGTTAAAGTACAAAGTTAAAGTACACGCATTGATGTATTCTAATACTATGTTTCAATACAAAATGAAAAAAAAATTTTCACTGTGAATGAGAGTAAAAATTTTGTACATTTAGTCATCCATTTCATGAAATGGTCAGTAGATTTTTCATCCATTTCACAAAACTGACAGTTTGGTTGTCCATTTCATGCAATGGACAATTTCCTTATCCATTTCATGAAATGTACAATTTCACACCTGGGTCATAACATATACACTGTGGGATAGGCAGCTCTTTTCCTTTGTAAAATGGCCAAAGTGGGATGCTCAACCTCAAAAGTGTGTACAGTGGAATAGATCAGCCCTTCCTTGCTCTTGTGTGTACACAGTGGGATAGGCACCTCTTCTCATTTGTAAAATGGCCACAGTGGGATGCTCAGCCTCAAAAGTGTGCCCAGTGGGATAGGTCAGCCCTTCCTCCCCCTTGTGTGTACACAGTAGGATAGGCATCTCTTCTCATTTGTACAATGGCTACACTGGGATGTTCAGCCTCAAAAGTGTGCAAAGTGGGATAGGTCAGCCCTTCCTTTCCCTTGAGTGTACATAGTGGGATAGGCAGCTCTTTTCCTTTGTAAAATGGCCACAGTGGAATGCTCAGCCTCAAAAGTGTGCACAGTGAAATAGGTCAGCCCTTCCTTGCCCTTGGGTGTACACAGTGGGATAAGCATCTCTTCTTATTTGTAAAATGGCCACAGTGGGATGTTCAGACTCAAAAGTGTGTACAGTGGGATAGGTCAGCCCTTCCTCGCCCTTGTGTGTACACAGTGTGATAGGCATCTCTTCTTACTTGTAAAATGGCCACAGTGGGATGTTCAGACTCAAAAGTGTGTACAGTGGGATAGGTCAGCCCTTCCTCGGCTTGTGTGTACACAGTGTGATAGGCATCTCTTCTTACTTGTAAAATGGCCACAGTGGGATGCTCAGACTCAAAAGTGTGCACAGTGGGCTAGGTCATCCCTTCCTCGTCCTTGCGTGTACACAGTGGGATAGGCAGCTCTTTTCCTTTGTAAAAAGGCCACAGTGGGATGCTCAGCCTCAAAAGTGTGCACAGTGGGATAGGTCAGCCCTTCCTCGTCCTTGTGTGTCCACAGTGGGATAGGCATCTCTTCTTACTTGTAAAATGGCCACAGTGGGATGCTCAGACTCAAAAGTGTGCACAGTGGGCTAGGTCATCCCTTCCTCGCCCTTGTGTGTACACAGTGGGATAGGCATCTCTTCTCATTTGTAAAATGGCCACTGTGGGATGCTCAGCCTCAAAAGTGTGCACAGTGGGAAAGGTCAGCCCTTCCTCGCCCTTTTGTATACACAGTGGGATAGGCAGCTCTTTTCCTTTGTAAAATGGCCACAGTGGGATGCTCAACCTCAAAAGTGTGCACAGTGGGAAAGGTCAGCCCTTCCTCGCCCTTGTGTGTACAGAATGGGATAGGCTGAATTTTTGCTTTGAAATAATGCATCCTCTTTCTTTAGCTGAAGCAGCTTCCCACCACAGCTGGCCGTAGCCGGCTGCCTATCCCACTGTGTACATGCATCATCCCACTATCCCAGATGCTAGGTGCTAGTGGGCCACCGTTGGCTATGGGTGGCAAAATATAGCTAGTGGGCCACCACTGAGTCACTGCTGGACCACTGACTGCATTTTTTTCAAAATTTTTAAAACATTATAAATAACTTCATAAGCAACCTCAACTATTGTTTTCTGACATATTATTTAACAATATTCAATGTTAAAAACACATTATTTCAAAATATAAATATATTGCATGGCCCACTGTTGGCCCACAAACTACCAAAGTCAGTGGCTGTAGCTCAGGGTCCAGCCTATGCCCACTGGTGTAAAATTTCTGGAAAATTAGATAAAATGTGCATTTTCTTTCACCAACCATAAGTTAATGTCATATATATAAACAAACTTATTCTGTACTCCTTCATTTTGCTCAGTCAGTCTTTCCTCCACTTTATTACTTTATATATTGCTTGCTTATATATTTGCCACAGGTGGTCCATCAATGGCCCACCCACTACATGAGTAGTACAGGACCCATGATGGGCATCCAGTGGGCCACTGGTGGCAAATATTTTATTTTTAGTTAAAGATATCTTCATGTTTCCATTTGATATAATTTTGTGTTTTGATGTAACCTAAAACTATCCCAAAATTATTTTATCTGACACATGCAACTATGATCTTTAAGAGCTATACTTAGTTGGTGGGCTACTGGTGGTCCTCAAAATTCAAACCTCAAGCTCTGCTGAATAGCATGTTTTGTCAGACCTTGAAAAAATAATGCCAAAAAATGACAACCAAAAATGGGAGTCCCAGTAATTTTATTTCAGAGTCCAAGCTAAGTAACAGATATCACCATTTTGGCATTTTAAAGGTTATAGGAAGCATTTTCAGATCATTCATCAATAATTACATATACATACGAAAGTTTAATTTCTGTAAAAATAAGGTGCATCTGGACAAGGTTACATGGTATATTCAGTCACTTTCTGGCTGTTTTTTCAAGATTTTCACAATTGTCACCATTATTTTTCACTCGACAACTCCCGTATAAAGTACTAGCCTTGACGTCACAGGTTCATGACAATGTAAACAAACTATCATTTTTGTACGCCTTTTAATACATACATATATATTTAAAAGATTGCATTATCTGTTTTTATGAAGTTTATTTGTTTATAAGACATCATTCTGCCACAGTAAGTTTTTGAAATAGCCTTGAGAACATCTTTCATATTTGTTTCAGATAAAAAATTATTTACAGAAGTATTAAGCAAGTTGGATAAAAATCACAAAAAATGCAACCAGGTTCTACTCTGAGATGAGTTTTGACAGTTATTTTTTTCAATTCTGAAAACTAACTATTGCTAGGAGATGAAATAAATACAACATAAATGTCTTTAGAACTGGGCCTCAAGCAAGGATAATCATATATGTTCCCCAAATTAGTTCAGAACTTTCCCACCAAAACTGTAAACAATGCTGCCTTCATAGTATACATAATGTGTCTAGTGATCTACAATGTATACTGTTGATCCCCCAAACACAATTCCTTTTTCTTGGTCTCAACAAAGGCTTAAATTGAGAAGAAAATGTTACCAACTAATTTCCAAAACTTAATTATCCAAACTTAAGCTCAAGAAGTACTGAACTACTTTATATCTTAAGGAAAGCCCATTATATACTGAATTATTTCATGAACTGATAATATAAAAGTTAGAACTTAAGGATTCTTTCAGAATAAATTCAATAAATTTGACTACAACAGCATGCTTTTATAAATGATTTATGAAAGTAAAAACAAATTGTATATTTTGATTTCACTTTACATCATACCTTATCTTGATAGAAGTACTGGCGATTAAAGGCAAAAAAACAGTATCCAGGACATTTTAATGACAACTTTTGAATTTGTCAACAGATTCTTAGTTTTATGTAAATATCTAACTTGTGAAAGGCTACTTTCCCATCACAGTTTAAAAACCTTGAAAAAATGGGAGGAGGTAATATCTCATACAGATGTTTATGCTTTCTGCATTCCAAGACAAGCCTACTTATAGTATATCTGTGTTTGTTAGAACTGTTAGTGGTTAAAAATTAGGTAAAACTTGAAAAAAAACAGCATCTGGAAAAAATAAAGGCTAGTGAGCTTTTTTCTGGCAAAGAAACATGTTATCTTCCTTTAGTTTGTAAATATATACATTATATCTACAACTAAACAGAACTTCATCATGAACCTGTGACATCATCATCTACTACGAGAAAAACAATATGTCGACTTTTTACTCCACTTCATGATATTTACTTTTTCCAATGCTATTTATGGCTCTTGTACCATATATGTCTTCAAATAAACCACATGTTCATTCTTATAGGTTGTTTGTCTACTGAATTAAGTTAACTTCACAATTTTTGTGAAAAATGTTTCCTATGACCTTTAAGTACTGTATTTTTCTATTTACTCTGTATTATTGTATCACTGTATTGTTTATTGCATTGTCTGAAAATAAAATTATGATTTTATATCTCTCTTAATATTTTACTTGAATCTTGGTTGTTGCACTTTTGGGTCTGTCTTTTTATGCAGATTAGGCACTGTTAAAGTCATATTCGAATTCATTAAGGCTTTTACTTGTGCAACTTCCCATTGTAACTGATGGAATTTCATCGAGTGTGCCACTGGTTTTGCACCAACACCACACATAAGCATTCATTTAATGAATTGCCAGTTCTGTATGTATGGGTAATATTCAAAACATCTAAACCATAACATCTGCTGACAGATGGCTGCCAATGGTGGATCACCATTGTTCCCAGATAGCATTCTGCCATTCGAGCGATGTTGGCTGGTCGCATGATCAGCAGATTTTTCCATCATTGGCCCAACGATGGGCAAACATGGCTCTTGGTTGCATGATCAGTAGATTTTGCCAATGTTGGGCCAATGTTGGCCCAACAAAGGCTTGCCAACCAAAACTCAGGCTGCCGAGGTTGGGCCAACGGTGGGCCAATGGTGGATTTTTATTCAAAATGGCAGCGAGCAATAATAGGGGATTTTGGGACACTTAGTAAAAAATTATTTATTATGGCATGTCTAAAAATCATATTTCAATGAGCCTAATTAGCAATTTTAGACATAAAAAGAACACTCATTATAAATTTACAATAAGAAAAGTTGTTTCTGAACATAATAATTTTATTATTTGATTATGGACTATATCATCTTAAGACAGTGTTCCACCATTGTTTATGTTTGGTCATGTGACTTATCAGGGATTCCCTTAACTAAAATCCACCCAGTCAATTATTTACTTTCTGTTAAACAATGACCACATAACTCCATGCTGCAATCTGACCGACAGATACACCAATGTCAGGCCAACATCTGCATGCTCTCTGGGTTGTTGGCTAATGAAGATGATCCACCGATATGGACCAATAGAAAAGCTCATCATTGGCTGCCAACAGTGGGCCACTGATAGACCACCAGTAAACCTTATTGTTGGCTGCCAACAGTGGACCACTGTCTATCAGCTGGTCATGCCACCAGAGAACCACCATAAAAAGTTGATGGCACCCAACAGTGGGCCACTGGTGAGCCACCAGTCAACCTTGTTGGCTACTGAAGGTGGTCCACTGGTGGACCAATAGAAAAGCTTATCATTGGCTGCTGACAGAGGGCCACTGATGGACCACCAGTAAACCTTATTGTCAGCTGCCAATGGTGGACCACTGTCTACCAGCTGGTCACACCAATGGCTAGCCACCAGCTACACCCAATATTGGACCGACTGATATGCTGCTGGTGGGCCAGTGGTGGCCCTACAGAGTCTTGCTATCTGGGTATGTCATCCTCCCTTTAGCGCTGAACCTACTTCTCCAAAAATTTGGCAAATATACAACCAAACTGTTTTAGTTTTAAACAATCAGATAAATAATTGGCTTTCAAAAATTCTATACATTTTTTCATCTGTAACCTTAATATGATAAGTTTATTTTGCATAATAAAAATAGGAAATAGATTTCGCTCTAATCTTGGCAAAATATTTGTCGTGTCCACAGGTGCTCATCTTTCAAAAATATTCCAAAAACTACAGTACGAAATACCAAAGAAAGCGATTTGACCAATGCCTCCGCTCGTTTTGTGGTACCAAAATCCTTCCATAAAGAAAATAATAATTTTCTTTTGTTTTACATAATGCTTTACTCCCTGTTGGTTTACAAAACAATATTGATGTTGTTTTCCATAAGTGCTTCTTATTGTGTCTTTATTATGTGCTGTAATAAATGTTTCAATATGGACTAATTTTGAAATTTGTGAAAAGTAATGTGTAATGTAATGAATTACATTTGAAAAGTAATGTAATGGATTACTTTCCAAAATATAAAGTAATGGTAATGTAATGAATGCAAACTCAAATGTAATGTAATGCATTACAAGGGCGGATCCAGCTTTTAAGTAAGGTGGGGGTTCACATCACACATACCATAACTAGGGGTTCCCCTACCCCCAGAAAAAAATTAATTTTTGGCCAAAATATAGTGCATTACCTGTAAATTTAACACCACTCTCAAGAAATAATGATGTACTTTGGGTTGAACCCCTTTACATTATTTTTCAAGGAGGGGGTTCAAACCCCCTGAACCCTAACCTAACAGTCAACAAGCCATTGCATTTACCTTGATACAAAAAATGGTGCAATGCCCCATCCCCCAACAAGAATATATATCGACTGAACCTAAAATGTCACAATCTCACTTCCCCATCTCACTTCCACCCCCATCCCCCATACACAGAGGCAATTCTTTTCTCACATGCATTTTTATTTGAGTGAGGGGAGTGGGGAGGGGGCAGATCTGTGCAGAAAAAGATCTTCCTCACTCCCCTCACTGAAATCAAATTCAGGGGAGAAAAAGATTATTTACTGCAGTAGAATGTTTAGGTTTTACAACAAGTACTTAATTATGTAAGGGGCTACAGTTCTGAAATTTTACTATGTTATAACTGACACAAAACCACATCAAAACACATTTAACAAAATGCTCTAAATGTAACACTTTTCAAGTTCTAAGTGATTTAGTGCATGGATTGGAAAAATTAACAAGTAAATTAAATTTTTATAAGTTAATACCTTACCTTACAGATGCAATTGTCCGGCGCCCTGACGGTCTCGTCAAATGTTAGAAAAAAAACGTCCTGAGCTGGGCTCTGGCCGGGACCGGTAGTGTCATGTTCATTCGCCAGGTGGCTGTGTAGCCTACCTGCTGGTATACTGTGCATGCTCGCGCATGCGCGCTTCCTCTTTTTGATGCCTACCTTAGAAAGTCCCCTTATATATTAGCGGGGAAAGTAGGGTGGGAATCCCACTGTCCACTAGGTAAGGTATTAACTTATAAAAATTTAATTTACTTATTAAATATTCCATTTTATTGCGTTAATACATCTTACCTAGTGGACAGATGCAGAATAACTACCCATTGGATGGAGGGTAACCTGAATAAAAAGGGGGGATTCCTAAGAACTCTAGATACATGAAGGATGAATCCGGTAATGGCTAAGTTAGCCAACGTATAGGAATAACACCCTTGCCCCCTCCCCCCCCCCCCCCCCCCCGTTTCTTACATAGGTCTTAGTACTGGCTCAGCTAGAGAATAGGACCTAGGGGAGTAAGAGTTCTGAGATAATGAGGAAGAAGAACAGGAACCATGAGACTATCTTTTCAGTACTCCTGGACCCACTTTGGATCATGGCAGACCAGGAGTAAAGATAGTAGGGTTTTTTAATCTACAGACTATACAATGAGTACAAAAGAGAGCTGGAGGACTGGTTTACTTGCTCTCATGGATCTGTTGGGCTGCCACTATGGGGCCCAAATGATACAGCTCAGAATCTGCCCAAGCCAGGTCCTTTAGATAGAACTGGGTAAAGGTGTTGTGGGCTTTCCAATGACAGGCTGAGAGGACCTGTTCCAGTGAAACCCCTCCCTGAAAGGCCTAAGAAGCTGCAAAAGCCCGAACATCATGAGCTCTAACCTGATGTAAATCTTGGGCCGTTTGGTCCAAGAGCTGATAACACAACAGCACGGTCTGTTTAATCCAGGAAGAGATAGTGGCAGGGACAATGTCCTTTTGAAAACCCTTCCTGAAGGAGACGAACACCGAGTCTTTTCCTTTTTGGAGGTCCTTTGTCCTGTCTAGGTAATACCGCAAGGCCCTTACCGGACAGAGTGACTTGTCTTCTGATAAGGACTTATCCAGAGTAGGGGCCAAAGCCAGAATGACCACCGGAGCCACAGAGGCCGGACCATCCCTAGCTAGTTGATTTTTGGAGAGAAAACTGGGTGAAGGATAGAGTGAGACCTGACTCCAGTTTTCTTGGTGTCTGATATTTCTGTATAGCCAGGCATGGATTTCACTTCTTCTTTTGCCTGAACCCAGGCCTAGAAGAAAGACTGTTTTAAAGGTCAAATGCTTGAGAAAGGCCTTTCACAAGGGTTCAAAGGGAGCCTTAGTTAGCTGGTGGAGCACCAGAGAGAGGTTCCAAGAGGGCACACCCCGTCTTCCTTTAGGCTTATCTCTATGAAAGCTGTCCAGAAGACGAGTGAGGTTTTCATCCTTGCTAATGTTCAATTCAACACTGCCCACCGTGTCTGCAATGGCCGTTTTATAGCCTTCAATGGTACTGGGTTGCAGATTCCTCTCTTTGAAAAGATGCAAAAGAAAATCCACAATTTGATTCACAGAGGGCGACCTGAAGGGTGACTCAAACCATTTAACAAAAATGGCCCACTTTGATTTGTATACGACTCTGGTTGAGCCTCTCTGAGGAGCCTCAATTCTTTCTGCCACCTCATCAGAGAAACCTTGTTTCTGGATGGCAGAGGCTCTAGGAGCCAAGCATGCAGATTCAGATTGCTGAGGTTCCTGTGGACTATGAATGTTGAATGTTCCTGTTGAATGGTTGAGTCACCAGGTCCTTTACCATTGGAAGACTGAAGGGAATCTGAACCGACAAATTTACCAGGTGCCAAAACCAGGGCATGTTTGGCCAACCTGGTGCAATGAGAATCATTCTCCGACAGCCCTGATCCATCATCTTGGAAACCACCTGGGGAACCAGGGAGACTGGACGAAAGGCGTACACGTCCAAATTCTCCCATGGAAGACTGAGGGCGTCTACTGCCCAGGCTGCCAGTACCGGTGATACGAACTGAGGAAGTTGAACCGTGTTGCAAACAAGTCTACTTGTGGTCGGGCCCATCTGGAGCACAAATGATTGAACACCTGCTGAGATAGGGACCACTCTGTCTGAATCACTTGATTGTGTCTGGAAAGCTTGTCCGCTATCACATTCAAGTGACCTGGAATGTGTCTTGCCCTCAGGACAATTCCCCTGGAATGGCACCAGGATAGCAGCCTCCAAAGGAGGGCACACAGAGAGCCTGACTTCATACCGCCCTGCTTGTTGATGTAGGAGACCACTGTTGTGTTGTCCGTCGCAACAAGAACAATCTGGTCCCTGCAAAGATGCTCGAAGCTCTTCAGGGCCAGGAGGACTGCCTTTAGTTCTAAGAAATTTATGTGAAGGCAACTTTCTATGGGAGACCAAGCGCCTCTTGCAGTGGAGTCCCCTAAGTGTGCGCCCCAGCCATCGTTTGAGGCATCTGTAAACAGCTAAAGAGCATGTTGAAGAGGGTGCAAAGGTTGCCCCCCAGTACATTGTTTTCATCCAACCACCAGTCTAGGTGTGGATGGAGTGACTGGGGAACCGGCATGATCTTCTCTAAAACCTCGGGGACACGCCGGTGACGTTTCAAATGCCATTAAATTGGCCTCATATGAAGACGTCCCGACGAAACTTGCTTCTCTGTGGCTGTAAGCAGCCCTATTAGGGACATGAACTGTCTGACTGTACAGCTGCTCCGGTTCTTGATGAAATTTAATTTTTCCTAGGGAAGCTATCCGCCCTGAGTGGGGAGGACCCGACCGGATACAAGGTCAAACTGGTAGCCTACAAAATTGAAAACTTGCTGGGGTTCCAACTCTAATTTCTTCATGTTGACTACCCATCCTGTTGGCAAAGGGCCAAGAGGATCTGGGTATGTTGTAGACAGGTTTCCCGGCACTGGGCTCTCAGCAACCAGTCGTCTAGGTATTGGTGGATTCGGATACCCCTGGCCTGAGCTTCACTTCTTTGACCACCTTTGTAAACTCGAGGGAAGCTGTGGCCAAACCAAAGGGGAGAGCTGTGAATTGGAAAGTTTGGTTGTTCAGGAAGAATCTCAGATACTTTCTTGACCTTTGGTTGATTGGGATGTGGAAATACGCATCGCTGAAGTCCAGCGAGGTTACCCATTCCCGTCTGTAAGGATAACCGGATCGTCTCCGGAGTTTCCATCTTGAAGGAACTGGTCTTCAAGTAGAGGTTTAACGGACTTAGATCCAAGATTGGTCTCCATTTTCTGTTCGGTTTGGGGACAAGAAAGAGCCGGCTGTAAAAGGCCAGAGATGACTTGATAACCACTTTTTCTACTACCAACTTTCCTACGAGATTTAGCAAAGCCTCTGAGGAAACGGCTTTCGGTAGGATTTGCGTAACCACTGTGAATCAAAGGAAATCTTGTCAAAAGAGGTCTCCAACTGAAGGGGAGGGAATAACCGTCCCTCAGTACAGAAACCCGAGGATTCGCACCCATTTCTTTGCCAGATATGCCAAAACTGTTGTAACCGTCCCCCTACAGTCTGTCCGGCGACAGCATTGGGGACATTGGGAGCAGATGGGACAGAAAGACATGGATTTACACAAAAAACACCTTTGACATGCTTTATTTTGCTCAGACATTGACCGGGACTTACTCCTTTCTTTTGTGGAGGCCCGTGTGAATGAACAGTATGAACATGACTTACAGCAGGACAACACACATCCTGGGGATTTAAAGTCTTTGACCCAACTGAACTTGTTATTGTCTGTGTAACCAAACTGTCTAAGTTTAGACTCTTTGCCATAACTTTGATCAGAAACTTTGGGTCCAACTGAACTGTCTTTACATGAATGGGAGTTGGACCGACACAATAATTGTCATTTATATGGCTTGTATGACTGTCACTTGGAGAAACGAGGGTTGGAGCCCCTTCCCCTTCCACGTCCCCTGGAACGACTCCTACTGAACTGCCTCCAAGGCTGATGCTGTTGCTGAGACGTCTGTTCAGATGAGGCAGCAGGTTTCCTATCCTTACGGTTGTAAGGTCTATACCTGTGTGATCCTCTCCAGCTAGTGTGCTGAGAAGCACCCCGTCCGGATCCCTGAGCAACACTACTGGCTTCATGTTTCTGGATATCCTGTTCTGCCATCATAATGGCAGCATCTGGGAACAGCCCATAACCAAACATGGGAGCATTATGTAACAGGTTCATGGTATCTTGTTTGACTCCCGGTTTAACAAAGTCCAGATACGAGTCCCTTCTGAGTAAGATCAGGTTTGACATGTGCACAAACAAACTGTCCGCCAAATGCTGAAGAGATGTGCCCATGGCCACGGATACCCGATGATGGAAAGCCATGGGGTCACGCACGTCATTCAAAGCATTGGTAACATCCTTGGGTGCCTTGCCCTTGTTAAGGCGGGAACACAACAGGGCAATATTCCAAGACATCTTATCTTGCAGTTCCGTTGAGCATCTACTAAAGCCGGCTGCAAAAAAAAAAAAAAAAAAAAAAAAGCCGGCTGCATGATATAACTGTCTTCTCTAGCAGCCCTTTCCGAAGAGATTCCTGGGTGATTGGTCTGGAAGGTGGACCTGTTGAAGGGTATGCTGAAGCCCTAGTGATCCTAGGGAACTGAGAGTTCACCTTTGCCTCAGTGTTTCGCCAATTACAAACCGAACGGCCTGGATGGTGAGGACCATCAGATTTCAACAGATGCATGTTGTACCATTTCTCCTGTGACTTCGGCACCTTGATAAACTGGTCACGTTTAAGACCTACCGAATCTTGGGATCTTGAGGGGTAGCCCTCTGCCACAGTTAGATTTAATCGCTCCAATTTCTGGAATAGCCAGTCATCTGGAGGCATGGCCACAGATATCCTTGTAGGTTTTCTTGGGTTTTTGCCCTTCCAGGAATTATTGGATTTGTCTGGTTCACAATAACCAGTTTCAAAAGCGGGAATGCGATGCCAGCCCACATAAGATCTAATAGACCGGACTGTTCAGTCTGTTCCGGTGTTTCAGTGGAGTCCGAAAAATGTCCATCATCTGAACCGGAAAATGCTGCTGAACGGTCTATATCATCGTCAGAGAGAGATTTCTTGATGAAATTTAATTTTTCCTAGGGAAGCTAGAGTCAGCTTCTGTAGTCGGTGGGTAAGCACAGGCACCGGTAAAGCCTTGATCTTGTTCCGGTTGAGAAACAGTGGATGCTGACCGGAAAGGGAAGCGGTGGCAGAATATTAATGTTCCTGTTTCTTAGAGGATGGTTTTGAAACCGGTGAGACAGATCGGTCGCGTTTTTTCTCAGATCTGCTAGCACCTTTTTTGTCTGATTTAGGGTCAGAGGAGGCAACTTTAGGATCAGTCTTGACAGATTTATCTGTATGCCTGTCCTTTCTCGATTTATGAGGCTTCTTCTTCTGTTTTTGGTCCACAGGTTTAGTTTTTACTGAAGCATCAACAGCTACCGGAACCTCAACCGGTATGGTGGGAAGGGTAGCTGGTGCTAAAAAGGCGGTCTGAGAGATGAGAGGTTGAGTATCCACCGGCTTAACTGCAGAGACAGGGTGGAAAAGACATTGCCTCATGAAAGAAGAGCCTCCATGCGTGCAAATTGCTCTGCCCATTTATCTGAGATAGCGGCTAACTGGTCTGCAGTAACAAAACTAGATGTCAGCAGAAGTTGGAGGAGGGGTGCGCAGAAGGCTGCGCAGACTGACCATTTGGTGACTGAAAGGTCGGTTCATTATCTACCAGCTGTAAAATAGTATCGTCTTTAGGAGAGACAAGCAAACCAGCCTTCAGGAATTTTCTGATTTTGTAAGACGGAGTTGCTAACATTTCCCTCCGTGCATCAGAGAATCCGTCACATATCTTACAGGGTTTATCCACCACACAATTGTCTTCACCAATAAGCTTATCACGACACCTTGCGCACTTGTCGTGCAGATCAAAGCTTGCCATAACATGGCCACATGAACCCCTCCGTTGTCCTTTTTTATCTCCTGGAGGTGCCATACTTAATAAACAACACTACTACAAATAAATTCACCAAACTGTAGTTAACACATATGTAAAATCAAAATTAAAAGTTTCTCTTAAACTTCAAGCGTTCCTTCGCACGCCAAACAAAAAGAAAAAGAGCACATGCACGAGCATGCGCAGTATACCGGCAGGTAGGCTACACAGCCACCAAAAACATGAATTTTAACGCATCAAAAATTCATAAAAAAACTAATTAAGAAAGATCCAGGCCTGATACTCCCACAGGGGAATCTACTGGTGGCCATAAGGTCAGCTGACATAAAAACAGGAATTTTAAGGAAAAAGGTCATTAAAAGTCTTCCTTAAACTTAATCAATGGGTCACTTTGAACTGATGTCATTGAACAGTAAGTCGGTTGGGAGGTAAAAACCCTCATTTTTACTTCAAGGTGGCCATGACTGTACTTGCAAGGTGGCCATAACTTCATTCATATTGGGACTTTAAGGTGAGCATAAAATAAGAATGTCCCTTTTGTCACCCTTTATAAGTGCATAAAGTGTAGCTGAGGTCAGTTGAACAATAAGATAGCTGGAGGCCTTTTTTCACTGTAAGGTGACCATAACTTCATTCATATTGTGACTTTAAGGTGACCATAAAATGAGAATGTCCCTTTCTGCCAACCTTTATAAATGTGCCAAGTTTTACTTTAAAAATTTAAACATTAACTGAGCTTAGGGCTGCAGAGTGATGCCATAATAAACCAAAACCATTTGAAAAAATTCATTAAAACTTGACATTTGAAAATTCAGGGTTTTGTATCCAGAATGTAATATGGATTTTTCACAAAAGGTTAATTTCATTTTCCTTCAGTCAGGCCCTATGTACGTAAGAAATTTCATAAAGATCTGTTCACGTCTTTTCAGGTATTAAAACACAGAGATACAAACACATCCAAAACATGACCTCCTTATGGTAGTAATGAGAACAGATATTAGTGCAAGGTAATATTTCTCAATATGTCAAAATATGAATTTAAAATACTCTTCATTGACCATATACAAATTGTGCATGTAAGAAGGAATCTTTATAGATTTTCTTTGCTAATGCATTTAAGTAAGGCTGACCATAATAAGCTTTGTTTTTAAGTTAAAGAAACATTTTTCTGTGTAATTTGTCAAAATATTCAAGTATATGTATATTGCACCCTCTCTCCATTAAAAACCTGGGACAATGTGAATCTAGAACAGTGTTGTAAAGTGGTTTTCTAATTCTAAATTAAATATTTTTAAAGTTAACATGCAACACAAAATAACTCCCCTCCCCCACCCCTCTCCACTTCAATTGAAACACTGGAGGGAGAAAAAACACGACATATATAACCCACACACACAGAGGTAATTTTTTTTTCTGTAACACACAGACACTCAGGCAATTCTGTTCTCTGATGCAGATTGTGCAAAGATCAGAAAATGTGGCAAATGTATAGTTTTATATGGAGCTATTACATAATTTTGCAAACAGCTACAAGTCTGAAATTTTACTATGTTATAGGTGAAAGAAAAATAGGTGAAAAACATATTTAACAAAATCTTGTTAATGCAATACTTTTCAAGTTGTAAGTGATTTACTGCATGAACTCATGAGTTTTAATGCATAAAAAAATTATTTTAAAAATTCATAAAATTTATTTATTTATTTGGGGTTTTACGTCGCTTTCAACACTGTACAGGTCATATCACGATGGGTAGTTGGAAGGGCAGAGGAAACCAGTACATACAGTTCGTTAGGGTTCTGTACTGTAAACTGCCAACCAATGGCAAGCAACTACCAGCTTTCCCACTTGAGGCCGTGCCGGGAATCGAACCCCGGTCTCAGAGGTGGGAGGCCAGAGTGTTAGTGTTAAAAATTCATAAAAAAAATTAGGAATGATCCAGGCCTGATACTAAATCAAGTGAATCTACTAGTGGCCTAGTACATATATGCAAAATAAGAGAAAAATCCCTTCAATAGTGAATGAGAAATTGTGATCAAGTGTTGAATTTATTTATTTATTTATTTATTTGGGGTTTTACGTCGCTTTCAACACTGTACAGGTCATATCACGACGGGTAGTTGGAAGGGCAGAGGAAACCAGTACATATAGTTTGCTAGGGTTCTGTACTGTAAACTGCCGACCAACGGCAAGCAACTACCAGCTTTCCCACTTACAGCCATGACGGGGATCGAACCCCGGCCGCAGAGGTGGGAGGCGAGTGTTACCACTCTGCCACCGTGGCCCCTTCAAGTGTTGAAATGTTCACACTTTGGGTGGGGGTATCTCACTTGTAATGGCTCTGGGGAACAGACGAACAGACAGATGAGCAAAGCTATTGGGCTTAAAAGGCATAAAGTCCATAAATTGGGTCTCTGTGAGCATTTAGAGACCTTAAGGTGTCCTTAAAATTAAAGTTACAGACTTAAAACTTTTCACAGACAAAGAGTACATGTAGAAGTTATATCTCCCACAGTTTCAGACTTGTCAGACTTACCATTTTTAAGTTAAAGGGCAAAATATATGACAAATGTTGAAAAAATGTCTAAGTAGGGTCTTTGTGTGTCTCAAACACAATTTTAACCTTAACATAAAGTCTTGATTTTTGGCATATGTAAGGAGAATATAGTAAAAATGTGTTTACAGCTAAAATCTGAGCCAGATGAGCCATATAGTTTATGACCAAGAGGGCATTAAGTGGCCAAAAGTCAAATTTCTGACCTTAGGGCAGCCATAACTTCTTTATTATTGGGAGTTTAAGGTCACCTTAACACATGGTTCCTCCCCTGACCCAAATACATGTGTGTGCCAAGTTTGAATGAAATTCGTGAAAGCGTTTTTGAGTTATCGTGCACACAAGTCAAACATATGGCGGCAGCGGCGACATGACGGACGTGAAACCAATATATCCCCAACTTTCGTCTGGGGATGTAATGACTAATACTAGTATTTTATCCTTATCAATAGACAAAACCTCTTTTGTAAGTTTCGTTCCTAAGTATTTTGCCAACTTTTTGACAAAAGCATACTTGCATGATTTGAATTTTTTTAGATTTTGAATTTTATTGCCCTTGGCATATCGTAACTCTTCTGTAACTATGGGTAACAAACCTGTACTAGTAACTGGAAACACTATTGCTTTAGTCACTTGGTTGAGAGTTCGAAACCAGATGATATGTAGTCTTTTTTTCACATACTAAAACAACTTGGTACAACCTTGCATTGTCAGAGGCTGGCTATAAAAATGTTATTCTGTACAAAATCAGAAATTTTCCTTTCCTGCCTCATCTTTGATCTTCAGTGATGCCCTGGCATACACACATGGGTTCAGAGTCATCAGTATCACTGTAGTGGTCATAGTCATTATCTAGGTCACTGATGTTTGAGGCAAACATGTCTTTACCCCAAAACTCTAAGCCACTAATTTTGTTGTTCAAAATTTAAGGTTGAGTGGGATAAATCAAAGGTAAATATTTGTGCTTGTTCAATGCAATCCTCACATGATTTTATAGAAATTTTGGGGTATGTTGATGCTGACCATATGTATGGTTAAACACCTTATACATTGCTCTGTTATTGTGTAAAGTTTTAATGATATACTTTGGACCAAAAAGTAATTGCAGGGGTGGGTTATTGGCGTGAGGTGTGGATTTTGACTGGCAACAGAGTTTGGTGAAATATGAGTGTCCTTAATCTGCTGGACTACACTTGATCTAAAATTACTATTCAAAGGAAGGCCTCTGTTACTCCCTGAAAATAAAGTTTGTCAACCAGTTAATTGACACTTTCTGCCAGAAAATCTACCCCTGATATTAATTATCAACTAAGGTCTCAATAACCTGACAGAAGTGAACAGTTAATTGTGACAAAAGTGATACAAATTCGCCACAAACTGTAACAACTGGACACACCCTGCACAGGGTGAATGGTTGATTTTTTTTTAGAAAAACACGAGTTTCAATATATGGGGCTATACATTTGGCAGGACATACGTGATGCTGCACCACTGTCAGTTAGTGCTTGAACACCCCAACTACAAATATACACAGGTATTTTATTGAGATGGTTTAACCTGGCCTTTCCCCTCATGCCACAAATTTATTATCGACAGATGATGTGAAAGCAATGTTAAGATAGTAAAGTGGTGGTTATTGCTAGAATTTCTTCTGTTGCACTTTAATCTTATGGCACACAATAGCTTAGTTGCCAGCAATGCTACAAAAGTGATACAATGTCCACCTGTGCATGCAGGTTTCAAGCGAGTACTCACTACAATCGTTGCACTTTTGCTTCTGGCCATTGGGCACTGCAGTGGCAGTTCTGTCACCCCAATGTGTGCTTTCACAAAAAATGATCACAAGGATTTTACAAATAAAATTTTTTTTTGTCTTTTCTAAAATGAAAAATTCCTAATTTTAGGTGGCCAGTATCTAGTTATATTTATACCTGGAGGTCTGAAAGCTCCACAGCACATAGGCCACAAAATTTGAACAACTTAGTTTGCCTGCAACGCATTTGTCCATTTAACATTTTAAATAGAGCTACAAGAAATACTTACAGGTGGAATTTTTACTGAACATGAAAATGGGTGGAAAACCTGCAAAAAGTTCCAAATACTACATATAGACGTTAAGTGCAATAAATAAACAAAAACATTTTTATAGGCCTTATATTAAAGTAGATGAGCAACTTTGTACATCATGCAGCAACAGCGTAGGCCTTCAGAAAACGGGGGCAAACCCAATGAGCAACCCCACTCTCCCCTTTCAAGGGACACTTAATTATAATCCTCATTCAGTAAAACTTCAAAGAATTGACATCACTGCAATGAATAAATAGCACCATTTTTATTTGTTGAAAACACATTTATAATTTTGTTAACATTTCAAACAGGATTGTAACTATAATAAGTTCATATCTCCAGGATTACCTGTAAGTTTCACCATAAGGTATCAATATACCACTTCAAGACAACACCTTTGGGTCAAAATGAGATACATATTTTACATAAAAAACCATGTAACAAAACACAACCATAAGTACACTGGACGCAGTTGGACAAAATAACAATAATAAATATATATTAAACAATAAATAAATAACAAAGAATAAAAATTGATAAAGATAAAAAGATAAATTTACAGTTCCCTATTCTACAATGTAAAAGTTAACAACCTGCTCTGTCCAGGGTCCACTATACTGTATTTCTGGATGTTTTACAATACCTTCTAACATTAAATGAAATCTTTACAATGATGCACAGGTAATATTCATTCGCATGGTGCATTCGCAAAGCTATCTCTTTATGGCTCACAATAGACTTTTGTTTTAAGAAAAATTAATTCAGTTAAAGAATGTAACCACGTTTTCCATTGAATAATTTCTTAAACTAGATATTGCACCAATTCGATGCAGTGCATCCCCTGACGGGAAATGGTATACTTCAGCCATTCTGAAATGTGACATTTTGAATTTCTTCCAAAATTCAAGATTGCAGCAGAAATCAGGAAAATTAAAATTTTTCAGGGACACTATTGCTAGGTCTCTAATACCCAAATGTTCCAAATTTTCTCAAAATCGCTCTATCTGTAACACTTTGAGAAAATCAACATTTTTGATTTCCGCCAAAATTCAAGATGGTGGCTGGAAAACTAAAAATTTTATCAGGCATTATATCCACTTTCTGCAATACCCAAAGAGTGCACAATTTGCACTAAATCACTCTATCACTCTCAACAGTTTTGAGAGAATTGACATTTTCAATTTGTGCCAGAAAGCCACTATTGGTCTTGCAGTGGAAGAACAAGGCCACAAAGCAATAGGCTTCGTGGTCTTACCCACATATACTGACATACCAAATTTTAAAGGTCTACCAAATATGTTTTAAGTTACTGCTTATTAAGGGCCGAAATGTGAAAAAAATCCCAAATTTGGCCATTAGAAGGCCACCACTGTTCTCCAATGGAAGGCAAAGTCCACAAAAAAATTGCATGCTGATAGTTGACATATATATGTAACATATACATCAGCCATAAGATGATTTGTCCTGAATACGACTACTAGGCCAAAATGTGAAGAAATAACCCAATCTGACCTTCAAAAAAGACCACCATTAGCCTTACATTGGAAGACAAAGGCAACAAAAGACATGCATGTGTGCAGGGGACATATATATGTACTATATATATCAGCCATAAAATGATCTGTCCTTTTATATAGGAGTACTAGGCCAAAATGTAAAGAATTACCCAAATTTGACCTTTAAAAAGCTGTCATTGGTCTTCCAGTGGAAGGCTGAGTCCACAAAACAAGTGCATGCTTGTAGGGGACATATCTATGTACTATATACAACAGCCATAGGATGTTCTGTCACTCTGTGAGTACTGGGCCAAAACATGTAGAAATACCAAAATTTAACCTTCAGAAGGTCGCCATTAGTCTCCTAGAAGAAGGCCAAAGCCATAAAGCAATATGCTCTGAGGCCTTAATAATACCTACCCACGTACCAAATTTGAATGCTCGGCAAGATATTACATATGAAAGGTCATCAGGACACCATTGGTCTTCTAGTGGGAGGTCAAGGCCACAAAACAATATGCTCTGAGCTCTGGCACATTTTTGCCCACACGCCAAATTTGAAAGGTCTAACTAATTTTTTCTTTGAGTTCTTGCATATACGAAAGGAAATCTCCACTGGAAAAAGGCTGAAAGGCCGATGTTTGAAGACCAGCCATGATCTAGAGGAAAGAGATCAAAGATTAAGTTTAGGCATGCATATTGGGGACATAGGCTCTGAGGTCATCCCCATATGTAGTCACATACACAAATTGTAAGGTCTACCTTAATTTTTTTTAAAGTTATGGTGTATGAAATGAAATTTCAGCAGCCGGCTGCTGTGTGATGGTGGTAAAACCTTAGTATCCCTGACTTTTGTCCGGGGATACAACAAATTCGGCAGTACTACAATTTTTTTTTTGGAAAGACACAATTAGGCCATAAAAACAAGATAAGTACAACATAAAAAAATAAGCAACTTATTAACAAAATATTACTGAACAAAGGTCTTTGTAAATGTATTTATGTCCCACCAAAAATATTTTATTTGGAAAACTTCAGCCAAATGATGTTTTCATTTTTGGCAGGGTTAAAGCTATTAACAATATATCAATGAAACCAAAAAAATCATCTCCATAGCTTTTTCTTTTTGTACATCTTTCAACCAAAATTTGTAATTTCTTTTCTGACCTCTTTCATTCTTATAAACACTTCAGAAACTTCAGTTTATTCCATAGGTTTAATTGAAAAGCTACACCCACAGAACTCTATAAACTTAGTATTAAGTGCAACTTTGGATGAAACAAAATATTGGACAAGATTGAAAGTTCAAAGTTACTGAGAACCAGTGTGAAGTTGTAAAAACTCCAGCAGACGATCTGGTAAAGGAAGTTTTTTTGTTGCTCTTCTGATACTTTGTTGGGGTCTTCCTAAGAACTTTCTAATACTGAACTTACATTGATCTTGTAAAGATCTCACCTCGCAGAAACTCAAAAGGTAACACAGATTTTGATTCTGAATTATCTTATCAATAACCCATTGCTGTTGATGAAATGTAGCACCAGCATGGACTAAAAACTCCACCAGATGAAACTTATTCTCAAGACATGCTTTCTCAAGAGGTGTCTCATCGAAACCACTCAAAGAATTAACATCACTGCCATAATCAATCAATAGGTCTAACAATGCCACTTCATCAACTGTGCTATTCATGGCCAGATGTATAGCTGGTGTGGCCGTCTCTAAGGGTCTTTTGTAAAAGTCTATATTTGACTTGCTGAGGCAAGTTATATAGGAGGATGACAACCTTGCACAAGCAAAATGTAAAACAGTTTCTCCATTTCTGTCTGTATCATGAATGTTTGCTCCAGCAGAGAGTATATACTCAGCAAGATCAAAAAATCCACAAACCACACAATGGATTAGAGGTGTCCAGCCATCACTATCATGTGTGTTAACTAAAGCCCCAAGACTACACAACAGTTCAACAGTTTCCAAACTGTTGTTTTCAACTGCATTAAACAAAGGCGTTTTTCCTCTGCCATCTTTTGTTTCAATATGAGCACCCATATCACAGAGGAATTTCACTATGTCAGTTCTACCTATATAAGCTGCATAACTGAGAGGAGTCATATCATCCATATCCACACTGTTTAAATTGGCACCATATTGAATTAATAGCTTCACAAGTTCCAGGTTTCCCAGTTTGGTGGCAGCATGAATTGGTTGACGCTGAAGCTTGGTTTTCTCTGTCTTGTTCACATCTGCTCCTGACTCCAGGAGAAGCTGAACTATCTTTATATTTTGCCGCAGCACTGCCAGAAACAGAGGTGTGTTACCATGGACAACATAATTTATATTGTCAATTTCTCGTTCCACTTCCATCTGAGTTTCCAAATAGTTTTCTTTGTTTATGGCAAAGTGCAGCTTCATTGGTTCAAAGGTTTTTTTGGGAGTTGTACAAAATCCTACAAAATATATGCATAGAATATATAACCATGTGGATATACTTGTGACTGCACAGTCATTTAAAAACAAAAAAACTAATCAGTGTGACCAAATGAGTCACATCTCTAGAGCAGGCACAGACTTTGATAACAGATGAGAGAAGTCAACCAACATCAGCAAATGTACATGCAATGAAAGAAAAAGAACATCAAATAGTATATGACTGACTGATTTATTTAATGTTGCATGTACAGGACTTTGGTTTCAGTTATATTGCAACTGAGACCTCAATGCAAGTGATCATCCAAGTCACAATGTATCTGCCAACACCAAGGGCCGTATTCTACAATACTCGGATCATTCCTAACATAGATTTTAAGTATTTCTTAGATTTCAAGTAAGAAATGATGAAACTGAACATTCCTAACTTTGTTTTGCGAATACAAAGTGCAAGAAAAACTTAAGTGAAAAACCATCCCTTACTTAGATCTAAGGTCACCTTATCTAAGTAATGTAGAATGCGGCCCCTGGCCCAGAATTCAGTTAAGTATTAACCAAACACAGTGCTGCTTACCTTCAGTGATCAGATGGATACACAAGAACCAGGGTTTTAAAGATAATTTGTTGTCTGATAGGTAGCCAATGAAGTATCTTCAACCTGAATGTGATGTGAGTGAACTCAGGAGAATCGGTGACAAACCGTGCAAGAGCTTTTATAACGTATTGGAGCCTGGTAGTATTATGGGAAGATAAACTACGAAATAGAGAATTGCAATAATCCAAACGACTGCTGACCAGAGCATTTGCAATCACCACTGATGTATCAATACAAAGAAACCTACTGCTACAATGAAGGTCCCTCAGGCTAATAAAACAAGATTTGATTTATGTGATTAATGAAACAAAACTATGCATCAAACAGAACACCGAGATTGTGAGCAAACATCTGTGGGGGAGAGACAATTACTGAGGATATTGACAGGAAATGAGTCACTGAGCCATTTGTATCTGTCTTTGGCACCAAAAACTATGTATTCTGTTTTATCAGGGTTTAGCTAAAGTTTATTTTCAGACATCCAGACATGAATATCATTCAAACAGGACTTCAGACGGTCGAGAGACTTGAGACTATCTTCAGGGGATAGATGAACGAACAGCTGAGTATCATCAGCATAAAAGTGGTATTTAACTCCAGTATATTTTCTGATGACTTGACTAAGGGGTGTTTTGTAGAGAAAAAACAGAAGAGGACCTAAGACAGAACCTTGGGGGACCCCGAACTTCAATTTGAACAAATCAGAAACAGCAGAACCAATCTTGACTGACTGAAAACGATCCTGGAAGTACGATCCAAACCATTTTAGTTCAGAACCAGCAAACCCAAACCAAACTGACAGACAGGAAAGGAGTGTGTCATGGTCAATACTCAATTGTATCAAAGGCAGCAGACAAGTCGAGAAGCACCAGTGCTGTAGGCATGCCCTTGGACAAAGATAAATGAATCCCATTTTTAATACATAACAAGGCACTTTCTGTTGAGTGCCCCACCTTATAGGCTGACTGAAAAGTGTTTCCAAGGTCATGAGAATCCATATGGGATCTAATTTGGCCAGCCACTATACGCTCAACCAACTTTGACAGAGAAGTAAGACCAGACACCGGTCAATAGCTCTTCAAATCCTATTTTGAAAGGGTAGACTTTTTGAGGAGAGGTGTGACAATAGCCTCTTTAAAAGGATTTGGGAAACTGCCATTTTGGAGGGACAAATTAACAAGTTTTGTCAATGAAGGAAGAAGGATATCTATACATTTTTTTCACAACATGGATCAAGAGAGTAAGTTTTAGAAGGGGTTTCCTCAATGAACTTGAGGACTTCATTCTCAGTAACACCTTGAAAGGAACTGAAAATTGGCAGCTCCTTGTCAGGATGAAGGGACTTAGATGGGGTGTGTTTGAAGGTATCTCTAATCTTTTTACTTTTGTCAATGAAAAACAAACCAAATCTATTTGCTAATGATTTTTCATCATCAAAGGATAGGACATTGGCATTTGACCGGCTCAATATTCTATTCAGTGCCTGCCATAGCTTTTTATCATTTTTATTATCTGCCACTGTGGCCTAGCGGGTAACACACTTGTCTAGGAACTCAGAGGACGTGGGTTCAATCCCAGGTACAGGCAGATACATAGTGGCTCGGATGACCACTTAAAATGGCGGTCCTCTGTCATTGGGTCCTTTCCCCAGTGGCAGGTTAAAGAACCTCAAGGACGTTGATAAATGGTCATCCTTGAGCCTCTATCTTCCAGTTAGGGGAATGTCAGTTACTTGTCAGTTGGGGCTGTACCTGTACAGTCAGATTGGTTAAATAGCGCTTTGAGTCCTGTAGTATATGGAGATATTGCGCTGAGTATAAATACACAATAATAATAACAATAATAATAATCACCACAACTTTCACCGACTAGATCATGGTAGAAACACACGTTGTTTTTATTAAGAATATGGTTGCACCTATTTATTTGCCATCAAAGACGGGGACAATTTTCAGGGGATTTGTCTCTTCTCCATGCACGTTCATACTGCCTTCTCATGCACTTTGCAGTTCTGTACTCGTCAGTTTGTACTCGTCGGTTTGATGAGCTGTTTAGTCTTCACCGGTGCATGAATATCTAGAAGGCCAGAAAAACCAGACATCTACTGTTCATGCAATAAATTAATATCATCAAATGGTGAACTTACAAATGGGATAGCAAGGAGGTCACTTCTGGATTTATCAATATTAATTTTATGATACTGACGGAAGGGAATAACTTTCTGCATTGGAATGTCCAAGGATGGAAAGTCAACCAAGCAAGAATAATTTTATGATCACTAATAAAACATGAACCTTTTACATCAGAAATTGCAGAAAACTTGGAAGGAGCCATAAACAAGTCTAAGGTATGACTGTGAAGCTGAGTTGGAAAATTAATGTATTGAGTCATATACAGCAAGAATCAATGACTGATTTAAATTCAGAGACTGTTGGGAGACATAGCATCGACATGAATATTGAAATCACCATAAATCAAAAAGGAAGAGGATAGGCAAGACAAAAAACCCACATATGACAGAAAATCTTTCAAAAATTTATTAACAGATGAGGCAGGAGGCCAGTAAATGGTACCAAGAAACAAGTGACTCCTGTCGAGCATGAGAGAGAAAGTGTGATTTTCGAAGGAGGAGAACCCAGGGGAATGGATGGTTTTAAAGTCCAGAGCTGTTTTTAATGAAAAAAAACCAACACCGCCACCACGGCTGGTATACAACGGCTGGGTACGACAGCAGTGATATTGATCATGTGTACATAGCCGCTGGGTGCACTAGCAACTAGAAATAGGACGCCCTGTTGATAGTAGCGGCGACATATGAATAGAAACAGGATAGCATAGAAGAACACACATTATCATGTGCAATGTCCACCCTATGAACCTTTTGCCAAAATTGTACAGTAGTCTTACAAGAACTTGTTTCATTTGTAAAATATATCAATGATGCTTAAATATTTATTAGTGTACATGTAAATTATTTCAGCTTCATGCCTTTTTGCATTGGTTGGGTCGAAAATTTTGACGAAATCACTCTATCTTGCACGGTTAAGAAGATAGAAGCAAATTCTTGTTTTTCTATTTTTAGCAAAAATTTGAAAATTCAAAATGGACGCCATTTTTGGGAAGAGGAAAATTTTTTGAAAATTGCAAAGAGTACATTTCTTAGATACCCTGTGGGTAAAAAATTTCACCGAAATAACTCTATTTTGCACGGTTAAGGCAAATTTGTGTTTTTCCATTTTGGGCAAAAATTCGAAAAATCAAAATGGCCGCCATATGTGGGGAGGGGAAAATTTTTTGAAAATTGCCAAGAGTACATTTCTTAGATACCCTGTGGGTCGAAAATTTGACGAAATCGCTCTATCTCGCACAGTTAAGGAGATAGAAGCAAACTTGTGTTTTGCCATTTTTGGCAAATATTCAAAAATTCAAAATGGCTGCCATTTTTGGGGAGGGGAAAATTTTTTGAAAACTGCAAAGATTACATTCCTTAGATACCGCACGGTTAAAGAGATAGAAGCAAAATTGTGTTTTGCCATTTTTGGCAAAAATTCGAAAATTCAAAATGGCTGCCAGTGGGGTGGACATAATGATATTGATATTGAGTGCACAGCCACTGAGAACATAGAGTTCACTGCCTTGGTACAAGGTGTAAGTATGCCAGTACTGTACACACACATTCAGTATACTAGCAGTGACATAAATCATGCATTGTTATCATTTGTAAGCACAGACATTGAGTGTGCTTGCAGGGATTTCATTCTGGCATACACAGCTGTTGGGTATACAAAAAGTAATATAAATCAAGGGCGCACAGCTGTAGGGAAAATAGAGCTTAGTGCCTTAATTAGACACAGTATATTTTTGTATGTCAGTAGTGTCCGTACACAGCCGTTGGGTACACTAGCAGTGAAATATATCTTGGGTGCACAGCCAGTGGGTACTCTAGGGAGTGATATAGGTCTTGCGTTCATAGCCATTGGGTACACTATCAGTGACATAGTTCTTAGGAAACACAGCAGTTAGGCATACTAGACTGATATCACTGTTAGAGTACAGAAACCGTTGGGTGTGCTAGCAGTGATACTGATCTAGCGTACACAGCCATTGTGTAAATAACCTCTAATCATTAATACTAATGAGCTGGGTGTTATGGGATGAGGATGGGGTAGCTGCCCAGCAGTAATGGTCCAAGGCAAACTGCAATGGAATGTCTTCCTACTTTTATGTATTGCTAGCAAAACCCTCAAAGAATTGTGTGACCTCACATTTCCTCATTTGCAGTTTTAGTTTTAAAATATTGTCAGGAAACCCCTCAGAATTCTGTGATGTCATATTTCATAATTAATATTCATGAGTTATGTGCTCTATCCATGATAGTTACAGTACTTTCTCTTCAGCTCCAATATACGAAACCTGTTTAAACACTGAAAGGGTCGAATATTGGGTTGAGACGTCCAGCTGAAAAAGGCTGTAAATGTTTCAAAGGTCCAAATATCTGGATACCTTTAGAAAACATTTAAGCTGAGAAAAAAAATTGTGTGCTGCCCATACTGAGTGTACTGACCAACAAAGTGACTAGTATACATATAAGTATACATACTTGTACCATCCCATACACTTTCATACGCTCCAATAGGACCAATACTCCTTCATACACCCATTTTTTTCCCCACAAAATTTCTCATTTTTACCAAGAATACATTTGGGCCATTGTGATGGGGGACAATCACAATCACTTAGGTCACTAATCACTTGCAAGTGATCTTACATCCTCGTTGGCTCACTTGGTGTAACAATTTTAGTTACTACATCAAAAGGCACTATCCAAATATGTACAAACTATAATTTCCAATCACTTATGGTCACCGATCTAGTATTCATGCTAGCAATAGTTTTTGTGTGTTTTCAACATATTTAACAATATCTTGGCCAATATAAGGGAAATTTCTACAAACGAAAAAACTGTCAAGATCTACTATAATTTGTCTTTAAAATGATACATTTGTCATTTCTGTTGCTGAATCAGGTACTTGGATATTGCCTATCCAACTCATTTAGTCCTTATTTTGGTTTAAAATAAAATTTTGCTTGCAAATATTTTTTTTATTCATGAAATGTGAAATTTTGTTAATCTTTAATTGCTTGTAAATCTGTCAATACATATTGCATTGGATATAGTGGAGGAACTCTGCCATGTAGTGTTAGGAATCGGTGTAAAAAATCAGAATCGATTAATCGGTAATTCTAAGCGATCAATTATCGATTATAATCGTTTTTCTGCTTGCTTCGTAAGAAAGACAGAATATTCTTTTTTAACCAAATATAATAACAATAGTCTTCCAATAGGTCAGTGGTGAAAAAATCCAGGTTATTTGTTTACAGTTTGGGGTAGGGAAGGGGCTATGTTAGGAAACCAATAGGTTGAAGTGTCAACAAATATGTGTGTTAGCAATAATATAATTATCTACTAAGGTGACCTTAGCAATTTTCATTCTCCCTTTTCATCAGCTAAATCATTTACAGTGTTTGAATGTAACGTCAGCAGATTAGCAACCAATCATGCTTAAAATAAACAATATTTCAACCCCTTTTGTTCAACATCACTTTGTGGTACACCCGTGTTGTGAACTCAGGACACTTTTTTTAACAAACAGTGTATATATACATATACAACAAAGAAAAATAGAATATCTGCTTATCCTTATCATATGTCAAGAACAGGGACTGCCAAGCAGCTTCTGAAAATTATCCTGCATAAAATGCTTCTTTGGGAACTAAACAGCTAGACATGTATTCATGGAATTTTCCTTCTATTTTTAACTCGGGACACTTTTCAAAGACATGCTATTTTCATTAATCAAATGGAAGAGTGACTTTTATTTTTTCTGGTCAACATTGATATTTTGTAATATATACTAGATTATATGAAACAGTCTGGCACAAGTGAACATGTATTTCAGCATTGTCACTCAAGTATATGCGTGTTAGATGGGGTCTGGAAAATGGGACTCTTATCTCAGGAATAATATAATACAAATTTCTCAAAGCAGCATATATAGGACATAAATAGTTGTATATCATTGATACATGGATGGTGCAGTTATTTTATGTATTTAGCACTTGTATATGTTTCGGTACATGGGTGTCCTGAGTTAAAACCTTCCCAAGTTAGCAACACAGGTGTACTGTTTTTATAACACATATCTTTTTTCTTTGCTAATGTTCCTTCAAACTGGAAATATCTCCTAGCCTGGCCTTCCAGGCTGTCTGAACCATAATGCAAACGTGAAATATTTTTGCCATAATGCACACTGTATCAAAGGCCTTTCTCATCTGGGAGTCTCCTCAGCAAGCTAGCCTAAGTAAGTGTATGAGAACATTATGAAAAATACTCATAATGCAGTCAAACAGTTATGCCTTCTTTATACATATAAATGCCTGTGGCAAGGCTAAGTATCTCCCACCAGCTTCAATGAAGTCAGATATCCCTCACTCTTTCTCTTACTGTAAAGCATTTGTCTATTATTCTGTTAAATTTCTCTCATCATGAAAACAATATTCCATGAATTTCCCTTTCTAAGCAGATCTTCATGATCTATTCATTTCATATAATTATAATTTCTTAGATACTGTAAAATTCTAAGTATGGCAATGTAGTAAACTTGGTTAATTTTATTGTAATTGGAATTTTTATAAATAAAAATACTTACATAATCCCAACAGAAGCTTACGTGACCTACCGTTCGGTCAAGGACACAGACAATGTGTCTCGCCATTTTTTTCTCTCTTAATGTACACACGTAAACCCCAGCGGGCACCTGCTGGAGGTTATATCTCCACTGTAAGTTGTCATTCTAATTTTGACCCTACCCCTCAGAAGATGGTAGAGGGGAGGAGGGTGGGACTCTCCCTGTTGGGATTATGTAAGTATTTTTATTTATAAAAATTCCAATTACAATAAAATTAACCAATTTTATTGCATAAAAACGTACTTACATAATCCCAACAGAAGCTTGAATGCAGCCCTGAGGTCCATGGTGGGTAGACTTCTGAGGACTGTCAAGTGCTATAGGAGAGTTCTTTAGGTATACAGATACAAAAAAATGCATACACAATGTGTTATACTACAAACACTGTAATATACTACATATATGAATACTAGTATCATTATTACTGTCATAGTCAATACAAGTACTGTTAAAGTGAAAAGTAATTGTAATAAAGTAGCTGTAAAGTACTCACCCACTTATGAAAGCAGCATGCTGTACTGTACATCAAATAATATGTATGAAACCCTCCACCTTGTCTATACAGTAGTGCAGGGGTCAAAGGTCAGCTGTGCCCAGTTGAATAAAACTCCAACAGTCAGAGTGCAGCTGTCCCTCAAGCCAAGCAGCCATAACATGAAGTCTTATCCATATTCTTGTTCCACAAATCAAAGTCCTAGTACATTCCAGTCCAAATCCATACATCCTGAAAACATAAAGACTGATTATATTATTAAGTCTCAATTGTTCAGTACATGCTGTGCAGACACAATGGGACCTAACTTAAAGATATCATCATTTTCCCAGCAAATATCCTTCAAATAAAAGTTTGTAAAGGTATTGTGGGATTTCCAGTAACAGGAGCTCAAGACCTGCTCCAAGGAGATACTTCCTTTAAATGCAAGTGATGCAGCCATAGCTCTAACATCATGAGCTCTAACCTGAGTGACCTGTTGATCAGCCGTATCTGAAGACTGATAGCAAGTTTGAATGGTGTGTTTGATCCACCGGGAAATGGTTATTCTTGTGATATCCTTAGAATAACCCTCCCTAAGGGATACAAAGAGCAGGGCCTTGCCCTTTCTCATGGATTTGGTCTTCTCTAAATAGACCTTGAGGGCCCTAACTGGACAAAGTGACTTGTCCTCCACCAGTGAGCTGTCCAACATGATAGTAAGGGCTGGTATCACTACTGGCTTAATGGAATCAGGGCCATCCGAAGCCAATTGGTTTTTAGCCAGGAAGGCCGGAGAAGGAGAGACAGTAACTTCTGACCAATTTCTCCTTGAAGAGACAGAAGAGTGAGTCCATGCATGTATCTCACTCCTTCTTTTTCCTGAGGCTAAAGCCAACAGGAACACTGTCTTGTAAGTTAGCCACTTCAAAGGAGCCTCTGACAAAGGCTCAAAGGGAGGTTTTGTCAAACCTAAGAGGACCAATGAGAGGTCCCATGTAGGTATGGACCTATTTGGTTTAGGTCTATCCCTGGAGAAGCTGGCAATAAGTCTATTCAGTTCTAGACTTTTTGAAATGAATTCACCCTGTGAACCCAAAGCATCAGCAATTGCTGTTCTGTAACCAGTGATTGTAGCTGGTTTGAGATTTTTGACTGTGAACAGGTAGTTTAAAAATTCTGCTACCTGGGGAACAGCTGTTGAGGTGATGTCCACCTTATTCTCTGTGCACCATTGCCCATAAATGGTCCACCTTGATTGATAGACTTTTCTTGAGGATTCCCTCTGAGGTGCCTTAATTCTTTCTGCCACCTCAGATGAGAATCTTCCAGAATTGGATTCCTGGAATCCAGAAGCCACACATGTAGATTCAGGTACTCCACGTTGTTGTGGAACCTGTTGGAATGTGGCTGCTTCAGAAGTGTCTTCCAGTGAGGGAGCTGTAGGGGTACCCTGGTCGAGAGATCCACCAGATCCCAAAACCATGGCATCCCTGGCCACCCTGGAGCCAGTACTATCATCCTGCATGGGTATGTTATTATTTTTTGAATTACTTGTGGCAGGATGGCTACTGGACAGAAGACATAGCCGTCTAGGCCTTCCCAACAGATATTCAATGCATCTATTTTCCAAGCCTTTCTGTCTGGGACAGGAGATACATAAATTGGAAGTTTGTAATTTAGATGAGTTGCAAAAAGATCTACCATTGGTGTGTGCCAAACTTTGCAAATTTGGTTGAATATCTGTTGGTGAAGTGACCACTCCGTCTGTATGACCTTGTCCCTTCGTGATAGAGAGTCTGCTATGACGTTTAGGGATCCAGGTACGTGTCTTGCCCTTATCTGGATTCTTCTGGAATTTGTGAATGCAAGAATTCTCCAGATAAGAGCACACATCTCTATGGAATGTGTGCCTCCTTCTTTGTTCAGATAAGCTACTACTGTGCTGTTGTCTGAACAAATGAGCACTGTTTGACCTTGTAAGTGTTCCTGAAAGCCCTTTAGGGCTAGAAGAACAGCTTTTAGCTCCAATACATTGATGTGGAGCTGGGCTTCCTTGTTTGACCAGAGACCACTTAACACTATCTCGTTTTAAGTGAGCTCCCCAGCCTTTTTGTGAGGCATCTGTAAACACCAGTGTGTTGTGTACCTGAGGATGGATAGGAGCACCTGCCATGAGATTTTTGATATCCTCCCACCACTTTAGGTGCTTCAGGAAATTTCCTGTTACTGGAATCCTTATGTCCAATGACTGGGGAAACTTCCAGTGCGACTTTAGGTACCACTGGAAAGGTCTCATGTGTAACCTTCCTAGTGGCACTGTTTTTTCCAAGGAAGCTAAAGTCCCTATGAGCGACATGAGCTTTCTTGGAGTCAAGACTAATGACTTTCTGATGGAAACAGTCTGAGCGTTTAGCCGATCGAGTTTCTTCTGGGTTGGGAACACTAGACCCCTCTGAAGGTCGAAATGATAGCCCAGAAAATCCAGTTTTTGCGTGGGTATCAATTCCGATTTTTGAAAATTGATAAGCCAGCCTAGTTCTTGGACCAATTGAACTAACTTTTCCGAATCTTTGAGACACTGATCTTTTGATGGTGACCGAAGAAGCCAGTCGTCCAGATATTGATGGATTCTGAGGTTCCTGGCTTGAGCTATGAGTTTGACCTCTTTGACAATGCGAGTGAACTCTAGGGGAGCTGTCGCGACACCAAAAGGAAGAGCTTGAAACTGAAAAACCCCTTTTTTGGTCTGAAATCTCAGATATTTTTGAGATTGTGGATGTATTGGAACATGGAAATAAGCGTCTGTGAGGTCTAACGAGATGACCCACTCCCCTTTTCGAATCGATTTCCTGATAGATTCGGCTGTTTCCATCTTGAATGTCGGTACATGTAAATGAAGGTTTAACATACTTAGATCTATTACTGGTCGCCAACGATTCATGGGTTTTGGAACCAGAAAAAGTCTGCTGTAGTATCCCAGAGTAGTGAGTTTTTTGACAGGAACTATCGCCTTTTTTGTAAGCATGGCCTGAACTGCCTCTTGGAGGGCGCCATCTTTGTTTTTGTTGTGATATTCGCTCAAAATGAGCGGAATTTTCGACAATTTTGGAAGAAACTTGAAGTCTAGGCGATAGCCATGTTGCAGTAAACTTACTACTCTGGGATGGGCGTGGTTTTTTGACCATACCTGCCAAAAAGTCCGCAATCTTGCCCCTGGGAAGTCATTTCCTCTTTCCACCTCTGCCTCCTCGCGATACGCGCGCAGAGAAGTGGCCATAGGTTGAATTTTGCTGCGTTCGTTTGTCACGAAACGACCTGTTACCTTCCTGTGAGGACTTTGGATGTGAAGACCTCCCGAAATCGAAATTCTTCACAGAGTCTCTGTATGACTTGGAATCAGATTCCTTCATTATTGACAATCTTTTGATCATGTTATCCTCAACCTGGGATAAAATATCCGAGTTGAAGACCTCCTGTTGATCAAAATGGTCTGTACGCAAGCTTGCCAAGTCCTTAGGACCTAATTTTGAGCTGCAGTCCTTCAATAAGCTGTCTCTCCTTGCAAGTAGCATATTGCAGGCCAGAGTCATATTCTGCTTGAGGACTGTATCCAGAGCTATTTCTAAGGAAGATGTGACAGAAGCCTGGAGTTGAGAGTATTTGATCATGAGATCTGCTGATTCCCTGATGGTTTCCAGATCTTCTGAACATTTGATCTCAGTAGCTAACTCCTGGATCCTATTGTTGAGTTCCTCAATAGCCATTTTAAACCATACAACATGGCCCAGGATTTGAACATTTTCTCTGCAAACTGTCTCCTGTACAATAAACTGCTTGGAAGGTACAGAGATTGAAGATGACAAAGACTTTACTTTAGCTATGTTGAAGTATGAGTCAGGAAGTTTAGGAGCTTTTAGAGGAGTATTTTGAGGAGAAGTGGTGTAATAAATCATGTCAGGCCTCTCAAAGGCCAAAAACTGTCCCTGAGATAGAGATTCAGAGCTGGACTTGTCTTTTACTGTTGTTCCAGAGGCCTTTCTGTATCTATAGTCCCACATGGACTGTATATCTTGAACAGGAGGTAAAGCCAAATTCTGTTTTCTGACCACCTGCTTTGAAGGTTTCTTAGAGAATGCAGAGGGAGCCACAAGGCACTCTACTTGTGGTACCTCTAAATCCAACAGATTCCTGATGGCATTGAGCATTTCCACATAGGAAGGATCTAATTCCTGGGAATGAGTGTCTGAATCACCCTGAGGAGACCTGGATCTATGGCGTTTCGTAGCAGGTAAAGATGATTCCTCATCAGATAATTCCCCCTCTGAGGGGACTGGTCTGCTCTGGGAGGCAGGGGCACACATACCCTGCTCCTGAGAGTGTGGAAGAGTTGTTTTGGAAGCTGAAGGTTTATCCCTGCGCTTAAACTCCTCAAACTGAGAAGCCAGGGAAGATAACTGAGAATTCATAGCCTTTAACATCTCCTGAAGAGATGAATCAGGAGTAGAAGTGGAGGAAGTTGAGGACTTTGAAGGAGTTGGCTCATCCAACAGCGAGTCATCAAACTTGTCAGAAACTTTAGTTTTTGAAAATTTCTTTCTATGAGGAATTTTCAAAGCACCAGCACAAATAGTACAGTCACTTTCCTTACCAATCACACACTTATCCTTCCCTTTCTTGTCGTTTCTGCATTTTAAACAGGCCTGATGGTTGTCCCAAGGCAACATATCACCTGCACAAATGGAGCATTTCCTTTGTTTTTCGGACATGGTAAAAAATCTTTGAAGATCCGAAAAGAACGTGTGTGTACTTGACGGCGGTCAAAATAAGAATGACAACTTACAGTGGAGATATAACCTCCAGCAGGTGCCCGCTGGGGTTTACGTGTGTACATTAAGAGAGAAAAAAATGGCGAGACACATTGTCTGTGTCCTTGACCGAACGGTAGGTCACGTAAGCTTCTGTTGGGATTATGTAAGTACGTTTTTATGCAATAAAAATTTCAGTTTTCTTGTTCAACAAAATTTGTCAAAAATATTCATGGCAGACTGCTGAAGTATTACAGTAGTGTGATCTCTCTCCACTTGATTTATGGCCAAGGTTGTTATTCCCCATTTATAGGGAATATGCATGTTGTGTATGAAGCAGTGAAAGTTAAATTTAATTTAGGTTGAACTTAGTTTATTGTATTAAAAGATCTTCTAAATAGTACACGGGTCGTCATAAACTTGTCCGATTTTTCGCGATTTCATCAAAATTTAAAGAAATCAAATAGGTTAACTCCAATTTATATATACAAATGGATAGAAGGTTGCTAGTTTTATAAAATTGTAAAGTTTCATGAAAATTCATGCATAAATAAGGACAAGAGAACCATAAACACTGAGACTTTATTGTGATACAGTAAATCATAATCTTGTCCGTTTTTTGTGGATCAATAATTTGGGCATATTTTTCAGATAGAGAGAGAGAGGGTGGAACACAAGAGCATTAAGTATTTCCAAATTGTGTAACAAAATGCCAAAAATACACGATTAAGCTTTAGCTTGGAGATCATTCATTATTTCATAAAATACACCCGAAAACAACCCATCCAAATGCTTTATTGATTTTTGCACTAGGTCAGTATTAAACTCAATCTGTTGTTGAACCTTTGTGTTGTAAAATGGAGATATATATTTTACTCAAATATATATAATACTTCAGTTTAATTTCCCCAATCATTTGTGTACTTAAGTACAGAGTACTGAGTAACACAAGTACCCCACGCTGTCACCTACCCATTGTAATACAGTATGGAGATACATTTTATTTATAATAAAATACTTATATTACTTCCAGTTTAATTTGCTCCATCATGATTTATTACTGTACTTCAGTACTGATTTACATAAGTACCTAAAATAAATTATGTGCTTGTTCGGTCCTTGTGTGATTTTCTAATTTCCAATATAACTTTTATAGCACCTAATCTCCATCAAAAGACAGACTCTAAGGCTCAACAACCAAGAAATAAGTCCAAAGAATTGAATGGAGCACTGGTTCAGTCTCTTCACTGGAGTAGTTAATGTATTCACTTGTCTTCAAATAAATCAGGTGGCGTTGGTCAGGTATTTTAATTTCACTTTGGGAACAGTGGTGGTAGATGAAACTCAATGATTTATTTATTTAATTATGTGGATTTTATCATCACTTTCAACACTGTATCATATCACAATGAGTAGGAAGCCAGTACATACAGTAGGTCAATATTCTGTACTGTAAACTGCAGACCATCGGTAAGCAACTGTCAACTTTACCACATTGCGTCAAGGGTTTGCACCGCAGACCTCAGAGGTGGGAGGGGAGTGTTACCCACTGTCACTGTGCCTCCCCAGTGATTTCCATTTACTAATCTGTGTGGTATATTTATTTGGAAACCAGTCCAATTGATGTTTCTGTCTGTAGAGGTGAGAAATATGTGCATATTATTTAAGTTATTGCACCGCTAAAGCCAAAAGTGAAATTGCAATAATTTTTAGCTTTTTTCAAATGTTGGCTGATTGAGATAAAAATCATTATCTTTCAAGTGTCTGGTGACAAATAATCAGACAATTGCTAAGTATATACAATCAAGTCATTTCATTCAACTGATTTGTGATGGAATCACATCATCAAGAACATCATATAAATCATATGCATTAGGGCTAATGAACTTTGAAACTGACATTGCATATGTGACATCTTGTTACATATGTTACAATTATGATATTTACTATTAATGTTTGATACCATTTCATTGTAGTTTGTGAAAGTTTTTATTTGAACAAAGTTTCTTGGCCATGGGCAAAGCTATCGGATAAGGTTAAGAACCAATAAGTTTTATCATCCATGAAAAAAGCAAATGAGAAAATAATAAAATGAACAGCAAATAAATAAAAATTAAGCGAATAGAGACACATGTTGACATTTGAACATGTCAAAAGTTGCTTTTATCTTGTGTTCAATTTCATTGTAGATAAATAATTATTAAAATATCCTATAGTAAAACAATCCTCAAGACATTCATCATTGATCCCCCACTCAGGCTGTGTGTGTCTCTGAAACACTTGCTCACACTATGTACTCAAACTTCTTGATCCCTTCCCCCAAAGAACTCAAGGATTCACTAAAATTACCACATTATTGACGTACACTCTCTCAATCTGCACACTAATATTTGAGAATAGTTGATCCCCAACCCCTGCTCCACTCACTTTTCAGTTCCCTATCAAAGTTATTAGTGTGCAACTCTGATAAGCTTTACACTGTCTGTCTAGTGAGTTTTAAAATTGCAGGGAAGAAAAATTCCTGCAGATTTATTTGTAGTTGTGCTAGACTTTTTAGCAAAGGCTGACCATATATCCATGTAATAACTTGTCAAAATTCCATATGTTATGTTATACCATGTTGACATTGTATGAAAAATAAATGAATAAATTGAACAATGATTAAGCATTTACAATTGAAGTCAGTTTATTTGATTGCGCTGGAGATCAACATCATTTTGAACATCAAGAACAACAGTGACAACAACAACAGAGGCAGTGACATTACATCTGTACAAATCATATGATTTAGAATTATTTATTTATATGGGGTTTTATGTTGCTTTCAAAACTGTCATGTCACAACGGGTAGGTTTGTGGGCAGAGGAAACCAGTACATACAGTTGGTCAACTTTCTGTACTGTAAACTGCCGACCATCAGGAAGCTGCTACCAACTTTCCCACATAAGGTCCGTGAGTTTGAACCACTGACCTCAGAGGTGGGAAGCAGGTGTTACCACTGCGCCAATATAGCATTGCAATGAATAAAAGAAATGGAAAAAAATCTAAAAAGTAAATGGCAAAGAAATAAAACTGAATCTAAAGAGATGCTTAATGACCCTGACCTTGACCTTTTTCAGGAAATTGCTTTTTCTTGAGTCTGGGGCTCATATCTTGAGTATCTGGAGACTGTAGATATCCTGATTAAATTTTTTTATAGACGAATAATTATTAATTATTAAAATTTCCAGGGAAGCAATATTCAAGACATTCATTTTTAATGCCCCACTCAGGTTGAGTATGTGTCTCAACACCCACTCACACTATACATTGGGAGTTCTTGATCTCTACTCCAAAGAACTCATTCTGGATCCACTAATATCACCATATATTTGACCCCTTGGAATGAACTCTCTCAATCTGCACACTAATATTTGAGAAAAGTTGATGCCCAACCCTTGCTCCACTCACTTTTCAGTCATTCACAAAAGTTTTAATGTGCAACTCTGATATTTTTACACTGTCTGTGAGCTTTAAATTCACAGTTATGTCTTTCCGTACAAACTAAAAAGACAAATACAAGATCAGGACAAGTAACGAACTGATTCTTCAACTTGATTCCTTGGACTATATGAATCATTACAAAGAAGCTATTGATACACTTAGAATATGATATTTTTACAACTTTTGAAGGAAAAATATTATTGGTGCAGACACTCAGACTGTAATAATCCTAAGTACCCACTACTGTCCATGCACTAGCTGGTGGGCAATGGAATCCTCACTGGAATCAGTCATTTAACTGCTGACTCCAATTTCTATCAAAGTTGGTGGTGAGCTGGTGTGTACCACTCATGATTTGGTAATTACCAATGGGAAGCTTTGACCATTCTTAAGTTCTTCATAGCCCGTGCATTTATTTTTGGATATCAAAAAGCACAAAAACCAAAATTTGGAGTGAAAAAGTTTGAACCCCGGACCTTAAGTGGGAAAGTTGGTAGGTGATTACTGATAGTTGGCAGTTTAAAGTAGAGTACCTTGACCAACTGTATGTACTGGTTTCCTCTGCCCACTAAACTACCCATTGTAATATCACCTGTAGAGTGTTGAAAGTGATGTAAAACCCCAAATAAAGAAATAAATAACACACGTTATTTAACATGTTTCTTTAACAAAAGCACATGCATTCTGAATCTTTTATAATGAATTTGTGTTTTTGACTGGTAAGAATGCTGCATTACGTCATCTCCAACAGCCAAGGTTATAATGGGACGTCCCTTCGGCATCGTCACTTATGTCTCAACTTTTATTCACAAACAGGTTCTCAGCTGAGACCAAACTGAGACCAGTCTCAAGTCTTTCCAATGTAAATGTTGAGCGCCAACTCGCGGTAGGGAACAACTCGAGTTGTTCCTTGCGCCAACTCGCGGGGACGAGTTGTGGCAGACATCTCGAGATGTGCTGCCACATCTTGAGTGGGTGCTGCGCCAACTTTACCCTGCAATTCAACCTAATCATACTTTCCTAGAGCTTAATCCCTGTAGAACAAAATGGTATATAGCAATTAAAAGTGGCAAAGTACAATGGCAATTTTATTATATTGTGACTGATGTTTCTTAATTGCATTTCCCAGGATTATGTGATGTTGAATTTTTACATAAATAGGAAGTCTAGTGGCTGACTGCCATAACTGGCTAGCCTTTTAATTGCTATTAGGTTGAAGAGTTTTTTTTGTCAAAGGATTATCACTGGGGATATAAGCTACTGAAACACTTATTAATGCATAAGTGAATTGTTACACACAAAAATTAAATATAATGTGTTTTGACATTCTTTTGTATTTGCTCAACTCCTATAAGCAATTCTATATTGTTACCTTAACAATGATTAGGAAGTTTTAGCCATTTATATATTATTTAAAACTAGTGTAATTTACCTTTTGTTTTTAAATGACATTGTATTTTGTACCAATAAATATCTATAAAATTATAGTAAAAATAAATTGTATCCTATCTAAATAAAGATGCATACTGTCAACAACTATTTCAGATATTTTAAATAAGTTTATTTGTATTTCATTGAAGGGACTGTATTTTTTTTTTTTTTTTTTTTTTTTTTGAAGAAAGAAAAACGTATATACAAATAGCATACATGAAAAACAATTTAAGTACATAACGTTGAAAGAAAGTTGAAGATGTTTACAATCTAATAACATAAAGAAACTTAATGAAATAAGTACAGAATCAAACACATGACTGACATGGGTAAATCATTTAATATTAAAGAAGACAAATACTAAAACAATACAGAAGCACAAGGCTAATTGATTACTTATAGGTTTTTAAACAAAGACCAATTCGCCTGAAATTTTTCTGTACAACAATTTATTTTTGAGATAAATTCCTGCTCAGTGAAGATACATTTGAAGTAGGCTCTGAATCTCATAGTACTTAAGATTTTGACATTTCTTACACTATCAAAAATGAATTTTTTTGCAATGAGAATAACACAATTTCTTGAGAAACAGTCAATGTCCTTTTCAAGGACACCAAATATAATTGTGTGCGGACTTAGGTCTAGATATAAATTGAATTGTTGCTGGAGCCATTTCTTTAAGTTGTTCCAAAATTCCAGGACGACAGGGCAAGATGTAAATAAGTGGATCAATGTCTCTTCGAATGTATTACAGAAGGGACTGTATTATTATACTATGCATCAAGTATAACTTACAAATTAAATGCTATCTTTCGTTCCTGATTTTTCTATGTCTTTAGTGTTTATTTACAACATATAAACTTATTTTCTTTAGAAAGATATCAAAATCATGTTATTTAAGTTCCTGACATAAAATATGTCTAATGACTTAACTACTATTAGAAGCCTGACTTGTATACTGAATTACTTGCAGCCAGAAGTGGATTCCTGACATAAAACATGTCTCATGACTTAATTGCTATTAGAAACCTGACTTGTATGAATTACTTCCAGCCAGAAGTGGGTGTGAATAATTAACCAATTACAATGGAGGATTAAGGTGGTACAGCCACAACTTAAGATAGAAGCCACTATTGTGATAGATAATTGACCAATTAGAAGCCAGTTGGTTACTGACCAGTACTGGACATTATGGGATTAAGTTGATGCAGCCACAACTCAAGATAGCGCGCACATCTCGAGATGTTTGCCACAACTCGTTCCCGCGAGTTGGCGCAAGGAACAACTCGAGTTGTCCCCTGCCACGAGTTGGCGCCTAACATAAACAAACCATAAGCTTAAATAATGCTTGAAAACTTTTACCAAAATATTTGAGACAACTATATGTACCAGTCTTAATTTTGAGACCGAATCTGAGATTAAATTTGGTCTCCACTATTTTATGAATAGCTAACAAGTCTTAGACCGAATTTCAGCAAGTTTTATGAATACTGGCCCTGATCATATCACAAGTAAATCCATGGATATGAGGTCTACATTCCACAGATTATGCCTGTGGAATACACCTAGTTGAGTTCACTGTTTTAAAGTAGAAATAAAATTTTCTGAAAAAACTGTATGCTCATTACATGTACTGTTGGGTAGGGGGGCTGGCTCTGCCCTCTTTATTTCAGTGCTGAACCTTTCTCATCAAAAACGAGGCAAGCCTGGGGGAAAACCCACAGCAGAAGCAAAGGGAAAGACGTCTTAGCGTCTTTTTATGTAGATATGGAATAAAATATATACAATAATGACATAACATTCAACGGGTAAGTGTTTACGTACTTATCTGTGACTTTAAATGACAAAACTATTCAAAGCGGACCGTATCGGACAAGATTATGACTCGGACAAGTTTATGACGACCCGTGTAAATACGTAAAGAAATTTTGAGTTTTAGTTGTAACCAACAGGAAGTAGATACCAGTCAAAGAAACATGGCAGATAATGTAAACAAATGTTACGAAAATAAAATGTTAAATATCTGTAGAAAAAGGGAAAATTAGGTGGTTTATAAATCTTACTTTCGATTCACAATCGATTCTTAAAATGAGAATTGATTTTCTACATCGAAACTTTTAAATAGACGTCCAATCGATTTTCCGTCGAATCGTAGGACCACTAGCATCGAAGTTACATAAGACAACGATACCAGAAAAATGGACTTTTAAACAAGGAAAGGATACTAAAAGTGTCTGTTTTTAGCACACATTGTATCTGAACTACAATTAACACTGTAAATGGATAGCATAATATTTCTTTTTCAAGTTTATGTGTATTTGTTGTGTGATATGTTTGATTTTAAAAAGGATTATTGCTGATGAAATGACGGAGTGTGAAAATCCGACAGATCTGTGAGTTGCCAAACTTGTAGTTCTATTGTAGTATATGCATAATATTCGTCACACCAGTTTTTTTAACAATGAAAAATGTACCCTGGTGACTGTGTCTATGACCGTTTATCTTTGTGACACCCGTGTAACTTTCCAACTACCGGTACTTAACCTTTGGCTTGAAGTTGAACCACAGCAGACATTTCCAATGGCGGAGGGACTGGAACCTTTCCAAGGTTCTCTTTGGCTTCGTTTTTTGACACCAAAAAGTCGTTATTGTTTTTTTCCATTATTCACGAAGTTTTAAGCTTTTGATGGAAAACAGTGGATTTTACGCTCGTTGGAAAGTTTCAGGGAACTTTAGGATAAACATGCGCACTGAAGGGTTTTGCCGTTTTCTGCGCACATCCGCCTGCTTAACCGATTTTTTTGAAGATCTGTTCAAGTTACCATTTATATAAATCACCCTCAACATAAATTTCGAGTTGTCGAAAACAATAAAGTAACAAGTTATTATTTTTTTCACCTCTATTTATTGATAAGTGTTAAAAAGTTTTGTTTAATTGTTTTACATGTAGTTGCAATCAGAATATCATAAAATAAATTGAAAATTTGTTATTTCAACTGTGCATCGTATGACATGCACTGAATAACCTTCACACCTCAGACAGATACAGTTTTTTTATTGAATGGCCAACTCACAATAAGTTTTGAGTGTCATAACTTGATTGGATTTAAACCAATGATTACTCTTGTGAATGCAAAATAATTGCTAAACTTGAGAATCGTACTACCACTGGGGCTTCTTTAAATGTGGAAATGTGAAGCAGCATGGGGTTCTTAGTGAATTCAATTTGATTTATTTGTATTTAACGTCCATTTAAAAAAATTGTGTATGCTTTATCAAGACGGATAGTTTTAAAGTCAAAGGAAACCAGTACATACTAGTTGGTCAATAGTCTGCACTGTAAACTGTCAGACATTAATATGCAACTATCAACTTTTCCATACAGAATCAGACCAAGAATTCTATTTGCCAACCTTAAAAGTGGGAGGTGAGTATGCTACCCTCTACAGCATCCAGCAGCAGTTATTTGTAAAGAGCCTAATAGATGACAATACAGGATTTTATGACACAGACATTTGCATATATTTCTGATTACAGAAAAGTTGGTTACAACATTTTATCGCCATTTTATCATCATTTTACATCATTTTGTTATCATTTTACATCTATTTTTGAAAAAAGAAAAAAAAAGCTACACTATATACAGACTTTTGGTAAATACCTGACTTCAGTTGAAGACTTTGAACATGACACTTCTGGGAGTTTTGAATTTCAATTGATTTTATATGTGATCCTGTATAGCGAATCTGTGGTTTGCTTGCAGCAGTGCATTAATATTTATAAATATGAATCTCAATACTAAAAATGAGTGAAATAATCATGCACAACAAACAAGGAAAACAGGAATGTTTTGCCACATGATTCAGATTATCAGATTATGTTGTAACAAACTGAGCATTTGTATAATAGTTACAAGTACTGTCAGGAAGTTTTAACTACCTTATGGAGATATTTGTCCCTTCCAAGGTAGCTGCTGATTTAAAAATAAAAAGTCTTATCATACAAGTTTCTCCACTCCAATTATTTCCTCTTTCAAGTGGTACAATGGATTTTGCTTCCTGGATATCTTTAAAACCCAAAGATGATAACGTACACCAAGGGCGTTATTCAGTAGTATAGGTTAAAATTTGAGAAAAAGTTTCAACTGAGTCGGAATCAAATCACTACTCACAAACCATGGCTCAATTGAGCTGAAAATATCAAATATTTGATCTGTTTTTATTATTTCACACAAATTTGAATAGGGTTCTCCTTCTCTCAGGAAATCTTAAGAGTTTATTCTATAATGTTATAGTTGGATATTGCTATTGTGTTGTTGTGCCTTAGAGTCTACTACTCAATGGAGATTAAGTGCTATATTTATTTATTTATTTATTTGGGGTTTTACGTCGCTTTCAACACTGTAAAGGTCGTATCACGACGGGTAGTTGGAAGGGCAGAGGAAACCAGTACATACAGTTCGTTAGAGTTCTGTACTGTAAACTGCTGACCAACGGCAAGCAACTACCAGCTTTCCCACTTGAGGCCGTGCTGGGGATCGAACCCCGGCCTCAGAGGTGGGAGGCGAGAGTGTTGCCACTCTGCCACCGTGGCCCCATTAAGTGCTATAAAAGTCGAATTAGAAGTAGAATAGTTGATTAAAACAATTTTTTTTTGTATGAAAAATTTTCTATCAGCATCTCTTGTTACATCTCTTTATCGCAGCTCTTTATGAGGTCACAAATTTCCATGGGGTTTTCTAAAAATATTTTATATATAGTAAGGTTGCTTGAAGATCAATACTTTAAATGCATGGCCTCAGCACCCAACTCATTAATATTCATCAGGTCATGGATTTCCGTAATTGGGAGAGGGTTCTTTTGCAATATTATATAAAATGTGAACGCTGTTTGTAGATGAAATATTACATCAATAATACTTCAATTTGAAGTTCAAAAGATTAGATAAGGGCTTTTAATTCCTGGATTTGCATGGTGCTATATGATTATTGAATCATTCAGATCTCGGATTTGCAGTGGTGTTATGAGAGTGTGTATAACATAATGAGAAAATGAAATTGCACAATACTTTTAAAACATATATATTAACAATACAACATTTCCTACCATTAAAGCACCACTATAACTGCACTTTTAACAGAAACATGTCAATTCAAAATTTCCACTGTGTATGTGGGGAAACCTATGTTATGAAATAATGGATTTCTCATAAAATAGAACTTAATTACAAAAGACCATGTTCTTTATCATAGTGTTACATGTTAAAATATTTTTAAATAGAAGCCTTGATGAAGATCAGACACTTTAAACTAGAGAACTCATGGCCATAGCACCCAACTCATTAATAGTCATGATAAAACATAAGGTAACAGACTCAATTGAATGTGTATAATGCATTGACCATCGCACCTCATAGCACCTCTACAAATCCCAAAATTATATATAAGAGTATATGATTGCACTTTCATAGCACCCTGCGAATCCAAGAAGTATATGAGTGCACAATGACACTTTTATAGCACCACTGCAAATCTGTGACATCTAAGAACTTACTAACAATACACTTCAATGAGAACCAGGGAGGGGAGGTCTAATTAGACTGTCCTACTCTCTTAAACGCCACAATCTTAACTTTTAATGTATGATTGAGTTATCCATCAATTAAGTTATCATCCTTTCATATAGATAGATATATACTTCACAAAAATGTAAATGCTCAGTTCTAATATTAAAATCAAAATTGAGCTAATATTTATCACTCCACCACCTGCATTATTTAAAATTTTAACTGATAATCATATATTAACTTCAAAGTTATCTAAGACTACCTGTAGTGCTGTAACAGTGGGTCATTATGCACCCATACAATTCCCGGATTTGCAGTGTCTTTAGCATAGTGACCTCAGCTAAAGGCTCCAATTGTAAAAGCCTCCATAAGTAAGTGACTTGAATTACCCTTCTTCATGGTCTGGCAGTATTTGAGGCTATTGATCATAAACATTGTTCAGAAACTGCATTAAAGGTCAATTCCCTGTCACATCCGGTACCTCCAGTCAATACCTACAGTACTATTACTGATAATGAATGCTGGGACGACGTTCGCAAACTTTGGTATTATCGCTCGCTGGCACATGGTCCATCAATAATCGGTAAAATTTAAATACAACCTATAGTTGCTAAACTTATTTGTTTGTAGGCATTTTGACATAATAAAATCATATTTTGCCATAATATTGTACATTCACCAGTTAAAATTACAAAATTAGCCGTGAATGCAGAATATACAAAATAAAAGTAAACACTTTTGGGGATTTCCCGCTGTCGTCAAAGTGATCATAAAATTAGCCAATTGCAAATGAGGATACATAAAACATGATATGGAGTGAGGGAGAGGTTTGTGAAAAGCTTTTTGGGTTATATTTTGGTGATATTTGTGGTGACTAATGTCCCTTTCCTTATTTTATTTCATATTTGATTTTCTTTGGTCTGGTTTGCACTTTTGATTCCATGATCGGCAATGATCGATCTTTGTTCACATTTTTCTGATACGAACATCGACAAGTAAAGTAGGAGCGATCTTCCAGCACTACTGATAATCACATTTTATCTTCAGAAACCTTTATATTACCTACATATAAGCTACAGACAATTGATCAGCCATTAAATTATATTAGGTCATAGTGAACTGTATATAATCATCAAGGCCTTTAAACCAAGGTAAAATTATATTAGCTTCTTTGATGAATAACATCAACCATACTGCAAAGGTTCACATTTGGGTTTTTAAAAGAATAGGAGGGGGCTAGCTAATCCTTGCATCACTGGGGCTATTTGAAATCTAGTAAGTTAGATTTCATGAGTAACCCAGCATGCGCAATTAATATAAAATATCATTTTGAGGAAAGTGGTTGCACAAATATTATTTGAATGAATTGATATCTATTCTATTGGTAACTAATAAGAATCTGAAACTAACCCAGTAAATACACTTAGCCTAAAATTCAGACATTGTGATACATGCAACCACACAACCTTGGCCAATAGACTTGGTCATGCATGAGTTAAATGACATTAGAAGAAGATATTACGTTCATTACATTCCTCTACTGTGACAGTGAGGTCAAATACCTTACAAAGGTCTATAAATATGTGTAGTCGAGACTAAATAAGATTTGAGCTGTAACCACTTAAGTGTAGAAAACACTACATCCACTTCAGGAGTTATAACCCCCTCAACACACACAAACACATGTTCAGTTGAGTCTGTAGCCTCATATATTTTCTCATGCATACTAATGAGCTGGGTGCTATGACCATGAGTTCATGTGTTAAAAATATGTTATCTTCATCTAGTCTTATGGTTTATAGATATTGCTAGAAAACACCAATGGAGATCTGTGACCCCATATGTTCTGATAAATATTTAATGAATTGGGTGCTATGGCCCTTAGTTCTTGAGTTTAAAGTGTTAGATCATTATCAAGGCTTTCATTTTATAACACATTGCTAGAAAACTCCAGGGGTATCCGTGACCATATCATAGCACCCCATCGCATCTCATCACTCCTCGTCGCACCCCATCACACCACTCTGAAAGTCTAGGTTTTTATAAGCTACCACAATGTTTTTCAAATAATGCTATTTTGGTAAGCAAATACCATTGATCTTAACTAAAATGCTTGAAAAATGCTTTACACAAAAAAGACTTGAGAATGGTGTCAGCTTGGTCTCAGGTGAGAACCTGTTTATGAATATAAAGTTGAGACTTGGTCTCAGCCAAGATAAAAATCTCAAATCTAAAACTAAAAATATGCATACATTTTTCTCATGCAGACCTCATCGAATATATGGGCCCAGTCATGTAATAATTAATATATCATTTTGAGATATTGTAAGGTTTAAATATTAAAACATGTCAGTAATATAGTTTATTTTCTTCATGCATGAGTAAAGTGTTTTGTCAGTATTCTTTCAAATCTTAAAATGAAAGTTTATTCATTTATGTAGTTTATACCTTCTGTGTCTACCCTAAGAAGACCTGAAAAACACTTTTACTTGAACAAAAAATTTCGGTAACAATAGAAATATCAATTAAAAGAGATATGACATAACTTGATAATTATTTGCAATTAAAAGGACTCCAACTAAGCTAATTTCTGATTTATGAAAGTTATTGTTATAAAGTGGGCTCCCATAATTTTAAAAGCATTTTGGATCCAGCTAATACCCAGATTCTCATCTTCATATAGGTTAATATTATTTTCTACAATAATACTTATTGTTTTTTATTTGTTTAGTTTTAGTCCAACAAATCTTTAAAATTCTTCATAAACCTGAATTGTTTCATACACTGAGGAATCGTCTCTCAAACATAATGTCATTAGCAAGATGATGTAGCTTAATACATTTATTGTTCATTACAATTCCCTAATGTTGACCAAAAATTTTTTTCTTTACTTTATGCTGCATTCTGATGGCCAGCAGTTTACAGCACAGAATCTTGACAAACTAGGATGCACTGCTTGTGTGTGATTAAAACTTTCCATTGTGATTTGGCCTATGTAATGTGTTGAAAGGTGATGTTAAACCCAACTAAGCTAAAACTGTATAGGAGTTAAAATTGTTTTAAAAATAATTTCAGATAAAAGATGTTTCAATGAAGTATTTGAATGACTTGATTCTTGTTTCATTTTCATATAAAGAATTATTTTTAAAGGATTGAATTTGTAAACTTATTTGATCATTACTTATATATACTATATGTTGATTGGAAATTCGATAACTGCAATGCTAGTTCTTGTAATCTAATTAAATTATAGAATGAATAATTAACATTCCAACACTTTTAACTGTAAACTTAAAATTTGCTGTAAATAATGATATAGAATGCAATATCACAAACGAATGAAAGGTAAAATAGCTGATTCTGTGACCCTAAAATAAATTATTTTACAATTTGATTTTCTATTTTAAATCAATATCAATTTTTATTCATCTATGTACATGGATTACCTGTAAATGAATAAGTCAAATTAAATCAAGATCTACTGTACTGATAGAAAAATTATGAATTGACGGCTATGTATATTAACAAGAATGAAAAGCGGCAGGAGTAATAAAACAACAAATATGGCTTCCGATTTTTTGCCACGAAAACATAAAAAAATACGGTAAACACACACATTGTTCTCCTTAAATGAATGTTTTCAATGTAATTATTGAAGCTGTATATAATTTCCATTTACTATGCATATGTATTAATTGCCGTGTCACGTTTGTTCAATTTTGTGTATACACGGGTGGGGGCACAAAGATACAGTATTCAGAGTTTGGTTTATCTTACTGAGTACTACTGGTCGGCCAGTAGACGTGGTTACCTCGGCTCTACTGTGTGTAGAGCCGTGGCACTACCCCACATAAAACTAGAGATTTGCAAAAAATCATTTTTCTGATGAATAAAACTTGATAAAATGACTCAAAATGGTTTGATATATTTAAAAGCAGTTGATATTAAGCCAAGGACACAACAAATACAATATGCGTATAATGTATATGCTATTTTATACAGCTTTTATAACAATAGAGCATTTTCAAATTTTTGGAGAAATGGTCCCAAAAGTATTGAAAATGAGGAAATATGATTTATTTTTTTGTCAAATATGTTTGCATGTTGACTGACCATTGAGGTTATTGTATCAAAATAGTTGTGGGAACAGTTGTGTGTATCATTTTTATGATATTTGTGTTTTATACAAATCTCTAGTTTTATGTGGGGTCGTGCCACGGCTCTACACGCATTTGAAGTAGAGCCGAGGTAACCACGTCTAGTCGGCCAGTGAATTTCGTCACCCCAGTGAAGTTCGTCACCTGCTGTAAAAACGCTCGAGGACAGGCAATATTCACATTTAAATAACTGGAATAGCTTCTTTCAACGGCAAGGTTAGACCGAGTTTATGTCCCGTCGCCAATTGTTATTGATATACTGATGGACACAATGGCCAGGGACAGAGTTCACATGTACTAGTTTTCTGTGTAAATTTGAACTGTTAGAAATTATTGCATTAACTTTAAAAATTCTATGATACGTCTACACAGCTGTATCTAGGTTACAATACATATGTTGTTACACTAAACTGCTTTTACATGCAAGGAATTTCTTTTTTGCAGATAGCAGTGCACTGTTAAAGGTTTGTTGACATTTTAAAAATAGGTTGAATTGTACACATACCAGTAGAATAGGCATTAAATAATAATGAACGGCACATATACATAGCTCAAAGAATGTAAATAACACTTTATACTTGAGAAATTATGTGTACAAATATGCCATTCAAAATTTACACAGAAAACAAGTACATGTGAACTCTGTCCCTCGCCATTGTGTCCATCAGTATATCAATAACAATTGACGACGGGACAGAAACTCGGTCTACGGCAAGGTATACGTAAATGCCGTGACTGGACAGTAAAAACTCTTTAATATTGTCATAAAATGCAGGTGACAAACTTCACTGGAGTGACAAACTTCACTGGCTGAGCAGTAGTGCTGCATAATTTAATTGCGCAAAAGAAATAACAAATGTCTTGATAAGCTTTGTTTGACTGTATTCTTTAACTTAGTTTGTGCAATTTCGTTGTTTACACAATTTGTATTTGAAAAAATTCTGAAGACCGTTTAGTTTAGTCCCCGTTTATCTCTACCTGTCTACTAGTACTGTCAAGGACAGTTGGCGATGCTGTAAAAGTATCGGTACATGTATTCAAGTGGAGTGATTTATGGTAGATTATTGTAATGTCAATATGCTAATTAAAACGATTGGTTAGCCCAGACAGCTTTACCCATGTGGCAAACTTCATTTGAACTTGCATACGTATAAACAAATCCCCTTTTCTTGGATAGATTCTTTTGTGTGTTTCAAGCAGTTACTGCCTTGCTACCAATTTTCGCTGGGTACCAATTATCGCCAGACAGAATTCCAATACAATCAATTGAATACCCATACATTCACCCATATCATATAACGAATAAATAATCTAATAATAAGAGTAATAATCTGTATGCATTAATTGTATGGTTTGCTGTGGTGTTTTCTTGTAACTGGAGATTTCGTGCATAGTATTTTCTATGGGTTTCCACATAACTATACTGTAACATTCTAAAGTTTTGCTTTGACTTCTGTTTTTTTTTTATTATTTATAATTGATGTCTTAGTGAATATATTACTGAAAATCGAGTTTACAGGTGATTGGTGGTGTGCACATTGATATTCATGTTGTAAATGTATGCTTAAATTGAACAAATAAAATTATGTTTTTGTTGTTATCCCTTGACACCATGGCTTTGTGATATATATTAATGTATTTAAAGTTATATTTTGATGAGAAATATTTAAAAAAAATTTAATCTAGAGTTCCTGCAAACAGCTTCATTAGTATATGACATGAAAATTCCTCAGTAACTGTTTTTGATTGCCCTTTGTTTTCAAAATCTTTTGGGCTTCAAAATATGAATTAGAATTTAAGAACAAAATTCTGTCATGTTGGATACAATTGTATACAAATTTCCATTCACTAAAAAAAATTCAGATTGAAAGATTATATGTTGTAATTTTTACTGCCAGTGCACATTTTAAGAGCATGAAAACCCTATGGATCACCACATATTGTGAGAAACCACCACCTGGAGCCTCGTGTTTCCACAATTAACAGTCACAAGCGACAGTGGCCTTTTATTTCTGTCCAACCTGGGAATGAGGAGGGGGTGTGTGGGTGCCAGTGAGAAGGATAGTTGGCCAGCAGTTTATTATCCAAGGCAAGTGGGGGTGGCCTGGATGTCTTTTTATTTATTAAATATTGCTCACTGTTGGCCAACTCCTCTTCTTCATTGCTGCTGCCCCCTCCCCTTAATACCATTAGATTCTATACATACAACTTCACAATGGAACCAAAAGACACCCTGGCCATCCCCGCTTGCTTTAAATACTTCAGGAAATGTGAGGCCCCAGTCACGGGTTTCAGGCACTATTTCATTGATAGAAAGAGATCCCATTGTAGAGTTGCACACCAATATCCAACACATACGCAATATTTTATAAATAAAAGTCAGGGTTAGCAAAGTACCTCTAAAATATGGAGTCCAATGGACTACATGTCCTCCGAAAAATGGAGTCCCAATCATTTTTTTCTGAGTCCAGTGTTTGCGTTAGGGTTATGAAACGTCAGGGACCTTGTACCTTATGGCTCATCAAAAAAGGGGTACCACTGTATGAAAATTGGGTGCAAGTGATAATTTTTCTCCCGTAATTATATTATTTGGATACATTTAAATATATAGAAGCACTATCCAATTTCCTTTATACTGATAAATAATATGCATCTGTCCATAAATAAATTTTAAAAATATTTTAAAAAGCTGAACCCCAGTCAACCAACTTCATTTTAGTGCAATTAGATTGAAATTTATTTTGTACGATTATTTTATTTAAGCTACAAATGTGGCATTGATACTGTTTGAGAGACAAAAATTTGTAGTTTTTCTTGCTTTTTGTTTGACAAAAATTCATTGGGTAGTTCGTACTAGTTCCAGAGATATAGTTTTTTTGTTACATCCCCTGTAAATATTTTCAAATGTTACAGCTTTTATTTTCCGGGCAACTTTCCGGGGCTTTGTCTCCCACGAAATTCACCATTCTGGCTTGTTGTTTCGACTGTTTCTGTGCAGAGATCAGGCTTTCTTTTGATATATAACGTTTTGAGTAGATTTGCTAGTGTACAAAATATCTCGCTTCACAATGGTGGACGTAAACAACTTGCCAGGAAATCGCTCAAAACCATTTAATTTTAAAATATAAAGCTTATCTTCAGTGTTATATAAAGTGTGTGTACATCTACGTTTCCTGCCAACCGAAATTCGCTTCTAGAGCAGAAATATTTTCCTCATAAAAATCACGTCCTGATGGACGCACTGACAACCGAAACTTGCGTCCAAATCTGAAATACCGCGTGTTTAACATACTCGGACGGCATAATCGCAAACCTGTAAAGAAATCCTGGCAATTGCAACTTGCCTTGGACAAAGCCATGGTGGGTGGCGGTTTTGTAACAATATCCCCTCCATTGCCGCCCCCCCAATCCCATTGCCTCTTTGTCCAAGTAGAATTCCAAGTCGGACAGCAGACGCCTGAGATGTACCTCAAACTATTGCCAAAGTGAATAGCACAAATACACAACAGATATCTTTCAAAATATGTGCTAATTACTGAAATATGGGTGTTTTATTTATTGATGGCAATAATTGGTAGGGAGATAGTATATTTTTTGAAGTGGCTGGGGTACAAAGATTTACCGCAATCGAGGAGAAATATTAAAGTTTGGTGCATTCATTTGTCATATTCCAGTTAATTAACTATTTTAGAAAAAACTTTCCACATGCTTAAATTACATCTTGATCTTTATCAAGGTCACACGATCAAAGATTTTTTTTTTGGCATACACCCGCCCGTCATCTCAAAATTTATCAACTTTAGAGGCTTGTAATTTCATGCACATATTCATACTATCAAAAACAAAAGCCGGTTAGATTTTGGGAGGGATCCGATGAAAATTGACAGATTTATGAGCCATTTTCTCACAGGTACCAACCAGAAAGCTTAAAATTTAAATGAACCACCCCCCACCCCCCATTATCTTCTCAAGTATTGCATTTAGAGCCATAAAATGTATTGGGCAGTAGTAAGAAACCATATGTGGAGAGTCTAGAAACAAACCATTTCTTTATTATGACATACAGTACTTTCAAATAAGACTATCTTTATAAATGTGTGATCAATTACATCTTCTTTGTAACATTGAAAAGTATAATATATCATTCAGTTAATTAGCCAAAATGTTTTTTTCTTCCATGTCTGAATATTGTGATTTTTATTTCCATGTATAACCAATATTTATATCCCCAGACGAAAGTCGGGGATATATTGGTTTCAGGTCCGTCGTGCCGCCGCCATATGTTTTGACTTGTGTGCGCGATAACTCAAAAAGACTTTCACGGATTTTGTTCAAACTTGGCACACACATGTATTTGGGTCAGGAGAGGAACCCTATTTTAAGGTGACCTTAAACTCCCAATAATAAAGAACTTATGTCGACCTTAAGGTCAGAAATTTGACTTTTTCACACTTAATGCCCTCTAGGTCACAAACTATGTGGCTTATGTGGCTCTAATTATATCCCCAGACGAAAGTCGGGGATATATTGGATTCAGGTCCGTCGCGCCGCCGCCGCCGCCGCCGCCGCCGTAGAAATTTCCTTGTGGACGCGATAACTCAAAAACAAATTAATATTTTTTTTTCAAACTTGGTACACATGTTAAGGGTGCCCAAAGGAAGATCCCTATTTTAAGGTGACCTTAAACTCCCAGTAAAAAAGAACTTATGGCCACCTTAAGGTCAGAAATTGGACTTTTGGCCACTTAGAGCCCTGTAGGTCACAAACTATGATGCTCAGCTGGCTGAAATTTTACCTGACAACACATTAATATGTTCTTAGTACATGTGCCGAAAATCACGACTTTAAGTTGAGGAGAAAATTGTCTTTGAGGCCCATAAATACCCCCACTTAGGGATTTTTTGCTATACTTTTCACATATTTTGCCCTATAATTTGGAAGTGGTAATTCTGATGAGTCTCAAACTGTGCTAGGTATAACTTTGATATGTAATCCTTGTCTGTAGAAAATTTTAGGGCTGTAGGTTTACCCAAAGGGGTCGACTTAAGGTCTCAAAAGTGCCCACAGAGACCCAATTTATGCACTTTTTGCCACTTTCAAGCACTGTAGCTTTAAAACTATGTCTCTCATCTAAGTTAAATATCATCTGGGAATATATCTATGTGTTTTCTTATATGTGCCCCAACATTTAGGCCTTTAATAGACAGTTAACCTGTGTATCAGGACCATAAACACCCACCCGAGTGACCCTTATAAGACATTTTTCACATCTTTTTCCCTGTAACTTGGAAATGGTAAGTCTGAGAAGTTTCAAACTGTATTAGATATATATTCTGTGTGTAATCTTAGTATGTAACAGATTTTAAGTCTGAAGCTTTAATTTTGAAGGTCAAATTGAGGTCTCTAAAAGGCTCCCAAAGACCCAATATTTGGACTTTTTGCTACTTTTAAGCCCTGTGACTGTCAAACTATGTGACTGATTTAGCTCAAATCCTATCTGGGAAGATATTAGTATGTTATTTATATATGTGCCAAAAATTAAGGCTTTAAGAAGACATTTAACCTGTGTATGAGGACCATAAATCCCCACCCGAGTGACCATTTTTAGACATTTTTCACATATTTTGCCCTGTAACTTGGAAATGGTAAGTCTAAGAAGTTTCAAACTGTATTAGATGCATATTCTATGTGTAATCTTAGTATGTGACAAATTTTAAGTCTGAAGCTTTAATTTGAAGGCCACATTTAGGTCTCTAGAAGGCCCCATAAAGACCCAGTATTTGGACTTTTTGCCAATTTTAAGGCCTTTGACTGTTAAACTATGTGACTGATACAGCTGAAATCTCATCTGGGAATACATTATTATGTTCTTTTTACATGTGCCAAAAATCAAGGCTTCAAGTAGACATTTAACCTGTGTATGAGGACCTTAAACACCCACCTGAGTGACCCTTTTAAGACATTTTTCACATATTTTGCTCTGTAACTTGAAAATGGTAAGTCTGAGAAGTTTCAAACTTTATTAGATACATATTCTATGTGTAATCTTAGTATGTAACAAATTTTAAGTCTGAAGCTTTAATTTGAAAGCCACATCGAGATCTCTAAAAGGCCCACAGAGACCCAATATTTGGACTTTTTGCCACCTTTAAGCCCTGTGACTGTTAAACTATGTGATTGATGGAGCTGAAATCCCATCTGGGAATGCATTATTATGTCCTTTTTACATATGGCGAAAATCAAGGTTTTTAGTAGACATTTAACCTGTGTATGAGGGCCATAGACACTCGCCCAAGTGCCTTTTTGGACATTTTTTCCGTATTTTGCCCTGTTATTTGGAAATGCTTAGTGTGACAAGTCTTAAACTGTATTATATATAATTTTTGTTTGTTATGTATGTCCCCCAAAAAGTTTCAGATCTGTAGTTTAATTGCTAAGGTCTCTTTAACAATTGTAAAATGCCCACAGAAACCCAATTTATGGACATTATGCCACTTTAAAGCCCAGTAACTGTCAAACTATGTGGGTTATAGAGCTGAAATCTTTGAATTTTTAAAAGGAAATGCCTGTCTATTTAAATTTTGAATATTAATAATGTTATGGCTATCTTAGTCTTTTAAGAACTTATTTTTGTGTGTTATACCTCTGCTTGCTGAGTTTTTAACTTTTTAAAATGAAACTGGTTAAACGCCGGTTAAACATATTCAAGTAGACAAAATGGACACTTTAAGTGAGCTTTAAGTCCCAATATTAATGAAATTATATCCGTATGTAGTAAAACTAGGGGATTTTTAACCCTCAACTAGCCCAGTTTTATTCAACTTGCCTCAGTTAATTTTGACACAGCTCCTACAGTTATGAACTCATTTCAGTTGATAATCACATACTTAAAATTCTCAATTCTTTTTGTATTTGAGTACCCCTTTTATATAGATTGTTTGTTTACCATTTTTGCTGTAGCACTCCATCTCTTTGAGAGAACATGTAAACTGTGTAAAAAAGATGTAGAAGATGAGATACATTTTGTTTGTGTTTGTCCAGCTTTAGAGCTGATTCGTATGAAATATTTCAAAATTTTAAATATAGATAAATCTGAATTATTAATAGATCAATTATCAAGGGTATTAACTCATATGAATGTCAATATGGTTATTAATTTTATTTTTGATTTGTGGCAAGAAAGAAAAAGTAAATTATATTGTTAATTTTTATGTATTGAATTGCTGTCTTTATTTACTGTATCTTACCTCAAAATATGTTTGCTCTGTTTGTTATTAACTCTCTATTTAAAGTGACTTATAAGCCCATATAGGGCTGGGTATTACTTCAATAGTTTTTGTATAATCCTTGTCAACATAATACATGTCACTATAATAAACTAATAAACTAAACTAAGTCCCAACCCACATCCCCCACCCGGATTCCCCCCACCCACCTCTGCTTGCTGAGTTTTTCACTTTTTAAAATGAAACTGGTGAAACATATTGAAGTAGACAAAATGGACACTTTAAGTGAGCTTTAAGTCCCAATATTAATGAAATTATATCCTTATGTAGTAAAACTAGGGGATTTTTAACCCTCAACTAGCCCAGTTTTATTCAACTTGCCTCAGTTAATTTTGGCACAGCTCCTACAGTTATGAACTCATTTCAGTTGATAATCACATACTTAAAATTCTCAATTCTTTTTGTATTTGAGTACCCCTTTTATATAGATTGTTTGTTTACCATTTATGCTCAACCCACATCCCCCACCCGGATTCCCCCCACCCACCTCTGGGACCTCCAGCTATATTGAGTGACACTAAATAAACAAAGGTATTTAATGATATCAGATGAGAAACAAAGAACTCAATGGGGTTGCAGATCTTGTGTAATAGTGAGAGAGGTGTGGAGAAGGGGAGAGTGGTGGGGGTGGGAGGTGGTGGGCTTCATTACATATAACACAAAGGGGAGTCAGAACTGAGATTGTGTCACATATTTAGGTTGCATATATATGGACCACATATATAGGTATAGAGGAAATGAATAACTGAAAACAATTTGCAAATTCTAAAAATAATATAATAAAATAATAATATAAATAATTTTTTTTTAAATAATATTTTATTTGTGAACAAATATAGAAACAGATATGCGCTTTTGGGATTATGAATTTTAGAATGGACATTGAATCATCAATCATTTAAATACTTTAAAGGAAGATTGAAAAGTATGATGAATTGAGTTAAAAATAATATTTTATTTGTCAACAAATATAGAAACAGATATGCTCTTTTGGGATTATTATTTTAGAATGGACATTCAATCATCAATCATTTAAATACTTTGAAAATAGGTTTAGAGTTATCATTGCAGGAAAATTGAAAATATAATTTGAGTTATGTATTCGGCGTCTGGGGATACACCATCTTCCTTGGAAGATATAAACAGAGTAGATTGATGTGCTGAAGTTCATATAATAATGGGTAATTATGTTTTTAAAAATTCCCGATCAAAACCTGTGGCGTGAGTGATGACCTGTCTGGGGATATGTTGGCGCCGAGTTGGCCCAATCTAGTTTTACCTGCGAATACATTACTATATTCTCCTCATATACCAAAAATCAAGACTTTATGTTAAGGTTAAAATTGTTTTTGAGGCCCATAAAGACCATACTTAGACATTTTTTTCGACATTTTTCCTATATTTCCCCTATAACTTAAAAGTGGAAAGTCTGACAAGTCTGTAAGTGTAGTAGATATAGCTTCTACATGTATTCTAAGTCTGTGAAAAATTTTAAGTCTGTAACTTTAATTTTAAGGTCACCTTAAAGTCTCTAAAATGCCCACAGAGACCCAATTTATAGACTTTTTGCCACAGCTGTCAAACTATGGAAATGACACAGCTGAAATCTCATCTGGGAATACATGATTATGTTCTGTTTACATGGAAGAAAAATCAAGTCTTTAAATAGACGTTTAACCTGTGAATAAGGACCATAAACACCCACCTGAGTCACCCGTTAAGATATTTTCAACATGTTTGGTAATGTAACCTGAAATGGTAAGTCTGACAAGTCTGTAACTGTAGTAGATATAACTTCTACATGTAATGTTTTTCTGTCAAAAATTTTAAGTCTGTAACTTTAATGTTAAGGTTACCTTAAGGTCTCTAAAATGCCCACAGACACCCAACTTATTGATTTTTTACCACTTTTAAGCCCTGTAACTGTCATAAGCTGAAATCTCTTCTGGGAATATAATATGTCATTTTTTGGCATGTGCCAATAACCAAGGCTTATAAGTACACATTTAACATGTATGTGAGGCCCATGAATAATCCACTGACAGAGTGCTTTTTTTTACATTATGGCACCACTCTGCGACGTGGACATACGCGCACACGCATGCGTGAGCGACTTCTCCGAAACTACAAGGCCCAGAGACATGCTGTTTTTTTTTAAAAGATAGCTTATCTACCTAGCATGAAAATTTGTTCAAGGCATGCAGATCTGTTTGTTCGTCTGTTTGCTAGATCCATTATAAGTGAGGTCCCCCCCCACCCCAAGTATGAAAATTTTAACACTTTATCACAATTTTCTCAGTGACTATTGCAGGGATTTCTCTAATATCTTGCACATATGTACTAGGTCACAAGTAGATTCCCTTGTGAGTGTCAGACCTGGATCGTTCGTAATTATTTTTTTATGAATTTTTAAAATAATTTTTAATGCATTAAAATTAATGAAATCATGCACTAAATCAATTATAACTTGAAAAGTATTGCTTTTATTACGCTACAATAGCTTACCATGTGGGACTTAATGCTGTTCTCGGGTTGCCACACCCGGGGCCAACGTCTTAGAAAAAAAGACAGTTCTTGTTAGCCACCGGATATACTGGTAGTTGTCGTCACGTGATAACTTCTGACCAATCGTCCTACTTTCTCGTTGGCCACGATTGACTGGTAGCAGTTTGTAAATATACAGACATTTTTACTTATTTCTGAGCTTTTACGTATTGTTGGAGGCCCATATTTGCATATTTCTTTACATATATGCCATAGATCATTCTGTAAAATTTTAAATTTCACAGCTTAAGTATTTCTTTCATTTTCGCGTGTTTTGAGTTTTCCTCGGTTCAGGCAATTATATTGTACGTCTTTTTATTGCGTTAAAATGTCGATTCATCAAGCAAATAAAGACAAACCGAGAGCTCAGAAATGCCGCCACTTTTGCTTCAGTTTTGATATACATAATTACTGCCCTACCTGTAGGGAGCCTGGCAAGGGAGATGATCCCTGTGTCACCTTTGAAACCCCTTGTACAATTTGCACGTCTTTCACAGATGAGCAATTACAGAAAATTCAAAACAGGAAGCGGTATTTAAAAAAGCAGAAAGCGGCAACTAGTTCCAAAGATGAACTAGATCTTTTGGGTGAAGGCGACGGGGATTCCTTCACTGGATCCAATGCAGACCTCGAGTGTGCTGCTGATAACCTTTTCACCTCACCCCCCCGTCCTCAACCTCTTGCCTTCAGCTCCCTGTCCTTAAAAACACCAGCCAAGACTGTTCCACCCACCCCAGGTACTGCTTTGCAGAATAAAATCCAGAAAAACCTTGAGAAATCCCTGGGCGATTCCTTAAATATACATATACAGCAGCAAATGGGTTCCTTCCAGGCATCCATGTTGGAAGCTTTTCAGTCACTCCGAGAGGAGCTGGCCACACAAAAGAAAGTCGAGGTAGAGTCCTCGCTTCTTGCTTCCAAACCTGGCGCGTCCAGTAACAATGCTGCCCCTCTGGATTTACCCCCTCCGAGATCTGGTACTAACCTTCCAAGCGAGGAAATGGATGTGGACTACGGTCCAGCACTCCCTCCTCGTCTAGTACCCACTCAAGATTCCTCAGAGCAGTACGTTGCCCCCTCTGAAGGTCATCCCGAAGAGGTCTCGTACTCTGACAAAAAGCAAAGCCATAAGCAGCCAGTTGACCCGAGCTCTGCCTCGGACCAACTAAATGAGGATTCCAATGAACCTCGGATCCCTTCTTCTAGATCCAAGAAACACTCTGACAAGAGCAAACATAAATCAAGATCTAGATACGTGTCATTCTCCTCAGAGGAAGATCATTCCCCTGTAGCCAGACACAGGTCTTCTAAGCCCTCTAGGGCTCAGCCCTCAGGAGGAGCTTCTGATCAAGACCTCCCACAACATGATCCAGACCCTCCTTATTATAGGGAAGTAGCTTTGTCTGACATGCCCTCACAATACTCTGAAGAAGTAGACACCTTCAGGCGTATTCTGTCTCTCCCTGACCCCAGGGAATCTATGCCCAGGTCGTCCACTTCAGTATTAGGTCTGGATGATGAAAAAGGCCGTCAAGAGCTCAGACCTAGAGGTCCTTCCTCTATCCTTCCACTTAGCTCAGTTATCAAGGACGCCTTTGATAAATTCCAACATGACTTCAAGGCTGCCAATTTATCTGAGGGAAAATATGTCAAGCCTCCTCCTTCCACTTCAAAGTGGTACAAGGTGGGACAGCCAACTTTTCAGGACAAAATTCAGGAGTTGAATACAGACTTTGCTAAGATCTGTATTACTCCTAGACCTTCTGGGGCCCCAGTAGCCAGAGTTCCCCTGCCAGTTCTCAAGGAGCTGGAACTTCAGGCTAGACAAAATATCTCAACCCTCAACTTCACCGCTGCATTTGCCAAAACCTCCTCTTCTTGCAATGCTTCATTGGAAAAATGCCAACATAGCATTAAGTCCACGGTCAAGAAGATCAAATCTCAGATTCAGAAAGGTGCCAATCCTGAGAAAGCGGCAAAGCGCGGATATGAGGAAGTAGCTGACTACTTAGATTTTTGGAACAAGACAGTACTTGTCCAACACAGGGCCCTCACTTGTCTCAGCAAATCTCTAGCCCATATTTTGCAGAGGGAACTATACTCTATGGCTAATACCGGCTTGCTCAGGCGCGAAGCCGAGATGACTCTATTACATCCACAATTAGGAGAAACGAGACGTCAAGAACTCAGGAACTCGTCCTTTTGGGGCCCTTCCTTGTTCGAGTCTCAATTAGTGAAGGAAGGTGAGGACTTCCTTCTCAAAAAAGGCACCTCAAAAGATTCTCAGGGTTTTGCACCCTACCAGAATAAGCCCTTTCGTGGTCCCCACAAGAAAAGAGGCTCCTACAGAAAACGCCCCTATGGGGGCAATACTTCTCAAAGCAGTAACCAGTCCTTTCCCTCGGGAAGAGGAAAACCCAACTTCAGAGGCTCCAGGGGTCGTTTTCGACCCCACAATAGATGAAGGGGGCGTGGAAACCCCCCTCCCCAATGACTCCTCCAAAGCCTCACTCAGTCCACCAGTAGGAGGTCGCCTCCGTTCTTTCAGGAGAGACTGGCTCACAAACAAATGTTCACAAAACGTGTTAAACATTATCACCAATGGCTACGTTCTGCCATTCCGTTCAAAGCCAAACTTGATCAGATTTCTTCTGATTCTGTCAGAGTACAAGGCCCAACAAAAAGACCAAGCCTTGGCCACTTGTATCCAGTCTCTCCTGTCAAAGAACGCCATCGAAAGGGTAGAAAATGTAAAATCTCTCGGGTTTTACAGCCGCCTGTTCTTAGTACCCAAGCCTCACCAGAGGTGGAGGCCAGTCATAGACTTAAGCAGGCTCAACACTTTTCTACACGTAGAAAAGTTCAAAATGGAAACTCCAGAGTCCATCAGGACCTCCCTGATTCCAGGGGAGTGGGTATCGTCGATAGATCTGTCGGACGCTTACCTACACATCCCCATCCACCCAAGCTCAAGGAAATACCTAAGGTTTTGCTACAAGGCTCAAGTGTTCCAGTTCACCTCCCTCCCGTTCGGACTAGACACAGCCCCCCAGGTCTTTACAATGATTGTAAAGGAAGTGAAACTAATGGCCCTCTCAAGAGGACTCAGAATTCACCAATACCTGGACGACTGGCTGATCAGGTCCCAGTCTCAGGAGGAAGCCCAAGTGAACACTCAGGCAGTAGTAGACCTAACTCAGGCCTTGGGGTGGATAATAAATCAGGAAAAATCAGAACTGAAACCTACTCAGGTGTTTTCGTTCGTGGGCTACGAATACCACCTAGATTCAGCCCTTGTAAAACCCACTCAAGAGAGATGGCTCAAACTTCAGGATTTGATCCTACGACTCAAGTCAAAACGTGTTTTGACTGCAAGATGTTTGATGTCTCTAATTGGGTTGCTAGCCTCAACGGAGAAAATGGTCCCGGAGGGACGCCTTCACATGAGGCCCTTTCAGTTTCACCTCAAGGAGCACTGGAGATATCCTCAGTCGCTGGACAACCTCCTTCCCTGGACAGAAGCCATTGCAGCCCACCTAGATTGGTGGCAAAATCCCTCCAATGTGATGAAAGGTGCAGACCTTCATCCCAAAGACCACAGCATCCAACTCTTTACCGACGCCTCAAACGAAGGTTGGGGCGCTCACTTAGACCAAATTTCTACAAAGGGTCTGTGGTCAGATCGGGAAAAAAGGCTACACATAAATGTCCTAGAATTGAAGGCGGTCTCCCTGGCCCTTCGAGACTTCAAGGACCAGTGCCAGAATCAAACAGTGTTGGTTGCGACGGACAACTCAACAGTGGTAGCCTACATCAACAAACAAGGACGAACACACTCGGCAGAGATGTGCGCTCTCCTGTGGAAGATCATGACCTGGTGCCATCACTACCACATAACATTGAAAGCCAGGCACATTCCAGGGTGCCTAAATGTGATGGCCGACCTGCTATCCAGGTCCAACCAAGTGCAGTCAACAGAATGGTCTCTGCACCCACAGGTGTTCAAACAGATCTGCCAGAAGTGGTTCACACCTCATGTAGACTTATTTGCCACTCACTTGAACCACAAACTCCCTCTATACGTGTCTCCTATCCCAGACCCAAGGGCCTGGGACATAGATGCTCTGAACATAAACTGGACCAACCTCACGGCCTATGCGTACCCTCCTACGGCCCTCCTTCACAAGGTGATCCAAAAGATCAGGCAATGCCATTGCCTGATCATCGTAATAGCCCCAGGCTGGCCAGGGATGCCCTGGTTTTGGGACCTAGTGCAGCTCTCAACAGAGATCCCACTGCAACTCCCAGTGTCAACGACCCTACTCAAACAGTCCCACAAGTTGGTGTTCCACAACAACCCCCAGTACCTGAACCTCCACGCCTGGTGTCTAGGAGCGGACAGCTCCAAGAACAAGGCTTCTCTGTGGAGGTGGCAGAGAGAATTGCTGCCCCTCAGCGGTCATCAACAAGGACCATCTACAAGTCAAAGTGGGCCCTATTTGAAAAGTGGTGCAGAGAAAATTCGGTGGATTTCTCCACTCCATCTGTGAAACAAATCTCAGATTTTTTTATGTATCTGTACCAAGACTTAAACAGGCGCCCCTCGACCATTGATGGTTACAGGACTGCAATCGTTGACACTTTGGGCCCAACGGCCCAACATATTGCACACAATGCGGACCTTCATAGGTTACTCTCCAGTTTTCACAGGGATCGTCCTAAAAGTTCCAGAAATTTACCCAAGTGGAACCTTTCTGTTGTCCTTAACGAGCTCACCAAAGCACCATTTGAGCCCATGAAAGACTCAGACCTCAAACATCTCACTCTAAAAACTGCTTTCTTGCTAGCCTTGGCCTCCGGCAAGCGCCGCAGCGAAATCCATGCCTGGGTCGCAAACAAAGTATCTAATCTAGGCCAATGGGAAAAGGTCGCCTTGTTCCCTTCTTCTGATTTCATAGCCAAAAACCAACTAGCAAGAGAAGGTTCTCAAAGTGTGTCACCAGTGACTATTCCTGCTTTGACTACCATTGTAGATAGACAGTTTAAAGAAGACAGGACCCTGTGTCCCGTGCGGGCCCTGAGGTTTTATCTGGACCGAACTAAAGACCTGAGAGGGTCTCGTTCCCTCCTTTTCATCTCCTTTAAGAAAGGACATACCTCAGACATCAGACCCGCTACACTCTCTTCATGGTTGAAACAAACCATCCTACTTTGTTACAAACAAGCAGATCAACAAGCCTTGGACTTGGTCCAAGTCAAAGCGCATGACATCCGGGCCTTCGCGGCCTCTAAGGCCTTTTACGGTGGGGTATCGGTGGACCAAATCATGCAAGCCTGTCACTGGAAAGCTCACAACACATTTACAAATTTTTACTTGAAAGACCTTACTTGGTCGGACACCGACAACAATATGTATCTGGGACCCGTAGTGGCGGCAGAACAAGTCCTAGATCCTTCCCCTCAGACCAGTTGTCCTCGGAAAGAAAAAAGGGGGGGGGGGGGGGGGCACATCCGCTACAACCAAGTCTTCAGGAGTCTTTCCCAGGATCTAGGTATTCCTTTACCTTCAAGATGTTACGGGTAAGGTCATTTTATCTTTTAATGATCAAGTAATTTCTATTAAGGACTTATTTAGTTGTCATTAATCTCATATTCAGGTTTTTAAAAAATTTTATGAGAGGCCCAACCTCTGGGTTGGTCAGTCACACGTGAAGGGCCCTTTGGGACCCTCAGACCTCGAAGTGAACACTACTGCACTTCCGTCCTACAATCAAACATCTAGACAGTTTTAGCACTGTCTCTCATTTACTTAGGTTTTTGGCTCGTTACAGGCCCGGCTTTCTGGATCGGGGCACTGTAAATGGGACTCAGACTGGTATTTCTGGCACTATTCTATACGTTTAATTCAAAATCTTAAAAAAAAATGACATATCTTCCAGTCTCAGCTGTAATCCCGCCACCGGGCGGTTGAATTCAGCATTAAGTCCCACATGGTAAGCTATTGTAGCGTAATAAAATTAGAAATTTTAATTACTTAAATGTAGCTTTTATAAGCTACAAGCTTACCATGTGGGACTTAGGAGAGTCCCACCCTGCCTCCCCGCTGTTTACAGCTGAGGGGTAGGTTTAAAAAAAATTTCAACGAGAAAGTAGGACGATTGGTCAGAAGTTATCACGTGACGACAACTACCAGTATATCCGGTGGCTAACAAGAACTGTCTTTTTTTCTAAGACGTTGGCCCCGGGTGTGGCAACCCGAGAACAGCATTAAGTCCCACATGGTAAGCTTGTAGCTTATAAAAGCTACATTTAAGTAATTAAAATTTCCAAGTTTAGAGCATTTTGTTAAAATATGTTATTCAGCTACTTTTTCCATAGCTACAACATGGTGAGTAACTTGGGTGTCTATCTCAATAGCTAAGTGAGTAATAGCTACTTTTTGACTTTTCAGTAACTTCCATCATGAGTAAAATCACTTGTAACTTGAAAACTATTGCATTTAGAGAATTTTGTGTAAATATGTTTTTCAGCTACTTTTGGGTCAGCTATAACATAGTAAAATTTCAGACCTGTAGCTCATGGCATAGCTAAGTAATAGCTACTTTTAGGTTATCACTGTTGAGTAAATCACTTATAACTTGAAAACTATTGCATTTAAATTATTTAGTTTTAGTATGTTATTCACCTATTTTGGGGTCAGCTATAACATAGTAAAATTAATTTCTTTAAATATGTTTTTAACTTACTTTTTACACCTAAACAGTTACCTTCTTACTTTCCTTCTGAACACCATTTCCAGGGCACAACTTTTGTGTCCTTTTCTTCTGTCACTTCTACTCTGAAACTCAAAACACACAGTCAGCTGACACAGAGCCCGTTCACGGGCACTGATTGCTTGTTTTAAATTGACCCCCAAAAATGAAAAAAAAATGGTTTGACCAAAAGAAAAAAGAAAAAAAATAGTTTATAATAGTTATGAATCACACAAAATGGGTGCTGGAAAAAAAATACCCAGTGAATGCTAGTGGTGTGAGAGATGACCTGTCTGGCGATATGTTGGCGTCGAGTCGGCACAATCTAGTTTTTATTTGCTAATTATCAATTTTTAATGAAATAACAGTGGGGTAGAACCTTTTAATTGTGTTATTATTATCTGATATGGAAACCCCAAAGTACTTTTTGTATAATTTTTCACACAAGCAAGGTGAAAGCAAGGTTATAATTCCTATAACATAGCCAGATGATACCATAGAAGACAAAAGTGTTTGTGTTATGCATGGTAAAAAGTTTGTCCGGGCTGTATCTCAGAAATTGTAAGGTGTAGGAAGTTGACACTTGATGGGGACGTTGGTTAGGGGATGTAAGTGTGCAACGTCATGGTGTGACCTTGATTTAACCTTTGACCTTGCTGTAGTGACCTTGACCTCTAAAATCTTGTCTGGACTATATCTCGGAAATCATAAGGTGTAGGAAGTTGATACTTGGTAGGGACATTGGGTAGGGGGTGTAGGTGTGCAACATCTTGGTGTGACCTTGATTTGATCTTTGACCTTGCTGTAGTGACCTTGACCTGTAAAATCTTGTCCGGGCTATATCTCAGAAACCATAAGGTGTAGGAAGTTGATACTTGGTAGGGACATTGGTCAGTGGTTATAGGTGTGCAACGTCATGGTGTGACCTGGATTTGACCTTTGATCTTGCATATCTGATGCTATTGTATCTCTATACAGGGATATGTGATACTATTTTATCTCTGTTATATCTCTCATATCTTTTTACTTGAATCTTTGTTGTTTCACCTTTGGGTGTATGTTTCCATACATCTGTATGTATGGGTAATATTCAAAACACCATATATAATTGTGATATTTTCATTGACAGCTATTCTCCTGTTAAGAAATTTTACAGCTTCATAACTTTTAGTTTACTGAATTGTCTTGTTTTAATACTTAATCTTTATAAGCAGTGCTCTGAAAGTATTCCCATCTGTGTACTGTTTTACTACTTCTATATCTCATGGTGTTGAAAAATATTTCCCCAGGCTGTGGGGTACGAGCATCTCTGATGCTATTTTGTGTTAATTCATTAATTAATTCAAATACAAACTACATTGTTCATCTAATGAGATATAGAGCTTCTATAAGTTACAAGTTGTACAAAAAATCTTTACAAGTTGCAGCTTGTACAAAATCTCCCAACTTGTACATAACATATGTACCCTGTGTGTGTGCATGCATTTGGTAATTTGTCACATTTTAAATCAAGCTTTATATCTCATTCAGTTATGAAGATGTCTTCACCAGATTAGCAGAGAATGTTTATGGCTGTGAAAACATGCCTGTAAAAAATTTTGTACTCACTTTAAAAAAACAACATGACCACCATAGCTGATTAATTGAAAATCATTGATATGTTCTAAAATGTAAAATATTGCAACTACCTTTGTCAGATTTGCACAGAATGTAAATGGCTAGGAAAGCTTGCATGTGAGTAATTTTGGCCTTGTTTGGAAAACAAAATGGCCGCTATATCAAAAAGCCCTAATATCTCCCTTACCACTGGTCTTAGGGGTTTGGAATGAGAAAACAACTTATTAGAAATTGTGTGAAAGTGTGAAAGTTGACCTTTGACCCCTGCTTCAAGGTCATGTAGGGTCATCATGCTAAAAGGCCGTATATCTCCCTTAAAATTGGTTCTATCGCTTCAATATATGAAAACAACTTGTAAGAAATCATGGCCTGTGACTCTTACATCTAACAACATATCGTGGATTCTGTATACTTCTTACAACTGAAGTTTTGAGATTTTCCAAAATCTCAGTGTTGTTGCTCATTTAGTTGTACCTGCGGGCTGGGGTTCTTGCCTGCGGAGGCTGGCTATTTTTATTAAATAACAGTTTACTACTTTTGTGATTGGAAGGAGCTCAGAAGCTCTGATAACTAATGTTAACCATATCAAATATAAACTGTTGCATATAATTGTAGGTCATAGAAATACCATCAAATTGTACTGACCGGATAACATTGTTCCAACAAGTTCCAAAATGTGGGGTAGGCTGTCAGGATTAATTACAGGCGATGGACAGGATGAGGAAGTGAGTACTTTTGGCCATGTATTTTGTGAATAAAATATAAGCAAATTCCAGTCATGTGTTTTAATGCTTTCATTAAATTTTTTACGTATTCCCTGTAGAAATAATGTAACTGTGTAAATGAGTCTATCACTAATCCTGCTTTGTTATTTTGGAATCTTTTGATAGTATTATTTGTGTAAAATTTAAAAATTGAATTTTGGAAAAATACCAGACAATTACCTTTAAATCCAACAAAGCTCCTTAAAATAACAGAATCTTACCATGATTGTAGTCGTATTATCCAGAAATTTATATATGGTCTTACAAAATTAATGAAAAATATTTAGTCAGTGAAATTATTGTAATTATGATGTTGAATCTATAAAAAGTGAATCTGATTCTTGATAATATGTCCTTGATATTATTCTGATTATTCTAATATATTCTTCAGAAGTACTAGTATTTTGTAGATCTACACACACTTTTGCAATATCAAATAAAATTTATATCCAAACAATATTAAAGTTTTCTTCTAAATTCCAAGGAAAGAAGAAAATTTTACAAAAGTAATGGTGATGTTTTAACATGTATCTTCACATCAATATAAGTCAATGATAATGTAAAAACCACCTGTTGTACTGGGAACATTGTTTTACCTTCCTGTTGCTAGATGTAATGTAATTGTACATACATCAATAACAAATAAAATGTTTAATCATTTATCTACACAAGCAAGTTAATGGTGTGGAAACTTAATTTTGATTGTGGTTGGCTAAATTAAAAAATGTAATTATTATTATTATCCAGGCTGAAGGTGCTGCTGGAGGCAGTGCAAGTCTCAGTGACCTTCCCATGGAGGGAGAAGTCACGTTGGATGACCTCAAATCACAAACTATGGAGCAGCAGAAGCTGATATTGCAATTAAAAGACATGATTCGAGAAAGGGAGAAGTCACTCCATGAGAAGGAACATGAATTGAAGGTTAGTTTTACCGACAAATGTGAAGGGTCATCTTTGTCCATGTGGATAACTTGCTCATAAATATTTGTATATCTGGACATTTCTTTTATGCTGATAACACTCAATTATTCATATTTCCATCACTAATAAACTTTGCAGAATCAGTGCAAGTTCTCATTGATTCACTAAATGGTTAAACAGAAATAATGCTGATAGGTTAACAAAACAACTGCAAACAATTCATGTCTTCCAACTGAAATTCTTAGAAATAAGATTGCACCTTCCTCTTATATGTGGAATCTACTAAGCAACAACGGTTAGAATACTGCTATTTATCAGTTCGTATTTTAAAGTCGGAATAATCGCTCAGTTTGGTATAAAGATGGCAGAAGGTCTGAATCCATAAAATATGTCCATATTTTCACATAAAATTAGCTAAAAAGCCATGTTTTCTGCATTGTTTATGCATTCACATAAAACCGGAAGTACCATATCATCCGCACGCAAGATTGCTTTTCCTCAAAAAGGAAAACATCTTTTTTCGAGAGGAAAAAGTCTCGCAAGAGAATGGTACCATATACCTCTTATATTGCCTACTTCCTGTCTGAAATAAACGAAGCAAAATTTGCAGGAAAATGGCAAATTTATCAAACTTTACAGATTCTACACATATATTTTGATTTTATTTCACATATTTATTGTTTTTCAATGCTTTTTACACTATGAAACTTTTTGGTTGTTAGGCGGGTTGCATGTAACCAACCTGCCTATTAGATTGATGTGTCCGACGTCTGTCAACATTTTTGTTTCCGGATTCTTACTCAAATATGCTTTGTCCAATCGAATTCAAACTTGACAGGGACATACATCACCATCATAGCTAGGTTCCTTTCGAAATTTGTGTAATTCCGTTCCTTCGTTTGTCTGTTTTTTGTCCTTCCACATTTTCGTTTCCGGAATCTAACTCAAAAACGCTTTGTCCAATCGAATTCAAACTTGACAGGGACATACATCACCATCATAGCTAGGTTCCTTTCGAAATTGGTGTAATTCTGTTCGTTCGTTTGTCTGTCTGTCAACTTTCCATTTCCGGAATCTAACTCGAAAATTCTTTGTTCAATCCAATTCAAACTTGACAGGGAGATAGGTCACCATCATAGCTAGGTTCCTTTAGAAATTGGTGTAATTCCATCTGTTTGTTTGTCAGTTTTTTGTCTGTTTGTCAACATTTCCGTTTCCAAACTCTTACTCAAACACTTTGTCCAATCAAATTCAAACTTGACAGGGAGATAGATTACCATCATAGCTAAGTTGCTTTCGAAATTGGTGTAATTCCGTCTGTTTGTTTGTCCGTTTTTTGTCTGTTTGTCTGTCAAACTTGACACGGACATAGATCACCATCATAGCTAAGTTGCTTTCGAAATTGGTGTAATTCCGTCTGTTTGTTTGTCCGTTTTTTGTCTGTTTGTCTGTCAAACTTGACAGGGACATAGATCACATAGCTAGGTTGCTTTCGAAATTGGTGTAACTCTGTCTGTTTGTCTGTGGGTCAACATTTTCATTTCCGGACTCTTGCTCAAAAATGCTTTGTCCAATCTAGTTCAAACTTGACAGGGAGATAGATCCTCATAGTAAGGTTGCTTTCGAAATTGGTGTACTTCCGTCTGTTCAGTTGTCCATTTTTTGTCCGTTTGTCTGTCCATCAATATTTCTGACCCTCTTGTTTTATAAATTCGACGGTTATTCAGTGTCGACACAAATAATACTAAGCGATTAGCCTACATGAAATATTTTTAGTTGTGTCTCCTAGAATCTATAGACAGTTTTTGATACCAAGATGGCTCTGTATATATGTGTCCAAAACATACTAAGGTGACTCAAATCCATAACAGGAACATCTGCATAGCTTGATTACTTCCTAGCTTATCACTAAAGATAATGCCCCTGTTCCACCAAAGGATTAAGCCCCGATCCTGTCGGCGACCCTTAATCGTGCACAGTCGGTTGAAAAAAGACAAAAATGGGCGGGAATACTGGGTCGGTTTCAAAGTCTGGGATTAAGAACAGATCGTCCCCAGGACGCCTCAGGACACCTCAGGACGCCTCAGGCGGCCGCAGACAGTCCCCGACTGGTCTGGGACTAAGAACCGACTAAGCCAGTTTTCGGGTCGGTTTCAACCACGATCCTGTCGGACACAAACCGACTGGGTCCCAGGACGCCTCAGGCCTCCTGGGACTAAGAGCCGACTAACACACGATTAACTACCGGCGTCCTCAGGCGTCCTCAGGCCTCCTCAGGCCTCCCCAGACCACGATCCCCGATTATTGTTTTTCAAAGTTGCTGGATTTTCTGGGTATATATATATAAAATTTGCGATCTAATCATCATTGCTTTTCTAGGAACACACCAGGATGCCACCTTTTAATGGAAGACAGATTCAACAACAACTTAGGGCTTTTTTGGTTTTTATTCACTTACAAATAATCATGTATTTCCATTTTTTACGTCAAGCACAGCAACCACCACCACCACCACCAGCACCACCAGCACCCATACAGAGACCCAGAAGAAGGCACAACATGTGGGTCAGGCCATGGCTACTGCAGAGAGAGGAGAGGGGGGCCTACCACAACATTATGGCTGATCTTTATGCCACAGATATTCCAGGATTCACCAACTACATGAGGATGACCCCAGAATTCTTTGAAATGATGAAGACCAGACTGGAACCACGTCTAGCCAGGCAGGCCACCAACTACAGAGCTCCTATCAGTGTTGGGGAGAAGTTAGCCCTCACCATCAGATATCTGGCCACTGGAGAGTCATACACATCATTATCCTGTCAGTTCAGGGTTGGCAGATCCACCATTTCCAAGTTTCTACCAGAGGTCTGCAGGGCCATCCAGGATGAGTTCACCAGAGAGTACCTCAAATGTCCTACTACCCCAGATGAGTGGAAAGAACTGGAGAGGGAATTCAGGATCAGGTGGAATGTTCCACATGCCCTGGGAGCCCTGGATGGAAAGCATGTGGCCCTGAAGAAACCCAAGAACTCTGGAGCCCTCTACCACAACTACAAGGGGTTCTTTTCCATTGTCATGTTGGCCTTGGTAGATGGGCAGTACAAATTCAGATGGGTGGATGTGGGTACAGAAGGGTCTTGCTCAGATGCCCAGATATTTAATGCCTCTCAGCTGAAGAGGAGGATTGAAGATGGCAGGATAGGCTTCCCTGACCCAGCTCCTATAACACAGGGTGGTACAGATGTCCCCTACTTCATTTTGGCAGATGATGCCTTTGCCCTGAAGACCTGGCTCATGAAACCCTATGGCAGAAGGCTGTTAACAAGGGAGGAAAGGATTGCCAACTACAGAATATCAAGGGGCAGGAGAGTTGTGGAGAACGCTTTTGGCATCCTTGTGTCAAGATTTAGAGTCATGAGGACCACCATTGAACTACCCCCAGAAACAGTTAGAGAAGTGGTCATGACCTGTGTGGTTCTGCACAATATACTCAGAAGCCAGTATCAAGGTCAACCTGCTGGTCAGCAGCCTGGGGGGGATGATGATGATGATGATGATGTGCCTGGTGATTGTGGATTGATTGGTGGTGCTGCTGGTGGTGGCCAAGACAGAAACCCTGCTAGAGAGGCCAAAAGACAGAGGGATTACCTGAAGGACTACTTCAATAATGAGGGAGCGGTGGCCTGGCAAGATGGCAGAATATAAGTCCTGTTGCAGTAAACAGTCCTTTTCAGGACTAACTATAACAGTCCTTTTCAGGACTACCAAATATTCCAAAAACAATTAATCAGCTATGTGGACAAACAGACAAACCCCATGCCAAACATAACTTGTTGAGATGGACAAACAGACAAACCCCATGCCAAACATAACTTGTTGAGACGGACAAACAGACAAACCCCATGCCAAGCATAACTTCTTGAGACGGACAAACAGACAAACCCCATGCCAAGCATAACTTCTTGAGACGGACAAACAGACAAACACAACTTACTCACCCAACAAACAGACAAACCCACTCTTAAACAAAAGCCAAACACAAAGTCACACATAATATCCTAAATTGAATTATTATTTCATATATTTTCAAATCCACATCCTAATTTAAACATTTTCATTTTTTCATGGCTGGGAAACTTATTTGTAGCAGAAATTTTTTTATGGAAATATTCAATTTTAAATATTCATTTCTAATCACAAAAATTTGGAAAATATAACCATGGAACTAGTTTTGCTTTCAATAATGGGGGATTGTGTTTGCTAAATACTTTGTCAGTTCGTTGGCATGGGTTCTATTTACTTTTGGGTTTGTGTGTTTGTTGGTTACTGGGGTTGGGTTTTTTGGGGTAGTTGGGTATTAGGTTTGGTACTGGGTTTGTCATTTGGGGGTTATGTTTGGTATTGGGTTTGTCTGTTTGTGGGTTGGTAAGTATGTAATTATGCCTTTTAACTCTAGGGAAGATGTAAGTGTTGGACTTTTCAATTACAGATTTTAAACTATCCCATGGATTTTAATCTAAAAATGGGCTGAGTAATGGCCATATTGGGAGTTACTTTTAATTTTTTTTTATGTGGCCTTTTTTGTTATGTGTAGTACCATGGGTTATTTGTTTCATGTTTGGGGTGGTGTAAGTGTTGGACTTTAATTATTTTTTTCTTGTGATAAGTATTTGTACTGAACTTTTTTGTTTTGGGAGGGGAATTGGAAGAACACGTAGCTGAATAATTGTTTTTGGATGATTTGGTGGCCCTGAAAAGGGCCTGGCAGGTCAAAGACCCGCCCTGACTGGATGGCTACTGAGGAGGCTGCTGCTGCTGTTGAGGCGGTGCTGAAGTGGTGATAGTAAAGAGCTGCTGCTGCGGTTGTTGCTGCTGCTGCTGAGGCTGCTCGACGATCTGTGTTGATGTCAGATCTGGTAGCTGGCTTAAGATTCCACTCAGATTGTGTCTGCTCCCTTCGTCCTGTACAGTTAGGACAGATGTCGGGTTGCTGAAGCCAATGGGGCTTGGTGTATAGTACACAAAACTGCTGCTAGCTGCTGCTTGAGTAGAACTTGACGCCTGTGGAGTGGTTGTTGGCAGTAGGCCGACCCTCTGGGACTCCGTGGTAACAGTGGCTGATCTTCTGGGCAATGGCTGACGTCTGCGGTTACTCTTAATATTTTCGATATCTCTGAATATCTTGCCCTTTAATTCTTCGAATTCTTCTTGAGTCATCTTTTCGGCCTCTGAGGCCACGTAGTCAAAGAAAGGCTGCCTGTCTGACTTCTGATGCATAAAACCTGAGATAAGTGTCCTCATCTGCTCAAAGTGTTCGAGAATCTTGGAGTCTGTAGTTGAAACGGGTGTTGATGTAATGATGGACTGACTCCTCTCCCTCAGGACACTTGACTCGAGGTGTTCTGTGTCAGTAGTTGACCCACGTGATTCGTCCTGCTTGCTGGTATTTGGACTGGCCTCAAAACCTGAACTTCTATTGGCCCCCTTTCTTCTGATGTGGGTTTTAAGAAAACCCATCTGTTGGTAGACCCAGGACTGTCTCTTGGTCATCTCCCTCGGGGCTTGGCCAGATTGCAGCTTAGACAGCTTTCCATAACGGGTTCGCTGGGACTCAAACCACCTTCTCACATCAAAGGGCTGGAGCTTAAGTTCTGCAGATATTTCTGCCCAGAGAGCCTCTCTTCTGTTCCTGTCGTGGAAACGTGAATGTTCCTTGTCATACAGTTCAGGGTGCAGCTTGACGAATTCTACAATGGAAACTTCATCACTGTCTGTAAAAGTGGCACACACCCTGGCTCTCTTGGCTGAAGAATGGCACTCCGGATCTTCCTCACACCTCTCTTCTTCTTCTGCCACAGCTTCCCCAATAGCTGGATCTTCCTGAATCTCCTCCTCCTCTCTCCTCTCACTTCCTTCTTCTGTAATAACCTCACTCCTCTCCTCTACTTGACTTTCCTTCTCCCTCTCATCCATCTTTTTCCTTCCTCTCTTCCCTCCTTTCTCTTTTCTCATGATCCAGTCGACAAAATAATAAAAAAATAGTAAAATGTGTCTCCTAACTGTGAAATTTGCCTTAAGCTCAAGTATATAAAATGTGAAATAAAAACTGAAAACCCCTACAAATCAGTGACACACGTCTCTCAGTAGCCAAACAGTCAGTAACAACGACAATGTGTGCGCGGTCGCTTATATAGTCCCAGACCTGCTCATTGCCTCGTTTTAATTTCCAACGCGCGGAAAACAGTCGGTTCTTAATCGGTTGTTAGTCCCAGGCCGCCTGGGGCGTCCTCAGGCCGCCGCAGACTGAAAATGCGTGGTCCCAGGCGTCCTGGGGAGGCCGGTTTGGATCGGTTAGGGTCGGTTACCCTTAGTCGGTTCTTAGTCCCAGACCTTGATTTTTGGGTCGCAGGACACCGCAGACGGTCTGAGGCTTCCGGGGACTAATGCAACCGACTCACTTTCAGACGCATGAAATTCATACGCATCATATTTGAGTCTGGGATTAAGAACCGGCCTCCTGGGACTAAGCTACGGAGGTCTGGGACTAAGGGTCGCAGGACGCCTGGGACAACAACCGACTCTGTAAATTTGGGTCTGAGGAGGCCTGAGGACGCCTGGGACTGGACATTTTGTTGACGGCGGGAAATAGGAATCGGTTGTAGTCGTGTGAAATATCAAACATGTTTGATTTTTCACACGGCCCCAACCGACCACAACCGACCCTTACAGAAGGTCTGGGACTAAGCAAATATTTCAAACCGACCCCCAAAAACCCTTAATCGGGAGCCTTAGTCGTGTGGTGGAACCTCTGGGCTTGGTTTGTACTGGGATGGGCGACTATCTGAGTTTTTGGTCAGGTATTGGATGATACATAATAACTCAGGATCATCACTTAATTGATAGTCCAGTTGCAATATAATGAAAACAAGGTACCAAGCATGATTGAAGCATCACACTGAATAAAATAATCAATCAATCAACCATATCAGAGATCTATATGGGATCCACCACTTGCTCCTTTTCAACACAGCACTGCTTGCAAATGCTCTAATAAACAGAAGATTGAACCATTACAGTTCACTCTTTGAATAAGTCAGAGACATTTGAGTTTAGTAGGTTCCCCCCTGTTCAAATTTCATTCTGCAGGGTAGTGACCTGATCTAGGTTTTCCCATATTAACCCATAATTTAATAAGAAAAAAACAAACTATTTTGACTCCCAGTAAAACATAGGTTACAGTTCAGCATTAAGTTGATTTGGTATAAAATTCTAAAACCGTGTGAACCAGAATATCCTAATGAAATACTCTATGTAGAAATACCAAATGTAGTTGCCCAAAATTCAAGTTTCATCTTATGACCTCAAAGTTGATCAATCCCACAAGCATTTTCCGAAGTCTGTGAGCCATAAATGGCCCAAATGCATCGTTATTATGGAATTCACTTGCTCTTCATGTAAGATCTGTTCCTGATTAATATTTGTAGGAAGCTCCTTAAGACTGAACTCTTCAAAACAAGCATCCCCACCCTTTTTCTTCTTACGTTAAGATCTATTCACTGTCGTATAATGTTTCATCTGTCCACTAGAAGGTTAAGAGCACAGAAAACAGAGAAAGCTGTTTTGGGCTCGCCATTATAAAATATTAGTCAACTGTGCAAATACTTTTAAAAAGGATCAGAATTATTACAAAAATAGTAGAAATCAAATTATGCAGTATGTTTTATAATTTAAAGTACATAGTATTCACACAATGGTTCTTCCTGTGTTTTTATTGGTTCTTACAATGGTTCTTATACTGTGTTTTTATTATTTTTTAAACCATGAGATTTCTGGAGTGATGTATTTCATATTTGTTGCTGAAAAACTGTTTTCTAGTTGGTATTTGAAAAATGGTTTTAGTTCTGCGTGACTATCTTATAATTTTATTTTATACAAATAGTTGTACTTTTTTTAAATAACTATAATAATTGTATTTAACAAATTGTTAAACTCTAGTTGTAAAAGTAAAGCATTTATACTAACAGAAGTGTATTTCATGAATTTTGCAGGAACTGAATGCCAAATTCTCCAGGTTCAAACTCCAGTCCAAGTCAAAGTTGACAAGCATGAACAAGCAGCTTGAGGATGCACAAAGGACTGCATCTGATGTCTTAGAAAGAGTAAGTACTCCAAAATTTATGAAGAAAATGTGAAAAATAAAAAGCTTCATGGAGAATATATAATTTGAATGTTGTTTTGTAGTTTTGTATTTTTGGGCGGGCGGCGGGAAATAGTTTGTCCGGGCTGTATCTCAGAAACCGTAAGGTGTAGGAAGTTCATACTTGGCAGGGACATTGGTTGGGGGTGTAGGTGTGCAACGTCATGGTCTGACCTTGATTTGACCTTTGACCTTGCAGTAGTGACCTTGAGTTTGAAAATCTTGTCCGGGCTATATCTCGGCAACCATAAGGTGTAGGAACTTGATACTTGGCAGGGACATTAATTAGGGGTTGTAGGTGTGCAACGTTATGGTCTGACCTAGATTTGACCTTTGACCTTGCCGTAGTGACTTTGACCTATAAAATCTTGTCCGGGCTATATCTCAGAAACCGTAAGGTGTAGGAAGTTGATACTTGGTAGGGACAATGGTTAGGGGATGTAGGTGTGCAACGTCATGGTCTGACCTTGATTTGACCTTGCTGTAGTGACCTTGACCTATAAAATCTTGTCCAGGCTATATCTCGGCAACCATAAGGTGTACAAAGTTGATGCTTGGTAGGGACATTGGTTAGGGATTGTAGGTGTGCAGCATCATGGTGTGACCTTAATTTGACCTTTGACCTTGTCGTAGTGACCTTGAGTTATAAAATCTTGTCTGGGCTATATCTCGGAAACCGTAAGGTGTAGGAAGTTGATACTTGGTATGGACATTTGTTAGGGGGTGTAGGTGTGCAACATCATGGTCTGACCTTGATTTGACCTTGCTGTAGTGACCTTGACCTATAAAATCTTGTCCGGGCTATATCTCGGCAACCGTAAGGTGTAGGAAGTTGATGCTTGGCAGGGACATTGGTTAGGGATTGTAGGTGCGCAGCATCATGGTGTAACCTTGATTTGACCTTTGACCTTGTCGTAGTGACCTTGACCTTTAAAATCTTGTTGCACCTTTGGGTCTGACTTTTGATGCAGATTAAGCACTGTTAAAGTCATATTATTGAATTCATTAAGAATTTTACTTTTACAACTTCTGATTGTAACAGATGGAATTTCATCAAGTGAGCCACAGACTTTGCTCCAACACCACACATAAGCATTCATTGAATGTATTGCCACTTCTTTATGCATGGTAATATTCAAAACATCCAAACCATAATTCGGCTATGCAAGATGTAGATAAAGAGTGTCATAATGTTTAGTTTACTGATTAATGCTGTCACCTTGTTATTGAATTGTCTTGTTTTAATACTTCATCTTTACATACATTAATTATATCCCCAACGCTTTGGAATTATGAATTTAGAATGGACATTCAATCATCAATCATTTAAATACTTTGAAAATAGGTTCAGAGTTAACCCTTTGCAGGAAGATTGAAAAGTATGATGAGTTGAGTTAAAAATAATAGTTTATTTGTCAACAAATATAGAAACAGATATGCTCTTTTGAGATTATTAATTTAGAATGGACATTCAATCATCAATCATTTAAATACTTTGAAAATAGGTTCAGAGTTATCATTGCAGGAAGATTGAAAATATGATCTGTTGAGTTATGTATTCGACGTCTGGGGATACACCATCTTCCTTGGGAAGATATAAACTTAGTAGATTGATGTGCTGAAGTTCATATAACTTTTCCCAATATTTATGGCATACAACAAATGGATTAAATAAAAAATTCCCGATCAAAACCTGTGACGTGAGTGATGACCTGTCTGGGGATATGTTGGCGCCGAGTTGGCCCAATCTAGTTTTCTCTTAGACATTATTTTCTCTATTTAAACATTGTTTGGACCTTTATACAACTGACAGTGCTCTGAAAGTATCCTGAACTTTGTACTGATACAGTACTTCTATATCTCATGGTGTTAAAATATTTTCCTAGGCTGTGGGGTACGGGCATCTCTGATGCTATTTTTCATTATTAACATCCTCTTATATGAGTAATCTTTTCAATGATAAATCCTATAAAATAGCTCATTTTCCTTTGAAATTTGTCACCGATTTAGTCATCCGAAGGTGAATATCAACCAAAATATTAGAATTAAATCAGCAAACAGCATGTTATTGTGAACTTTGCGCACATTAGTTTTTTCTCCATTCATGACTTAAACATATAATTGCATACTCTTTCACAGTCCTGATGCTCACATAGTAAAGGATTTTTATGAGGTAAAAGGCTGCTGTCACTGCATTTCAGGCATCAGTTGGAAGCGATGAAAGTGTGAGTACGATCTCATCAGAGGTTTCAGAAGCTTCTGCCTTTGATCCCATGAGGTTGAGGGCAAAAGTGAAACTTTACAAAAAGAAACTAGATGTAGCAGAAAAGAAACTAAGAGAAAAAGATGAAGTACTAAAGGTAATTATGTTCTGTACAAGTTGAGATTTTTGTATGACAATGTACTTACAAATTCTACTGGTCAACCTGTACAATCTGTAATTTGTAATCTAGAGTAAGAAATCTAAAATTCGCCACATATCTGAAATTCGCCACATGTTGAAAAACTAATAAAATAAATTAATTGAGGTGAGATTTGTTGAATGTACAGTGAATTAAGGCTTTTTGACCTGAAAAATACCAATTTTAAGACAAAATATCATTTTCTTTGTAAAATTAACTGAGGTTTTAGAGGTGGCGAATTTTAGATTCCTGGCGAATTTTAGATTTCTTACTCTAGTCATATTTCTATGGCACTTTATCTGTGTTGTCTGATTCCACTACAGCTTTCCTGTACAGGCTGTAACTTGAACAGGACACATACTGTCTGCATATAGTAACGATGTGGTCTTTCTGTTGTTGTCACATCAGTCATATAGGTGGTTTTTCCATTGTTACTCACAGAGAAGTAGGTTATAAATAAGTCACTAATAACATTGAGTAAATAAAAATGTATAATAGACACAACTCAATATAGCCTCAGTGAACTGAAATATTTGAAAAATCAGAATCCTTCCCAATACTACAGTAAACTTCAGTGAAGAATGCCTCTTAACAATGTTGTAATGTTAATCCCTAGATGAAAAATGGGACATTTGCAAAAGTATGTGGAAGTTCTTCCCAGAGAGACCCTTACAGTTAAGAAAAGTACAAAACTCACAGTAAGTCTAAACCACAAAAGGTCTGCCACCCTGTGGAGAATTTCATATTTCTTGCACAAAGTGATCACAAGTCTTTCTTAGTCATGGTGGCCCATATTGGTTTTTTTTTTCAGTTTCCATAAACATATTTATTGCCATGCATAATAAATTCCGCATAAGGGGCCTGTTCAAAGCATGCACCCTAATCACTAGCCCATGGAATCCACTATTTTAAGTTATATGTCTTTTTTTTTCCTTCAGAACAAAGGCCAGGAGATTGAGGCCAAGGAAAAGGTGATTGGAGAGAGGGATGAGGTGGTCAAGTCTTTGACCTCCCAGCTAGAGGAGCAGACTCGTCTCCTGGAAGACATGGAGAAAATCAAGGCTGAAAGTACTGAAGGTCAATTGGAGGTCAGTGGAATATCCTTTTGCTCTTGTGTATAATGCGGCACAATCTTGTTGATTGTCTGATTTAAAAAAAAAAACTATGGTCAAAACAAAGAAGTTACTTTTGACTGCTTAGTAATGTCAGCAGTCTTAATGACTATCTACATGACACCTGTATTTAAACAGTTCAACATGAAGATACTAATACGTCATAGGCTGTGATTTGTGAGTTGCCATTTTATCATGTCTTTCTATTACAGACATTCTTGGAAAGTGGTAGCAAGTATAAATTGGTTACATTTCAAGCGTTATTTCATATTTGCCATTTTGCCTTCCTAGTTTTTCAGTTAAATGATGCATCGAGTCTAAGTTTCACTATGTGATGTAAATTTTAAAATCTTTGCAGTTTCACTATCTTGTTGTTTAATTTATTTAGCACTTTGTTTTGGCCATAGAAGAGAAAATTAATATAATTAGTTGGTCAAGATTCTGTGGTATGAAGCATCAGCAAGCAACAAGAAAGTCTTCCTTTCATGGCTTCAAAACCACAATCTCTTGAATGTTAGCAGAGTATTTTAACTCTACGACACCATGTGCTGCCCATCAATCCTTATTGGCATGAGTTCTATATATGTGCATGTGTTCCACAGACACAAGTACAGCAGCTGATGGTGGCCATTGTGAGCAAGGACAAGAAGGTTCTGGAACTGAACCAGAAGATCCTGGACAATGAGAAAGTAGTGCTTGACCTGCAGGAGCACATTAATGAAAAGGGGGAGGTGATACGTGGCCGGGACCAGGCAATACAGGTGTGTAAACAGGTGTTTTTACTCTGTGTGACCACATATATTTAAGATGTGAAACTGCAGGTGTACAGGTGTGTCAAATAGTGTGCAAACAGGTGTTTAAGCACAGGCCTTGTTGGTATGGAAGCATAAATGCAGACTTGTAAATGTAGGTATGTAAAACAAATTGCACACAGATGAGTAGACATGTGTACAGATGTGTAAATACGGGTCAAATGAAGGTGTCGACATAGGACATACAGGTGTGACAGACAGTGTGAAAACAGGTGTTTTAGCACAGGCGTTGTTGGTATGGGAACATAAATGCAGATGTGTAACCGCAGGTATGTAAAACAAATTGCACACAGATGAGTAGGTATGTGTAGAAAAGTGTAAATACAGGTCAAATGCAGGTGTTGATATAGGACATACAGGTGTGGAAATGTGGTCCGTACATGCATGTAACCTATGCTACAGAGGTGTGTAAAACATACTGATGTGTACATCTATACTATATAGATATATAAACAAGTATACAGGTGTGCAAACGAGTGGTTGAACCGCTTCCAAATAACAGAACTAATTTCGGGGCTTTGAAACCGAATGAAGGATTTCAAATGCCTGCACTGGTATGGTGAATATTTACCACGAGTGAACATGAGCCATGATGCAAACAGGCTATATGTATTCTCGAGATATTTATATTGAAGTTTATAAATTTCATTTACAATGAATATAAAGTAAAATGTAATATATTTCCTCAACTGTATATGTTTTGACGAAGTATCAACCACTAAAAAGCCTAATATTATGACGTTTTCAATAAGCAGTACTTAAATATTCTTTGTGGATTTCGTCATTTCTACCTAAATGAAACAAAATGTGGTTTGCCAAGTTACTGTTCACACCACTAGTGCAAACATGCATAGTATGAATGTGTTTAACTTCAAACGCAAAGACATGTAAACATTAGCCATAGCAGTTTGTATAATAAGTCTGCCAGATGTGTAAGTATTGGATATACAAATAAGAAAAAATATTCATACAGGTGTGTAAACATCTTAAAGATATGGCATACAGGTGTGTAAATATATGCCATGTGGATGGATGAACATAGGTCATATAATTGTGTTAACATATGTCATATGGATGTGTAAACATAGGTATACAAACAAGTGCTATACAGGTGTGTTTAGATGTTCCACTTGGATATGTAAATATAGACCATGTGAAGATATTAATAATATAAGCATGGGTTTTACAGATGTGTAGTCATATTCTGTTCAGGTCTTTCAATCTGTAAGTCATACTGATGACCAGACAATGTGGTTATGCATAACAGATGCCATAATTATGACCATACAGGTGTGTAAAGAAAGGTCATACAGGTGTTAAAAGATAAGTCAAATTGAGGAGCAGAACAAAAGCTGTATCAAACATATGCTTATGACATTCAAGATTTTCTCCCAAAGACTCCTGTAAACATTAAATAAGTGCACATATTACCTCTATGGTAACTATTATTTGTGTAAACATGTTTTTAATGCAGCTAATGCAGAAGAGTATGTCTCACAGTCAGAAGAATTTACAAGAGCAAGAATCCAAGCTGAAAAAGATTACAAGCCAGCTTGAAAAGTCATCTGAAGAAATGATTGTCCTGAAAGAAATGTTACAGGTTAGTCAGTCATATAGTCAGTTAATTAAATACATGTAAGTAGAAAAGTCATCAAGACACAAAATTGGTGTCACAGTGTTAGCAAATTTTAAAGGTGATAGTCTAGGTATTGTCACAGTTAAAGCACTGATTTTACTTTAGTGTCAGCAAAAGTTTAAAATTACGAAAAGTACCCTAGTGAAAGTTGAACTTGAGAATAAACCAGTAATAAAGAAACCTAATACTCCAACAGATCAGTGGTGGAACAAGTAGCATATCTCACAGTTTACAGATGATGAAATTCAAATACTTGGAAATTATTATGTCCATTCAGTTTTAAGTCAGTAGTTTTTAAGCGCGAGCCTCAGTAGAGCTGGGCTTCTAGGAATCACTTCTTTTTTTTATTTTGTGTCTCCAGACTTTCATCAGCTCTGGCGCAGCTTGAGTATTTGTCTGCTCACTGAAGTTAAGCATCAATGGGCTACGTTATTACTTGGATGGGTGACCGTCCTGAGTTCTAGACCAGCTGTTGGATGTGTCTGAGTTGGAATTTCTTTGTGTCACGAGACTTTCGTAAATTCTACTGCACTAATCGTGTCGCTGATAACTTTGGTCTCGCGCTAGGGGACCGAAACACCTTTCAGCCTTATTCCCAAAATGTCCTTTGGGAGAACTTTTTGGCAAAGTCATAATAAGGAATCCAAGTGAGAATCATCAGTTGTGAAGTATTGATGGGCACATTTGACACATGTTATTTTAAAATAAATTTACTAATCATTATGTGAGAAATCTCCTGATAATGTAATAAACCCATGATTCACTGAAATAAAGTAAGTACTGTCCATTTAATAGTATTGAGTCTTCTGTGGTATGTTTTACACTTGTTACTTTGTTTATATTCCAGCATAAAGATATTGAACTCTCATCGCTGCATGAAGCCTTGAAAAGCAAGGATGCAGAGGTAGCAGCACGAGATGATGACCTGCGTCAGATTATCACACGGCACGAGCAGGAAATACAACGCCTCGCCTCGAAGGGAGAAATCAACATACAAGATGAGGTCATCAAGCTGATGGAACAAAAGGTGAAGGACGTTAACGATGCACTTGCAAGCAAGGTGAAGGTCATTGACATGCTGCAGGCAGATATTGGCACAAGGGATCGCTCTCTCATGAGTAAAGACGCCCAGATCAGAAACTTGTCCGAGAAGGTTGAGGTTACGGGAGAAAAAGTGAAGCTCTTGCAGCATACTTTTGCGTCATCAGAATCTGACTGGAAGAAAGAAAAGGAGGCTCTGGAAGCTAAAGTCAGTGAGCTAACTGCTGTGCAATCTGCTGTGAATGAAAATGCTGCTTATGTACAACAGCTGCAGAATTCTGTGAGGCAGTACGAAGCGGCTTATCAGCAGTTGGCTGCCCAATATAATACTCTGCATGAACAATTCACAAAAGTCACTGTAGAGGGTGCTCAGAAGGCGAGTGCTCCTGGTACGGAACAGCCAATGGAGCAGGAAGTAGCAAAGACCAAAAGTGGTTCAAGTAAAGAAGGTGTTGTGGGACCAGAAGATCCCGAATTGAAGACTGAGTCAAGTAGTAAGCTTATAGAAGATTTGAGACGAGAGGTGGAAGAAAAAGAGAAAAGTATAAGAGAGTTAGAGGGGAAATTAGAACAGGCAGTAACAGACAGTACAAGTGGAAATGCTGGAGTCAAAGCTGATACAAAATTCATCAAGTACAAGTCTCAAGCCACAGCAAAAATAAAGAGTTTGGAGAAACAGATTGAGGAACTTAAACAGGTAAGTAAGAAATGTGAAACTCTGTGGTGTCCCTTGAAATTAAGAAGTAAAAAGTAACACTCATAGCCCTCAAAGTGCAGAAAATTCACAAGTGCTTACAACAATGTTCTGCATTTTAAAGCAAAGAAAAATTAAAGATGTTTTAACAGTGGCATATTGCACATACTGTGGCAAATTCATTTATTTACAGTATTTTCTTATTTTTGTTTATATAGAGTAAGAAATCTAAAATTCGCCAGGAAACTAAGATTTGCCACCTCTAAAACCTTAGTTAATTTTATGAAGAAAATGATGTTTTTGTCTAAAAATTGGTATTTTTCAGTTCAAAAAGCCTTAATTTACTATACAGTCAACAAATCCCACCACAATTCATTTATTTTATGAGTATTTTCACCTGTGGGGAATTTCAGATATGTGGCGAATTTTAGATTTCTGACTGTAATTATTTTCAGTATAGTTTTTATGGTACTTAGTAATACAAAAAATAATACTGTAAATTTCAATCAAGATATTTTGCACCAGATAACTGGAATAACAGCATAAAATCCAGAATGAAAAAAGTGCATTTTTTGGTTCAATTTTTTATCATGAGTTAGGTGTTAAAAGGAATTAAAACCCTAATTGTGACCCTTTCCTTTAATTTCAGACTTCAGGCCAGTCTGACACTGCATCCTCACAGGATGTGGAGAGCTTCCAGAACCGTGTTGCCGAATTGGAGGATGAAAAAGGTAACCTCCAACTCCGCCTGGTAGAACTCGAGGATGTGCTAAGTGTGAAAGGTGATCAACCCCCCCTCTCCTCTGTGTTCTCAATCAATGCTAATCTTGACTCAATCAACTAATGCTCAAATATTAAAGTTGAACCTCATTAAGTCAGTTTTATGGGTCCAGAAGTTTTTTTCATCTTCGATTTCACTTATAAAATTTACCTGCATTTGGGCTGTGACTCATGTTGAAAAATGGGGCTGGGTATCTGTATTATAATAATCACCTGGAATCCAGTGTCTGCATTTTAGTAGTAACCAATAGGAAGTACAAGTTTTCAAAACTTTTTATCAAATATTTAAAAAATAATAAAAATAATGGAAATGTGAATATTAGGTAGCCATCTCTGACTGAATATCAAATTTCACCCTTGGAAATAAGCAATATTTTTAATAGTTTTTTTCATTACCATGTTTGCCAATTTGTCCTCACATTTTCAATTGTTTGAATGCTTGGGTATAAAGTTATAAAAGTAAATTTCAGTGGAAAGGAAAATCTGGGGTTGTAACATTTATTTCCAGTTATAAAAGATTTCTACTTAAAGAGGTTCTGCTGTATCCTATTCTGCTGTGCTAGCTGTACTGAACCGAATCATGCCTATACATGGTATTCTCCATCATATGCTCAAGATATTTAGAACATTTGGTGCTACACTCAGTATTGTATTAGTAAAACCAGTGAAGGCAAAGTTAGGTAGATCAGAAATTAGAAGAATTTCTTCAGGTCTATATATGAAAAATGCTGTATTTTTGTTTATATAAATGGTTTACCAAAACCTTATACTATGCATATTTGAGGTTCTAGTAGGACAGACTCCACTTTGTAAGAAAGTTTGAGGAAGTATGTTTTCATTGGTTCAATAGCATGAACAGACTGTTTGAGACTATGACTTGGAATAAAGTTAAGTAGCATATTTTGTATGTTTATATATTTGCCTGTGTGGTGTGGCTTGACCAGTTTCCATCTGACCACTGAAGTTAAGCAGCATCAGGCTTGGTTAGTACTTGGATAGATGACCGTCTGAGTTCTGGCCCAGTTATGGGCAGATATAGTGGCTTAGATAATCACGTAAATGGCGATCCCATCGCAATATAACCAAAACAAGTTACCAGACACAATTTTAAATCAAAGAGTCAATGACTGTTTATATTGAAATACAAGATGGACAGTAATTCTTACATGGGCATCAATTGGTTTGTTACGATTTGACCTCATGGTTTTGTCAAAGCCACAACACAGATGGCACTTACTTTAGCCGCTGTCATAAAATCCTTGACATCATATTAAAGACATATATTATTGAATTTAATCAATTCCCGTCAGTGAATCAGAAATTAAAATTCTATTTTCAAAAAAGGGTAGCCTCCACAAAGTGCCATGCGTTTATTATTTTTCATAGTATATTTCAAGCTTTGGTTTCTTTCACTGAATCCACTGGGTTTTAACACTAAGACCCTGGTCTCTTTATGCCAGAAAGCAAAACTGGGTTCTGTGTAATAGAAATCACAATTTTACCCATTTTAAAAACAGAGCTTAAACCAATATTCTGGTCCACATAATTTCTAAGTACCAATGTTTATGTTGGGTGTGGTATTCATGTTAAAATTAATCTGTGAAACTAGTCATTACCAATTATTTCCAATAGTGAGTGAAAATAAACTATAAATGACTGGACCCAAATTAATGAAAAAAAGAACTTTTTATGTACCAACTATAATTGTATTAACTGATATAATACAGTGAAAATATTTCACTGTAACTTAATACTTATATAAAAAGCTTTCTTGATTAAAAATTTAAGTTCCTCTGTTCTGTGAAAACTATAACATACTATTGGTGCTGGGATAGTTGGTTGAAGACTAAATTGATGTGTTAATTTCTATGATTTAATGCAAAGGAAGTCAAATTAATTGAAAAAAAAGACGAATTAATTGTAAAAAGTCCATCATTTGTGAATGTGACTGAATGAATGTGCTGATGCTGTAATTTTATGCTTCATAGTGATGAGTACAATGGCTTATCCTCCATAAAACATGTCTATTATAATATAAAATATTTTTTAAGGATTTGTCTTCATTTTGAAGACACAACAAATAATTGTAAATCCATTAGTACCAACAGTTGTTGTAAATTATTATTCCAAGCTTCTGCAGTCGTACGTCTTATTAACATTTTGTAAACTTGGCACTTTGTGTAAAAATAATGTCAAAATTAATTGAAGTAATACTGGGAACAAGATGTAAACTGTCAGCTATGTTAAGTTGAAATGAGAGTGTCCATATCTGTGCAACTCTTGTTACTTGCAATCTTACAGGCTCTGTCTCTCCAGAGAAAGTAAGATGTGCAGGATTAGCAGTTCTTCTAGTCTGTTCAGACAACCCACTACATATCTCTCCTATTCCATCATGTGGTCATCAATGGTCATAATGGTGTGACGTCATCCTGATACACTTGGAATTGAGATATTATGAGAGTAATTCCACAATCATGATATCCTGGATTTTTACAATATTCTGTATTTTACAGAAGTATTGTTGTCACTGAATATGTTAATATCTAATAGTGCTGGGACGATGTTTGCAAACTTCGGTATTATCGCTCGCTGGCTCATTGCCGATCAGTGATCGGTAAAATTTAAGTACAACCGATATGCGCTAAATCCATTTCTTTGCAGCCTTTTGGTCACAATAAAATGCTAACCTTAATAATATTTTGTAAAAATCTGAAATATTCATCAGTTAAAATCACAAAACTAGCTGTGAATGCAATAAAAACGTAAATAGAAACACCTTGGGGTTTTCCAACCGTTGTCAAGGTAATCATAAAATCAGCCAATCACAAGTGAGGATACATCAAGCATGGTCTGTTAGTGAGGGAGACGTCTGTGAATGGCTTTTAGATTTTATTTTGGTCATATTTGTGGTAATTTGTGTGTATTTTACTTGTTATCATTTAATATTTGATTTTTCTGTCTGGTTTACACTTTCAACTTCATAAATAGAAATGTTCGAAGTTTGGTCACAAATGTCCGATATGAACAGCGACAGGGAAAATCCAAGCGATCTCCCAGCACTAATATCTAAAACTTTGCCAGAGTATACCAAATATTATTAAAATCTGGATATTTATCTTGTCCAAACGTTTTAAATTTCTTTACAACTGATTTATTCTCTGCTGAAAATAGATCTAAATGTACACTTTGCATAAATACCCTGCAACACTGAAATAAAATGAGGTTTTCAATGGTGACGATATTGTGAAAATTTGGTGATTTTGGTGATGCCATTTTGATGACTTCTCTACTTGTGTTGTTATTATTTGAGATATTTCCAATGTGTTTTCATTACACATCCTTCCAAGAAACAAAATCCAAGACATACATGACTGTTCAAAAGAAGATGGTTGGTATAAAAAAGTGTGAAACTAGTAGGGATAAAGTCACAAAAAAATCAAATATTAATAAAATAGAAATCCAGATATATGAGGGAAATAATTCTTAATATTAAATAATCTCCTGTGGACGTTTTTTGGCAACATTATTGTTTTTCATTGTGTCATGGTGCTCAGCCTCGCTTGAGTCAGAGATGCAGGAGTTGAAGTCTGTGGTCGAGGCACTTGAAGCAGACAAAGAATCCCTTAATGCCCAGATTGAACAGCTGAAAGCAGCAGAAGCATTACTCAAACAACAGATGCAACAGCACAAGGTACTGGTCTTGAATTGACAATTATTAGAAATAAAACAATAACTGCATTTTCCACACATATTTTATTGTCACAGGTTGCATCAACATTTCCTACCTTGTTTACATAAATATTACAGTATGCCTCATTATGTTATGTGCAAATGTTAACTTTTTACTCGTATTTCTTCATGAGTACTCTGTATCTGAAGCCCACACATAGAATAGAATCAAGTACTAGAAGCACTGATATAAATCCTTAAGTCCAAATAGGGAGAGACCTAAACTAATAAGAAGTCATTACCCAGCAAGCAGCAACATGAAGGGAAAGCATCGCATTTCAATATGACCTTTAGCCATTTGCTTGATTAGTTAATCATATATTGTTTATAAACATTTTAAAGTGTAAGCAGTAAGAGCTTAAGCACTTTATGTTTGCTGCAATTTGAACTTATCAATTCTGTTATCTGAATTTCTACTAAAGTAGAAGTAAATTTTAGCCCCTTATATTCACCTCTACTTGTCCAGGAGAACTTTGAAGCTGAAGTCCATGCATTGAGGGAAAGCATTGCTAGCCTTGAAGTGGAAGTGGAGAATGGCAAGGACAGAATCAAGCAACTAGAAGAGGTCAAGGCAAACCTGGAAGCCAAGACTGAAGAGGCAGAGCAGTGGAGAGAAGGTAGAGATTAAAACATCTCTTAATAGATGTCAACAACCTTTACTTGAAGTTTATTTATTTAGTTATCCTCTTATTCAGAAGTACAACATTCACAATTTTTTCAAAGCATATATATGCATATTTACTGATTAAGTAAGATTAAGAATTTATAAAGTGCCAAATTGATGTAAACATCCTCTGAGGTGCTTTTGTCCAAAAAGGGATAGTCTAGTTCTAGAATTAGTCTGTATCCATGTTGGCATCTGAAAGGGGAAAAGACTATGTGGGAGGATGGGTTAATCCGAATAGGTAAGTCTTCAACTGTTGTTTAAATCCAGTAATACTATCCTGAGTTCTTATGGATTGAGTCAGCTTGTTTCATTCACTATTAGCAGCAACTGTAAAACCCAGCATCCCCATACCTTTGTTGGGTCTGGTTCAGGAAACTGAGAGGCGGTTGTCACATTTAAGTTCACTATGCTTTATAAGAGAAGTCAGATGTGGGGGTTGGCTGAAATTTACTGTTTTGCAAGTAAGAAGGTTACGTAGATAGGATGTGATACAATGTAGTCTATTTAAGAAAGGTGTCCAATAACTTACAGCATCTCTCAAAAATAGATTCACCATGTTGATAACTTGTTTATTATCATTTTGCTAGCAATCTAGTACCTTAACGTTTATTGTATCAACCGGATTCATCCAGTTGATACTTTGGTTTAGGGTTTGCTACGCCACCGCTGCCACCACCACACATAGAGAGATTTTCAACATTTACTCTCTCAGCGGAAAACTAGGCCATCTATCCAAATTTGCAGGATATCTTTATTAGGAGGTAAGTTTCTCTGCGACTGAAATTGGCCTCATTCTGAAAAACAAATTGGCCGCCCTGGGCATTTCTTTGAAAATTATCCACCTTTTTCTATTGGCTGGTTCTCATAACTAGAAGGATGAATGTCTTCATAGGTGATATTTATAACAGATATGTATGTCCTCCACACTCATGCAGACATTTGACATTGAAGCTCTTCATTCAAGGTCATTCTTGGAGTGACAAAGTACCCCATGTAGTGGACTTTAAAAGTGGCTATATATCGCTTATTATTGGTCCTAGACGTTTGGCATGTGAGACCAACCTGTAGGAAATCATGGGCTGGGAATCTTCTGATGTAGTCAGATTTGACCTTGGGCCTTTTTACTTCAAGGTCAAACAAGGAAAGCCAAGTGCTAATAACTCACTTATTATTGATCCTACAGGTTTGCAGTGTCAAACTAACCTGTAGGAAATCATGGGCTAGGAATTTTCTGGTGTGGTCAGATTTGAGCTTGTGCCCCTCCTTCAAGGTTAAACAAGAATAGCTAAACTTCAAAGTGCTTATAACCAACTTATTAATGGTCCTAGAGGTTTGGGATGTGAAATCATGGCCTAAGAATTTTCTGATGTGTTCAAATTTGTCCTGGGGCCCCTCCTTTAAGGTGAAGTGAGGATAACCAAACTTAAAAGTACTTATAACTCACCTATTATTAGGTTTCAAATCTTATCTAACTGCTTTTTATTCTTACACGTATATAACCATACTTTTCCGGTGATACATCTAAAGTGTCTTTGTTATAAATAATGATAAATGTTCAAACAATATAAAAAAAATTCAAGATAGAAATCCAAACGCTTTTGTTCAAAATGAGATGTATTGCATAAAATGAAATAAGATGAAAGCCTTTCAGGTTCTTATTGCAAAAATATATCTCCATAATATGATGACGTACAACTGAACAAGTACTCGAGTCCAAAGTTTTGGTTTGAATATTTGCTAAAATCTCCATGTTGAGCAGGTTTTGAGTACTTATAGTCACAGCCCTACTGTTGATATTTCCAGTAATTACCCTCTTAAATAAACCAAAGAAAGAACATATTAAGGATTTTTTTTTTGCCAATTTGAATATTTGCAGCCGTAGAGATTCAGAAGTCAGATCTTCTCGATGAAATAGAAAGACTGAAACTGAAAATAGAGTATGAGCAGCAGCCCAATATAGCTTTCGAAAAGGAAAATGAATCCCTGCAGGAAAAGGTGTGTGTTTTGATGTAATATTATAAATACAGTAAAAATGTATAAAGATTTTAAAAGTCTTTTAAAGCAATGTATTTTTCATAAAAACTCAGACTAGCTTTTGCTGACATTTTCAACATTGATATATATATAAAGAACTGTAGATTTCCTAGTTTCTGTTGGTCTTGTATGTTTGGCTAAATATATTTTGTTCATGTCTTATACAATTGTTAGTGAAGAGACCTCCATCTTGTAAGCATGATAAAAGTGTCGCATTATTTTCTTTCTTTATCACAACATTGTGATTAATAAGTTATAGGTTTGCCATTTCTTTTATACTTTTCGTGAAGAAATAGGTCACATGTCATGCTAGTAAAAGAAATATATTTGTTACACTTGGGTTTCAGAGAATTCATGAACTCAGTTAGTTGGAGCATCTGGTTATATAGGATTTCCCTTTATTAGGTTCAATGAAATTTAAAAACTTAAAGTTTGTCAGGTATATATATTTTACTATAAACACAACGGCTGCAAAATCCTTCACTAAACACAATGATCAATAAAATTCACCCCTGGCAAAAAAAAATTTCATACATACAGATTTTATTGTCAATTCGTCATTATTGCATGTTGTAGATTGACGTTTTACGAGAAGAGAAGCGTTCTGCCCTGAATAGGTTGAAGACAGTGGAAGGAGAGGTGGAGGAACTCAGACACAACCTGGAGACTTCACAGGAACATCTCAGCCAGCAAACTGCTGAAGTCAATAGGCTCATGCCACTGGAGGTGAGATTTAAGTACAGTTTTTATTGCGTAAAATAGCCTTACCTTATCCTCACAAGTGCTTGTTTGGTTTTGTGGAGCAAAACGTATCGACCGACAAGAATTTTTTAAGGAATATTCTTGTCACAAGAGGTGACCCCTTTGTCTGCGCATGTCCGCGCTTGCGCAGTAGTCGTTGTCGACAGATGATTGTCGAGAGATCTTCATTATATTTTTGGTCAATATGGGAGCAACACGTTCTTTTCCTTATTATCGTCCATTCACGGATGAAAATCTATGAAGTTTTGAAGCGTGCAAGCGTGCACCTACCTGTAGTTGTCCATTATTCGACTGGTACTACCACTATTCTGCCTCCCTTGTCCTGAAAAGGGTCAGAATAAGATGTGCAAGAAGATGTTGCTGTAAAGTCTTCAGTGGAAGACGTGTTTATCTTCGGCTGTACTCACCCATTATTCGACTGGAACTACCTCTGTGTCGATGAAAGGTATGCAGAGAAGAGCTACCGCAGTTTTCAGTGGAAAACTGCTTTATTGTCCCTTTATTGATGGCAGAACATGAGTATTAGCGTATGCTCGAAAACAAAGAAGAAAGAATGCAGTTGTCTTTGCAACGGAGGTCGTAGATTCTTTACTGTGGGTGGAGCGCCACCCTGGTACAGTAACAGGTCTCCCTCCAAAAGAACGACTACAGAAGCATATCCACTGATCCTTGCAGTTATTATTTTGCTTCCCAGCAGGTACAGTGGACTTCCTGCTTATCAAGACATGAAAATATGGGCAGATTACCTTCCTTTGCTGTAAATTTGGATGAAGATCCAACAGACATCTTTGGGGCAGTATGTGCACTGCTTGTCTGTTCAGCCCTGTTGAAGAATTGCAATAACTATTTACTAGATAATAAAACCTTCCTATGGCCATGTCTCCATTGGAAAGAATACTGTGACTTTTGAGTTAATTCTTCTGCAAACTCAACGAAGATCAAACTGGCTAGATGAGATTTTATATTATATTATATGTTGAAGTCCTTGCTTCCAACTTTTACAGTGTATTTTGCACAGTATATTCAGGACAGGAGCTATGTCCAGTAATTTTCCCCTACTAACCACAAAAGATCGTCGTACCACTCTGCCTAGTTTACCAGGTCAGAGGGATACAGAAGAACGTGGCTACATTAATGCAAGTCACCATGGAGGCTCTTCTTGCAGTTTTACTGGCAGTGATGGGATATTTTTTCATTGCCATCCCAGAGTTGTGCGAATCTTCAGTTGGGATTGTCGAGTTACTCTCCAATCGAATTCTCCAATGCCTGTACTACCCACAATGCAAAGCGATGACGTCAGACAGGAAAACATGGCTACAGTAAATACCGCTGAAATATTGCTGGAAATGCTTCAAAAGACAGCAAGTTATCCACTCAAGAATTGCAGAACTCCAGGTTTCTATGGCAGTTTATTTCTTGTATAGAAACTCGGCTAATGACGACCTCTGATACATCTCAGTGTCCTGAATTGATTTCTAACGACGACTTCAACGGTCATTGCCCACGAGTGAAGTTCGTTTACTATGTCAATAAATACCTGCTTGTCGCATCATTTAAACTGGAGACAGCAGAAATTATTAGAAATTCGGTTACAAAAGATGCGTTCTTCTATGTACCGACTCACCAAGATTTTCAACATCTACTTCAGTTTAATGTACACGGTCAAACCTATCAGTTCAAAGCACTGAACTTCAGATTAGCGACCATCCCTCTTGTATTCACACCAGTAGTAAAAGAGGTAAAACTCATTCTTCAGTCTCTCAGAATATCAGTTCACCAATACCTGGACCACTGTTGTTAAGAGTACATAAAAGACACCAGTTTTTGCTTCAAACCAAGAATTCATCTAAATTCTTCAACATCTCAGCTTTGTGATTAGTTTCTGATAAAAATCCAAGCTCGAGTCCACACAAGGATCGATTTCCTAGGTTACCACTGCATATTGGTACAAGGAAATGTCTTTCTAACACAAATAAATTTTAAAAACTTGAGAAATCTTTTCAGGAAATGGAGATCTTATCACAAATGACCCCAAGGTTGCTTATATCCCAGGTAGGGGTACGAGCATCTTTGGAAAAGACTGTACCAATGGGTCAGTTATGTAGCTGTGCCTTTCACTGATATCTACTACAACTGGCAATATCTCCAGTCATTAGTTGTGAGAATTCCTGTTTCAAATCCTTCTGCAAAAGCATATTCACTGGTGGAAAATGCCAAAAAATGGGAAATAGGATGCCTTTTCTATACACGGGTGCACAATTCCCTTATTTTCGTAGATGCATTAAACCAGGGTTGATGATCCCATCTATAAGCATCACAGTTAGTGGCTTTGGACAGTTAAAATGTATATATTACATTTCAATGTCATAGCTGAAGGCAGTGTGTTCAGCCCTTAAAAGCCTTCAAGACAAATTCCACACAAAAGAATTCTGATAGCATCAGACAACACCACTGTGTTCGGTTATCTGAACAAACAGGGGGGGGGGGAAGCGTATACCTCCTAGTTTGGCGCAGCTTGGCCTACTGCAATCCTTGAAAATATACTCATAACAGACATATTCTTGGTTGCTTAAAGGTCATACTCAACATATCTCCAGAAGGGATAAAGGTTTGGCGCATCCTGGCCTACTACAATCCTTGAAATATACTCTTAAGAGACAGAAATATTCTGGGGTTACTTAAATGTCATACTCAATGATCTCTACAGAAGGGACAAAAGTAATATGTACAGAATGGTTCTTACTCCCTTTATGGTTCTAGACAACGTGCAAGTTTGGCACAAATCAACAATAGGTGTTTTATGCAGGTATGCTGCATCTTGGCCTACTGCAATTCTTGAAATATTCTCATATGAGCCAGATATATTCAGGGTTGCCTAGATGTCATGACAGCCTCTCCACAAAGAACGAAATATTACAGATAGGAGAGGCTTCATCTTAAATATACTATTTGATTTACATAGTTTGTCAAATACCAATGGTAGAGATGTTTGCCACCAATATGAGTCACAAACTTCCATTTTATGTTGCTAGTCCCGGATGCAAATTCTCTGAACATAGATGAATTAAACATCTTGTTGGAGGTTCTGGACTGCTAGGCCTTTTGTCCTATACCACTTATTCCTAAAAGTCATTGAACAAGTGAACACCAGGTGCAAAATGATTGTAGTGGCCCCTTGGTGGCCCATGATGCATTGGCTTTGGGGTCTGGTGACTCATTCAACCATACCTCCATTACAGCTACTTCACTGGTCTCAAAAACAGCCATTCAATCAGAAATACCATCTGAATCTGTTGCATTGGCACCTTCATGCTTGGTACCTTTACACCACTCAGAATCTCTTATATCATTCTCTGGGCTAGGGATAGAGAGATTTAGGGCATCTCAAGGACCCTCATCTTGGAATGTATGAGTCATGATGGGCCATTTTGAGCTCTGGTACCCACAGAATAAGGTGGCCATCTCAGAGCCTACGGTCTCAAATATACCAGATTTTTTGATCCATTTACTTGCAAAAAATCTGAAACCTGTCACTATTGTTGGCTTTGCAGCAGCCATAGCTGATCATTTACATTTTTTGTGCAGGAGTTGAACCAAAGCCTGCATCTTTATAGGCCTATTGCAAGTGTTATATAGAGAAGCCCACTGCTAACAGAGATACAGCATCAAGGGATTTGCCTTTGCTTCTGTTGGTTTTCACAAAAGGCTTCTTGTTAACCTTTAAAAGGAGGTCAGTCTAAAAAAGTTTGACTTGCAAGACTGTTGCAATGCCATTGGAAGTGTATTCTGGGACTTTGGCTCCTTCAGACACAAGCCTCATAGGAAGGAGTTTACAGTTCTCCCTCCTACCTGCCTTTTCAACAAGGACCAATTAGCCTCGGTTGGTCTAGATTGCCTCCAGTGGTCACTTCAGCTCTAGATCATTCCTGAACTCAAATTGCCTGGATACATGATTCGTTGTCCTCTTACAGCACTTAGATCCTTCTTGGACAGGACTACTGCTTGGAGAAAAGGGAAAGTCTCCTTCTCCTGCCTTTTAACAAGAATCAGTTGGCTTCTGATGGCCCAGATGGCTCAAACCAGTGGTCATTCCAGCTCACAAACCCTTCTGGAACTGATGTTGGACTGATGTTGTGACACTCTGCTCTCTTACAGTACTTAGTTACTATCAGGACAGTACAAGTACTTCAAGGAGGGGAAGAATCTTGCTCATATCTTTTAAGGAAGGCTTGATGGAGATATCTTGAGTTCTGCTATCTCTTCCTGGATCAATCTGGCTGCATGATTAGATTGCCAGTCCTTTAACTTTGATTCTCAGAATCTATACTTTGAGACACATATTAGATCCATGGCTGCCCTTTTTACTTGCCAAGAGTGGGGTCTTACCTGAGCAGAGATCAAACTCTTGTTATTGGAAGACCCACAATTCTTTTCTACATTCTACTCGAAGATGTAGCTTGGCAATCCCATGACCAGTCCATGGACAAATTGGGCCTTGTGGATTCACCTCAGCATGTAGTCAATTTTTGTGTATTTATACATGTTATTCATATGACTCACATATTTATGTTCTCTCCAGTTATACAAGTCTTGCGTCACTGACATATGTCTTTCTTGGCTTACATATGGCCCCATATCTGCAGTTTATGCAGTTCAGTTTGCCTGCTTGGAGATATTCTCATTGCCAGATGATGACATCTTGTTTGGGGATTCATGCAGACATCTCCGGCCAATACTGGGTGATGGTTAATTCTGCTATATGATTTGTTGTAAAATTGTCTATAACAGCAACAGCAGCAACAATGACGACCACATCATGGATCTCTTGTTGAGGGTAGCAAGTTACTCATCTGTGATGAAGAAGTAACTTTTAAGCTAAGATGTGGTGTATGGAAGCTTATCTTATCCTCTTATCAGTGCTTTATTTGGTGACCCCTTGTCTGACAATCATCTAACAGTGTGGCCAAAACAAATACCCTCCACCTGTTATGGTTGTATTCAAGCACTTGTGAGGATAAGGTAAGGCTATTTTACGCAATAAAATGTAACAAATTTTATTGTAATTTAACTTTTTACAAGTTAAATACTTACCTTATCCTCACAAGGATAAACCCACCCTACCTCCCCGCATAATTTGTTTTGCTGGGGACCAAAAATACAATGAAGATCTCTCGACAATCATCTGTCGACAACGACTACTGCGCAAGCGCGGACATGCGCAGACAAAGGGGTCACCTCTTGTGACAAGAATATTCCTTAAAAAATTCTTGTCGGTCGATACGTTTTGCTCCACAAAACCAAACAAGCACTTGTGAGGATAAGGTAAGTATTTAACTTGTAAAAAGTTAAATTACAATAAAATTTGTTACAGTTCATGCTATAGTGGAAACAAAGTCTGAGAAAATGTACATAATTTGTCATTAGGCAGAATGGACAAGGTCTGCCAATCTTGAGAACTTTGTGACAATTAGCCCGGTTATTGAAAATTTCAAAGAAAACAGTTTGATATTGGTCATCTTGCTTGGGACTTTTTTATGCTGATTACTTCTTTGAACTACTTTTTTTCGCACAGGTTGTACTTGACTCACAAAGGACAGCTATGATATGCACATTGACAGTTTTTAGTAGTCAAGAAATATTTCCAGTCTCTATAATATGCTATATATCCTTACCTTATCCTTACTTGTAATTCTTGTTTTGGTTAAAAAAAACTTGATTGAGACACTCCAAAACTATTTGATTACAGTTTTCAATTGGGAGAATATAGACACACAGTGTCAAGTTTATGGTTCAGCTGTTAATAAAAGAGATAAACTGACAAGTTGTGAAATAACATTTTACCTGAACTTACATTGTTTGCAAAGTTTAGTATGTCCCATCAAGAATTAAGATTTTCAAGTCTTGAGACAAGGCATGTGTACACACTGTTTACAGCTGTTGTTTGATTCTGACAGTTTTTCATTCTAACGATTGAAAAAATGAAATACATGTAGTCAAATATAGTATGCACACAGATCTAAAAATAATTTATTTGGACAAAGAAAATTGTAAAGACATTATCTCATCAATTTTATATTTTATTTGCCTTTTATATACATTTTTGGAGAAAGAGTATCTGAATTTCACACCATCCAAATCCAAGAACAGCCATGAGTTAATACTTTATACATAGTATTAGATGGGAAAATTAAAAGTTATCTGAATGGTTGATTCAAATAACTAACCTACAAATAAGAATGTACAGAATGTTTTGTTTTTCTGTGGCAAAGTTCTGAGAGATACACAATTTATATAGAAAAATTACCATATACATGTTTCAGTGTAAATGCAAAGTGTCAATGAAATTAAACTGACCTCTCAATGTCTATTGTCAATGTTTAAAGTATCTTAGATTTGTATTTGCAGGGTTTAAGCAGCCAACAAGAGAAAGACATCCAAACTCTGACCAGGGAGTTGACTGAAATGTCTACAAATTATGGAGACTTGAAGCAAAGACATGAAGACCTTTCTCAGCAGTTATCTTCAAAGACAAATGATTTCCTTGCTCTGCAGACTCAATCTGACAACCAGGTGTCAAGTCTACAGAAGACAAGTACACAATTATCTCAAATTTCCCAAGAAGTGGCTCAGTTCAAATGTCAGTTCACAGAAGAAGATGTGCCATTGCTTGAATTATCTAAGAGATTGAAAGCAAGCGAAGAATCATTAAAACAGGAAGTTGAGAAGCAAAAAGTCACAGCTGAAATGCTGCAGCAGGATTTGGAGGAGATGAAATCCAATATGGAACATCTGACAGAGTCCTATAACAGTGAGAAGGATCAATTAAATCAAAGTGTTCATAACAGTGAAGACTTGATCAGTGGTTTACAGGAGATGAATAGTGCCAAGGATGAGAAGATAATGATGTTGACCCAAGATATGGAAAATTTAAAGAAAGAAAAGAGTCAGCTGCAAGAAACCATGAGAGAAAAAGATCTCAGTATCGGTTCTCTGGAACTAGAGATGATTCAAACACGCCGCCAGTATGATGTTTTAAAACAAGGTCAGACTGAGGAGGGATTGAAAATGGAGACCAAAGTACAGTCACTTCTTGGTCAAATGGCAGAAATGGAGAATGAGGTGTACCGGCAGCAGAACATTGTCACTGAACATGAAAATAAAGTGGTGAGTTTGGAAAAAGAACTAATGGAAAAGTCTGACAGGTATAGGAAACTTCAGGAAGAGCACCAGGAAAAGGTGACTGCGATGGATATGGCGGTACATGAAAAGGAGGAAAGTTTGAAAGCAATTGAGCTAAAGCTGATGGAGACTGGAGAATCGATGAGTAAATTGCAAGAACGAGAGGCAGAGTATCAAAAGGAGATAGAGTTGGGTAAAGAGGAGTACGATAGGATTAATGTCACCCTGAGGCATGACATAGGAGAATTACAAAGAGAAGCAGATGACATGAGAAACAAGATGGCAGTAAAAGGGAGAGAAGCAGAGACGCTTAATGAAGATATTAAAGAGCTTACCTTGGATGTAGATAAGAAAAGAAAAGCTCTGAAGGAAGCCAGAGAAGAAATAGGTGGATTGGAAGAAAAACTGGTAGAAAGAGAAGAAGAACTCAAGCTAGTTAGTGGACAAATACAGGCAAGAGAGGAAGAGTTTACAAAGGCTGTTGAGTCAAAAAGTCAGAAGATAGCAGTATTAACAGAAAACCTCAATGACATGAATGGGCAGGTAGACAAACTGGCTTCTGAAAATGAAACCCTCCTTGGGCAAATCAATGCGTTGTCTGGTCAGTTAAGTGAAAAGGAAGAAGTTCTAGTACAAAAGGATGGAACTATTGCCACAGTTCATGAAGAAATGACCCAGTTAAGACACAGCGAAAAGTCACTGCATGAACAAATAACCCAGTTAAAAGACACTGAAAAGTCTCTGCGTGAACAAGTCATCCAGTTAAAAGACACTGAAAAGTCACTTCATGAACAAGTTATCCAGTTAAAAGACACTGAAAAGTCATTTCATGAACAACTTACTCAGTTAAAAGACAATGAAACGTCACTTCATGAACAGGTGACAATGTTACAAAACAATTTCCATAAATTGCAAGCAGAGACAGAACAGGTGAAAGTTCAATACAATGATTTAACAATTCAGAATGAAGCTGCAAAGGATGATGTAGTTCAGAAGTCCAACTTAATACACTCTCTTGAGTTGGAGGTGTCATTATTAAAGAAACAGATGGAGGACGAGAGCAGTAAGTTTAACTTGAGCCAGTCAAATCTGTCTGAACAAATGGCTACAATAAATACTTTGCAGCAGGAAGTAAGAGACAAAGAACAGGTCCTAATGCAACAAGTTCATGAAAAAAGCCAGCTGCAGTCAGAATTGGAGGCACTGCATGTTAGACTAAAGGATAGAGATGAAAAACTGCAAGAGGTGACACATGAGTTAAAACAGTTGGAAGAAATAAAGGAAAACATTAACAAGCAAGTAACAACCACTCAGAATGAATTGGGGGTAATTGTAAAAGAGAAAGATATGTTGAATCATGATTTATTAGAGAAAGAAGGAAGAGTTGTAGAATTAATGCAGTTATCTGAGGAAAAAGATCGGGTATTAACAATCAAAATAGAGGAGAAAGATAATGTTATTCAAGGTTTGAATTCAAATGTAGCCTCCTTGCAGAAGCAATGGGAAGAAAGTCAGAAAGAGAAGGAAAATCTGCTGCATGCAATGAGAGAAAAAGATTCACAGTTAGAACAGTATAGAATCTACAGTGAGCAGATGCAGAGTCAGTCTACAGGATTGTCAAACCAGTACCAGACATTATACAATCAGTTCACAGCACTATCTGCCAGTAACCAGACCCTAGAGAAGTCCTCACAGGAACACATGATGGTCATTGAAAGTCTGAAAACGGAAAATTCCACACTCTTAGAGCAAGTTCAGAGCTCAAACTTGGAGTTACAGAGGAGCCAAGATGAGTATAAACAGCTTATGGGGGAATTTGATGTACTAAGTAGACGAGATAAAGAAACTGTGACCATGCTACAGGAGAAAGAAGAGACACTGAAAGGTCTGAAAGAAGAGCTGAGAGAAGCCGCAGTACAACTACAGAGCCACTTAGAAACCTCCACAAAGAGTAGTGAAGACCTCAAAGTGGCTCTCACTGAGAAGAATGAGCAGATATCCTCATTGAAAAAACAAGTAGAGGAGCTGAATGAAATTAAAGAGATTTCAGCATCTGAGCACCAAAAAATAATTGCACTGAATGAATCTATGCAGGCTGAAGTTACACAGAAAGATGCCGAGTTATTGCAGAGGAGTCAAACTGTTGAAGAATTGAACAACGAGCTACAAGGTACCATGTTGAAGTTAAGTGAATCTGAAGCTATAGTGACTAAAACTAGTGCCACGTGTGAAGAACTGAAACAGTTAGTCCACCAGAAAGATTCTGCAGTCACTAGTTTAATGTCTGAACTGGATACTTTAAGATCAGAGCTCCGTCAACATCAAGTACAGAATGAACAGCTTATTACTGAGATGAATGCCAAAACCACTCAGATTAAGCAGTCAATGGACAATGTGGAACATGTCCAGTCAGAACTGCAAGGAAAGGAAGCAAAAATACTGGATCTTACAGAACAGATGGAGCTAGTGGGAAAAGATTCAGAAGGTAAAGGAATTGAGTTAGAGAAAATGACCTCAATGGTGGAGAAACTCCAGACTGAATTAAAACATAAGAAAGAAGAGTCTGATATGTCATTACAACAGAAAAACTCGCAGATGGAACTTATGATGCAAGCTACTGCTGAAAGTGAAGAAAGAGTCAGTGAGCTGAGTCAGAAGCTAGAGCAGAAAACAAAGGAGTTTGAAGCACTAAAGATGAAGGCTTCAAACAAGGTGAAGGAATTAAGCAGTGGCCTGAAAGCAAAGGATGAGCAGCTGTGTGCATTGAATGAATCTCTGAGTGAAAAATCAATGGAGTGTACACATATACAGGAAGAACTGAAAAAGAAAGAGGAGGTGGTGGGTAAACTTAATGAAGAAAAGCTAAACTTGGAAAAATCTTTCACTGAAAACACATCCCAGTCAGAAGAACTGAACTCACTCTTAGACAGAAAGAATTCAGAAATACAGCAGTTGTCACATGAGTTAACACATGCACAAAGTGGTACACACAAGTTGGCAGGTGAGTTAAATGAAGCTTCAAGTAAACTGAAGAAATCTGTAGAAAGAGTTGAAGAGCTTGGAGTGTTAATGGAAGAGAAAGAGAAAATTGTTCAAACACTAGAAGAACAGTTACTTGAAAGTGAAAACAAGTTAGCAGAACTTAACAGATTGAATGATGGGATGCAGACTCACTTGAGTGATGCAAAGGCTAAAATAGAAGAAGTAAACAGTAGGATACTGCAACTGGAGTCTGATGTTCAGAGTAAAGACATGGGTTTGAATGAAATGGAAGGTGAGTTAGAAGCCACTCAGGCCAAGATTGTGGAGATTGAAGGACATCTAAAGAAAAAGACAAGTGAGTTTGACAATCTCAAAACCAAAGCAAAGCTGAAGATTGATGAATTAAAGAAGGCAATAAGTGAAAAAGATAATGAGATAAAAACACTTACAGACCAAGTAAACGGGGCACAAATTCAGTTGGATACTTTAAGTGCCGAGCAGCAGACAGTGCAGCGCACAGAAACAGAAAGATCTGAGGCTTTGATGCAAGAAAGAGACAAAACTATAGAAACAATACAAGAAAGGCTGAGCACGTTGCAAGAAGAGTTAAACAAAGTAAAACAAATGTACGAAAAGTCCCAAGCAGATCTTGTAGAGAGAACTCAAAAAATGGCTGAATTAGGTGAAGTAGTTGAAACTAAAGAGAGGGATTTGCTTGAGGCCAAAGAAGCAAGTAAGTTGCTCAGTGATCAAGTGCAGACATATGCACAGCAGTATGAGGATTTAATGAATACTGGAAGTCAGTCCTCATCTATGATAGACCAGCTGACACAAGCCATTGCCCAGAAAGATGAGAAATTAACTCAGGTGATGAATGAACTAGACATGAGTTCTGCAGAAGCAAGGGACTATAAAGCTGGGTATGAGAATGTTTATGCTAATAACGATCAGCTTTCCAGTGAAATGGATCAGATGAAATATGACTTACAAAACAAAGAGCAGCAGCTGATTAAGCTTGAAGATCAGTGTAGAGCTTTGGATTCTGACAACAGACTAAAGTCACAAGAGATAGAATCATTGATAGAAAGGCTTGACAGTGCAAGCCAGAGACTGAGTAGTTTTGAATTATCTTCCACTGATCTAAATACTTCTTTATCTGAGATGAACAGTCAGTTGGAAATGTATACTAAAGAGACATCCACACTGAGATCTGAAATAAGTGATTTGCAAGGTGTAAATGAAGACATGGCTAAGAAATTAGAGGATAGAGACACCAAGCTCCAGTCTCTGGCTCAGAATCTGGAGGAGGTTGAGTCTCAGTTGAATGTATCAGCTGAGGAAAATGAAGTAAAATCTAAATTGTTTGAAGAAAATGAAGAGAAGCTAAAAGAACTGAAGCAGCAGATGGAGACTAAGGAAATTCAGGGGAAGAAATATATAGCTTTGATAAAGAAGTTAAAACAACAGTTGAAAGAGTTTGAAGAAAATAAGGAGAAGACAAGTGTGGAGAGAGGGTCACAAGAACAGGAATATATTGAGCAAGTAAATAGCCTGAAGGAAGAGTTAGAAAAACTTAGATCCCACCATGAAGAGAGAGAAACCGAGTTTGAGGTTGTTTGTGCCAAGCTTAAAGAAGAAAGTGAACAGTTGGTACAGTCACAGGGTCAGGTGGACAAGTTAATGAGGGACTGTGATCAATTGAAGCAAGAACTTGAAGAGAGTAAAGCTGAAATGAGTCACATAAAAGCCCAAGCAGAAGCGCGAGAGCTAGAGTACAGAACTTCAAAGAAAGAGCTTGACTCTCAACTGGAGGCTCTTACAGAGCATGCTGGAAGTCTGCAGGGTAAAGTGGAACAGTTAACTGTTGAAAATGACAAGTACAAAGATGCTATAAATGAGAGAGATAACCAAATTCAGATGTTGTTGATTCAGGTGTCTGAAGCAAATCATCAATTTGTTCATATAAATGCAGAATTAACTGAGCAAAAGATGCAGAACCAGGCTCTGAGCCAGAATTACAGAGAAATAGAGTTAGAACTAAACACCAGTAAAGAAAACTTAAATCTGTTAAAATCTACACAATCTGAAAAAGAAAGTGAAGTTGAACATTCCTTTTCAGAGTACAAAGCCAAACTTAATGTTCAGCATGAAGAAAATGTTAAACTGAAGCAGCATTTAGAATTTACATCTGCAGAGTTACATGCAAAGGCTTCAACTTGTGCAGATGTAGAAAGGCAGAATCAAGACTTGCTTAAGAAGATTGAAGCATTGTCTACAACATTGGACCAAGAAACAGCCAAAACAACAGAAACCAAGCAGACTCTGTCAACATTAACCATGCAACTACAAGACATGGCTGGGGATATTAGCAAGAAAAGAGATACAATTACAGAGCTACAAGCCAGCTTAAATGAGGTTACAGAACTCAAGTCTAAGATTGAAGTGGAGATGGATGGCAAACTAGCTGAAAGGGATGATAAACTGAAGACATTGGAAGCAAAGTTGAATTTGGTGGAGAGTGAGAATCTGGAATTACAAAGCAGATTAACTGAAGGGAGCTTGGACAGTATTCAAGCTGAAGAAATGGCTTTCCTAAGCCACAGAGTACATGAACTTGAAACTGCAGCATCTGACTATAATGTAGAACAAGATACATTGACAAATAGAATAACTGAACTCACAACAGAAAATACTGGACTAAGACAGCATCTGGAGAGTGCTGGTTCCGAAGTACAGCAGGCAAGGAATGCATTGCATGACCTTCAGAGACATTGTTCTCAGGTGAAAGCAGAGAATGATGACATGAGGAGGACTTACCATGCAATGAAGGAGGATATCCAGAAGAGATACGAAGAGAACCAAGTCTTACTGGCCTCCAATAAGGACTTGCAGACTCAACTGAAGGAAGTCTTCATTGAAAAGGATGAGATCGCCAGTCAGCTAGAAAGAATGGTTCAAGATAAAGCTAAAGTTCATCCTCAAAAACTAGTTGGAGAAACTGAAGAACAAATACAATCACAAGAAGCCCCTATTCTTACAGAGAGCTATGTTGGCAGCTCTGCTGAACAGCCTAATACAGAGCAGGAGCAACAAAAATATTCAGAGCTCAAGGAAGAGTTTTCCAAGGTCAAAAGCAAGCTGGAAGTCACAGAAGTGAAAAATAGCAAGATGCTGGCTAAACTGAAAGACTTCAAAGAGAAAAATGACAAGCTACAAAATGAGTTGGACAGTGTAAAGGCTGGATTGCAATCTCAAGGTGATACATTAGATCAGAGTATGGCTGAGCTGGAAAATGAAAAGATTCAGCTAGAAACACAAGTGGATGATCTGATGAATAGGCTCACTGCTGCTGATGCACATATTCAGAACATTGTAGATCAGCTGGAGGCTTCAAGGCAACAGTATGCTACCTTAGAGGCAGAATACCAAGGTACAACCGAAGAACTGCAGTTAGAAGTGACCAACCTTCAGCAACAGGTAGATGCCTCTATTCTAGAGAAGAGTCACATGGAAGCAGTGTTTACCAAGGCCCAGCAGATAGAACAGACCCTGGAACAGGTCACTAGGGAGAAGGACATCTACATGGCCAGTGCTGATATGTTGACTGCCGAGTTAAACCAAAGCAAAGAACAGCATCAAGAGGAACTCGCAGCATTGGTCACACAGAGGGATGCACTGAAAGCTGAGCTGGACCAACTGCAATCTGCTGGTAGCCAGAGTGGTGCTCTTGAGAGGCAGTTAGAAACGCTAAAGCAACAGTATGATATGTTACAGTCAGACAATGAGCAGTACATGGAGTTAGTGTCAAAACTGAATATGGGAGTGGGTGAACTGCAGGTGCAACTCAGTAATAAAGAGGCGGAAGTGTCAAAGTTACTGGCAGAGAAAGAACATATTGAGTTGGAGAAAGGACAGTCTGAGGTTTGTACTTGTCACGTTATTGATAAATTGTCCCAATGAATAAGTGAAAAATAATAAATGGGTATAAATTAGTTTTAATAATAAATTGAAATATAATGTGATAAAGAAATAGGTTTGGAATTATTTAAAATATGATAACATAGATTACATGTTATATATTAGCAAGATGTCTAATGACCAGTGTAATGTTTTCAAACCTACATTGCAGCTCCAATACCTCAAATCTAAAGTACTTAAAAGACATTTTACTTGCTTTAATCAACATAATAATAATATTATTACAGTTATTACATGCATTCACTGGACATTTTGCTGGCTAATATGGACATGCTACAGATTTTAATTTTTAACACATGTTTCCTTAGTATGTTGCTTAATATTTACACATACTTACTTGGTACATGGTATGATGCTTATCATTACACATACATGTACTTCCTTGGTATGTTGTTTATTATTACACATATTGACATGACATGGCCATGTTGATGATTATTACATCTATTTACCAGAAACTTTACTGATAGTTACATTTATTTGCCAGACATCTTACTAATTATGACACATATTTACTAAACGCTTTGCATGTAAAGGTGGAGCAGATGGAGCTACTTGAGAAGATTGAAGACTTGGAGCAGCAGCTTGAAGACAACAATGTGTTCCAAGATCAGTTGTCAGAGCACAGTGTACTGAACAACTCACTCAAACAGGTGAGTAACTGAAAGCTGTAGCAACTTTAAAACTCCCCCCCCCCCCCCCCCCCCCCAAACATTTTATCATCCATATGAGCGGGTTGAGATACTCAACAAATCCATCATACAGGTGTAACCTTTTTGAATTTAAACAGGTTATATTTACCTGTTTCGTAGTATAACCAGATGCCAAAGGCCAAGCAATTCTCAAGACCTTGCATTGACCAGGTGGGAAAATCTTTTTCTTAAATTTAACTCATGCGAGACTACATCCTGTCCAGGGGAGCAGAAGTATTTAGAATTGCTTAATACCAAGAAAAAAAAGCAATTAGAATAAAGACTAAATATACTTGCTTTGTATGATATACACATGTATTTACTGTATCCGGGTACCAAGGATCACAATTGCCATTCAAGTAAATTATCTCATTAAGATAACTTGCATCAAATCTGTGTCTTATGTAGATAGAAGGTCTCAGTAACCTAGTGGCTACCAAATTTGGCATCTAATCATAGGCTGTCATCTCTGTGTGGGTTTTACTCCCTCCAGTAACAATTCTCAGAACCTGCCCGACTTTGAGCTTATGAAGGCACATAGAATATTCATCGAGTTAGTGTACATACGCATGTATGCGGCTTACGACATTCGACGGCTGGTTTCCGACCCTTCTCATTTATGTTAGGTTGTTTACCGATTTGTGATGGCAATTTTTCTACTCTGGGAGGGAAAAAATTGGATAACAAGTGAATTTAGATATATGTTTACTAAATATTGCTAACTAAAAATTGTTTACTAAATATTACTAAGATCGGGAAAAAATTCAGATGTCAGATGTCAAAGCCACATACATGTGTACCTACACTTACTAAATGCCAGGAATAGGAGAAAACCTCTTTCAGCCTCAGTGGTTTACAGTAATGATTGTTGAACAGTTAAAATACTGTGATGTCCTTTATCGCCATTCTCTCACAAGATACCAACTCAATTGAAAACTACCACAGAAACTATAGTGCCCTTGACCTATGGTAAACCTAAACACCAGTTATGTTATAGTCTAACTTTCTTGTATTTTTAATAAGTACTCTTGAATAAATATAACAATAGATATTATATTTGTTATATTTGTTTGCAGTAATTCTTGCAAGAATTAGAGTAAGAAAATTGAAAGTCATCACAGTTTGTGAAATTCACACCTTGTGGGGGCACCCTTTAAAACTAAGCTAAATAATCAAAATTTGTGCCAATTTTGCATCAGGTGAGAGTCCTAATGCATTCAATCATAACTATATAAAGAGAGTGGTTAGATGCCAAACTTGCTAACTACTAGGCCACTAAGGACCTTGTAAATTCTGTGAGGGCTCTCTTGTATTGGTAATTGCATGAATGGTGTTCACTACTCTGCTTTTCTCCTTAAACTACCCAAGCTAATCTACTCAAACTTTTATAGCACTTAATCTCTGATAGGAAATTATAAGGTGTTTGAAACAAAATTACATTTCAGTAGTCATGCAGTAATTGTACAAACATGGGTAGTTCTGATGTGACCTATACAGTATGTAGAAACCAGCATCCAACCCAATGTACCAAATGTATTCAATTAATCTTAATAAATCTACAGGAGATACATGAGATGCGAAGCCAGCTGGACTTTGAGAAGACGCAGAAGACTTCACTGACTGAGGAGGTGGATGGCTTGCAGTGGAAAGTACAGGAGTTGTCAGAAGTACAGCAAGATCTGGAGGAAGCCAGAAACAACTTGTTCAAGGTAGAGACGGTTTTGAAAGTCCAAATGCTTTTATACTATTCACCATTAAGGGATTGAATTAGTGTTGTGCAAAAAAAAAATAAAAAAAATGATGAAAGGAGAAAAAAGTGTAAAGGAGAACTAATTCCAAACAAATTTAGGTGTAAATAGGAAGTGTTTTACAGCCTGAACATAAGAGAATAGTGTATTTTTAGGTCGGTTGTGTGTAACCAACCCGCCTATTAGATTGATGTGTCTGATGTCCGTCTGTCTGTCCATCCACATTTTCGTTTCCGGACCTTTGTCCAATCGAATTCAAACTTGACAGGGAGATAGATGATCATAGCTAGGTTCCTTTCGAAATTGGTGTAATTCCATCTGTTCGTTTGTCCGTTTTTTGTCCGTTTGTCTGTCCGTCAACATTTTTGTTTCCGGACTCTTAACTTGAAAACACTTTGTCCAATTGAATTCAAACTTGACAGGGAGATAGATCACCATCATAGCTAGGTTCCTTTCGAAATTGGTGTAACTCCGTCCATTTTTACCCCACAGCCCTTAAGGGCTGTCGGAGTATTGTTTTCACCCATGGTGTCCGGATGGGCGGGCGGGTGGGCGGGCGGCGGGAAGGAGTTTGTCCTACCTGTATCACAGAAACCATAAGGTGTAGGAAGTTGATACGTGGTAGGGACATTGGTTAGGGGGTGTAGGTGTGCAACGTCATGGTCTGACCTTGATTTGACCTTGCTGTAGTGACCTTGACCTATAAAATCTTGTCTGGGCTATATCTCGGAAATCATAAGGTGCAGGAAGTTGATACTTGGTAGGGACATTGGTTAGGGGCTTTAGGTGTGCAACGTCATGGTGTGACCTTGATTTGACCTTGCCGTAGTGACCTTGACCTATAAAATCTTGTCCGGGCTATATCTCGGAAACCGTAAGGTGTAGGAAGTTGATACTTGGTAGGGACATTGGTTAGGGTGTGTAGGTGTGCAATGTCATGGTGTGACCTTGATTTGACCTTTGACCTTGCCGTAGTGACCTTGACCTATAAAATCTTGTCCGGGCTATATCTCGGAAACCGTAAGGTGTAGGAAGTTGATAATTGGTAGGGACATTGGTTAGGAGGTGTAGGTGTGCAATGTCATGGTGTGACCTTGATTTGACCTTTGATCTTTCCGTAGTGACCTTAACCTATAAAATCTTGTCCGGGTTATATCTCGGAAACTGTAAGGTGTAGGAAGTTGATACTTGGTAGGGACATTGGTTAGGGTGTGTAGGTGTGCAGCGTCATGGTCTGATCTTGATTTGATCTTTGACCTTGCTGTAGTGACCTTGACCTACAAAATCTTGTCCGGGCTATATCTCGGCAACCATAAGGTGTACGAAGTTGATACTTGTTAGGGACAATGGTTAGGCGGTGTAGGTGTGCAACGTCATGGCCTGACCTTGATTTGACCTTTGACCTTGCTGTAGTGACCTTGACCTATAAAATCTTGTTTGGGGTATATCTTGGAAAACCGTAAGGTGTAGGAAGTTGATACTTGGTAGGGACATTGGCTAGGGTGTGTAGATGTAAAACGTCATGGTGTGACCTTGGTTTGACCTTTGACCTTGCCTTAGTGACCTTGACCTATAATGCCTTGTCTGAGCTCTATTTCGGAAACCATAAGGTGGTTGGAAGTTGATATTTGGTAGGGACATTGGTCGGGTGTTATATGTGTGCAACGTCATGGTGTGACCTGGATTTGACCTTTGATCTTGCATATCTGATGCTATTTTATCTCTGTACAGGGATATCTAATACTATTTTATCTGTTTTATATCTCTCTTATATCTTTTACTTGAATCTTGGTTGTTGCACCTTTGGGTGTCTTTTGATGTAGATTAAGCACTGTTAAAGTCATATTAGAATTTATTAACTGTTTTACTTTTGCAACTTCCCATTGTAACAGATGGTATTGTGTCAAGTGAGCCACAGGTTTTGCCCCAACTCCACATAAAAGCATGTATTGCCACATCTGTATGTACGGGTAATATTCAAAACTTGCAAACCATAATTCGACCATACAAATGAATATCAAAATGGGAGAAGTCTCAAAGCTTCATAATTTTTAGTTAACTGAATTGTCCTGTTTTTATACATAATCTTTACCTGTAGTTTCTTTCTCTTAGATGTTATTTTCTGTACTTAAACATTATTTAGACACGGACACTTCTCTGAAAGTATCCCAATCTTTGTGCTGTTTCACTTCCATATCTTATGGTGTTGAAAACTATTTCCCCAGGCTGTGGGGTACGGGCATCTGTGATGCTATTTTTTTTGTCTGTGTTTTGTCCGTTTGTCTCTCTGTCAACGTTTCTGGACTCTAACTCGAAAACGCTTTGTCCAATCGAATTCAAACTTGACAGGGAGATAGATAACCATCATAGCTAGGTTCCGTTCGAAATTGGTGTAATTCTGTGTGTTTGTTTTTCTGTCAACATTTCCGTTTCCAGACTCTAACTCGAAAATCCTTTGTCCAATCAAATTCAAAATTGACAGGGCGATAGATCACCATCATAGCTAAATTGCATTCGAAATTGGTGTAATTCTGTCCATTCATTTGTCCATTTATTGCATAGATACAATTATGTAACCTAGATTACAAGTTTTACATTTTTTTTTTTTTTTTTTTTTATTGATTTTTTTTTTTTTGCGACATTCAAATACAATGACAATACAGATACAGTGACAGTTCAATATGACAAAAACAATCAATGTACAACATAAAAAGAATAGTGCTCAGCTACATTTGATTTTTATTAATTAGTGCAGAAGAATTGCAAAACAAGTTAGTAAAGTTACACCATATTTTTAAAAACTTACTATGTTTAAATTCTAGTTTCGCCACATACTCTTGCTCTAAATATATTATGCTCATATAGTTACAGAAGCGCTCAATAGTGAGTCTGGATCTAGATCGTGCGCACTCAAAGATATACATCTTAGCTGCCATATATATTGCATTTAGTGGGATAAACAGATCTCCTTAAGAGAGGTGACCAAAAATTATGTTTGGTGGAGAGATGCAAAGATCATAGTTCAGTCTTGATTTTACTAGTGTTTTAAGTTTGGCCCAGAAAGTTTTTGCCTTTTCACAGTGGACAAACAGATGAATAATGGTTTCATTATAGTCACTGCATAAGCTACAGGCACAGTCATTACTCAATTTTAGTTTATACAGGTAATCCTTTGTTCCTATTATCCTGTATATAATGCGATACTGCAGCCATATAAGGTCATTGTTTTTTCACTGTATTGCATTAAATATAATTTTCCATGTTTTATCAGACAAAGTTACTAGAAGAGTTTGTTCCCAAAACAAGTTTTGTTTGACATCACTACAGGAATTATTCATTATTGTTCTATAGAAGTCTTTGCTGCCATTCTTGGATTTTAGGAGTAATCTTATGTGATTAGGAATATTAGGCTTTTGGTGGACCTTAGAAGTAATTTTCAATTTACTGAGGTACACACTCACACATGTAGTTACTCTGTGGTATTCTAAAAAGTTTGTTTCAATATGGTACTTACTTTTTAAAGTTCTTTCTGTCATAAAGTCTCCATTTACATGTATTAGATCAGCTGGCAGGTTAATCCCTTTTCTGTACCAGTTTGAAAGAAAGAGATTGGCTTTTGAAATCTTGGGATTTAGCCAAAGAGTTTCACTTAAGGCAGTCTGTGTGTCTGAAATTGGTATATTGACCATAACTCTCCTCCAGGAGTGAAGAACTTCCACCCAAAATTTGTTTGTTGTTCTATTTACAATTCTATTTATGTTTTCTGGTCCAAGCTTGAAAAGTTTATCTATAGGTCCTAGATTGTATAAAGCCAAATTGACCCAGGGGACATTCATATAAATGAACATCCTTCGTAACCATGTTGTTTTGAGAGCACTAATAAAATTATTTAGATTTATCATATTAAGGCCTCCATCTTGGTAGATTTTTGTTATAGTTGTCCTCTTGACCTTATCTGGTTTACCATCCTAGATAAAATTAAAAAGTACAGTTTCAAATTCCTTTAAAATGTGTTTGTTTGGAGAAGGGACTGAAATAAGTAAGTGATTCAATTTCTGTATTGCCAGTGTTTTAATGACAACTATTTTCCCAATTGGTGTAAGATACCTTTGATGCCAAACATGCAACATTTTTTTATACTTTTGATTGTTGGGGAAAAGTTAAGCTCAGTGATACGTTGCAGATCAGTTGAAAAATTGATACCCAGAAGGTTGAAATCTGTTGCACCCCAGGCCAAGTTGTATGTGGTATTAATTTTGTCTTTAGAATGGCGCTTCTTCCCTATCCAGATTTACATTTACCTTAACTGGGTGACCTAAAATTTCTTTCCTTGTTTCTAAATTTAATTATGGCAGTCGCTAACCTTATTGGTGCCTGTGCAACCCGCCTTTTGGGGCATTTCTGACCCTCTTGTTGTGTGTATAAAGTGGGTACGAATTAGTGCTGATAGCCAGAACCAAATCCTGTAGATAACTGCTAACTTCTTGGATTTGAATGGTATTGGACAGTGGTATGAAAGAAACATAAGAACTGGTATATTTCTTTTTATTAGTATACAAAGTTGTGTGTACTTGATATTTCAGGTACAAAGTGAAAACAGCTCTATTAAGAGGAGAGTGAAGGAACTGGAAGCCAAGTCTGAAGAACTCACTGTAATGAAAGAGGAACATCGAAGTCTGAATGACCAATACAATAAGATACTTAATGATAACAGTACATTCATCAAGCAGGTGGAGGAGATGTACCAACAGATCAAACAGCTACAGGAAACCAGGGCATTATGGGAGGAACTGCAAGCAAAACATGCTGCATTGTCTGAAGAGAATCGTCAATATAAGGAAAGCATGGCCGATCTAAAGAGCCACCTTGAAAAGTCTGAAGAAGACAGAAAGAAGGCCGATGTTGAATCTGAGACTGAAAAACTTGATTTCAAGTCTAAAATAGATGAGTTGAAGAGAGAGAATCTTGCTATGAGTGATAAACTGAAAGAGCTTAGTCGGCAAAACCAAGTATTGTCTGCAGAATTAGAAGAAATACAGACCAACAGTGACACTTATAGAGAACAACAGGAGCATCTGACAGGAGTGAAAGCAGTCATGCAAGAGCAGATCGGTCAGTTACAGCAAGAATTGTCCACTACTCAACAAGAACTGTATACCAAGACTCAGGATCTACAAGAATTACAGCAGCAGCTCTCACAACAGAGGGACAATGTACTCTTGCTGGAGCGGCAGCTGTTACAGTATCAGAACCAAGTGCTGGAGAATGAGCATCAGCTAGATCACCAGCAGACACTGATATCCATGCAATCTGGCAAAGTTTCTGAACTGGAAGAGAATGCAAGGGTGTTAAGTAGCGAGAGAGAGACACTAGGAGATGAAGTGGACATGTTACATGATAAACTGGACGAGAGAACACAAGTCATGGATAGCCTGGAGTTGGATGTTAAGAGACTAAAGGACATGAACAATGAGGCAATGGCAGAGAATGACAGACTGCTGGAACAGATACAGAACATGAAGGCTGAAGGAGAAACCAGGTACGTGTGTACAGCAGACTTTTGAGAAAGGAGAAAGTTGTCGGCGGCTTAGTGATTAGCTAGTTTGGCATCAAATCATATTCCGTCACCTCTGTGTGGATTCAGGTCCCATATAACCCAATGTATGTCCCAATATAATCCTGATTGTTGACCAGGTCAAAAAAATTATAAACTCTAACTTTGGCCTTAGATCTGGAAGTGGAACATGTTTTGAGATCCTAACATCAGTATTTTTATGGGCATGAGCGGAAGATAGCCAAAACTAGAACTGAATCTGATAAATATCGAAGGTATTAGTTATGCAAAGCCAGCCCACTGTCAATCATCATGTTGCAGTGGGTAGTTTTACTTGAGGAAAGTATCAAAATTACCTACTATCTTAGTTTATATTGATTAAATAATTATTCAATTTTATCAAATAATTTATACTCTGTTAAAATTATTGTATTTAAAAAAAAAAAAATGCAAAAAAATGCTTCATAAAATTGAATATTAAAGTTTGTGTCGTGTACAGATGTCTACTAAATTACTACTGAGCTTGCGAGCTAGTTTGATTCATGCTAATTCATGTTCTTGTATTGAAGTTGTTATCAGGCATATAAGTTAGTCAATGTTTGTCATCTCATGTACTCCCAAAGTTTTGTCTTTATTTCAGTAATAGGCAGTTCACTGACTGAGCTCTCATTGACTTTCAAAAAACATATCTCATCTTTTTAGGGAGAGTTCTGTGAAAATTGAGCAGGAACGGCTATTACAGCAAAGCAGTGATGTTTTTGTGGAGAAACAGGATCTTCAAAAAGAACTAGAAGCAACAAAAACAGCTTTACAGGAGACCACACAAAAGGTTAACTGAAGACAATTCTTGTCTCCTGTAAAGGAGAAATATATATTTGGAAAATGTAGAAAATAATTTCTTCCTCTAACAGCAGAGGTCTTTTTAGCCAAGTGATTAACAAGTCTAGCATTGCATCACTTGGCTTTCTCCCCAAGTCAATCAGCATGTGGAGCTCACTGACGCCTTTCCCTGATACAACCTTTAACTTAGTCCTCTCCCAATGTGTTTAAGTATTTATATTATACATATATATTTTCTGTTAGAAGCCTCAGTTTTGTGTATTCATAAGCATTTCTCTCACTTTTCTTGTGGCTTGGATCAGGACATACCAATGGAAAATTGAATGCCAAGGTCCTATTGTAAAGTTTTAAATAGGGTCAAGACTGCGAAAACTGCTATGATTGTGTATAAATGGAACTTCCTTTAGTTTTGTATGTGCTAGTTAAAGTTAGCTACAGCTAGAACCAGATCCTGCAGATATTGGAGGTTCTTGTGAAACAGACTCTGATTTACTTAAAATGAGCATGGGTACTTAGTGCTGCTTATTAAGTGGCCCGTCAGTGGCGCTTATTTGTTTTCACGTAAGTTCGACTGATCACCGCTGTCGCCGCCTCAGGATTATGGTCTCCCTTGAATAACTTCTTGGGCTTTCAAATTTTTCTTTCCTTCTTATCTTTCTTTAAAACTATAGGGCGGGAAAATTTTTTGGCATACTTTGCGGAGACCTTAAGCTTTACTAAAGGTAACCTTAAGTATTTTTCAAAAACACCTCGTCATTGCGTTTCGGAAAAAAACACACACACCGGTGCTATAAAATTTATCAGGTACATTCTAGACCTAAATCCGCAGGTCGGAAAGGATTTTCTCATCAATCGGACCATAGTTGCCTCAATGGGAGGGGTTTATTTTCTTAAATTTTTTTTTAAATGGGTACTTGATCTGTATCTCAAAAACGGTCAGGATTTCGGCGTTTTGTTGGATAACTTTTTGGTAATCTTTCACATGCCGAAGTTTTAGCCCTGTATCTGCAATCTTAAGGTCACCTTAATGTCAAAAAAGGGGGTTTTAGCCCTCCAGTTCACTTAGTTTTTGTCTTTTTTCAACCAAACTTATCATATATATTAAGATTTGCCAAAGGATTATCCTGACTTTATGGTGACCTTAAACTGTTAATATAATTGGAGCTATGGCCACCCTAAAGTCATAAAATTGGAATAAAGCCGTCTGGCCCCTTTCTTTTTCCATATCTAACGTATATTGATATTGAAGGGACATTCTCAGTTCATGGTCACCTTCAAGTCGCAATATGAATGAAGTTATGGCCACCTTACAGTGAGAAAAGGCCGTTTTCAGCCTCCAGCTCACTTATTCTTCAACTGACCTGAGCTTAACTTGATGCACTTATAAAGGATGACAAAAGGGACATTCTTATTTTATGGTCACCTTAAAGTGCCAATATGAATGAAGTTATGGCCACCTTGCAGTGAAATTATGGAGTTTTTAATCTCGAGCTATTGTATTGTTCAGCTGACCTCAGTTAAATTTTGCACACTTATTAAAGATGAAAATAGGGACATTCTTATTTTCTTTCCACCTTGGAGTTCCAATACAAGCACAGTCATCTTGAGCATATTTATCTTATAAAAATATTAAATAGCAATGAATTTTCAGAGGCATGAAATGCCTCAAAGATATACAACATATGACTGTCCCTATCTATAGCCAATTATAGTTTACTACAATGTATCTTTATCATTATAAATCTAGGATTAAATATCTTCTGCAAAAAATTTACATTCCCAAATTTACGATCCCAAATTTACAGCAAAAATGATATATTCTTTTCATAAAATATACCACTGTACGAAACACAATAAAGCTCACATTCTGCTTACAGTCCAATACTGCTACTGATACAGTTTTTAGATAATTATGTCCACCCCCCTGGGGGGTGGATATATTATTTTTGCTTTTTGCGCCGTCCGATGTCCGGCGTCCGATGTCCGGCGTCACGCATGGTTTCCGCTCATTTAAAGGAAAAGTATTAGAGCTATTGTCACCAAATTTGGTATGCAGGCTTATTGGGTCAGTAGCTTGCTTGGGATTGCTTTTGGCTGTTGTACCTCTTTTGCTTACTGAGTAATACTTAAGTACAGCTATTTTCAGTACCCATTGGTTTCCATGCATTTAAGCCAAAATAATTAAAGATATTTTACTACAATTTTGAATACAAGATTGTTATGTCCATAGCTCGCTTGGTATTGCATTTGGGACTGATAGCTTTGTCAGTACATGAGTAATAGCCATTTAGGTACTTCATTGTGTATTTTCAGTACTACTTTTGAGTAATTTGCTAATATCTCAGAAGCCGTAAGAGATAGAGCGATTTCGACAGAATTTTTGACTCACAGGGTATCTAAGGAATGTACTCTTTGCAATTTTCAAAAAATTTTCCCCTCCCCAAAAATGGCGGCCATTTTGAATTTTCGAATTTTTGCCAAAAATGGTAAAACACAAATTTCCTTCTATCTCCTTAACCGTGCGAGATAGAGCGATTTCGTCGAAATTTTCGACCCACAGAGTATCTAAGGAATGTAATCTTTACAATTTTCCAAAAATTTTCCCCTCCCCAAAAATGGCGGCCATTTTGAATTTTAGAATTTTTGCCAAAAATGGCAAAACACAAATTTGCTTCTATCTCCTTAACCGTGCGAGATAGAGCGATTTCGTCGAAATTTTCGACCCACAGGGTATCTAAGGAATGCAATCTTTGCAATTTTCAAAAAAATTTCCCCTCCCCAAAAATGGCGGCCATTTTGAATTTTCGAATTTTTGCCAAAAATGGCAAAACACAAATTTGCTTCTATCTCCTTAACTGTGTGAGATAGAGCGATTTCGTCGAAATTTTCGACCCACAGGGTACCTAAGGAGTGTACTCTTTGCAATTTTCCAAAAAATTTCCCCTCCCCAAAAATGGCGGCCATTTTGAATTTTTGCCAAAAATGGCAAAACACAAATTTGCTTCTATCTCCTTAACCGTGCGAGATAGAGCGATTTCGTCGAAATTTTCGACCCACAGGGTATTTAAGGAATGTAATCTTTACAATTTTCAAAAAATTTTCCCCTCCCCAAAAATGGCGGCCATTTTGAATTTTAGAATTTTTGCCAAAAATGGCAAAACACAAATTTGCTTCTATCTCCTTATAGTGAGTGGAATCGCCTCAATTTTTGCGGTCGATTATTCGTCCAATTTTCCGACCGATGATCGACCCTTAATCGACTTTTTTACTCCACTGTAAGAAAATATATTATGAAAGACTTTCCGGGATGAAGTATTTGTCAATCCGTAAGAATAACGGTGTTTCCGACATTTAGAACCTACCAAAAGCACTCACTTTCGGTAAATATGGCGGTAGACATAAAGAAACCCAAATTCGTGACAAATCTCATTATTTATCAAAGGAAAGTTAAGGAAATAGCTTAAAATATAAAAAACACGTGGATATTGAGACACATAAGGGAGGGTAAGATTTAATCGATTTCTAGAAGTTGTCAGTGACCGAACGCGATTGTACCATAACGCCGACGATTAATCGAACGTTGGTCTAATCGTCCCATCACTATCTCCTTAACTGTGTGAGATAGAGCGATTTCGTCAAAATTTTAGACCCACAGGGTATCTAAGGAGTGTACTCTTTGCAATTTTCCAAAAATTTTCCCCTCCCCAAAAATGGCGGCCATTTTGAATTTTAGAATTTTTGCCAAAAATGGCAAAACACAAATTTCCTTCTATCTCCTTAACCGTGCGAGATAGAGCGATTTCGTCGAAATTTTCGACCCACAGGTGTTTGAGCATTGCATTCTTGGCAATTTAAAAAAAATTTCCCCTCCCCTAAAATGGCGGCCATTTTGAATTTTTCGAATTTTTGCCAAAAATGGCAAAACACTAATTTGCTTCTATCTCCTTAACCATGCGAGATAGAGTGATTTCGGCAAAATTTTCGACCCACGGGGTATTTAAGGAATGTAATCTTTACAATTTTCAAAAAATTTTCCCCTCCCCAAAAATGGCGGCCATTTTGAATTTTCGAATTTTTGCCAAAAATGGCAAAACACAAATTTGCTTCTATCTCCTTAACCGTGCGAGATAGAGCGATTTCGTCGAAATTTTCGACCCACAGGGTATTTAAGGAATGTAATCTTTACAATTTCAAAAAATTTTCCCCTCCCCAAAAATGGCGGCCATTTTGAATTTTAGAATTTTTGCCAAAAATGGCAAAACACAAATTTCCTTCTATCTCCTTAACTGTGTGAGATAGAGTGATTTCGTCGAAATTTTCAACCCACAGGGTATCTAAGGAGTGTACTCTTTGCAATTTTACAAAAATTTTCCCCTCCCCAAAAATGGCGGCCATTTTGAATTTTTGCCAAAAATGGCAAAACACAAATTTGCTTCTATCTCCTTAACCGTGCGAGATAGAGCGATTTCGTCGAAATTTTCGACTCACAGGGTATCTAAGGAGTGTACTCTTTGCAATTTTCCAAAAATTTTCCCCTCCCCAAAAATGGCGGCCATTTTGAATTTTAGAATTTTTGCCAAAAATGGCAAAACACAAATTTGCTTCTATCTCCTTAACCGTGCGAGATAGAGCGATTTCGTCGAAATTTTCGACCCACAGGGTATCTAAGGAATGCAATCTTTGCAATTTTCAAAAAAATTTCCCCTCCCCAAAAATGGCGGCCATTTTGAATTTTCGAATTTTTGCCAAAAATGGCAAAACACAAATTTGCTTCTATCTCCTTAACTGTGTGAGATAGAGCGATTTCGTCGAAATTTTCGACCCACAGGGTACCTAAGGAGTGTACTCTTTGCAATTTTCCAAAAAATTTCCCCTCCCCAAAAATGGCGGCCATTTTGAATTTTTGCCAAAAATGGCAAAACACAAATTTGCTTCTATCTCCTTAACCGTGCGAGATAGAGCGATTTCGTCGAAATTTTCGACCCACAGGGTATTTAAGGAATGTAATCTTTACAATTTTCAAAAAATTTTCCCCTCCCCAAAAATGGCGGCCATTTTGAATTTTAGAATTTTTGCCAAAAATGGCAAAACACAAATTTGCTTCTATCTCCTTATAGTGAGTGGAATCGCCTCAATTTTTGCGGTCGATTATTCGTCCAATTTTCCGACCGATGATCGACCCTTAATCGACTTTTTTACTCCACTGTAAGAAAATATATTATGAAAGACTTTCCGGGATGAAGTATTTGTCAATCCGTAAGAATAACGGTGTTTCCGACATTTAGAACCTACCAAAAGCACTCACTTTCGGTAAATATGGCGGTAGACATAAAGAAACCCAAATTCGTGACAAATCTCATTATTTATCAAAGGAAAGTTAAGGAAATAGCTTAAAATATAAAAAACACGTGGATATTGAGACACATAAGGGAGGGTAAGATTTAATCGATTTCTAGAAGTTGTCAGTGACCGAACGCGATTGTACCATAACGCCGACGATTAATCGAACGTTGGTCTAATCGTCCCATCACTATCTCCTTAACTGTGTGAGATAGAGCGATTTCGTCAAAATTTTAGACCCACAGGGTATCTAAGGAGTGTACTCTTTGCAATTTTCCAAAAATTTTCCCCTCCCCAAAAATGGCGGCCATTTTGAATTTTAGAATTTTTGCCAAAAATGGCAAAACACAAATTTCCTTCTATCTCCTTAACCGTGCGAGATAGAGCGATTTCGTCGAAATTTTCGACCCACAGGTGTTTGAGCATTGCATTCTTGGCAATTTAAAAAAAATTTCCCCTCCCCTAAAATGGCGGCCATTTTGAATTTTTCGAATTTTTGCCAAAAATGGCAAAACACTAATTTGCTTCTATCTCCTTAACCATGCGAGATAGAGTGATTTCGGCAAAATTTTCGACCCACGGGGTATTTAAGGAATGTAATCTTTACAATTTTCAAAAAATTTTCCCCTCCCCAAAAATGGCGGCCATTTTGAATTTTCGAATTTTTGCCAAAAATGGCAAAACACAAATTTGCTTCTATCTCCTTAACCGTGCGAGATAGAGCGATTTCGTCGAAATTTTCGACCCACAGGGTATTTAAGGAATGTAATCTTTACAATTTCAAAAAATTTTCCCCTCCCCAAAAATGGCGGCCATTTTGAATTTTAGAATTTTTGCCAAAAATGGCAAAACACAAATTTCCTTCTATCTCCTTAACTGTGTGAGATAGAGTGATTTCGTCGAAATTTTCAACCCACAGGGTATCTAAGGAGTGTACTCTTTGCAATTTTACAAAAATTTTCCCCTCCCCAAAAATGGCGGCCATTTTGAATTTTTGCCAAAAATGGCAAAACACAAATTTGCTTCTATCTCCTTAACCGTGCGAGATAGAGCGATTTCGTCGAAATTTTCGACTCACAGGGTATCTAAGGAGTGTACTCTTTGCAATTTTCCAAAAATTTTCCCCTCCCCAAAAATGGCGGCCATTTTGAATTTTAGAATTTTTGCCAAAAATGGCAAAACACAAATTTGCTTCTATCTCCTTAACCGTGCGAGATAGAGCGATTTCGTCAAAATTTTCGACCCACAGGTGTTTGAGCATTGTATTCTTGGCAATTTAAAAAAAATTTCCCCTCCCCTAAAATGGCGGCCATTTTGAATTTTCAAATTTTTGCCAAAAATGGCAAAACACAAATTTGCTTCTATCTCCTTAACCATGCGAGATAGAGCGATTTCGTCGAAATTTTCAACCCACAGGGTATCTAAGGAATGTAATCTTTGCAATTTTAAAAAAATTTTCCCCTCCCCAAAAATGGCGGCCATTTTGAATTTTCGCATTTTTGCCAACAATGGCAAAACACAAATTTGCTTCTATCTCCTTAACCGTGCGAGATAGAGCGATTTCGTCGAAATTTTCGACCCACAGGGTATTTAAGGAATGTAATCTTTACAATTTTCAAAAAAATTTCCCCTCCCCAAAAATGGCGGCCATTTTGAATTTTAGAATTTTTGCCAAAAATGGCAAAACACAAATTTGCTTCTATCTCCTTATAGTGAGTGGAATCGCCTCAATTTTTGCGGTCGATTATTCGTCCAATTTTCCGACCGATGATCGACCCTTAATCGACTTTTTTACTCCACTGTAAGAAAATATATTATGAAAGACTTTCCGGGATGAAGTATTTGTCAATCCGTAAGAATAACGGTGTTTCCGACATTTAGAACCTACCAAAAGCACTCACTTTCGGTAAATATGGCGGTAGACATAAAGAAACCCAAATTCGTGACAAATCTCATTATTTATCAAAGGAAAGTTAAGGAAATAGCTTAAAATATAAAAAACACGTGGATATTGAGACACATAAGGAAGGGTAAGATTTAATCGATTTCTAGAAGTTGTCAGTGACCGAACGCGATTGTACCATAACGCCGACGATTAATCGAACGTTGGTCTAATCGTCCCATCACTATCTCCTTAACTGTGTGAGATAGAGCGATTTCGTCAAAATTTTAGACCCACAGGGTATCTAAGGAGTGTACTCTTTGCAATTTTCCAAAAATTTTCCCCTCCCCAAAAATGGCGGCCATTTTGAATTTTAGAATTTTTGCCAAAAATGGCAAAACACAAATTTCCTTCTATCTCCTTAACCGTGCGAGATAGAGCGATTTCGTCGAAATTTTCGACCCACAGGTGTTTGAGCATTGCATTCTTGGCAATTTAAAAAAAATTTCCCCTCCCCTAAAATGGCGGCCATTTTGAATTTTTCGAATTTTTGCCAAAAATGGCAAAACACTAATTTGCTTCTATCTCCTTAACCATGCGAGATAGAGTGATTTCGGCAAAATTTTCGACCCATGGGGTATTTAAGGAATGTAATCTTTACAATTTTCAAAAAATTTTCCCCTCCCCAAAAATGGCGGCCATTTTGAATTTTCGAATTTTTGCCAAAAATGGCAAAACACAAATTTGCTTCTATCTCCTTAACCGTGCGAGATAGAGCGATTTCGTCGAAATTTTCGACCCACAGGGTATTTAAGGAATGTAATCTTTACAATTTCAAAAAATTTTCCCCTCCCCAAAAATGGCGGCCATTTTGAATTTTAGAATTTTTGCCAAAAATGGCAAAACACAAATTTCCTTCTATCTCCTTAACTGTGTGAGATAGAGTGATTTCGTCGAAATTTTCAACCCACAGGGTATCTAAGGAGTGTACTCTTTGCAATTTTACAAAAATTTTCCCCTCCCCAAAAATGGCGGCCATTTTGAATTTTTGCCAAAAATGGCAAAACACAAATTTGCTTCTATCTCCTTAACCGTGCGAGATAGAGCGATTTCGTCGAAATTTTCGACTCACAGGGTATCTAAGGAGTGTACTCTTTGCAATTTTCCAAAAATTTTCCCCTCCCCAAAAATGGCGGCCATTTTGAATTTTAGAATTTTTGCCAAAAATGGCAAAACACAAATTTGCTTCTATCTCCTTAACCGTGCGAGATAGAGCGATTTCGTCAAAATTTTCGACCCACAGGTGTTTGAGCATTGTATTCTTGGCAATTTAAAAAAAATTTCCCCTCCCCTAAAATGGCGGCCATTTTGAATTTTCAAATTTTTGCCAAAAATGGCAAAACACAAATTTGCTTCTATCTCCTTAACCATGCGAGATAGAGCGATTTCGTCGAAATTTTCAACCCACAGGGTATCTAAGGAATGTAATCTTTGCAATTTTAAAAAAATTTTCCCCTCCCCAAAAATGGCGGCCATTTTGAATTTTCGCATTTTTGCCAACAATGGCAAAACACAAATTTGCTTCTATCTCCTTAACCGTGCGAGATAGAGCGATTTCGTCGAAATTTTCGACCCACAGGGTATTTAAGGAATGTAATCTTTACAATTTTCAAAAAAATTTCCCCTCCCCAAAAATGGCGGCCATTTTGAATTTTAGAATTTTTGACAAAAATGGCAAAACACAAATTTGCTTCTATCTCCTTATAGTGAGTGGAATCGCCTCAATTTTTGCGGTCGATTATTCGTCCAATTTTCCGACCGATGATCGACCCTTAATCGACTTTTTTACTCCACTGTAAGAAAATATATTATGAAAGACTTTCCGGGATGAAGTATTTGTCAATCCGTAAGAATAACGGTGTTTCCGACATTTAGAACCTACCAAAAGCACTCACTTTCGGTAAATATGGCGGTAGACATAAAGAAACCCAAATTCGTGACAAATCTCATTATTTATCAAAGGAAAGTTAAGGAAATAGCTTAAAATATAAAAAACACGTGGATATTGAGACACATAAGGAAGGGTAAGATTTAATCGATTTCTAGAAGTTGTCAGTGACCGAACGCGATTGTACCATAACGCCGACGATTAATCGAACGTTGGTCTAATCGTCCCATCACTATCTCCTTAACTGTGTGAGATAGAGCGATTTCGTCAAAATTTTAGACCCACAGGGTATCTAAGGAGTGTACTCTTTGCAATTTTCCAAAAATTTTCCCCTCCCCAAAAATGGCGGCCATTTTGAATTTTAGAATTTTTGCCAAAAATGGCAAAACACAAATTTCCTTCTATCTCCTTAACCGTGCGAGATAGAGCGATTTCGTCGAAATTTTCGACCCACAGGTGTTTGAGCATTGCATTCTTGGCAATTTAAAAAAAATTTCCCCTCCCCTAAAATGGCGGCCATTTTGAATTTTTCGAATTTTTGCCAAAAATGGCAAAACACTAATTTGCTTCTATCTCCTTAACCGTGCGAGATAGAGTGATTTCGGCAAAATTTTCGACCCACGGGGTATTTAAGGAATGTAATCTTTACAATTTTCAAAAAATTTTCCCCTCCCCAAAAATGGCGGCCATTTTGAATTTTCGAATTTTTGCCAAAAATGGCAAAACACAAATTTGCTTCTATCTCCTTAACCGTGCGAGATAGAGCGATTTCGTCGAAATTTTCGACCCACAGGGTATTTAAGGAATGTAATCTTTACAATTTCAAAAAAATTTTTCCCTCCCCAAAAATGGCGGCCATTTTGAATTTTAGAATTTTTGCCAAAAATGGCAAAACACAAATTTCCTTCTATCTCCTTAACTGTGTGAGATAGAGCGATTTCGTCGAAATTTTCAACCCACAGGGTATCTAAGGAGTGTACTCTTTGCAATTTTACAAAAATTTTCCCCTCCCCAAAAATGGCGGCCATTTTGAATTTTTGCCAAAAATGGCAAAACACAAATTTGCTTCTATCTCCTTAACCGTGCGAGATAGAGCGATTTCGTTGAAATTTTCGACTCACAGGGTATCTAAGGAGTGTACTCTTTGCAATTTTCCAAAAATTTTCCCCTCCCCAAAAATGGCGGCCATTTTGAATTTTCGAATTTTTGCCAAAAATGGCAAAACACAAATTTGCTTCTATCTCCTTAACCGTGCGAGATAGAGCGATTTCGTCGAAATTTTCGACCCACAGGGTACCTAAGGAGTGTACTCTTTGCAATTTTCCAAAAAATTTCCCCTCCCCAAAAATGGCGGCCATTTTGAATTTTTGCCAAAAATGGCAAAACACAAATTTGCTTCTATCTCCTTAACCGTGCGAGATAGAGCGATTTCGTCGAAATTTTCGACCCACAGGGTATTTAAGGAATGTAATCTTTACAATTTTCAAAAAATTTTCCCCTCCCCAAAAATGGCGGCCATTTTGAATTTTAGAATTTTTGCCAAAAATGGCAAAACACAAATTTGCTTCTATCTCCTTATAGTGAGTGGAATCGCCTCAATTTTTGCGGTCGATTATTCGTCCAATTTTCCGACCGATGATCGACCCTTAATCGACTTTTTTACTCCACTGTAAGAAAATATATTATGAAAGACTTTCCGGGATGAAGTATTTGTCAATCCGTAAGAATAACGGTGTTTCCGACATTTAGAACCTACCAAAAGCACTCACTTTCGGTAAATATGGCGGTAGACATAAAGAAACCCAAATTCGTGACAAATCTCATTATTTATCAAAGGAAAGTTAAGGAAATAGCTTAAAATATAAAAAACACGTGGATATTGAGACACATAAGGGAGGGTAAGATTTAATCGATTTCTAGAAGTTGTCAGTGACCGAACGCGATTGTACCATAACGCCGACGATTAATCGAACGTTGGTCTAATCGTCCCATCACTATCTCCTTAACTGTGTGAGATAGAGCGATTTCGTCAAAATTTTAGACCCACAGGGTATCTAAGGAGTGTACTCTTTGCAATTTTCCAAAAATTTTCCCCTCCCCAAAAATGGCGGCCATTTTGAATTTTAGAATTTTTGCCAAAAATGGCAAAACACAAATTTCCTTCTATCTCCTTAACCGTGCGAGATAGAGCGATTTCGTCGAAATTTTCGACCCACAGGTGTTTGAGCATTGCATTCTTGGCAATTTAAAAAAAATTTCCCCTCCCCTAAAATGGCGGCCATTTTGAATTTTTCGAATTTTTGCCAAAAATGGCAAAACACTAATTTGCTTCTATCTCCTTAACCATGCGAGATAGAGTGATTTCGGCAAAATTTTCGACCCACGGGGTATTTAAGGAATGTAATCTTTACAATTTTCAAAAAATTTTCCCCTCCCCAAAAATGGCGGCCATTTTGAATTTTCGAATTTTTGCCAAAAATGGCAAAACACAAATTTGCTTCTATCTCCTTAACCGTGCGAGATAGAGCGATTTCGTCGAAATTTTCGACCCACAGGGTATTTAAGGAATGTAATCTTTACAATTTCAAAAAATTTTCCCCTCCCCAAAAATGGCGGCCATTTTGAATTTTAGAATTTTTGCCAAAAATGGCAAAACGCAAATTTCCTTCTATCTCCTTAACTGTGTGAGATAGAGTGATTTCGTCGAAATTTTCAACCCACAGGGTATCTAAGGAGTGTACTCTTTGCAATTTTACAAAAATTTTCCCCTCCCCAAAAATGGCGGCCATTTTGAATTTTTGCCAAAAATGGCAAAACACAAATTTGCTTCTATCTCCTTAACCGTGCGAGATAGAGCGATTTCGTCGAAATTTTCGACTCACAGGGTATCTAAGGAGTGTACTCTTTGCAATTTTCCAAAAATTTTCCCCTCCCCAAAAATGGCGGCCATTTTGAATTTTAGAATTTTTGCCAAAAATGGCAAAACACAAATTTGCTTCTATCTCCTTAACCGTGCGAGATAGAGCGATTTCGTCAAAATTTTCGACCCACAGGTGTTTGAGCATTGTATTCTTGGCAATTTAAAAAAAATTTCCCCTCCCCTAAAATGGCGGCCATTTTGAATTTTCAAATTTTTGCCAAAAATGGCAAAACACAAATTTGCTTCTATCTCCTTAACCATGCGAGATAGAGCGATTTCGTCGAAATTTTCAACCCACAGGGTATCTAAGGAATGTAATCTTTGCAATTTTAAAAAAATTTTCCCCTCCCCAAAAATGGCGGCCATTTTGAATTTTCGCATTTTTGCCAACAATGGCAAAACACAAATTTGCTTCTATCTCCTTAACCGTGCGAGATAGAGCGATTTCGTCGAAATTTTCGACCCACAGGGTATTTAAGGAATGTAATCTTTACAATTTTCAAAAAAATTTCCCCTCCCCAAAAATGGCGGCCATTTTGAATTTTAGAATTTTTGCCAAAAATGGCAAAACACAAATTTGCTTCTATCTCCTTATAGTGAGTGGAATCGCCTCAATTTTTGCGGTCGATTATTCGTCCAATTTTCCGACCGATGATCGACCCTTAATCGACTTTTTTACTCCACTGTAAGAAAATATATTATGAAAGACTTTCCGGGATGAAGTATTTGTCAATCCGTAAGAATAACGGTGTTTCCGACATTTAGAACCTACCAAAAGCACTCACTTTCGGTAAATATGGCGGTAGACATAAAGAAACCCAAATTCGTGACAAATCTCATTATTTATCAAAGGAAAGTTAAGGAAATAGCTTAAAATATAAAAAACACGTGGATATTGAGACACATAAGGAAGGGTAAGATTTAATCGATTTCTAGAAGTTGTCAGTGACCGAACGCGATTGTACCATAACGCCGACGATTAATCGAACGTTGGTCTAATCGTCCCATCACTATCTCCTTAACTGTGTGAGATAGAGCGATTTCGTCAAAATTTTAGACCCACAGGGTATCTAAGGAGTGTACTCTTTGCAATTTTCCAAAAATTTTCCCCTCCCCAAAAATGGCGGCCATTTTGAATTTTAGAATTTTTGCCAAAGATGGCAAAACACAAATTTCCTTCTATCTCCTTAACCGTGCGAGATAGAGCGATTTCGTCGAAATTTTCGACCCACAGGTGTTTGAGCATTGCATTCTTGGCAATTTAAAAAAAATTTCCCCTCCCCTAAAATGGCGGCCATTTTGAATTTTTCGAATTTTTGCCAAAAATGGCAAAACACTAATTTGCTTCTATCTCCTTAACCGTGCGAGATAGAGTGATTTCGGCAAAATTTTCGACCCACGGGGTATTTAAGGAATGTAATCTTTACAATTTTCAAAAAATTTTCCCCTCCCCAAAAATGGCGGCCATTTTGAATTTTCGAATTTTTGCCAAAAATGGCAAAACACAAATTTGCTTCTATCTCCTTAACCGTGCGAGATAGAGCGATTTCGTCGAAATTTTCGACCCACAGGGTATTTAAGGAATGTAATCTTTACAATTTCAAAAAATTTTCCCCTCCCCAAAAATGGCGGCCATTTTGAATTTTAGAATTTTTGCCAAAAATGGCAAAACACAAATTTCCTTCTATCTCCTTAACTGTGTGAGATAGAGCGATTTCGTCGAAATTTTCAACCCACAGGGTATCTAAGGAGTGTACTCTTTGCAATTTTACAAAAATTTTCCCCTCCCCAAAAATGGCGGCCATTTTGAATTTTTGCCAAAAATGGCAAAACACAAATTTGCTTCTATCTCCTTAACCGTGCGAGATAGAGCGATTTCGTCGAAATTTTCGACTCACAGGGTATCTAAGGAGTGTACTCTTTGCAATTTTCCAAAAATTTTCCCCTCCCCAAAAATGGCGGCCATTTTGAATTTTCGAATTTTTGCCAAAAATGGCAAAACACAAATTTGCTTCTATCTCCTTAACCGTGCGAGATAGAGCGATTTCGTCAAAATTTTCGACCCACAGGTGTTTGAGCATTGTATTCTTGGCAATTTAAAAAAAATTTCCCCTCCCCTAAAATGGCGGCCATTTTGAATTTTCAAATTTTTGCCAAAAATGGCAAAGCACAAATTTGCTTCTATCTCCTTAACCATGCGAGATAGAGCGATTTCGTCGAAATTTTCAACCCACAGGGTATCTAAGGAATGTAATCTTTGCAATTTTAAAAAAATTTTCCCCTCCCCAAAAATGGCGGCCATTTTGAATTTTCGCATTTTTGCCAACAATGGCAAAACACAAATTTGCTTCTATCTCCTTAACCGTGCGAGATAGAGCGATTTCGTCGAAATTTTCGACCCACAGGGTATTTAAGGAATGTAATCTTTACAATTTTCAAAAAAATTTCCCCTCCCCAAAAATGGCGGCCATTTTGAATTTTAGAATTTTTGCCAAAAATGGCAAAACACAAATTTGCTTCTATCTCCTTATAGTGAGTGGAATCGCCTCAATTTTTGCGGTCGATTATTCGTCCAATTTTCCGACCGATGATCGACCCTTAATCGACTTTTTTACTCCACTGTAAGAAAATATATTATGAAAGACTTTCCGGGATGAAGTATTTGTCAATCCGTAAGAATAACGGTGTTTCCGACATTTAGAACCTACCAAAAGCACTCACTTTCGGTAAATATGGCGGTAGACATAAAGAAACCCAAATTCGTGACAAATCTCATTATTTATCAAAGGAAAGTTAAGGAAATAGCTTAAAATATAAAAAACACGTGGATATTGAGACACATAAGGAAGGGTAAGATTTAATCGATTTCTAGAAGTTGTCAGTGACCGAACGCGATTGTACCATAACGCCGACGATTAATCGAACGTTGGTCTAATCGTCCCATCACTATCTCCTTAACTGTGTGAGATAGAGCGATTTCGTCAAAATTTTAGACCCACAGGGTATCTAAGGAGTGTACTCTTTGCAATTTTCCAAAAATTTTCCCCTCCCCAAAAATGGCGGCCATTTTGAATTTTAGAATTTTTGCCAAAAATGGCAAAACACAAATTTCCTTCTATCTCCTTAACCGTGCGAGATAGAGCGATTTCGTCGAAATTTTCGACCCACAGGTGTTTGAGCATTGCATTCTTGGCAATTTAAAAAAAATTTCCCCTCCCCTAAAATGGCGGCCATTTTGAATTTTTCGAATTTTTGCCAAAAATGGCAAAACACTAATTTGCTTCTATCTCCTTAACCATGCGAGATAGAGTGATTTCGGCAAAATTTTCGACCCATGGGGTATTTAAGGAATGTAATCTTTACAATTTTCAAAAAATTTTCCCCTCCCCAAAAATGGCGGCCATTTTGAATTTTCGAATTTTTGCCAAAAATGGCAAAACACAAATTTGCTTCTATCTCCTTAACCGTGCGAGATAGAGCGATTTCGTCGAAATTTTCGACCCACAGGGTATTTAAGGAATGTAATCTTTACAATTTCAAAAAATTTTCCCCTCCCCAAAAATGGCGGCCATTTTGAATTTTAGAATTTTTGCCAAAAATGGCAAAACACAAATTTCCTTCTATCTCCTTAACTGTGTGAGATAGAGTGATTTCGTCGAAATTTTCAACCCACAGGGTATCTAAGGAGTGTACTCTTTGCAATTTTACAAAAATTTTCCCCTCCCCAAAAATGGCGGCCATTTTGAATTTTTGCCAAAAATGGCAAAACACAAATTTGCTTCTATCTCCTTAACCGTGCGAGATAGAGCGATTTCGTCGAAATTTTCGACTCACAGGGTATCTAAGGAGTGTACTCTTTGCAATTTTCCAAAAATTTTCCCCTCCCCAAAAATGGCGGCCATTTTGAATTTTAGAATTTTTGCCAAAAATGGCAAAACACAAATTTGCTTCTATCTCCTTAACCGTGCGAGATAGAGCGATTTCGTCAAAATTTTCGACCCACAGGTGTTTGAGCATTGTATTCTTGGCAATTTAAAAAAAATTTCCCCTCCCCTAAAATGGCGGCCATTTTGAATTTTCAAATTTTTGCCAAAAATGGCAAAACACAAATTTGCTTCTATCTCCTTAACCATGCGAGATAGAGCGATTTCGTCGAAATTTTCAACCCACAGGGTATCTAAGGAATGTAATCTTTGCAATTTTAAAAAAATTTTCCCCTCCCCAAAAATGGCGGCCATTTTGAATTTTCGCATTTTTGCCAACAATGGCAAAACACAAATTTGCTTCTATCTCCTTAACCGTGCGAGATAGAGCGATTTCGTCGAAATTTTCGACCCACAGGGTATTTAAGGAATGTAATCTTTACAATTTTCAAAAAAATTTCCCCTCCCCAAAAATGGCGGCCATTTTGAATTTTAGAATTTTTGACAAAAATGGCAAAACACAAATTTGCTTCTATCTCCTTATAGTGAGTGGAATCGCCTCAATTTTTGCGGTCGATTATTCGTCCAATTTTCCGACCGATGATCGACCCTTAATCGACTTTTTTACTCCACTGTAAGAAAATATATTATGAAAGACTTTCCGGGATGAAGTATTTGTCAATCCGTAAGAATAACGGTGTTTCCGACATTTAGAACCTACCAAAAGCACTCACTTTCGGTAAATATGGCGGTAGACATAAAGAAACCCAAATTCGTGACAAATCTCATTATTTATCAAAGGAAAGTTAAGGAAATAGCTTAAAATATAAAAAACACGTGGATATTGAGACACATAAGGAAGGGTAAGATTTAATCGATTTCTAGAAGTTGTCAGTGACCGAACGCGATTGTACCATAACGCCGACGATTAATCGAACGTTGGTCTAATCGTCCCATCACTATCTCCTTAACTGTGTGAGATAGAGCGATTTCGTCAAAATTTTAGACCCACAGGGTATCTAAGGAGTGTACTCTTTGCAATTTTCCAAAAATTTTCCCCTCCCCAAAAATGGCGGCCATTTTGAATTTTAGAATTTTTGCCAAAAATGGCAAAACACAAATTTCCTTCTATCTCCTTAACCGTGCGAGATAGAGCGATTTCGTCGAAATTTTCGACCCACAGGTGTTTGAGCATTGCATTCTTGGCAATTTAAAAAAAATTTCCCCTCCCCTAAAATGGCGGCCATTTTGAATTTTTCGAATTTTTGCCAAAAATGGCAAAACACTAATTTGCTTCTATCTCCTTAACCGTGCGAGATAGAGTGATTTCGGCAAAATTTTCGACCCACGGGGTATTTAAGGAATGTAATCTTTACAATTTTCAAAAAATTTTCCCCTCCCCAAAAATGGCGGCCATTTTGAATTTTCGAATTTTTGCCAAAAATGGCAAAACACAAATTTGCTTCTATCTCCTTAACCGTGCGAGATAGAGCGATTTCGTCGAAATTTTCGACCCACAGGGTATTTAAGGAATGTAATCTTTACAATTTCAAAAAAATTTTTCCCTCCCCAAAAATGGCGGCCATTTTGAATTTTAGAATTTTTGCCAAAAATGGCAAAACACAAATTTCCTTCTATCTCCTTAACTGTGTGAGATAGAGCGATTTCGTCGAAATTTTCAACCCACAGGGTATCTAAGGAGTGTACTCTTTGCAATTTTACAAAAATTTTCCCCTCCCCAAAAATGGCGGCCATTTTGAATTTTTGCCAAAAATGGCAAAACACAAATTTGCTTCTATCTCCTTAACCGTGCGAGATAGAGCGATTTCGTTGAAATTTTCGACTCACAGGGTATCTAAGGAGTGTACTCTTTGCAATTTTCCAAAAATTTTCCCCTCCCCAAAAATGGCGGCCATTTTGAATTTTCGAATTTTTGCCAAAAATGGCAAAACACAAATTTGCTTCTATCTCCTTAACCGTGCGAGATAGAGCGATTTCGTCGAAATTTTCGACCCACAGGGTACCTAAGGAGTGTACTCTTTGCAATTTTCCAAAAAATTTCCCCTCCCCAAAAATGGCGGCCATTTTGAATTTTTGCCAAAAATGGCAAAACACAAATTTGCTTCTATCTCCTTAACCGTGCGAGATAGAGCGATTTCGTCGAAATTTTCGACCCACAGGGTATTTAAGGAATGTAATCTTTACAATTTTCAAAAAATTTTCCCCTCCCCAAAAATGGCGGCCATTTTGAATTTTAGAATTTTTGCCAAAAATGGCAAAACACAAATTTGCTTCTATCTCCTTATAGTGAGTGGAATCGCCTCAATTTTTGCGGTCGATTATTCGTCCAATTTTCCGACCGATGATCGACCCTTAATCGACTTTTTTACTCCACTGTAAGAAAATATATTATGAAAGACTTTCCGGGATGAAGTATTTGTCAATCCGTAAGAATAACGGTGTTTCCGACATTTAGAACCTACCAAAAGCACTCACTTTCGGTAAATATGGCGGTAGACATAAAGAAACCCAAATTCGTGACAAATCTCATTATTTATCAAAGGAAAGTTAAGGAAATAGCTTAAAATATAAAAAACACGTGGATATTGAGACACATAAGGGAGGGTAAGATTTAATCGATTTCTAGAAGTTGTCAGTGACCGAACGCGATTGTACCATAACGCCGACGATTAATCGAACGTTGGTCTAATCGTCCCATCACTATCTCCTTAACTGTGTGAGATAGAGCGATTTCGTCAAAATTTTAGACCCACAGGGTATCTAAGGAGTGTACTCTTTGCAATTTTCCAAAAATTTTCCCCTCCCCAAAAATGGCGGCCATTTTGAATTTTAGAATTTTTGCCAAAAATGGCAAAACACAAATTTCCTTCTATCTCCTTAACCGTGCGAGATAGAGCGATTTCGTCGAAATTTTCGACCCACAGGTGTTTGAGCATTGCATTCTTGGCAATTTAAAAAAAATTTCCCCTCCCCTAAAATGGCGGCCATTTTGAATTTTTCGAATTTTTGCCAAAAATGGCAAAACACTAATTTGCTTCTATCTCCTTAACCATGCGAGATAGAGTGATTTCGGCAAAATTTTCGACCCACGGGGTATTTAAGGAATGTAATCTTTACAATTTTCAAAAAATTTTCCCCTCCCCAAAAATGGCGGCCATTTTGAATTTTCGAATTTTTGCCAAAAATGGCAAAACACAAATTTGCTTCTATCTCCTTAACCGTGCGAGATAGAGCGATTTCGTCGAAATTTTCGACCCACAGGGTATTTAAGGAATGTAATCTTTACAATTTCAAAAAATTTTCCCCTCCCCAAAAATGGCGGCCATTTTGAATTTTAGAATTTTTGCCAAAAATGGCAAAACGCAAATTTCCTTCTATCTCCTTAACTGTGTGAGATAGAGTGATTTCGTCGAAATTTTCAACCCACAGGGTATCTAAGGAGTGTACTCTTTGCAATTTTACAAAAATTTTCCCCTCCCCAAAAATGGCGGCCATTTTGAATTTTTGCCAAAAATGGCAAAACACAAATTTGCTTCTATCTCCTTAACCGTGCGAGATAGAGCGATTTCGTCGAAATTTTCGACTCACAGGGTATCTAAGGAGTGTACTCTTTGCAATTTTCCAAAAATTTTCCCCTCCCCAAAAATGGCGGCCATTTTGAATTTTAGAATTTTTGCCAAAAATGGCAAAACACAAATTTGCTTCTATCTCCTTAACCGTGCGAGATAGAGCGATTTCGTCAAAATTTTCGACCCACAGGTGTTTGAGCATTGTATTCTTGGCAATTTAAAAAAAATTTCCCCTCCCCTAAAATGGCGGCCATTTTGAATTTTCAAATTTTTGCCAAAAATGGCAAAACACAAATTTGCTTCTATCTCCTTAACCATGCGAGATAGAGCGATTTCGTCGAAATTTTCAACCCACAGGGTATCTAAGGAATGTAATCTTTGCAATTTTAAAAAAATTTTCCCCTCCCCAAAAATGGCGGCCATTTTGAATTTTCGCATTTTTGCCAACAATGGCAAAACACAAATTTGCTTCTATCTCCTTAACCGTGCGAGATAGAGCGATTTCGTCGAAATTTTCGACCCACAGGGTATTTAAGGAATGTAATCTTTACAATTTTCAAAAAAATTTCCCCTCCCCAAAAATGGCGGCCATTTTGAATTTTAGAATTTTTGCCAAAAATGGCAAAACACAAATTTGCTTCTATCTCCTTATAGTGAGTGGAATCGCCTCAATTTTTGCGGTCGATTATTCGTCCAATTTTCCGACCGATGATCGACCCTTAATCGACTTTTTTACTCCACTGTAAGAAAATATATTATGAAAGACTTTCCGGGATGAAGTATTTGTCAATCCGTAAGAATAACGGTGTTTCCGACATTTAGAACCTACCAAAAGCACTCACTTTCGGTAAATATGGCGGTAGACATAAAGAAACCCAAATTCGTGACAAATCTCATTATTTATCAAAGGAAAGTTAAGGAAATAGCTTAAAATATAAAAAACACGTGGATATTGAGACACATAAGGAAGGGTAAGATTTAATCGATTTCTAGAAGTTGTCAGTGACCGAACGCGATTGTACCATAACGCCGACGATTAATCGAACGTTGGTCTAATCGTCCCATCACTATCTCCTTAACTGTGTGAGATAGAGCGATTTCGTCAAAATTTTAGACCCACAGGGTATCTAAGGAGTGTACTCTTTGCAATTTTCCAAAAATTTTCCCCTCCCCAAAAATGGCGGCCATTTTGAATTTTAGAATTTTTGCCAAAGATGGCAAAACACAAATTTCCTTCTATCTCCTTAACCGTGCGAGATAGAGCGATTTCGTCGAAATTTTCGACCCACAGGTGTTTGAGCATTGCATTCTTGGCAATTTAAAAAAAATTTCCCCTCCCCTAAAATGGCGGCCATTTTGAATTTTTCGAATTTTTGCCAAAAATGGCAAAACACTAATTTGCTTCTATCTCCTTAACCGTGCGAGATAGAGTGATTTCGGCAAAATTTTCGACCCACAGGGTATTTAAGGAATGTAATCTTTACAATTTTCAAAAAATTTTCCCCTCCCCAAAAATGGCGGCCATTTTGAATTTTCGAATTTTTGCCAAAAATGGCAAAACACAAATTTGCTTCTATCTCCTTAACCGTGCGAGATAGAGCGATTTCGTCGAAATTTTCGACCCACAGGGTATTTAAGGAATGTAATCTTTACAATTTCAAAAAATTTTCCCCTCCCCAAAAATGGCGGCCATTTTGAATTTTAGAATTTTTGCCAAAAATGGCAAAACACAAATTTCCTTCTATCTCCTTAACTGTGTGAGATAGAGCGATTTCGTCGAAATTTTCAACCCACAGGGTATCTAAGGAGTGTACTCTTTGCAATTTTACAAAAATTTTCCCCTCCCCAAAAATGGCGGCCATTTTGAATTTTTGCCAAAAATGGCAAAACACAAATTTGCTTCTATCTCCTTAACCGTGCGAGATAGAGCGATTTCGTCGAAATTTTCGACTCACAGGGTATCTAAGGAGTGTACTCTTTGCAATTTTCCAAAAATTTTCCCCTCCCCAAAAATGGCGGCCATTTTGAATTTTCGAATTTTTGCCAAAAATGGCAAAACACAAATTTGCTTCTATCTCCTTAACCGTGCGAGATAGAGCGATTTCGTCAAAATTTTCGACCCACAGGTGTTTGAGCATTGTATTCTTGGCAATTTAAAAAAAATTTCCCCTCCCCTAAAATGGCGGCCATTTTGAATTTTCAAATTTTTGCCAAAAATGGCAAAGCACAAATTTGCTTCTATCTCCTTAACCATGCGAGATAGAGCGATTTCGTCGAAATTTTCAACCCACAGGGTATCTAAGGAATGTAATCTTTGCAATTTTAAAAAAATTTTCCCCTCCCCAAAAATGGCGGCCATTTTGAATTTTCGCATTTTTGCCAACAATGGCAAAACACAAATTTGCTTCTATCTCCTTAACCGTGCGAGATAGAGCGATTTCGTCGAAATTTTCGACCCACAGGGTATTTAAGGAATGTAATCTTTACAATTTTCAAAAAATTTTCCCCTCCCCAAAAATGGCGGCCATTTTGAATTTTAGAATTTTTGCCAAAAATGGCAAAACACAAATTTGCTTCTATCTCCTTATAGTGAGTGGAATCGCCTCAATTTTTGCGGTCGATTATTCGTCCAATTTTCCGACCGATGATCGACCCTTAATCGACTTTTTTACTCCACTGTAAGAAAATATATTATGAAAGACTTTCCGGGATGAAGTATTTGTCAATCCGTAAGAATAACGGTGTTTCCGACATTTAGAACCTACCAAAAGCACTCACTTTCGGTAAATATGGCGGTAGACATAAAGAAACCCAAATTCGTGACAAATCTCATTATTTATCAAAGGAAAGTTAAGGAAATAGCTTAAAATATAAAAAACACGTGGATATTGAGACACATAAGGAAGGGTAAGATTTAATCGATTTCTAGAAGTTGTCAGTGACCGAACGCGATTGTACCATAACGCCGACGATTAATCGAACGTTGGTCTAATCGTCCCATCACTATCTCCTTAACTGTGTGAGATAGAGCGATTTCGTCAAAATTTTAGACCCACAGGGTATCTAAGGAGTGTACTCTTTGCAATTTTCCAAAAATTTTCCCCTCCCCAAAAATGGCGGCCATTTTGAATTTTAGAATTTTTGCCAAAAATGGCAAAACACAAATTTCCTTCTATCTCCTTAACCGTGCGAGATAGAGCGATTTCGTCGAAATTTTCGACCCACAGGTGTTTGAGCATTGCATTCTTGGCAATTTAAAAAAAATTTCCCCTCCCCTAAAATGGCGGCCATTTTGAATTTTTCGAATTTTTGCCAAAAATGGCAAAACACTAATTTGCTTCTATCTCCTTAACCGTGCGAGATAGAGTGATTTCGGCAAAATTTTCGACCCACGGGGTATTTAAGGAATGTAATCTTTACAATTTTCAAAAAATTTTCCCCTCCCCAAAAATGGCGGCCATTTTGAATTTTCGAATTTTTGCCAAAAATGGCAAAACACAAATTTGCTTCTATCTCCTTAACCGTGCGAGATAGAGCGATTTCGTCGAAATTTTCGACCCACAGGGTATTTAAGGAATGTAATCTTTACAATTTCAAAAAAATTTTTCCCTCCCCAAAAATGGCGGCCATTTTGAATTTTAGAATTTTTGCCAAAAATGGCAAAACACAAATTTCCTTCTATCTCCTTAACTGTGTGAGATAGAGCGATTTCGTCGAAATTTTCAACCCACAGGGTATCTAAGGAGTGTACTCTTTGCAATTTTACAAAAATTTTCCCCTCCCCAAAAATGGCGGCCATTTTGAATTTTTGCCAAAAATGGCAAAACACAAATTTGCTTCTATCTCCTTAACCGTGCGAGATAGAGCGATTTCGTTGAAATTTTCGACTCACAGGGTATCTAAGGAGTGTACTCTTTGCAATTTTCCAAAAATTTTCCCCTCCCCAAAAATGGCGGCCATTTTGAATTTTAGAATTTTTGCCAAAAATGGCAAAACACAAATTTGCTTCTATCTCCTTAACCGTGCGAGATAGAGCGATTTCGTCAAAATTTTCGACCCACAGGTGTTTGAGCATTGTATTCTTGGCAATTTAAAAAAAATTTCCCCTCCCCTAAAATGGCGGCCATTTTGAATTTTCAAATTTTTGCCAAAAATGGCAAAACACAAATTTGCTTCTATCTCCTTAACCATGCGAGATAGAGCGATTTCGTCGAAATTTTCAACCCACAGGGTATCTAAGGAATGTAATCTTTGCAATTTTAAAAAAATTTTCCCCTCCCCAAAAATGGCGGCCATTTTGAATTTTCGCATTTTTGCCAACAATGGCAAAACACAAATTTGCTTCTATCTCCTTAACCGTGCGAGATAGAGCGATTTCGTCGAAATTTTCGACCCACAGGGTATTTAAGGAATGTAATCTTTACAATTTTCAAAAAAATTTCCCCTCCCCAAAAATGGCGGCCATTTTGAATTTTAGAATTTTTGCCAAAAATGGCAAAACACAAATTTGCTTCTATCTCCTTATAGTGAGTGGAATCGCCTCAATTTTTGCGGTCGATTATTCGTCCAATTTTCCGACCGATGATCGACCCTTAATCGACTTTTTTACTCCACTGTAAGAAAATATATTATGAAAGACTTTCCGGGATGAAGTATTTGTCAATCCGTAAGAATAACGGTGTTTCCGACATTTAGAACCTACCAAAAGCACTCACTTTCGGTAAATATGGCGGTAGACATAAAGAAACCCAAATTCGTGACAAATCTCATTATTTATCAAAGGAAAGTTAAGGAAATAGCTTAAAATATAAAAAACACGTGGATATTGAGACACATAAGGAAGGGTAAGATTTAATCGATTTCTAGAAGTTGTCAGTGACCGAACGCGATTGTACCATAACGCCGACGATTAATCGAACGTTGGTCTAATCGTCCCATCACTATCTCCTTAACTGTGTGAGATAGAGCGATTTCGTCAAAATTTTAGACCCACAGGGTATCTAAGGAGTGTACTCTTTGCAATTTTCCAAAAATTTTCCCCTCCCCAAAAATGGCGGCCATTTTGAATTTTCGAATTTTTGCCAAAAATGGCAAAACACAAATTTGCTTCTATCTCCTTAACCGTGCGAGATAGAGCGATTTCGTCGAAATTTTCGACCCACAGGTGTTTGAGCATTGCATTCTTGGCAATTTAAAAAAAATTTCCCCTCCCCTAAAATGGCGGCCATTTTGAATTTTTCGAATTTTTGCCAAAAATGGCAAAACACTAATTTGCTTCTATCTCCTTAACCGTGCGAGATAGAGTGATTTCGGCAAAATTTTCGACCCACGGGGTATTTAAGGAATGTAATCTTTACAATTTTCAAAAAATTTTCCCCTCCCCAAAAATGGCGGCCATTTTGAATTTTCGAATTTTTGCCAAAAATGGCAAAACACAAATTTGCTTCTATCTCCTTAACCGTGCGAGATAGAGCGATTTCGTCGAAATTTTCGACCCACAGGGTATTTAAGGAATGTAATCTTTACAATTTCAAAAAAATTTTTCCCTCCCCAAAAATGGCGGCCATTTTGAATTTTAGAATTTTTGCCAAAAATGGCAAAACACAAATTTCCTTCTATCTCCTTAACTGTGTGAGATAGAGCGATTTCGTCGAAATTTTCAACCCACAGGGTATCTAAGGAGTGTACTCTTTGCAATTTTACAAAAATTTTCCCCTCCCCAAAAATGGCGGCCATTTTGAATTTTTGCCAAAAATGGCAAAACACAAATTTGCTTCTATCTCCTTAACCGTGCGAGATAGAGCGATTTCGTTGAAATTTTCGACTCACAGGGTATCTAAGGAGTGTACTCTTTGCAATTTTCCAAAAATTTTCCCCTCCCCAAAAATGGCGGCCATTTTGAATTTTAGAATTTTTGCCAAAAATGGCAAAACACAAATTTGCTTCTATCTCCTTAACCGTGCGAGATAGAGCGATTTCGTCAAAATTTTCGACCCACAGGTGTTTGAGCATTGTATTCTTGGCAATTTAAAAAAAATTTCCCCTCCCCTAAAATGGCGGCCATTTTGAATTTTCAAATTTTTGCCAAAAATGGCAAAACACAAATTTGCTTCTATCTCCTTAACCATGCGAGATAGAGCGATTTCGTCGAAATTTTCAACCCACAGGGTATCTAAGGAATGTAATCTTTGCAATTTTAAAAAAATTTTCCCCTCCCCAAAAATGGCGGCCATTTTGAATTTTCGCATTTTTGCCAACAATGGCAAAACACAAATTTGCTTCTATCTCCTTAACCGTGCGAGATAGAGCGATTTCGTCGAAATTTTCGACCCACAGGGTATTTAAGGAATGTAATCTTTACAATTTTCAAAAAAATTTCCCCTCCCCAAAAATGGCGGCCATTTTGAATTTTAGAATTTTTGCCAAAAATGGCAAAACACAAATTTGCTTCTATCTCCTTATAGTGAGTGGAATCGCCTCAATTTTTGCGGTCGATTATTCGTCCAATTTTCCGACCGATGATCGACCCTTAATCGACTTTTTTACTCCACTGTAAGAAAATATATTATGAAAGACTTTCCGGGATGAAGTATTTGTCAATCCGTAAGAATAACGGTGTTTCCGACATTTAGAACCTACCAAAAGCACTCACTTTCGGTAAATATGGCGGTAGACATAAAGAAACCCAAATTCGTGACAAATCTCATTATTTATCAAAGGAAAGTTAAGGAAATAGCTTAAAATATAAAAAACACGTGGATATTGAGACACATAAGGAAGGGTAAGATTTAATCGATTTCTAGAAGTTGTCAGTGACCGAACGCGATTGTACCATAACGCCGACGATTAATCGAACGTTGGTCTAATCGTCCCATCACTATCTCCTTAACTGTGTGAGATAGAGCGATTTCGTCAAAATTTTAGACCCACAGGGTATCTAAGGAGTGTACTCTTTGCAATTTTCCAAAAATTTTCCCCTCCCCAAAAATGGCGGCCATTTTGAATTTTAGAATTTTTGCCAAAAATGGCAAAACACAAATTTCCTTCTATCTCCTTAACCGTGCGAGATAGAGCGATTTCGTCGAAATTTTCGACCCACAGGTGTTTGAGCATTGCATTCTTGGCAATTTAAAAAAAATTTCCCCTCCCCTAAAATGGCGGCCATTTTGAATTTTTCGAATTTTTGCCAAAAATGGCAAAACACTAATTTGCTTCTATCTCCTTAACCGTGCGAGATAGAGTGATTTCGGCAAAATTTTCGACCCACGGGGTATTTAAGGAATGTAATCTTTACAATTTTCAAAAAATTTTCCCCTCCCCAAAAATGGCGGCCATTTTGAATTTTCGAATTTTTGCCAAAAATGGCAAAACACAAATTTGCTTCTATCTCCTTAACCGTGCGAGATAGAGCGATTTCGTCGAAATTTTCGACCCACAGGGTATTTAAGGAATGTAATCTTTACAATTTCAAAAAAATTTTTCCCTCCCCAAAAATGGCGGCCATTTTGAATTTTAGAATTTTTGCCAAAAATGGCAAAACACAAATTTCCTTCTATCTCCTTAACTGTGTGAGATAGAGCGATTTCGTCGAAATTTTCAACCCACAGGGTATCTAAGGAGTGTACTCTTTGCAATTTTACAAAAATTTTCCCCTCCCCAAAAATGGCGGCCATTTTGAATTTTTGCCAAAAATGGCAAAACACAAATTTGCTTCTATCTCCTTAACCGTGCGAGATAGAGCGATTTCGTTGAAATTTTCGACTCACAGGGTATCTAAGGAGTGTACTCTTTGCAATTTTCCAAAAATTTTCCCCTCCCCAAAAATGGCGGCCATTTTGAATTTTAGAATTTTTGCCAAAAATGGCAAAACACAAATTTGCTTCTATCTCCTTAACCGTGCGAGATAGAGCGATTTCGTCAAAATTTTCGACCCACAGGTGTTTGAGCATTGTATTCTTGGCAATTTAAAAAAAATTTCCCCTCCCCTAAAATGGCGGCCATTTTGAATTTTCAAATTTTTGCCAAAAATGGCAAAACACAAATTTGCTTCTATCTCCTTAACCATGCGAGATAGAGCGATTTCGTCGAAATTTTCAACCCACAGGGTATCTAAGGAATGTAATCTTTGCAATTTTAAAAAAATTTTCCCCTCCCCAAAAATGGCGGCCATTTTGAATTTTCGCATTTTTGCCAACAATGGCAAAACACAAATTTGCTTCTATCTCCTTAACCGTGCGAGATAGAGCGATTTCGTCGAAATTTTCGACCCACAGGGTATTTAAGGAATGTAATCTTTACAATTTTCAAAAAAATTTCCCCTCCCCAAAAATGGCGGCCATTTTGAATTTTAGAATTTTTGCCAAAAATGGCAAAACACAAATTTGCTTCTATCTCCTTATAGTGAGTGGAATCGCCTCAATTTTTGCGGTCGATTATTCGTCCAATTTTCCGACCGATGATCGACCCTTAATCGACTTTTTTACTCCACTGTAAGAAAATATATTATGAAAGACTTTCCGGGATGAAGTATTTGTCAATCCGTAAGAATAACGGTGTTTCCGACATTTAGAACCTACCAAAAGCACTCACTTTCGGTAAATATGGCGGTAGACATAAAGAAACCCAAATTCGTGACAAATCTCATTATTTATCAAAGGAAAGTTAAGGAAATAGCTTAAAATATAAAAAACACGTGGATATTGAGACACATAAGGAAGGGTAAGATTTAATCGATTTCTAGAAGTTGTCAGTGACCGAACGCGATTGTACCATAACGCCGACGATTAATCGAACGTTGGTCTAATCGTCCCATCACTATCTCCTTAACTGTGTGAGATAGAGCGATTTCGTCAAAATTTTAGACCCACAGGGTATCTAAGGAGTGTACTCTTTGCAATTTTCCAAAAATTTTCCCCTCCCCAAAAATGGCGGCCATTTTGAATTTTAGAATTCTACACAAATTTCCTTCTATCTCCTTAACCGTGCGAGATAGAGCGATTTCGTCGAAATTTTCGACCCACAGGTGTTTGAGCATTGCATTCTTGGCAATTTAAGAAAAATTTCCCCTCCCCTAAAATGGCGGCCATTTTGAATTTTTCGAATTTTTGCCAAAAATGGCAAAACACTAATTTGCTTCTATCTCCTTAACCGTGCGAGATAGAGTGATTTCGGCAAAATTTTCGACCCACGGGGTATTTAAGGAATGTAATCTTTACAATTTTCAAAAAATTTTCCCCTCCCCAAAAATGGCGGCCATTTTGAATTTTCGAATTTTTGCCAAAAATGGCAAAACACAAATTTGCTTCTATCTCCTTAACCGTGCGAGATAGAGCGATTTCGTTGAAATTTTCGACTCACAGGGTATCTAAGGAGTGTACTCTTTGCAATTTTCCAAAAATTTTCCCCTCCCCAAAAATGGCGGCCATTTTGAATTTTAGAATTTTTGCCAAAAATGGCAAAACACAAATTTCCTTCTATCTCCTTAACTGTGTGAGATAGAGCGATTTCGTCGAAATTTTCAACCCACAGGGTATCTAAGGAGTGTACTCTTTGCAATTTTACAAAAATTTTCCCCTCCCCAAAAATGGCGGCCATTTTGAATTTTAGAATTTTTGCCAAAAATGGCAAAACACAAATTTGCTTCTATCTCCTTAACCGTGCGAGATAGAGCGATTTCGTCAAAATTTTCGACCCACAGGTGTTTGAGCATTGTATTCTTGGCAATTTAAAAAAAATTTCCCCTCCCCTAAAATGGCGGCCATTTTGAATTTTCAAATTTTTGCCAAAAATGGCAAAACACAAATTTGCTTCTATCTCCTTAACCATGCGAGATAGAGCGATTTCGTCGAAATTTTCAACCCACAGGGTATCTAAGGAATGTAATCTTTGCAATTTTAAAAAAATTTTCCCCTCCCCAAAAATGGCGGCCATTTTGAATTTTCGCATTTTTGCCAACAATGGCAAAACACAAATTTGCTTCTATCTCCTTAACCGTGCGAGATAGAGCGATTTCGTCGAAATTTTCGACCCACAGGGTATTTAAGGAATGTAATCTTTACAATTTTCAAAAAAATTTCCCCTCCCCAAAAATGGCGGCCATTTTGAATTTTAGAATTTTTGCCAAAAATGGCAAAACACAAATTTGCTTCTATCTCCTTATAGTGAGTGGAATCGCCTCAATTTTTGCGGTCGATTATTCGTCCAATTTTCCGACCGATGATCGACCCTTAATCGACTTTTTTACTCCACTGTAAGAAAATATATTATGAAAGACTTTCCGGGATGAAGTATTTGTCAATCCGTAAGAATAACGGTGTTTCCGACATTTAGAACCTACCAAAAGCACTCACTTTCGGTAAATATGGCGGTAGACATAAAGAAACCCAAATTCGTGACAAATCTCATTATTTATCAAAGGAAAGTTAAGGAAATAGCTTAAAATATAAAAAACACGTGGATATTGAGACACATAAGGAAGGGTAAGATTTAATCGATTTCTAGAAGTTGTCAGTGACCGAACGCGATTGTACCATAACGCCGACGATTAATCGAACGTTGGTCTAATCGTCCCATCACTATCTCCTTAACTGTGTGAGATAGAGCGATTTCGTCAAAATTTTAGACCCACAGGGTATCTAAGGAGTGTACTCTTTGCAATTTTCCAAAAATTTTCCCCTCCCCAAAAATGGCGGCCATTTTGAATTTTAGAATTCTACACAAATTTCCTTCTATCTCCTTAACCGTGCGAGATAGAGCGATTTCGTCGAAATTTTCGACCCACAGGTGTTTGAGCATTGCATTCTTGGCAATTTAAGAAAAATTTCCCCTCCCCTAAAATGGCGGCCATTTTGAATTTTTCGAATTTTTGCCAAAAATGGCAAAACACTAATTTGCTTCTATCTCCTTAACCGTGCGAGATAGAGTGATTTCGGCAAAATTTTCGACCCATGGGGTATTTAAGGAATGTAATCTTTACAATTTTCAAAAAATTTTCCCCTCCCCAAAAATGGCGGCCATTTTGAATTTTCGAATTTTTGCCAAAAATGGCAAAACACAAATTTGCTTCTATCTCCTTAACCGTGCGAGATAGAGCGATTTCGTTGAAATTTTCGACTCACAGGGTATCTAAGGAGTGTACTCTTTGCAATTTTCCAAAAATTTTCCCCTCCCCAAAAATGGCGGCCATTTTGAATTTTAGAATTTTTGCCAAAAATGGCAAAACACAAATTTGCTTCTATCTCCTTAACCGTGCGAGATAGAGCGATTTCGTCAAAATTTTCGACCCACAGGTGTTTGAGCATTGTATTCTTGGCAATTTAAAAAAAATTTCCCCTCCCCTAAAATGGCGGCCATTTTGAATTTTCAAATTTTTGCCAAAAATGGCAAAACACAAATTTGCTTCTATCTCCTTAACCATGCGAGATAGAGCGATTTCGTCGAAATTTTCAACCCACAGGGTATCTAAGGAATGTAATCTTTGCAATTTTAAAAAAATTTTCCCCTCCCCAAAAATGGCGGCCATTTTGAATTTTCGCATTTTTGCCAACAATGGCAAAACACAAATTTGCTTCTATCTCCTTAACCGTGCGAGATAGAGCGATTTCGTCGAAATTTTCGACCCACAGGGTATTTAAGGAATGTAATCTTTACAATTTTCAAAAAAATTTCCCCTCCCCAAAAATGGCGGCCATTTTGAATTTTAGAATTTTTGCCAAAAATGGCAAAACACAAATTTGCTTCTATCTCCTTATAGTGAGTGGAATCGCCTCAATTTTTGCGGTCGATTATTCGTCCAATTTTCCGACCGATGATCGACCCTTAATCGACTTTTTTACTCCACTGTAAGAAAATATATTATGAAAGACTTTCCGGGATGAAGTATTTGTCAATCCGTAAGAATAACGGTGTTTCCGACATTTAGAACCTACCAAAAGCACTCACTTTCGGTAAATATGGCGGTAGACATAAAGAAACCCAAATTCGTGACAAATCTCATTATTTATCAAAGGAAAGTTAAGGAAATAGCTTAAAATATAAAAAACACGTGGATATTGAGACACATAAGGAAGGGTAAGATTTAATCGATTTCTAGAAGTTGTCAGTGACCGAACGCGATTGTACCATAACGCCGACGATTAATCGAACGTTGGTCTAATCGTCCCATCACTATCTCCTTAACTGTGTGAGATAGAGCGATTTCGTCAAAATTTTAGACCCACAGGGTATCTAAGGAGTGTACTCTTTGCAATTTTCCAAAAATTTTCCCCTCCCCAAAAATGGCGGCCATTTTGAATTTTAGAATTCTACACAAATTTCCTTCTATCTCCTTAACCGTGCGAGATAGAGCGATTTCGTCGAAATTTTCGACCCACAGGTGTTTGAGCATTGCATTCTTGGCAATTTAAGAAAAATTTCCCCTCCCCTAAAATGGCGGCCATTTTGAATTTTTCGAATTTTTGCCAAAAATGGCAAAACACTAATTTGCTTCTATCTCCTTAACCGTGCGAGATAGAGTGATTTCGGCAAAATTTTCGACCCACGGGGTATTTAAGGAATGTAATCTTTACAATTTTCAAAAAATTTTCCCCTCCCCAAAAATGGCGGCCATTTTGAATTTTCGAATTTTTGCCAAAAATGGCAAAACACAAATTTGCTTCTATCTCCTTAACCGTGCGAGATAGAGCGATTTCGTCGAAATTTTCGACCCACAGGGTACTTAAGGAATGTAATCTTTACAATTTCAAAAAATTTTCCCCTCCCCAAAAATGGCGGCCATTTTGAATTTTAGAATTCTTGCCAAAAATGGCAAAACACAAATTTCCTTCTATCTCCTTAACTGTGTGAGATAGAGCGATTTCGTCGAAATTTTCAACCCACAGGGTATCTAAGGAGTGTACTCTTTGCAATTTTACAAAAATTTTCCCCTCCCCAAAAATGGCGGCCATTTTGAATTTTTGCCAAAAATGGCAAAACACAAATTTGCTTCTATCTCCTTAACCGTGCGAGATAGAGCGATTTCGTCGAAATTTTCGACTCACAGGGTATCTAAGGAGTGTACTCTTTGCAATTTTCCAAAAATTTTCCCCTCCCCAAAAATGGCGGCCATTTTGAATTTTCGAATTTTTGCCAAAAATGGCAAAACACAAATTTGCTTCTATCTCCTTAACCGTGCGAGATAGAGCGATTTCGTCAAAATTTTCGACCCACAGGTGTTTGAGCATTGTATTCTTGGCAATTTAAAAAAAATTTCCCCTCCCCTAAAATGGCGGCCATTTTGAATTTTCAAATTTTTGCCAAAAATGGCAAAACACAAATTTGCTTCTATCTCCTTAACCATGCGAGATAGAGCGATTTCGTCGAAATTTTCGACCCACAGGTGTTTGAGCATTGTATTCTTGGCAATTTAAAAAAAATTTCCCCTCCCCTAAAATGGCGGCCATTTTGAATTTTCAAATTTTTGCCAAAAATGGCAAAACACAAATTTGCTTCTATCTCCTTAACCATGCGAGATAGAGCGATTTCGTCGAAATTTTCAACCCACAGGGTATCTAAGGAATGTAATCTTTGCAATTTTAAAAAAATTTTCCCCTCCCCAAAAATGGCGGCCATTTTGAATTTTCGCATTTTTGCCAACAATGGCAAAACACAAATTTGCTTCTATCTCCTTAACCGTGCGAGATAGAGCGATTTCGGCGAAATTTTCGACCCAAGGGGTATCTAAGAAATGTACTCTTTGCAATTTTCCAAAAATTTTCCCCTCCCCACATATGGCGGCCATTTTGAATTTTAGAATTTTTGCCAAAAATGGAAAAACACAAACTGGCCTTAACCGCGCAAAATAGAGTTATTTCGTTGAAATTTTCGACCCATAGGGTATCTAAGAAATGTACTCTTGGCAATTTTCAAAAAATTTTCCTTTTCCCAAAAATGGCGGCCATTTTGAATTTTCGAATTTTTGCCAAAAATAGAAAAACAGGAATTTGCTTCTATCTTCTTAACAAAAGGTTGATAGGGTGGACATTACACATGATAATGTGTGTTCTTCTATGCTATCCTGTTTCTATTCATATGTCGCAGCTACAAGCAACAGGGCGTCCTATTTCTAGTTCACTTTTCATTAGATACAAAACACAGTAAAGCTTACCTTCTCCTTACAGTCTCATACCACTACTACTACAGCTTTATTAACTCCGTTACTATCTGGGCCGCTCGTTTTTGTTAGCCAAAACCTTTTTCTAGTTAGGATATTCAAAAATGCTTCACTGCAACATACTTAATAGTGGCCTGTGGCCTAAAGAGTATTTTTTGACCAAGTACTCTTCTTTGAATAAGCTTAAATGTGATAACGTCATTCAGTTTATTATAGTTATGGGAAAGTTGTCACTAACTTACTGTAACCTGGTGGTTTAAAGTGTAGAAGCTTAATTAACTACATGTAGTATGCAATGGTTGTACCATCTTTTACAACTATCATGATCTAATCTTTACAGTGTATTTATGTTAAATTACACACAAATTAATAAGTAAGTAAAAGCAATCAGTAAATGCATTGTATATGGCATGTTAGAAAATTATCTTGCAAATTCTTGTCTAATCAAAACCCATGTTACCCTCAGTTTATAAAGCTCATTGAGATTTCTTTTGTTTCTGATTTAGCTGAACATGGTAACGGGAGAAAATAACCGGTTTAGAGAGCAGAGCCGCAGTGTGGAGCAGCAGTACAATGCTCTGTATCAGCAGTATGAGGTACTCAGCCAGAGGTACAGCCTGCAACAGACAGACACCAAGGTACCACTGCATTGCTCAGTTAATTAATTATATCCCCAGACGAAAGTCGGGGATATATTGGATTCAGGTCCGTCGCGCCGCCGCCGCCGCCGCCGTAGAAATTTCCTTGTGGACGCGATAACTCAAAAACAAATTAATATTTTTTTTTCAAACTTGGTACACATGTTAAGGGTGCCCAAAGGAAGATCCCTATTTTAAGGTGACCTTAAACTCCCAGTAAAAAAGAACTTATGGCCACCTTAAGGTCAGAAATTGCACTTTTGGCCACTTAGAGCCCTGTAGGTCACAAACTATGATGCTCAGCTGGCTGAAATTTTACCTGACAACACATTAATATGTTCTTAGTACATGTGCCAAAAATCATGACTTTAAGTTGAGGAGAAAATTGTGTTTGAGGCCCATAAATACCCCCACTTAGGGATTTTTTGCTATACTTTTCACATATTTTGCCCTATAATTTGGAAGTGATAATTCTGATGAGTCTCAAACTGTGCTAGGTATAACTTTGATATGTAATCCTTGTCTGTAGAAAATTTTAGGGCTGTAGGTTTACCCAAAGGGGTCGACTTAAGGTCTCAAAAGTGCCCACAGAGACCCAATTTATGCACTTTTTGCCACTTTCAAGCACTGTAGCTTTCAAACTATGTCTCTCATCTAAGTTAAATATCATCTGGGAATATATCTATGTGTTTTCTTATATGTGCCCCAACATTTAGGCCTTTAATAGACAGTTAACCTGTGTATCAGGACCATAAACACCCACCCGAGTGACCCTTATAAGACATTTTTCACATCTTTTTCCCTGTAACTTGGAAATGGTAAGTCTGAGAAGTTTCAAACTGTATTAGATATATATTCTGTGTGTAATCTTAGTATGTAACAGATTTTAAGTCTGAAGCTTTAATTTTGAAGGTCAAATTGAGGTCTCTAAAAGGCTCCCAAAGACCCAATATTTGGACTTTTTGCTACTTTTAAGCCCTGTGACTGTCAAACTATGTGACTGATAGAGCTCAAATCTTATCTGAGAAGATATTAGTATGTTATTTTTATATGTGCCAAAAATTAAGGCTTTAAGAAGACATTTAACCTGTGTATGAGGACCATAAATCCCCACCCGAGTGACCATTTTTAGACATTTTTCACATATTTTTCCCTGTAACTTGGAAATGGTAAGTCTAAGAAGTTTCAAACTGTATTAGATGCATATTCTATGTGTAATCTTAGTATGTGACAAATTTTAAGTCTGAAGCTTTAATTTGAAGGCCACATTTAGGTCTCTAGAAGGCCCCATAAAGACCCAGTATTTGGACTTTTTGCCAATTTTAAGGCCTGTGACTGTTAAACTATGTGACTGATAGAGCTGAAATCTCATCTGGGAATACATTATTATGTTCTTTTTACATGTGCCAAAAATCAAGGCTTCAAGTAGACATTTAACCTGTGTATGAGGACCTTAAACACCCACCTGAGTGACCCTTTTAAGACATTTTTCACATATTTTGCTCTGTAACTTGGAAATGGTAAGTCTGAGAAGTTTCAAACTTTATTAGATACATATTCTATGTGTAATCTTAGTATGTAACAAATTTTAAGTCTGAAGCTTTAATTTGAAAGCCACATCGAGATCTCTAAAAGGCCCACAATGACCCAATATTTGGACTTTTTACCACCTTTAAGCCCTGTAACTGTTAAACTATGTGATTGATGGAGCTGAAATCCCATCTGGGAATGCATTATTATGTCCTTTTTACATATGCCGAAAATCAAGGTTTTTAGTAGACATTTAACCTGTGTATGAGGGCCATAGACACTCGCCCAAGTGCCTTTTTGGACATTTTTTCCGTATTTTGCCCTGTTATTTGGAAATGCTTAGTGTGACAAGTCTTAAACTGTATTATATATAATTTTTGTTTGTTATGTATGTCCCCCAAAAAGTTTCAGATCTGTAGTTTAATTGCTAAGGTCTCTTTAACAATTGTAAAATGCCCACAGAAACCCAATTTATGGATATTATGCCACTTTAAAGCCCAGTAACTGTCAAACTATGTGGGTTATAGAGCTGAAATCTTTGAATTTTTAAAAGGAAATGCCTGTCTATTTAAATTTTGAATATTAATAATGTTATGGCTATCTTAGTCTTTTAAGAACTTATTTTTGTGTGTTATACCTCTGCTTGCTGAGTTTTTCACTTTTTAAAATGAAACTGGTTAAACATATTCAAGTAGACAAAATGGACACTTTAAGTGAGCTTTAAGTCCCAATATTAATGAAATTATATCCTTATGTAGTAAAACTAGGGGATTTTTAACCCTCAACTAGCCCAGTTTTATTCAACTTGCCTCAGTTAATTTTGGCACAGCTCCTACAGTTATGAACTCATTTCAGTTGATAATCACATACTTAAAATTCTCAATTCTTTTTGTATTTGAGTACCCCTTTTATATAGATTGTTTGTTTACCATTTATGCTCAACCCACATCCCCCACCCGGATTCCCCCCACCCACCTCTGGGACCTCCAGCTATATTGAGTGACACTAAATAAACAAAGGTATTTAATGATATCAGATGAGAAACAAAGAACTCAATGGGGTTCCAGATCTTGTGTAATAGTGAGAGAGGTGTGGAGAAGGGGAGAGGGGTGGGGGTGGGAGGTGGTGGGCTTCATTACATATAACACAAAGGGGAGTCAGAACTGAGATTGTGTCACATATTTAGGTTGCATATATATGGACCACATATATAGGTATAGAGGAAATGAATAACTGAAAACAATTTGCAAATTCTAAAAATAATATAATAAAATAATAATATAAATAATTTTTTTTAAATAATATTTTATTTGTGAACAAATATAGAAACAGATATGCGCTTTTGGGATTATGAATTTTAGAATGGACATTGAATCATCAATCATTTAAATACTTTGAAGGAAGATTGAAAAATATGATGAGTTGAGTTAAAAATAATATTTTATTTGTCAACAAATATAGAAACAGATGTGCTCTTTTGGGATTATTATTTTAGAATGGACATTCAATCATCAATCATTTAAATACTTTGAAAATAGGTTTAGAGTTATCATTGCAGGAAGATTGAAAATATAATTTGAGTTATGTATTCGGCGTCTGGGGATACACCATCTTCCTTGGGGAGATATAAACAGAGTAGATTGATGTGCTGAAGTTCATATAATAATGGGTAATTATGTTTTAAAAAATTCCCGATCAAAACCTGTGGCGTGAGTGATGACCTGTCTGGGGATATGTTGGCGCCGAGTTGGCCCAATCTAGTTACATATAGGTGTTGCATAGCACTGAATTCCATTGATCTATAGGGGTAATACTTCTTGTGTCATCATTTCATAAAGAAAAATCAGGTCAGGGTATCCTCTTATTTATCACTGAGCACTCAAAAACCACGAAAATATATAAAAAATGTTTTCTTTGAAGGGTAACTCCATTACTGCACAGGTACAGGGATAGTTAAATGAAGTGTGAGGAATAGGCTTTGAGGAACTAGGCATATGTAACCAATTTCTAAGTTTCCAAAATGGCAAATATATAAGCTCATGAACAATTTATACTTATTCAAGCAGTTTCCGCATTAATACCCTTTAGTTGCACAGTGTCCAAGCTTAATGACCCTTGCATCTGTTCACTGTGATTTTTGGAATGACAATTTTATTTTATGCACTTTAGTGCAAAGATTAAGCTCATAGAAGAAGAATCAGATTTTTGTGAAGTGAACATATGTCAATGTTTTCTATTATGGTATTACAGCAGGAGCAAGCCACTATGCCTCCAGCTAGTGCTGCAGAAATACCTATGGTTCATAGCAAAAAACAGGTGCTACTGACCACTCCAAGTGCATCGGATGATGCCATGTCCTCCTCTATTATGAGTGAATCTGATGCCGGAGATACAACAGAGGATGTTTTGCTGCTCAATAAAAGGTGTGTAATTGTACATAATACTTTACAAAAGGTGTGTACTTATGCAAAAAAAAATTCATAAAAAGGTGTATAGTTTACATATAAATAAGTGAAAGGTGTGGCATTGTGATTTATAGTCAGTAAATGGAATAATAATCCATAAAAACTAAGGCTGTGACGGGTGGTCAAAATCTACCCCAAGAGCTGAGATATCCAAATTTGTCTCTTGATTCGGTGTTCATGTGGTTTAGTATGCAGATTTTTAAGCACGAGCCTCGCTAGAGCTTGCGCTTCTACAGATCACTTTTTTTTTTTGTCTCCGGACTTTGATGAAATTTACCTGTGCATTCTGAATTTCCCTCTCTTGCTCTCCAATAGCTAAAAGGACACATGTCCGTTTGGATTTTGCCCATACATATGTCCTTTTGTCTCCAGACTTTGATGACAATGACAACACTCCAATACCTAAAAGGACACAAATCCTTTCGGCTTTTGCCCATACATATGTCCTTTTGTCTCCGGACTTTGATGACATTGACAACGCCTGGCTGTGCATTCTGAATTTCCCTCTCTTGCGCTCCAATACCTAAAAGGACACATGTCCTTTTACCTTTTCCCATACATATGTCCTTCTTGTGTCTTACTTTCAGAAATTGTGGCACAGAGTGATGACTATTTGTCTGCTCACTGAAGTTAAGCGGCAATGGGCTATGTTAGTACTTGGATTGGTGACCGTCTCAGTTTGGGACCAGCTGTGGGATGTATCTAAGTTAGAATTTCTTTCTGTCATGAGACTTTCGTAAATTCTAGTGCACTACTCGTGTATCTGATGGCTTTGCGCTTGCACTAGGGGACAAAAACACCTTTTGGCCTTCTTTTCTCTCCATAACACTGGTGGTTTCTGGAAATTATGTTTTTCCATTAAAATAGTTATGAAAGGTATTCAAAACTTATTATATTGTTATAAGATGGGAAATATTGTATGAAACTCCACAATGTAGAAAGTATTCTGACATTCTGCTGTGTTGTCATGTTTTGTTGTACCGAAAAACATCATAGTGGGCAATAATATACTGTATTGTAGTAGTTTACGACTATCGAGTGGAACAGAAAGCATTCGAGATCTTCCAAAATCGACCTCAGTCAAAATACTGACCACCTGGTTGTAGCCTTAATAAAAATCGTGTTTTTCCAGTGTTGTATTCTTGTATATATCATCACTAAATTTTGATTGGCCTTTAGGGATTATCATTCAACCTTATACAGTCAAACCCGTAGAAGTAACCACTCTCGAATAGTGGCCACTTGTCAGTTGTGACCACTTTTATTCACCCCAAGGACATTTAGGTACAAAACATACCCTATAGTGATTGCTCCTGTGTTGTGACCAAAGGCGACAAAAATCTTTCTCAGGGACACTCACAAAAAAAACCTTACAAGATATCCACAATGGGGACGGTACTTCCTAAAAGTTGGACAAAAGCTGCGATTCCATCGCCGCTCGGACTGGTAGCGGCAATGTTAATTGTAATTGAGAAGAAATGAGGAGGGGTACATGGCCAGCAGCAACAGTCCCAAGTAAAGCGGCGATGGGGGATGGGGGGGTGGGGGTGACTTCATATTTGCTCATTAATATTGATGAGGTACGTTCGTGAACAGGAAATGCACTAGTATTTGATCTTAAACCAGCCTTTCTATTATAAAATATTGATTTAACATTAATGTTGATATTAATTAACAGTAGCAAGCGGCGATCGATGGCTTTCCTGTCCAACTTGGAAATGGAGAGGGAGGTGTGGGGGTGGCGATGAGGAAGTGTAGTTGGCCAACAATTTATTGTCTAAGTCAAGCGACGATGACCCCCCCCCCCCCCCCCCCCCCTTCCTGTAGCCTCACGTTTCCTAATAACGATAATAAGTATGATATTGGCTGTACAACTTTATGATTTTTGAAGTATTTTATGTCTCAGCAACCTTCCTGTATATGACTTTATGTATACACATATTTACTGATTTCATATATTTACTGTAACATATATATGTGGGTGAATGGCGTGGGGTGGGGTGGGGTGGGGGGAGGGACCGTTTACTCTATACACTTTGATCAAATGTTCTTGAACTTAAATGGCAATGCATTTGATTGGTTGAATGTATGCATAACACAACCCCTCCCCTTGATCTAAATGAGAGATGTGAGGCATCTTCGGGGTGTTTTCTCAGCAATATTTCATAAATAGTAAGGTATCCCATCGTGGACTGTACACCCAATAACCAACAATATTGCTGAAATATAACATACTTAAAAATCGTGGGGTTTTACACCAAATATCAAACTTATTAAGATCATTAAGGAAACATGAGGCCCCAGGTGGGGGCTTAAAGATATGTTTTATAAATAAAAGACATCCTGGCCATCGCCACTTGTCTTGGACAAACCCTTGGTGGGTGGGTTTTTTCTGTAGCAATATACCCTCCATCGCCGCTGTCCCCCCCCCCATCCCATCACCGCTATCGCCGCTTTGTCCAAGTAGAATTCCAAGTTGGACAGAAGTCCGAGTTTTAGAATGTACCAATGGGGACTAACGTCTAACATTGGCATTAATTTTTAATGGATGGACCATATATGGTGAACAGTCAAAAAAAAAAACAATCAAGTTTAAAAGAGTATTAAAAGTGAAGGAGAGATTCAAGCAGAATTAGCAATGGTATTCTGAAGCATATTGTGAAGATAGATATTTAAAAGTAAATAGAAATATACAAGACAGAATAAATTGTATTTTCCATGCTTATAACTCAGTTGCACAATGCTTGCAGGCTGGAAGAGCTTCAGGCCACCAAATTCAAGATTGCGGAGGAGAATGTGCGTTTGGAGGAACAGCTTGTGTCTGAGAGGGAAGCTAGACAACGACTGGAGGAGGAGGTGACTACAGTGAGGGAACAGATGCAGATACAAGAAAGAGCACAGGCTGCACTCAAAGAGGTTAGTAAACGAGTATTACCTTACTCTAACCTGAGCAAATAGAATATAGAAATAATGGACATTGTTCTCATATTTCTAATGATACACAAGTGCAGCAGAACCTCTATTTTCTGACCATATTGGTAAAGACAGATTTTGGTCAGATAATAGAAGTGGTGGTTTAGTATAACACAATAGTAAAATACCAGGGCGTCAAGTTCCTATTTTTTCCTATTATTTCCTATTTTTTAACAAATTCCTATTTATTCCTATTTTCCAAGAAAATTCCTATTTTTTCCTATTTTTGGTGATGATAATGTATTTTAAGTCACTAAATGTTGTTGATCACATGGAAAATGACTAATTTTCTCAAATCATAATGAAGTATAAATTTTACAGCATCATTGAAAAATGAAAAATGGTTTATTATAATTGTGAATTTCACAAAATGAGTGCTGCAAAAATACCCACTGAATGCCTTTGGCATGAGAAATGACCTGTCTGGGGATATGTTGGCATCAATCTAGTTATGATTGTATCCACCGGAGAGCAGTGTGTAGAGATTTTCTTGTTACCCCTCTAGAGGCCAGGGTATTGTAGGTAGATTTCTTAAATTTTCAGGTTTTATTCATAACCATAAAATCTTGGCTGGGAATATATTTTTGGCCTCATTTTGAAGAACAAGATGGCTGCCACAGGCATTTTTCTACTTTCAGCAAGGAGTTTTGTTGGCCCTCCAGGCCTCTAGAACAAAGGGAATTCTAGGTAGAAATCTCAAATTCGCTGGATATGTTCATCATTACAAAATCTTGATTAAAAATATTTTTTTCCTCATTTTGAAAAACGATGGCCATCACGGGCGTTTCTTTTCAGTCATGAAAAGTGCTTATATCTCCCTTATTATTGGTCCTAGAGGTTTGGAATGTCAAACCAACCTATAGGAAATCATGGGCTGCGAATCTTCTGCTGTGGTCGGATTTGACCTTGGGCTGCCTCTTCAAGGTCAAACAAGGTTAGGCAAACTTAAAAGTGCTTATAATTTGCTTATTATTGGCCCTAGAGGTTTGGGATGGTAACCAACCTATAGGAAATCATGGGCTGTGAGTCTTCCGATGTGGTCACATTTGACCTTGGGCCCCTGCTTCAAGATCAAATGAGGGTAGCCAAACTTAAAAGTGCTTTCAACTTATTATTGAAAAATGCAGTTTTTCTTCTAAACTATGTTAGTTGGCCTTTTCCGGTGGATACATTTTGCATCTGTGGGTCCTTGGTCTAGTTTTGAACTGAGTTACACATGTACATATGTAGTTCTATAGAATGTGTATTTATAAGCTTTTTGGATGTAATTCAGTAAGTATGGTGCTTACTTGAGATACACGTGTATTATTTTGACTATATTTTTTCCATTGTTCTAAGATAAGTGCAAAATAAAGGGAAATGTGGTGCATCATGATGGCTATAGGGGTGTTAGGAGACTATCTTGTTAAAAAAGATTCCTATTTTCACTATATTTTTTCAGTAATATTCCTATTTTATTCCTATTTTTTGACTCCCGAAATTCCTATTTTCCTATTTTCTGAGACCCACTTGTAACTTGACGCCCTGAAATACACATAAGAATTAACAGGGTGTTACAAAATTGAATATAATATTGAATAATAATATTGGATATTAGAATTGATTATTGAATATAATATTGAATAATAATAGTACAATAATGTAATTTTATAGGGCAATATGCTGTAGAAATGGACCGCCATCAATGATTACCGGCCTGACATATCCATTAGTGCCCGAGGCTTGCCGAGGGCACTAATGGATATGAAAGGCCGATAATCATTGATGGCGGTCCATTTCTACAGTATATTGCCTGTAAAAATTACATTATTACTATTATTATTAGCTGAATTTTATATAACTGGATGTTGTGCCAGTATTGTGTATTGTTGTGGAATATTCCCCTGTAAAATAGATTGTCAGTTACAATTTCTCTGCAACTTCAATTGTCAATAAACAGAACTATTAGTCAAAGCACAAATTTAGACTATTACTGTATAATTTATGTGCAAACCCATTGAAAATACGATGCTCAAAAACCCCAATGATACGATGATATAGTATTGTGACATCATATAAGTAGAGGCTAATAAAATACATAATCACAACGTTTTGTTTTGTAATGGTTCTTGCGTTGTTTTTTTTCCGTAAATAAGTGCCGTATTCTTCATAATAAGCAATTAACCTACTAAAACATTCTATATATCATTGAAAAGATATATTTACACTGTTTTTTGTCGTTTTTGTTTGGTTAAAATCTGTACAGTAATAAGTGAGATATTGTACGTTTAAAATTTCAAGTGAGAGTACAGTATTTGTAAACAAATACTTGGTGACGTCAGAACCCAGTCAATAATACGGACCGGCTATCAATAAACTACTGTGTTTTCAAAGACTCGATTCTGCACTGATAATGTACAGGTAACGCACGCTCAGCTAGTAATAATATTAAATATTGGATAATGGAAGATCGGATAACAGACATAGTTATTCTACTTTATTAATACTGTAATATACTGTTATCTCAAAAGATTGGAAGAGTGAGATTTTTTTTCAGTAAATAGGTTCATTAAATAGACCAGATATTGCAGTGCAAAACAATAGGAAACTACAAACTTTGGAGACTGGAAATATCTTCATAAAGCTGAATATTCGGATAATATAACATCATTGCATTGAAAGAGATCAGTGAGCAAGCAGCAATGTATTAGTGGACTTGTTTCAAATTAACCTCAACCAGGGATATCCAAAGAGAAGAGAAAGAGTCCAGGTTGCACTGACGAAAGGTTGGTGGGCCAAGTCTTGTGTGTTCTAGCTTTGCATTCCTGTGGGTGAAACCGTGTCCTCTTTGATACTTGGGTCTTAATTATTATTAACAGTTTCTACATAATACATTTGTCTTTTGGTGTGTTTTAGCTACACATCCCTATGGGTGGCATTGAACCCACTACAATGCAGCCTCTACTTGAAGATCTACCCACACGAACAGCCATCTTCTACCCAGAAACAACCCTCAGTGAGTCACAAAAACACATATGCAAGTATTGCTTCTGAGCTTTTTATTTTCCTTTTTGTCTCTTACAAGGGGGGTCACCTTAGCGAACGGGACATCCATAGCGAACGACAATCTACCATAACATTAAAAAGCTAGATAGCAGGGGCACAGGGTTCCAAAACCCCACTTATTTTAATATATGAATAAATAAATGATCATCTAACCACTGGTAAACCCTGTCCCCCGACTGTCTATTATTGTATCCCCGACGCGAAGCGGGGATACTATGGATTCATCATCGTTGTCGTCCGCGTCCGCGTCCGCGCCCTCGTCCGCGTCCGCAGAGATTTCTTGTTAGCGACCTACAGTCCACATTTCTTTCCGGATTTCTTTCATATTTGGCAGGTGACTTGATATGGTAGAGGACTCGCCACCCTATCTTTTTGGTAGGCTTTATGTCTAAATTAGGCCTGTGGTAGACAAAAATGTCTAAAATGTGGAATATTGCTTGTTAGCGACCTACAGTCCACATTTCTTTCCAGATTTCTTTCATATTTGGCAGGTGGCTTGGTATGCTAGAGGACTCGCCACCCTATCTTTTTGGTAGGCTTTATGTCTAAATTAGGCCTGTGGTAGACAAAAATGTCTAAAATGCATTAAAAGTCATGAAATCATGCACTAAATCACTTATAACTTAAAAAGTGTTGCATTTAGAGCATTTTGTTAAAATATGTTATTCAGATACTTTTTTCATAGCTACAACATGGTGAGTAACTTGGGTGTCTGTCTCAATAGCTAAGTGAGTAATAGCTACTTTTGGGCTTTTCAGTAACTTCCATCATGAGTAAAATCAATTGTAACTTGAAAACTATTGCATTTACAGAATTTTGTATAAATATGTTATTCAGCTACTTTTATGTCAGCTATAACATAGTAAAATTTCAGACCTGTAGCTCATGGCATAGCTGAGTAATAGCTACTTTTAGGTTATCACTGTTGAGTAAATTACTTATAACTTCAAAAGTATTACATTTAGAGTATTTTGTTTCAATATGTTATTCACCTATTTCGGAGTCAGCTATAACATAGTGAAGTTCCAGACCTGTGGCTCATTGCATAGCTGAGTAATAGCTACTTTGAAGTTCACACTGTTGAGTAAATCAGTTGTAATTGGAAAAGTATTGCATTTACAGAAATTTGTGTAAATATGTTATTCAGCTACTTTTGGGTCAGCTATAACATAGTGAAATTACAGACCTGTAGCTCATGGCACAACTGAGCAATAGCTATTTTCAGGTACTGACTGTTGAGTAAATGACTTGTAACTTGAAAAATATTGCATTTGGAGTATTTTGTTAAAATATGTTGTTCGCCTACTTTTGGGTCAGCTATAACGTCGTGAAATTACAGACTTATAGCTCATGGCATAGCTGAGCAATAGCTATTTTCAGGTTGTCACTATTGAGTAAATCACTTGTAACTTGAAAACTATTGCATTTACAGTATTTTGCTTAAATATGTTGTTCACCTAATTTTGGGTCAGCTATAACATAGAAAAAATTCAGACATGTAGCTCATTGCATAGCTGAGTAATAGCTACTTTGACGTTATCACTGTTGAGTAAATCAGTTATAACGTGAAAACTATTACATTTACAGTATTTTGTTTAAATATGTTATTCACATAATTTTTGGTCAGCTATAACAGAGTGAAATTGCAGACCTCTATGTCATGGCATAGCTTACCAATATCTACTTTCAGGTTCTCACTGTTGAGTAAATCATTGTATCCACTGGATAGCCGTAGTGTGTAGAGAGATTTCACCATTACCGCTCTAACAAAAAAAAATATTATAGCTAGCCTTCTCGAGTTTGCAAAGTATATTACAGGGTGCACCACAGTACTCTATTGGTAGGCTTTATGTCTAAATTAGGCCTGTGGCTAAATTAGTTACCTACTAAAAATGAGTAATTCTGCATTTTGTCTAAAAGTATTGCAGATAGCAAATTTTTCTTAAATAACTCATTCACCTACTTTTGGGAGAGCTTTCACATGCTGAAGTTCCAGACCTGTAGGTAATTACTCACCTACTCAAAATGAGTAAATGCGAATTATCTCTAAAAGTATTGCAGATAGCCAATTTTTGTCAAATAACTCCTTCACCTACTTTTGGGAGAGCTTTCACTTGGTGAAGTTTCACACCCGTAGGTAATTACTCACCTACTCAAAATGAGTAAATGCAAATTATCTCTAAAAGTATTGCAGATAGCGAATTTTTGTCAAATAACTCCTTCACCTACTTTTGGGAGAGCTTTCACTTGGTGAAGTTTCAGACCTGTAGGTAATTACTCACCTACTCAAAATGAGTAAATGCAAATTATCTCTAAAAGTATTGCAGATAGCCAATTTTTGTCAAATAACTCCTTCACCTACTTTTGGGAGAGCTTACACTTGGTGAAGTTTCAGACCCGTAGGTAATTACTCACCTACTAAAAATGAGTTAATGCAAATTATCTCTAAAAGTATTCCAGATAGCCAATTTTTGTCAAATAACTCCTTCACCTACTTTTGGGAGACCTTTCACTTGGTGAAGTTTCAGACCTGTAGCTAATTATTCACCTACCCAAAATGAGTAAATGCTAATTATCTATAAAAGTATTGCAGATATCCAATTTTTTATCAAATAACTCATTCATCTACTTTTGGGAGAGCTTTCACATGGTGAAGTTCCAGACCCGTAGGTAATTACTCGCCTACTGAAAATGAGTAAATTCGAATTATCTCTAAAAGTATTGTAGATAGCCAATTTTTCTCAAATAACTCATTCGCCTACTTTTGAGAGAGCTTTCACTTGGTGAAGTTTCAGACCCGTAGCTAATTATTCACCTACTCAAAATGAGTAAATGCGAATTATCTCTACAAGTATTGCAGATAGCCAGTATTTCACAAATAACTCATTAATATGAAAACAACTTAGAGGAAGTCATGGGCTGCAAATCTTTTCATGTGGTCAGATTTCACCTTGGGCCCCTCCTGCTTATTATTGGTCCTAGAGGTTTGCAATGTGAAAACGACTTATACGAAATCATGGACTGCGAATCTTTTGATGTGGTCAGACTTCACCTTGGGCCCCTGCTACAGGGTCAAATAAGGGTAGCCAAACTTAAAAGTGCTTTCACCTTGCTTATTAACGAAAAATGCTTTTTATCTTCTAAACTATGTTAGTTGGCCTTTGTCGGTGGATACATCCAGCATCTGGCCACAGATGCGTCCTATTTCTAGTTTTAAATGACACAGTAGATTGCCATTTGCTATGGATGTCCTGTTCACTAATGTGACTCCCCTGTACCCATCAGCATTAGTTTATCTTTCTTAAAAATTTTGATACCTTGGACAAAAGACAGAAATATGCCTGAAATTCACATAAATTCACATAAATATAAATCATTGTAGTGTGTCAGACTTTTTGTCTTTTTAGACTTCAAAATTAAAGTTAGATTGACACCTGTTTTTAGACAACAGGCAATATTCAGTGAATAGCTGTGAATTTTTTGCAGCTTTTGCTTACTTGCATATTTTAACATAATAGAACATAATAAGACCAGGTGTGTTAAAAAGGAAAGCACTCAAAGAATGAATACATATATCATTTGAGAGTAGACACTAGTTTATTGAAGAGATGGGTATCCACTTTAGAAGGTGAACCATCAAAATACACTCGATTATTGACATCTAGGACAGTGAAGTGCGTTTCAGTTTCTGCCAAACTAATTTTAGCTTGTAGAGTTCAATTTAAATTTTAAAAGTTCATGATTTGCTATTTTGCCTTCGTGCTTTGACCACACCAGCCAGTCTAAAATTCTGCATTTAGACGGCTTTTGAGTGCTATTTTCCTATTCTAACATGACTGTTTAAAATAAAATACTCACCTCCAGCACTTGTAAGATTAAAAATATGCAAGTGACACAATAGGGCCCCGAATGTTGGCTGTTCCATCAATTGAACAGGGATATTTTTTTTTCTCGAAAGATATACCATAAAAATTTTCTGTTTATTTTCTTTTACATTTGAAAGAATTGTTTCTTTTAAAATAAATTTTCCCTTTTTACAAATATTTGCACCGTAACTAATGTAAATAACAAAAGCGGAAACATTTTCTTCTGTTTATTTAAAATGCATGGGGAAGTTGATGGAACAGCCTTAATATTGATGCAGAATTTTAGACGGTTTAGAAATTGCTCTCGGGCAATCAGAATGACAGACACATCCCTGTCATGTTAGAATACCAAACTGTGCATGTATGTCTGTCAATTGTCATTGTGGTTTCTTACCATATGTCGCATATCATAATCAGAAGTTTTGACCTTACAGTGTAATGTGACCTTGTCACTGACCAGTTTTTTGTATGTCTTCCCTTTTTAGCACGCCATGTTCAGAGTTACTGTGTCAGACTTTCTAGATGCCTTGGCAAGGGAGGGTGAGTTTATGATTTTCTCAATATGATTCATTTCTAAAAAGTCAAATATCAAGGTCCCAGACAAATGCATCTACTAACCCAAGATTTAATAATGTGGTCAGATTAAGAAAAGAAAAAGTAAATAATTGTTATGCCAGCTACCAAAGTTGTGGGATAAGAAATGTAAATTGAGACCCTGTTGTGTGAACAAAGTAGAACCTTCATTCATTAACCTTCTGTTATCAACATATTCAATTCTATTATCCACCACGCGCTGAACATGACCTATATAGTAGCCTCTTAGGATATACAGAGTGGGATATATATTTTTTATACAGTGGTGCCTCCTAACCATGCATAAACAAGTGCCAGTTTTTACCCCACAGCCGTTAAGGGCTGTCGGGGTATTGTTTTCACCCATGGTGTCCGGATGGGCGGGTGGGCGGGCGTCAGGAAAAAGTTTGTCCGGGCTGTATCTCAGAAACCATAAGGTGTAGGAAGTTGATACTTGGTAGGGACATTGGTTAGGAGGTGTAGGTGTGCAACATCATGCTCTGACCTTGATTTGACCTTTGACTGTGCCGTAGTGACCTTGAGTTTGAAAATCTTGTCCAGGCTATATCTCAGAAACCGTAAAGTGTAGGAAGTTGATACTTGGTAGGGACATTGGTTAGGGGTTGTGGGTGTGCAACGTCATGGTGTGACCTTGATTTGACCTTTGACCATGTCATAGTGACCTTGACCTATAAAATCTTGTCCAGGCTATACCTTGGAAACTGTAAGGTGTAGGAAGTTGATACTTGGTAGGGACATTGGTTGGGGGTTTTAGGTGTGCAAAGGCATGGTGTGACCTTGATTTGACCTTTGATCTTGCTGAAACATTTTGTCCGGGCAATATCTTTGAGATGGTAAGGTGTCGCAAGTTGCTAGTTGGTAGGGACATTGATTAGGGGTTGTAGGTGTGCAACATCACTGTGTGATATTGATTTGACCTTTGACCTTGCCATAGTGCATGCTCTATTCTTGCTATTGAATTGTCTTGTTTTAATACTTTTACATACATTTTCTTTCTCTTAGACATTATTTTTGCTACTTAAACATTATTTGGACCTTTATATAACTGACACTGCTCTGAAAGTATCCCGATCTTTGTACTGTTTCACAGCTTCTATATCTCGTGGTGTTGAAAACTATTCCCAAGGCTGTGGGGTACGGGCATCTCTGATACTATTTTAATTATCCAGTGACAATCTTAATCCCAGCAGGGAGGTTCTACCCTGCACTTTTTCAATTGTAATACCTAGCTGCTGCATTGAGTCCAGGATAGTTGGGGAGGAGAGTTTAGTTTGGTTTCTTGCCTGTAATATTATAGAATTTATTCTCAGTGACAAATTTGTACAGTAGAACCTCAATCATCCGAACCCAATGGGAGACATACAATCCGGTCGGATAAACGAGGGGTTCGGAAAGATGAAGCAAACCGAAATTCACGGTCTATGGGTTACCGAGTGGGCGATAATTGAAGAAAAACATTTTTAAGCACTTTATATAGACGTGAGTATTCATTGATGATACAGTTTAATATATTTGTGTAATATAATGTAACTGACCCTCTAATTGTCGCTTATTTGCTCCATATCTATGTATATTACCATGTTTATTTAAAATATTACGCGAATTTTAACTGGGTGTGTTCGGTTGGTACATGTATTGTGGATGTTTTAATTTTAAATAAACATTGTCACGCATTTTTTCAATTGGAAAACTCCGGGAGATTATTTGTTGTAAAACTCAAAGCGAACACGCCTTCAGTTGTAGGGGTGTTTGGTTGGTAATGCATTGTCTTTTCATCTTCGTCTTTTCTTTTGATACACGTTGTCAGTCTGTGAATGGACCTACTCCGGGAGATTATAAATTGCAAAACCCAATCGAACACACTTTCATTGATTGGCGCATTATCAAAGAAGTTGTGCAACGGGGTCGTGTAATTGAATTAATCCCTCCCGTATTGAAACAATGGTATTAAAAATGAAAGAAGTTAGGCATTTCTGTGGACAATGCATTTTATAAAGCACTAGAATTAATGGTTTCCGAGAATGTCTAAAATGCTGTATTATCGCTCATGGTAGACCGTGCTTTTAAACTGAATGTAGGGAGACAAGGTTTCGGATCGGTTAATCCGGAGATTCGGATCATAGAGGGCCGGATAAGTGAGGTTCTACTGTACTTGTTTTTACATTGCATATACTGTAAAACGGGAAATGTTCGCAGCAATTAAAGTTCGTGGTTTTCCCTTTAAAATTTAATTTGCACTATTAAAGTTCATTGATTTTTCCCATTTTTTGAGCGATAATTGTATCCCCGACACGGGGATACTATGGATTCATCATCGTTGTCGTCCGCGCCCTCGTCCGCGTCCGCAGAGATTTCTTGTTAGCGACCTACAGTCCACATTTCTTTCCGGATTTCTTTCATATTTGGCAGGTGGCTTGATATGGTAGAGGACTCACCAGCCTATCTTTTTGGTAGGCTTTATGTCTAAATTAGGCCTGTGGTAGACAAAAATGTCTAAAATGTGGAATATTGCTTGTTAGCGACCTACAGTCCACATTTCTTTCCAGATTTCTTTCATATTTGGCAGGTGGCTTGGTATGCTAGAGGACTCGCCACCCTATCTTTTTAGTAGGCTTTATGTCTAAATTAGGCCTGTGGTAGACAAAAATGTCTAAAATGCATTAAAAGTCATGAAATCATGCACTAAATCACTTATAACTTGAAAAGTGTTGCATTTAGAGCATTTTGTTAAAATATGTTATTCAGCTACTTTTTTATAGCTACAACATGGTGAGTAACTTGGGTGTCTGTCTCAATAGCTAAGTGAGTAATAGCTACTTTTGGGCTTTTCAGTAACTTCCAACATGAGTAAAATCACTTGTAACTTGAAAACTATTGCATTTACACAATTTTGTATAAATATGTTATTCAGCTACTTTTGGGTCAGCCGTAACATAGTAAAATTTCAGACCTGTAGCTCATGGCATAGCTGAGTAATAGCTACTTTTAGGTTATCGCTGTTGAGTAAATTACTTATAACTTCAAAACTATTACATTTAGAGTATTTTGTTTCAATATGTTATTCACCTATTTCGGAGTCAGCTATAACATAGTGAAGTTCCAGACCTGTGGCTCATTGCATAGCTGAGTAATAGCTACTTTGAAGTTCACACTGTTGAGTAAATCAGTTGTAATTGGAAAACTATTGCATTTACAGAAATTTGTGTAAATATGTTATTCAGCTACTTTTGGGTCAGCTATAACATAGTGAAATTACAGACCTGTAGCTCATGGCACAACTGAGCAATAGCTATTTTCAGGTACTGACTGTTGAGTAAATGACTTGTAACTTGAAAAATATTGCATTTGGAGTATTTTGTTAAAATATGTTGTTCACCTACTTTTGGGTCAGCTATAACATCGTGAAATTACAGACTTATAGCTCATGGCATAGCTGAGCAATAGCTATTTTCAGGTTCTCACTATTGAGTAAATCAGTTGTGAACTTCCTGCTTCTCAGACATGAAAATATGGACAGATTACCTTCCTTTGCTGTAAATTTGGATGAAGATCCAACAGACATCTTTGGGGCAGTATGTGCACTGCTTGTCCTGTTGAAGTATTGCAATAACTATCTACTAGATAATAAAACCTTCCTATGGCATGTCTCCAATGGAAAGAATACTGTGACTTTTGAGTTTAATTCTTCTGCAAACTCAACGAAGATCTTCATATAATCACTCTTCCCAGTTTACCAGGACAGATGGATACAGAGGAACGTGGCTACATTAATGCAAGTCACCATGGAGGCTCTTCTTGCAGTATTACGGGCAGTGATGGGATATCTTCATTGCCATCCCAGAGTTGTGCGAATCTTGAGTTGGAGTTGTCGAATTACTCCCCAATCAAATTCGCCAATACCTGTACTACCCACAATGCAAAGCGATGACGTCAGACAGGAAAACATGGCTACAGTACTAAATATACCGCTTAAATGCTTCAAAAGAAAGTGATTCATCCACTCAACAATTGCAGAACTACAGGTTCCTATGGCAGTTTATTTCTTTTATAGAAACTCGGCTAATGACGACCTGTGATAGATCTCAGTGTCCTGAATTGATTTCTAACTACGACTTCAACGGTCATTGCCCACGAGTGAAGTTCGTTTACTATGTCAATAAATACCTGCTTGTCGCATCATTTAAAATGGAGACAGCAGAAATTATTAGAAATTCGGTTACAAAAGATGCGTTCTTCTATGTACCGACTCACCAAGATTTTCAACATCTACTTCAGTTTAATGTACACGGTCAAACCTATCAGTTCAAAGCAATATGAAATTCGGGTTAGCGACCCCTCTACAGTATCATGCGAGTAGTAAAGAAGCAAAACTCTTTCTTCAGTCTCACGGAATAGGAGTTCACCATATACCTAAACCACTGCTTGTTTAGTGTACGTAAAAGACACCAGTATTGGGTTCAAACCAAAGAACTCATCCACTTTTCTTCAACTGGGCTTCGTGATATCGATTTCCTAGGTTACCACTGCATTTTGGTATCAGGAAATTTCTTTCACCATATACCTAGACTACTGGTTGTTTAGTGTACGTAAAAGACACCAGTATTGGGTTCAAACCAAAGAACTCATCCAATTATTCATCAACTGGGCTTCGTGATATCGATTTTCTAGGTTACCACTGCATTTGGTACCAGGAAATTTCTTTCTACCTCGAATAAATTAAATTCCTGAGAATCTATTCAAGACATGGCGATCTCATCACAATCAACCCCAAGGTTGCTTATATCCCAGGTAGGGATACTAGCATCTTTGGAAAAGACTATACCAATGGGTCAGTTATGTATGTGTGCCTTTCAGTGGTATCGAGAAAAAACTGGCAATATCTCCAGTCACTAGTTGTGAGAATTCCTGTTTCAAATCCTTCTGAAAAAGCATATTCAATGGTGGAAATGCCAAAAACTTGGAAATAGGATGCCTTTTCCATAAACAGGTGCACTATTCCCTTATTTTTGTAGATGCATTAAACCAGGGTTGATGATCCCATCTTAAAGCATCACAGTCAGTGGCTTTGGACAGTTAAAAATGTATACATTACATTTCAATGTCATACAACTGAAGGCAGTGTGTTCAGCCCTTAAAAGCCTTCAAGACAAATTCTACACAAAAGAATTCTGATAGCATCAGGCAACACCACTGTGTTTGGTTATCTGAACAAACGGGGGGGGGGGGGGGGGGGGGGAGCGTATACCTCCTAGTTTGGCGCAGCTTGGCCTACTGCAATCCTTGAAATATACTCATAACAGACAGACATATTCTTGGTTGCTTAAAGGTCATACCCAACATCATCTCCAGAAGGGATGAAGGTTTGGCACATCCTGGCCTACTGCAATCCTTGAAATATACTCATAAGAGACAGAAATATTCTGGGGTTGCTAAAATGTCATACTCAATGATCTCTACAGAAGGGACAAAACTAATCTGTACAGAATGGTTCTTACTCCCTTTATGGTTCAACGTGCAAGTTTGGCACAAATCAACAATAGGTGTTTTATGCAGGTATGCTGCATCTTGGCCTACTGTAATCCTTGAAATATTCTCATATGAGTCAGATATATTCAGGGTTGCCTACATGTCATGTCAGCCTCTCCACAAAGAACAAAATAATACAGACAGGATAGTCTCTTCATCTTTAAATATTCTATTTGATTTACATAGTTTGTCAAATACCAATGGTAGAGATGTTTGCCACCAATATGAGTCACAAACTTCCATTCTATGTTGCCAGTCCCGGATGCAAATTCTCTGAACATAGATGCATTAAACATCTTGTTGGAGGTTCTGCACTGCTACGCCTTTTGTCCTATATCACTTATTCCAAAAAGTCATTGAACAAGTGAACACCAGGTGCAAAATGATTGTAGTGGCCCCTTGGTGGCCCATGATACATTGGCTTTGGGGTCTGGTGAGTCATTCAACCAAACCTCCATTACAGCTACTTCACTGGTCTCAGAAACAGCCATTCAGTCAGAAATTCCATCTGAATCTGTTGCATTGGCACCTTCATGCTTGGCACCTTAACACCACTCAGAATCTCTTATTTCATTCTCTGAGCAAGGGGTAGAGAGATTTAGGGCATCTCAAGGACCCTTATCTTGGAATGTATGAGTCATGAGGGGTCTTTTTGAGCTCTGGTACCCACAGAATAAGGTGGCCATCTCAGAGCCTACTGTCTCAAATATACCAGATTTTTTGATCCATTTACTTGCAAAAATCTGAAACCTGTCACTATTGTTGGCTTTGCAGCAGCCATAGCTGATCATTTACATTTTTTGTGCAGGAGTTGAGCAAAAGCCTGGATCTTTATAGGCCTATTGCAAGTGTTTATAGAGAGAAGCCCACTGCTAACACAGGTGTAGCATCAAGGGATTTGCCTTTGCTTCTGTTGGTTTTCACAAAAGGCTCCTTATTAACTTTTAAAGGAGGTCAGTCTAAAAAAGTTTGACTTGCAAGACTGTTGCAATGGCATTGGCATCTGCCAAAAACAAGGTAAAGTGTATTCTGGGACTTTGGCTCCTTCAGACACAAGCCTCTTTGGAAGGAGGTTACAGTTTCTCCCTCCTACCTACCTTTTCAGCAAGGACCTATTAGCCTCAATTGGTCTACATTGGCTCCAGTGGTCACTTCAGCTCTAGATCATTCCTGAACTCAAATTGCCTGGACACATGATTCGTTGTCCTCCTACAGCACTTACATCCTTCATGGACAGGACTACTGCTTGGAGAAAAGGGAAAGTCTCCTTCTCCTGCCTTTTAGCAAGAATCAGTTGGCTTCTGATGCCCCAGATGGCTCAAACCAGTGGTCATTCCAGCTCACAAACCTTTCTTGAGCTGACGTTGGACTGATGTTGTGACACTCTGCCCTCTTATAGTACTTAGTTACTATCAAGACAGTACAAGTACTTCAAGGAGGTGAAGCATCTCTTGCTCATATCTTTTAAGGAAGGCTTGATTGAGATATCTTGAGTTCTGCTATCTCTTCCTGGATCAATCTGGATCCATGATTAGATTGCCAGTCCCTTAATTCTGATTCTCAGAATCTATACATTGAGGCACATATTAGATACATGGCTGCCTCTTTAGTTTTCAAGAGTGGGGTCTTACCTGAGCAGATATGGAACTCTTCTTATTGGTAGACCCACAATTCTTTACTACATTCTACTCGAAGAAGTAGCTTGGCAATCCCATGACCAGTCCATGAACAAATTGGGCCTTGTAGATTCACCTCCGCATGTAGTCAATTTTTGTGTATTTTTACATGTTATTGATATGACTCACATATTTATGTTCCCTCCAGTTATACAAGTGTTGTGTCACTGACATATGTCTTTCTTGACTTACATATGGCCCCATATCTGCACTTTATGCAGTTCAGTTTGCCTGCTTGGAGATATTCTCATTGTCAGATGATGACATCTTGTTTGGGGAGACATGCAGACATCTCCGGCCAATACCGGGTGATGGTTGATAGTGCTATATGATTTGTTGTAAAATTGTCTACAACAGCAACAGCAGCAACAATGATGATCACATCATGGATCTCTTGTTGAGGTTAGCATATTACTTATCTGTGATTAAGAAGTAATATATAACCTAAGATGTGGTGTATGGAAGCTTATCTTATCCTCTTATCAGTGCTTTATTCGGTGACCCCTTGTCTCACAATCATCTAACAGTGTGGCCAAAACAAATACCCTCCACCTGTTATGGTTGTATTCAAGCACTTGTGAGGATAAGGTAAGGCTATTTTACGCAATAAAATGTAACAAATTTTATTGTAATTTAACTTTTTACAAGTTAAATACTTACCTTATCCTCACAAGGATAAACCCACCCTTCCTCCCCGCATAATTTGTTTTCTGGGGACCAAAAATACAATGAAGAACTCTCGACATTCGTCTGTCGACAACGACTACTGCGCAAGCGCGGACATGCACAGACAAGGGGTCACCTCTCGTGACAAGAATATTCCTTAAAAAATTCTTGTCGGTCGATACGTTTTGCTCCACAAAACCAAACAAGCACTTGTGAGGATAAGGTAAGTATTTAACTTGTAAAAAATTAAATTACAATAAAATTTGTTACAATTGGTAGGCTTTATGTCTAAATTAGGCCTGTGGCTAAATTACTTGCCTACTAAAAATGAGTAATTCTGCATTTTCTCTAAAAGTATTGCAGATAGCAAATTTTTCTTAAATAACTCATTCACCTACTTTTGGGAGAGCTTTCACATGCTGAAGTTCCAGACCTGTAGGTAATTACTCACCTACTGAAAATGAGTAAATGCGAATTATCTCTAAAAGTATTGCAGATAGCCAATTTTTCTCAAATAAGTCATTCACCTCCTTTTGGGAGAGCTTTCACTTGGTGAAGTTTCAGACCCGTAGGTAATTACTCACCTACTGAAAATGAGTAAATGCAAATTATCTCTAAAAGTATTCCCGATAGCCAATTTTTGTCAAATAACTCCTTCACCTACTTTTGGGAGACCTTTCACTTGGTGAAGTTTCAGACCTGTAGCTAATTACTCACCTACTCAAAATGAGTAAATGCTAATTATCTCTAAAAGTATTGCAGATATCCAATTCTTATCAAATAACTCATTCATCTACTTGTGGGAGAGCTTTCAGATGGTGAAGTTCCAGACCCGTAGGTAATTACTCACCTACTGAAAATGAGTAAATTCGAATTATCTCTAAAAGTATTCCCGATAGCCAATTTTTCTCAAATAACTCATTCGCCTACTTTTGAGAGAGCTTTCACTAGGTGAAGTTTCAGACCCGTAGCTAATTATTCACCTACTCAAAATGAGTAAATGCGAATTATCTCTAGAAGTATTGCAGATAGCCAGTATTTCTCAAATAACTCATTAATATGAAAACAACTTATAGGAAGTCATGGGCTGCAAATCTTTTCATGTGGTCAGATTTGACCTTGGGCCCCTCCTGCTTATTATTGATCCTAGAGGTTTGCAATGTGACAACGACTTATAGGAAATCATGGGCTGCGAATCTTTTGATGTGGTCAGACTTCACCTTGGGCCCCTGCTACAGGGTCAAATAAGGGTAGCCAAACTTAAAAGTGCTTTCAGCTTGCTGATTAACGAAAAATGCTGTTTATCTTCTAAACTATGTTAGTTGGCCTTTGTCGGTGGATACATCCAGCATCTGGCCACAGATGCGTCCTTAGTCTAGTTCCCGTATTTGGGTGTATACTAGTACTAAACTAAATTTCGGGCGATTTATTTTCGTGCTTTTCCCGCGATCGCGAAATTCGCCAAATAAATTGTCTGCAAACATTTCTCGTTTTACAGTATTATCCTTCTAGGCTTTTGACATCAGACAAGTCGGGTAACATTAGTGCTTATTAGTATTTTTATGTCGTCACTCTGCGGCATGTACGTACATAGAGCGACTTCTCCGACGAAACTACAAGCCCAGAGACATGCTGTTTTTTTTAAAAGATAGCTTATCTATCTTGCATGAAAAATTGTTCAAGGCATGCAGATGTGTTTGTTCGTCTGTTTGCTAGAGCCATTATAAGTGAGGTACCCCCCTCCCTAAGTATGAACATTTTAACACTTTATCACAATTTTCTCAGTGACTATTTGCAGGGATTTCACTCATATCTTGCACATAAGTACTAGGCCACAAGTAGATTCCCTTGTGTGAGTGTCAGACCTGGATCTTTCTTAATTATTAAGCGTCCCTGAAAGGGCGCTTATTTGGTTTCGCGTCAGTTTCCTCGCCGCCGCCGCATTATGGTCTCCCTTGAATATCTCCCTTATTATTGCAAGCTTTTTAACCATATTTGGCAGTTATATACCTTAGGCGTGGGAAAATTTTTCCACATGCTTAAATTTGACCTTTGATCTTTATCAAGGTCACATGATCAAAAAATAGTTTTTTCGGGTACACCCGCCCGTCATCGCAGTTCAGGAAAATCTACTGACCGCAGAGGCTTGTAACTTCATACACATGTTTATACTATCAAAAACGTGAGCTGATTAGATTTTGGGAGCAATCCGATGAAAATTGACCAATTTATGAGTGATTTTCTCTCAGGTACCAATCAGAAAGCTTAAAATTCATGTGAACCCCCCTATTATCTTCTTAAGTATTGCATTTAGAGCCATAAAATGTATTGGGAGGTAGTAGGAAACCATATGTGGACAGTCTAGAAAGCAAGTCAAATTTCCCCCCCGACCCCCCTGTAGGGGTCAAACTGGGGTCATAAAATAGCCAATTTCATCTTTTCCCCTTATATCTCCTTTATTCTTGCTTCTAGAGCTTAAGAATGTATTAAGAGGTATTGGGAAACCATATGTGAAGAGTCTAGATAGCCGGTCATATTTACCCCCAGACCCTCCCTTATGGGTCAAACTGGGGTTATAAAATAGCCGATTATGTGTTTTTGCCTTTTATCTCTCCTTTATTCTTGCTTTTAGAGCTTTAGAATGTATTAAGAGGTATTGGGAAACCATATGTGAAGAGTCTAGATAGCTGGTCAGATTTACCCCCTGCTTACCCCCTACTCTTTAATTAAGTAGTTTTATGGTGTAACTTTTGACCTATTATAAGTATTGATGCTTTATGCATTCTTAGCCAGAGCATTTATTCAATTAATTTTTCGCAATTTATGACCATAGAAAACAAAATAAAGCTTAAATTTTTCTTTCATGTTAATGCATGAACTTCCACACTGTCTGCTTAACTTTCACTTCTTCTCTCAGCACTGCACGTTTTTATTTTCAAAAACCTTTTTCTACTGTATATTATATTGCAGTGAACCTTTTTGGGACGCTTAGTTTTTGTTAGCAAAAACATTTTTCTAGTTTTTTTATGAATTTTTTAAATAATTTTTAATGCATTAAAATTCATGAAATCATGCACTAAATCACTTATAACTTGAAAAGTATTGCATTTAGAGCATTTTGTTAAAATATGTTATTCAGATACTTTTTCCATAGCTACAACATGGTGAGTAACTTGGGTGTCTATCTCAATAGCTAAGTGAGTAATAGCTAGTTTTGAACTTTTCAGTAACTTCCATCATGAGTAAAATCACTTGTAACTTGAAAACTATTACATTTAGAGAATTTTGTATAAATATGTTATTCACCTATTTTGGGGTCAGCTATAACATAGTGAAATTCCAGACCTGTGGCTCATTGCATAGCTGAGTAATAGCTACTTAGAGGTTCTCACCGTTGAGTAAATAAGTTGTAATTGGAAAACTAGTGCATTTACAGCAATTTGTGTAAATATGTTGTTCAGCTACTTTTGGGTCAGTTATAACATAGTAAAATTGCAGACCTGTAGCTCTTTCCATAGCTGAGTAATGGCTACTGTGATGTTATCACTGTTGAGTAAATCAGTTGTAACTTCAAAACTATTGCAGTTAGAGTATTTTGTTTTAATATCTTATTCACCTACTTTTGGGTCAGTTATAACATAGTAAAATTGCAGACCTGTAGCTTATTTCATAGCTGAGCAATAGCTATTTTGAGCTTCTCACTCTTGAGTAAACCAGTTGTAACTTGAAAACTATTACCTATACAGTATTTTGTATAAATATGTTATTCAGATACTTTTGGGTCAGCTATAACATAATAATATTGCATACCTGTAGCTCTTTCCATAGCTGAGTAATAGCTACTTTGATGTTATCACTGTTGAGTAAATCAGTTGTAACTTCAAAACTATAAATCAGTTGTAACTTCAAAACTATTGCAGTTAGAGTATTTTGTTGTAATATGTTATTCACCTACTTTTGGATCAGCTATAACATTGTAAAATTGCAGACATGTAGCTTATTTCATAGCTGAGCAATAGCTATTTTGAGCTTCTCACTCTTGAGTTAATCAGTTGTAACTTGAAAACTATTACATTTACAGTATTTTGTATAAAATATGTTATTGAGATACTTTTGGGTCAGCTATAACATAGTAAAATTGTAGACCTGTAGCTCATTGCATAGCTACTTTGAGGGTTTTTTCTGTTGAGTAAATCGATTGTAACTTGAAAACTATTGCATTTAGAGAATTTTGTTAAAATATCTTATTCGTTTACTTTTGAATTAGCTATAACAAAGTAAAAATCGCAGATGTGTATCTCATGGCATAGTTGAGCAATAGCTACTTTCAGTTTCTTACTGTTGAGTAAATCAGTTGTAACTTGAAAACTATTGCATTTAGAGTGTTTTCTTTAAATACATTGTTCACCAACTTTTGGGTCAGCTATAACATAGTAAAGTTGCAGACCAGTAGCTTATTCCATAGCTGAGCAATAGCTACTTTGAGGTTTTTCCTGTTGGGTTAATCAGTTGTAGCTTAAAAACTATTGCAGTTAGAGTATTTTGTTTTTATATGTTAATCATCTACTGTTAAATTGGCTATAACATTGTAAAATTGCAGATTTGTAGCTCATAGCATAGCTGAGTGATAACTACTTTCAGGTTCTCACTGTTGAGAGAATCAGTTGCAACTTGAAAAGTATTGTATGTAGAGTAGTTTGTTTAAATATGTTGTTCAATTACTTTTGGGTCAGCTATAACATACTCAAATTGCAGACCTGTAGTTCATGGCATAGCTGAGCAGTAGCTACTTTGAGGTTTTCTCTGTTGAGTTAATCAGTTGTAACTTGAAAACTATTGCATTTAGAGAATTTGTTCACCTACTTTTGGGTCAGCTTTAACATAGTGAATTTGCAGGCCTGTATGTCATGGCATAGCTGAGCAATAGCTACTTTCAAGTTTTCTCACTGTTGAGTAAATCAGATGTAACTTGAAAACTGATATGTTCACAGCCTCTTCGGCAACAGTCATATCACCCATGTGTACACCTCCCAACCTACCTTCCTTCAATGAGGTCTCGGAGGACGAGGTACTAAAAATCATCAAAAATTCCCCTACAAAATCATGTCTTTTAGATCCAGTCCCTACTTTTCTTTTGAAAGATTGTGTGGAAATGTTACTCCCATCAATTACAAAACTTGTCAATCTGTCATTGGCTGAGGGTGTATTTCCTCAAAAATTCAAGAAGGCAGTTGTCACTCCTCTCATTAAGAAAGCATCACTTCCAAATGAGGATTTGCAAAATTATCGACCGGTATCAGGACTATGTTTCATGTCAAAATTGGTGGAGCGTGTAGTTGTTAAACAGCTCATGCAACATATCAATAGTAACAATCTTGATAATCCTAGGCAATCTGCATACAAAAGTGGTCACTCCACAGAAACCGCCCTGCTGCTTATCAAAAATGAGATCCATCTCTCACTATCACGGGCCGAGCCTACTGCATTGGTCTTACTGGATCTGTCAGCTGCGTTCGACACAATTGACCACCCGACTCTTCTTAATTGTCTTAAATCATGGTTTGGTGTGTCTGGCACAGCCTTGAGGTGGTTCACGTCCTATCTCAGCCACCGTTTCCAGGCAATTAAAATTGGGTCAACCCTCTCTGATTTGCATGAGCTGTTGTTTGGAGTACCACAAGGCTCCGTCCTTGGTCCTCTGCTGTTCTCCTTATACACCACTCCTTTGAGTAAGGTTATTGGAACGCATCCTGACATCAAATACCACTTTTATGCAGACGACACGCAGTTGTTTATTCATATCTCTCACAAAAATGCAGCCCTGGCTTTTAACAAACTGAATTCTTGTCTTCTGGATGTTCAAAAATGGATGTCGTCAAGTATGCTCAAACTAAATCCTGACAAAACAGAGTTTATCATCTTTGGATCCCATGCACAACTCAAGAAATTAGATCCCTATCTCCCAGTTAAGATATTTGGTAATTTCATGCATCCTGCAGTTGTTAAGAACCTTGGTGTCTGGTTTGATGCTAATTTTTCCTTTGCTAACCATGTCCGCAATATTTGTAAGACATGCTTCATTCAAATTCGTGATCTCAGGCGGGTTAGAAAGCACTTGACTGATGAGGCTGCTATCCTGGCAGCTAATGCCTTGGTGAGCAGTCGCCTTGATTACTGCAACTCTCTCTTCAGGAGTCTGTCCAGTCTCAATATGCGTAAACTACAGTGTATTCAAAATACACTTGCCAGGATTGTCACAAACTGTAACAAATACACGCGGGCATCTCCTATTCTCAAACGACTCCATTGGCTACCAGTTGAATCTCGCTGTATCTTGAAAACTGCCACTCTAGTTTATAAGTTTCTTCACAGTGGTCATCCCAGTTACTTTGGTCCTCTTCTGCCCACTCGTTGCGGAAGATATAGTACAAGATACAACCATCCAGATAAAAGGTTCCTGGAGGTTCCTCAATTCTGTCCATCTGTACATAAATCCAAAAATCACTTTGGCCACAGCTTTGCTTTTGATGCCCCCACAGTCTGGAATCATTTGCCTAATGAGGTACGTTCTGCCCCAACTCTCACCTGTTTCAGGAAAAGGTTAAAATCATATCTCTTCCACAAGGCATTCCCACCTTAGCATACACTCTATCCGGCGTCTCCGTGGTACTGGACTTGGCAACGGCTATGGACAGATGATTTCTTAAACTTGATTTTTGGTGTTGCGCCTTAGAGTCTGCCTAGCAGAGATTAAGCGCTATAAAAGTACAGAATAGAATAGAATAGAAAAAACTATTGCATTTAGAGTAATTTGTTTAAATATGTTGTTCACATACTTATGGGTCAGCTATAACATAGTGAAATTGTAGACCTGTAGCTCATGGCATAGCTGAGCAATAGCTACTTTTAGATTTTCACTGTTCCCTTAATCAGTTGTAACTAGAAAACTATTTCATTTACAGTATTTTGTTTAAATAAGTTATTAACCTACTTTTGGGTCAGCTATAAAATAGTATAATTGCAGACCTGTAGCTCCTTGCATAGCTGAGTAATAGCTACTTTGAGGTTCTCACTGTTGAGTAAATCAGTTGTAACTCGAAAACTATTGCATTTGCAGTATTTTCTTTAAATATGTTTTTAACTTACTTTTTACACCTTAACAGTTACCTTGTTACTTTCCTTCTGAATACCATTTCCAGGGCACAACTTTTGTGTCATTTTCTTCTGTCACTTCTACTCTAAAACTCAAAACACACAGTCAGCGGACACAGAGCCCATTTACGGGCACTGATTGCTTGTTAATATTATCCTGAAAATAATTATTAATTAATTAATATCAAAATAGTTGCCTCTGAACATATCCAAGTGTTGTGAAGTTTATATATTGTGATGAATTTTGTGTGAATTTTGTGCTTGTAGAACTTTCCTCTTGAGACGGGTGAAGCACAAACCTCGTCTGAGAAGTGCAATCATTGGATATCTTATTGTGTTACATGTTTATGTGTTCTTCAGCTGTATCCTTGGACTATTGTGATGAGTAATGACTGAATAATGACTGATTAATGACTGCTTGTGATACAATTTGTGTAGACAGTTACTGTCTTATGTTAAGTAATACATGTATATAGTTACAACCAAGTATTTTATGTATCCTACATCTTAGCCAATTCTTGTTATGGTTATGTTTTGTTAGATCTTATGTCAAATATTTATATCCCCAGACGAAAGTCGGGGATATATTGGATTCAGGTCCGTCGCGCCGCCGCCGCCGCCGCCGCCGCCGCCGTAGAAATTTCCTTGTGGACGCGATAACTCAAAAACAAATTAATATTTTTTTTTCAAACTTGGTACACATGTTAAGGGTGCCCAAAGGAAGATCCCTATTTTAAGGTGACCTTAAACTCCCAGTAAAAAAGAACTTATGGCCACCTTAAGGTCAGAAATTGCACTTTTGGCCACTTAGAGCCCTGTAGGTCACAAACTATGATGCTCAGCTGGCTGAAATTTTACCTGACAACACATTAATATGTTCTTAGTACATGTGCCGAAAATCATGACTTTAAGTTGAGGAGAAAATTGTGTTTGAGGCCCATAAATACCCCCACTTAGGGATTTTTTGCTATACTTTACACATATTTTGCCCTATAATTTGGAAGTGATAATTCTGATGAGTCTCAAACTGCGCTAGGTATAACTTTGATATGTAATCCTTGTCTGTAGAAAATTTTAGGGCTGTAGGTTTACCCAAAGGGGTCGACTTAAGGTCTCAAAAGTGCCCACAGAGACCCAATTTATGCACTTTTTGCCACTTTCAAGCACTGTAGCTTTCAAACTATGTCTCTCATCTAAGTTAAATATCATCTGGGAATATATCTATGTGTTTTCTTATATGTGCCCCAACATTTAGGCCTTTAATAGACAGTTAACCTGTGTATCGGGACCATAAACACCCACCCGAGTGACCCTTATAAGACATTTTTCACATCTTTTTCCCTGTAACTTGGAAATGGTAAGTCTGAGAAGTTTCAAACTGTATTAGATTTATATTCTGTGTGTAATCTTAGTATGTAACAGATTTTAAGTCTGAAGCTTTAATTTTGAAGGTCAAATTGAGGTCTCTAAAAGGCTCCCAAAGACCCAATATTTGGACTTTTTGCTACTTTTAAGCCCTGTGACTGTCAAACTATGTGACTGATAGAGCTCAAATCCTATCTGAGAAGATATTAGTATGTTATTTTTATATGTGCCAAAAATTAAGGCTTTAAGAAGACATTTAACCTGTGTATGAGGACCATAAATCCCCACCCGAGTGACCATTTTTAGACATTTTTCACATATTTTTCCCTGTAACTTGGAAATGGTAAGTCTAAGAAGTTTCAAACTGTATTAGATGCATATTCTATGTGTAATCTTAGTATGTGACAAATTTTAAGTCTGAAGCTTTAATTTGAAGGCCACATTTAGGTCTCTAGAAGGCCCCATAAAGACCCAGTATTTGGACTTTTTGCCAATTTTAAGGCGTGTGACTGTTAAACTATGTGACTGATAGAGCTGAAATCTCATCTGGGAATACATTATTATGTTCTTTTTACATGTGCCAAAAATCAAGGCTTCAAGTAGACATTTAACCTGTGTATGAGGACCTTAAACACCCACCTGAGTGACCCTTTTAAGACATTTTTCACATATTTTTCTCTGTAACTTGGAAAGGGTAAGTCTGAGAAGTTTCAAACTTTATTAGATACATATTCTATGTGTAATCTTAGTATGTAACAAATTTTAAGTCTGAAGCTTTAATTTGAAAGCCACATCGAGATCTCTAAAAGGCCCACAATGACCCAATATTTGGACTTTTTGCCACCTTTAAGCCCTGTAACTGTTAAACTATGTGATTGATGGAGCTGAAATCCCATCTGGGAATGCATTATTATGTCCTTTTTTACATATGCCGAAAATCAAGGTTTTTAGTAGACATTTAACCTGTGTATGAGGGCCATAGACACTCGCCCAAGTGCCTTTTTTGACATTTTTTCCGTATTTTGCCCTGTTATTTGGAAATGCTTAGTGTGACAAGTCTTAAACTGTATTATATATCATTTTTGTTTGTTATGTATGTCCCCCAAAAAGTTTCAGATCTGTAGTTTAATTGCTAAGGTCTCTTTAACAATTGTAAAATGCCCACAGAAACCCAATTTATGGATATTATGCCACTTTAAAGCCCAGTAACTGTCAAACTATGTGGGTTATAGAGCTGAAATCTTTGAATTTTTAAAAGGAAATGCCTGTCTATTTAAATTTTGAATATTAATAATGTTATGGCTATCTTAGTCTTTTAAGAACTTATTTTGTGTGTTATACCTCTGCTTGCTGAGTTTTTCACTTTTTAAAATGAAACTGGTTAAACATATTCAAGTAGACAAAATGGACACTTTAAGTGAGCTTTAAGTCCCAATATTAATGAAATTATATCCTTATGTAGTAAAACTAGGGGATTTTTAACCCTCAACTAGCCCAGTTTTATTCACCTTGCCTCAGTTAATTTTGGCACAGCTCCTACAGTTATGAACTCATTTCAGTTGATAATCACATACTTAAAATTCTCAATTCTTTTTGTATTTGAGTACCCCTTTTATATAGATTGTTTGTTTACCATTTATGCTCAACCCACATCCCCCACCCGGATTCCCCCCACCCACCTCTGGGACCTCCAGCTATATTGAGTGACACTAAATAAACAAAGGTATTTAATGATATCGGATGAGAAACAAAGAACTCAATGGGGTTGCAGATCTTGTGTAATAGTGAGAGAGGTGTGGAGAAGGGGAGAGGGGTGGGGGTGGGAGGTGGTGGGCTTCATTACATATAACACAAAGGGGAGTCAGAACTGAGATTGTGTCACATATTTAGGTTGCATATATATGGACCACATATATAGGTATAGAGGAAATGAATAACTGAAAACAATTTGCAAATTCTAAAAATAATATAATAAAATAATAATATAAATAATTTTTTTTTAAATAATATTTTATTTGTGAACAAATATAGAAACAGATATGCGCTTTTGGGATTATGAATTTTAGAATGGACATTGAATCATCAATCATTTAAATACTTTGAAGGAAGATTGAAAAATATGATGAGTTGAGTTAAAAATAATATTTTATTTGTCAACAAATATAGAAACAGATATGCTCTTTTGGGATTATTATTTTAGAATGGACATTCAATCATCAATCATTTAAATACTTTGAAAATAGGTTTAGAGTTATCATTGCAGGAAGATTGAAAATATAATTTGAGTTATGTATTCGGCGTCTGGGGATACACCATCTTCCTTGGGGAGATATAAACAGAGTAGATTGATGTGCTGAAGTTCATATAATAATGGGTAATTATGTTTTAAAAAATTTCCGATCAAAACCTGTGGCGTGAGTGATGACCTGTCTGGGGATATGTTGGCGCCGAGTTGGCCCAATCTAGTTATTATCTGAATGAAAACAGTAGTGGAAGTTCAATGAAAATGGGTCTTTAAAAGAAACTACCAACAAGATGAAGAATACAACAGAAAAAAATAGAGAGTACTTATTTTTTATGCTATAACATTTGCTATAACACTTATGATAAATAACCTTGCTTATCTTCAGTTGTGCCTTGATTGCAATAACACAGGGTTACCGTAATCATTGATTTACTGCATTGCATCCTTCTATTAATGTTGTTATTACATACTTGAAAAATGCATAATGAGCAGGAATAGGCAGTGGAGTGTTTATGCTGTGTTAAAAACCTGTTTAAGTACTCTGTTTTATAGACTTCCCTTTTAAGCCGAAATATACTGAATTCTCCAGACTTATCTTTCCATTGACACTATTATCGGGAGGAAAGTGAGAGGTAGTTTTTTCTCACACTCTGAGATCTGATTTGGCAGGATTTAAGTGTGCATTATGAAGTGTCAGAAGTTTTGTAATGAAGGTTGCTTTGTAAGGGGGTACTGATAAGTGACATTTATCTGGGATGTCTTCCAGTATTGTATATGAGACATAACTTGTACATCTGGGAAAAGTATTTTGTAAAAGTGGTAGACTTTATGTTTAATATTACATGTAATTACCATCCAAGTGTAGCTTGACTTCAACAGTGTGGATGTCATGTCATGTAGATACTTTAGACATAAAGTTGTTGACACAATAGATACTTGAGTTACATTAGACCAATTACATTACCATGAATAAGTAATCATGAATGTCTAACCATCATATGTTGTTGAAACTATCATAAATTTTGGTTTTTGCGTGTTAGAATCTGCTGGGCAGAGAATACAGAAAGATTAGGTTAGGTCAAATTGTTAAAAGCCGTCACAGTGTTCTATGTGGCTTCTACACTAACATATTTAGCGTACACTATAAACCAATTCTTTGCTTTTAACCGAGGAACATTTATATCGATATATTACAACAAAAGCGGCTCCATTTTCTGTATAAGTCCATAATTTAGTCATTTTAAGACAATTCTTTGCAAATATTTGAACAAAATTAATGTTAAACAAGAAGATGCACTCCATATATGTTCCTTGATAAAATCACAATTGTCTTTAATGAGTACCTTAATGAGTACTTAAATAAGAGTATGTTTACATTACATTTTGAAGCTTTTCTGTGATTTTAAACATATAATTAAATATTTTAATGGCAAACCTGCTTCCAGTTTAATAGTAATTAAGCGTCCCGCAAGGGACGCTTGTTTGTGTATGGGAGAGCTTCCGGCTCCGCATTTTGTTTTCCTTATAACTCTGTAACCGTTAGGCGCATTCTTTTCAAATTTGGCAGGTTTAGGCAGTAGCCTTGGGGAATTTTTTTGAATATGCTGCAGTGACATTTCAACCAATCAGAGAGGTCACATGACCAAAAATGTCTTTTTTCGATGGGGAAGCTTGTCCAGATGATAACTTGAAAGGAATTTTATCAATTCACCTGAAACTTGGCAAATACATTCATTCTATTAAAATCTGGAAATCATTAGATTTTGGCATTGATTGGTCAAGAAATGGCCGAGTAATTAATGATTAATTAATCATTATGAATTTTCCAAATAAGGAAAACACAAAAATGCTTATATCTCGAAAACCGTGCTAGATAGAGCAATTTCGACGAAATTTTTGACCCGCAGGATATCTCTGCGGAGTAGTTTTCCCAATTTTCAAAAAAATTTTGTCTCGCCCAAAATGGCGGCCATTTTGAATTTTCGAAATTTTCGCAAAAATTGCAAAACACAAAAATGCTTATATCTCAAAAACCGTGCTAGATAGAGCAATTTCGACAAAATTTTTGACCCAGAGGATATCTCTGCGGAGTACTTTTCCCAATTTTAAAAAAATTTTTGTCTCGCCAAAAATGGCGGCCATTTTGAATTTTCGAAATTTTCGCAAAAATTGCAAAACACAAAAATGCTTATATCTTGAAAACCGTGCTAGATAGAGCGATTTCGACGAAATTTTTGACCCACAGGGTATCTCTGCAGAGTAGTTATCCCAATTTTGAAAAAAATTTTGTCTCACCAAAAATGGCGGCCATTTTGAATTTTCGAATTTTTCGCAAAAATTGCAAAACATAAAAATGCTTATATCTCGAAAACCCTGCTAGATAGAGCGATTTCGACGAAATTTTTTACCCACAGGGTATATCTGCAGAGTAGCCATGCCAATTTTCAAAAAAATTTTGTCTCGCCAAAAATGGCGGCCATTTTGAATTTTCGAATTTTTCGCAAAAATTGCAAAACATAAAAATGCTTATATCTCAAAAACCCTGCTAGATAGAGCGATTTCGACGAAATTTTTGACCCGCAGGGTATCTCTTCAAAGTAGCCATGCCAATTTTCAAACAAAAAATTTCTCGCAAAAAATGGCGGCTATTTTGAATTTTCGAATTTTTCGCAAAATTGCAAAGCACAAAAATGCTTATATCTCGAAAACCGTGCTAGATAGAGCGATTTCGACGAAATTTTTGACCCACTGGGTATCTCTGCAGAGTAGCCATGCCAATTTTCAAAAAAATTTTATCTTGCCAAAAATGGCGGCCATTTTGAATTTTCGAATTTTTGCGCAAAAATTGCAAAACACAAAAATGCGAATATTTCGAAAACCGTGCTACATAGAGCGATTTCGACGAAATTTTTGATCTTCAGGGTATCTCTGCAGAGCAGCTATCCCAAAGAGCTTTCACTTGGTGAAGTTTCAGACCCATAGCTAATTGCTCACCTACTCAAAAAGAGTAAATGCGAATTACCTCTAAAAGTATTGCAGATGGCCAATTTATCTCAAATAACTCATTCACCTACTTTTGGAAGAGCTTTCACATGGTGAAGTTTCAGACCCATAGCTAATTATTTACCTACTCAAAATGAGTAAATGCTAATTATCTGTAAAAGTATTGCGGATACCCAATTTTTATCAAATAACTCATTCATCTACTTGTGGGAGAGCTTTCACATGGTGAAGTTTCAGACCCATAGCTAATTACTCACCTACTCAAAATGAGTAAATGCGAATTATCTCTAAAAGTATTGCAGATAGCCAATTTTTCTCAAATAACTCATTCACCTACTTTTGGGAGAGCTTTCACTTGGTGAAGTTTCAGACCCATAGCTGATTACTCACCTACTCAAAATGAGTAAATGCGAATTATCTCTAAAAGTATTGCAGATAGCCAATTTTTGTCAAATTAATCATTCACCTACTTTTGGGAGAGCTTTCACTCTGTGAAGTTTCAGACCCATAGCTAATTACTCACCTACTCAAAATGAGTAAATGCGAATTATCTCTAAAAGTATTGCAGATAGCCAATTTTTCTCAAATAACTCATTCACCTACTTTTGGGAGAGCTTTCACTCTGTGAAGTTTCAGACCCATAGCTAATTACTCACCTACTCAAAATGAGTAAATGCGAATTATCTCTAAAAGTATTGCAGATAGCCAATTTTTCTCAAATAACTCATTCACCTACTTTTGGCAGAGCTTTCACTTGGTGAAGTTTCAGACCCATAGCTAATTACTCACCTACTGAAAATGAGTAAATGCGAATTATCTCTAAAAGTATTGCAGATAGCCAATTTTTCTCAAATAACTCATTCACCTACTTTTGGCAGAGCTTTCACTTGGTGAAGTTTCAGACCCATAGCTAATTACTCACCTACTGAAAATGAGTAAATGCGAATTATCTCTAAAAGTATTGCAGATAGCCAATTTTTCTCAAATAACTCATTCACCTACTTTTGGCAGAGCTTTCACTTGGTGAAGTTTCAGACCCATAGCTAATTACTCACCTACTCAAAATGAGTAAATGTGAATTATCTCTTAATAGTATTGTAGATAGCCAATTTTTCTGAAATAACTCATTCACCTACTTTTGGAAGACCTTTCACACACGAAAATGAAAAATTGTGAATATCTCGGAAAAGCTATTTCTTCTGCTTTAATGCTCGGCGGGAGATACACACCACGGCAGTGGTCTTGACAAAAATTTTTGTGTCCCCAAAAATGGTGGCCATTTTGAATTTTCAAAGTTTTTGCAAAACACAAAAATGCTTATATCTCGAAAACCGTGCTATATGGAGTGAACTCAACAAAATTTTGGACCTGCTGGGTATCTCTGCAGAGTAGCCATGCCAATTTTCAAAATATTTTTGTCTCGCCAAATATAGCGGACATTTTTAATTTTTTTATTTTTTGCAAAACACAAAAATGCTTATATCTTGAAAACCGTGCTAGATAGAGCAGACTGCGCTGACTTTGGTTGCCACAACAGTATAAGGCTAGAAACGAAGCATTTTCTTAATACTTTAGCACTCACCTTTATATCCTTTTCGGGACGCTTTGTTTTTGCTATGCAAAAACATTGTCTTTTTTTTTTGCGAGCGATCCTCTAGTTTAATTTTTATCTTTTGAGAATTTTATTTTTCACTGTTATCATAAGCTGCTGTCATGCGCTTTATAAAGAGTAGTCGTGTTAATCTGGTTCTTAGGATTGCCATCGCTTTGCCGTATTGAAAGAAAATAGTTACACATTGAACTACTACACCAAATAAACTCAAAGCAATAAATGTAACAATAAAATACCTTGTACTTGATAAAGGGTAACAATAATGTGCAATATGAAAAGTACCGTGTTTTTATACAATGTCTAGTATTGTAGGACTCTTTCAGTTCCTCTGTGAGGTTGAAATTGTACATGATGCAGTACACTGGTGTACTGATGCATGTATGTATAAAGTGGTTATGAACTGATGTATTTTTACTATTTAGAAACAATGTCTTAGCTGTGTTTTCAGGTGCTGTAACCAAATTGGTCCAGTATGATAGATTTGTGGGGTACATTTATTTGTTGATACTGCAACGAGAAATAAGATTATAATCATAAACTGTTTCTAAACTGATACAAACACACCTATGATCTGTGACCATAGCTACTAAATATAATTCAGTAGTTATTTTAATTGTCTATAAAAATTGTGCTTTTGCTTTTACAAAAATTGGCCTTGAAAATTTTAGTTTACAGTTTTTCAGTTGTTAATAGATAAGCAGGGATTGAACACAGATAGTTTTATATAATAGTGAATATATTGTAAACATGGTGGACTATCTTATGGCTGAATTAAAGCATGTACTGCATGATTGAAATTGATGCATATCAGTAAAATGCTCCTTAGTTCTGTACATATGTTTGATTCTAATTTAAGTAAATAGTAAGATGATAGAGGATTTGTTAATGGATTATTTAAGCTGTTGTGATAAAAATTTATTCCAGAACTATGTGTGATAATAGAATTTGTAGCATAGGCTTGGTTTTCCTTCACAAAGTCATACTGCAGTGACAAGTGTTGTGTGTATGAGCATCCAACTTAATACAAAAATTAGCTTTAAGCATGCAGTGAATCAATTCACTTGCTTCTCACCAAATTTGGCATTTACTCACATGGCTCCCACTTCTGTGATCCTGTGTTTGAATCCGTCTCTTGGTAACAAATAGTTGGTGGAAGGCCTGCCCTGATTTAACCTTGCATTTTAAAAGGGGTGTCAGACCCCAAATTTGGCTTTGTATAAAGTGTGAAATATTTATAAGTGATTATTAATAGACCACAGGAGTGATTATGTGAAGCCCAAGAAATATTTTGGAAGCTAGTTTTTGTAAATGTAACCCTTCCTTATATACAAGTAGTATCACATTTTTGCCATGCCAATATAATAAAAAGAAACAATGGGGTTACAAACGCCAGTTTAACTACGTAGTCTGTGAATAACATCATAAAAAATATCCTCACTAATGCCCCCTTCTCATATACATGTTTTCGATTGGTGGCAAATGACGGTTATAAAGCCATCTCCAACCTTCCTGACATCTTCTTTAAATCTTATACTTCCACCTCCTACCTTTGGCTACCTTCCATCCATTTGTCCTTGCCACAGAAATTTTGGTTATGTTCATTGAAAATCACTGTTGACCCCCTCACACCAATTTAAAGCTAAACTTTGTTGTATGTTGCCTTACACTACCACCGAGATGAGAAGGGGGGGCTTAAGCAGTTACTTTGTGCTTTTAAAATGAAGTATTCATGGGATAGAGATTTGTGAAAGATCAACTTACATTTTAGTGGGAGTAAATCCGTTCAAGCTGTTTAACAGATTTACTGGTTATCCATGGTGATTTAAAATAATGTTAAAGTGGCAATGGTAGTTTTACAATGTGCTACCATGGTAAATAAAATGCTAAATTGTAAAAAAAAAAACTGATGGTGTATCTATGTAAGAGAATGGTTGAAAGATTACACATAGAATATGTATCTAATAAAGTTTGAAACTTCTCAGACTCACCATTTCCAAGTTACAGAGCAAAATATGTGAAAAATGTCTTAAAAGGGTCACTCAGGTGGGTGTTTAAGGTCCTCATACACAGGTTAAATGTCTACTTGAAGCCTTGATTTTTGGCACATGTAAAAAGAACATAATAATGTATTCCCAGATGAGATTTCAGCTCTATCAGTCACATAGTTTAACAGTCACAGGCCTTAAAATTGGCAAAAAGTCCAAATACTGGGTCTTTATGGGGCCTTCTAGAGACCTAAATGTGGCCTTCGAATTAAAGCTTCAGACTTAAAATTTGTCACATACTAAGATTACACATAGAATATGCATCTAATACAGTTTGAAACTTCTTAGACTTACCATTTCCAAGTTACAGAGAAAAATATGTGAAAAATGTCTAAAAATGGTCACTCGGGTGGGGATTTATGGTCCTCATACACAGGTTAAATGTCTTCTTAAAGCCTTAATTTTAAATCTGAAGCTTTAATTTGAAAGCCACATCGAGATCTCTAAAAGGCCCACAGAGACCCAATATTTGGACTTTTTACCACCTTTAAGCCCTGTGACTGTTAAACTATGTGATTGATGGAGCTGAAATCCCATCTGGGAATGCATTATTATGTCCTTTTTACATATGCCGAAAATCAAGGTTTTTAGTAGACATTTAACCTGTGTATGAGGGCCATAGACACTCGCCCAAGTGCCTTTTTTGACATTTTTTCCGTATTTTGCCCTGTTATTTGGAAATGCTTAGTGTGACAAGTCTTAAACTGTATTATATATAATTTTTGTTTGTTATGTATGTCCCCCAAAAAGTTTCAGATCTGTAGTTTAATTGCTAAGGTCTCTTTAACAATTGTAAAATGCCCACAGAAACCCAATTTATGGACATTATGCCACTTTAAAGCCCAGTAACTGTCAAACTATGTGGGTTATAGAGCTGAAATCTTTGAATTTTTAAAAGGAAATGCCTGTCTATTTAAATTTTGAATATTAATAATGTTATGGCTATCTTAGTCTTTTAAGAACTTATTTTTGTGTGTTATACCTCTGCTTGCTGAGTTTTTAACTTTTTAAAATGAAACTGGTTAAACATATTCAAGTAGACAAAATGGACACTTTAAGTGAGCTTTAAGTCCCAATATTAATGAAATTATATCCTTATGTAGTAAAACTAGGGGATTTTTAACCCTCAACTAGCCCAGTTTTATTCAACTTGCCTCAGTTAATTTTGACACAGCTCCTACAGTTATGAACTTATTTCAGTTGATAATCACATACTTAAAATTCTCAATTCTTTTTGTATTTGAGTACCCCTTTTATATAGATTGTTTGTTTACCATTTATGCTGTAGCACTCCATCTCTTTGTAGTCCCAACCCACATCCCCCACCCGGATTCCCCCCACCCACCTCTTGGACCTCCAGCTATATTGAGTGACACTAAATAAACAAAGGTATTTAATGATATCAGATGAGAAACAAAGAACTCAATGGGGTTGCAGATCTTGTGTAATAGTGAGAGAGGTGTGGAGAAGGGGAGAGAGGTGGGGGTGGGAGGTGGTGGGCTTCATTACATATAACACAAAGGGGAGTCAGAACTGAGATTGTGTCACATATTTAGGTTGCATATATATGGACCACATATATAGGTATAGAGGAAATGAATAACTGAAAACAATTTGCAAATTCTAAAAATAATATAATAAAATAATAATATAAATAATTTTTTTTTAAATAATATTTTATTTGTGAACAAATATAGAAACAGATATGCGCTTTTGGGATTATGAATTTTAGAATGGACATTGAATCATCAATCATTTAAATACTTTGAAGAAAGATTGAAAAGTATGATGAGTTGAGTTAAAAATAATATTTTATTTGTCAACAAATATAGAAACAGATATGCTCTTTTGGGATTATTATTTTAGAATGTACATTCAATCATCAATCATTTAAATACTTTGAAAATAGGTTTAGAGTTATCATTGCAGGAAGATTGAAAATATAATTTGAGTTATGTATTCGGCGTCTGGGGATACACCATCTTCCTTGGGAAGATATAAACAGAGTAGATTGATGTGCTGAAGTTCATATAATAATGGGTAATTATGTTTTAAAAAATTCCCGATCAAAACCTGTGGCGTGAGTGATGACCTGTCTGGGGATATGTTGGCATCGAGTTGGCCCAATCTAGTTATCAATTATTAGCAATATTTTGCACCCCCTAACGATAGAGGGATTAGGGGAGTCAAAATATAGCAGACGGAGCTGCAAGATAATCACCCCCTGCTAGAGATTTACTCCCCTCTGTGTTAAAAGACACAATGAGACAATACAATAGTGTGTTTATTTTGTCCTTCCTTATCTTTTCTATATACTGATCTGTCGTGACACCTTTTGTGCACAAGAAGTACAAAATATTTGAAAAAATAATGAAAACAACTTTATGGACAAGATCTTCATCCACATCTGAATCATCTATGAGAAGGTCTAAGCAAAGGATGGACTTCACAAAGTGTGAAAATATGACACTGATACAATGTATCGATTTTAAGCACACAGTCAAACGGAGACCAGATTACAATTACCTAACCGTTTACCTCTAGAGGCAACAATAATCAGTTTTGAAGCTGCTGTCCAATATACAACTACGGATGTATTGTAAAGACTGGAAATATGTACAAATGTCATCCATTATCAGACTAAACAATGAGAAGAAAAAACCCATTCCAAATTGGTAAATATGTCCCTTCTGTAAAATAACCGCTATCACTGACCTTTATAATGGTAATAAAATCATTGAACTTTAATTGGGAATTAAAGGATGGCCTTAATTTATTATTCTGTTGTAAAGTTCCTAATTTGCCACTACTATATCCTGGAATTTTTACCCCACAGCCCTTTAGGGCTGTTGGGGTATTGTTTTCACCCATGGTGTCCGGATGGGTGGGTGGGTGGCGGGAAAAGTTTGTCCGGGTTGTAGCTCAGAAACTGTAAGATGTAGGAAGTTGATTCTTGGTAGGGACATTGGTTAAGGAGTGCAGGTGTGCAACATCACAGTGTGACCTTGACCTCGAAAATCTTGTCCGGGCTATATCTCAGAAACCGTAAGGTGTAGGAAGTTACTTAGTAGGGACCTTGGTTAAGGGGTTGTAGGTGTGTAATGTCATGGTATGACCTTGATTTGACCTTTGAACTTGTTGTAGTCACCTTGACCTATAAAATCTTATCCAGGCTATATCTCAGAAACTTGCAAATTTAATTTACTTATTAATAGTTAATACCCTATTCAATGGACAATTGCTAATCCGGTCGGCACAGACCGGCCCGCCAAACGACAGAAAAAGCCATCCTGTGTAGCCACCGGCCAGCTGGTCCCAGTACTATGCACTCCCCAGATGGCGCCTCGTACTTCCTTCCTGTCTGGACAAGCTGACGTTGTAGCATCTTTTTTGTTGTCTAAACCTATTAGACCCCTAGTAAACTGATAGCGGGGTCAGTTGGGAGGGTCTTGTGTGTCCATTGGATAGGGTATTAACTAATAACAAGAGGGTCAAAGATGCCCCAAAAGGCGGGTTGCGCAGGCAGAAATTAAATTTAGAAACAAGGAAAGAAATGTTAGGTCACCCGTTAAGCTGAATGTGTTAGGCGTGCTAAGAAATATATGAATGGACGGAATTTCACCAATATCGAAAGGAACCTACCTATGATGGAGATCTATCTCCCTATCAAGTTTGAATTCGATTGGTCAAACCATTTTCAAGTTAGAGTCCGGAATCGAAAATGTGGACAAACAGACGGATGGACAGACATACGGACGAAAAACGGACAAACAAACAGACAGAATTTCACCAATATCGAAAGGAACCTAGCTATCATGTTGATCTATGTCCCTGTCAAATTTGAATTTGATTGGTCAAACCGTTTTCAAGTTAGAGTCCGGAAATGGAAAATGTGGACGGACAGACGGACGTCGGACACATCAATCTAATAGGCGGGTTGGTTACACGCAACCCGCCTAAAAACGAACAAATGGACAGAAAAACAAGACAAATGAACGGACGGATTTACACCAATTTCGAAAGGAACCTAGCTATGATGGTGATGTATGTCCCTGTGAAGTTTGAATTAGATTGGAGTAACCGTTTTCGAGTTAGAGTCCGGAAACAAAAATGTGGACGGACAGATGGATGGACAGAAAAACGGACAAAAACGAAGAAACGGACGGAAAAACGGACAAACAAACAGACGGAATTTCACCAATTTCGAAAGGAACCTAGCTATGATGGTGATCTATCTCCCTGTGAAGTTTGAATTTGATTGGTCAAACCGTTTTAAAGTTAGAGTCCGGAAACGAAAATGTGGACAAACAGATGGATGGACAGACAAACGGACGAAAAACGGACAAACGAACACACGGAATTTCACCAATTTCGAAAGGAACCTAGCTATGATGGTGATCTATCTCCCTGTGAAGTTTGAATTTGATTGGTCAAACCGTTTTAAAGTTAGAGTCCGGAAACGAAAAATGTGGACGGACAGACAGACAGACGGACGTCGGACACATCAATCTAATAGGCGGGTTGGTTACACGCAACCCGCCTAAAAATTTAATTTACTTATCAAATTTCCAATTTTATTGTGTTAATACATCCTATCCAATGGACAATTGCTAAATAACTACCGCTTGGTCGGCGGGTAAGTTACTAGGGACTCGAAGGAACTCAATAGTATGAACAGAACAAAATCCGGGCCAGGTTGACACAGAGAACTGCGGGCCCTTGGGTCAGTCAGTCACTTGGTTACCGGGGGTATACCGACGTTGCCCCCACCCCTGTTTTGACAGACCTGCTCTGAGGTAGGGGAAGAGAGGGATGAGTTCAGTCCCAAGAATAAACCTCCCAAAGGAAACACAGGTTTTGTTTTTTTTTTGCATATCTATATGTACACTATTAGCATATGTACAAGCCTCCTCAGTAAGTGGCCCATTGGTGGATATGCTGCGGAGTCACTACTGTGCCCAAATGGTAGAGCTCTGAATCAGCCCAAGTAACATCCTTCAAATAGAATTTTGTGAAGGTGTTTTGAAACTTTCAGTGGCAGGCTGACAGGATTTGACCAGAGGAGACTCCTGATTGGAAGGCCTTGGAAACAACAAAAACCCTCACATCATGGGCTCTAACCTGATGTAAAGTATGGGTCTCCTGATCAGAGAGCTCACAGCATAGGATCACAGTTTGCTTGATCCATGAGGAGATAGTGGCAGGTGAGATGTCCTTGTCAAAGCCTTTCTTGAAGGAGACAAAGACTATCTTATTCTGCCTGAGATCTGAAGGTCCTGTCCAAATAGAAGCGCAAAGCTCTGACCGGACAGAGGGACCTGTCAGACCTGAGTGACTTATCCAGAGTAGGGGCCAGGCTTGGTATAACCACTGGGGCCACAGTCTGGACCCTCCTTGGCCAGGTAATTCTTGGAGGGAAAGCTGGGTGAGGGGTACAAGGAGACCTTTGACCAGTCTGACTGATGTCTTACATTTTGTTCTGCCAAGCATGGATCTCACTCCTGCGTTTGCCTGAACCCAGAGCCATTAGGAAAACAGTTTTGAAGGTCAAATGCTTCAGAGATGCCTCTTAAATGGGTTCAAAGGGAGCCATTGTCAGCTGGTGTGAAACTAGGAGGGAATGCCCCTCCTCCCTTTGGGTTTGTCTCAGCTATCCAGGAGACTGGTGAGATTTTCATCTTTGCTGACATTTATCGTTTAGTTTCCCATTTGTCAGCAATAGCTAATCTGTAGCCATCAATGGTGCTTGGCTGTAACTTCCTGTCCTAAAACAGGTACAGTAGGAAGTCGGCAGGGGGTGCCCTGAAGTCCACCTCATTACTGAGGCACCACTTTGTAAAAATGGTCCACTTGCTTCATAGACTGATCTGGTTGATTCTCTTTAAGGAGCCTCAATTCGCCCTGCCACTGCCTCAGAGAAGCCCTGCTGCTTCATTGCTGAGACTCTAGGAGCCATGCGTGGAGATTTAGGCTTATCAGATTTCTGTGAGGGATCTGATTGAAGGGTTGAGTTAGCCGGTTGGGCAGATTGGGCAGACTCCGGGGGGTCTGGGTTGACATGGTTTCCAGATCCCAGAACCAAGGCATGGCCCTGCAACTTCTCCACTACTTGCCCAAGATGGCTACTGGTGGGAAGGCATAAGGGTCCAGACCCTCCCACAGCAGGTTGAGTGCATCCACTGCCCAGGCCAGGGGGTCCGGTACCGGTGACACAAACCGGGGCAACTTGTTGTTGAACCTCATTGCAAATAGGTCTATCGGAGGCCTGTGCCACTTGCTGCATATTGATTGAAAAAAAACCTCCGGAAGGAGAGACCACTCTGTCTGTATGGTCTGGCCTAGCCTTGATAGCTTGTCTGCTATCACATTCAGGTGGCCTGGGATGTGTCAGGCTTTGAGGGTCACCTGTCTTGTACACCAAGCCAGAATTCTCCACAAGAGTGTTGTCAGTTGCTACAAGAGCTTTCTTGTCTGAGCAGAGGTCCTGGAACTCTTTCCGGGCCAAAAAAGACTGCTTTCAGTTCTAGGTAATTTATATGCAGCTTTCTTTCTGGAAGGGACCAAGTGCCTCTTGCAGTGTGCTCGTCTAAGTGAGCGCCCCCCTTCTTTTGATGCATCTGTAAAGATTTGCAGAGCACGTTTTATTAGGTGTAATGGTTGACCTTGAAGCACATTGCTTTCCTCCAGCCACCATTTCAGATGGGGGTTCAAGGACTTGGGAATTGGAATGACGAACTGCTAAGCCATAAAGTCAAAGACCTGTTTGGGTTCCAGCTACGATTTTTCCAAATTCACCAGCCAACCTAAATTCTGGAAAAGCTTTACTAGTTCCTGTGTATGCTGGAGACAAACTTGGTGGGACCTGGCTCTCACCAACCAGTCGTCTAGGTACTGGTGGATCCTTATACCATTGTATATGGCCATTGATTTCACCTCTTTGCTACCACAGTAAATTTACTCCATGGGAGCTGTGGACAGTCTAAATGGATGTGCCTTGAACTGATATGACCTGCCCTGGATGTGAAATCTCATGTATTTCCTGGACTGTTCCTGTATTGGTACATGGAAGTAGGCATCCTTGAAATCATTTGAGGTAACCCACTCCCCTTGCTGGAGGGAGGTTCTGATGGTTTCCAGTTCTTCAAAAGGCATGTAATACCTTCATCAAGAAGCTGATCCCTGAATGCTTTAGGTGGTTGGTGACCTTGTCAAGTTGGGCCGGGTCCAGAGTGGCCCTCATGAGGTCCTTTATTTCCGATCCAGCACCAATAGACTCCCAAGTTTTTCAAAACTTGTGCAGTTACACAGCCTGCCAAGTTGGGACATTTGTGACATGTTGACAAAAGCCAAATGATCGACAGAGGAACAGCCCTCACATATTTCAATCCTAACAATATGTGTAGGAGTTACACCCAATAAGTCTACACTGAAGGTCTATTATTCTATTGTCTTTCTGGTGGAAGTCCCTGGTGATTAGCAACATTACAGTCTCTTGTTCCCAGACAGTCTCCATGCAAAAAACTGGACCATTAACATAATGTTATTGTACCTTGGCTAGAATGACCCTTGGCAGCTCATGATGATCAGTGAAATGCCCTGCTTAGTGTTCCTCTTTAACCAGGGTATTCAGAGGTCAAAGGGTCAGACTGACAGGTTACTTCATTGTGATCTTCTGCCAGTGCAGTAGACTGGCGTTTCTCTGTAACCAATGTTCTCGGGGATTAGAGGTAACCCCTTATTGCTCCCCTGGCGGTTGGGTAGACGCCCGTTTCTCTGTAACCAATGACTTCAGACAGCAACTGGCCTGTATGAGACAACCCAAACCACCTGACAGCCATTTGCTGTAACCGGTTGGGGGTAAACTGTACAAGGCTGAGTAGCCAGTACCCGGTCGGTAGGCTCTGTAACAATTAGTTGGACCAATTTTACAACTAATTCAGTTGAATGAACCGTTGAATTCAGCTTACTGTAGATTTCCTGCATTAATTAAAGTATTTCTCGTAAGTGAATGATTTGACAGTTGCTGGGAAAGCCCTTTTGAACTATTTATAGAAGCAATTACTGGCTGGTGTATCACGTGACCTGCTTGCTGGAAGAAGATGGCGTCAGTTGGTACAGTTCTTTCGTGACACTTAAACCTCCACAGCACCCAATACAGACAACAAGGCAGGGTCCATGAGGGAGGGATTGGTATCACAATAGACGTGAATTATGAAGAATGCATTGTTGAAGTGCACGTCTTTATTGTGAAGAATGACAGATGCCGGGATAGCCCTTGTGAGTTAAAAATAGAAGCCATTGCTGGTCGGAAGGGCATGTGATTGGCTGATTGGAGATGACGTCAGTGGTCACCTTCTTTTGTGATACTCAACCGGCAACTTTCTGACCATCCACAAAAAATCCCACTAGGGACACCATGGTTGGTTGTGTGGTCGGCTGGAGCTGGCCGGTTGACTGATGCTTACAGCAGAGAAGTCTGTACCAGTGCACTCTGAAGTTGAATTTCTTTCGTGATACTTTACCAAGAAACTTGTACAGTGACCTAACTGACATTTTGTTGAATTGTAGCTGGAGGTTACAGAAGTACATTACAAAATAAAACACGGACAATATTACCTTTAAAGCTGTGTATCCAATAAAACTTCCTTTTATTGTAGTTCTGCCCCTATCAACACAAATATTGAACAGGAGGAAACTAGCAACATTATTATTATTATGTATTTTATACTCCGCGCAATATCTCCATATACTACAGGACTCAAAGCGCTATTTAACCAATCCGACTTTACAGGTACAGCCCCAACTCACAAGTAACTGACATTCCCCTAACTGGAAGATAGAGGCTCAAGGATGACCATTTATCAACGTCCTTGAGGTTCTTTAACCTGCCACTGGGGATAGGACCCAGTGACAGAGGACCGCCATTTTAAGTGGTCATCCGAGCCATTATGTATCTGCCTGTACGTTGGACTGAACCCACGTCCTCTGAGTTCCTAGACAAGTGTGTTACCCACTAGGCCATGGCTGTCTGCATATCTATCGTTGCCCACTACCCTATCATCAACACTAAATTGAGTCAGCTGGGGAGTGTTTCCAGCAGATTTCTTAATGTATATCCAGGCTTGATATATAGATAACACTTCTACAATAAATTATTTGCAAATATGGTTGAAAATCCATCATATTCCACACTTTTTCTTTTAAAATTCTGGAGATGTTGAAAACACGTCTGCACAGTACACGCACCAAACGAAAAAGATGCTACGACGTCAGCTTGTCTAGACAGGAAGTACGAGGCGCCATCTGGGGAGTGCACAGTACTGGGACCGGCCGGCCGGTGGCTACACAGGATGGCTTTTTCTGTCGTTTGGCAGGCCGGTCTGCGCCGACCGGATTAGCGATTGTCCATTGAATAGGATGTATTAACGCAATAAAATGTAAGGCGTAGGAAGTTCATACTTGGTAGGGACATTGGTTATGGGGTGTAGGTGTCCAACATCACAGTATGACCTTGGTTTGACTCTGACCTGGCTGTAGTGACCTTGAACTTTAAAATCTTATCTGGGCTATATCTTGGAAACCATATGAAGCATATGAAGTTGATACTTGGTAGGGGGGTGCAGGTGTGCATCATCCTGGTGTGACCTTTAATTTTGGCCCTGCTGAAGTGTGTTCACCTGCCATTTTTGAGACATGTTTCTCTTATGAAAACGATATATGGATTGCTGCACTGATCATTATGTGTACTTTTGTATAATTGTACTATTTCAACTGACAGCTATACTGCAATTAATAAATTTCACAGCTTCGTAATTTTTATTTTACTGATTAATGCAGTCATCTTGCTTTTGAATTATCTTGTTTTATACTTCAACTTTACATACATTTTCTTTCTCTTAGACATTGTTTTCTCTACTTAAACATTATTTGGACCTTTATATAACTGACACTGCTCTGAAAGTATCCAGATCTTTGTACTGTTTCACCACTTCCATATCTCATGATGCTGAAAACTATTTTCCCAGGCTGTGGGATACTGGCATCTCCAATACTACTTTTTTTCCCCATAACAAGCATTTGTCTTCTTTGATGCATGTGTGGGGGACCCAGTGGCAGAGTGGGAACACTCTCACCTCCCACCTCTGTGGTTGGGGTTCGGTTCACGGCCCTACCTCAAGTGGGAAAGCTGTAGTTGCTGGTCTTTGGTCAGCAGTTTACAGTACAGAACCCTAACGAACTGTATATACTGGTTTCCTCTGCCCTTCCAACTACCCGTCGTGATATGACCTGTACAGTGTTGAAAGCAACGTAAAACCCCAAATAAATAAATTGTTGATGCATGTGAAGAGATTGGTTTATACAACAATGCAAAAAGTGAAACGGATTTATAACAAATATAAAATATTTATTGTCTATGTTTCAAATATATTTTACATTTCAAACTTTCTTGCATAATACTGATAAACTTTATATTATTTAAATGCAGTGATGAATGCAAAAACAAATGGAAATCTTATTAATTGGAAACACGATTTCAAGAATCAATGCTGTGAATTGGAATTTGTTAGTGGTGGCATCGTTTACAGAAATCAAAACCAGTTACTGGGGCTTTGAAACGAAACGAAATCCGGTATTTTGTATGCTTGTTCTGTGCATTGAAAATTATTCGCAGGCATACATGAGCGATAACTTGTAAATGGAAGTGGCTTTCGCAAGATATTATTTTGTACGTAAAACTGATTTTTGCTCAATATGAAGTAAAATGTGACATATTTTATAAAATTTGTCTATTTTTGTCGTTTTGATGAAGTATCAGCCATTACAAAGCCTAAAATATAATAACGTCTTCAATACCAGTTCCCAAATATTCTTTGCAGATTTCGTTTATTCTACAAAAACGAAACGATATTCCGCATACCGGAAAACCGTTAACAACACTACAATTTGTATACAAAAGAATCTGTTTCCCAAGATTTGCATAGGTTTCCTTTGACATGTTTCCGTGCTTTATTTCATATTTTAACCCTTAAAATGGTCAAATAATGTAGCAGATAGGGAGTAAACTGCTAAAATATTAATTTTATTTGATTTCAAAAGACATAGATCCTGTATATAGGCTACATGCACAAGTCATTGTCCTCTACCTTTTCTTTACAACGTGAGCCCGGAAGTGGATTTAAGTTGTAAAATATGTTAAATATACTTATCTGTTCTGTGAATTGTCACCAAAATAAGATTCTATGTTATAAAATAAAGAAACTGATGTAGTTTCAGTATCCAAAGACAAGTATATCCATAGAAAAAAAATAGCTTCTTTCCTTGTAATAAAAAGTGTGCAAACGCGGCCAATGAGAAAAATAAGGAAGAGTGAGGAAGAACGCCACAAGACTTCAACCTGGGGCCTCGGTCAACACTAAACGTCTATTTTTCTGGACGTTGGCCAGGGCCTGCAGACTGCAGCCTCCCGAGATCAGCATTCAGTTCCACATGGTAAGCTTGTAGCTTATAAAAGCTACATTTAAGTTATTAAAATTTTCAAGTTCATTTTGACACGCATTTTTGGTGTACGACTATGATTTCCAAAGATTTGCATCGGTTTCATTTGAAGATTTTGTTAACAATATTTAAGCAATTAGGATTTTACTCCATATGAAGTCTTTTTATGTTGAAGCAGTCATTTTTGTATATACATTAATGTTATGTGTAGTTCCTGTGTAGCATAATGATGAACTTCACTAGCTGAGCAGTATATAATCAGAAAATCCTAGTAAATAAATGTGCAACAACAGAAAGCCATATTATTTAATAACACAACCACATTGTCAATGCAAAGCTTTAAAAACTCATTTTCAAATAATATTTTCAAAACTGTGATAAAGCTACAACTTGGATATGCATCCCAAATTACAAGCCTGTACATTTATATTTATACAATTGAATACAGAAAGATTCTATATTTATTAATCTGTTAGAAAGATTAAATAAAAGCAAATAACAAGTACGATGGTGAACCAATATGGCACATACTAATTAGGGATGGGTTGGTAGCAAAAATATGTAGGTCTGGAAGCCAAGAATTCAGAACCATTCCAATAGGATGGGATCATGCTATCACCATAATTAAATATTTAAAAACTATTGTTATTTAGTGTTCTTAAGTGTACATCTGAAACAATTAACTGCACAAACTGAATATTAGGTTAGCCACATGCTAGCCGAGCCCAATATGGTTGAACTGTTCAATTCTTTTCTTAGGTATATCACTTCACATGGGATTTTACATGATTGTTGAAGTTCTTAACATCTGGAGTCATAATCTAAAAAGTTACCAATTCAAAGTATTTCTTCTATATATGTTACAGTCAATCTGTGAAACCAGTCATTACGCGTAAATTTTTCAGTCATTTCACGTAATGACTGAAATCTATGGTTCATTTTTACACAGATTGCCTGAAAAGATTTCAGTCAATCTGTGTAATTAATTTAGAGTTGTTTTTCATCAAAACCTTTGTATTATTCAAAACCTTTGTACATTGTTCCCCTGAACATTTGTGTGTTTGAGAACTTTTATGTGTATTAAATATTAAAATAGTTTAATCAAATTAATAACTTTGGAATTCTTACATGCTTTCTGAATTTATATTCAGTATTTTCAAAACTAAATGACTCTATTGACATTTTCAAGAATATTATTAAAATATTGATTGGTGAAAAGAGACTATATTATTATGTTGAAAAAAAAACAATCACAACAATATTTTAAGTTTTTAAAACAAAATTCACCTTTTTGTTATAGAATATACAATCTATGTAAAACATGCAACTTGTAAAGCTTATATTTATTTTGTATTTTTATGAAGACTAATCCTTCTTTATACTGCAATTTGCCTTTTTAATGCTTTTATGCTATTAACTAAAGACTTAGTTCTATTGTGCAGGTTGTTTAAGGGAAGCTGGAATGCATAAAGTCTTTGAAGTGAATCTTGTCCACAGCTACTTGTCTTAATTGCAATACAGCTCTTTTAATGTAAATATATGCTTTAACTGTTAAATACCTCTCCACATAATGGGCCAAGTTATCAAAGGTAGAGCTATCTTTAATGTTGTAAGATGACAGAAACAGTTTGATCCATAATCACAATATATTTTAAAGCTGGAGTAGGATCATTTCTGAGCTGTAACTCAAGCCTGAGTAACCTTCTGAGTATAAATAATCCCCAAGATACATGCTATGCATTATATTCTTCAGTTACACATATGTGATACATATAAGTTTCAATGGATCAGTCTAATGAGGATCAATTTAAAGCAGAGCTTTACAGAAAATATGATGCATGTAAAAAGGTTTTGATTCCAAAGGACCAGTACATCAGTATGATAGAGGACCTGAAAGTTGCTGCAAGCAACAATCAAGCCAAAACTAGGCATGGATACTACTTGTTGTCCAAGTAAGTGGTGATGATCTTCTCACACAACATAATGTGATCTTTAAAAATGTCAAATTGATAAAGGATAAAGAAACTAATTAATAAGATTTAAACAAATTAAACTAGAAAAAAATTTTTTTGAACATTTTGTAAATTTTTGAAAGTTAGCTTATATTCATAATTTAAAGTGGAAAGGATGTCACTCAGTAAATTTTAGTAACACTGACAAGATATATTAAATGAGAATCAAAAGAGAAATTTCATATTCTACTTTATCAAATGTGTTGTCTGTTTTTCAGATATGAAATTTTGCAATGTGGTGATATAGAGAAGCTCATTAAGAGGAGACTCGAGCCAGATGATGACCCTGTCTACTATGTGAGCATTGAAGACACCTATGACGCCATCAAACGTGCACATGTGGCAACTGGTCATGGAGGACGAGACAGGATGGCCAAGGAAATCACCAAGAAGTATGCCAATATTACTCGGGAGTCCATGGATCTGTTCAAGTCTTACTGCCATGAGTGCCAAAAGAAGTGTAAACGTCCAAGAACTACTGGTGTTGTGGTGAGACCTATCATCACCAAGGAGTTTGCCTCTCGAGCTCAAGTTGACCTGATAGACATGCAGTCAGTGTCTCAAAATTCATACAAGTGGATAATGGTCTATCAAGATCATCTGACAAAATTTGTGGTTTTGAGAGCATTGACCTCAAAACGAGCTGCAGAGGTTGCTCATCAACTGCTTGATATTTTCCAATTGTTTGGTGCACCTTCAATCCTTCAGAGTGACAATGGCAGTAAATTTACAGCTCTAGTGATCAAAGAACTAAAGCATATTTGGCCACGACTTGTCATGGTTAATGGTAAGCCTTGACACCCACAGAGTCAGGGTTCTGTGAAGCGGGCCAATGGGGATATCAAGGACATGCTGGTGGCTTGGATGGCTGACAACAACACTACTGACGGGTCTGTTGGAATAAGTTTGTTCAGTTCCACAAAAATTCAAGTTTGCATTCTGGCATTCAAAGGTCATCATACACTGCTATGTTTGGATGTGAAGCAAAAGTTGGCTTAACAACCTCCTCGTTGCCAACTGAGATAGTTGAAAGGATGCAGACAACAGGTTATCATGTAAAAACAAATAAGAATACAAAGACATAAAAATCTGTTGTACAATATTGTGGAGTATTGTGCTTATATGTGTGATAGTTTTTTTATTGACCCTTAATTAGAATAGTGCAGCACATATAATGTTACTGATATACACCTATTTCAATGTTTTTATGGATTTAAATTGTCATTTGTTGTAAATAAAATTTTCTAGTTTATGTATAATCTTTATCTATCTTAATTCAGCCATTACGTGTAATGACTGGACCTTATTTGGCCATTTCAGTCATTACGCGAAATGACTGAAAGTTTCCGTCATTACACGTAATGACTGGTTTCACAGATTGACTGTAACATATATTACACTGAATATATAAAACAACTTTATCGCAAATTACACAGCAATTTGGAGTAATTTTCTAGATATCTATCATCCAAAGATACACCATATTTTTTTTTAACATTTATGTCTAGGGCGCATTCACTTGACATTTTTGTCTTTTCCTCTCTCTTTCAAAAGGTACTACATATGAGAAACAGTTAAAGGATAAGATGTTGGCTAAAGCAAGTAGCTATTCTGCAACAAAATTATGCTATCCATTTCAGCCTTACTGAAGTATTTATAACCACAAAATGTTTACATCGTGTCATACTGACAAGAGAATAAACTGGTAGTAAAGGAACTGAAAACTTTTCATGAGATATGTGAAAACTGAAAAGATTTTAAAAAGATCTGGAACATTCTGCTGATGTTTAAGTATCTACATACTCATTATGTATAATAATTACCCAAAGTACAAAAAAATGACTGAAACTTTATGTTTCCAAGGATTTTCACTATATAATCACAATATTTTAATTTTAAAGTGTGTGATCGCCATGAATAGTAAAGATGCGTATTTTTGACCCTGAACAATTTATTATATAAACAATTAGGAGTGATTTTAAAACCATAAGGTCAGAGAATGTCTACATAACTGTACACTCCTACTTGTGGCTTATTTCCAACCAATATCATGATTCATGGTTGCATTAATAATAACCATCAGTATCACAATCCGGCATACTCCGGCATAAATTTAGAATACCCCTTAATTTTCACTAGCATTTCTCTTAAATTTTACTTGCACTTGCCAGTTTCAAAACATTGATTTTTTGGCCCCACTTTTACATACTTTGAATGAAATTAGCATTCATCCAATGTACTAGGCTATTTTACACCCCATAACTCTCTTCCTCTCTACTTGAACACTGGCTACTCCAAAATTTAGAAATTACATCTGGGTCATCACACTCGGTATCCCATCTCTATCATAAGACCACCTCTATTGAATTGGACTCCTGTTTCACCTCTACTATGTTATAATCTACAGTTTGTGTGATGACACCCACTTCTTCAGAGACTAGCATATCTGTGCCCGCAGTCAGTTGATTTACCTCTAATTCCTCACTACTTGGCTCAATGTGATAGTCTCCTGAAGCTACACCTTCTTGTATCCCCGGCTGAAATGTTGAGTCAGCCGCAATTGTGGTAAAACTACATTCGCCACTCAAACTATCTACCCCAGTGTTATTAACATGGTGGAGGTTTTGACTGTGAGAATCTTCTGATAACTGTTGGTGTTCATCGTTTATAAGACTTCTCACTTCAGTTAAGGCTGTGTTACTGTCTGCATGTGCTGATATGTCACTGTTTTCCACTATAGTCAGCACACCTGAATGATCCATGTCCCCTCGTACAGTGCTCGTTGGTAAGCCAATAGAGGATTCTGGCACGATAAGATTGTTACTACTACTACCATCATGGCAGTCCTCCGAACCAAGCACCTCTGTGGCTTTGGTGAGGAATAACGCACCATTACTACCCTGTATAACGGTATATGCTGCTGCCTGGTCATCGGTATCTTGGAGGGTGTTATTAACATCCGGAGACTGCTGGTGTGAGGAAACTTGGGGCGGTAAAAGAGGGGCTTCAGACTGCATAGGAAGTGGGACAGAATCCCCCGACACAGGGGTAGATACAGGCATCTGTAGTCTTATTGTGGAAGACTCTTCTAGATTCCGAGTTATCTGAAAGTATGAAAGACAATTTGAAAAGTGGTATGGAATTATACATTAATATTTACCATTATCTTAAATTTTGCATTAGGACTAGGAAACAATAAAATAAACTGGGAAAAGGTTTTTGCTAACAAAAACGAGCGGCCTTGATGGAGACTTCGGTTAATAAAGCTATAGTAGTTGCAGTATGAGACTGTAAGCAAAACGTAAGCTTTACTGTGTTTTGTATATGATGGAAAAGTGGATTATTTAAAAATAGCATCAGAGATGCCCGTACCCCACAGCCTGGGAAAATAGTTTTCAACACCATGAGATGTAGAAGTAGTGAAATAGTACACAGATTGGGATACTTTCAGAGCAGTGTCAGTGTCCAAATAATGTTTAAGTAGAGAAAATAACATCTAAGAGAAAGAAATTGCATGTAAAGATTAAGTATTGAAACAAGACAATTCAGTAAACTAAAAATAATGAAGCTTTAAGACTTCTCCCATTTTGATTTTCATTTGTATGGTCGAATTATGGTTTGGATGTTTTGAATATTACCCATACATACAGATGAGCAATACATGCTTTTATGTGGAATTGGGGCAAAACTTGTGGCTCACTTGATGCAATACCATCTCTTACAATGGGAAGTTGCAAAAGTAAAACAGATAATGACTTCTAATATGACTTTAACAGTTCTTAATCTACACCAAAAGACACCCAAAGGTGCAACAACCAAGATTCAAGTAAAAAGATATAAAAGAGATATAAGAGAGATAAATAATATCAGATATCCTCTTAGAGACATAAAATAGCATCAAATATGCAAGATCAAAGGTCAAATCCAGGTCACACCATGACGTTGCACACATATAACCCTTGACCAATGTCCCTACCAAAGATCAACTTACTACAACTTCAGTTTCCAAGATATAGCCCGGACAAGATTTTATAGGTCAACGTCACTACGGCAAGGTCAAAGGTCAAATCAAGGTTAGACCATGACGTTGCACACCTACACCCCCTAACCAATATCCCTACCACGTATCAACTTCCTACACCTTACGGTTTCCGAGATATAGCCTGGACAAGATTTTATAGGTCAAGGTCACTACGGCAAGGTCAAAGGTCAAATCAAGGTCACGCCATGAGGTTGCACACCTACACCCCCTAACCAATGTCCCTACCAAGTATCAACTTCCTACACCTTACAGTATCCGAGATAGAGCCCGGACAAGATTTTATAGGTCAAGGTCACTACGGCAAGGTCAGACCATGACATTGCACACCTACACCCCCTAACCAATGTCCCTACCAAGTATCAACTTCCTACACCTTACGGTTTCTGAGATACAGCCCAGACAAACTTTTTCCCTCTGCCCGCCCGACCGACACCGTCTGGACACCATGGGTGAAAACAATACCCGACAGCCCTTAAGGGATGTGGGGTAAAAACTGTAGCAGTTGCAGTATTAAACTGTAAGCAGAATGTGAGCTTTTTTATGTTTCGTAAAGTAGTATATTTTATGAATCGTTTTTGCTGCAGGTTGGCTGAAGAGAAATTGTAGCTGTAAGTTTGGGATCATAATTTTTTTCTAGAAGATATTTAATCCTAGATTTATAATGATAAGGATACACTGTAGTAAACTATAATTGACTATAGATAGGGACATTCATATGTTGTATGTCTTTGAGGCATTTTATGCCTCTGAAATTTCACTGCTATTTAATATTTTTATAAGATAAATATGCTTAAGAATAAGTTAAGATAATCATCCTTTTGAAATCCTTTATTGTTCCATTGTAAACAGAATACACAAAGTCGTGTTGTCTGATGACTATGTGAACATCATGTAACATTGGGGTTTTTATATAAGGTTTTTTCCATTCTCTCAAAACAGACAAGGCATTTTTTCCACAAGACATTACTTCCACAAGCATCCACTTCCATGAACCTAAAGATAATTGTCCTTGTTTGAATTGTTTACCCCCAAAAAAGATTTATTGTAAGCATATCTCTTATTGAAAAAAAATGAATATATCTTGATATCCCTTATCAACCTTTTCACTCAGTGTGCAGACACATTATGTAACTAGAAATAGGACGCCCTGTTAAGAGTAGCTACAACATATGAAAAGAAACAGGATAGCATAGAAGAACACACATCACGTGTAATGTCCACCCCATGAACGCTTTGCAACAATTGTACAGTAGTCTTACAAGACCCTGTTTCATTTGTGTTTTTGCATTTTTGGCGAATATTCAAAATGGGCGCCATTTTTGGGGAGAGGAAATTTTTTTTGAAAATTACCATTAGTACATTGCTTAGATACCCTGTGGGTCAAAAATTTCAACAAAATCACTCTATCTTGCATGGTTAAGGAGATAGAAGAAGCCAACTTGTGTTTTTCTTCCATTTTCGGCGAAAATTCAAAAATTCAAAATGGCCGTCATTTTTAGGGAGAGGAAAACCTTTTGAAAATTGTGAAGAATAGTTTGCTGAGATACTCTGCAGCTCTACAATTTCAACGAAATCGCTCTATCTCGCACGGTTAAGGAGATAGAAGCAAATTTGTGTTTTTCCATTTTTGGCAAAAATTTGAAAATACAAAATGGCCGCCATTTTTGGGGAGAAGAAAATTTTATGAAAACTGCCAATAGTACATTGCTTAGATACCCTGTGGGTCGAAAATTACGACGATATCGCTCTATCTCGCACGGTTAAGGGGACAGAAGCAAATTTGTCTTTTTGCCTTTTTGGCAAAAATTTGAAAATTCAAAATGGCCACCATTTTTGGGGAGAAGAATATTTTTTGCATATTGGCAAGAGCATATTTTTAAGATACCCTGTGGGTCGAAAATTTTGACAAAATCACTTTATCTCGCACAGTTAAGGAGAAAGAAGCAAATTTGTGTTTTTCCATTTTTGGCAAAAATTTAAAATGGCCGGTACTTTTGGGGAGAGGAAATTTTTTTTGAAAATTGCCATAGTACATTGCCTAGATACCCTATGGGTAAAAAATTTCAACAAAATCGCTCTATCTCGCACGGTTACGGAGATAGAAGCAAATTTGTGTTTATGCATTTTTCGCAACAATTCAAAAAATTTGAAAATACAAAATGGCCGCCATTTTTGGGGAGAAGAAAATTTCGACGAAATCGCTCTATCTTGCACGGTTTAGGATATAGACATATTTATGTTTTTTTCTATGTAGCTAATACACAGGAGGTTAAAGCTATTACCATCAACAACAATACCAAGCAAGAAATTGATCCCATAAACCTTCACACCAAATTTTACAAAGATGAGTTAAATAGGTTTCCTTTAAAGGAGTGAAAACAGAAATGGAATTCAGAGTAGGCTCAAAGTAGCAAAGCAGCTATTACTCAAATAGCTACAAAGCTATCATCGACCAAAAGCTATCCTGGCCAAACTACTGACCCAATTATCCTTCATATAAATTTTTGTGAAGATAGAAAACAATGTTTCATTAAAATGTCCAGAAAAAAAGTCAACTCAAAATAACAGAATAGCTATGTAGCACAGTAGCTATTACTGAGTTAGCTATAAAGGTATTATCACCAAAAGCAATCTCAAGCAAGCTACAGATCCAATAATCCTCCATCCCAAATTTTGTGAACTATTTTTTCTTTAAAATGCTTAAAATAAAAAAGCATACCCAAGCAAGCTACTGATCCAATAATCCTCCATCCCAAATTTTTGTAAAATACTTTTTCTTTAAAATGCTTAAAATAAAAAAGCTACTCAAAGTAGCTAAGTAGCTATTACTCATAGCTATTATCACTAAAAGCAATCCCAAGTAAGCTATTGACCTAACTATTGCTCATACGAAATTTGGTAAAGATATGTCAAACATTTTTCCTGAAAATGCCCGGAAACAAAAGAAGTACACAAAGTAGCTAAGTAGCTATTACTCAGTTAGTTATAGAGCTATCTTCACCAAAAGCAATCCTATGCAAGCTATTAACCCAATAAACACCAATAAATTTGGTAAACATAGGATAAATACTTTTCCTTGAAATGACTGGAAACCAGACGGCGAAAAAGCAAAATTAATATGTCCACCCCCCAGTGGGGTGGACACAATACACAATAGCACTGCAGGGCATAAGTGAGTGAGTGGAACTTTCCATGAGTCTGCCTCCAGATAGATATCACACAACAGCAAATACAGAGTCGGATGAGAAAGAAGAAAGAGACAACTCATTAATTTTCAATTAGCTGGAGATACATAAAATACTGTACAAGAAAAACTGTTTATAAGAAAGTGTTTTTTCCAGTCATCTTATCTTCTGAAAGAAGTCAAGTCTATACATTTGACCAATTTACATAGTCTATGTGAATAAGTAGTTAGATCAACAACTCCTGCTGCAAAACAAAAGCTAAATTAATTAAAGCTTTTTTCCCCGAAAAGGAAAAGGCATATCCACACAATTCTACAAGAATGGAATCAGAAGAATGTCGGATTTTTTAATGTGCCTAAAATTGGGAATTTATATTATATGAACACTGATCTGCTGCAATATGTTAATAACCATATCAGTCCATGATAAATACCTCATTTTTATTTTCTTTGAAGATGCCATAACTTCATAAACACTAAGAGGTAAGCTTTGCCAGTTAATGGAAATTTTGTTTTCAGTATTCATGTGCCAGGTGTGGTTTTAAACAGTCTTAAAATAAATGAGGTGGGAGCGAGAACTATATATTTATTATGTTAGGATGGCCAAAGTCTCTTAAATACAGGAATTTTAAGCAAAAAGGCCATAAAAATCTTCGTTAAGCTCAATCAATGTGTCAAATAAAAGTGATGTTATTGAACAGTAAGTCAGTTGAGAGCTGAAAACCCTCATTTTAACTTCAAGATAGCCATGACTGTACTTGTATTGGAATTCCTAGGTAGAAAGAAAATAAGGATGTCCCTATTGTCATCTTTAATAAGTGTGCAAAATTTAACAGAGGTCAGCTGAACAATACGATAGCTGGAGGTTAAAACTCCATAATTTCACTGCAAGGTGGCCATACCTTCATTCAAATTGGGACTTAAAGGTGACCATAAAATAAGAATGTCCCTTCTGTCATCCTTTATAAGTGCAGAAAGTTTAGCTGAGGTCAGTTGAACAATAAGATAGCTGGAGGCTGCAAACTTCCTGTTTTTCACTGTAAGGTGACCATAACTAAATTCATATTGGGACTTGTCCCTTCTGCCAACCTTTATAAATGTGCCAAGTTTTATTTTAAAAATTTAAACATTAACTGAGCTTTATGCTGAAAACCCTACAATTTAAGTTTAAGATGGCCATAACATTATTAATATTTAAATCATAAGGTAGTAAGAGTCTTCTTTTGATTTACCTCAATATTAATATACGTTAGATTTTTAAAAAATGGAAAAATAAAGGGGCCAGACAGTTTGATTCCAATTTTATGACTTTAGGGGGGGTCATAGCTCCAATAATATTAACAGTTTAAGGTCACCGTGAAGTCAGGACGATCCTTTGGTAAATCTTAATATATATGCCAAGTTTGATTGAAAAAACTGAAAAACTTAATTGAACTAAAGGGTTAAAACCCCCTTTTGGACATTAAGGTGACCTTCAGATTGCAGATACAGGGCTAAAACTTCAGCATGTGAAAGACTATCAACAAGAGGGTCAGAGTCTCAGAGATACCCCAAAAGGCAGGTTGCGCAGACAGTAATAAGGTTAGCGACTGGTGTAATTAAATTTAGAAACAGGAAAGTTATGTTAGGTCACCCAGTTAAGGTAAATGTGTTGGACATGCAAAAAAGAAGAAATGTAAAACTTGTAATCTAGGTTACATAATTGTATCTATCTTATAAACGGACAAACGAATGGACGGAATTACACCAATTTTCAAAGCAACTTAGCTATGATGGTGATCTATCTCCCTGTCAAGTTTGAATTTGATTGGACAAAGTGTTTTTCAAGTTAGAGTCAGGAAACAAATATTGACGGACAGACAAACGGACAAAAAACGGACACACAAACAGCCAGAATTGCAGCAATTTCAAAAGCAACTTAGCTACGATGGTGATCTATCTCCCTGTCAAGTTTGAATTCGATTGGACAAAGCGTTTTCAAGTCAGAGTCCAGAAACGGATATGTTGACAAACAAACGGAATTACACCAATTTCGAAAGCAACTTAGCTATGATGATGATCTATCTCCCTGTTAAGTTTGAATTGGATTGGACAAAGCGTTTTTGCGTTAGAGTCCAGAAACAAATTGCTGATGGACATACAAATGGACAAAAAACGGACAAACGAACGGAATTACACCAATTTTGAAAGCAACCTACCTATGATGGTGATCTATCTCCCTGTCAAGTTTGAATTCGACTGGACAAAGCATTTTCGAGTTACAGTCCGAAAAACGAAAATGCTGACAGACACATCAATCTAATAGGCAGGTTGGTTACACTCAACCCGCCTAAAAAGTAGCTGAAGAAGTTATTCCAACAAAATTGAAAATTTAATAAGTAAATTAAATTTTTATAAGTTAATACCCTATCCAATGGACAATTGCTTTACCGGTCGGCGCGACCGGTCCCGCCAAACGACAGAAAAAGTCATTCTGTATAAAATACCGGCAGGACCGGTCACAGAGTGTACATTCGCCTGGTGTCGCCTCGTGCATACTTCCTGTCTAGTCAGAATGACGTCATCGCGTCTTTTTTTCGCTGTCTAAACCTATTAGACCCCTAGTAAGCTGATAGCGGGGTCGGTTGGGAGGGTCTTGTCCATCCATTGGATAGGGTATTAACTTATAAAAATTTAATTTACTTATTAAATTTGCAATTTTATTGCGTTAATACATCCTATCCAATGGACAATTGCTGAATAACTATCGCTTGGTTGGCGGGTAAGTTACTAGGGACTTGAGTGAACTCAAAACTAACAATTTTCTGGCCCAGGTAGACCTGAAGCAGGCTACTCATTAATGGCCTAAGTCGGTAACCAGGAACCGGTTAACCGGATAGTTTAACCGACACTGCTCCCCCCCCCCCCCCCTTTTTTATTTCCAAGCATTTCTGCTCTGAGTGGGGGAAGAGAGGGATGAGTTCAGTCCCAAGAAATAATAAACCTCCCAAAGGAAGCATGTCACAGTTTTTTGTTTTTTTTTTGTTTTTTTTTTGATTGATTTATACTTATCTAAGTATATACACTATGTACATATTTACAAGAATGTCTCCTCCCTAGCGGGCTTGGTGGTGGATCTGCTGGGCAGCCACGACCGGCCCTAGATGGAAAAGCTCTGAATCAGCCCAAGCCACATCCTTCAGATAGAATTGTGTGAAGGTATTGTGGGATTTCCAGTGGCAGGCTGATAGGATTTGTTCTAAGGAAATTCCAGCTTGGAAGGCCTTAGAGGCAGCAAAGGCCCTTACATCATGGGCTTTGACCTGATGCAAAGTAAGGGCCTGCTGGTCAGAGAGCTCATAACATAGGATGATGATGTTTGATCCATGAGGAGACAGTGGCAGAGGAGATATCCTTGTCAAACCCTTTTTTGAAGGAGACAAAGACCAACTCCTTATTTCGCCTGAGGTCAGAGGTCCTGTCCAGATAATAACGTAGTGCTCTAACTGGACACAGTGACCTGTCACACTTGAGTGATTTATCTAGTGTGTGGGCCAGGGCTGGAATAACCACCGGGGCCACACTGTCTGGACCCTCTTTGGCCAGCTGGTTCTTGGACAGAAAGCTGGGTGAGGGATAAAAAGACACCTTGGACCAGTCTGATTGGTGTCTGATGTTCTTATGAAGCCAAGCATGGATCTCACTCCTGCGTTTGCCAGAACCTAAGGCCATCAAGAAAACTGTCTTGAAGGTTAGGTGTTTCAAGGAGGCTTCCTTAAGGGGTTCAAAGGGAGCCTTAGTCAGCTGGTGTAGTACCAGTGAAAGGTTCCAAGAGGGGATGCCCCTCCTGCCCTTGGGTCTGTCTCTATGGAAACTATCCAGGAGACGAGTAAGGTTCTCATCTTTGCTGACATTAATGGTGGCGTTGCCCAGTTTGTCAGCAATGGCTGATCTGTAGCCATCAATAGTACCTGGCTGTAACTGCCTGTCCTGAAACAAATGAAGGAGGAAGTCAGCAACGGCTTTCAGAGGTGGTGCCCTGAAGTCCACCTGATTACTGAGGCACCACTTTGTAAAAATGGTCCACTTTGCCTCATAGACAGATCTGGTTGATCTTCTTTGAGGAGCCTCAATTCGTGCTGCCACTGCCTCAGAGAAGCCCTGCTGCTTGATTGCTGAGGCTCTAGGAGCCAGGCATGCAGATTCAGATTCGACAGGTTCCTGTGAAGGACCTGGTTGAATGGTTGAGACACTAGGTTTGGTATGCTGGGAAGACACAGTGGAATCTGGCTTGACATTGCCACCAGGTCCCAAAACCAGGGCATGTTGGGCCACCCTGGAGCAATCAGAATTATTCTGTTGCAGGGGAAGTCCTGTAACTTCTCCACCACCTTGCCCAAGATGGCCACTGGTGGGAAGGCGTACGGGTCCAGTCCGTCCCAAGACAGGCTGAGAGCATCCACTGCCCAGGCCTGGGGGTCTGGAACCGGTGAGACAAACTGAGGGAGCTTGTTGTTGAATCGTGTGGCAAACAGGTCCACTTGAGGGGTGTGCCACCTTAAGCATATTGCTTGAAAAATCTCCGGATTGAGGGACCATTCTGTTTGAATGGTCTGACCCAGTCTGGATAATTTCTCGGCTATCACATTGAGACGGCCGGGAATATGTCGAGCTTTGAGGGTCACCTGATTTCTTGTGCACCAAGTGAGGATCCTCCAAAGTAAGGCACACAGGGGGCCTGACTTCATTCCCCCTTCTTTGTTTATGTAAGCTACCACAGTGGTATTGTCGGTAGCTATGAGAACTACCTTTTTCATACAGAGAGCTTGGAACTCTTGTAGTGCCAGAAGAACTGCCTTTAACTCTAGATAGTTTATGTGCAACTTGCTTTCCAGGAGTGACCAGCTTCCCCTTGCCATATGCTCGTTTAAGTGTGCGCCCCACCCTTCTTTTGATGCGTCTGTAAAAATTTGCAGAGCATGTTCTAGTGGATGTAGGGGTTGACCTGTAACAACATTGTCTTCCTCCAGCCACCATTTCAGGTGTGGGTGGAGTGACTTTGGAATGGGGATTATCTTCTCCAGGGATTCTGGTACCCTCCAATTGTTCTTGAGATGCCACTGTATGGGTCTCATGCGCAGTCTGCCCAAATGTACTTGTTTCTCTGTGGCAGTTAACAGACCGATCAGGGACATTAGTTTCCGGACCGGACAGACTGGTTTTGACAAGATCTCCAGTACTTTGCTTTGTAGGGTCTGCCAATGTTCTGTGGTGGGTCTGACCCTGCCTTCCCTCAAGTCGAACTGGTAACCTACGAAGTTGAAAATTCGTTTGGGTTCCAGCTCTGATTTGTCCTCGTTTACCAGCCACCCCAATTGCCTGCAGAGTAACACCAGATTTTTTGTCTGTTGAAGACATACCCGGTGGGAGGTGGCCCTGACCAACCAGTCGTCTAGGTACTGGTGGATCCTTATACCCTCTTTCATTGCAAGCCATTTCACCTCTTTGGCTACCACAGTGAATTCCATGGGGGCTGTGGACAGGCCAAAGGGTAGAGCCTTGAATTGGTAGGTTTTGTCTTGAATGTGAAAACGCATATACTTCCTGGACTGGCTGTTTATAGGGATGTGGAAGTATGCGTCTTTGAAATCTATGGAAGTCACCCACTCCCCTGTCTGGAGGGAGGTTCGTATTGTCTCCGGTGTCTCCATTTTGAAAGACTGTGTTTTCAAATAGTTGTTTAGTCTGCTCAAGTCCAAGACGGGTCGCCACCAGTTGTTGGGTTTGGGGACCAGGAATAACCGGTTGTAAAACCCCAGGGACTGAGGATTTTGAACCACTTCTACAGCCTTTTTGTCTAACAGCTGATGCAATGCCTCCAACAGGTAGCTGTTCCTGTGAGGATCTACATACCAGCTTGTTACTGTGGGTTTTCTGGTCAGGTGGGGTCTGGACTGGAAGGGTAGGATATACCCTTCCCTCAGGACTGATATAACTTTGGGACTGACGCCTAGTGCTGCCCATTTTTCCCAAAACTCGTGCAATGTTGACCCTACAGGAGGATTTGTTACAGCAAGTGGGGCATTTGTGACAACTTGAACAGAACTCAATTGATCTACACAAGAAACACCTTTCACAGATTTTATTGACTCTTGATGCTCGGGCATTACACCTTTCTTTTGCGGCAACCCTCCTGCAAAAGGTACATGAGAAGCAACATGAGATAATACAGTCAAATGAGTTTCTGTCTTTACACTTTTGGCCACATAACAGTCCACTCCGGTCACAGGTACACAGTTCAAACTTTTCACCACACTTGAAATATGAGGAAACTTCTGACCGGTTACACTTACAGGAATCAACTTTCCTGTCACATAATGAGCACAGTAATTGTCATTTATACTGCTTCTGTGTCTTGGCCGGTCGCTGGACAAAAGAAGCAGTACGACCCCGGTGAGATCTTTGTCCCCGTCTTCTGCCTAGTTGTTTCCATGCAGGTAGACCAGGCTTGCGTTCTTGCTCCGGCTGTTGCTGTTTAGTGGCTTGGTAAGGGTGGAAACAATGTGAACCCTTATGTGAGGAGCCGGGTGTACGTTTTTCCTCATGGTGCCTTATTTCTTCTTCAGCTTTGCTGATGAGGTGATCCGGGAATAAGGCACTCATGTGCAGAGGGGCAGATCTCAGAGCATTCAAGGTGTCCTGTTTGATGCCTGCTTTAAGATAGTCCAGATAACTGTCCCTTCTTGTGAGGGTGAGATTGGCTACATTGATGAAGACACCTTCGGATAGGTCTTGCATCGTCCTGGCCATTGCTTGGGAGATGCTTTTGTTAAAGGTTATCAGAAAGTCTAGTTCTTTGACAGCCTGATGGGATTTTCCGGTAGCCTTTCCCTTGCCCTTGTCATTCTGTAAAATTTTAAGTTGAGAAGCCATAGAGTCCTGTACTTTGGTGAGGCACCGGGAAAAGGCAGCAGCCTGATTACACATGATGTACGTTTGATCTCTGGCTGCTCTCTCCCACTTCCTTAAAGTGTCTTGTGTAACAGGCCTGGAAGCTGGTGCTGAAGGGAGTGACCGGTTAGCAATACGTGGGAAACTGCTGTTGAGGCGTGCTGGTTGGTTGGTCCAGGATGTGACTTTAGATCTGGAGAATTCCTTCTTCTCAGTATGCATGTCATACCATTTAAGAGTTCTTGGTGGTTTGACAAACTGGTCCTTGACCAAACCGGAAGTCTCAGAAGCTCTGGAGGGATATCCTTCTTGAATGGTAATGTTCAATTTCTCGAACTTCCGGCACAGCCAATCATCTACCGGAACTTTAAGGGACACTTTACCAGGAAGATGAGGTTTGGTACCGGCAAAGGGGTTGTCATCTTGAGCAGAGGAAGAGGAATCGAATTCCGGTACTTGCTCCCACCCCATAAATGATCTCACTCCGCGAAGGGTTTCCCTGTAAGTCTGTTCAGTGCTTAGTTCCTGGTCAGTCTCTGTAAGCTCTTCGCGATCCTGACCTACTGACAGTACTTCAGACAGTTCACCCTCATCTAAACTAAGTTCTGGCTGATCACTGAACTGATCTTCCTCTGAAGTAACTTCTTCCGGTTGATCAGTAGTGGGAGGCTGTGTAGTGGGACCTGGGGGCTGAACCTCGGGTCGACCACTAGTAGAAGCACCAGCAGATGAAAAGGCAGCCTGGTCGGTGAGTTGAAGATCTACCCCAGCACCGGGAGCCTCAACAGGCTGGGTGGCTAGTTTCTTCACACCGGGGGCCTCAACAGGCTGGGTGGCTGACTTCTTCTTCTTACCGGACACACCGGTAGCAGGACTCTGATGAGTAGAATGTTCAACTGGTGGAATAAACGGCTTCTCAGACACCACCACGTTTGAGCTCTGAACCGGTTCCACCGGGAGCTGAAAAGTCTTGGATAAGAAGAGAGCCTCCAGACGCATAAAGCGTTCTGACCATTTTTCATCCAAATTCTTCAGGTCAGACTGGAAATCTGGAGCTTTTGGAGGCTTGGAAGTCTTCTTAGGGGATTTGTGAGAGGTCTTTTTCTTCTTAGGGGTTTCACCTCGATCACCAGAATCACCCTTGGCACTCTCGACCTTCCCTACCACAGTAACAGTAGACGGGTCAACTAGGGAGGAAGAGGTAGCTTTCTTCTGAAGTTCTTTCTCTTTCCTTGCTTTATAAGTGGGGGTGGCCAACTGTAGCTTCTGTTCAGCTGTAAGGCTATTGCAAATAGAGCAGTCCTTCTTTAATACACAATCATCTTGGCCCACACCCTTGTCACGACAACGTGCACACTTTGTGTGTGTGTCGAATAAAGCCATTGCGTGGCCACAAGTCCCTCTTCTCTGTCCAGGGGACGCCATAACACTCCAGAAGTAAGATAAAGTATATATAACTTTAAATAAAGTTCAATAAAAAAGGTTGTCTTTAAAACTTCAAACGTTCCAACACAGTAGAAAAACACGTCTGTACACTCGTGCGCCAAACGAAAAAAGACGCGATGACGTCATTCTGACTAGACAGGAAGTATGCACGAGGCGACACCTGGCGAATGTACACTCTGTGACCGGTCCTGCCAGTATTTTATACAGAATGACTTTTTCTGTTGTTTGGCGGGACCGGTCGCGCCGACCGGTAAAGCAATTGTCCATTGGATAGGATGTATTAACGCAATAAAACTTGACCGTTTTTGAGATATAGACAAAGTACCCATTTTAAACAAATTTACGAAACGCCTCCCATTCCGGCATCTATGGTCCGATTGATAAGAAAATCCTTTCCGACATGCAAATTTAGGTCTAGAATGTACCTGATAAAATTTATAGCACTGGTGTGTGTGTGGGTTTTTTTTCCGAAATGAGATGGCGGGGTGTTTTTGTAAGGTTACCTTTATTTTTCCCGCCCCTATAGTTTTTAAGACAGATAAGAAGGAAAGAAAAATTTGAAAACCCAAGAAGTTATTCAAGGGAGACCATAGTGATCAGTCGAACTTCCGTGAAAACAAAGAAGCACCCCTAACAGGCCACAACGGGTCGCTTAATTAAAAGATGGATTTATGAAGCACCTAAAAAGTAGGAGTTAGAAATACATTGATACCATGGGCACAAAATAAGTTTTCACGCAAAAAATCAACTGTTTAATTTAATATATCAGTTGGATATGGACAATGGACTAGGTACAATGAAATTCAGATCAATTTAACAAGTAATTTTCTGGCCTAAAATATATTGCAGGTGCTTTTACATTAGAACAAATAATACACATGCAGTTGCCACAGTAAGTATAATAATTAACATCTGTCTTTATAATGTCACAAACTAGGTGGCATGAAAATTGTGTATAAGTAAAAGGTACAATGAAAAACACATTTTCTTACACTGGAAAACATGTTGGGATGCACTTTTGCCAGCAATCGCGCAGTTTCTGGGTTCAAGTTTTCAGTCACTTGAGTACTGCCATCACTCAGGTGAGTCTCAACCTTTGATATCACATGGCCTTCTGCAAAACATTAAAAAAAAATATTTCTTTCACTGCTACTGGAAAAAATTGCAACTGTCCAAAATATTTTACTTATTCAATCAACAGTGTACAACCTGGTAAGCACATTACATAAAACATGGCTCAAAAGAAGTCAATTTTTAACTCCTGTCTTGCAAGATTTACATGTGTATTATCATAATACTGTAAACACTTCAACTGTGTGGCATATGTACTTTCAACTGTTCAACATTTTTCCTTGATGTTTTGGTAACTTAATGCTTATACAATCAATGCATAACATTTTGCCTCATAATCTTTGTTACTTGAAATGCGCCCCCCCCCCCCACCCCAATCATCTCTGACCAATGCAAAATATCAAACCTTACAGACAAGAAATTTTGGAACAAGTATAAATCTACAAATTATCATAGTATAAATAATGTGCAAAAATAATTAAGCACACGGATTTCTTTAAAAGAGACCAGTTAAGTTACATTATATATTATTTGGTATAGCTATTTATTTAGTATTAGATTTTTCATGCAATAGACCGACCTCCCTCAGCACCCTGTGTTATAGTGACAGTCACTGTCTCAGCGTGTGGGTTCCCTGACACTTGCCACACTCGCTCATGGACTTGTGAGGTATCTACTGTGTCAAAATTCAGCTGCAATGGACAAAGAAATACACAGCTAAGGAATCTCCTTTCTTTCATCCTGGATTTTATTTTCAATCAATAAATTTCTTTTGACTTAATTTTAAAATGTGCCCCCAGTCTTCTAATGTATATTACAGATATTGAGAAGTAATTCCATGACACAAGTTACAATGCTGGCAGCCATGGGTGATATAGCCATGGGCGATACACCATAACTATGCTATACAGTATAAACTTCCAGAATTAGCAGCCATGGATAACATGCCATGATTTATAATGTTTAATGTAAACTTCCAATATTGGTTGCCAGGGATAATATGCCATAATCTATAATCTTTAACAAAAATTTACAACATTCGCAGCATGGGACAACATAATACAAGAGCACAGCATGAAGTATAATACTGATAATTCTCATGAGTGATATATTTGTTTCATTTATGTCTGATCATGGATATTTTACTAATATTATCTACCATTCTTTACAATAAATAACAGAAATAAATTGCAAATTTAATAAGTAAATTAAATTTTTATAAGTTAATACCCTATCCAATGGACAATTGCTAATCCGGTCGGCGCAGACCGGCCCGCCAAACGCCAGAAAAAGACGTCCTGTGTTGCCACCGGCTGGCCGGTCCGTAGTACTGTGCACTCCCCAGATGGCGCCTCGTACTTCCTTCCTGTCTAGACAACCTGACGTCATAGCATCTTTTTCGTTGTCTAAACCTCTTAGACCCCTAGTAAGCTGATAGCGGGGTCGGTGGGAAGGTCTTGTGTGTCCATTGGATAGGGTATTAACTTATAAAAATTTAATTTACTTATTAAATTTGCAATTTTATTGCGTTAATACATCCTATCCAATGGACAATTGCTGAATAACTACCGCTTGGTCGGCGGGTAAGTTACTAGGGACTTATGTGAACTCACAAGTAATAGCAAATTTTAACCTAAGGTCTAGGCTGACTTCGTCAGGAGACCTATAGGCCCAGGCCTGGGTTGACCCTAAGGTCAGGAAACCCTGTAAGACCTTGGTCGGTTGCCAACAGCCAGTTACCCGGGGGCTATACCGACGTCGCCCCCCCCCCTTTTTTTTTTAACAGACCTGCTCTGAGGTAGGGGAAGAGAGGGATGAGTTCAGACCCAGAAAGCCAATAATCCTCCCGAAGGAAGCACATCACATTTTATACTATGTGCTTGTAGAACTGTTACATTATGTACATATGTACAAATCTCCTCACTCTAAGGGCCACTTGTGGTTCTGCTGAGCAGCCCAACACCAAGCCCAATTGGTAAAGCTCTGAGTCAGCCCAAACCACACCCTTCAGAAAGCACTGTGTGAAGGTATTGTGACTTCAGTGGCAGGCTGACAAGATTGGATCTAAGGAGACTCCCGACTGGAAGACCTTAGAAGCAGCAAAGGCACTGACATCATGGGCTTTAACCTGATGTCAAGTGTGGGCCTCCTGGTCAGAGAGCTCATAACATAGGATCACAGTCTGCTTGATCCAAGAAGAGATAGTGGAAGGTGAGATGTCTTGTTGAAACCTTTCTTAAAGGAGACAAGAACCACCTCTTTATTCTGCCTGATGTTTGAGGTCCTGTCCAAATAGTAGCACAGTGCTCTGGCCGGAGAGAGGGACCTGTCAGACTTGAGGGATCTATCCAGAGTTGGGGGCCAGGGCTGTTATAACCCCAGGGGCCACACTGTCTGGACCCTCTATGGCCAGCTGATTCTAGGATAGAAAGCTGGGTGATGGATACAGGGACACCTTTGACCAATCGGATTGGTGTCCAATATATCAGTTTTGCCAAGCATGAATCTCACTTCTGCACTTGCCCGAACCAAGGGCCAAGAGGAATACCGTCTTGAAGGTCAAATGCTTCAAGGGGGACTTCTTGATTGGATCAAATAGAGTCTTAGCTGGTGCACGGCCAGTGAGAAGTTCCAGGAGGGTATGCCACTCCTGCCTTTGGGTCTGTCTCTGAGGAAACTATCCAGGAGACGAGCGAGATTTTCGTCCTTACTGATGTTGAAAAGTGAATTTCCCAATTTATCAACAATGGGTGACCTATAACCATCAATGGTGCTGGGCTGTTTGCCAAGCATGTATCTCACTTCTACGCTTGCCCGAACCCAGGGCCAAGAGGAAAACTGCCTTGAAGGTCAAATGCTTCAAGGAGGCCTTTAATTGGTTCAAAATGAACCCTGTCAGCTGGTGCAAAAACCAGGGAGAGGTTCCAGGAGGGGGTTCCCCTCCGGCCTTTGGATCTGTCTCAGTGGAAGCTATCCAGGAGATGAGTGAGATTTTCATCCTTACTAACATTGATGGGCAAATTTCCAGGCTATCAGCAATGGCTGCTCTGTAACCAACAATAGTACTGGGCTGCAACTTCCTGTTCTGAAACAGGTGCCTAAGGAAGTCAGCAACTGACTTAACATGTGGTGCCCGAAGTACACCTGATGAATGATACATCACTTGGTAAAAATGACCCATTTCAATTTGCCTCATAGACTGATCTGATTGACCCCCCCCCCCCCCCCCCCCCTTTGAGGAGCCTCAATTCTTGCTGCCACTGCCTCAGACAAGTCCTGCTCCTCGATTGCTGAGGCTCTAGGAGCCCTGCAGGGAGATTAAGATTTGTCAGATTTCTGTGAGGGATCTGATCGAATGGCTGTGAACAGGCTGGACAGATTGGGCAGGCTCAGCGGGATGTGGCTGGACATGGCCACTAGATCCCAAAACCAAGGCATGTTGGGCCACCCCGGAGCAATCAGAATGATTCTCTTGCATGGGGAGTCTTGCAACTTCTCCACCACTTGCCCAATATGGCTGATGGTGGGAAGGTGTATGCTTTCAGATCCTACCATGGCATACTGAGTGTATCCACTGCTGTGGCCAGGGGATCCGGTACCGGTGACACAAACAGAGGCAACTTGTTGTTGAACCTCCTAGCAAATAAGTCTATTTGAGCCGGTGCCACCTGCTGCAGATTGAGTGGAAGACCTCTGGAAGGAGAAACCACTCTGTTTGGATGGTCTGGCCTAGCCTGGATAGCTTGTCCGCTACCACATTCAGCCGGCCTGGAATGTGTCGGGCTTAGAGTCACTTGTTTCCTGGTACACCAGGTCAAGATTCTCCATAGTAGGGCACACGTGGGCCCGACCTCATGCCTCCTTCCTTGTCTATGTATGACACTACTGTGCTGTTGTCAGTTGCTACAAGTACTATCTTGTTTGAGCAAAGTTCTTGGAACTCTTTTAAAGCCAGGAAGCCTGCTTTAAGTTCTAGATAGTGATGTGCAGCTTGCTTCCCGGGAGGGACCCGGTTCCTCCTGCAGTGTGCTCGTTTAAGTGAGCGCCCCACCCTTCTATTGACGCGTCTGTAAATATTTGCAGAGCATGCTTTATTGGGTATAATGGTTGGCCTGTAAGTACATTGTCTTCCTTCAGCCACCATTGTAAATGGGGGTGCAGGACCTGGGGACTTGGATCACCTTTTCCAGTGATTCTGGTACCCTCCAGTTGTTTTGAGATGCCACTGTATGGGTCTCATATGAAGTCGACCTAGATTAACTTGCTTTTCTGTAGCCGTCAGTAACCTATCAAGGACATGAATTCCCGGACCGGGCAAGCCGGTAGGGATAGCAGTTTTAACATAGTCTCTTGAAGGTTCTGTCACCGGTCCAGAGTCGGTCAGAACCGATCAGACCTGAAGTCGAACTGGTAGCCTACAAAATCAAAGTCTTGTTTGGGTTCCCGCTCTGATTTCTGTAAGTTCATCAGCCAACCCAGTGGCTGACACATTATTTCCTAGTTCCTGTGAAGGTTGGAGACAAGCCTGGGATCTGGCTCTCACCAACCAGTCGTCTAGGTACTGGTGGCTTCTTAAGTCCTTGTGTATGGTCACACGTTTCACCTCCTTTGGTATCACAGTGAACTCCAAAGGTGCTGTGGACAAAACCGAATAGCAGGCATTACCTGGATTGTTCTTGTATAGGTATATGGGAGTAGGTATCCCTCCTTGAACATTTGTAATACCTAGGGTCCAGCCCCCAAGGCTTCCTAAGTTCCCGAAAAAGGGCTTAGTCTGGACCCTACAGGCCGATTGTGTGCCACATTTGGGACATTTGGTATTTTGATAAACATTTTCTGTCCCTCCGGACACTGGTCCGGTCTGGTGACAATGATCCAGGTTAACAGTCTCTCTGTTCTTATTGTGGGCTGGTGGGACTGACACAACTTTTCATATTAATAGACTCTTCGCCCCGGGCCAGCAGTCTGCAAGGTGCAGCACTTACAGAGCAATTGTCATTCGTGAGATGTCTGACCCCTGGCCGGACATGACAAAATTTATTATCTCTCCAGCCAAGTCCAGCACTGATAACAGGTTGTTAAGGGAAGGTTGCCTGGCAGTAGCTTGGGACACTGGCATGTCACATCACCAAGACCACTGACCGGTCTAAGAATTCTCTGTAACCAAATTAACCTTCGGCAACTCTGTCCGGTACCAGGACTCCATACCCGGTACTTAACTGTAACCAGCAATTCTCTGTAACCGGCAAAAAACTGGCAGGCTGGGGTCACCAATCAATTTTGACAGCTACTGGTCTATATTTAGCCAGCCTTTTTTTTTTTTTTTTTTTTTTTTTTGTAACCAGTTGGCTCGCAGCATTATTCAGTAAGGACTGTGTAGCCAGCACTTTGACTGTGTAGCCAGCAAGTGTACTAGGCTGTGTAGCCAATACCAGCCGGTACACTGTGTAATCAGTTGTTGAAGCAAGTGTACTAGGCTGTGTAGCCAGTACCAGCCGGTACACTCTGTAACCAGTTGTTGAGGCAAGTGTACACGGCTGTGTAGCCAGTACCAGCCGGTACACTCTGTAACAGTTGTAGCCAGTAATAAAAAAACTGTAACTGGCAAAAAACTGGCAGGCTGGGGTCAGCAACGAATTCAGACAGCCACTGGTCTATATTTATTCAGTTTATGTAACCAGTTGGGTGAAAAACAGCACAGTAAGGACTGTGTAGCCAGTGCCCTGCCGGTAGACTTATAACCGGTAGGTTGAAGCCATATGTAGCCAATTGCTAAAGCAAGTGTACAAGGCTGTATAGCCGGTACCGGCCGGTACACTCTGTAACCAGTTGTTGAGGCAAGTGTACAAGGCTGTGTAGCCGGTACAGGTCGGTACACTCTGTAACTAGTTGTTGAGGCAAGAGTATAAAGGCTGTGTAGCCAGTATTGGTCGGTACACTCTGTAACCAGTTGATGAAGCAAGTGTACAAGGCTGTGTAGTCGGTGCACTCTGTAACCCATTGCTGAAGCAATTTTACAACTATATTTTGTGTTGAATTCAGCTGGCTGTAGGTTTCCACCATTAATAAAAGTATTTCTTTGAACGCACGTCTTATTTGAGATTTTTGACAGTTGCTGGGAAAGCCCTTGTGAGCTATATTTAGAAACAAATGTTGGTCGGTGTGTCACGTGACCCGCTTGCGGGTCGGAGGGACAATATGATTGGCTGATTGGAGATGACGATCAGCTTCGGGACCTGGTCGGTGAATCACGTGACCAACTTCGGGGAGATGCCCTCCCTGGACGCGTTCTTTCCTTATATCACAGTAAACGTGAGGTGACTGGTCGATTGATGCCTGTAGCAGAGAAGTCTGTACCAGGGCGCCGGAGGTGAATTTCAGGAACTAAAAACTGGAGTCACAGTAGACGTGAGTGCAAAGAATGCACTTCCGACCTTCTTGTTCGGTGAATCACGTGATTAACTTCGTGACCTGGTCGGTGAATCACGTGACCAGCTTCGTGAATTGGAAGGAAGGAACGCGATTGGCTGACTGGATATGACGTCAGAGGTCACGTTCTTTTAAGCTGGCCGGCCGGATGATGCTTAAAAGCAGGGGAGCCTGGACCAGTGCACTCTGAAGATTTGTAGATGAAATTCCTTCCTTTCGTGATAAAACCAGTGAACTGGCCATCCACAACCCTCACTACCGACAACAAAGCCGGGTCCGCAAGGGAGGGACTGATATCACAATAGACGTGTTCAACCTTCATGCTCTTCTGATGGATGCCTTCTATGTAGATATATATAAGCTTGCCGGTCGACTAATGCTTTGCAGCAAAGATGTCTGGACCAGTGCGCTCTGCAGAAATCTGAAGAATTCATCTATTGCTTCTGATGAAAAAATACTTGAGCTAGGCTGGTGTGACTGATGCTTTACAGCAGAGAAGTCTGTACCAGTGCGCTCTGATGAAGAATGCACCTTCCATAGGGGAATTCCCTCTATATGCAGTGTTCAAAACTACGTAGACTGAAGATTTCCGGGATTTGCATATGTAGTACTAGAAAAGACGTTTCTATGGTAACTGTAGCTGGAAGGTTACAGAAGGTTCATTCAAACAAAAGACACGGATAAAAATACCTGTAAGAAGTATATCCATAATTCCTCCATATTTTCGATCTGCCCCTAAACAACACAATGGTTGAATGGGAGGAAACTAGCAAAATGGCTGCCTTCATATTTCTCGTCGATTACTGCCCTATCATCAAAATTAAATTGAGTCAACTAGGGAGCGTTTCCAGCAGATTTCTAAATGTATATCCGTGCTTGATTAGTAGATAACACTTCTACACTGAAAATATCCACATATGAGGTTGAAAAACTGCCATAATGCACACATTTCTTTAAACAAGAGGAGAGGGCACTGTGTCAGCTGACTGAATGTTTTTGATTTGTGATGGTGATAATGAGAGGAAAGCATAATTATCAGGGAAAGGGCTGTACAGAAATACAGTAAATGGTAACTGAACAGCATGTTCGAAAGATATTCCGAAGCTGACAGAAGAAAAGGACAAAAAAGTTGTGCCCTGCAAATGGTATTATGAAATAAAGTAACAAGGTAATTGTTTAATTGTAAAAAGTAGGTTAAAAATATTTAAAGAAATACTATAAATGCAATATCCTCGTTCGACCATGAAGAAGGGGTCCAAAGGTCAAATCTGACCATACCAAAAGATTCCCAGGCAAAGAATTTAGGATGGTTTACCATCCCAAACCTCTCGGACCAATAATAAGTGAGTCATAGGCACTTTTTAAGTTTGGCTATCCTTGTTTGACCTTGAAGGAGGGGGTCCAAGGTCAAATCCGACCACACAAAAAAATTCCCAGCCCATGATTTCCTGTAGCTTGTTTACCATCCCAAACTTGTAGGACCAATAATAAGCGAGTTCTAAGCAATTGTAAGTTTGGCTATCCTCAATTGACCTTGAAGGATGTGTCCCAGGTCAAATCTGACCACACCAAAAGAATCCCAGCCCATGATTTCCTATATGTTGGTTTACCATCCCAAACCTCCAAGACCAATAATACGCGAGTTATAAGCACTTTAAGTTTGGCTATCTTCATTTGACCTGGAAGGAGGGGTCTAAGGTCAAATCTGACCACACCAAAAGATTCCCAGCCCATGATTTTCTATAGGTTGGTTTTCCATTCGAAACCTCTAGGACCAATAATAAGTGAGTTATAAGGACTTTTAAGTTTGGCTATCCTCATTTGACCTTGAAGGAGGGGTCCAAGGTGAAATCCGACCACACCAAAAAATTCCCAGCTCATGATTTTCTATAGGTTGGTTTTCATTCCAACCTCTAGGACCAATAATAAGCGAGTTATAAGCACTCTTATGTTTGGCTATCCTCATTTGACCTTGAAGGAGGGTTCCAAGGTCAAATCGGACCATATTAATAGATTCCCAGCCCATGATTTCCTACAGGTTGGATACAATGATTTACTCAACAGTGAGAACCTGAAAGAAGCTATTGCTCAGCTATGCCATGACATAGAGGTCTGCAATTTCACTATGTTATAGCTGACCAAAAATTATGTGAATAACATATTTAAACAAAATACTCTAAATGTAATAATTTTCAAGTTACAACTGATTTACTCAAGAGTGAGAACCTCAAAGTAACTATTACTCAGCTATGCAATGAGCTACATGTCTGAATTTTTGCACTGTTATAGCTGACCTAAAAGTAGGTGAACAACATATTTAAGCAAAATACTGTAAATGCAATAGTTTTCAAGGTACAACTGATTTACTCAATAGTGAGAACCTGAAAATAGCTATTGCTCCACTATGCCATGAGCTATAGGTCTGTAATTTCACTATGTTATAGCTAACCCCAAAGTAGGTGAACAATGTATTTTAACAAAATACTCCAAATGCAATATTTTTCAAGTTACAACTGATTTACTCAACATACAGTACCTGAAAATAGCTATTGCTCAGTTGTGCCATGAGCTACAGGTCTGTAATTTCACTATGTTATAGCTGACCCAAAAGTAGCTGAATAACATATTGAAACAAATTTCTGTAAAGGCAATAGTTTTCCAATTACAACTGATTTACTCAACAGTGAGAACTTCAAAGTAGCTATTACTCAGCTATGCAATGAGCCACAGGTCTGGAACTTCACTATGTTATAGCTGACCCCAAAATAGGTGAATAACATATGCAACAAAATACTCTAAATGCAATAGTTTTCAAGTTATAAGTGATTTACTCAACAGTGATAACCTAAAAGTAGCTATTACTCAGCTATGCCATGAGCTACAGGTCTGAAATTTTACTCTGTTATAGCTGACCCAAAAGTAGCTGAATAACATATTTATACTAAATTCTCTAAATGCAATAGTTTTGCAATTACAACTGATTTACTCAATAGTGAGAACCTCAAAGTAGTTATTACTCAGCTATGCAATGAGCTACAGGTCTGAAATTTTACTATGTTATAGCTGACCCAAAAGTAGCTGAATAACATATTTAAGCAAAATACTGTAAATGCAATAGTTTTCAAGTTACAACTGATTTACTCAATAGTGATGACCTAAAAGTAGCTATTACTCAGCTATGCCATGAGCTACAGGTCTGAAATTTTACTATGTTATAGCTGACCCAAAAGTAGCTGAATAATATATTCATACGAAATTCTCTAAATGCAATAGTTTTCCAATTACAACCGATTTACTCAATAGTGAGAACTTCAAAGTAGCTATTACTCAGCTATGCAATGAGCCACAGATCTGAAACTTCACTATGTTATAGCTGATCCCAAAATAGGTGAATAACATATTGAAACAAAATACTCTAAATGCAATAGTTTCCAAGTTATAAGCGATTTACTCAACAGTGATAACCTAAAAGTAGCTATTACTCAGCTATGCCATGAGCTACAGGTCTGAAATTTTACTATGTTATAGCTGACCCAAAAGTAGCTGAATAACATATTTATACGAAATTCTCTAAATGCAATAGTTTTCCAATTACAACCGATTTACTCAATAGTGAGAACTTCAAAGTAGCTATTACTCAGCTATGCAATGAGCCACAGATCTGAAACTTCACTATGTTATAGCTGATCCCAAAATAGGTGAATAACATATTGAAACAAAATACTCTAAATGCAATAGTTTCCAAGTTATAAGCGATTTACTCAACAGTGATAACCTAAAAGTAGCTATTACTCAGCTATGCCATGAGCTACAGGTCTAAAATTTTACTATGTTATAGCTGACCCAAAAGTAGCTGAATAACATATTTATACGAAATTCTCTAAATGCAATAGTTTTTAACTTACAAGTGATTCTACTCATGATGGAAGTTACTGAAAAGCCCAAAAGTAGCTATTACTCACTTAGCTGTTGAGACAGGCACCCAACTTACTCACCATATTGTAGCTATGAAAAAAGTAGCTGAATAACATATTTTAACAAAATGCTCTAGATGCAACAGTTTTCAAGTTATAAATGATTTTGTGCATGATTTCATGAATTTTAATGCATTAAAAATTATTAAAAAAATTTATTAAAAAAAAAGACAGATCCAGGTCTCATACTCACACAAGAGAATCTACCTCTGGCCTAGTACATATATGCAAGATATGAGAGAAATCCCTGCAATAGTCACTGAGAAAATTGTGATAAAGTGTTGAAATTTTCACACTTTTGGTGGGGGTACCCCCCTTGTAATGTCTCTAGCAAACAGACGAACAGACAGATTTGCATGCCTTGAACAATTTTTCATCCTCGATAGATAAGGTATCTTTTAAAAAAAACAGCACATCTCTAGGCCTTGTAATTTTGGAGAAGAAGTTGTTCACGCGGACGCATACGCGTGCGCGGACGCCCACGCCGCAGAGTGACGACATAAAAATCTGGAGATTGTAGAAACTACGTCTGCACAGTACGCGCGCCAAACGAAAAAGATGCTATGACGTCAGGTTGTCTAGACAGGAAGGAAGTACGAGGCGCCATCTGGGGAGTGCACAGTACTACGGACCGGCCAGCCGGTGGCAACACAGGACGTCTTTTTCTGGCGTTTGGCGGGCCGGTCTGCGCCGACCGGATTAGCAATTGTCCATTGGATAGGATGTATTAACGCAATAAAATTGCAAATTTTAATTAGTAAATTAAATTTTTATTAGTTAATACCTTACCTACCAGACGATAGCTATATGCCGGCGCCAGCCGGTCCCGCCAAACGAAAGAAAAAGACATCCTGGGTTTCACCCCCGGCAGGACCGGTACACTACACTCCACTCGCCAGGTGGCCTAGTTCCTGCCTCACTCGCCAGAGGGACGTGACGTCATAGCATCTTTTTCGTCCCTAAGGTTGAATTGTAAGGCTGAAAGTGGGGAAGGCTGGGTGGGAATTTCCCGTCTGGTAGGTAAGGTATTAACTAATAAAAATTTAATTTACTAATTAAAATTTGCAATTTCATTGCGTTAATACATCTTACCTACCAGACGATAGCTAGAATAACTACCCAGTGGAAGGAGGGCAGCCTTCTGAGGATTGGAGAGAACTCTTATATTATACCTAGGTGTGAGGTTCTAGTCCTTTGAGGAGACATGTTAGTCTCAAGGGTAACTAGACCCACCTGCCCCCCCCCCCCCCCTTTTTGACTGCTCTGAGGGAGGAAGAGAGTAAGAGTTCAAGTCAATGATTCCCACGGTTAACCTGGAAGAGTAGGGAAAGTCCTATACCTAGAGGATTACTCTGAAGTAAAAGACTTTGAGAAGCCAAGGCCTAGGCTAAAAGTGAGCCTACACCTAAAACTAACTAGTATGTACACTATATATAATTATATACAAAGAAGCTTAGTGGACTAGTGGTGGATCTGCTGGGCAGCCACCACAGGACCCAAGTGAAAAAGCTCCTTATCTGCCCAGGCAACATCCTTAAGGTAAAACTGTGTAAAGGTGTTGTGGGACTTCCAGTGGCATGCTGCTAGAATCTGGTCCAGAGATATGCCACCTTGAAAGGCTTTGGAGGCCGCAAAGGCCCTAACATCATGGGCCTTAACCTGATGTAAGGTCAAGGAATCTTGGTCAGAGAGATCATAACACAACACTACTGTTTGTTTGATCCAGGAAGAGATAGTGGCAGGAGAGATGTCCTTGTTAAAACCTTGTTTGAATGAAACAAAAACTAACTCCTTTCCCGTTCTTAGGTCCTGTGTTTTGTCCAGGTAGTAGCGAAGAGCCCGAACGGGGCAAAGGGATCTGTCTTCCTTTAAAGACTTATCCAGAGTGGGGGCTAAGGCCGGGATGACCACAGGGGCCACGCACTCTGGTCCCTCTTTTGCCAAGTGATTTTTCGCCAAGAAGCTTGGTGAAGGGTAGAGGGAAACTTTGGACCAATCAGCTTGGTGTCTGATATTTTTGTTTAACCAAGCGTGAATCTCACTCCTGCGTTTTCCTGAAGCCAGGGCTAGGAGAAAAACAGTTTTGAAAGTAAGGTGCTTCAGAGAAGCCTTTCTGAGTGGTTCAAAAGGCGCTTTTGTAAGCTGGTGTAAAACCAGGGAGAGGTTCCAAGCAGGAACCCCCCGGCGCCCTTTGGGTCTATCTCTGTGAAAACTGTCTAACAGTCTAGTCAAATTGTCATCCTTGCCGACATTAACCGAGGTATTTCCCAGTTTGTCTGCAATGGCTGACCTGTAACCATCAATAGTGCTGGGCTGGAGATTCTTCTCCTGGAAAAGGTGCAGGAGGAAATCTGCTATTTGTTTTATAGATGGGTTCCGGAAGTCCACCTGACTTGTTTCGCACCATCTGACAAAAACAGCCCACTTCGCTTCGTAGACTGTTCTGGTTGAACGTCTTTGAGGCGCCTCAATTCTTGACGCCACTGGGCTAGAGAACCCCTGCTCCTTGATTGTCTGGGCTCTAGGAGCCAGGCATGGAGATTTAGGTTTGTCAGATCCCTGTGACGTGCCTTGTTGAAAGGTTGGGTCACTAGATCTGGGTGGTGTGGAAGACAAAGAGGAACCCTCGCAGATAGCTCCACTAGGTCCCAAAACCAAGGCATGTTGGGCCATCCCGGGGCAATCAGGATTGCTCTGCGATACCAGTGATCTGACAGCTTGCTGACCACCTTCCCCATCAGAGACACTGGGGGAAAGAGGTACATGTCCAGGTCCTCCCAGGATAATGTCAGAACATCCACTGACCAGGCCTTTGGGTCTGGAATTGGGGACACAAATTGAACTAGCTTGCAGTTGTACCTTGTTGCAAACATGTCCACTCGGGGATAATGCCAGGTTTGACAAAGGAGGTCGAAGGTCTCTTGATGGAGGGACCACTCCGTCTGAATGACCTGCCTTTGGCGAGACAATTTGTCTGCAATTACATTCAGACGGCCTGGAATGTGTCTGGCCTTCAGTACTATTTGATTGAGGCTGCACCAACATAGGAGCCGCCAAAGAAGGGCACAGAGTGAGCCTGACCTCATACCTCCTTCCTTGTTGATGTATGCTACAACCGTAGTGTTGTCTGTGGCAATCAGGACGACCTTTCCTTGCACTAAATGTTGGAATCTTTTTAGTGCTAACAACACGGCTTTTAGTTCTAAGAAGTTTATGTGCAACTTGCTTTCGGGCACTGACCAAGTACCGCCTGCTGTGAAGTCGCCTAAGTGAGCACCCCAGCCTTCTTTTGAGGCGTCTGCAGGTACTGATGGAGAGACCTCGGAATTGGGATCTCCTTTTCCAGAGATTCTGGGACTCTCCAGTGTTTCTTGAGGTGCCACTGAATAGGTCTCATGTGCAGTCTGCCTAGGGTCACCTGTTTTTCTGTCGCAGTGAGAAGACCTATAAGAGACATGAAAGTTCTCACTCGGCAAGATCTGTTCTGTAAAAGCACTGTTATTTTTTGTTGAAGGGCTTCCCAACGGTTTTGAGTAGGCCTGACTACTCCGTTGAGTAGGTCGTACTGGTAGCCTACAAAGTCGAAGACTTGTTGGGGTTCCAGTTCTGATTTTTGCATGTTTACCATCCAGCCCAACTCCTGGCAAAGGGCTAGGAGGGACTGGGTTCCCTGGTGGCAAGATTCTTTGGTAGGGGCTCGAATCAACCAGTCGTCTAGGTACTGGTGGATTCTTATACCCTGTGACTGAGCCATTAACTTGACCTCTTTGACCACACCAGTGAACTCCATGGGAGCTGTTGACAGGCCAAAGGGAAGTGCCCGAAACTGGTACGACTGGTTCTGAAAGTGGAACCTGAGGAATTTTCGGGATGTGTAGTGAATTGGGATGTGGAAGTAGGCGTCGCTGAAGTCTAGCGATGTCACCCACTCCTCTTGTTGTAGAGAGGTCCGGATTGTCTCTGGAGTCTCCATTTTGAATGTTTTTACGCATAAAAACTGATTTAGAGTACTGAGATCCAAGATTGGCCGCCACTTGTGGTTCGGCTTTGGGACAATGAACAGTCTGTTGAAAAAGGCTAGTGAGGTTTGAACCCTGACCCTCTCTACTGCCTTTTTCTCGATCAGAGCTTGTACAGCTGCTTGCAAGTGGGAGTCTCTGATGGGGTTTGCATAGCCACTTACTATCAGGGGATCCCTTACTAAGGGAGGTATTACTTTGAAGGGAAGAACATAACCCTCCTTTAATATGGACACTACTTTTGGGTTTGCACCCTTGTGAGCCCATATTTCCCAAAAACTCTGAAGACGTCCCCCCACTGGTTGGACACTTGCAACATTGGGGACATTTGGAACATTTGGAGCAGAAACAAAGTGACCGACAAAAGAAGCACTTTTCACACACTTTATTTGACTTTTGATCTTTGATTTTGGCCTTACGTCTTTCTTTTGTGACTGCCACCTTGTTACAGTAGGTACACGACATACAACATGATAAGAAACATTTGTTGGAACAGATACAAAAGAGTTTCTTGTTACGACACTTTTCACAGAACTGACTGGCCGGGCCACCGGCACCGGACTTGACTTGCAGTAATTGTCATTTATACTGTGTCTTCTCATGAGCCATCTTGGTACCACGTCCGGGTTGACCACCCCGGCCTCTATTGCGGGAACCAAACGCTTTCCAAGCTGGTAGTTCCTTTCCGGCTTGAGAAGTTGTTTTAGCAGTGTCTTGAGGTTTCCAACCAGTACTGTAGGGTTGGTATCTCTGTTTTCTGCCTCTACCGGCGAACCCCCCGCGGCCCGGGCCGGGCTGGGAAGTACGTCGGGAAGCTTCTAATTGGTTTATTTCATCCTCAGCTTTTCTAATAGCAGCATCTGGAAATAACCCATATCCATTCAGGGGGCAATTTCTCAAGGAATTGAAAGTATCTGGTTTAATCCCCGGTTTCACAGCTTCCAAGTATGAATCCCTACGGAGTAGGGTCAAATTTGCCATCTGCACAAATGTAAAGTCTGCCAAATGTTGTAGAGATTTACCCATGGCGAAACTGACATTCTGGTTAAATGAGGATAAATACAAAAGTTCATCCAATGCACCTTGAGCTTTGACAGAAGACTTGCCTTTCTTAAGTTCACTTTGTAAAATATGCAATTGTTCTTGGAAGGCATCCTGTATTTTGGTGATACAGCGATTAAACCCCGCTGACTGGTTGCAAATATATGAAGACTCTTTTGCTGCTTTCTCCCACTTACGCATAGTGTCTTGTGATAGTGGGCGGGATGGAGGCTGAGGAGATGCAGAAGATATGGTTGAAATCCTGGGGAATGAACTATTGATCTTCGCCGCATCATTTGGCCAAGAATTCACCGATTTACCCGGCCTAGTTGGATCTGTAGGCTCCGCCGGGTGTATCCCATACCATCTGCTCTGGGATTTGGGGGGTCTGAGGAATTGGTCCACATGCAGGCCACCTGGATCACTAGATTTTGAAGGATATCCTTCTATCAGTACAAGGTTTAGAGTTTCTAGTTTTCGGCACAACCAATCTTCCGGTGGAAGATCCACAGAAATCTTGCCCACAGGCTGAGAACGGTGACCTGCCCAAGGATTATCAGTGCGGGATTGCGGAGAAAACTCCAGGTCAGGAATGTGTGTCCATCCCATGAAAGCGCGGACGCCTCTCACAGTCTCGCGGTAATTCTGATCTTCACTGAGGACCCGGTCCGAGTCTGAGGTTTCCAAGTCTGGGGATTCCTCTGCGTCAGATAACTCACCCTCTTCAAATGTTTCCTGAGGATTGACATCGCGGAAGGTGACCGGCCCGGAGCCGGAAGAAGGTTGTTGAAATGCAGATTGAGAGGAAGCAGACATAGCAGCTGACGACACAGTAGCCACCGGAGCAGGGTGTTTAAACATAGGTTCTGCTTCCGGGTAGAGGTTTTGAAGTGGAGATTGTCTGTCAGCAAAGGAAAAATCCTGATCTCTAGGCTCATCCGGGCCAACAGCCGGGCCGGCTGGGCCGGAAGAAGCCGAAGTAGAGACAAAAAAGGGTGTCTGGGAAAGAGCACCTGCTGGAGCAGCATGAGAGACCGGTACTTTGACCGGAGAAAAATGTTGGATTTTGTTGTACAGAAGGTGAGGAGCGATGTCCTAAAGTGATAAGTGCCTCAAGCCTGGCCATACGAGTGGCCCACTTTTCGTCCAGTTCCTGAAGATCTTTCTTAAACTGAGGCACAGGAAGGGACAAATCCGGAGCAGAAGAAACAGAAACAGCAGGTTCTTGTTCTGGCTGGGTATCAAGTACTACCACAGAAGACGGATCGACTAACACTTCCTTTGCTTTAGCCTTTTCCTTTCTGAGTTTATAGGTAGGAGTACTTAACTTGAGCACTTGCTCCGGGGTAAGGACACTGCAAAAGTCACACTGCAGATTTTGAACACAAGGGTCATCACCCTGTCCTTTCTCGCGACAACGCGCACACCTACTATGTTTGTCAAATGAAGCCATAATATGGCCACACGCACCCTTTTTCTGTCCTGGAGATGCCATGATAGAACAGTCAACTAATGGCAACAATTCCGACACAAATTAAACAGATATAACACAAATATAAAACTAAAAAGTTCACAGATAAAAATCCACAACTTTAAAAATCGCGCCAAACGAAAAAGATGCTATGACGTCACGTCCCTCTGGCGAGTGAGGCAGGAACTAGGCCACCTGGCGAGTGGAGTGTAGTGTACCGGTCCTGCCGGGGGTGAAACCCAGGACGTCTTTTTCTTTCGTTTGGCGGGACCGGCTGGCGCCGGCATATAGCTATCGTCTGGTAGGTAAGATGTATTAACGCAATGAAATCCATATTTAATGAAAGAATGTAAAAAATTGCTGTTATTTATAGGGGTACCAGTGATTGTACAAAAATTTCTAATGCTAATTACCTATAATAAGTGGTCCCAGTGTGTACAAAGGTCCCTGTCTGTATATCCCATCAATAAGGCTTGTAGTTGAAAATAAAATATAAAGCACTGTCTACCATGGATAATGTACCATTGTTTATGATACAAATATAAACTTACAGTATTGGTGGTTATTGGTAACATGCCAGATTCCACGTCTTTTGCTGCTTGATGGATATGGTTTTGTAAATCATTCACTGTCGGGAAGAACTGTAAGTTGTGTTTGTCTGGCACATTATTGGACACTTCAAATAACTCTTTTTCCACAAATTTCCTAAAATTAAATAACAAAACTCCATAAACAGCTTTTTCAAACAATTACATCAGAAAATTTAAAAGTTATCACTTGCTGGTGTTAGTAGCTGTATATTGCAGCACAATATTTAGAAAATATGTCTATTATAAATGATGAAATAACTTTACACATTAACACCACAACTTTGTAACGCTTTCCTTCAATATTGATATATCAACCTATAGTTCCGGAGTGCAAAGAATATGTACCTTATGTTTACATATTCACCTCAACTGCTTCCTAATGACGTAAAGTCGAGTTTCACCCATAGACACAAACTCGCGTATCTTTTCTGCCACCATGGGATGAAGCCTTGATATAGAGTCATCCTGAGGGTTTCCACTGATAACAGCCTTCAGGGCCTCCTCTTGAAGGTCGCCATGGAACTCGTGGGCTTTCTGAGTGGGAAGCTGTACATAATACCTGGTTAGAGGACAGAGGGGAAGGACTTAGATCCAAATATATGGAGTACATAATCCGGAACTTGTGACAACATTAATCAGTAAACTAACAATTATGACACTTAAAATTCATTAACTGGAGAATACATGTTAATGGAAAATAGCACAATTATGTAAAAGTACATATAATAATCAGTTGCAGCAATCCATATATCTTTGTCAAAAGAGAAACATGTCTCAATTATGGCAGGTGAACACACTTTGGCAGAGCCAAAGCTAAAGATCACACCATGATGCAACCTACACTCCCTAACAGGGTTCGAAATTAACAAAAATCTGCAAGTCCACGACCGACAGAAATACCTTCAGGTCAAAAAGATAAAGAACTTGCAAGTGTGCTTGTTCTGCAAGCTGTTTATATACACACATCTTGCACAGTGGAATTGTGGTTGGGATGTTTTGAATATTGTCCAAAAATACCAAAGTGACTCCCATCTTTATACATGTTTGCATGGTCGAATTATGGTTTGAATTTTTTGAATATTACCCATACATACAGAAGTAGCAATACAATGTTCCTACCAAGTATAAACTTCATATACCTTATGTTCTCTTAGATATAGCCCAGATAAGATTTTATCGGCTAAGGTCACTACGGCAAGGTCAAATCAAGGTCACACCATGACTTTGCACACCTACACCCCCTAACCAATGTCCATACAAAGTTTCAACTTCCTATATCTTACGGTTTCCGAGATATAACCTGGACAAGATTTTATAGGTCAAGGTTACTACAGCAAGGTCAAAGGTCAAATCAAGGTCACACCATGACTTTGCACACCTACACCCCCTAACCAATATTCTTACCACATATCAACTTCCTACACATTACGCTTTCCAAGATATAGCCCAGACAAGATTTTAGAGGTCAAGGTCACTATGGAAAGGTCAAAGGTTAAATCAAGGTCGCATCATGACATTGCACACCTACACCCCATAACTAATGTCCCCACCACGTATCATCTTCCTACACCTTACGGTTTCTGAGATATAGCCCGGACAAGATTTTATAGATCAAGTACACTCGGCAAGGTCAAAGGTCAAATCAAGGTCATATCATGATGTTGCACACCTACACCTATGTTGCACACCAAAATGTCCCCACCTAGTATCATACAGTTTCAGAGATACAGCCCGAACAAGATTTTATAGGTCAAGGTCACTACAGAAAGGTCAAATCAAGGTCACACCATGACGTTGCACACCTACATCCCCTAACCAATGTCCCTATCAAGTATGAACTTCCTACACCTTACGGTTTCTGAGATACAGCCCGGACAAACTTTTTCCCACCGCCCGCCCGCCCATCCGGACACCATGGGTGAAAACAATACCCCACAGCCCTTTAAGGCAAGAAAATGAATCACTATTCGTGGGGTCCACATTACATGACAGGCAAAGTGCTGTCTCAATTTAATATTAAAATATAAGGGATTACATCTAATTGAGTGACTGCCCAAAATAACACATTTTTTATCCAGTTAGTTGAGAAAATAAGGACATAAAATTGTTAGGATGGATTTTAAATAAACGATATAGTATCCTTTATCAGAGGAAATATTTGCTGTAATAGAAAGGGAATTAACTTTACAAAAAAATACAGTAATATTTGTGTCTTAAACTCTCGGATGGTACTTAGAAAACTACCTAAATTTTTTGGTACAAAGAGTTTTTACTGTGGTAATTACAACAAGATATGTTGTACAAGTTCCCCAAGAAATTACATTGGACTAAAATCAAAACCAAGTTAGGAGTACCTTTCTTGTGTTGGAAGTTTATAGTCTTTTTCTCTTATAGCTTGGAAAGCTCTATCCATCTCAACTTTCATTTGTTTTTTGTCTGTTGTGACATTTATTTGAAACTCTGTGAATTTTTTTACTTTCTTGATGTATATTCTGAAAAAAAAATAAAGCGAAATACATTTAGTTAAACTGGTTAACACAATGAAATGGATATTATTATGAAAAATAGCATCAGAGATGCCCGTACCCCACAGCCTGGGGAAATATTTTTCAACACCATGAGATATAGAAGTAGTGTAACAGTACAAAGTTCAAGATACTTTCAGAGCAGTGTAAGTTATATTAAGGTCCAAATAATGCTTAAGTAGAGAAAATAATATCTAAGGAAAAGAAATGTATGTAAAGATTAAGTATTAAAACAAGACAATTCAATAATAAAATGACAGCATTTCTCAGTAAACCAAAAATGGCCAAATTATGGTTTGGATGTTTTGAATATTACCCATGCATACAGAAGTGGCAATACATTCAATAAATGCTTATGTGTGGTGTTGGAGAAAAGCCTGTGGCTCACTTGATGAAATTCCATCTGTTACAATGGGAACTTGCAAAAGGAAATTCTTAATGAATTCTAATATGACTTTAACAGTGCTTAATCTGCATCAACAGACAGATCCAAAGGTGCAACAAGATTTTAAAGGTCAATACAGCAAGGTCAAAGGTCAATCAGTGTTACACCATGACGTGGCACACCTAAAACCCTCAACCAATATTCCTACCAAGTATCAACTTCCTACACCTTACCGTTTCTGAGATATAGCCCGGACAAGATTTCATAGGTCAAGGTCACTACAGCAAGGTCAAAGGTCAAATCAAGGTCACACCATGACGTTGCACACCTACACCCCCTAACCAATGTCCCTACCAAGTATCAACTTCCTACACCTTACATTTGCTGAGATATGGCCCGGACCAGGTTTTATAGGTCAAGGTCACTACGGCAAGGTCAAAGGTCAAATCAAGGTCAGACCATGATGTTGCACACCTACAACTCCAAACCAATGTTCCTACCAAGTATCAACTTCCTACACCTTACGGTTTCCGAGATATAGCCCGGACAAGATTTTATAGGTCAAGGTCACTACAGCAAGGTCAAAGGTCAAATCAAGGTCACACCATGACGTTGCACACCTACACCACCTAACCAATGTCCCTACCAAATATCAACTTCCTACACCTTACGGTTTCTGAGATATAGCCCGGACAAGATTTTAACGGTCAAGGTCACTACGGCAAGGTCAAAGGTCAAATCAAGGTCCGACCATGACGCTGCACACCTACACCCCCTAACCAATGTCCCTACAAAGTATCAACTTCCTACACCTTATGGTTGCGGAGATATAGCCCGGACAAGATTTTCAAACTCAAGGTCACTACGGCAAGGTCAAATCAAGGTCAGACCATGACGTTGCACACCTACATCCCCAACCAATGTCCCTGCCAAGTATAAACTTCCTACACCTTACGGTTTCTGAGATACAGCCCGGACAATTTCAGGAACTAGTAATACAGTATTATAACAACCTTGCAGGGCAAGTCTGTCTGAAGTCAGCTTTCAGTGGAGCCATTTCATCCTTCCGACTCTGCGAACCTTTTCTTCTGGGTCCATACTGGCACTCCATCACAATAGCACGGCTTCCTGAAGAACACATTTTAAATAAAGAAACTGTTGCATTAATAATATACAGCTAATCTCTTTCAGCAGAGCTCTATTACGTTGTGAATGACTGTTCCTCAAAGCCATTTTCATTACTATTATCTAGACAAAAATAAGTACAAGCATTATATGGTGCCCAGTGTTGGTGGTCTCCAATTCCACCATTGAAAAAAAATTTGAAGAAAAAGACAAATTTAGAATCCCTCACAGCTGAAGTCTTTGGACTATCCACAATAAACTTGCCTCCAATCTAATCCCCATACTTGGTCCCATGTGATTTAACTGATTTAAAATGTACTAAATCTTATCCATCTAATCTAATAAGGACTTTGCAGTGCTTAATCTCCATCACCTGATAAACTCTAAGGCACAACTATATAAAAACATATTGATTAAGAGTTATTCCATAAACATAGCCAGGCAATAAGCTAATGATCTTATGATACAAAGTGGTCAAACTTTTTATATACACACTGCAATTTTGAATTAGAAATAAATTCTTGTACTACACTTTATGTTAGATTGTTTACCCCTCTCACCTGCATTCAAGAACGGCATTCCATCAAAGGGAACATACTGAGATTTCCACATGAGTCGAGTGGCGGGTTTGTTGGGACAGGGTGACTGCCGTGTGCCCCACATACTCTGAGTGTGCTGCTTGTGTAGTGTCAGAATGATATCCAGCTCAACTTCCGTCTCCACCCAGCCACGGTAAAAGTCTCCGATTTTCTGTACCGAAAATAAGTCCATTTCAATAAACATAAAAAAAGATAAAAAAATTCCACCCTAAGCTCAAACTACACTCAGTAAAAGTCTGACTTTCTACAGAGAAAAATAAAGTGTTATTCAACATAACCAAATATGATGGTATGATGTTACACTCTTTCTGTTTCATGCCATCACCTAGTCCTGATATAAGTTCTATTACTCTAACTTCATGAGCCATCTCCCCAAGTTACACTTTCCAACCAAATGACTGACTTTATTCTTCAATTTTATAAACCTTCTTTTATCCAACCTAAATGTTTATGGGTTTGTTATCAGAAGTAATAGCTGTCTGTTTACACTGGAAGTAGGTACTCTAAGGGCTTTAGTGGCAGATTCTCCAAAATTTGTCCTGTTTAACTTTTTCAACCCGACAGAGTTGAAGACTCCATATATTTGAACCTTTTTGCCACCACAGTTAATCTTGTGCTCACCTGGCAATCTCTCAACCGTGTAGCCCACACTGGCGTACCAGCAGGGAAACTCTGAATAACGGGACTGCCAACACTGAGAGCGCCATAATCTAAGGCACTAGAAACAGGAAGGGCAACATCTAGATGGGTCATAATTCTAGCTTCAGCATCAACGGAATCTGCATGTAAAACTGCCACAAGTAATGAAAAGGTATACAGTATAAACAAACACATTGTCCTTGTGGTCAGAAGTTAATATCACTTGACACTGTCTTTAACAACTACAACTCTACTTTTCTAGATTCTGGAAATTAGAAAATATTAACTTCTATTTCACTTCTTCTTTAATAAATGTTTTCACTGTGGTGTTGAATGATTCATAGTATGTCATGGTACATTAGTCTAAATACATTGATTACATGATGATGACTGTATATTAACTATAAACAAACAAAATTGCAAATTTAATAAGTAAATTAAATTTTTATAAGTTAATACCCTATCCAATGGACAATTGCTAATCCGGTCGGCGCAGACCGGCCCGCCAAACGCCAGAAAAAGACGTCCTGTGTTTCCACCGGCTGGCCGGTCCCAGGACTGTGCATTCGCTAGGTGGCGCATGGTATTTACTTCCTGTCTAGACAACATGACGTCATAGCATCTTTTTCGTTGTCTAAACCTATTAGACCCCTAGTAAGCTGATAGCGGGGTCGGTGGGAGGGTCTTGTGTGTCCATTGGATAGGGTATTAACTTATAAAAATTTTATTTACTTATTAAATTTGTAATTTTATTGCGTTAATACTTCCTATCCAATGGACAATTGCTGAATAACTACCGCTTGGCTGGCGGGTAAGTTACTAGGGACTTAGGTGAACTCACAAGTAATAGCAAATTTTAACCTACGGTCTAGGCTGACTTTGTCAGGAGACCTATAGGCCCAGGCCTGGGTTGACCTTAAGGTCATGAAACCCTGTAAGGCCATGGTCGGTTGCCAGCAGCCGGTTACCCGGGGCTATACCGCCGTCGCCCTCCCCCCTTTTTTAGACCTGCTCTGAGGTAGGGGAAGACAGGGATGAGTTCAGTCCCAGAATGCAAATAAACCTCCCGAAGGAAGCACGCCACACTCAATTCTTATGTACATGAAGAACTGTTGATACATATATACAAATCTCCTCAATCTAAGGGCCACTAGTGGATCTGCTAAGCAGCCACTACCGAGCCCAATTGGTAAAGCTCTGAATCAGCCCAAGCCCCGCCCTTCAGATAGAACTGTGTGAAGGTATTATGTGAGTTCAGTGGCAGGCTGACAAGACTGTATCTAAGGAAACTCCCGACTGGAAGACCTTAGAAGCATCAAAGGCCCTGACATCATGGGCTTTAACCTGATGTAAAGTGTGGGCCTCCTGGTCAGAGAGCTCATAACATAGGATCACAGTCTGCTTGATCCAAGAGGAGATAGTGGCAGGTGAGATGTCTTTGTCAAAACCTTTCTTAAAGGAGACAAAAACCACCTCCTTATTCCGCCTGAGGTCCTGTCCAAATAGTAGTGCAATGCTCTGACTGGACAGCGGGACCTGTCAGACTTGAGGGATCTATCCAGAGTTGGGGCCAGGGCTGTTATACCCCTGGGGCCACACTGTCTGGACCTTCTTTGGCCAGCTGATTCTTGGAGAGAAAGCTGGGTGACAGGTACAGGGACACCTTGACCAGTCGGATTGGTGTCTAATATTTCTGTTTTGCCAAGCATGTATCTCACTTCTACGCTTGCCCGACCCCAGGGCCAAGAGGAAAACTGTCTTGAAGGTCAAATGCTTCAAGGAGGCCTCTTTAATTGGTTCAAAATGACCCTTGTCAGCTGGTGCAAAAACCAGGGAGAGGTTCCAGGAGGGGATTCCCTTCCAGCCTTTGGGTCTGTCTCAGTGCAAACTATCCAGGAGACGAGCGAGATTTTCATCCTTACTGATATTGATGGGCGAATTTCCCAGTCTATCAGCAATGGCTGACCTGTAACCATCAATGGTGCTAGGTTGCAACTTCCTGTCCTGAAACAGGTACATAAGGAAGTCACCAACTGACTTTACAGGGGGGGGGGGGGCCCAAAGTCCCCCTTGAGGAGTGATGCATCACTTGTAAAAAGGCCCACTTGCCTCATAGGCTGATCTGATTGATCCCCTTTGAGGAGCCTCAATTCTTGCTGCCACTGCCTCAGACAAGCCCTGCTCCTTGATTGCTGAGACTCTAGGGGCCATGCATGAAGATTAAGATTTGTCAGATTTCTGTGAAGGATCTGATTGAATGGCTGTCAACAGGTTGGGCAGATTGGGCAGGCTCAGTGGGATTTGGCTGGACATGGCCACTAGATCCCAAAACCAAGGCATGTTGGGCCACCGCGGAGCAATCAGAATGATTCTCTTGCATGGGGAGTCCTGCAACTCCTCCACCACTTTGCCCAATATGGCTGACGGTGGGAAGGTGTATGCTTCCAGATCCTACCATGGCCGACTGAGCGCATCCACTCCTACGGCCAGGGGATCCGGTACCGGTGACACAAACAGAGGCAACTTGTTGTTGAACCTCATGGCAATTAAGTCTATTTTGGGCCGGTGCCACCTGTTGCATATTGAGTAGAAGACCTCTGGAAGGAGAAACCACTCTGTTTGGATGGTCTGGCCTAGCCTGGATAGCTTGTCCGCTACCACGCTCAGCCGGCCTGGCATGTGTTGGGCTTAGAGTCACTTGTTTCCTGGTACACCAGGTCAAGAGTCTCTATAGCAGGGCACAAGTGGGCCCGACCTCATGCCTCCTTCCTTGTTTATGTATGACACTACTGTGCTGTTGTCGGTTGCTACAAGTACTATCTTGTTTGAGCAAAGGTCTTGGAACTCTTTTAAAGCCAGAAAGACTGCTTTAAGTTCTAGATAGTTTATATGCAGCTTGCTTCCCGGAAGGGACCCGGTTCCTCCTGCAGTGTGCTCGTTTAAGTGAGCGCCCCACCCTTCTATTGATGCGTCTGTAAATATTTGCAGAGCATGTTTTATTGGGTGTAATGGTTGGCCTGTAAGTACATTGTCTTCCTTCAGCCACCACTGTAAATGGGGGTGCAGGGACCTGGGGACTTGGATCACCTTTTCCAGTGATTCCGATACCCTCCAGTTGTTTTTGAGATGCCACTGTACGAGTCTCATATGAAGTTGGCCTAGATTAACTTGCTTTTCTGTAGCTGTTAGTAACCTATCAAGGACATGAATACCCGGACCGGGCAAGCCGGTAGGGATAGCAGTTTTAACAGTCTCTTGAAGGTTCTGTCACCGGTCCAGAGTCGGTCAGAACCGATCAGACCTGAATTCGAACTGGTAGCCTACAAAATCGAAGTCTTGTTTGGGCTCCAGATCTGATTTCTCTAAGTTCATCAGCCAACCCAGTTGCTGACACATTATTTACTAGTTCATGTGTATGTTGGAGACAAGCCTGGTGGGATCTGGCTCTCACCAACCAGTCATCTAGGTACTGGTGGCTTCTTAAAACCTTGTGTATGGCCATCAATTTCATCTCCTTTGGTATCACGGTGAACTCCAAAGGTGCTGTGGACAAACCGAATGGCAGGGCCTTGAACTGGTATGCCCGACCTTGGATGTGAAATCTCAGGCATTTCCTGGATTGTTCTTGTATAGGTATATGGACGTAGGTATCCCTCCTTCCACATTTGTACTACCTAGGGTCCAGCCCCCAAGGCTTCCTAAGTTCCAAAAAAGGGCTTAGTCCGGACCCTACAGGCAGATTGCGTGCCACATTTGGGACATTTGGTATTCTGACAAACATTTTCTGACACTGGTCCGGTCTGGTGACAATGATCCAGGCTAACAGTTTCTCTGTTCTTATTGTGGTCCGGCGGGGCTGACACAACTTTTCACATGAATAGACTCTTTGCCCCGGGCCAGCAGCCGGCAAGGTGAAGCATTTACAGAGTAATTGTCATTTGTGAGATGTCTGACCCCTGGCTGGACATGATGACAACATTTTTATCTCTCCAGTCAAGTCCAGCACCGATAACGGATTGTTGAGAGGTGTGATAGGGGAAGGTTGCCTGGCAGTAGCTTGGGACACTGTCATATCACCAAGACCACTGACTGGTCTAAAAATTCTCTGTAACCAAATTACCTTAGACAACTCTGTCCGGTACCAGGACTCCATACCTGGTGCTTTACTGTAACCAGTAATTCTCTGTAACCGGCAAAAAACTGGCAGGCTGGGGTCACCAATGAATTTTGACAGCTACTGGTCTATTTTTTTTTTTTTTTTTTATATATATATATATATATATATAACCAGTTGGGATGAAGCAAGTGTACAAGGCTGTGTAGCCAGTACCAGTCGGTACACTCTGTAACCAGTTGTTGAAGCAAGTGTACAAGGCTGTGTAGCCAGAACCAGCCGGTACACTCTGTACCCAGTTGTTGAAGCAAGTGTACAAGGCTGTGTAGCCAGCACCAGTCGGTACACTCTGTAATCAGTTGTAGCCAGTACTAAACAGTTGCTAAAACAATTTTACAACTATCTTGTGTGTTGAATTCAGCTTGCTGTAGGTTTCCTCCATTAATTAAAGTATTTCTTTAATCGCACTTCTTATTTGTAGATTTGACAGTTGCTGGGAAAGCCCTTGTGAACTATTTTTAGAAACACTTGGTGTTCAGTGTGTCACGTGACCAGCCTGCTGGTCGGAAAGACACGCGATTGGCTGATTGGAGCTCGTCAGTTGTCACGTTCTTTGGTGATACTCAAACATGCAAATGCGCAGTATTCTGTTAATCCACAAACCCCATTACTGACAACAAAGGTCGGTCCATGAGAGAGGGACTGGTATCACAGTAGACGTAAGTTGTAAAGAACGCAGCTCCGACCTTCCTGGTCGGTGAAAACACGTGACCAGCTTCGGGATTTGGTCGGAAAGACACGCGATTGGCTAACTGGAGATGATGTCAGTATTCGCATTCTTTGTGTGATGCCTTACTGGCAACTTTACAGTCCACAAAACCCCACTACCGACAACAAGGTCGGGTCTGCAAAGCAGGGACTAGAATCACAGTAGACGTGAGTTCTGAAAGAACGCACTTCCGACCTTGCTGGTCGGTGAAAACACGTGACCTGCTTCAGGACTGGTCGGAAGGACACGCGATTGGCTGACTGGATATGACGTCAGAGGTCACGTTCTTTTGAGCTGGTCGGTCGGCTGAAGCTTAAAAACAGAGAAGCCTGGACCAGTGTGCTCTGAAGATGAAAGTCCTGGTCGATGCCGGTCTGAAGTTGGATGCTCAGCCGGCTGTGCACGCAAACCAGTGTCCTGGCCATCCACTGCCCTTACTACCGACACAAGTGCCGGGTCCACAAGGGTGGGACTGAGAGTGATTAAGATGAAGTTCCTTCTATGTAAATACTAGGTGAGGTCGGCTGAATACGAGCTTGCCGGTCGACAAATGCTTTACAGCAAAGATGTCTGGACCAGTGCGCTCTGAAGAAATCTGAAGAATTCATCTCTTGCTTCTGATGAAAAAACACTAAATACTCGAGCTAGGCTGGTGTGACTGATGCTATACAGCAGAGAAGTCGATACCAGTGCACTCTGAAGATGAAGAATGCATCTTGCTTGGGGAATTCCTTCTTTACAGTGTTCAAAAGTACGTAGACTAAAGTTTCCCGTGATTTCTATTTGTAGTACTAGAAAAGATGTTTCTATGGTGATTGTAGCTGGAAGGTTACAGCAGGTACATTCAAACAAAAAAACACGGATAGAAATACCTTGTAAGTAGTATATTCCATTATATTTCTAAATATTGTCGATCTTCCCCTAACAACACAATTGTTGAATGGGAGGAAACTAGAAAAATGGCTGCCTTTATATTTCTCGTAGATTACTGCCCTATCATCAACACTAAATTGAGTCAACTAGGGAGCGTTTCCAGCAGATTTCTTGATGTATATCCGTGCTTGATATGTAGGTAACACTTTCACAATAAATTATTTACAATTAAGGTGTAAAAATCCGTCATAATGCACACTTTTCCTTAAAATATCTGGGGATTGTTGAAAACGCGTCTGCACAGTACACACGCCAAACGAAAAAGATGCTATGACGTCATGTTGTCTAGACAGGAAGTAAATACCATGCGCCACCTAGCGAATGCACAGTACTGGGACCGGCCAGCCGGTGGAAACACAGGACGTCTTTTTCTGGCATTTGGCGGGCCGGTCTGCGCCGACCGGATTAGCAATTGTCCATTGGATAGGAAGTATTAACGCAATAAAATTATTATTTTGTACCTCAAGGATGGGTTTTTTCCGGACAAATACCTATTTTTTCCGGGACAGCAGATAAAACTGGATAAAACCCCTTTTTCCGGATAATACCGGAAAAAAATGGACAAAACTGGAAAAAACTTACTTTCATGAGATTTAATAGGGCATAAAGTGCCTTATATAGCAGATAATTTACTTTAAACAATATAAAAAGTATACAGGATCAATGTTTATCATTTAATCAGTTAAAACAGTGAACATTACTTTAATATTTTAAATTATTCAAGGTAAAAAGGCAGATTAAAAACATCAAGTGACATGAGTGTGAGACTGAGAGACTGAAATTATAGGACATAGTAAAAGCAATTGCTGCCCAACAAATTTTCTGTTGGGTGCACAGAGATAGTAATATACTTATTTAATTTCATTGTTTCTATAATCTGTCAATAACTCAGGTGTGACATGTGTCAACCTTATTAGGAATAATATTTCCAGTGACACTTGTGTGCAAAGATTCTTGAGGCAGAGGGTGCTACAATGCCCTTGGCTTTTGTTTTATATTAGCTTTTATTTCACAAAACAATTGACCTAAAATTCATTGTGAGGGGTTTATGAAACCCAGAGTTTACTGTGGTTGACATCTGCTGTAATGAACACTAGCTACTAAATACCTAATTGCAATTATGTCCACTGTTCCTGTCCACAAATATGTCACTCAAACATAGCTTATAACTGTTGAAGTTTACAAATATGGTTTGCAGTATCTTTTCCTATCCTGTAATACTTTTGTAATGTCTTGGAAGTTAGACTTGAACAAAATGGGAAATGGTACACTGGGTTCAAATCTTGTACCTATAATGTACCTATGAACAAAGTAACAAAGTTTGAAGAATGACAGCTCATATTTATTGAGCAAACACAACTGAAAAGCTTGTATAATTTCAAATGTTTTACTGCTCTTGCTTTGTACTGAAATGCTTGGACATACCAAGTTAATAAATTGTAACAGTGTACCTTGCCAGAAATTAAAAATAATTATATTGTAAATTCTTTCTTCTTGCAATATGTTAAAAAGTAAGTTTTTAAAAAAAATTGAAATAATTCTGATAGTTTTTTCCTTAAAAGTTAAGAAAGTTTTTTTTCCAAGTTTGTCCAAAAATGGATAAAACCTATTTATCTTTAGCTAAGAAAGGGTATTTTTTCCAGTTTTGTCCAAAAGTGGATAAAACCTATTTTTTCCGGGACGGAAAAAAACACCTTGGATAAAACTGATTTCAAAATTCAAGATTACCAACCTCCGCTTAAGTTTTCCCCTTTAACAACCAATTGGGGTGCAGAAGTAACACTTGTTGTCTGGGGCTGAGCCTGTGTATAATGAAAAATACAAAATACTGCTTCAGATTTATTGTTACATTTTGTTATTGACTGTACACTGAACATTTGTACTACGCAAGAAAACGCAGTAGATAGTAAATAATGATAAATATTGTTTACAACATCATTATATGTCATTATTATGTGGTTGAGGTCTACCTGATTTACAGAAACTACGAAAGTTTTACTTTTAACGTAAATACAAATCAACAAAAAATGTAAGACAGGTTTAATTCAATATACATAATACTAATATTACGTATGTGCAAGAATCATCAATTTCTACTTTTGTTAAAGCTGTGTTTGGCAATATATGTTTTCTCTGTTGTTTCGCCAATATAAACAATGTCAACCAAAGGTAATTTATCCTACCAAGCTGTGTTAGGCAATAAATGTTTTCTCTGTTGTTTCGCCAATATAAACAATGTCAACCAAAGGTATTTTATCCTACCGTCCTTGGTCTACAGTTATTATTAAATGTTGTAATACTCTGCATTCATTTGAAATTTTAACCAGTGTGCAGTCACACTAACCTCTTCATTAGATGTCAACCTTACTAGCTGCAATGGCTGACCGCTAGCATCTGTTAACTGTACTGTGCCACTTGCAATGAGATTCTGAAGAGTGGATGCATCAGCAACAAACGTTCCCGATACTTTGCAAAAAGAAATAACATACCTGTACATATTTATTCCTCTCGTACAATATTAAAGTGCTAACTAGAAACAGACATTTAACATTTTATATGTCAAAGTGTTTCCCTAGGAACAAGAATGTAAACGTCACTATAGTACGTGAACTTCAAACTGAGTAAATCACCTTTTTATCTTGAAATAATTGACTTGTGTTCCCACATAATGGAAGACAAAAATATTGATGGAACAGGTGCAATCACAAAATTTTAAAAAGAACAGAAACACACATGAGGAAGGAATGTAAAAAAAATATTTAGTGTTTCTCACTGCACTTTAGATAAGACTTAGAAAATCAAATGAATAGAAATGGTGGAAGGGTTGAGAGTAAAGTTCAACAAGCATCTTAATTACTAGATTTCAACAAATCACAATACTTCTAGATGAAGGTTTTACTTATTAAAAAAGACACCACATTCCAGTTATCAAATAAAACTAGATTGGGCCAACTCGGCGCCAACATATCCCCAGACAGGTCATCACTCACGCCACAGGTTTTGATCGGGAATTTTTTAAAACATAATTACCCATTATTATATGAACTTCAGCACATCAATCTACTCTGTTTATATCTCCCCAAGGAAGATGGTGTATCCCCAGACGCCGAATACATAACTCAAATTATATTTTCAATCTTCCTGCAATGATAACTCTAAACCTATTTTCAAAGTATTTAAATGATTGATGATTGAATGTCCATTCTAAAATAATAATCCCAAAAGTGCATATCTGTTTCTATATTTGTTGACAAATAAAATATTATTTTTAACTCAACTCATCATATTTTTCAATCTTCCTTCAAAGTATTTAAATGATTGATGATTCAATGTCCATTCTAAAATTCATAATCCCAAAAGCGCATATCTGTTTCTATATTTGTTCACAAATAAAATATTATTTAAAAAAAAATTATTTATATTATTATTTTATTATATTATTTTTAGAATTTGCAAATTGTTTTCAGTTATTCATTTCCTCTATACCTATATATGTGGTCCATATATATGCAACCTAAATATGTGACACAATCTCAGTTCTGACTCCCCTTTGTGTTATATGTAATGAAGCCCACCACCTCCCACCCCCACCCCTCTCCCCTTCTCCACACCTCTCTCACTATTACACAAGATCTGCAACCCCATTGAGTTCTTTGTTTCTCATCTGATATCATTAAATACCTTTGTTTATTTAGTGTCACTCAATATAGCTGGAGGTCCCAGAGGTGGGTGGGGGGAATCCGGGTGGGGGATGTGGGTTGAGCATAAATGGTAAACAAACAATCTATATAAAAGGGGTACTCAAATACAAAAAGAATTGAGAATTTTAAGTATGTGATTATCAACTGAAATGAGTTCATAACTGTAGGAGCTGTGCCAAAATTAACTGAGGCAAGTTGAATAAAACTGGGCTAGTTGAGGGTTAAAAATCCCCTAGTTTTACTACATAAGGATATAATTTCATTAATATTGGGACTTAAAGCTCACTTAAAGTGTCCATTTTGCCTACTTGAATATGTTTAACCAGTTTCATTTTAAAAAGTGAAAAACTCAGCAAGCAGAGGTATAACACACAAAAATAAGTTCTTAAAAGACTAAGATAGCCATAACATTATTAATATTCAAAATTTAAATAGACAGGCATTTCCTTTTAAAAATTCTAAGATTTCAGCTCTATAACCCACATAGTTTGACAGTTACTGGGCTTTAAAGTGGCATAATATCCATAAATTGGGTTTCTGTGGGCATTTTACAATTGTTAAAGAGACCTTAGCAATTAAACTACAGATCTGAAACTTTTTGGGGGACATACATAACAAACAAAAATTATATATAATACAGTTTAAGACTTGTCACACTAAGCATTTCCAAATAACGGCAAAATACGGAAAAAATGTCAAAAAAGGCACTTGGGCGAGTGTCTATGGCCCTCATACACAGGTTAAATGTCTACTAAAAACCTTGATTTTCGGCATATGTAAAAAGGACATAATAATGCATTCCCAGATGGGATTTCAGCTCCATCAATCACATAGTTTAACAGTTACAGGGCTTAAAGGTGGTAAAAAGTCCAAATATTGGGTCATTGTGGGCCTTTTAGAGATCTCGATGTGGCTTTCAAATTAAAGCTTCAGACTTAAAATTTGTTACATACTAAGATTACACATAGAATATGTATCTAATAAAGTTTGAAACTTCTCAGACTTACCATTTCCAAGTTACAGAGCAAAATATGTGAAAAATGTCTTAAAAGGGTCACTCAGGTGGGTGTTAAAGGTCCTCCTATACAGGTTAAATGTCTACTTGAAGCCTTGATTTTTGGCACATGTAAAAAGAACATAATAATGTATTCCCAGATGAGATTTCAGCTCTATCAGTCACATAGTTTAACAGTCACAGGCCTTAAAATTGGCAAAAAGTCCAAATACTGGGTCTTTATGGGGCCTTCTAGAGACCTAAATGTGGCCTTCAAATTAAAGCTTCAGACTTAAAATTTGTCACATACTAAGATTACACATAGAATATGCATCTAATACAGTTTGAAACTTCTTAGACTTACCATTTCCAAGTTACAGGGAAAAATATGTGAAAAATGTCTAAAAATGGTCACTCGGGTGGGGATTTATGGTCCTCATACACAGGTTAAATGTCTTCTTAAAGCCTTAATTTTTGGCACATATAAAAATAACATACTAATATCTTCTCAGATAGGATTTGAGCTCTATCAGTCACATAGTTTGACAGTCACAGGGCTTAAAAGTAGCAAAAAGTCCAAATATTGGGTCTTTGGGAGCCTTTTAGAGACCTCAATTTGACCTTCAAAATTAAAGCTTCAGACTTAAAATCTGTTACATACTAAGATTACACACAGAATATATATCTAATACAGTTTGAAACTTCTCAGACTTACCATTTCCAAGTTACAGGGAAAAAGATGTGAAAAATGTCTTATAAGGGTCACTCGGGTGGGTGTTTATGGTCCTGATACACAGGTTAACTGTCTATTAAAGGCCTAAATGTTGGGGCACATATAAGAAAACACATAGATATATTCCCAGATGATATTTAACTTAGATGAGAGACATAGTTTGAAAGCTACAGTGCTTGAAAGTGGCAAAAAGTGCATAAATTGGGTCTCTGTGGGCACTTTTGAGACCTTAAGTCGACCCCTTTGGGTAAACCTACAGCCCAAAAATTTTCTACAGACAAGGATTACATATCAAAGTTATACCTAGCGCAGTTTGAGACTCATCAGAATTATCACTTCCAAATTATAGGGCAAAATATGTGAAAAGTATAGCAAAAAATCCCTAAGTGGGGGTATTTATGGGCCTCAAACACAATTTTCTCCTCAACTTAAAGTCATGATTTTCGGCACATGTACTAAGAACATATTAATGTGTTGTCAGGTAAAATTTCAGCCAGCTGAGCATCATAGTTTGTGACCTACAGGGCTCTAAGTGGCCAAAAGTGCAATTTCTGACCTTAAGGTGGCCATAAGTTCTTTTTTACTGGGAGTTTAAGGTCACCTTAAAATAGGGATCTTCCTTTGGGCACCCTTAACATGTGTACCAAGTTTGAAAAAAAAATATTAATTTGTTTTTGAGTTATCGCGTCCACAAGGAAATTTCTACGGCGGCGGCGGCGGCGGCGGCGGCGCGATGGACCTGAATCCAATATATCCCCGACTTTCGTCTGGGGATATAATAAATATAGACATAAAACATACACTGAAATGTTAACAAATACCCATATACATATACTGTATAAGTGTGGGTTTTTTTCGCGAGAAATTAATTTTTCACTGTATTCGCAAGTGATTACTAAACACAAAATTAAATTCTCTGTTATATTTATGTATATAAGATATATCTGTATATAAGGCCAGTACACAGTCACAGTTATTTGTGTTGTTAAGGGGGCTGTTCTATTTCTGCAATAGAGCGTATAGCTCCCGATTGTTAAATGTTGGGAATCGGTAAATTTTTTTGCAATTAGAGGCTCAGTGGGTGGGTGGTTGAAAGGTTTTCGATGAGTTTGCGAAGGGTTTTTGATCACTACAATTGCTCCCGATAAGATCTGCGATAGGATCCCGATTTGGCAAGAAATGCATACGATAGCTGTATGACCTGTACAACAGGAATACATTAGGCCCGATCAGGTTTACGATAGTCTCGATGGGGGTATACAATGTAAAAATTTGGATATGAGATACAAAAATTTGAAAAGATCACTTAATTACTTCTTGCTGACTGCCCCTGGTGATATCCCTGATTTCCTTCATATCCCCTCTGGATTAACAACCTTTACCACAGCTGGCCACAGGGGAGAGCTATGTATCCCTTCAATTAGCTTTCAGGGTGTTGAGGTCAACCATCATTTAAACACGTAGCTATTAATTCTTTTTAGAAGATTTAGCAGCCCTGAAAAGGGCATAAAAAATTTTGAGCAAAAAGTTGAATGCTGGTTGCTGCACAGACACTTTCACAGTGTCATCTGCTGCTCATCCTGTCCACGGTCTCTTGGCTAGCTGGTCTTGGGCAGGAGTGGCTGGGGGGATGTTGAACTGGCTGTAGCTGTCATCTACTGAGGTGTGGGGCAAGGTGTGGTTGAGTGACCCAAAGGATGCGTCAACTGAGGCTACTGAGGGTGGGTCCATAGGCACTGCTGGCATGAAGCTATGGAAGGTAGTTACAGTTGTCAGGTTTCGTAATGACTGTAATTATAGGCGGCTTGTTGTTGGGTTCTGCAGTGGTGTGTCATGCAGTTGCTGTGGAAGTGTCTGCATTTGCTGTTGAACCATATGCTGCAGGTCGCCGGTTCAAATCTCGGCCGGGGCGTTTAATGTTTAAGGCTGGTAATTACACTGCTGACGCCCGGTGGTTTACAGTGCAGAATCTTGACCAGAATCTAGTATGCACTGGTTCCTCCACCCGTAAACTACTCGTCGTAATATGACCCTGGCTGTTTGAACACGACATAAAACAAAAATACATCATGGAGAGCATGTACCTGATCCATCAATGACATTTCCATGATCATCTGTAGCTGCTCCTAATGTAGACAGTATGACCTGGTTAATAGGGCCTTGATCACCATCTGTAAACATGTCTGGCATTCCCACTGAAGTGGCTGAAAATTCAGTTATAATTCAGCTACAAATATGTATATGAAGAAAATTCACATAATCAGGCTAACCAGCTGCTTTTTAAATAATTTAAATATTTTTTTTAATATTTCTTGGCAATTAACGATTCAACTGATGTTTTGAAAAATATGACACTTGAGAGAAACATTTATTGTTTAATCAATACATTGTGATAGGAGGCTCCAATCTGACCATTGCCATAATGAACAGTGAGCAACTTCATTTAAAAACTCCAAATGTAGACATAATAGATAATAATGGAAACCTTCTGAAATTGGAGGATCTGCTACAAAATTTTCCACTGAGCTTAGCTTATCTAGGGTAAAAGGAATGGCAGGACAAATTAAGTACCGGTCTTGATAATGGTCCACAAGTAACTATAAATAAGATTTTAAAACGTCTAAACTATTGTACAAGAAAACATATACTTGGAATTAGTCAATATTAAGTGCAAAAACCCTTCTTCCTTGCATAAATGGGTACATCTATTTCCATTTTTGAAAAAAATAGATCGGACCAACATTTTTACAAAATTAAACTGAATCACTTGTGAGCCATACTTGCAAACATTTTAGTACAAGGTACTAAAAGTAATTTCAAATTGTAGATTTAAGCTCTATAACTGGAAACCAATCTGAGTGATCTGATACATTGAGTAAACATTACATAGTATATATTATACACACTGTATTGGCCAACATATGGATAATTTAGAGCTTCACCTAATCTTCCACCATAACTCTGATGAATTTTGGAATAGACTGAAAGCACAGTTGAATGGAAATGTGGAGTTGACTATTGTTTTCACTGATTTTTACATTCTTTTAGGTTTTCCATTCATAATGATCCAGAACTCTTAACACTTACCTCCCCTTTTTTATTTGGAAAATGCTATATCAATAAGAAAGTCTTATAATCAAATTCTTCTTTTCTCTGATTTTTTAGTGGGGCTTAAGTCAAAAGTCACAATACTTCAAAACCTCTGTAGATTAATGTAGCAAAGTAAAAGATTTGAAAACTATTTTTCAGTCCCCTGCTCTAAAAATGTAGACAAACTTAAACACATTTGAAAATTGAAATATACTTGATAGTGTATCTTTAATGAATTGTAACATTGTAATATTTTGAATATGAATTTATGTGTAACATTAATGTACAGTAAAATTGTAAATTGTAACTTGCCATATTTGTACCCACATGATCCACTGTGTTTTGAATTGTATGATGATATTTAGGTCAATAAATTATTTTTAAAAATCTTTAAATAAAATTCAAAAAATCTGTTTAGTAAACAACAACCCTTCTACCTACATATCCTTTGACAATGTTTGATAAAGTACACCCCTTTAAGAAAATCCTGTTAAATTCCTCAGTGAATTATATGCAAGGTGATAATGTACTTTTGACAAGCTATTTACAAGAGATTCTATATGTAAAAAATACAAACACAAGGAAATTTCTGCAGCGGCGTGACAGACATGAATCCAGTATATCCCTGACTTTTGTCTGGGGATATAAATATACATATAATCCACACACTGCTTCGTGCCACAACAATTATGTTTATTTGATTTTTATTGGGAAAACCTAGGCATATCTGCATACCAAATAAGGGAGTTCAAGTGTAGAAATTATATTATCACTCCTTAAAAATAGCATCAGAGATGCCCATACCCCACAGCCTGGGGAAATAGTTTTCAACACCATGAGATATATAAGTTGTGAAATAGTACAAAGATCGGGATACTTTCAGAGCAGTGTCAGTTATATAAAGGTCCAAATAATTTTTAAGTAGCGAAAATAACGTCTAAGAGAAAGAAAATGTATGTAAAAGGATTAAAAAAAGACAATTCAATATCAAGATGACAGCATTAATCAGTAAACAAAAAATCATGAAGCTGTCAAATTGTTGCAGCAATTCATATATCTTTGGTATAAGAGAAACATGTCTCAAATGTTGCAGGTGAACACACCTTAGAAGATACACACCCACACCCCCTAACCAATGTCCCTACCAAGTGTCAACCTTCTACACCTTACGGAAGCCAAGAAAGAGCCTGGACAAGATTTTAAAGTTCATGGTCACTATGACAAACTCAAACATCAAATCAAGATCACACCATGATGTTGCACACCTACAACACCTAATCAATGTCCCTACCAAGTATTAACTTCCTACACCTTACAGTTTCGGAGTTATAGCCCGAACAAGATTTCATAGGTCAAGGTCACTATGGCAAGGTCAAAGGTCAAATCAAGGTCACACCATGACGTTGCACACCTACAACCCCCTATGTAATGTCCCTACCAAGTGTCAACTTCCGGCACCTTTACAGTTTCCGAGACATAGCCCGGACAAGATTTTATAGGTCAAGTTCACTACGGCAAGGTCAAAGGTCAAATCAAGGTCACACCATGACCCCCCAACCAATATCCCTACCAAGTATCCACTTCCTACACCTTAGGTGATGTAGTTCCTTCAGTTTTTCATTGAAGTTAAAGTAGAGAGGTAGATAGGCATGTCAGTCAAGTGCCGACCTACCGACCAGTTTATCTGCCGACCTATCTGGCTGTTATTTTTTTATTTTGTTTTATTTTAAAAAAATATATATATTTACTTCTATATAATTATCCCTCTTGACGGAACTAATTTCATCTATTTCCGGGAGGGGAATTCTGCAATTTAGCCAAAGAAAATAGTAAAGATATGATGTATTTTATCTTACCTTTACAATTACGGCCTCTAACTTTCTGTTATAGCAACTGGGCTTACTGAAAACCAGATGGTGGATACTAAAATGTTACTTAAAATGAACATTCGAATATCATTTGGAAAATGCAAACAGACATTGAACTGCAAATTTTTGCCTCCTCTTTCAGGTAAAAGTGCAAACAGACATTCGACTGCAAATTTTTGCCTCCTCTTTCAGCTTTACCTATCACCCTCTTTAAGTTTCAAATTGATGAAACAAAGTGTATTCCAGGTATATGTTGGATGACCGCAAGCCCAAAATGGGCACATGGACCAACCCCATTTTTGAAACCAACCAAGCCCTGGTTGTGTCCAGTCACCCTGTTAAGTTTCAAGTTGATCGGATAAAGCGTCTTCAAGTTAGAGTCTGGAAACCAAAATATTTTGGACAAGCAACCCTAATTTCGAAAGCAACCAAGCCCTGGTGGTGCCATATCACCCTGTTAAGTTTCAAGTTGATCAGACAAAGCATCTTTGAGTTAGAGACCGGAAATTGAATATTTTGGTTGGGCATACAGTCACCCAAAACGGGCAAACGAAGGGACCCTAATTTCGAAAGCAACCAAGCCCTGGTGATGTCTTATCACCCTGTTAAGTTTAAAATTAATCGGACAAAGCCTCTTAAACCAAAATGTTGACAGACGGACGGAGGGACAGCCAAACACATCAATCTAATAGTTGGGTTGGTAACCCGCCTAATTGAGGTAAAAAGTTAAACTGATTATGTGCAGAGTTCTGGTCTTTCTTCCGTTGTCCAGTAAAGAAACATACTGACTCCTAAAATGGAAGATCAGGAGATAGAAGTGTGTGAATAAAATGGTGGGCAAGACATGACCCTTCTTTGCCCCAAAAAGATGATACTGGAACCAGACAACCTCTCCATGAAGTTTGAAATCGATAGCGAAAGCATCTACTAGTTAGAGTCTGGAAAACAGAATTTCAAGATGGCGGCCATGGCAGCCATCTTGTTTTTCAATGGCACCAATTTCAAAAGCAACCTAGCCTAGGTGGCACCCTACTGCCAAATTAAATTTCAAATCGATTGGCTGATGCATCTTAGAGTCCGGAAACAGAATTTCAAGATGGTGGCAATGTTGTTTTTCCAAATGGCACCAATTTCAAACGCAACTTAGCCTAGGTGGTGCCCTACTACCCTGTTAAGTTTCAAATCAATCAGCGGAAGCATGTTTGAGTTAGAGTCCAGAAACCAAACTGTTGACTGATGGATTGACGGACGTCAGACACATCAATCTTATAGGCAGGTTGGTTACATGCAACCTGTCCAAAAATCTGCTTAGAAATGATGTGTATATCTAGTGGTGTACATAACAAAGATTTTTCATGATAAAAATGTTTGTTCTTGAAAACACTCTTACCATCTGTTTGTATAATCCCTTCAGACTGAAGCAGGGGTTTTCCTTCATTTACAGTTCCTTCCATCACTTAAATCCTGAACCCTGATAATATATATTAAAATTTTATGTTGGTTTGTCTCACATTATAAAAATAGCATCAGACATTATAAAGACATAAACAAGCAATCAGTACCTGTGAACAGGCTCTGTGTTAGCTGACTTTGTGCTTTGAGCTTCATGAGAACAAGTGAAAGCAGAGAACGACACAAAAGTTGTACGCTGCAAATGATATTCAGAAGTTCATGCTTTGAGCAAGCAGTCTGAAACTTTACTATGTTACAATTTTCTATACATGTTACAGTTTTCTGTTTACCATTCTCTGGCTGTTGTACTTTTGGAGAAGTTGTTCATGTGGATGCCACAGAGTGATGCCATAATGTTAGCTGACTGATAAGTCAGCTAACATGAAACTAGCAACAGAGATGCACGTAAACCCACAGCCTGGGGAAACAGCTGAGGACACCATGAGATGAGGTGAAAAGGTACAAAGATAAGGAGTCTTTCACAACAAACAATGAAAAGAGCATCACAGATGCCCGGACCCCACAGCCTGGGGAAATATTTTTCAACACCACGAGATATAGAAGTAGTGAAACAGTACACAGATTGGGATAAATTCAGAGCACTGCATGTAAAGATTAAGTATTAAAACAAGACAATTCAGTAAACTAAAAGTTATGAAGCTGTAAAATTTCTTAACTGGAGAATAGCTGTCCATGAAAATATCACAATTATGTATAGTCAAATTATGGTTTGAATGTTTTGAATACTACCCATTCATACAGATGTGGCAATACATGCTTATATGTGGAGTTGGGGCAAAACCTGTGACTCACTTGATGCAATACCATCTGTTACAATGGGAAGTTGCAAAAGTAAAACCCTTAATGAATTCTAGTATGACTTTAACAGTGCTTAATCTACATCAAAAGATACCCAAAGGTGCAACAACCAAGATTCAAGTAAAAAGATATGAGAGATATAAGAGAGACAATATAGTATCACATATTCCTGGAGAGAGATAAAATAGCCTCAGATATGCAAGATCTAAGGTTAAATCCAGGTTACACCATGACATTCGTTACACACCTACACCACCTAACCAATGTCCCTACCAAGTATCAACTTCCTACACCTTACAGTTTCCAAGATATAGCCCAGACAAGATTTTATAGGTCAAGGTCACTACGGCAAGGTCAAAGGTCAAATCCAGGTCACACCATGACGTTGCACACCTACACTGCCTAACCAATGTCCCTACCAAATATCAACTTCCTGCACCTTACGGTTTCTGAGATATAGCCTGGACAAGATTTTATAGGTCAAGGTCACTACGGCAAGGTCAAAGGTCAAATCAAGGTCACACCATGACGTTGCACACCTACACACCCTAACCAATGTCCCAAGTATCACATTGCAAACCTCTAGGATCAATATTAAGCTAGTTATAAGCACTTTTAAGTTTAGCTGTCCTCATTTGACCTTGAAGGAGGGGCTCAAGGTCAAATCTGACCACATCAAAATATTCCCAGCCCATGATTTCCTATAAGTTGGTTTCAAATCTGACCACATCAAAATATTCCCAGCCCATGATTTCCTATAAGTTGGTTTCACATTGCAAACCTCTAGGACCAACTAGAGATTGTGTCTCGACGCAGTGTATCCCAGGACGGGACATGGCTTGACATACAGAGTATTATGTCAAATGTGACCCCACCATAAGATTCAGGGCACATGATTTCCCACATCTAAAACCTCTACGACCAATAATAGGGGAGATATAGTCTATCATAGGTATCAAGTACCACATTCGACCTTGAAGGAAGGATCCAAGGTCAAATCTGATCCCACCAAAAGATTTGGGGCACATAATTTCCTATAGGTTGTCTTCACATCCAAAACCTCTACGACCAGTAACAAGAGATTTTAGGTATGAAGAACCACATTTGACCTTGAAGGAGGGGTCCAAGGTCAAATCTGAAACCAGCAAAAGATTCGGGGCACATGATTTCCTAGAAGTTGTCTTCACATCCAAAACCTCTACGACCAATAATAAGGGAGATATAGACTCCTTTAAGTTTGGTCACCTCAGATTTTCAAATTCGTTGCCATAGCAACCAACCAAATTGAACAAACTGGACCAAATGTTAGTCAGGCAAGATTTTATAGCGGGGAAGATATCTTGAAACCTTGGTAAGGATAGATGCAACAGATTTCCAGCCAGATTTACTCAATGGTGAACGGTCAAAGTAGCTATTACTCAGTTAGCTATGGACCTACAGCTTTAAAAATTTGCCACGACAGAGCACATTTAAAAGTACATGAACAACATATTTGACAAAAAAACCTCTAAATTTAATAGGTCTGCAGATATAAGTGATTTACTCGATAGTGAACGGTCAAGGTAGCTATTACTAGCTATTACTCAGCTATGGACCTACAGCTCTGAAAATTTGCCATGACACTGTGCATCAAAAAGTAGCTGAACAACATATTTGACAAAACTAGAAATAGGATGCATTGGCATGCGTAATGTCCACCCAAAGGGAAGGATGAGTTTTGCTATAAAACTCGGACAAAATTGGCAAGAGTAGATTGTTGAGATTGAGGGTCGAAAATTTTGACAATATCGCTCTATCTGGCACGGTTAAGGAGATAGAAGCAAATTTGTGTTTACCATTTTTGCCAAAAATTCGAAAATTTAAAATGGCCGCCATTTTTGGGGGAGAGGAAATTTTTTTGAAAATTGCCAAGAGTACATTACTCACATACCCTGTGGGTCGAAAATTGCGACGAAATCGCTCTATCTCACACGGTTAAGGAGATAGAAGCAAATTTGTGTTTTTCCCTTTTTGGGAAAAATTCCAAAATTCACAATGGCAGCCATTTTTAGGGAGAGGAAAATTTTTTTTAGAAAGTTGCCAAGAGTACATTACTTAGATACCCTGTGGGTCGAAAATTTCGACGAAATCGCTCTATCTCACACGGTTAAGGAGACAGAAGCAAATTTGTGTTTTTCCATTTTTGACAAAAATTCGAAATTCAAAATGGCCGCCATTTTGGGGAGAGGAAAATTTTTTTGAAAGTTGCCAAGTGTACATTACTTAGATACCCTGTGGGTCGAAAATTTCTCGCACGGTTAAGAAGATAGAAGCAAATTTGTGTTTTTGCAATTTTGGGGAAAATTCGAAAATTCAAAATGGCCGCCATTTTTGGGGAGAGCAAAATTTTTTGGTACAGATATGTCAAAGTTGGTAAAGATATGTCAAATATTTTTCCTTAAAATGGCCGGAAACGAAAGAAGTACACAAAAGTAGCTAAGTAGCTATTACTCAGCTATAGCTACAAACCTATCATCGACGAAAAGCTATCCTGGCCATACTATTGACCCAATTACCCTTCATATAAATTTTTGTGAAGATAGAAATCATTGTTTCATTAAAATGTCAAGAAAAAAATCAACTCAAAATAGCATAATAGCTATATAGCACAGTAGCTATTACTCAGCTATAAAGGTATTATCACCAAAAGCAATCCAAAGCAAGCTACTGATCCAATAATCCTCCATCCCAAATTTTGTGAACATAGGGGAAATACTTTTCCTTTAAAATGCTTAAAAAAAAAAGCTACTCCAAGTATCTAAGTAGCTATTACTCCGTCAGTTATACAGCTATTATCACTAAATGCAATCCCAAGCAAGCTATTGACCTAACTATTGCTCATACTAAATTTGGTAAAGATATGTCAAATATTTTTCCTTAAAATGCCCGGAAACGAAAGAAGTACACAAAAGTAAATAAGTAGCTATTACTCAGTTAGCTATAGCTACAAACCTATCATCGATCAAAAGCTATCCTGGCCATACTATTGACCCAATTATCCTTCATATAAATTTTTGTGAAGATAGAAAACATTGTTTCATTAAAATGTCCAGAAAAAAAATCAACTCAAACTAGAGGATCGCTTGCAAAAAAAAAAGATAATGTTTTTGCATAGCAAAAACAAAGCGTCCCGAAAAGGATATAAAGGTGAGTGCTAAAGTATTAAGAAAATGCTTCGTTTCTAGCCTTATACTGTTGTGGCAACCAAAGTCAGCGTAGTCTGCTCTATCTACCACGGTTTTCAAGATATAAGCATTTTTGTGTTTTGCAAAAAATTAAAAATGTCCGCTATATTTGGCGAGACAAAAATATTTTGAAAATTGGCATGGCTACTCTGCAGAGATACCCAGCAGGTCAAAAATTTTGTTGAGTTCGCTCCATATAGCACGGTTTTCGAGATATAAGCATTTTTGTGTTTTGCAAAAACTTTGAAAATTCAAAATGGCCACCATTTTTGGGGAGACAAAAATTTTTGTCAAGACCACTGCCGCGGTGTGTATCTCCCGCCAAGCATTAAAGCAGAAGAAATAGCTTTTCTGAGATATTCACAATTTTTCATTTTCGTGTGTGAAAGGTCTTCCAAAAGTAGGTGAATGAGTTATTTGAGAAAAATTGGCTATCTGCAATACTATTAAGAGATAATTCCCATTTACTCATTTTGAGTAGGTGAGTAATTACCTACGGGTCTGGAACTTCACCAAGTGAAAGTTCTCCCAAAAGTAGATGAATGAGTTATTTGATAAAAATTGGGTATCCGCAATACTTTTAGAGATAATTAGCATTTACTCATTTTGAGTAGGTGAATAATTAGCTATGGGTCTGAAACTTCACCATGTGATAGCTCTCCCACAAGTAGATGAATGAGTATTTGATAAAAATTGGGTATCCGCAATACTTTTAGAGGGAATTTGCATTTACTCATTTTGAGTAGGTGAGTAGTCATCTACGGGTCTGAAACTTCACCATGTGAAAGCTCTCCCAAAAGTACATGAATGAGTTATTTGATAAAAATTGGGTATCCGCAATAGTTTTTGAGATAATTAGCATTTACTCATTTTGAGTAGGTGAGTAATTAGCTATGGGTCTGAAACTTCACCAAGTGAAAGCTCTTCCAAAAGTAGGTGAATGAGTTATTTGAGAAAAATTGGCTATCTGCAATACTTTTAGAGGGAATTCGCATTTACTCATTTTGAGTAGGTGAGCAATTAGCTATGGGTCTGAAACTTCACCATGTGAAAGCTCTTTGGGATAGCTGCTCTGCAGAGATACCCTGAAGATCAAAAATTTTGTCGAAATCGCTCTATGTAGCACGGTTTTCGAAATATTAGCATTTTTGTGTTTTGCAATTTTTCCGCAAAAATTCGAAAATTCAAAATGGCCGCCATTTTTGGCAAGACAAAATTTTTTTTTAAATTGGCATGGCTACTCTGCAGAGATACCCTGTGGGTCAAAAATTTCGTCGAAATCGCTCTATCTAGCACGGTTTTCGAGATATAAGCATTTTTATGTTTTGCAATTTTGCGAAAAATTCGAAAATTCAAAATAGCCGCCATTTTTTGCGAGAAATTTTTTTTTTGAAAATTGGCATGGCTACTCGGCAGAGATACCCTGCGGGTCAAAAATTTCATCGAAATCGCTCTATCTAGCAGGGTTTTTGAGATATAAGCATTTTTATGTTTTGCAATTTGTGCGAAAAATTCAAAAATTCAAAATGGCTGCCATTTTTGGCGAGACAAATTTTTTTTGAAAATTGGCATGGCTACTCTGCAGAGATACTCTGTGGGTGAAAAATTTCGTCGAAATCGCTCTATCTATCACGGTTTTCGAGATATAAGCATTTTTATGTTTTGCAATTTTGCGAAAAATTCGAAAATTCAAAATGGCCGGCATTTTTGGCGAGACAAAAATTTTTTCAGAATTGGGATAACTACTCCGCCGAGATACCCTGTGGGTCAAAAATTTCGTCGAAATCGCTCTATCTAGCAGGGTTTTCGAGATATAAGCATTTTTATGTTTTGCAATTTTTGCGAAATATCGAAAATTCAAAATGGCCGCCATTTTTGGCAAGACAAAATTTTTTTGAAAATTGGCATGGCTACTCTGCAGAGATACCCTGTGGGTCAAAAATTTCTTCGAAATCGCTCTATCTAGCACAGTTTTCGAGATATAAGCATTTTTATGTTTTGCAATTTGTGCGAAAAATTCGAAAATTCAAAATGGCCGCCATTTTTGGCGAGACAAAAATTTTTTCAGAATTAGGATAACTACTCCGCAGAGATACCCTGTGGGTCAAAAATTTCGTCGAAATCGCTCTATCTAGCACGGTTTTCGAGATATAAGCATTTTTGTGTTTTGCAATTTTTGCGAAAATTTCGAAAATTCAAAATGGCCGCCATTTTGGGCGAGACAAAAATTTTCTGAAAACTGGGAAAACTACTCCGCAGAGATACCCTGTGGGTCAAAAATTTCGTCGAAATTGCTCTATCTAGCACGGTTTTCGAGATATAAGCATTTTTGTGTTTTCCTTATTTGGAAAATTCGTAATGATTAATTAATCATTAATTACTCGGCCATTTCTTAACCAATCAATGCCAAAATCTAATGATTTCCAGATTTTAATAGAATGAATGTATTTGCCAAGTTTCAGGTGAATTGATAAAATTCCTTTCAAGTTATCATACGGACAAGCTTCCCCATCGAAAAAAGACATTTTTGGTCATGTGACCTCTCTGATTGGTTGAAATGTCACTGCAGCATATTCAAAAAAATTCCCCAAGGCTACTGCCTAAACCTGCCAAATTTGAAAAGAATCCGCCTAACGGTTAGAGAGTTATAAGGAAAACAAAATGCGGAGCCGGCGGAGCCTGAAGGTCTCCCATACACAAACAAGCGTCCCTTGCGGGACGCTTAAATACAATAATAGCTATATAGCACAGTAGCTATTACTCAGTTAGCTATAAAGGTATTATCACCAAAAGCAATCTAAAGCAAGCTACTGATTCAATAATCCTCCATCCCGAATTTTGTGAACATAGGTGAAACACTTTTCCTTTAAAATGCTTAAAACAAGCATTCTGACGCATGCATTTATCTCCCGCCGTATAAATAAGATGTACTAAAGATAGTGGAATATAAATTTTCTTGTGAGATGGAGGCACATGTAGAAGTGACAAGTTTAATGTTTGATTGCAATACTTTTAAAGACAAAAGGCATTGATTCATTTTAGTAGCTATTACTCTGCCATCCAAAGAGCTACAGTTCTACAACTTTAATATGCAGTAGATCACCCAAAAGTAGGTGAATGACTTATTTAGAAGAAATTGCCTACCTGTAATACTTTTACAGATAAAAGACATTTACTCATTTTAGTAGCTATTACTCAGCTATCCAAAGAGCTACAGTTCTGCAACTTCACTATGTGGTAGATCACCCAAAAGTAGGTAAATGACTTATTTAGAAGGAATTGCCTACCTGTAATACTTTTAGAGATAAAAGACATGTACTCATTTTAGTAGCTATTACTCAGCTATCCAAAGAGCTACAGTTCTGCAACTTCACTATGTGGTAGATCACCCAAAAGTAGGTAAATGACTTATTTAGAAGGAATTGCCTACCTGTAATACTTTTAGAGATAAAAGACATTTACTCATTTTAGTAGCTATTACTCAGCTATCCAAAGAGCTACAGTTCTGCAACTTCAGTATGTGGTAGATCACCCAAAAGTATGTGAATGACTTATTAGAACTAGACCAAGGACGCATCTGTGGCCAGATGCAAAATGTATCCACCGGCAAAGGCAAAAGTAGCTATTACCCAGCCATAGCATGAGCTAGAAGTCTCAAATTTTTATTATGTTATAGCTGACCCAAAAGTAGGTGAATAATATATTTGCACAAAATTCTCTAAATTCACGTTACAATTGATTTTACTCATGATGGAAGTTAGTAAAAAGTCCAAAAGTAGCTATTACTCACTTAGCTATTGAGATAGACACCCAAGTTACTCACCATGTTGTTGCTATTGAAAAAGTAGGTGAATATCATATTTTAACAAAATGCTCTAAATGCAATACTTTTCAAGTTATAAATGATGTAGTGTTGAGTAAGAACTTCAAAGTAGCTATTACTCAGCTATGCTATGAGCCACAGGTCTGGAACTTAAAAATGTTATAGCTGCTTCAAAATAGGTGAATAACATATTGCAACTAAATAATGTAAATGCAAGAGTATTCAAGTTATAAGTGATTTACCCAACAGTGATAACCTAAAAGTAGCTATTACTCAGCTATGCAATGAGCTACAGGTCTGAAATTTTACTATGTTATAGCTGACTCAAAAGTAGATGAATAACATATTTGCATAAAATTCTGTAAATACAACAGTTTTCAAGTTACAAGTGATTATACTCATGATGGAAGTTAGTGAAAAATCCAAAAGTAGCTATTACTCACTTAGCTATTGAGATAGACACCCAAGTTACTCACCATGCTGTAGCTATGGAAAAAGTAGCTGAATAACATATTTTAACAAAGTGCTCTAAATGCAATACTTTTCAAGTTATAATTGATTTAGGGCATGATTTCATTACTTTTAATGAATAAAAAATTATTTTAAAAAGTCATAAAAAAACTTTAGCATGTGAAAGCTCTCCAAAATGTAGGTGAATGAGTTATTTGAGAAATACTGGCTATCTGCAATACTTTTAGACATAATTAGCATGTACTCATTTTGAGTAGGTGAGTAATTAACTATGGGTCTGAAACTTCAAGCGAAAGCTCTCCCAAAGGAAGGTGAATGAGTTAGTTGAGAAAAATTGGCTATCTGCAGTACTTTTAGAGATAATTCGCATTAACTCATTTTGAGTAGGTGAGTAATTAGCTATGGGTCTGAAACTTCACCATGTGAAAGCTCTTCCAAAAGTTGGTGAATGAGTTATTTGAGAAAAATTGGCTATCTGCAGTACCTTTAGAGATAATTCATATTTACTCATTTTGAGTAGGTGAGTAATTAGCTGTGGGTCTAAAACTTCACCAAGTGAAAGCTCTTCCCAAAGTAGGTGAATGAGTTATTTGAGAAAAATTGGCTATCTGCAATACTTTTACAGATAATTAGCATTAACTCATTTTGATTAGGTGAGTACTTAGCTACAGGTCTGAAACTTCACCAAGTGAAAGCTCTCCCAAAAGTAGGTGAATGAGTTAGTTGAGAAAAAATTGGCTATCTGCAGTACTTTTAGAGATAGTTCGCATTAACTCATTTTGAGTAGGTGAGTAATTAGCTACGGGTCTGAAACTTCACCAAGTGAAAGCTCTTCCAAAAGTAGGTGAATGAGTTATTTGAGAAAAATTGGCTATCTGCAGTACTTTTAAAGATAATTCGCATTTACTCATTTTGAGGTGAATAATTAGCTATGGGTGTGAAACTTCACCATGTGAAAGCTCTTCCAAAAGTTGGTGAATGAGTTATTTGAGAAAAATTGGCTATCTGCAGTACTTTTAGAGATAATTCATATTTACTCCTTTTGAGTAGGTGAGTAATTAGCTATGGGTCTAAAACTTCACCAAGTGAAAGCTCTTCCCAAAGTAGGTGAATGAGTTATTTGAGAAAAATTGGCTATCTGCAATACTTTCAGAGATAATTAGCATTTACTCATTTTGATTAGGTGAGTAATTAGCTACAGGTCTGAAACTTCACCAAGTGAAAGCTCTCCCAAAAGTAGGCGAATGAGTTATTTGAGAAAAATTGGCTATCTGCAATACTTTTAGAGATAATTCACATTTACTCATTTTGAGTAGGTGAGTAATTAGCTATGGGTCTGAAATTCACCATGTGAAAGCTCTTCCAAAAGTTGGTGAATCAGTTAGTTGAGAAAAATTGGCTATCTGCAGTACTTTTAGAGATAATTCGTATTTACTCATTTTGAGCAGGTGAGTAATTAGCTATGGGTCTGAAACTTTACCAAGTGAAAGCTCTTCCCAAAGTAGGTGAATGAGTTATTTGAGAAAAATAGGCTATCTGCAGTACTTTTAGATATAATTCATATTTACTCGTTTTGAGTAGGCGAGTAATTAGCTATGGGTCTGAAACTTCACCAAGTGAAAGCTCTTCCAAAAGTAGGTGAATGAGTTATTTGAGAAAAATTGGCTATCTGCAGTACTTTTAAAGATAATTCGCATTTACTCATTTTGAGGTGAATAATTAGCTATGGGTGTGAAACTTCACCATGTGAAAGCTCTTCCAAAAGTTGGTGAATGAGTTATTTGAGAAAGATTGGCTATCTGCAGTACTTTTAGAGATAATTCATATTTACTCCTTTTGAGTAGGTGAGTAATTAGCTATGGGTCTGAAACTTCACCAAGTGAAAGCTCTTCCAAAAGTAGGTGAATGAGTTATCTGAGAAAAATTGGCTATCTGCAATACTTTTAGAGATAATTAGCATTTACTCAATTTGAGTAGGTAAATAATTAGCTATGGGTCTGAAACTTTACCAAGTGAAAGCTCTCCCAAAAGTAGGTGAATGAGGTATTTGAGAAAAATTGGCTCTCTGCAATACTTTTAGAGATAATTAGCATTTACTCATTTTAAGTAGGTGAGTAATTAGCTATGGGTCTGAAACTTTACCATGTGAAATTGAAAATTTCATGTTTCAACAGAAACCCTTCTACTACACTGTGGGTCCAAAACTTGCTCGAAATCGCTCTGACAGTTTCAGAGATATTTGCCATTTTTCATTTTCCGCAAAAATTCAAGATGGCCACCAAAAGTTGTAAACTTTGAAATTTGAAACTTTACTATGTGATAGCTTACCAAAAAGTAGATGGACAACATATTTGAAAAGATTTCCCTAACTTTAATACTTTTGAAGATATTTGACATTTACTTCTTCTGTTATTTAGCTACAAATGAGAAAATAGTTATTACTCACTTAAGGCATGCAACAGAACCCCAAACTATGGACCATCTTATAGCTAAGGACAAAGTAGCTGAACAACATATTTTAGGAAAACACTCTAACTGCAATAATTTTGGAGTTACAATGGCTTTACTCAAGCTACAAACGAGAAAATAGCTATTACTCACTTATGGCATGCACCAGAACCCCAAACTATGGACCATCTTATAGCTAAGGACAAAGTAGCTGAACAACATATTTTAGGAAAACACTGTAACTGCAATAATTTTGGAGTTACAATGGCTTTACTCAACAGTCAGAATTTCAAATTAGCTATTACTCAGCTATCCAAGGTGCAACAGGTCTGAAACTTTACTATGTGATAGCTTACCAAAAAGTAGATGGATAACATATAGAAAAGATTTCTGTAACTCTAATACTTTTAAAGATATTTGACATTTACTCCTCCTGTTATTTAGCTACAAATGAGAAAATAGCTATTACTCACTTATGGCATGCAATAGAACCCTAAACTATGTACCATCTTACAGCTAAGGACAAAGTAGCTGAACAACATATTTTAGGAAAACACTCTAACTGCAATAGTTTTGGAGTTACAATGGCTTTACTCAACAGTCAGAATTTCAAAGTAGCTATTACTCAGCTATCCAAGGTGCAACAGGTCTGAAACTTTACTATGTGATAGCTTACCAAAAAGTAGATGAATAACATATATGAAAAGATTTCCCTAACTTTAATACTTTTGAAGATATTTGACATTTACTTCTTCTGTTATTTAGCTACAAATGAGAAAATAGCTATTACTCACTTACGGCATGCAATAGAACCCTAAACTATGTACCATCTTATAGCTAAGGACAAAGTAGCTGAACAACATATTTTAGGGAAACACTCTAACTGCAATGGTTTTGGAGTTACAATGGCTTTACTCAACAATCAGAATTTCAAAGTAGCTATTACTCAGCTATCCAAGGTGCAACAGGTCTGAAACTTTACTATGTGATAGCTTACCAAAAAGTAGATGAACAACATATTTGAAAAGATTTCCCTAACTTTAATACTTTTGAAGATATTTGACATTTACTTCTTCTGTTATTTAGCTACAAATGAGAAAATAGCTATTAATCACTAATGGCATGCAATAGAACCCCAAACTATGTACCATCTTATAGCTAAGGAAAAAGTAGCTGAACAACATATTTTAGGGAAACACTCTAACTGCAATGGTTTTGCAGTTACAATGGCTTTACTCAACAATCAGAATTTCAAAGTAGCTATTGCTCAGCTATCCAAGGTGCAACAGGTCTGAAACTTTACTATGTGATAGCTTACCAAAAAGTAGATGAACAACATATTTGAAAAGATTTCTGTAACTGTAATACTTTGGAAGATATTTGACATTTACTCCTTTTGTTATTTAGCTACAAATGAGAAAATAGCTATTACTCACTTATGGCATGCAATGGGACCCCAAACTATGTACCATCTTATAGCTAAGGACAAAGTAGCTGAACAACATATTTGAAGAAAAAGTTGTTTCTGCAATAGTTTTTGAGTTATGAGCCCTTTACTCCAAGTAGCTAAGATAGCTATTACTCACTTATCGTTAGGCCTAAGTCCATAAAACCAAAAAAATTTTCGAGGGCGTGAAAATTCATTGGGACAATTAATTTACAAACTAGAAATAGGCCGCCCTGTTGATAGTAGATGCGAATAGAAACAGGATAGTATAGAAGAACACACATTATCATGTGTAATGTCCACCCATGAACCTTTTGCCCAAATTGTACAGTAGTCTTACAAGACCCTGTTTCATTTGTAAAATATATCAATGATGCTTAAATATTTGTTAGTGTAGATGTAAATTATTTCAGCTTCATGCCTTTTTGCATTGGTTGGGTTGAAAATTTTGACGAAATCACTCTATCTTGCACGGTTAAGAAGATAGAAGCAAATTCCTGTTTTTCTATTTTTGGCAAAAATTTGAAAATTCAAAATGGCCGCCATTTTTCGGAAAAGGAAATTTTTTTGAAAATTGCCAAGAGTACATTTCTTAGATACCCTATGGGTCGAAAATTTCAACAAAATAACTCTATTTTGCACGGTTAAGGCCAGTTTGTGTTTTTCCATTTTGGGCAAAAATTCGAAAATTCAAAATGGCTGCCATTTTTGGGGAGGGGAAAATTTTTTGAAAATTGCAAAGATTACATTCCTTAGATACCCTGTGGGTTGAAAAATTTCGACGAAATCGCTCTATCTCGCATGGTTAAGGAGATAGAAGCAAATTTGTGTTTTGCCATTTTTGGCAAAAATTTGAAAATTCAAAATGGCCGCCATTTTAGGGGAGGGGAAATTTTTTTTTAAATTGCCAAGAATACAATGCTCAAATACCTGTGGGTCGAAAATTTTGACGAAATCGCTCTATCTCGCACGGTTAAGGAGATAGAAGGAAATTTGTGTTTTGCCATTTTTGGCAAACTTCGAAAATTCAAAATGGCCGCCATTTTGGGGAGGGGAAAATTTTTTGAAAATTGCAAAGATTGCATTGCTTAGATACCCTGTGCGTCGAAAATTTTGACGAAATCGCTCTATCTCGCACGGTTAAGGAGATAGAAGCAAATTAGTGTTTTGCCATTTTTGGCAAAAATTCGAAAATTCAAAATGGCCGCCATTTTTGGGGAGGGGAAAATTTTTTGAAAATTGCAAATATTACATTCCTTAGATACCCTGTGGGTCGAAAATTTCGACAAAATCGCTCTATCTCGCACGGTTAAAGAGATAGAAGCAAATTTGTGTTTTGCCATTTTTGGCAAAAATTCGAAAATTCAAAATGGCCGCCATTTTGGGGGAGGGGAAAATTTTTTAAAAATCACCAAGAGTACAATGCTCAGATACCCTGTGGGTCGAAAATTTTGACGAAATCGCTCTATCTGGCACGGTTAAGGAGATAGAAGCAAATTTGTGTTTTGCCATTTTTGGCAAAAATTTGAAAATTCAAAATGGCCGCCAATTTTGGGGAGGGGAAAATTTTTTGAAAATTGCAAAGATTGCATTCCTTAGATACCCTGTGGGTCGAAAATTTCGACGAAATCACTCTATCTCGCACGGTTAAGGAGATAGAAGCAAATTAGTGTTTTGCCATTTTTGGCAAAAATTCGAAAATTCAAAATGGCCGCCATTTTTGGGGAGGGGAAAATTTTTTTGAAAATTGCAAATATTACATTCCTTAGATACCCTGTGGGTCGAAAATTTCGACGAAATCGCTCTATCTCGCACGGTTAAGGAGATAGAAGCAAATTTGTGTTTTGCCATTTTTGGCAAAAATTCGAAAATTCAAAATGGCCGCCATTTTTGGGGACGGGAAAATTTTTTGAAAATTGCAAAGAGTACACTCCTTAGATACCCTGTGGGTTGAAAATTTCGACGAAATCGCTCTATCTCGCACGGTTAAGGAGATAGAAGGAAATTTGTGTTTTGCCATTTTTGGCAAAAATTCGAAAATTCAAAATGGCCGCCATTTTTGGGGAGGGGAAAATTTTTGGAAAATTGCAAAGAGTACACTCCTCAGATACCCTGTAGGTCGAAAATTTTGCCGAAATCGCTCTATCTCGCACGGTTAAGGAGATAGAAGCAAATATGTGTTTTGCCATTTTTGGCAAAAATTCGAAAATTTAAAATGGCCGCCATTTTTGGGGACGGGAAAATTTTTTGAAAATTGCAAATATTACATTCCTTAGATACCCTGTGGGTCGAAAATTTCGACGAAATCGCTCTATCTCGCACGGTTAAGGAGATAGAAGCAAATTTGTGTTTTGCCATTTTTGGCAAAAATTCGAAAATTCAAAATGGCCGCCATTTTTGGGGAGGGGAAAATTTTTTGAAAATTGCAAATATTACATTCCTTAGATACCCTGTGGGTCGAAAATTTCCACGAAATCGCTCTATCTCGCACGGTTAAGGAGATAGAAGCCAATTTGTGTTTTACCATTTTTGGCAAAAATTCGAAAATTTAAAATGGCCGCCATTTTTGGGGAGGGGAAAATTTTTGGAATATTGCAAAGATTGCATTCCTTAGATACCCTGTGGGTCGAAAATTTCAACGAAATCGCTCTATCTCGCACGGTTAAGGAGATAGAAGCAAATTTGTGTTTTGCCATTTTTGGCAAAAATTCGAAAATTCAAAATGGCCGCCATTTTTGGGGAGGGGAAAATTTTTTGAAAATTGCAAATATTACACTCCTTAGATACCCTGTGGGTCGAAAATTTCGACGAAATCGCTCTATCTCGCACGGTTAAGGAGATAGAAGCAAATTTGTGTTTTGCCATTTTTGGCAAAAATTCGAAAATTCAAAATGGCCGCCATTTTTGGGGAGGGGAAAATTTTTTGAAAATTGCAAAGAGTACATTGCTCAGATACCCTGTGGGTCGAAAATTTTGCCGAAATCGCTCTATCTCGCACGGTTAAGGAGATAGAAGCAAATTAGTGTTTTGCCATTTTTGGCAAAAATTCGAAAATTCAAAATGGCCGCCATTTTTGGGGAGGGGAAAATTTTTTGAAAATTGCAAAGAGAACACTCGTCAGATACCCTGTGGGTCGAAAATTTTGCCGAAATCGCTCTATCTCGCACGGTTAAGGAGATAGAAGCAAATTACTCAAAAGTAGTACTGAAAATACACAATGAAGTACCTAAATGGCTATTACTCATGTACTGACAAAGCTATCAGTCCCAAATGCAATACCAAGCGAGCTATGGACATAACAATCTTGTATTCAAAATTGTAGTAAAATATCTTAAATTATTTTGGCTTAAATGCACGGAAACCAATGGGTACTGAAAATAGCTGTACTTAAGTATTACTCAGTAAGCAAAAGAGGTACAACAGCCAAAAGCAATCCCAAGCAAGCTACTGACCCAATAAGCCTGCATACCAAATTTGGTGACAATAGCTCTAATACTTTTCCTTTAAATGAGTGGAAACCATGCGTGACGCCGGACATCGGACGCCGGACGGCGAAAAAAGCAAAAATAATATATCCACCCCCCAGGGGGGTGGACATAAAAATCTGTAGCTGTAGTAGTTTTGGAGGAATCTGCGTGACTAACTAACGCACGCACACACGCACGCACGCACGCACGCACGCACGCACACACAGGCATCATTTCATAATCTCCCTCCCGGGCTAAAGCCCGGCGGGAGATCATAAAAAAGCTACTCCAAGTAGCTAAGCAGCTATTACTCAATCAGTTATATAGCTATTATTATTAAATGCAATCCCAAGCAAGCTATTGACCTAACTATTGCTTATACCAAATTTGGTAAACATATGTCAAATAGTTTTCCTTAAAATGCCCGGAAACAAAAGAAGTATACAAAAGTAGCTAAGTAGCTATTACTCAGTTAGCTATAGAGCTATCTTCACCAAAAGCTATCCCATACAAGCTATTAACCCAATAAACACCCATACCAAATTTGGTAAAGATAAGATAAATAGTTTTCCTTGAAATGACCGGAAACCAAGTGTGATGCCGGACGGCAGAAAAAGCAAAAATAATATGTCCACCCCCCAGTAACTAACAGTTATGAAGAAAAATATCATTTACTCATTTTGGTCATGGTTAAAAGTAGCCAGCCTCGGCAGGCAAGAACCCCAGCCACAGGTACAGCTAAATGGCCAACAACATTGAGATTTGGCAGCCTCAGCAGGCAAGAACCCCAGCCCGCAGGTATAGCTAAATGGCCAACAACATTGAGATTTGGGAAATCTTAGGAACAACTTCTGTTGTCAGAAGTATAGACAACCCATGAGATGTTCTACAAAAAATTCACAGGCCATGATTTCTTACACGTAGTTTTCATATTTTGAAACCAAAGAAACAATTATAAGAGAGATACAAGGCCTTTTGATATGATGTCTCTCCTGTTTGGCATTAAGGATGTGATATGGCGGCCATTTTGTTTCCAAAACAAGGACACAATTACTGTTGGGCAAGCTTTCCTATCCATTTACATTTTGTGCAAATCTGATGAAGCTAGCTGCAAAATTTTAGGTTACAGAAAACATTAAAGATTTTAGAACAAACTTTAAGACATGAAAATTTTAAAAGTGCTGCCATGGCAACGGTTGCCGCTGGATACCCCCCAAAACATTATCAGCTCTAGATCCTCTTGGGGTAAACATAGCCTGAAAATTTGGTGAAAATCCATGCATGGGTTTAGGCTGTGGAACACCCACAAACTTTAATACCTGAAAATCTTAAAAGTGTTGCCATGGCAACATTGGTAGCTGGATACCCCTCAAAACCTAATCAGCTCTAGATCCACTTGAGGATCAAATCCTAAAAATTTGGTGAAAATCCATACAGGGATTAAGGCTGTGTAATGCCCACAAACTTTAAGACTCAAAAATCTAAAGAGTGTTGCCATGGCAACAGTAGGAGCCAGATACCCACCAAAACTTAATCAGCTATAGATCCTCTTGAGGTTAACATGTCCTCAAAATTTGTTGAAAATCCATGCAGGGGTTAAGGCTGTGGAGCACCCACAACTTTAAGTCCCAAAAATCTTAAAAGTGTTGCCATAACAACAGTTGTTACCGGATACCCCCCAAAACCTAATCAGCTCTAGATCCTCTTGGGGTAAACATCTCCTGAAAATTTGGTGAAAATCTGAGCAGGAGTTTAGGCTGTGGAACACCCACAAGCTTTATGCCCGCCAAAAATGGCCTCGGTGAGGTACTTTGGCGGTCTGTGGATGACCTTCAATGGAGAGCTTCAAGGTCAAATTTCTGCATGCTTACAGAGGACATAGGATGATCTAACTTTCTGTATATGAGAACTGGGCCAAAATGTAAAAAAATGGCCAAAATGTGACCTTTAAAGAGGCCACCAGTGACCTTGAAATTGAAGGTCAAGGTCACAAAACAATAGCGTCCGTGGCATTGCCCAATCAATCAGCTGTAGATCCTCTTAAGGTAAACATACCCTAAAAATTTGGTGAAAATCCGTGCAGGGGTTTTGTCTGTGAAACACCCACAAATTTTAACACTTGAAAAATCTTAAAAGTGTTGCCATGGCAACAGTTGTTACCAGATACCCCCAAAACCTAATCAGCTCTAGATCCTTTTGGGGTAAACATCCCCTGAAAATTTGGTGAAAATCTGTGCAGGAGTTTAGGCTGTGGAATACCCACAAGCTTTATGCCCGCCAAAAATGGCCTCGATGAGGTACTTTGGCAGTCTGTGGATGACCTTCAATGAAGAGCTTCAAGGTCAAATTTCTGCATGCTTACAGAGGACATAGGATGATCTAACTTTCTGTATATGAGAACTGGGCCAAAATGTGACTTTTAAGAGGCCACCAGTGACCTTGAAATTGAAGGTCAAGGTCACAAAACAATAGCGTCTGTGGCATTGCCCATATATACTCACATACCAAATTTGAAAGGTCTAACTAAAATATTTTTTTTAGGTTATCGCATCCAAAAGGAAATCTTGGCGGCGGCGGCATGACCGTACTGAATCCTAAGTACCGCCGATTTTCATCCGGAGATACAATAATAAGTAAGTTATGAGCAGTTTTAAGTTTGGCTATCCTCATTTGACCTTGAAGGAGGGGTCCAAAGTCAAATCTGACCACATCAAAAGATTCCCAGCCCATGATTTCCTATAAGTTAGTTTCACATTGCAAACCTCTAGGACCAATAATAAGCCAGTTATAAGCACTTTTAAGTTTGACTCTCCTCGTTTGACCTTGAAGGAGGGGTCTGTGGGCATTTTAGAGACCTTAAGGTGAAAGTCAAAAGCTGCAGACTAAAAATTTTGTCATAATTTCTAAGTCACAGGGTAAGATATGTGAAAAATGTAGCAAAAATGTCTCAGTAGGGTCTTTATGAGCCTCAAACACAATTTTAACCTCAACATAAATCTTGATTTTGGCATATGTAAGGAGGTAAAATTTGAGCTAGATGAACCACAGTTTGTGACCTAGAGCTAGAGCAAGTGGCCAAAGGTCAAATTTTTTACCTTAAAGGTCATAGGAAACATTTTTCATAAAAATTGTGAAGTTAACTTAATTCAGTAGACAAACAACCTATAAGAATGAAAATGTGGTTTATTTTAAGAAACATATGGTACAAGAGTGATAAATAGCATTAGAAAAAATAAATATCACGAAGTGGAGTAAAAAGCCTACATATTGTTTTTCTCATAGTAGATGATTGATGATGTCACAGGTTCATAACGAAGTTCTGTTCAGTTGGAGATGTAATGTATATATTTACAAACTGAAGGAAGATAACATGTTTCTTTGCCAGAAAAAAGCTCACTAGCCTTTATTTTTTCTAGATGCTGTTTTTTTTTCAAGTTTTACCTAATTATCTCCCGCCCGGCTTGCCGGCGGGAGATTATAATTTGCACCATGTGTGTGCGTCCGTGCGTGCGTCACACAGTTTTCTCTGAAACTACTACAGTTACACATTTTTGGTAAATTACTTGTCCTAATGAATTTTTACGCTCTTCAAAATTTTTTTGGTTTGGTGAACTTTGGCCTACTTTTGAGTGAGTAATAGCACTTTTACCTAATATAAGTAGAAAAAGGTTTTTGCTGACAAAAACGAAGCGGCCCTGATGAAAAAGTGCGAAGTAATCCGTAAAAGATGCTAACATATGCAATATGTTGGTAATGCTTATAATTGTATGAATGGTAAATTAATTCTAAAGAAACCTTCCTGTGAGTAAGCCTAATCAATGTGTCAAGTTTAACTCATGTTAGTTGAACAGTAAGTCAGTTGGGGGCTGAAAAGCCATTTTTACTGTAAGATGGCCATAGGTGGCTTCAAGGTGGGCAGAAAATAAGAATGTCCCTTTTGCCATCCTTTATAGGTGTGCAAAGTTTAAGCGAGGTCAGTTGAACAATAAGGTAGTTGGAGGCTGAAAACCCCCTTATTTCACTTTATGGTGGCTACCACTCCATTCATATTGAGAGTTTAAGGTGACCATAAGTATCATTTTTATCTATTTTAATACCAGTGATAATTTAGATATAAAAAATAGCATCAGAGATGCCCGTACCCCACAGCCTGGGGAAATATTTTCAACACCATGAGATACAGAAGCACTGTACCAGTACAAAGTTCAGGATACTTTCAAAGCACTGTCAGTTATATAAAGTTCCAAAAAATGTTTAAATGCAGAAAATAATGTTTAAAAGAAAGATAATGCATGTAAAGATGAAGTATTAAAACAAGTCAATTCAATAACAAGATGACAGCATTAATCAGTAAACTAAAATTCAACATTCTTTATCTACACCTGCATGGCCGAATTATGGTTTAGATGTTTTGAATATTACCATGCATACAGAAGCCCTTAAGGGCTGTGGTGTAAAAAAATGGAAAACAAAAGGAGGCAGAGGATTTTATTCCAATTTGATGACTTTAAGCAGGCTATAGGTCCATTAACATTATGAGTTTAAGGTCACCATAAAGTCAGGATATTCCTTTGGCAAATCTTAATATATGTGCCAAGTTTGGTTGAAAAAAGTGAAAAACTAAGTGAACTGGAGGGCTAAAACCCCCTTTTTTGACATTAAGGTGACCTTAAGATTGCAGATACAGGACTAAAACTTCGGCATGTGAAAGATTATCAAAAAGTAGCTGACTAAGTTATTCCAACAAAACGCTGAAATCCTGACCATTTTTGAGATACAGACCAAGTATCCATTTTTAGAAAATTTACAAAAATAAAACGCCTCCCATTCAGGCATCTATGGTCTGATAAAGAGAAAATCCTTTCCGACCTTCAAAATTTGGTCTAGAATGTACCTGATAAATTTTATAGCACAGATGTGTGTTTTTTTTTCCCGAAACGCGATGACGGGGTGTTTTTGAAAAATGCTTAAGGTTACCTTAAGTAAAGCTTAAGGTCTGCGCAAAGTATCCCAAAAACTTTTTCCGCCCCTTTTTGCCATCCTTTATAGGTGTGCAAAGTTTAACCGAGGTCAGTTGAACTATAAGATAGTTGGAGGCTGAAAACCCCCTTATTTCACTTTAAGGTAGCTACCACTCCATCCATATTGAGAGTTTAAGGTGACCATAAGTATTATTTTATCTATTTTAATACCAGTGATAATTTAGATATAAAAAATGGAAAAAGAAAGGAGCCAGAGGATTTTATTCCAATTTGATGACTTTCCGCAGGCCATATGTCCATTAACATTTTGAGTTTAAGATCACCATAAAGTCAGGATATTCCTTTGGCAAATCTTAATAAAGTGCCAAGTTTGATTGAAAAAACTAAGTGAACTGGAGGGCTAATACCCCCTTTTTTTACATTAAGGTGACCTTAAGATTGCAGATACAGGGCTAAAACTTCGGCATGCGAAAGATTATCAAAAAGTAGCTGAATAAGTTATTCCAACAAAATGCCGAAATCCTCACCGTTTTTGAGATACAGACCAAGTATCCATTTTTAAAAAATTTACGAAAATAAAACGTCTCCCATTCAGGCATCTATGGTCTGATTGATGAGAAAATCCTTTCCGACCTTCGAAATTTGGTCTAGAATGTACCTGATAAATTTTATAGCACAGGTGTGTGTGGTTTTTTCCGAAACGCGATGACGGGGTGTTTTTGAAAAATGCTTAAGGCTACCTTAAGTAAAGCTTAAGGTCTGCACAAAGTATCCCAAAATTTTTTCCCACCCCTATAGTTTTAATTATGCAAGGAGCTACAGATCTGAAACTAAATCCCCCTTTTTTGACATAAAGGTGACCTTAAGATTGGAGATACAGGGCTGAAACTTCGGCATGTAAAAGATTATCCAAAAGTAGCTGAATAAGTTATTGCAACAAAACGCCGAAATCCTGACCATTTATGAGATACGGACCAAGTACCCATTTTTACAAAATTTACGAAAACAAAACGCCTACCATTCAGATGTCTATGGTCCGATTGATGAGAAAATCCTTTCCAACATTCTAAATTTGGTGTAGAATGTACGTGATACATTTTATAGTACAGGTGTGTGCGCTTTTTCCCAAAATGCGATGACCGGTTTTTATGAAAAATGCTTAAGGTTATGGAAAAATAACATATTTGAACAAAATGCTCTAAACACAAGACTTTTCAAGTTATAAGTGATTTAGTGCATGATCTGAGGAATATTAATGCATTAAAATTTCCAAAATTCATTTCCAACTTGAGCTTAATTTTATTAAATGTACAAGTGTAACACAAAATGGAAGAAACTAAAAGAAAAGAATACACATTCTAAAGAACAGCATAAACAGCTTGACTTTTTTGTTTCCATGAAGTGCACACACACATATATTTATATCTCTATCTATCATCTAAACCACACTAATACCCACTCTCCCTCCATCCACCCCCCACCCCCCACATACAGAGGCAAATATTTTTTCACCTGCATGTTAGTGCACTAAAGGAGAATTTCCAAAATTCATTTCCAACTTGAGCTTAATTTTATTAAATGTACAAGTGTCACACAAAATGGAAGAAAGTAAAAGAAAACAATACACATTCTAAAGAACAGCATAAACAGCTTGATTTTTTTGTTTCCATGAAGTGCACACACACATATATTTCTATCTCTATCCATCATCTAAACCACCAGGGTTGGGGTCAATTACTTTGATCAATTACAATTACTTCTTCAATTACCAGTGGTCAATTACAAATACAATTACAATTGCAATAGACTGAGAAAAATCAATTGCAACTACTTTCATTCAATTACAATTACCACTACAATTACACGAAGGGAAAGTTCAGTTAAAATTCAATCAATACAAGTGTCGTATATCAGATATGGGTTGTTGGGATTAACATGAGTAACAAAGTATAGCATTTTTATAAAACTTGTAGGAGTTTTATGTGTCTTTCTGATATTCTTTTATTTATATATAAGTTCTAACAGTGATTGTACCTTATGTTAACTTTGGTTTTATGTTAATTTGTGCTCTCTTGATGAAAAAAAAAACGAAAAACTTTGTATTAAAATATATATATGTATTAATTTAAAATCTACTATGTTGTTATTGTGGGAGTCTGTTTAATATACACAATGTAAATTCATTTGCATAATACTTCAGATCTAGTCGGGTTCTGCAATATATAAATGTATGGATATTTTACAATCACTTTAAAATGTACAGATAATGTTAACTAGAAATTGGATTTGCATGAGTGTTAAATAATAAACCCATTGTGAGACTGAAACTCCCACTAAATGTTTCCTATATTTCTGGTAGATACACTGATCATCACATAACTAGCCAAGGCACAACTTTGCAGTGACACTAATCTCACCACAATGCCTAATGACATTATTGACACTAATCTCCCAACAATGCTCGATCTACAATGGATTATATCTGTATAATGTTCATGAAGATATACATATACACTATGTACTCCAAGCAATCCCTCTTGTTTACATTTGTTAATAAAACTTGATCTAAGTGTTAAATGTATGTGTAATGAGATGGTTTTACATCATAGTATATAGGTTAAAGGATGATGGAAAAAATACAATTATTTATATTACTGAATACTGAAGCTTAAATTCAGAATGCTGAGTAAAATATGCAGTGTAATTGAAATTCAAAATATTCAATTACAATTACAGTGTAAATTTTTCAAATACAATTACAAATACAATTACTCAGTTTTTTAAAAAATCAATTACAATTACAATTACGTAAAAATTGTAATTAATTACTCAATTACTTGTGTAATTGACCCCAACCCTGTAAACCACACTAATACCCACTCTCCCTCCATCCACCCCCCACATATAGAGGCAAATATTTTTTCACCTGCATGTTAATGCACTAAAGGAGAGTTGGGGGGGGTTCTTTCTGGTTAGAAAGACTTTCCATGAATGTAACTCTAGATAGATATCACACCAAAGCAAATACAGAGTTTGAGGAGGAAGCAGAAAGAGACAACTCATTCATTTCCACTTAGTTGGAGCTACATAAAATACTGTACAAGAAAAACTGTTTATGAGAGTGCTTTTTTTACAGTCATCTTATATTCTGAAAGAAGTCAAGTCTATAAATTTGATCAATTTACATAGTCTATGTGAACAAGTGAATTTCGAACAAGTACCTACATCCTCAACTTCTTCTGCAAAAGAAAAGTTGAATAAATTAAAGCTTTTTTCCAAAAAGAAAAAGTTATATCCCCAAAATTCCAACAGTGATCAGTTGCAATATGTTAATAACCACATCAGTGCATCATAAATACCTCACTTTTGTCTTTGAAGATGTCATAACATCATAAACACTAAGAGATTAGGTTTGCCAGATAGCATAAATATTTTTTAAGTATACATATGCCAGGTGAGGTTTTAAAAAGTGTTAAAATAAATGAGGAGGGAGCAAGAAGTATATATTTATCATGTAAAGATGGCCAAAGGCTCTTAAGTACAGGAATTTTAAGTGAAACGTTATACAAAATCTTACTTAAGTATAATCAATGTCAAGTTAAAGTGAGCATAAATATTTTTGAAGTATACATATGCCAGGTGTGGTTTTAAAAAGTGCTAAAATAAATGAGGAGGGGGCAAGAAGTATATATCTATCGTGTTAAGACGGCCAAAGCCTCTTAAGTACAGGAATTTTAAGTGAAATGTTATACAAAGTGTTACTTAAGTATAATCAATGTCAAGTTAAACTGATGTTACTGAACAGTTAATCAGTTAGGGGTGGAAAACCCTCATTTTCACGTCAAGATGGCCATGACTGTACTTGTATTGGAACTCCAAGGTGGAAAGCAAATAAGAATGTCCCTATTGTCATCTTTAAAAGTGTAGAAAATTTAACCGAGCATAAAGTTTAGCTCAGGTCAGTTGAACAATTAGATAGCTGGAGGCTGAAACTTCCTTTCTCACTGTAAGGGGACCATAACTTCATTCATATTGCAACTTTAAGGTGACCATAATATGAGAACGTCCCTTCAATATCAATATATGTTAGATATTGAAAAAGAAAGGAGCCAGACGGCTTTACTCAAATTTTATAACTTTAGGGGGGTCAAAATTATATTAACAGTTTAAGGTCACCATAAAGTCAGGATAACCCTTTGGTTTGCCATCCTTTATAGGTGTGCAAAGTTTAACGGAGGTCAGTCGAACAATAAGATACTTGGAGGCTGAAAACCTCCTTATTTCAGTTTAAGGTGGCTACAACTCCATTCATACTGAGAGTTTAAGGTGACCATAAGTATTATTTTTATCTAGTTTAATACCAGTGATAATTTCGATATAAAAAAAATGGAAAAAAAAAGGAGCCAGAGGATTTTATTCCAATTTGATGACTTTCAGCAGGCCATATGTCCATTAACATTTTGAGTTTAAGGTCGCCATAAAGTCAGGATATTCCTTTGGCAAATCTTAATATATGTGGCAAGTTTGACTGAAAAAAGTGAAAAACTAAGTGAACTGGAGGGCCAGAACCCCCTTTTTTGACATTAAGGCGACCTAGGCGACCTTAAGATTGCAGATACTAACTAACTACAGGGCTAAAACTTCGGCATGTGAAAGATTATCAAAAAGTAGCTGAATAAGTTATTCCAACAAAACGCCGAAATCCTCACCATTTATGAGATACACACCAAGTACCCATTTTTAAAAAAATTACGAAAATAAAACGCCTCCCATTCAGGCATCTATGGTCCAATTGATGAGAAAATCCTTTCCGACCTTGCAAATTTGGTCTAGAATGTACGTGATAAATTTTATATCACAGGTGTGTGTGCTTTTTCCGAAACGCGATGACGGGGTGCTTTGGAGTTATGCTTAAGGACTTAAGTTACCTTAAGTAAAGCTTAAGGTCTGCGCAAAGTATCCCAAAAATTTTTCCCGCCCCTATAACTTTAAAAGAAAGGTAACAAGGAAAGAAAAATATGAAAGGCTAAGAAGTTATTCAAGGGAGACCATAATCCTGCGGCGGCGGTGATCAGTCGAACTTAAGTGAAAAAAAATAAGCGTCCCTGACGGGCCGCTTAATTATATGGCTTATAACTCTCAAACTATTGCATTTACAGTATTTTGTTGCAATATGTTGTTCGGCTACTTTCTCCACAGCTACAACATGGTCAGTAGTTTGGAAGTGTATCTCCATAGCTAAGTGAGTAATAGCTACTTGGTCAATTTTTAATGATAACCATAATGAGTAAATGGCTTATATCTTGAAAAGTATTGCAGCTACACAATTTCTCTCAAATATGTTCTTCACCTAATTTTTTGTGAACTGTAACATATTGAAGTTTCACAACTGTTGCTCAATGTACAAGTGAGTAATGGCTACTTTATTGCTACTTTTAGACTTTTAGTGAAAATGTGAAAAATCACAAATATCTCGCAAACCGTAAGAGGTAGAGAAATTTCGAGCAAATTTTTGACCCACAGGGTGGTACAACAATGTCCTATGCTAAGGGGATTGGTGAACTTTGGCCTACTTTTGAGTGAGTAATAGCACTTTTACCTAATGTAATTATATGGCTTATAACTCTCAAACTATTGTATTTAGAGTATTTTGTTGCAATATGTTGTTCAGCTACTTTCTCCACAGCTACAACATGGTCAGTAGTTTGGAATTGTATCTCCATAGCTAAGTAAGTAATAGCTACTTTGTCAATTTTTAATGATAACCATAATGAGTAAATGGCTTATATCTTCAAAAGTATTGCAGCTACATAATTTCTCTCAAATAGGTTGTTCATCTACTTTTTTGTGAACTGTAACATATTGAAGTTTCACAACTGTTGCTCAATGCACAAGTGAGTAGTGGCTACTTTATTGCTACTTTTAGTGAAAATGTGAAAAATCACAATATCTTGCAAACTGTAAGAGATAGAGCAATTTCGAGAGAATTTTTGACCCACAGGATGGTACAACAATGTCCTATGCTAAGGGGATTGGTGAACTTTGGCCTACTTTTGAGTGAGTAATAGCACTTTTACCTAATATAATTATATGGCTTATAACTCTCAAACTATTGCATTTAGAGTATTTTGTTCCAATATGTTGTTCAACTACTTTCTCCACAGCTACAACATGGTCAGTAGTTTGGAAGTGTATCTCCATAGCTAAGTGAGTAAGAGCTACTTGTCAATTTTTAATGAGAACCGTAATGAGTAAATGGCTTATATCTTCAAAAGTATTGCAGCTACACAATTTCTCTCAAATTTGTTGTTCATCTATTTTTTACCGGTGTAGGAAGTTGATACTTGGTAGGAACATTGGTTAGGGGATGTAGGTGTGCAACGTCATGGTCTGACCTTGATTTGAACCTTGACCTGGCCCTAGTGACCTTGACCTATAAAATCTTGTCTGGGCTATTTAATGCTCGGCGGGAGATACACACCACCTTGCTTGAGGCCCAGTTCTAAATACATTTATATTGTATTTATTTCATCTCCTAGCAATAATTAGTTTTCAAAATTGAAAAGATAACTACCAAAACTCATCTCAGAGTTGAACCTGGTTGCATTGTTATGTGATTTTTATCCAACTTGCTTAATACCTCTCTAAATAATTTTTCATCTGAAACAAATATGAAAGATGTTCTCAAGGCTATTTCAGAAACTTACTGTGGCAGAATGATGTCTTATAAACAAATAAACTTCATAAAAACAGGTAATGCAATCTTATAAATATATATGTATGTATTAAAAGGCGTACGAAAATGAGAGTTTGTTTACATTGTCATGAACCTGTGACGTCAAGGCTAGTACTTTTTACGGGAGTTGTCGAGTGAAAAATAATGGCGACAGTTGTGAAAATCCTGAAAAAACAGCCAGAAAGTGAATGGATATACCATGTAACCTTGTCCAGACGCATCTTATTTTTACAGAAATTGAACTTTCATATGTATATGTAATTATTGATGAATGATCTGAAAATGCTTCCTATGACCTTTAAGATGGCCATAACTTCTTTATTCTTGGGAGTTTAAAGCCACGTACCTTAAAATAGGGTTCCTCTCCTGACCCAAATAGATGTGTGTGCCAACTTTGATTTAAATTTGTAAAGCATTTTTGAGTTATCAGGCACAAGTTTAGACGTGGTTACCTTGGCTCTACTTTACTTACGTGTAGAGCCGTGGCACGACCCCACATAGAACTGGAGATTTGCATAAAACACAAATATCATATAAATGTGAACACATAACTGTTCCCACAACTATTTGGTTTCATTTTCTTCAACAATCAGTCAACATACAAACATGTTTGACAAAAAATAAATGACATTTCCTGATTTTCCAGGGTTTTTGGACCATTTCTCCAAAAATTTGAAAATGGTCTTTTATTATAAAAGCTGTGTAAAATAGTGTATATTTTGTACACATATTGTATTTGTTGTGTCTTTGGCATAATATCAACTGTTTCTTATCATATTAAACCATGTTCAGTCATTTTATCAAGTTTTATTTAATAGAAAAAAGATTTCATGCAAATCTCCAGTTCTATGTGGAGTCATGCCACGGCTCTACACGCAAGTAAAGTAGAGCCGAGGTAACCATGTCTAGCACAAGTTAAGACGTATGCCAGCGGCACAATGGACGTGAAACCAGTATATCCCGATATTTTTCTGGGTATATAAGAACTGCAAGCTTAGGGCATGCTGTACAGCACATAAAGGGTGTATAGTGCAGACAAGAATCTAAAATATTTCTTACAACACTGACGATATTAACACATAAAATCAGCATAGATGGAGAGATAGTTTTATTACTATTATTTTTTATTTTACTGCGTGTTATACAAAGGTATCTCTACAAGATTTATGTATTTTTTCACAGCAACTGAAGGATATCAAACACTTTTTATTTCCCAGTCATCGTAATCGGGTTAGCACTACTGTACCTATTCCGAGATACAGAAACAAAATAAATCGGTGACGACATACAGTCACAATCAAAAAGGGACAAGCCTTTTCCTATGACACCCAGTGACGCATGTCATTTTGTTGCTTAAACTTTTGGTTTGATTTTTACTCATGTTTACTCTGAACGTGTGTAG